>OX276408.1:14800000-16101500 GCA_946251805.1 Cybosia mesomella | reverse complement strand
TGTCTCCCGCATACCAACGTCGCAAGCGCGTATAGTATACGATGTTTAAAATAAGGACAACGAAATATTGCATTGCTGCGGGTTGCAGAAACAATAACCAAAATTCCAATTGCACGTTTTTCTATGTTCCGACGCGTGAAAAGGATACAGAAAGGTGAGGTAGTAAGCACTAAATGCTCATTTATACCTATATTTTCATAGTAAATCGAACACAAGAATCAAGTAAAACAGCACAGTGTTATACTTGAATTAAATAGGTATCTGTCAACGGCATATCTACATATGTATATATATATACATCAAACGAAAATCCCGAGATTGTGATTAAATCAGTACTTATTAGACTCATTTACACCTGGCGTGCGACCGCGAACTGTAAAGTCTATCTCCATCTCTGTCACTCGAATAGTAAGCGCTATCTAATATTTATAATTCGCGTATTCTGTGTGTGTATATTATTGGATCACGGATAGGTACAAGATGTCTAGGTGGTACCTACATTTAAATATCTTGTTGTCGTCGAGGCGCGCCACTTGACACCGTCGGGTGCAAGTTCAAACAAGCCGCTAAGTGACTCCAAGAGCCGTGCTACAAATTTAATGCTTCTCCGCTGCCGTCAGCTCTTTCGGTTAAGTTTTTCATAATTACTATTTGTTGTGTTAATGTTCATTTAATTGCTTTTTGTACATTCATGTGAAAAGTAAAATTTACCCATCTAAAAATATATAAATTTCAAGATAAGAGAAGATGCGAACAAGTTATTTTAATTATCACGTTTTTTTTACGTGCGGAAATCCCTTCGGATACCCCCCCGCCGGCCAGCGGGGGTGTTTATGTCGTGTATCGAGTAAAACCGCACGGTGTCCTCCCCAAGTGTCCGTTCCCGGGCACCCCAGGTAAGCCCTCGAAAGGATAACCCCAGGGTTGCCGGCGAGAAATTATATTTTTCTTTTTTTTCGTGCGGAAATCCCTTCGGATACCCCCCCGCCGGCCAGCGGGGGCGGTTATGTCGGGCTTGCACCGACTAAAACCGCACGCCGTCTCGGGTCTTAAGAAGCCGGGGTGTAAGGTTACCCATAGAGCATATCCCTCGCACCCCGACTGACCCTGGGCCATCTCCGGTTTCGAGATGGCCCCCTTACTTGCTCTCCACTGTGCCATCTGCTAATCAGAGGGACACGTGCAAAGCTTCCGAACAGCCCTCAACAGGGCCGTCCCCGCCTCGGTCGGAGTTGGCCTTAGGCAGCAGCGTCTCTCCCACCCTAGGAGAGAGGCGCTGCCGTCTCCGTTGCCCAGGGTGCACCGCGTGGAGGTCCCCAACCAAAAACTTTCACAGTAGTGCACAAAAAGAGATGGGTACCTTTTTTTTTTTTTTTTTTTTTTATCGTGCGGAAATCCCTTCGGATACCCCCCCGCCGGCCAGCGGGGGCGGTTATGTCGGGCTTGCACCGACTAAAACCGCACGCCGTCTCGGGTCTTCAGACGCCGGGGTGTAAGGTTACCCATAGAGCATATCCCTCGCACCCCGGCTGACCCTGGGCCATCTCACCACTAACAGCATCGCTCATCCTGTCTCCTCTGAAAGCAGAGGAGTACGGAGAGCGATGTGTTCCCGCCACGTTGGGTATTGGCCGACGATCAATGCCAACCCTATGAAGGGGTGAAGGGGAAGCCATTGACCGCCGCCCAGGGTGTACCGGCCGCTCCGATTCCGTTCCCCCCGGACTGCAGCGGGATCGGAATCGGAGCGACACTCGAGGAGGTTACCCAACACACACCCCTGCTAGAGGGGTACCTTATTCTGACATAGTCGATGCTTGCGCCACAGAATAGATAATAGTGCAAAGCTACCGTATCCGCTTACGATCAGGCGGACCGTGCGCTCGTTTGCCACCCGACGACGTTTAAAAAAATGACAACCCTATCTTCGGCAAGGTGCGGAGTAATGTCGACCTTCGCGCCGGGCAATAGAACTCAATGACGGCGCGGCAGGCGTGCGATCCGTTGCTAATAATAATTAATAGGCACGTAAAAAGGCGGCATTCGTGAACATCAAAACAGAGGGTCTTCTGTACTTGTACTATTATTTATTCTGTGGTATAAGACTAGCTACGAAACAGGATGACAATAGTTTTTTTTTTTTCACTGGGAAATCTGACTTTATTATTGTAAGAATAATTTAGGCCGACGACAATCAAAAACGGCCGTCACATACTGAAAACTGAAATTTTGAGTTAAATGTAGACAAGACAGAGGCTTTAACTTAGATGGGCAATATAAACACAGATATACTGATATTTACCAAGTTATATTATGAAGACGCAAGAACTTAATACGCGATTATATATATATATATACTTTGTCAGATAACGATAATATAGATGATAGATCGTAGGGTTTTTTTTTTTTTTAACGTGCGGAAATCCCTTCGGATACCCCCCCCCCCCCCGCCGGCCAGCGGGGGTGGTTATGTCGTGTCGCGACTAAAACCGCACGGTGTCCTCCCCAAGTGTCCGTTGCCGGGCACCCCGGGTAAGCCCTCGAAAGGATAACCCCAGGGTATAGATCGTAGGGTAGAGAAGTTTTATAATTAATCATAATATCAAGTAAAGATAGAATACACATAAATATGATGTTACCTTCATCCAAGCTTTTGCCCCAATCTATACTGTACAATCAATAGGGTTCCGTAAAGTAAAAAAGGGAATCCTTATAAGATTAGTCTCCTGTCTGTCTGTCTTGTGTGTCCGTGTGTCACCACTGATTTTCTGAGGAACAGGTGGACCTAGCAAGTTGAAATTTATACCAGATACTGGGGTCTATAGTCCCTATTAGTTGTATAAAAATCAAGGTTCTGAGTCAACACGAAAAAAGAAATGGGCAAATTTGGAAAATTTGTAAGTACCAAAATTTACCTTCATGTACAATTTTTTTTATTTTTCGGAATTTTCCGTTTACTTTTGCTGAAAGATCTTGCTTTTAACCAAAATTGACAATTCCAGTCAACTGGAAGTACCCTATAGGTTTTGGGTCGAAAACCCATTTGTTAGTTCCTGTTGACCTAGAATCACGAAATTTGGCAAAAAAACAATCTTACAGCGCGAATAAAGAAAAATTCCAAAAAATAAAAAAGTTGAAAATTAAGGTAAATTTTGTTACTTACAAGTTTTTATAGATATTGGTAGGGAACCCTTCAGGCGCGAGTACAACTCGCCCTTGGCCAGTTGTTTTCAAATGAGATATTACCGTCAGCATTTTCCTCGATGGGCTCGAACTCGCTATCCTCCCAACCGCCGAGCGAGTCGTTACTGTTCTGATGCGCGGCGAGATTATGCTCTAGACGCCCGCCTCGAACATACGTCGCGTTAGCGTTGTTCAGCACGGGGTCCGTCCACGCTGAGTTGTTCCACGTTTCCGATGGACTGGCTAATTCAGCCACCGCTGTCTGTAGTATGAAAGGATTAACGTTCAGATTATTTATTTGAAGACGTAATTTGTATCTTTGATAATAATTAATTTGATAATATTCTGCTTAGCCTGGAACTCTGTTGCATCGCCCCCCGTTTGTATCTTGGTTCGAACTGTTATATTTTAATACACGACGGACGAACACCGTGTTGTCGTTACAAAGGAATATGAACAAGCAGTAATTTTCAAGAAAATTTGGATTTTCTAGGGTGCTGCTAGAGATTATACTCTGCAGCAACGCCACTAAGAAGCCTTATTTGCAGATACAATGTAGTGCTGGTTTGGGATATGTTGATATACGAATGCTAATTAGTATGTACGTAATAAAATAATAGGGAAAATGTAATCGATCATCGGATTATTGAGCTTGACATATACTACAAAAAATACTAAAACCAATGAATATGAGTAAATTTCAAACAGAAAAATAAAACCGATATAGGTCTGCCCGTTTGGGGTACCGTTGGTGATTTCATCGCTTGGACCTGCAAGTGTACCATGAAACGTAAATCCGCAACTTTTCTGTAAGAGTAGATTTGAATTTGAAGTCGGGTTAATATTTTTATTTGCCTCTTAAACTTTTTTCAATTAGTGAATAACACAAAGACGGAATTTCTTTTTTTTTTGATGAAATTTGAGCACTGTAAAGTCGATATACATTTTATGACGTACATACTAATTAGCGTTCGTACATCAACATATTCCAAAATGAGTACTGCATTATATCTGCAAATAAGGATTCTTGGTGGCATTGCTGCAGAGTTTAATTTCTAGTCCTAGAAAAGTCATATTTTCTGGAAAATTTGTAACGTCAATGTAAATGCTGACGTCGGAAAATTGGTACTGATATCCCCTCGGATTCCCCTCCCGTCGGCTAGCGGGGGCGGTTATGTCGGGCTTGAACCGACTAAAACCGCACGCCCGTCTCGGGTCTTCAGATTGACAGAGAGCATTTTGCGAGCTCGACGGGCCGGGAGACTTCTAAATCTCTTTAGGGCGCGCTCCGCCATCTCCTTCTCGAGCATTACATGCTCGCAGAAGGACACGGCGGCGGCCCACGCACTCGCGCTTCGCTCCATTGCTGCAATCATGCTGCCGAGCGACAGGACTCCCAAGCCGGACAGTCCGCCAGCGTGTGCAGCCCCGATTCCTCGCTCACGTCGCAGAGATGGCACTCAAGCGTTGGCTCCTTCCTGATCCGATGCAGGTGGCCTCCGAAGCTCCCCTTACCGGAGATCACCTGCGTCAGTCGGTACGAGAGGCTTCCGTGTCGCCTCTCTAGCCAATCTTCGATGATGGGCCTTACCGCCGTTACTGCACGTACCTACATACTCCTTTGTAACTAGTACAACAACCCGTCCACACTTTTTATACAGTGGACGGGTAAGGTTTATATTTAATTTAAAAAAATTACAAACTTTTACTAAGAATAGTCATTTACAGCAGTTGTAAATTTTATCTAGGTTATGAGATATGGATGCCTTAATGTTACGACTGAGGGGCCACCTTTAAACGATTGTAACTTTTGAGTGGCTACTCTTACAAATTATTGGTTGCATTTACAATTATTTGAAAACTTTTACAAAAGGCTGAACCAAACAAAGGCTCAAAGTCCAGTCAATTTAAATTTGGTCCCTCAATGGGAACGCACACGATTGGACCACGATACAAACGGGGGGCGTTGCGGCAGAGTGCAACACGGTTGCGGAGCCAGGTGGCCGTCGCTCACGTAAAAGGGAAGATAAAGCATTTCATAAGGAAAAGAGGAGTGGAAGCACAGACTTCGGACTCTCTCACGAATGATGAAGACGCAATTTGTCTCTTACGAAAAACCATAGGAGCTCATTCCACCAGATTTGTATACTAGTGTAATTAGTCAGAATTTATTTTCTTGACAGCAGCATTTTCATATCGTTTCAAAATATTCTTATATCGAAATATGTACTTGGACCTTGAAAAGCACGGTTATATATTGAATTCCGACAGGATCCAGCAAAAAGTTAAAAAAACTTGGTAAAAGCATTCAAAAAAGGAAATCTTAGTGTTATATTCTCTTGTTCCTATCCTTCATAATAGAAGTCGGCGGCTATGTAAGAACACTCTTTAATCTACTATCACAATCACAATAGCACATAAGACTGTCTGGGGGGGTGTGTGTGTGTGTGTGTGTGTGTTACCGGCTGTTCCTGCAGCGTGCCCCACTCCTCGTTGTCCCAGTCGTCCTCGCACAGCGCGGCGAGCGCCGGCGTGGCGTGTGCGCTGCCGCTGCTCGGGGGCGACTTCGCGCTCGCACTCGCGCCTGTACCTACAACAATACACGCCGTCTATAGTTACCGTCAAACATCGTGAACAAACGCCTAAAAGGTTGCCAACCAACCAAAAAAGCAATAAAAGGACTGATCAATCAATGATGCAGGACTTTGTGCCCGCGAATACATAAATATAATCTATGATTGGTTGATTGGCGCGCCTCCGCCGTCGCGCCCCGCGCTCACCCCCAAAGAGAACTAAAAACGCGTTCTGTGCAGCTAGAGTACATTGTTTAGGTTTTTGCCCCTAGTTTTACGTAGTCATGCTTCCACATATCCCAAGCAGCAGACAGTGCGTATTATTCATTTACATTATGTTTGTTTGAGGGGCTCGTGGCTAAGTACTAATCGACAGGTTAACACATTACAAAGTTAAGCAATACAATCCAAATCACTCTTAGGATGGGTTGACACAGTGCGACCCGATCGTGCCTCAAAAAGTACGATACGCAGCAATCGCGGTCGCCATACAAACATCTGTAGCATTCGCTACGGTTAGTGGGAGCCCTAAAAAGACCAACATGTTCTAATTATTACAGAGTTGATTACATAGCGCATCCTTCGATTAAAAAAAAACACAATTTTAATTTAAACAACAAAGTTTTAAATAGTTCTTTATTACGTATACAAACCTCCACTAGAGTCGATTTCGCCCCAAGCGGCCATGTCCCAGTGTTCAGGATCATAGTCAGAGGCTGACTCGCTGTGTTCCAAAGAAGTCATCGAAGTCACTGATGACGTCGTAGTTGACATACTGCTAGACGATGGTTGCTCTGTAAGTAAATGCGATAATAAGAAGTGAAGTTTTTTTTTTTTTTTTATATATATTTAGGACACGTCAAACTTCACCTCGCCTGACCGTAAGCTGAAGGTAAAGTCTTAGGAAAGAGGGTCACCATTACATACACGTATCATGTTAACAATGGTGGCACTCAGCTTGACGGCCTCATCAGAAGAGGATTGTCGTCGCAGCACCGCGTGACCCCCACCGGTCCCACTAGTGCTGCGACCACAGCCCCCCTGCCCGGCTATGCACTGGCTGACCCCTGAACGCAATCAAACCGAAATTGGATTACTATGGAGGGTTTTTCGCAATCGTGCACAGTGGTACGTACCTGGCCGAATTTTGTGATAAATTTGTGTCATCAAATTTCTACCACCTGTCCTGCGTTTTAACACAGCTTTTACATTTGTATAACTATTAAAATGCGAAAGTGTGTCTATTGCCTTTTTATTTGTTTGTTTGTGTCTACTTTCATTTCGAAACGGAGCGACCGGCTGACATGATTTTTCTTCTATTTATTGAATAAAACAGGACAGATACATGAACTACGCGGAGAGAAATATCGAACCGAGTTTGAGCAATCTCATAATTAATATTAGTTGATGTTCACAAGTTATAGCCGAGAGTCGAGAGCTCTGTCGGTGTCTAAGAGTCCTCCTAGCTAGATGAAATTACAAATCGCAGCCCGAAGCCTACACAACGCCCCAATTTTTTTTCTGGGTCTCTTACCGCCCTTTAGGCCTGCAGCGCCCACAAGGGGGCGTTATCGCCCACTTTAGGAAACGTTGGTGTAAAGTGTAAAAAATAAAATGACATCAAATAATTCGCGATAGAATCCGTTAAATATAGTTTTACTTAAATAACTGTATGTAGTTATAAACTTACCAAGTGAACCAGGTTTCGATAGCAAGGATTTGGCTGAGTGTGCGACTCGTGCGGTGTCGGAGTGCGAGCGGTAGAACTTGGCAGTGACGGCCGTGACGGCCCAGCCCGCCCACGTGGCCGCCGCGTTGCTCAGCGACGGCGTCGCCGTGTGGACATCCGCCTCTGTTGTATTACACAATATAATATGGGTATATGAACCCCACCGATCCCTTCGGGGCCAAGTCAACCTGCTGGTTGACGGACGAGGCTCCAGCGCATGTTTTCTGCTGCTGCTGCAGCTGGGGGGGGGGGGGTTAGACGACAGTTGCTCCAATAAAAGCCATATTTTTTATACTATTTAGGTTAGCAAAAAAGCTTCTTATGGACGCGTTACACTCGCATTGCCGACCCTATAGAAAAAGATCCCGGGCTCACCAGAACTCACTTATTTTTACAAGGATATAATGTATGGCACAATGTAGTGTTAGGTTGTCCCGGTGGCCATTTACGAGGGTCAAACTGAAAGTTCTTAGAACTGGCCACTTATAAACAATATAATAAAAAAATAATTCTAAAATTTGAAAATAGAACTCTTTGCCAATATTACTGAGTATATATTTCATTCATTTATCATTTGTTTTACGATTTGGCGGCAAATTGAAAATTGTCTGTGTCACGTTAACATGAATTTAACACGAGAAAATTTTCGTTCAATGATTTTTTATGACTTTCGATGTCATTTAAGTCAACAAGAAAGTTATGATAGACTACGATTGGCCTTTCACGATGAAGCCCCATCTCGTGCGACTGTTTACAACTGGTTTAATGAGTTTAAACGTGGTCGCACTAATCTCACTGATGATTTACGTGAGGGACGGCCTTCTACGGCGACGACTGAAAATAACATCTGTGTTGTGCGGCGTATGATAGAGACTGACAAAAGAGTGACCTATCAGCAGATTCGGACAAGCTTAGGCATCGGTATGAGTCAAGTGCACAAAATCCTCCACGAACATTTAGCGGTCAGGAAGCTTTGCGCCCGGTGGATACCTCATAATTTGACTGAGGCTCAAAAACTCCATCGCGTGGATTGGTGCCGTAAAATGATTGAAAGATTTAACGGAGGTGACTCTAATGCTGTGTTCGACATACTAACAGGTGACGAAAGCTGGATTTACTGTTATGATCCTGAAACCAAAAGACAATCTGCTCAGTGGGTGTTTCCTTTCGAGGAGTTGCCAACTAAAGTGAAGAGAGATCGAAGTGCGGGAAAAAAAATGGTGGCCTCGTTCTTTGGAAGGATAGGTCATTTCGTAACAATTGTGTTAGAGGATCAAAAACCAGTTTCTGCAGAATGGTACACTACCAATTGTTTGCCACTTGTCTTGGAAAAAGTTCGAGAGAAACGACCTCGCAGTAGGATCCTCCTTCACCACGACAACGCCTCGTCGCACACCGCCAAGCGAACGATCGACTATTTGGCGACATCAAACGTTGAATTACTGGGTCACCCGCCGTATAGCCCCGACCTCGCGCCTTGTGATTTTTATTTATTTCCAAAAATTAAAGAAAAACTTAAAGGAAAGCGGTTTATGAATGCTGAAGAAGCGGTGGCTGCGTATCGCGCTGCCATTGAAGAGACCCCTAAGGACGAGTGGGCAAAGTGCTTTTCCCAGTGGTTCCATCGCATGCAGCGGTGTATTGACGTGAATGGACAATATTTTGAAAAGATATAATAAAACTAATAACTGGCTAATGTAATCAGTTTTTGATTTTCTAAGAACTTTCAGTTTGACCCTCGTATCATGCTAAATAAATATGAAAAATAAAGGCTATCTGGTGCTAAATTTAGGTTAAAAAAGTACGAAATTTACTTGAATTTGCAGCACTGATTATTACGTGTGTAAGAAATAGCAACGTTCCGTCAGCCGTAACTCTCGCCAGAACCCAGAAAGTTGCCAAAAAAGTATTTTGTTGAAAATGGGATCTTTCCTTCAGTTTGCCGTATATTACTGCTTCCCGAATACTTTCTTTATGTGCGGCACTATCGAATTTTGTAATTTAGTTTGTAACATAAGTGAGTTCTGGCGATAGTCGGATCTTGGAACACTATAAAAGCCTTAAAGTTCTTGAAGAACCCCATATTCATGAAAGATTATTGCACAGTTTGGGCGTGGCAAGTGGTGCGAGGATAAAATGTGGCTGTGGGCTCGTACCATTATTTGGGCGGTAGAACACGCACAGAGAGGCAAAATCTCTCCTATCGCTGAGAGGTTCAACACTGCCTGAAAGTATGGGATTGTCGGCGATCCTCAGCGCCCTTCTTTGCAGCGAGTCGAACGGGTCAAGCTGGTATGCAGGTGCTCCGATTTAAATGTGACATATAAGCCAAACCGATAGAATAAGGAACCCCAGACTCCGAGTTGACAGCCTCGGAAGCAACTGGGAACAACGCTACAAAGATTATGCATATTAATTTAGTGTCATTAAATTTGAATGATTGGACAACATAGGTATTGTCATTGACACGGAAGCCTCTCGTACCGACTGACGCAGGTGATCTCCGGTAAGGGGAGCTTCGGGGACCACCTGCATCGGATCAGGAAGGAGCCAACGCCTGAGTGTCATTACTGCGACGCGAGCGAGGACTCAGGGCTGGCGGACTGCCCGGCGTGGGAGGCGCCGAGGCGTGACCTCTTGGCAGCCATCAGGGTGGGAGTCTACTCGCTCGGCAGCATGATTGCGGCAATGGGGCGGAGCGCGAGCGCGTGGGCCGCCGCCACCTGCTTCTGTGAGCATGTAATGCTCGCGAAAGAGATGGCGGAGCGCACCCGGGAGAGATTTAGAACTCTCCCGGCCCGCGAAGCCCGCAACATGCTCGGCGCGCGTCGCAGGCGACTCAGGCGCCGGAGGTCGCTTAGCCTCCATGAGCGCAGGCCTGGGGGTGGCAGCTGAGGCCGCCTGTCACCCCAGCAGAAGCAGGCCGGGACGGTGGGGCGACTAGCGCCCCTTCCCCAAACTGGGGCAAGACGGGGACACCATGGTTCCCAAACCCGAGGGGCCATCTCGAAACCGGAGATGGCCGGGTCAGTCAGGGTCAGTCGGGGTGCGAGGGATATGCTCTATGGGTAACCTTACACCCCGGCGTTTTCAGACCTGAGACGGCGTGCGGTTTTAGTCCGTTCAAACCCGACATAACCACCCCCGCTGGCCGGCGTGGGGGTATCCGAAGGGATTTCCGCACGAAAGAAAAATAAAAGCACTTACCCATTCCTTCTTTCAAACTTGGATCTTCTGAAACCTTTTCAAGTTTGCCCAGAAAGCCTCGAATTGTCCTAAATGCTGCATCACGAACCTGTAAGTTAATTTGTTTCAGACGTCACGCGCCAGTCCTAATGGCTGTGACACTTGGGTACATTTTTAATACTTTATTTCATCATTCTATTTTGTATCATTCATTACTATAGGAGGTAAAAAGATCTTTTATTTTATCAAGTTTCCGATCTATTAGACGAAGCAGTAGCAGTAGTTCATTTGTTAAAAATCAGATATATTTTCCGTTATCTTAGGTCCATCATTAAAAGTATACCTGGAAAAGCAATTATGCGGTAATGTTCTTCACATTTCACACTTTACAGAATTTTGATCACTTTTTAATTAATTATCAAGTATTTTTTAAATTCACAAACATAATTGTAGCGCCATGTATAGTGCACTTGTGAATCTAAATCACCCTGGAGGCTAACCACGATGCGCTTATAGCAATTCAGTTTTGGGTGGCGCAGCGAAACTGAATTGAACTGCATTGCTATAAGCGTAGTTAGGCCACTGGGACCTTTTCAACACACACGAAAATTAATCAAAATCCGTTCACCCGTTTAGAAGGCATTCAATTACATACGCAATTTTATTAATATGTACTAAGCGTATGTATGTGGAACTAACCTGCTTTTCCGGATCATTTGTTAACGGACAGAGCGCAGGCAAGACTCTGGTAGCCACTTCCGATAGCAAGAAGTATTGTTGTGTAGCCGCTAATGCCAGTACGCCCGCTTGTCTTGCAGGAGGGAACGCGTCGCGGGTCGCACGAACAAATGCTGACACTAGGACCTTTTGGCGAATCTGCGGGTGAAGATGCTGAGCGATCTTGCCGAGACATACTGTCGTGTTTGTTCTGTAGGATAATATTATTCGTTGATATGTTGATTCATCAACATCCGAGCGGAAATCCCGGCTGCATCCAAAGCTTGCACTTTGAAGCCTACTTTACTACTTCTCTTTTCCTTATAGATTGGTTTATCTTGGATGTTACCCAACCCTGACAGGAAAGCTTGTGTTAAACAAGGCTTGGGCCCTGAAGGTTTTTTATTTTATTCTTTAGGTATTGGCGGTATTCGCGATTTTAACAAAATGAGGTAGTACAAAAATAATCGTCTGTCGGTCTAAATGTGCAAATGGTCTACCTTACCTGATGCCACCCTGGTCATCTTTAGACTGCAGTCGAGCGAAGTGTCTTAGTACTTCAACATTCAAGTTATTATAGTTTAGCTTAGAGGCGATATGTATTATCGACTTGACAGTCTGTTCTCTGATCACTAGGTTTGTGTCCATGAAACCATTCACCACTTGCGGGAATATCTGGTCATTGACCTAAAAAATAAATTTCGATAGATGATAAAGTCATGACATAAATTAGGGTCATCTATAAAGTTAAAAGTCGTAATGATAGTGACCCTGTTGCAAAATGAAATATACTTATTTACAGTTTTATATTCGTCGACGCAGATAAGATACACCGTGAAATTGAGATATAGTGAGTAAATTATACCATGAATAATATTGTCGATGTGAATACATTTCCTTGCTAGATACTACAATCATACATAAATATACGCTAATCACCGAAGTTTAAACAAAAATCTGTGCATCATATCAAACTTTAATTTATCGATTGACGCATTGGCGGATATAATCCACCCTATTTGCAGAGCACATGTAAATTGTATAACAACCGTGTAGAGGTAGCTCTTGATGATAGAAGTAAATGATGGGCTGTTGTTTCTGTCTACCCCGAAGAAAAAATGCGTGACTATGTGTATTTTTTTTAAAGAAAACTAATATGAACATTCGCGTTGACCCGTCCAGCTAAGCTAAATTACTTGTGCTAAGAGTGGGTTTACGTCGGTAGTGTAATGACCGGGGTTCGAACCCGCTATATACCGAAGCGCATTTCAGCTTCATTTCATAACTAAATAGAACTCATCAACAACTCAATCAACTAAATAGATACTCACAGTGGAGTTCTGTAGGTGCATAATAAACTGATCAATTTGTTGTAGCAGGCGCGACCGCGTGGTCCGGTCGTTGGACGCGAACAGTTTCACTACACATGGTACTATTTGCTTCTGGTATTCCGCGTCTTCTAGCAATTTACCTAACTGAAAAAAAGAGAATGACATTGCTGCAGACCAAATGAGGCAGATAACTGTTACCCCACCAAGATCTTCGAGTCCCAAGCAACGAGGCTCTGACGAAGGCCTTCCTCTCAGGTTTGGCGGGTCAGATGGCAGTTGCACCCATACGAGCCAAATCAAGTGAAAGAGTAGGAGAGTGGATTACGGACTACAAAGTTCTAGCTTTGGATGCAACTAGGACTAAAGCTTTGATGAGGCTCAGGCTGAGTCAGTACGAGTGACAACATCTGAGTTATCAAGCTGTATTATTGGTTTTACACTCCCAAATTCTTTCATTTAAGAAATATTCTACTTTATTTTTTCCATTAAATTTCATCTTATAAACCCCAAAGGTATAGGAATGTGATCATCTTCTATTACATGGGCCAGAAAAACAGCGAAATGTGGGTAACAATGGAGGTTGAAATGGTAATATACTTACATGTGTTAGTTAATTTCTTATTAATAACTAAGCCACAAATTATACTGCACGAACTATAACATATACATTTATTTGATTTTTAATACTTCGTTATGTTATATAATAAGGAGTGTTTGAGATAAGGTTTTATATTTATGATTCATGTTAGGATATAGGCAAACTTTAACAATGGCCATTTTCGGAATATGATTATCTCTTTTAATGAATGTCCTGTGGCCCCTATTAGGACGATAAGTCAATAAAATATCGATGTCGTCTGTATTGTTTGGGTATTGGTGTATTTTCATTAGAGAAACTTCTCTTCATACTTTCAAGAAAGTAGCATCATCCTTGGAGCCTTTTCAGTGTGATTACGAAGCCACTGAACTTTGATATTTTCCATGAAGCGAATGCCATCTGACCTCCACAACCCATTGGCGATATCGAAGTTCTGTAGTTTGTAGTAGACCGACAGCTTAACATGTTCTCTGAGGCACGGACATTCAAGTAAGCATGTAGGCAGTATATGTAGCCCTTTTTTTATAGCCAAAATTTAATATAAAATATAAACTAAAGGGCTAGCCACACATATTCGGGTCAGGCTCCCGTCAATATTGTGAGAAAAAACTTGGTAGCATATATAGTTGGTATAGTTGGCCCTGACCCTGAACTGTGTGAACAGAGCTTTATTTGAAATCCATTCAGTACATGTATCTGAACTATACACTTCTAGCATGAATCTATAATTATAAAGTTGAATAAAAATACTGGTTATGTCTAACTCATGTTACTCATAGTCTCCCTTACTAAATTATTTTTTCCCAGAGGAAATTGAATAAAGACTTACCTTAAACATGGGTGCTAAGACGGCTGACCCAGCATCGCCATAATGGAAAGCTGTTAACAGCTGTGGTAAAATCTTGTGAACACACACTGCTTCAGGGAAGTTATCCAGGTGAGAACTAAGTGTGGAGAAAAACTTGCTCTTCTCTATCTTGTCTTTGATTTGAATCTCTTCAAGAAATAGCATTGTGTCTATCAGATCATTTTTAAAGTAACCACCCATTTTTCTACACCTGTAAAACATGGCCATGGCTATTTGTTAATACCACAATAAAATATTTAGAACCTAGTCTTTTAGTCCATACATTTAATTGAAAAAGAATTCTTAAAACTATAAGTATAATTCTATGTTTAAATGTATTTAAGTAGATATACGTGGGACACTCAGAAAGTTTTGCGAAAATAAAAAAAAGTGTTCTATAGGTAAATATTTTTTTATTAAATCTTTTCAAAGTACTCTCCACCAGCCTCTATACAAAGTTTCATGCGTTTGAACCAGTTTTCAAAACACTTTTTCCAATCCGCCGCAGATACCTCGTTTACAGCCTGCTCAAACGTTGACAGCGCATCTTCCGGCGACGAAAATTGTATCCCTTTGAGCTGATTTTTTATTTTCGGGAATAAAAAGAAGTCGCACGGTGCAAGGTCAGGGCTGTAAGGAGGGTGACCTAGGAGTTTTACCGGAGTGCTGTCCAGGAAGTCCCTCGTTTTAAGCGCGGTGTGTGCGGGCGCGTTGTCATGGTGGAGTAGTATCCCGCGGAGCCCTGTGTTTGGTCGCTTGTAGCTCACTACAGAGAAAACTTCTGCCAAGCATTTGGTAGTGTACCATTCAGCGTTGATGCTTCTTTGATTTCGTAAAGGGATTGATAACAAGTAGCCAGACAAATTGAAAAAACTCGCGATCAAAATCTTCCCTCCGCTTCTAGATCGCTTCACTTTGGTAGGTGTTGATTCGTTTTGAAACACCCAAACCGTCGACTGGCGTTTTGTTTCTGGATCATACTGATAAATCCACGACTCATCACCTGTAATGATGTCATAAACACGCCGAGACGCGCCTGCTTCAAACTTGTTTATCATATCACGACACCATTCCACCCGGGCCTGCTTCTGAGCATTGGTGAGATTGTGCGGCACCCAGCGTGAAACTATCCTTCTCACACGAAGATGCACGTGTAGAATCTCGTAAAGGCTTCCCGATCCAATCTGAAGAATGTGCTGAATCTCTTGATATGCGACTCGTCTATTATCTTGGATTAAATTATTCACTGCTAGCACGTTTTCTTCCGTAACAGCCGTCAAAGGGCGACCACTTCTTTCTTCATCCTCCAAAGTCAGTCGACCGCGCTTGAATTCACTATACCAACGATACACGGTCGCCTTGGAAGGGCCTTCATCCATGAATGCCATTTGAAGTCTATCGTACGATTCGTCTGGTTTCAGGCGACACTTGAAATCGTAGAAAATCATAGCGCGAAAATGTTCCCGACGCAGATCCATTTTTCAATGAGACACAATAATTGAAATTATCTTGCAAAAAATACAGAGAGAAATTTTGAAATTGGAACGTACTTATTTTTACTCATAAATAATCATATTTTAGAAATAAATTATAACTCACCAGTCTCTCATATATAAAAACTTTTTTTCGCAATACTTTCTGAGTGGCCTGGTATTTATGACTATTGCTATGGAAATTGATAATTCAATCTGCTGAATGTTGGCACCCATTTTAAGACAAGATCTTAGATTAATACATAGATGTGTAAGGTACTCATAAAAAAAATCTGGGAATGGTATAGTACATAGTATAAACATGTACCTTGTAATTATATCAGCAGGATTTGGTCTTGAAGCAGGATTTGCACTCACTAGTTCACAATACAAAGTGCATAGCTGCTTAGGGATGGTGTCCACTGTTTTGAGGGCAGGCTGGTTTTTAAGAGGGCCATTGTATGCTTCCCATATTAGACAGCCTAGACCCCACATGTCAGATGAGCTGTTACAGATTGAACCGGTTAATACCTATCCAACACCATTTCAATAAATTTTGATTGGTGTATCATATAATTCAGGCAAACAATCACTTAGCCTTAGCCTATTATAGCTAACTGCTGGTCATTTATTAATAAGGAAGCTGGTTATTATGAATAATAAAGAGAACAAGACAGAGTTAGGTTTTGTCTATCCTGCATATTATGACACACCATGGCCATTCAACTTGAGAAATATTTGTTAAATGCCACCCAAGGAACTGTTTTCTTTTTTATTTCTGTAAAATAAATATTGGATTGGCAGACATATAAACAAATATAACTATGGCTGTATGCTCTACTTTTGGAACCTGGGAGTCTCATTATTTCCATGTGAAGTTTTTTTCTATATTGATAATATGTTTGAAATACAATATCCTGTATGTAGTCATGTGTGTCATGTTTACAGTCCCAGCCCTTTAGGAATAAGCTAACAAAAAACAACAACAATTTTTTTTGGACATACCATTTGGTAACTGTTTTCAGCTTTGTAGCATCTTTCTTCTCCGGCGGATCATATATTTCTAATGCTGGTAATATTTTAATTGGTATAGGGTTAGCAGTCTCTTGTCCTTGTGAAGTGAGGAACTCAAATCCTCCCAGCTTCCACTCCTCGGCTAGAGTCACAAACACTGAATACAGACACACATTATTGTGCCTCATATTACCATCATTATTTAAAAATGATAGTGCTCTCTGAAAAAAGATTATGGCATATTTTGTATTGAATAATAACATTAGGATCCTCTTTTTTCGTTATAATATCCTTGCCAATGCAATTTAATTTTTTGGATATAAAAGCTAATAAATATTACTTTTAGAGAATAATTACAGATACTGTTAGATATTCATATTAAGGTTTTTCAAAGCTTTAACAACAGTATAGTACTTACAGTGATTTGAAATATGCCCCAAGCTAGGAATAATTCCTTCTGTGGGCCCTCCAGTTTCATATCCTCTATATGCCTAGCTAATGGCTCTACATACTCTGTAGCTACATATAAAAATTTTTCAGTTTCACAGCTATCTAAATAATGTAAAAGGCTAGGGTGTCGCATAGTCTTTAGTTTCTTAAGGGAAGCCTTAGCTATATCGAAAAGTGTTTCTGAATTCTTTTGAACATCGAATAAAAATATGGATACTTCTTCTTGCGTGCCTCTCTTTTTGCCCTTATGCAGCGTCCAAACACTTCTATCTTCTAATCCGGCAACAGGATCTCCCACTTCGTAGGGAAAATCCTTCGTGGGATCACGAGAGAAAAACGACCACATAATGTATTTTAATAACTATTTAGAACGTAAATGCATAATCTCTAAGATTCATTAACTAAGAGTGGTATCGCATAAATCTTAATCATCAGAAATGTACAAATAATATCAAGAGGAATGTATGTAATACGTGTAATAAACAAAAAAAATAATATTTATATTCTATCCACTCCTCTACTGTTCACCAAAAGATCTGACAAAGTTGACAAGTGACAACACACGATTTACGTTTATTAATGAATATTGAACCACAGATCATAATTTGAAAAAAAACCCGGAGCATATTCTTGAAGCCAGTTTATTTCATCATCATCCGAGTCGAGTGCCTGCCAATACAGATTGTAATGCATCACTTAAAAGTTGCGGGCATGCCACATGGAGGGAAACTATCTTAAATAATGTATATAGACAATTTTACTGGAAGAGATTTATTTTTGATTTTAAAAACAATTTAACTGCATTAAAAAAATCGAAAACTCGCTTTAGGCACTGTTAAGTTGGTAGGGGAATATCGATTTCTTAATGACTTTTTTGGTTAAATTAGTGTTATTCGTTGCTCAATTAAAAAAAAATTGATTGACTTTCAAGGGAAGATTGAAGATGGTGGTTGGCTTATAGTTTGAAGTGTAAGTTATCTCAAAGTCCCGAACTATGCAGTATTACTATTTGAATGAGCTCACAGTGTCAAGTTTTGTTGTATTTTGATTTTTCTTGGAATTAATTGAGTGAATGACTGGGTCCCAAGCTGGTGGTATATTATTGGATATCCTTAATATATATTTTAACCATCTTCTCTATTAAAATTAGGATTTTTTAAATTTCAATAGTCTCGTTGGACAGCCCGCGTTGTCACCGAAACTGAGGGGAGCTGCGGCCGCGCTATCGCGGCTGATGCCCAATGTTAAGGGACCCAACGCCCCCACTAGGAGACTGTACCTGGGGATCGTGCGAAGCATGACCCTATACGGGGCCCCCGTGTTACAAACTCATTTTGCATTTTTTTGTATTCATACTTAATTACCATAAACTACATTGATAGTCCTGTCTGTCGTGTCTTATGTCAGTTTCATATAAAAACAACCTAATTTTAATGTTTCTACGATAATGTTTATTTATATCAGTGGCGACGAGAATAAAAAGACAAAATGAACAGCGAACAATTTGACAAATTCCTGCAATAACAGACAGATCAACAAAAACAAATATCGGTCATTTTACAATTGTTACTATCGCAACAACACAAAGCGGCCGACATGACTTCCACACCGAACACGACAAACGGCACGGCGTCATCTAGTTCTTCCAGCAAAACATTTACAACAATTTTAAAGGTGACAAATTCAATCCTAATGACACAACGATCGAAAACCTTATTGACTATTTCGAAACGAAATGCGGACTTTGGGAAGGAGACGCGCGATGAATTCAGAAAGAGCTTCTGTTCGCCTGCCTCACTCCTGAAACTTTTCACGACATAAAAGTTGCCCTAACGCCGCATTTTGAAACCAGTACGTACGAAGACATCCGAGTTAAGCTTCTTGACCTGTACAGAATTAAGCGCACGCGATACAGAGCACTTACCGACTTTTGGAACTGCATACGCGCTGACAACGAATCCATGGAACACTACGCTAACAGACTCAAAGAAATAAGTAGAGATTGCGGCTATAACGACAACCTGTTGGAACGGCAGCTACGTGACCGTTTTGCCACCGGCCTCAACCATCAACAATTGCAAATCGACCTGAAACAAAAATGGCCTGATTTACAAGAACTTCAAGACGGGAAACTAAAAGAAGTTACATTTGCTCAGATCTTCAGCGTTGCACAATCACGGGAACGCGCAGAAGGCGATCAAGATACATGCGTCAAAGTCAACAAGATCAAAAGAAACAAAAAATTTCGTCAGAATTCATGTCCACGCAGGTTACGGACACATCAATGTCTCAGATGCGGTGAACCCGAAAGACATCCACTAAATCAATGTGCAGCCAAAACCCATACGTGTCTAGAGTGCAATATACAGGGTCATTTTGAAGACTGCTGCATCAAGTCAGGCAAAGCATGTATACATAATCAAAGCAATTACAAACTCAAGAAATTCAATAAAAAGAACAAGCTGTACAAGCTGAAACATACCGGAACCAACAACGACTCGTCACGGACGTCTGACTCAGATGACAACGACGACGACACAGACACCGTTTGCCAAATTAACTCTACAAACAGCAAAGACAGTAAGAGGGTAGATGTGCTAATCAATGACGTTCACTGCACGTTAGACTGGGACCCCGGCTCAGTCTATTCAATTATCAGCACCAAGTTCTGGAGACGTATCGGTGCACCCCCTCTCACGAAGGCTCCATTTTTACGCGCTTATGGTAACGTCAAACTTAAACCAAAGGGTCTTGCAGACGTAACAGTATAGATGCAAGACGATGAAAAAATATTACCGGTTGTCGTTATGAAGTCAGCTGACCCAATGCTTTTCGGTCTACAGTGGAGTGAAATTTTCAACATGGACTTTCCCAAACCAGTCTATTCTATCAAAAACACTCACCGTGAAAACAGTACTCTAAAGCAAATTTTGGACAAGCATAGTGCTCTTTTCGACGGTAAACTTCGAAAAGTCAAAAATTACCAAGTAAACATACACATCAAACCTCAAGCTAAACCAAAACACATTCCAGCAAAAAACATAGAAATCGAGCTAGAACGCCTAACTGAAGAAGGCATCATAACTCAAGTAGACCCAAATGTCACACCGGTTCAATGGGCAACACCAACAGTCAACGTAGTCAAACCCAACGGTCAGATCAGAATATGCGGTGACTTCCGCACACTCAATCCCGTACTGATAACGCACGCACATCCAATTCCATTATTTGACCAGTTACGCCAGAACCTCGCAGGTAGGGAGAAATATACTAAAATTTACCTGAAAGACGCTTACCTTCAATTCGAAATAAGTCTTGAATCAAAACAATTCCTTACAATATCGACGTACAAAGGTTACTACATACAATCGAATGCCATTCGGGATTTCAACGGCCCCATCAATATTTCAGCATTACCTTGATAAACTCCTAGAAGGTATTCCAAATGTGTTAGTGTATTTCGATGACATTGCCATTACAGGGAAAGATGACAAAAACCATCTCAAAACATTACGTATTGTTTTCGAAAGACTGGAACAAGCCGGATTGAAAGTAAACTTGAAGAAATGCACCTTCTCACAACCTGAAGTCGAATATCTTGGACACGCGATTGATAAAAATGCAGTACGTCCCACAAAATCGAAGATAGATGCAATTGCCAAAGCTTCCCCTCCAACCAACCCCAAGAAGGTACGGGCATTTCTGGGATTAGTCAACTTTTACGAACGCTTTATACAACATTTACACAATGTCTGTGCTGACCTTCACGCACTAACAGGAAAGCGATTAACATGGCGATGGACAGAAACAGAAATTCTCGGAATCAAACACATCAAAGCATCACCCTACCATCCAAGGACAAATGGACTAGCAGAACGTCTTGTAAGGACTTTTAAAACGTGAATGTCCTCAAGCACAAAAAGCCTGAAAAAACAGCTAGAACATTTCCTGTTTGCGTATCGTATTACACCCCACAGTACCACTGGCAAGGCCCCGAGTCAGCTGATGTTTGGGCGTCAGATAGCTTGCGTGTTTGACAATGCCAGATCAAGCGCTAAAAGGGCATTACAACACAGGCAAATACAAGCGAATGTAAACTCAGATAACCAGACGCCGAATTACAGACCCGGCGATGCAGTGTATGTGTGAGCCAGGGACCAATCACGATGGGATCCTGCCACAGTGTCACGACGAACACATCGATATTCGTATGTCATTAACACTCCAGTGGGTGTGGAAAGGAGGTTTCACGCAGACCATATACTGCCCCGATTAGCTAATGTCGACGAACTCGACGAAGGCTCCTCTGGACAGACGTCTCCTGCTCATCTTATGCCAGTTTCTTCTGCTACCCCTGTACAATGGGCTACACAAACACTTACAGAAAATATATAGGTATGCCATAGGTCGGAGCCCCGAGAAATCAGGGCTCAGCGCTCCCTGCTCTGCCAGGAACTCATGGAGACTTGAGCATCCAAGGTGGGGGGAATCCGCCATTGCGGCGGTGAGACCGATCATGAAGGAGTGGTTGGAGAGGGACCATGGGGACCTCTCCTACCGGATGTGCCAGATATTTACCGGACACGGGTGTTTCGGTAAGTATCTATGGCGCATCCTCCGGTAGACAACGCCGCAGTGCCAGCACTGCGAGGATCCTGGCGAAGACACGGCGCTCCACACGTTGGTGGAGTGCCCTGCGTAGGCGAGTCAACGCCGGGATCTCGTTGCGGTCCTGGGCGTGGACGTTCTCTCGTTGGAGACCATGGTGAGGGCCGTGGTCTCCGACGGGAGCAAGTGGCACGCCGCCGCCTCTTTCTGCGAGCAGGTAATGTGCGCGAGGGGTGTGTGTTGGGTAACCTCCTCGAGTGTCGCTCCGATTCCGATCCCGCTGCAGTCCGGGGGGAACGGAATCGGAGCGGCCGGTACACCCTGGGCGGCGGTCAATGGCTTCCCCTTCACCCCTTCATAGGGTTGGCATTGATCGTCGGCCAATACCCAACGTGGCGGGAACACATCGCTCTCCGTACTCCTCTGCTTTCAGAGGAGACAGGATGAGCGATGCTGTTAGTGGTGAGATGGCCCAGGGTCAGCCGGGGTGCTAGGGATATGCTCTATGGGTAACCTTACACCCCGGCGTCTGAAGACCCGAGACGGCGTGCGGTTTTAGTCGGTGCAAGCCCGACATAACCGCCCCCGCTGGCCGGCGGGGGGGTATCCGAAGGGATTTCCGCACGATAAAAAAAAAAAAAAAGGTAATGTGCGCGAAAGAGACGGTGGAGAGGGAGCGGGAGAGAACCCAGCCTTTCCAGTTTCGCAGTCTGCGGCGAGGACGCCGCAGACTCATCTATTATACAGAGCAATTTTCAATTTTCTGTAGAACTAAAAGCAGGGTAGAATTGAATCCATCAAACTGCGTTTTCAATCGCTTAAACCATCCCGCAGTTCAGACCTACTAGAGTTCTGAATACTGGTAGGGTTTCCATATACGCTGCGACATTATTCAAACCAGCTAAAATCAGAACAGATAACATCCTATGCTTTTATGACATAAATTGATAGTGTCAATCATAAGAATCAAATTTCTCAAGCGAACATGGTGAATCAAATAAAAGGAAATCCATGCAATCCTGACTTATAAAAATTCGTTTCCAAATTTTTCATCTATTTTCGTTAAAAACTTTGTTATCTTTGGTTCTACGACTAAGTTATAACTCAAAGTTGTAGAAAATGTAATTTGCAACAAAACCATCCGATATAGCGTAAAAACCATTTGCACTCGTTTTTCAAGAAATAAATTGCGTTCTCTGACTTTTGTACACTAAGTGTAAACAAAAAGGAGTGGCGAAATCCAGCAGAGCCAGTAAGAGCGTTGGTGTACTACTTTCCGCCAGAATGAATGAATGTATGAGTGTGTGAGTTCAAGACTCCTCTGGGTGAGGTTGAAGGTTGGCCTTACCCACATCTTCGTTGTAGGGGTATATGCTCCACGGTGGAACCGGTCCTCGAGAGCCCAGAGCGAGAGGCAGGCCTTTTGGGCTAGTATGAATGATGTCCTGAGTAAATGTAATCAAAATGAAAGAATTGTAATGCTTGGTGATTTTAATAGTTGGGTAGGAGTGAAACGTGATGGATATGGGTGTGTGGGAAAGTTTGGCGATGAAAGAGTGAATGAAAACGGTGAAAGTCTGCTAGAAATATGTTTGGAAATGAATCTGGTCGTAACAAACACGATGTTTGGCCACAAAAAGATTCATTTGTATACTAGAGATGAAAGAAATCGGAGAAGTATGATTGACTTTGTAATTGTGGATGTACCATTGAGAACGAAAGTAGTAGACACCCGGGTTTACCGCGGTGTCGGAATTGACACAGACCACTTCCTGGTGGTCAGCCGCATAAGAGGCCTATTAAAGCGGTGGCGGCATCATGCCCATTCGTGAACTAGAGCGCATAAAAGTTGAGAATTTGCAAGAAAAAGGTATGAAAGAGGAGTTTGTGAGTAAATTGAGGAAGAAGTTTCACAATTTGAACGAAATAAGCGAGAATAATAAGAATTCGGGAAGTTTTTTAAGGAAGGAATTGTGGAAATTGCAGTTGAAACTTGTGGTGTATGCAAGATAAGAAAAGGGTGTAAACTAGAGACTGGGTGTGTGGAAGTCCGAAAGGCAGTGTCTGAGAAGAAGAAAGCTTGGGTGAAATGGTTGGCGGTACGTGCCAATCAAAGAGTGCAGAAAGCAACGGATGAAGAGGTAAAATTGGCAAGGGATGGGTATAAGAGGTAGATAACTGTGGTAAAAGAGGTTGTGAGAAGAAAGAAAGAGAGTGAGAGAGAAGAGTTTAGTAGAAGGTTATCTGACAACTTCCAGCAGAACAGAAAGTTCTTCTGGAAGGCAATAAGAACATCCAGAGGTGCAAATACGACTTCGCAACTGGACAAAGTCAGAAACCAAGACGGAAGTTTCGTGAGAGGAGAAGAATGCGTGCTAAAGAGATGGAAGGAATATTTTAAAAGCCTATGTGAGAAAGAAGATGTGCCGGCACAAGTTCTTCCCAGGGACTTGAGAGAAGTAGGTGATGAAAGTGATATCAGTATAAAAGAGATTGTGGAAGCATTGAACAGCATGAAATTGGGCAAGGCTGCAGGGTGTGACAGGATTACGGTTGAGATGCTGAGAGCTGGCCAAGGCGTGGTAGCTAGTCGTCGTAGCCAGCTGTACCTCCCTTTTAACCTTTGCTGGAGGAGTGGCTGTGTACCAGGAGACTGGTGCAAAGCCGTCATCGTACTGCTGTATAAAGGAAAGGGGTCACAGCAAGACTGTAAGAATTACCGAGGCATTAGCTTACTCAGCATCCTCGGCAAACTGTATGCAAAAATCTTGATGAAAAGAGTGATGAATGAAACTGATGAAAAGTTGTGGGATGTACAAGCGAGATTTAGGAAAGGAAGGGGATGCATGGGTCAGGTCTGTTCCCTACGAAGTATAGCCGAGAAATTTTTGGCTCACAACCAAAAAGTCTATTGCGCTTTCGTAGATTTGGAAAAGGCCTATGATAGAGTTGTGAGGCATGAATTGTGGTCAACATTGTCTATAAATGGGGTGAGCGGCAGCTTGATATGAAAAAGGTGTTAGACAGGGATGTGAGGCATCGCCGGGACTGTTTAACTTATTTATAGACGATTGCTTGAAAGAACTGAAAGAGTGTGCGTATGGATTACTTAATATTATGCATGGGGCCTTAACAAACAAAGGAATGAAAGTAAATGTAAATAAGACGAAAGTGATGATTTTTGAAAGAGAAGAAAACATGACAATTTGTAGAATTCTGATTGAAGAAGAAATAGTAGAACAAGTGAAAGAGTTTGTATACTTGGGTTCAAAGTTTACGAGGGATGGAAAGTACGACTGTGATATTGAGCGAAGAGTTTTGGCTGGTAATCAAGTGAATGCGGCCTTGCATAATTTTATGAGCAGCTAGAAAGTATCTAAAGAGGCACGCCGCACGACTGGCTGTGCATAGAGGAGTACTCGTCCCCACACTTATGTATGGTAGTGAATATTGGGTGTGGCAGAAGGAACATGAGAGTAAGCTGAATGCTGTTAAAATATGAAGTCTAAGAAGTATAGCTGAAGTGACCCTGATGGATCGAGTGAGGAACAGCGTGATAAGGGAACGTTGTGGTATGTGATAATATCAACAATAACACAATGTAAATTATTATTACTTATTCAGCTAAAATATATTTTTAGAATATCATGACACACATATACGTGACACAATCTATGTTTTAAAACAAAAAGAAAACAATTCATAATACCACATTTTAAGGAGGTTTTAACACTGCCCCTTACTCGAGTCATGTGAGCACGTGCACCATCAATATATAACATAAACACAAGGCGAGAGTACAACAAAAAAAAAAAACTAAATAAAAAAAAAAAACTTAATTATGTACTAAGAGCATTATATTAACCCTAAGCATTTAATAAAATTATTATGTTTAATCTTAGGTAAAGCCTTTGTGAATAGATCTGCCTCCAATTCTGATGAAGGCTTATAATCTAAACGAATCAATTTCCTATTAACACATTCTTGGATGAAATGATGATGAACATCTATGTGTTCAGTCCTACGAAACACTCATTCTCAACCATTTTCAATGTACTGCGATTGTCTTTATATATGATGACGGGTTTAGATTCAAACCATTCTCTATAATTGAGTTCCTGTAAAAAATTACGTATGAATTTTGCCTCTTTTACAGCATTGCCAAGCGCATAATATTCTGCTTCTGTGCTAGAGCAAGCTACATTTTGTTGTTTATGGCTATGCCAATTTATTACGCAATTTCCTACTCTAGTTACAAACCCAGAATATGATTTCCTATCGCTTGTATCCCCCGCCCAATCTGCGTCGGATGAAATAACTATGTCCTTACTGCCTCTTTTAAAATTGAGTCCGAAGCTAGTTGTACCTGAAAGATACCGTAATACGCGCTTAGCAGCAGTCCAATGTGACTCATTATATATTATATTGGCTGAGCTTACTGCACGCGAACGCTATGTCAGGGCGCGTACAAACAGCGAGGTACATTAAACTACCTATTAGTTCCTGATACGGAAACCTTGAATCAATCTTATCAGCTTTTGGAAGATTAAAGTTAACTTCCATTGGAGTTGCTATGCTATAACATTCATTCATTCCAAACTTGATTAGGAGGATTTTCACGTATTCAGACTGACTTAACTTCAAGATACCTTGCTCTCGGTTCCTTTCAACTTTCATACCTAAGGCTTGTGTCACAGGTCCAAGCAGTTTAATTTTGAAGTTAGAACTGAGCAATTTGTATAGCAATTTCTTTTCATGTTCATTAGAACTGAATATGAAGAAGTCATCTACATACAAGGCTATTATTACCTTATTTTTGAAATAAACACATTTCTCAGTTTTTAATTGTGTGTAACCATTGGTAACTAAGACTTTGTGGACTTTTTCATTCCAAGCTCTACTAGCCTGTTTAAGTCCATACAAACTCTTTTTAAGTAAACAGACTTTATTCTGGCCCTCAATCTCAAAACCAGTGGGTTGTTCCATATAAATGCGTTCCCTGAGATCACCATTCAGAAAAGCTGTATTAACATCAACATGTTCTATGTCCATGTCATTTTGAACACCAATTGCGAATAGTAAACGTAAAGTACAATGCCTAACGACAGGTGCAAAGGTTTCTTCAAAGTCGATACCATATTGTTGTGTAAATCCTTTAGCAACTAAACGTGCTTTGAATTTTTCAAAGTTACCACTTGGATCAACTTTTTCTTTAAAGACCCATTTGCATTTTATAACGTTACTATCTTTAGGTCGATCTACAAGTTCCCAGACGTTATGCAAAATGAGAGAAGTATATTCCTCCTGCATAGCCTCTAACCATTGTTTGCTTTTCTCAGACTTCATAGCTTCATTGTACGTTCGAGGTTCACACCGCCCCATAAAGCCTATTTCAGTGAAACAGCTCATATCATAATCTTCAAATCGAATGGGAAGACGGTGTGTACGTACAGGTCTAGAGTGTTCTGCGACCTCTGAATCTATTGAATTTAAGTTCATAGGCGCAGGCTCTGTATTTTCAGAAGCTTGAGTATTAATATGATTGACATTTTCAACATCATCAGTATCCTGAATAGATACATTTGGTGTAGCATATTCATCAACATTAGAGTCAATGTCAATTGTCTCTGTCTGAGAAGTGTTTTGATTATTAATCAAAACTTCAACAGTATTAATTGAATTGATAGAATAGTTATTTGACTTATTAGTCATGTGTTCAATACCTCTAACAGTTTCAATAAACTCAACCGAACGAGCTTTAATCATTTTGTTACCATCAGCTGGATCACCTAACCTATAACCTTTCGTGTGATCACAATATCCTAGCATAATGTAGGGTTTCGATTTAGGATCAAGTTTTGTACGTTGACATTGTGGAGTCAGGGCATATGCTGTACAACCAAAGACTCTAAGGTGACTGAGGTTAACTTTTGAACCAGTCCATAGCTCTTCAGGAGTAGCCTTATTAAGAGCAGCTGTTGGACTACGATTCTTTAAATAGCAAGCAGTATTGACTGCTTCAGCCCAATATTTTTTAATTAAGCCAGCGTCTTGCAACATTGCTCTTGCTTTTTCCATTAAGGTCCTATTAAGACGCTCTGCAACACCATTTTGTTGCGGTGTGTATGGAACAGTAGTTTCGTGAACAATACCGCATTGCTTCAAATAATTCTCGAAACTTTTGTTGCAATCTTACAATCGGTTTGGTTTTCAACCACATTTTTGAATTCAATAAAAGTATTCAAAACCGTAGTTTGATCCTTACGATCCAGAAAATAAATAAAAGACTTTCGCGTAAAATCATCAGTGAAGCTGATAAAATAACGACTACCACTCCAACTATTAACGGACATCGGTCCACATATATCAGTATGGATTAAATCCAACTTTGTCACGCTTCTATGTGCCTGACCACGGGGAAAAGATTTATTTTTTTGTTTACCTTCAATACAAGGAGGACATGTATTCAGATTTCCATTTGGAAAGTTAATACCACGAGCCAGAGAATCACGGAGGGTTAACATACCTTTAAAACTTAAGTGTCCTAAGCGGCGATGCCATAGCTCCAACAAGTCAGTACTAGACACAAAAGCTTTACCTTCGGTGAACATTTTAGGCTCTTGTTTGTTTAATAAAGTTGAGTAACATTCTTGTCCTTGATCAATTTTGTATAAACCACCCACATTAGTAGCTTGTAGCTCACAGGAACCAGTAACGGACACATTATCCCTCCTGTAAACATTGCATTTATCAACATCAAATATCAAAACATAACCTTTTGCTGCTACTTTGCTAACTGACAAAAGATTTGCTGCTACCTTTGGTACATATAAAGCATCTTTAATAACTTTGATATTATTGTCGCTTAATGTAACATTGACATTCCCTACGCCTTCGCTATACATTGTGTCATTATTAGCTGTAGTGATTTGAGATTTAACATCAGAAGAATAATTAAATAACCAATCTTTTCGATTAGTCATATGACTAGAGCAACCTGAATCTAAAAACCAGCTATCACCATCACAAACATTACTAACTAAAGCAGTCTCAGTCAAAAATAAAGAACTATTATTTCCCTTTTTGGATAGTGATGAATCATTTTGAGATGAGTTCTTCTTTAAATTCTTCTTTAACTTTGGGCATTTAGGCTTGATATGCCCTTTGACATGACAATTGTGACAGGTAGGAACGAATTTGTTCTTTGTTAATAAAATCTTTTCGGATTGTTCTAAATTTGAATTTGCAGACTGTTTCTTGAATTCACTTTGGATTAATTGGCATTTCACAAAATCGGAAGTTAACTTTGTATTAGAAGCTTCCATTGCCATAATTAGTGGATCAAATTCACTGGGCAAGCCAATTAACATAAGTTCTGCTAATTCTTCATCGTCAATACTGCAGCCAATATCTGCTAGCTCTTGTATTACGGATACAATGTTTCCTATATAATGATCCATACAATTGTAGTCATCATATTTTATTTGAGCTAATTTTCTCTTTAAAGCAAGTCTTCTACTTATTCCACAATTCTCATAGGCAGACTTTAGGTTATTCCACGCTTCTGAAGCCGTTTTAGCATTTTTAACATGTGGGTAACAAATAGTTTGTATATTCAAGCAAATTTTTGCGTATGCTTTTTGGTCCTTGGCCGGATTCTTTATGACATCACCAGAACCATCCACAAACTCCCACAAACCATGGTCAATCAACAGCAATTTCATTTGAAATTTCCAAGTGCCATAGTTATTCACACCTTCCAATTTACCAATGGAATTATTGGAACTGGTACTTACGATTAGACCATCTAATGATATTTTCTCTGTTCCTGTCATTGTACATACATGTAAAATTATATTTTACGATGACAAATGTATACCTACTTACGTACTTACGAGAAAAATAATCACTGTTTTATTTATTTAATCATAAATATTATATTAACTGAATAGTGTAATGCCCATAACCAATGATAATATCAACAATAACACAATGTAAATTATTATTATTTATTCAGCTAAAATATATTTTTAGAATATCATGACACACATATACGTGACACAATCAAAAGAAAACAATTCATAATACCACATTTTAAGGAGGTTTTAACAGTATGGCAGAAGATGTAGTGGCCAAGATAGAGAAAGGGATGCTTAGATGGTTCGGTCATGTAGAGAGGATGGATGAAAGGATATTAACTAAACAGATTTATGAGGCGAGGGCTACTGGGCAACCCGGTAAAGGTTGGCCTAGGCATACGTATGCCAATCAGATCGACGACGTTTTGAAGAAGGGCCAGTGTCTCTACCGTGAGTTTACACGGTCAATTCACGCTAGCGTCGCCGTAAATCATTTGTATGAAATTTTGTACAGCGCCCCTGGCGGTCACGGAAAGAATTAAACTTTGTACCATGAGTACTATAGATTTCGCTAGATAAAAAACGCGTAGAAATCTATTCGATTGTTCGTAGCGTTTTCAGCATTTGCCTTTCAAAACGGCACCATGAGTCACTAATTTGACAGACGCTAGCGAGGCTTTCTATTGCGATTGTTTATCCGTAACTCACTAGCATTTTGAAGTGTGAAAACGTTTGTTGATATTATAATTGTGTTTATTTTTCGGTGTTGAATTGGATAATAATGTCTGCCAGAGCTTATTTAGCATGGAATATGCTAGTGGCTGCTGAAAATGAAGACCAAAGACGTGAACAATGTCAATTTCAATATAATATGCGAGTGCATTTTGGATCCCAATTAGAAAATATAAGTGATAGGAAATTTGCTAAACTATACAGACTCTCTAAAGAAGCTTTTGAAGATTTGTGCTCATTGTTAAGTGTAACGGGTTTAAAGTCAACACAAAGAGTTACATTACAAACAAAGGTGAGTTGGTGTGGTTGATAGCTGAAAATTAAAGGCATTGATGATGATCGCACTTCTCAGTACCTCCCCAATATTCAAATGATTGTGGTTATCTACTTGCAGGTTTTGTGTTCTTTGTTATTTTTTGCCAATGGTGACTATCAGCGAATTGTTGGAGAAGCCAATCATTTATCCCAAGAGGTAATTAGTGTCTACATTCAAGAGGTCACTACAGCGCTTAATCATCCAACTGTATTAAAAAAATATATTAAATTTCCAACAACAAGACAAGAAAGGAATGTTATAATGCAAAGGTAAAGTACCTGTGTAAGGTAATGAATTAACCTACGAGTACACAATACTAAGTACATGATACTTCTTGTTTTTTAGATTTTTCAATAAATATGGGTTCCCAGGGATAATTGGATGTATAGATGGCAGCCACCTCAAAATATTCACCCCAAATAAAGAGGAAGAATATCTATATTTCTGCAGAAAACATTACCACTCATTAAATGTTCAAGTGGTAAATAAACATACTTACTTAATATAGTGACTATTTATTTTAACAAATTGTTAAGATGTAATAACAACATTTTTATTTGTATGTAGGTATGTGACGCAGACTGCAGAATCTTATCTTTAAATCCCAAATTTGGAGGTGCAACCCATGATGCATTCATTTGGCAAAATAGTAATATTAATAATTACATGCAACATTTACACAGAAGTAATGAAATTGTGTGGCTTTTGCATCAGCATTTAACATATTGGTTAACTGTGACCACAGATGGATGTTGGTCATTCTTCCTTGTGGACCTTCAGTAGGTTTACTAAGGTCACCATTCCTGAAAAATATAATTATACAAAATCAATTTTTGAACCAGATATGGTTACTTGTATTATAACAAATAAATATTATGTATGTAGATAGATAGATTATTATTGATAAATAAATACACAGAAAATGTAAAATTAAGTTAAACTGAATGTACTTTACAAAAAAATTACAATGATTTCGGAATTTTTGTCACATTGCTCAAGTTTCAAGCTCACAAACGAGTAGGAAGAAGCCACTTGAAGTATTTTTAGACACTTCCACGGAGTCAACTTTACGTAGTTCCAAGTTCAAGTGGTTAGCTTATCTCTCTGCGTTCTTTGGGGCAACAATTTGGGAATGTGTAGTTAATTTAAGTCTTGATTGTAATTATAACTGTTTAATAGAAACATACCTTTCCATAAACTCCACCAACAACTGGAACTGTGATGCACTAGTCCTCATTGTAATTAAAATATGAAACTTGATTTATTGAATCAAAACTCCCGCTAACGAACGGTTCAATAACACAAATAAACTCAACTGACAAGTGTGACAAGTGTGTGTGACACAGGGATATTCACAGTGAGTTTTAGCATCACGTTAGAACTATACTTTGAGCATTTGATTCTTTCTCTTTTTTCGTATAATGATAGAAAGAAATAAAACATACGAGTGAAGTTAGCTAGTTAGCTACAAAGTGCCAACATAAGAATGTCAAGGACGCTGCTGGACGATACTTCCAATCGAGCTCACGCTAGCGTCTCCGTGAGACCTCTTAAAACTCATGGTACGAGCATTATCGAAATCTATCTGAACCACGTTATGACGCTAGCGAGCTTGACGCTAGCGCGTAATTTTACGATGTAAACTCATGGTAGAGCTGCAGGTCAGAAGTACGCCGGTTACGTGCATGTATGAAAACAATAATGAAAGTGGAAGAAGCGAAAGGCGTATGCCAAGATCGTAGCAAGTGGAAAGATGTTGTTTCTGCCTACCCCTATGGGAAAAAGGCGTGACTATATGTATGTAGGTATGTAAACAAAATTAACATTTCAATGGACTAAAATGACGTCCAAGATTGTTAATAAGGTATTGGTATTAGCATTAGAAAGGTATTTGCCCCATTCAATCTAAAAGTTTATATTTCATGGATTTCCTTTTATTTGATTTACCATGTTTGTTAGAGAGATCTCATCCTTATCGCGATTGATCATAGCTGGTTCGACTTACCGAGTGCGGCAAGCGAGTTTTCAAAAATATTGAAATGCAGTCTAAATAGTTTTTAAAATCAAAATGAAGTCTTCTTACAGTAAAATTGTCTATCTAATCTACATTGTTTAGGAACCTTTCCTACCAGTGGCATAACCGTAGGACGTCTTGTATATTTTAAAAATATATACTACTAAATTAGGTTTTTCTTATGGTGGGTTAGATAACTTCTGTCTATCAAAAAAAGCAGAGTGGCCGCTTAACTTTTGATGTCGGGTATCCTGTCCCGTTGAGCTGAAGTACCATTGAAGGTCTTGAATGAAGCGATACGCTAATTTATGAAGTGGGTGGCGGGCATTCTTCATTCTTGCATGCCCACGATATTTTTTGCTCTTGGCCATTTATTATTAAAAAATTAAAATGTCAATGTCCACTGAAGGGCGTTCCAGCGCACGCTCTCCTCAACGTTACATTAAATAACTTGCTATTAAAGGACTTATCGAATTTGATGTATCAAAAGGTATAGTTAGTTAAAGTCAAGAAATTCTAGTTATTGTTACAGGGCACTATAAATTTTAGAATTTGGTTATGTAGTGTGATGAATTTGTTTTGTGCTTTATTTTACCCACTTGCGTTGTACCACAAGTAAATATATTTTTTAGAAACGTACTGGTATCTTGCATTCAACAGTAGCGATTTTCATTCGGCACCATGTCCAAGTCCGTTGCTAGATTGAAGTCTATGAAGAAAGTGGCTGATAAAATTGATCACAGTTCTAAATTAAGAACCCATATACCTGCTGGCATGGCTGCTGCTGGTCCTCCCTTGGGTCCTATGCTGGGGCAGGTATCGATATTATTTGTTTATTGCACATTATTAGAGAAAACGAATGTTGTAATCATAACCTCTACTGTATTTACTTCAGCGCAACATCAATATAGCAGCGTTCTGTAAGGATTTTAATGAGCGTACCGCTAATATAAAACAGGGAACACCTTTGCCAACAAGAGTAAAAGTAAACTCGGATCGTTCTTATCAACTTGTTATCCACCAACCACCGGCTTCCTATTTTTTGAAACAAGCAGCTGGAGTGAGCCGAGCTGCTATGGAACCTGGTAGGTGTTGCTGTTTGAATTTAAAGTTTAATCATTTTTTAAGTAAAGTCTATTACCTATTTCTCGCAATCAACCTGAGAATGTAGAATTTAGTTTCACATTTTTTTTATTTTCAGTTAGAGAAACATGTGGCAAAATTACATACAAGCATCTGTATGAAATAGCAAAAATTAAGCAACAGGATCCACCGCTTGAGTGGAGGCCATTGAAGGAAATTTGTGTTATGTTAATAGCCACAGCAAGAAGTTGTGGAATTGAAATTGTGAAAGATTTGGATTCTAAGGTAAAGAAATGATAATGGAGTAACTTACTTCCATTTGTTATATCATATTTATGTCTATTGAGTCACTTACCTGCCACTTGAAAATGTAATTTTTTTTCACTGTATCATGTAATTGTAGTGGTAAATTCATTGTGTGCCAAGCCACACGATGAAATTTACCAATGGAGTTGATAAGGTACCTACCAAAATTTTGTATAATTTAAATCCAGGATTAAGGTAAACAAAAGTCAATATTACTACTTACAATATGACAATGTGGCACTTCAATTTAAACACAATGATGCATTCTGATTTATTAACATTGCTTGTTCAGGAATATGGTGAGTTTCTTCAAGAGAGGAAGAAGGTAGTGGAAGAACAAAAGAAGGCTCTACAAGAGAAACGAGAAGCGAAAATGTTAAGAACAGCTTAGTCATAAAAAATATTAGTACAAAAAAAATTGTTATGCATAGGTATGTAGTTTTTAATATGATGAAATAAAACAAACAAATATGTAATGTTATTTATTAAAATAAAAATAAAAATGTGCCTCTCATTTTCCCTCATAGACAGAGAAACCTATAGACAACTATATACCTACCATCGCAGTCAAACAAGAGAACTAATACAAATGTCATGTAAAGAAATTATAGAACAATATAATATTGTTAGCTGCCGGTCTTTTCGAGATTCGCAAATGGTTGTCCTATTCTATTTTGACAGTTTGCCATAGCTTTGTATGTTTAGTGCAAAAAATGTTTGAAAATAGGTTGTAGGCACAGATATACATGTTGAAGTAATTCTTAATTGCAAATATCAAGTTTATTTCATTAGTTTCTTTATAAAATGGGATATAAAAGCGACAGTGAATAGAAATCAGCTGATTTGTCCTTTCACTCATAGAATGAGGCGTATTTACTCAACTAGGGTCCATCCTACATTAAATATATATAGGTATATATATATTTCATGGAAAAAATAAGTGTCCAATATATATTCACCAGATTAATTATGGTGCAATTATGTTTGGTGGTTTTATACTTAGGTACCTGCAACCGGGACTTGCTTTAAAACCAGGGGGTTAAAGTTTTAATATGGCAACATCACCCACTTATCGTTCTGTCTCTGATGCGACCACGGGAAACATTCGTCTATTAGATTCTGTCTACATTTTCCCTACTTATAAAATAAAAGTTGCTGCAATATTACAATAGACGTTACTACGGTTGTCAAATAATTTCTTGAATTCTGTTCGTCAAACTATGGCATGAATAAAGCCATAAATAATGATGATTTTGCAAAGACCATAACAGCCCAATGAGGTAACAGCTGAGTCAATTTGTCATTACACTTATATTATGATACACTAAAGACATTATACAAGGAACAATACTAAACGATATGAAGTACACATCAGTCTAAAGATATTAATGTTAGCATCTCTAAATAACTTATGTACATTCTAAATTTACCCACAATGCCTAGAATCATATCACTATGTGAGCACCTATGTGACATAACAAGTGTAAAACTGAATTGCGGTAAGTCTAAAATGCGACAGGGTGGAACTTGTAACTTTTCGGTAAAACTACCAAACTTCCGACTCGCAGCAAGCTAGACTCGGATTTGTTAGGACGTTAGGTTATAGAACCTTTGTGGTATTTTTTTAGAATCATCCAGAAGTAGGAATCTGTCATGTCATAAGTGCATTTCTTCCTTTCGCAGTTCAGTCTTACACTGGCTATAACTCTAGTAATCATTTAATAATTGATAATAATTATTATAAACTGAAAAAGACATCTTACAAGGAACATTAACCACTATCAGTATCACATATAAGACAGTCTCATAAGAAGTTTCCTTAGAGTACAACCAAAAAATACTTAAAAATAAACATGAAATCTCTTTATAAAAATATGCATTACTATATGCGTCTTCAAATCCTTAAACATAATTAGGCGTTCATATTCTAACCTACGCTTTAGAAAAATAAATATTTTAAAGCAAAATAATACGCAGATCAAGAAACGGACTATGAACTTTGTGGTAACTCGTGCCTAACAAAAATCGAAATAGCATTTGCATGCTACATCATTACAAACGTGCCTCAAAACTAACACCTACATATTTGTACTGCAAACTAAATTTTGTACTTTGGTGAAATACTGTTAAAAATAAAGTAAGAACAAAATAAATATCCTCTCTGAAGTTCGCAATATGTGACATGCCATAAAAAAAAAAATCTGTGGTTGTAAGTTATGATTATAATATTTGTAACATTGTATGCCCATTCTAGCAATACGTTACCAATTGTATCATACGCGATCGCGAGAAGTATAGTCAGCGTCAAAAATAGATGATCATTATTAGGTTTCAAAAGATTCAATGTATTTTTTTTTTAAATTTTGATTAAATATATTTATTAGTTTTCTTTCACATTTTAAAGTTTGAAATCGATGCAATCATCATCTACTCTTGACGCTAACTGTACAAGTCGCTAACTTCATAGAGGTATTGCCACTTCATTAGTACTATACAACATTATAAAAATCGAACGACAATAACAAAGGTAGAATATTACAGCCTCTCTAAATGAAATCATCAACAGGTTATACTAGATGTTAGCGCAGAGCGTTTGAGTTTCGGAGAGTTTGGCAATACTTCTGGCAATTCAGTGACCTTATCTATAGTAAAGTCGGGTAAGTCTGACGACTCCATGTCTTTCTGCAACGGGATCCACACTGTGCCGCCTAGCTCTGCTTCTTTTCCTCCCTGCAGATTAACGTTACAATTTAAGTACACATGCATTTTTGTTTAGATTATTATAGAAATAGAATAGATAATAAAATGAATAGGTAGATATACTATTGGGGTGTGTGTTGGGTAACCTCCTCGAGTGTCGCTCCGATTCCGATCCCACTGCAGTCCGGAGGGAACGGAATCGGAGCGGCCGGTACACCCTGGGCGGCGGTCAATGGCTTCCCCTTCACCCCTTCATAGGGTTGGCATTGATCGTCGGCCAATACCCAACGTGGCGCGAACACATCGCTCTCCGTACTCCTCTGCTTTCAGAGGAGACAGGATGAGCGATGCTGTTAGTGGTGAGATGGCCCAGGGTCAGCCGGGGTGCGAGGGATATGCTCTATGGGTAACCTTACACCCCGGCGTCTGAAGACCCGAGACGGCGTGCGGTTTTAGTCGGTGCAAGCCCGACATAACCGCCCCCGCTGGCCGGCGGGGGGTATCCGAAGGGATTTCCGCACGATAAAAAAAAAAAAAAAAAAGGTAGATATACTATAGAAAGGTACATTTTATAAACTACAAGCGGCCCACACGTTTTAGCATGGCAATATTGCATGAAAAAAAAAACAACCCGATTGCAGCGCCATCTACCTATTGGGTGCAATTTTACTGTGAAAATAAACAATCCAGGAATTTACTCAAACACTCACAAAATTTCATTCTATGGACCCCAAAATACCTTCTAAGATATTATGTGAATGTGTAAGTACTCTGCTATTATTTGTAACACGAGAACAAATAAAAAAAATTGACAGATGTTCATGATTCACGATCCCTGTTTATCTAGGAAAAATATCCTTATGTGCAGTTCAATGCAAAGCATTGACGTCATCTTTCGTCATGCTAAGATGAGACTTGTGGGGTTCCCATCAGCATAGTTTAAAAATGTGGTCTCTCCGCTAGCGTCACTATGGGATCGATCATAAATTATTTGTGGTAGTAATAAAGAAATAGCACCACACCTACTGGTTCAATTATCTATCTCACTACACATACCTAAGTGGTAAATATCAGCAGAGTAGATCTAGTCTAGTCTTTTGAATTGTTTTGATCACCTACTAGATGTATGTCATTTTACTTACACAGGTATAGTAGATATGGAAATACGATTTAAATGTGTTTTTAAGATTCAAGACAGGGGGCACGCACAGGTAGATTTCGTGCAGCAATTAAAATTATTTTATATAGAGAACTACGGACTTTATTAACATGTTTAATTATTTTTTCTCGAAAACGGTAACTTTTAGCGTAAAACTTTTCAGACATTTATTTTAGACTTAAAAATGGCCTATCGATTAAAAATGTTTCCGACAGCAAGAATGTTCACCGGTTAGAAGTTATGATTTTTTTACCGAAAAATTTTGGTTTTTCCCCCCTCCAGTTTTAGTTAAAGTTTTAATCTTATAGGTTCATAATTAAAAGTTGTTGGTATTCATGTATACTATGGGATAAAATTAGAACGGTTCGAATATCTTTCATGGAACGTGAAATTTTGAGGAAAAACTGATTTCACAAAAAGTGAGGCCCTACCGTCCCCTTAGGCCGGATTCCACCCGTTCACGAACTTAAACTAAGTTTACACCCAAGCAATTTTTGACGGCAGTTTGAAAGCGATCGGGGCAAAAATGCGACCGTGAGAGTGCCGCAAATTTTGGGAAGTGGAACCATACATACATATATATTCGAAGGGATTTCCGCATGAAAAAAAAAAAAAAAAAAAGGTAGATCGATTTAATCGAAATCTACCTAAAACTAAGTGATTCATACAATATTACTTACCAACAACAACAATGGATGGATGGATCCAAAATGGATGTTGGTATTATGTTACACTAGCTGTTGCCCGTGGCTTCGCCCGCGTGCAATTCTGTTCCCGTTCCCGCTTCCCATGAGAACACATTCCAAGGTTAAAAGGTAGTCTATGTGTTTTTCCAGACTAATCTATCCCTGTACCTAATTTCAGCCAGATCCGTTCAGTCATTGAAGCGTGATTGAGTAACAAATGTCCACAATCTTCACAAACTATCAATATTATTACTAGCTGTCCCCCGCGGCTTCGCCCGTGGCATACTTCGCCCCGTGACACTTATTTATCCCAAATATGCCAGTAAACTTTTTTCTTTTTCAGGGATTTTTTTAAATTTTTCTCTCCGTAAGAAACATCCTCGTACATTATTACGTATTCCTTGAAGGAATATTATAAAAAAAGAATTAGCGAAATCGGTTCAGCTGCTCTCGAGATTTGCGTTTAGCAACACATTCAGCGATTCATTTTTATATTATAGCTGTAGTAGGATTAGTAGGAAGTAGGTTTCAAAACTCATAATCAGTCAAATTACTTTCGACTGGAGATATCAGTTGAAAAGTACCAACTTTTGACACCTTACTCTGTTCAATACTAATTTTGATCAATGTAGCTTATGAAACATTAAAGTTCTTTTGATTTACAACATGTAATGAGCATGTTTCTTGTCACTGTTAAAAAAAATCAAATTTTATTTTAATAGATCCTTACTTTGATATCTGTTTCCAACTTGTCTCCAACCATTATGCACATGCGAGGCTCGACCTTAAGCATCTTGCAAGCTTCGAAGAAGATGTTTTGATCTGGCTTCTCCCACGGCAAGTCGCCTGAGACCAGCACGCAGTCGAAGTACTTGCGGAGGCCCAGTCGTTCAACCTTCTGCCACTGGGCTCGAGACGGCCCGTTCGTGATCAGACCGAGAAGGTAATCCTCCCTGTGCCACATTCATTCACCAGCGTTTTGTTAGTTCCAGATGTCTCTCATGCTGAAACTCAGCACATGATACAACACAAGGCAAAGGATCTTACACTTCACTACTGCAATTGTTCCATCAAGTTATAAAAACTAAACACCTAGTTAGGGCGGTAATTTTTAATAACAAAGTTTAAGAATAACTTTTGTGGTTTTCTAACTTTTGTGTTAATATACCTAATGGAAGTCGACTATAGCAGTGTGTGCAAGAAATTAGAATAACAAAATGATAAATGGTTATATTTCAAGTGCAACCCATAAAGCCTTATAAATTGCATATGAAAATATATCTTACATGCTAAATTTGTGCTGTGTTGAAAAATGTATGTAGGACCGTAATTCGCAGTGAAACTCTTCTTTCCAGGATGTAATATCAACACAGCACAATTTCTTAGGAGTTTAAAAGAACAATGGAGACATTTTAAATTCCCTTTGGCTAAATGTAGTAACTGGCACTAATTTAACTTTGTTTTTTTTTCATTAAACAATTTCAGATGTTTAATGCTTTTTAAAACTATCTCCATTGTTGTACTGAATTTTTTGAGGTTCGAGTATTACCTTCGCCGTGATGTACTCCCTCATATATTTTACAAATACAATTCAAACCTAAGTGTTGCGCACGCGGCGCCTCGAGTTTACTCACTCGTTGAGCAACAACTGCACTGTAGAAAAACAAGTCATTTATTAGCAACATGCGCTCAAAGCCAGCCCAATACATTTGCAAAGGCATCTGTGTATCACTTATTGCAGGTATTTACTTGATTTTATTACAGCATTTGCATGACTAAGTACCTAAAGCTAGCAATTAGCTTGTAATTTGGTTGTGTTCTTTTAGACTTAGTATCTATCGTGACTATGCCTCCACAATGTTTTGGTCCTGACTTTACTGTGATATTAAGAAACCAAAATTGCGCTGATATCCATAGTATTATGTGGCATGCTAGTCCCAAAATGATAAGAAGATTCCAAAATAAAACTAGTGAGATGTGTTGTGGGCAATTTGTGAACGATGACTAGTTAGTATGAGACACATTTTGATCATGAAAACAACAATTTGGACCACATAACACCATGCACAATAAATAGCAAATGACGTTGTTCTGAGATTGATGAATTTCAATGGATTATTTAAATTATTACGAATGAACAGCAGCGAATGAGATGAGAGATGTTTAATCTTAGAACAACGTCAATTTTTTTTGTCATAATCCCTTTGTTTTACAATTACGGAGACCGTGTATGAAAACAATGAAATTCTAAGTAAAATTATGTACAAATTATAAATAACATAAAATATTATATCATGGAGAAATATATTATGTGATTAGTAAACCAAACCAAACTCTTTTGGGTACTTGTCTAATATTTCTTCATAACATAAAATAATTTGTGAACAAAATGAAACCAACGTACCGCAGTGTCTCCAGCAGATGTATTACGTCGTTTGCTAAAGCCAAACACTGAAACCTTAATTTTACCCATTCGGCTGATATATTTTCTGAAAAAGATATTAGTATGGTTGTAGTATGTGATTGCCAATTCATTACTAACCTAGTGCAGAATACGGAGTTTCTACTAGGCTCACTGTTATTGAGACTAGTCTACAATAATGTTGAAAGAGCGAGTTAATGCATAGAGTGGAGCAGAAGCAAAAGGCGAAATTCTGCATTCTCTTCAGGTAACTTAATTTTCATTGTTATACATTTGTAGTTTGAACGTGAAAATCAAACTGCATCTTTTGTCCAGGTAGTAATCGAGTGGTTACTGTGTAGATGAAGAACCAAGGTGTTTGAGGCCTCATCTCCTCTTTAGGGCAAAGTCAACCTCACTTGCAAGCCGGTACACCTGCTGATTGATAGTCGAGGCCCTGGCGCTAGCGTTTTGGATTTGGGAGATCAGTCGCTCCCATATAACCAAATAAAAAGTAGGAGAAAGAGTAAGCGGAGCCTGGACTAGGAGGCAACCAGGAACAACGCTAAGATGATGACTGTGGGGATGGAGATCCATTTCACTGTTGTTCCACAAGAACCTATCTTAATCTAAAGGGGAAGTTATTCTAGTTACGTAGGGAAATTTGAATCGTAACATTTAAAAAACAACACTAGTTTTTGTATAACCCTATGCTTATTTATTGGAATCTTTAGCTATTTTTGGATTAAGACTCAGAACAACAAGGTTTACTACGAAGAGGCAACGCGATAGCATCGAGGTGGAAGCTAAATGCGGCATCCGGCACTATACTTTAAAATCGGTTTCGTAAACTATTTAGTTCCTGAGTCGCGTCTTCTGAGATCTCCATCCAAATAGGACAAGGCTGGAACAAATTTCGAAATGTCATGTTCCTGTCCCTAATACTACCTCGAGATGTTACATTATTATTTATTAAGGGAACGATTGATATATCTGTTTCTTCCACTCGAGTTTCTTATCGAGATCATAATCCATTCATTAGATAGGTAAGTACGCGGTGTATGTTTAAACATATTTATAGCCGTCTACAAGCCGTTTAGAAATCTCATCAAACGCCTACACGGCAACAAAACGGCTACTTTTACATAGCTGATGGGAATATTTCATCATGTAATATTTATAGATATATTTTGTTTATCTATATGTTTACATGAATAGCGTCGATGACGAGACAATTTTACTTGTCCGTTGTAGGACTCGATGTTCATCCTACGTTTAAAAGCAGGCGTAGAAGTGCATTCGCATTTTGGGCACACTGCCAAGTCAATCGTTAAACTATTTCATCGAAATGTTTGTAATATACCTAGACTTTTACTCATTCATTTGGCAAGTAAAACTTGATAGGAATATTTTCCGAGATAACATATACCTCGTCGTTTACGTGCTTACCTACCGATATTAAATGAGTAACAAAGAATTTAAGACGATGTTATACTAGGCTATTCAAACTAGTACTTTCGGTTATTCGATACACGATGACTTTTACTTTCCTCGATAGAATTTGCTCTCAAATATTGGTCTACCCAAAAACGCATTAAAGTTTTATTTGAGTTGTGTTCAGATTAGAAAAATAAAAAGATACCAAAATGAAGGTCACTGATAGGAGAATGAAAAACGGTTATCAAAATTTACATAAATTCTGAATGACACCATGAAATTTCGAAATACCTACGCTTTCTACCTATATGACGCGTTTGGCGAGTCAATCAGTCCCGAGCGGAACGTGTTACAGGCAGTACGTGTGTCAGTTTGCGGCAGATGCCACGTCGTAGAGATGTGCCAGATCTAAAATCCAATAGTAAAAAGTTGAGACTCGAACTTTAATTTAGGATATATTAATTTAAGAGAATAAAATGCTAGTATAAGTACACTGTTTTAAATAAGTAAATAGTTACTCATTGCACAAATATTTAAACTAAATCATGTATCGGCATTATAATAGCATTCGATGTCTTATGACATTAGGCGATTCAATACAAGAATTTGTAATGATTAACATTGGGTTACATATATTTAAGGGGCCCCATGGGTGTACGGGCCCCATACATGTGTGGGGGCCCATTAGTGTATCCCCCATGGGTTAAGGGGGCCCTATGGGTATATGAGGTCCCATCAAGATCTTGCAGCTTGGCGCCTGGGGTCCACTCTTCTATTGCTCTTTTTCATAATTTGGTTCATATTAGCTTTTACGGGAGCGATTATCTGATATCTATATTCATCATCATCATCATTATATCAGCCGTAGGAAGTCCACTGCTGAACATAGGCCTCCCCCATTGACTTCCATTTTGACCGGTCTATATTACAATATTATAATTATTATAAGGTGCAACTAGAAGATCGGTGTAAATAACAATTGCGTCATTATTGTGTTGATACTATAACACCACCTAAGTTAACCTTCGTCGTTTTTGTGTATGTTGACGAGGAACACTGAACGCGGACCGCCAGTGCCTCGCTGTGGCGTAAAGTGGCAACTTTACTATGCCAAAAATACCTAAGTCGTCGAATACCCTCGCCTTAAACATTGCTGCGTTGGGTTTATGAGGCCCCACCGAGACTTTCAGGACAAAAGCCAACCTCACCTGCAAGCCGGTACATCTGCTGATTGGCGGACGAGGCTCGGGTCGGGCGCAAGTTTTCCTTTCGGGGTTGGGTGGAAAGAAGCAAACAAAACCAAATTATGGTAAGGAGGACTAAGTGAGCGAACCTCTGGACAAGACATTGGCCACGCCAGAAGTCATTCTAATAGGGTTGTTGTGCTGGTTAGGGGGGGCGTCCATTAATCACGTGAGGCGATCAGGAGGGGGGGGGGAGGTGATCAACCCAACCCTCACCCAATCTCCCGTGGGGGATAGGGGGGTCTCGACAAATCTCACGTAATAATGTTTACCAGTGGATCAGGCTGTTGATGAATATGATTATGATAGATTTTAAAGTGCATCTAAACTTGGCATTGGATTGGATTTCAACCCTTTTTAGGAACTTGGTCCCCTTTTTAACAGGTATGTTTTTGGTGGGATAAAACAATTTGCGCACATAGTCGTACTTGAAAATATGGTGTAGTGACGTATAAAGATTTAGTCAAATGTTAAGGTGGGGGCGACATCAATAATACAACAGGATAGTTATTTTAGTACGTTTGCCGCGATAAGGACAATTTGAATGCGTTTATCTTGGGATCTTTTTTACTATTTAGGGTTCCGTTGCCAAATGGCAAAAAACGTAACCCTTATAGATTCGTCCGTCCGTCCGTATGTCACAGCCACTTTTTTCCGAAACTATAAGAACTATGCTGTTGAAACTTTGTAAGTAGATGCTTTCTAATATAATTTTTTTCTAAACTGATTAGTTTGCGTGAGAGACACTTCCAAAGTGGTAAGATGTGTGTGTAATTCTAAAATAAGAGAATGATAAAACAAAAAAAATATATGATGTACATTACCATGTAAACTTCCACCGAAAATTGGTTTGAACGAGATCTAGTAAGTAGTTTTTTTTAATCCTTACTAATATTATAAATGTGAAAGGAACTCTGTCTGTCTGTTACGCTTTCACGCCTAAACCACTGAACCGATTTTGCTGAAATTTGGTATAGGGGTAGATTAGACCTTGGGAAAGGACATAGGCTATGTTTTGTCGCGATAACCGACATCTACGCGTGCGGAGCCGCGGCCAAAACTAGTACGTCATAAATCGTAAACCGCATTTTCCCTTCATTCAATCAACTCAAATACAAAATTTTTACTTGCTGATTGCTATTGTCGTCGTAACTAACGTCGCTAACTGCCTAATTACATTCTGACCAGTTGTGAGTAGTTGCACTGGTGCTCTTGATTACTATTGTTTGATTTTCCGACAAAACTCTTGTTTTATCATTCACGAGTTCTTTCGCCCGATTATGAGCTTTGAACTCGTTTCTCCTTTGGACTGATCACCGACAGGACGTTTCGTTTTTGAGAGATTCGTCGATAGAACGTTTCACCTATGGATGTTTCGCCGACAGAATGGTTCGCATGTTTGTTTCGACGACAGGACTTTCCAATTATGGAATATTCGCCGTCATGTCGTTTTGTCTACGATGTTTCGACATGGCTTTTTTACTATTTAACTACAAAGCCACCAAAAAGCTACTAGCTTGCTATCGAAATCCAACTTTCTGGACTAGTGGTTCCGGCGCTTCTGGGTTAGGTTAGGTTAGAACTGTGACCCCAACAGAACGCGAGCCGAGCAAGCGTAGCCAGCGTGCCGCGGCAGCGGCCGGCGAAGCGCCGCCGGAACCACTAGTCCGGAAAGTTGGAGTTGTTTCATTATTAGAAAACCTCAAAAATAAAAATACCGAGCTAAGCTCCGTTACCCAGATAATAGGTTATTAAATGATTATACTAACTGGCGATATGTCTATAGTTCTTTGGCAAGCAGTTGCGCCATAGGTGAGCCGGCCATTCATCCAATGCGTACGTGTCATCGTCAGGTCGGGCTCGAAAGGCACGAAGGAAGTTAGTTCCACTCTCCAATGCAGCGTCTTGAGGCAGACCATATTGTTGTTGCAGTATCTCTATAATCTGGAGACAAATGGCAGGTGTTAGGATCTCTGTGATATCATAATGTAATTTGAGTAGTTAGGTAGGTAGGTAGTAGGTTGAGTAGGTTTTGGTAAACCGTTCGCAGTTAAAAGCTTCTATCGTGGAACAACAAACTCAAACAAAACGTGCTGTCGGCGGCTCATGAGGCAGAAAATCTGAACGATTCACGTACAGATTCATTTAAATTTTAATGGTTTTTCGTCTACGAAATAAACGACGAAGCTAGGCACAGAAGGTACAGTTCCCAGGCTCCTTTTTTTGTAGCCGCCATGCTAGCCAAGCCGTTGCAGCTTTCAATATTTTTTTGTAAATACCTACAAAAAGTTGAATTTTCACCGACCTCAAAAAAAACTAAATTGTAACTTTTTTTGGTTGGTCAAATTAATACGCATAACAACGTGACCTCAAAAATGTGTGAGAACGTAATATTAATCAGAACGTTGTCATAGTTAACAGTCTAATTAGCCGCAGATATTAAATGCATTGGTACAATATAAGTATGTATAGACTGTGCAGCATTCCATTATATTTGGTTTTATTACAAGGAAATTATAAGTATACAACTTCATTTTTTCATTAGCTTGGCCTTGCCTGGCCTTTAGGTATGTTAAATACATTCAGGTCAAGCTAACAATGTAAATGTAATTCTTTTAATTTCTACACACTTCTGTGAATCTGAATTCTTTAAATTTTGCAAACTTATAATAAATGATTTTTAAATATAATGTGAATATCATTGATTCAATATTTGTGATGTTCATATTATTGTTATATGAAATTTGTATCTCAGGAACTGTCATGTATGTATCCAAGAATAACGCGGGGTCAACGTTCCTAGTGTAGCGTCGTTCACTCACCTTCTAGTTTGGCAGAGCACTGTGTTTGAAAACTGATACCTAACTGCTAATGAGTTACATTGCACTTCATGCTCAATCTACAGGAATTATTTGTGCACTCTACTAGGAGCTACTAAATCAAAAACAATACATTGGTTTACATCAGTTTATTGTGTATCAAACTATATTTAGTTATAAAAACAGAAGCATCCAGTTCAAACTTAATACAAAAAATAAACATGTTGTTTGTTACTATGTACAATAAGTTTATGTTGGAGCAAACATATTTAAACTGACCTGTTAGAGATTAAATAGAACTATACACTTAATACAAAAGCTGCTTTTAAGTACATTGTTGTAAAAATGTATTGTACTGATTACAAGTAGGTATTGGATACCTACCTATTCCTTAACATTATAATTTAATCTCCAAACAACTTCTTGCCTAAATCCATCAATCGGTGGTTTCTGCACATTTTGAGAGCACCAGCCTTCTTAAGGACAGGAATAACACTCTCATTTGAGTCTACTAGTCTACAAAGAAAATCTTCAAATGCTGACTTGACATTTGGTGGAAGAGTGCCAACTTTGACCTTAGCCAGCATTTCAGCTATGCCTTGTGCCCAACCACTCTCAATGGCAAACTCAGAAATCCATGGAACTGTTGTCAGAACACCACTCATAGTCTGCATTCCTAAGAACCAGAGATCAGCTATTTCATTCCAGTGTTTTTTATAGCCCATTGAGACAACAAGAGCAGTAGGGTCATTTGATTCATCAATGTTGTAAGCGTCCCACAAAAATCGTATTGTAGATTGAATATATCTGCAAATGGAGAAATCATTCTTCTTAACCTTGCTTGCTTGTTGTTTAAATAAGAGTAATCCCAGCACTGCTAGATGGCCATAGAGAACTAGGTTTTCTGGAATATCCTTCAACTCAGGTAAGTCATTAAAAATGAACTTCAGTAGTGTGTTGAATAATAAACTGTTTTCAACAACCTTTGGAGCAAGCACAGTGAGATTCATGAAAATGTTGCAAAGACTGACCATAGCAGCCCTAGAATCCTTCATATCTTCTAATACTTTGGCATCTAGTTCAGGGGCAGGCTGACTCTTAACCTTTCCTCTCTCAGATTTTGGTATAGGTGGCCTTTTGTAATGTACAATTGACCAGTGAAAGCTCATAGCCTCATAAAGAATGTCCTCTTGTTTTAAGTTTAATACTATTGTCCTAGCTTTATCTTCTACTACTAAGTGGCAGAGAGCTGGCAACATTAAGCGTAAGAGATCAACTTGGCCCATAAGTGTGGCATCTGTTTCCATAGGTTCCCCTTCAGATTTGTTCTTTTCAGCAAGTTTCCTAGCACGGTATGCATGGAAGGAATCGTTCGCCAGTGAAAACATGAATGGAAGTAAAGTGTAAACTTGTTCCCTCATAGCCGTTGTTTCTTGAGCAATCCAAGCAACCAATACTCTCACCATAGCACAGACATACACTCTCTCTGCATCTGGTAATTTATCTCTGTTTTTATCATTATGCACTTTAGTTAACATAGATACCACAGCATTGAAAGCACCTTTAAGACCCGTATAGACGGACTGTTTTTCTTTCTGTTCCAAGTCCAGCTGATCTGTAGCCATGTAGTTAATGGATAGTTCTAGCACGGTAAAACAAGCAGTTACCAGGTCAGCATTAGCATAAGCTTGCTTGAAACTCCTGTCTTCTAGTTGCATTCTGACTTCAATAGCACATAGCTGTTGAAGCAAAAGGAAGAATTTCTTTGGATTTTCTTCATCATTTAATGTCCACTCTATACCTAGGAGGTCAACAATGTTTGCAGCCAATTTTAGAGCAGGGTCCCTCTGGTTCTTGCCAATTTTGCTGGTAAGAATATCATGAAGTGCTTTGTAAATACTCAGTGGCCATGTTTCATCGGCTGAGCCAGGAATCACTGTTGTTTTATTGCAACTGTACAACAGTGCACTTAAGATGGTAGCCAGTTCAAACTTTCTTTCCGACTGATCTGTTGCAAAGTCCAGGGCAATTTTATTGACTAAAGCATGGAAAGGTTTGGGATCATCACCCCAGGCTGCCGGGCCGTACCTGCTAACTAGCTTAACAAGAATATTGAGAGCTTCATCAGTTTGGAAACTTTGATGAGAATAGATTTCAGACATTTTAGTGATAGCACCTACTTCAATAAGTGCTTTTTGACCTGCTTCTTGTTCAGCGATGCACTGCAGACATGTGTAGGCTTCACTAATGATAATAAGATCATCATCATAGTCCTCATGTTCAGACTTCTGCACTATCTCAAGAAACACAGGGATATTGGCAAGCATTTCTGGATGTGTTGCAAGCTCAGGTTCATTGCAGAAACATGTTAGTATTGATAAAGCAACTGACTTGTACACAGAAGGCGGGCAATCATCTTCAACAGACTTGTTTATTAAAAGCTTCTTCAGAAACTTGAAGCCGATTGCTTCAAATAGTGCCTTTTTGGCATTAGAATTGCAGTCCTTGCTCTTGACGAGCTTAGTCACCATGAACAAAGCCGCAAATTTTTCCGTGTCGCTTTTCGCGGATTTTAGTAAAAGTATGCATTTTTTTATTGGCTCGGATATATCACCCATTATTACGAAATATACGACGCGATCACAAAGCGCAGTAGTGAGCGCTACACTGAGCGCTGGGTTTGCGTTAAATCGCTCCGACAGCGGCTCGATCTACATCACGTTTATAATTAGCATGAGTTCTCTTCCAAAATATCTAAATCTGGACGTCGAGCTCACGTTCTCCAACTATGAAACACTATTTTTAAACACACGCTGGAACGTGAACACTACACACGCGGGGTGCAACAAGCAAACCAGCGTGTCCAACAAACGGCGTAAAATTTTACGATTGCAAAAGAGACGCACGATGACAGCGCGCGCACTTTGTTCCGAAATACAAATCCATGACCGTGGCAATGTCACAATAATATTTTTAGATAAATTTTACGTACCTTATTGCAAGCTCTGGTGTCCCCCTTTCTGGTTTGTATAAGAGTATTATCTAAATCGAAAAAAATAGCTGCAACATCATTATTTTCACTATAATACGAATTATTAGCCATTTTCGGGTCTCTGTAATGCAATGCAAGGAAAAAAACAGCTGCTTTGTGAATGACGTCACGTCAGAATTACAAGAACAAGAACCAAGCGCGGCCAGGAAATTAACTCTACGGCGTAATAAAGTACCTATACTTTTATTCGCTTACTCCTGTAGTGACATACAGAATTTTAGTATTTGCATCTCTTTCTAAACATGGTATTTGGATAATGTCACTAACGCCATCTGTTAAATAAATTTTGATTTAGAAGCCTTAGATATGATACATTCTTTGCACAAGTTTTATAACACACCACCTAGAGGGCAGAAATGTAAATTATTGAGTATTCTTAATTTTGCATTATAAGTTTTTTATTTATTGAAAAATTTAAATTGATAATAACATCGGGTACGGTTGACTATAAAGTTCAATAGTATAAAATACTGCAATATACATATGTATTTAAAATAAATTTATTATGAAAGACCTAACCAAACCAAAAATGCATTTATTTTTGGGTCTGTCTTAATACCATGAAAATTACAAGTACCTACATATTTTCAGCTTGATAGTTCTTATTTGGTTCTTATTCACATCAAATTTGTCAGTTTTGTGTAGCCATAAGAACTGGTCAGAACATAACGTAGATTATTTCAACATTAATAACTACAGGTCCTGGCGCTTAGGTTGGCACGGGTTAGCAGGTCGGTAAAAAGAGAGTCTGGCTAAGATCGACTTTCGGTTTTATGGAGCGTTCTCTCTGTCGTACATCGGACTGACAGTAAACCCCAGAGTACATTATAAAATACTGAGATAGAGACGTCAGTCGTACATTCGATGACAGCAGCGCCGCCTGCTGTGGGCATGACAACTTTTTCATAATATATACACCTTTAACTTAGTAACATAGGTACTATTTATCTTGCGAGGGATATGCTCTATGGGCAACCTTACACCCCGGCGTCTGTAGACCCGAGACGGCGTGCGGTTTTAGTCGGTTCAAGCTCGACAACGCCGCCCCCGCTGGCACGCGGGGGGGTATCCGAAGGGATTTCCGCACGATAAAAAAAAAAAAAGGTACTATTTATCTATAGTATACAAATATCTAATATTACTCGCGTAATAAAAAATATAATGAGATACTATGACTACATATTATATTATATCTCATTATATTTTTTATTACTTTTTGTGTAAATTGGAACTTTTACAAATAAAACTATAGTTTGTAATCAATTATTTTTTATTTTTCAATCTGTTTTTACAATAATATCTGTGAGATAATGATTGAATCTGTGAATTATCGATATCACTTCTGCTTCCATTTAAAATGTTGTTAGTGTCTTTACACCAATTGTATAAAAATATATTCATACTTATCTCTTCCAGAGTTTTTATAATTTCTAACTTATGTTCCTTAGACTTGATAAAATCATAATTATTTACAGCGGAAAGCACAGTCTTTATATATTGTTTATATAACATTTTTTTTTGTGTTTTGGGTAGTTGGAGTGTTAACAAACAAAAAAAGAGCTCCCTTAAATTTAATTAAAATTATTTATTTATTTATGTTTTTAAATACAGTAGAGCCTCGATAATCCGTACTCAGGCTAATCCGAACGTCGCTATAATCCGAACTGCATACCCCACCCCACTTCCTCGCCTTCGCCTCGCTGCTATGTTGTTTATTAATTAGTCTGCAGTTACGACTGCCACGTTGCGCGTCCATTCCACGTTTTTCTGCTCTGTACTCGTGCGCGGCATGTTTTTTGAGGTTATAAAGATGGTTCCAACACCAAAACGCAAACATAAAACTTTGACTATAGCCGAAAAGTGCACCATACTAGACAGTTTAAAGGACGGAGTGTCGGCAACTTCTCTTGCTTGTAAGTATGGCGTTGGAAAATCAACAATTACAGACCTCAAGAAAAATGAGCAAAAATTGAGATCTTTTATAGCTAAAACTGAGAAAGGACCAGGGTTCAGAAAAACTCTAAAATTACCAGAGAATCCAGTGCTAGAAGAAGCACTGTTCACATGGTTTTTAGAACAAAGACGACGCCACATTAAATTGTCTGGTGAGGTCGTAATGGAAAAAGCGAGATTCTTCCATAAAAAACTAACAGGTTCGGATTTTTCTGCAAGTAGAGGATGGCTTGATAATTTTAAAAAACGTCATGGCATACGTCAGCTGAAAGTGTCAGGTGAGAAAGTCTCTAGCAATACGGAAGCTGTTCAACCATTCCAAGAAAAATTCCTAAACGAGATAAAAGAAAAGAACCTTTGCCCTGAACAAATTTACAATGCCGACGAATCAGGTTTGTTTTGGAAGGTTCTGCCGGACAAAACTTTAGCCTCTTCTGCTGAAACTAGCGCTCCTGGGTCGAAAGTGTCTAAAGAGCGAATAACTTTTATGCCTTGCGCAAACTCTACAGGGAATCACAAATTACCATTGCTAGTTGTGGGGAAGGCAAAAAAGCCAAGATCTTTTGGATCTGTAAAATTACCAGTGCATTATGAAGGGCAGAGGCGTGCTTGGGTAACCAGAGATATTTTTCTCGAGTGGTTTAGAGGCCATTTTGTTCCTGAAGTCAAACGCCATTTAAAAAAAATGGGACTGCCACAAAAAGCATTGCTACTCTTAGACAATGCCCCTGGACATCCAAATGCTGAAGATTTGACAACAGAAGACGGCAACTTCTCTGTACTGTACATGCCTCCAAATTGTACGCCTTTGATCCAACCTATGGATCAAAACGTAATCCAAAATGTCAAGATAAATTACAAAAAGAAACTCCTGATTCAAATGTTCGTGCAGCAAGAAGCCGATGAGGCTTTAACCTTGCATGATGTTATAAAAAGCGTCACAATTAAAGACGCCATTTTTTCGCTAGCGCAATGTTGGGATCATGTATCATCGTCTCTTATCGAAAAATCTTGGAAGCCTCTTTGGCCTGAAAAAATAAATTCAACAGAAGATAGATCAGAAGAAAATGATGACTTCGACGTAGAAGACGATCTCCCGCTCAGTCTTTTACGTAATCGTGGTTATACAGAAGAAACCATTTCCACTTTCTTGTCCATGAGTGAAGAGGAGAATTGAACAGATCCTATAACTGATGATGAGATCATAACCCAAATAACGCAAGAGAATGACGAGTCTTTAGCTGAAGATTATTTTGCTTCAAATGTCAAGAAAATTACTCATTCACAAGCCATATCATCTTTGAACACTTGCTTGGAGTGGGCTGAAGAAAATGACCTGTCCTTATCGGAAAAGATGATGCTACGTAACTTGAGGGACAAAGCTTTTTTCTGGTCCATCAACAGGACTCGCCAAACTAAAATAGATCAGTTTATGACTAAATAGACAATTTACACCTTACGTATTTTATGGTACCTAATTATTATGTAAATGTACGGTAAGCAACGAGCCGGGCTTTTTATTTGCATTACGACTGTAGTCCTTACGCTGCTTGTAATAAGAGCGTTCCCAAGGTCAATATGTAAAGCCCAGCTCGTTGCTTACTGTACCTCTTAAACTATGTATATAATTAAACACTATTTTAAGAATTAAAATGTTTTTTTTTCTCCTTACATACTATAATCCGAACGCTTCGTGAGTCCGAACGCTTCGTGAGTCCGAACAGGGGTTAGTTTTTGCTAGTTCGGATTATCAAGGCTCTACTGTACTTTATAACAGTTATTTACCTCTATAGCACTTGAGCTACCATTACTTCTCCTTTCATCACTCTATTTATTGCACAACAAACCACTATAAATCACATTCAATAAAATAAAATTCATAAAATAAAGCTGTCAAGTTCTATGGAGCAGCTGTCCAGTACGTTCTGTTCGTGGATGCAGCAACATGAGGAAGATCTGAAGAATGCCATCAGTGACACAGCAACTCACAAAACAGTGGCCAGCCTTTCACGTGAGTTTACAGAATTTAAGAGTCTCATTTGGAAAACAATGGGCATACTTAAAAGCCAAATGGAGTTGCTTATTGTGGGTCTGGATCGGCATGAGATGGCATCCCGGGCCAAGGTGATGCTCCTCCATGGCATGTCTGAGGATAAGGATGCTAATCTTCGAGCAGGTGTTTTGAGTATCTTGTCTCAAAGAATGGAACTTTCAACTGTCGCTGAGTCAGACATAACTTCTTGTCACTGGTTGGGCAGTAACACCAATAAGCCTCGTCCTGTTATGGTGCGTTTCGTCAGCCGTAAAGTGCGGGGCGATGTGTGGCGAAGCAAATCGAAGTTGAAGGGCACCGGGCTGACTTGGTCTGAGTTTTTGACTTCGATTCACCATCAGACTTTCATGGAGGCTAGATAGTTCTTTGGGATGAAGAGCTGCTGGTCGTCCGATGGCAAGATTATCATCCAGGTGTCCGACAAATCCAGACGCAAAATTGAATCAGCAGGCGAACTGCGTCAACTCATGGCTAAGTTTCCTGTCGCGGAAACGATTGATAGCGAAACAACAGGAGCCAAAACGACGTCATCGGCGGTTGATAAGAGGCAGCGTAAACTTTTAAAATGACGGGTATTATAATTATTACTGTTTTTTGTATCACTTCTTTGATTTTACTTTAGTTTTAATACTCGGTCACTGGAACAAAATTGTTACACTTCATTTGACGTTGACAATTGACACTTGTCAGTTTGACGTATTTCATTTCGTTCCGAAACTTGTGTTACTGTGTTATAGATTTTAATTCATAGATTGGAACCCAGTCTTTTAGTTATGTGCATGCAACCGGCGGCGAGTGCATAGAGGTATTAAGTGGTATAAGACTTAAGACTTTTCTTTTATTTATAGTTATTACTTATTACATTATTTATTGATATTCGTATATATTTATTTATTATTTATAGGAAATATTATTATTATTATGATTGATGAATTTAATGACAGTTTTATCTCATGTTCTTCATCTTCTGCGTCTGATGTTAGCTAGTGTATTCAGTGATGACAACTGTTTAAATATCCAAGAAAAATTATCTTCAATTTTTTCTTCTTTTCCCAATTTCTTTAACGCTGTTCACATCAATGCTCAAAGTGTTCCCGCTCATTATGTTGACCTTCTCTCGTCCTTTGACGCCAATCTTGTCCATGCTGTCCTAGTTTCTGTCCTTTGACGCCAATCTTGTTCATGCTGTCCTAGTTTCTGAAACCTTCCTAAAACCTCCGCTACCTTCTACGCAGTATTCACTGCCAGGCTATAAGCTGGTGCGTAATGACAGGACGGGCAAGGTGGGAGGGGGATTGGAATTTATCTTCGGGGTGATATTCCATTCAAGGTTGTTGAACAGTCTCCCAGTGAGTATTGTAGAACCGCAGAACATCTCTTTGTTGAAATACTTTTTAAACACGCAAAACTACTTTTGGGGGTGTTCTACAATCTGTCTTGTCAATTTGACTATTTCTCCTCTTTAGAGACAAAATTAGAACACCTTTCCGTACTCTATGATCATACGATTATCCTTGGAGACTTCAACACCTGCCTGCTCAAAGTTGACTCACGCGCCCGTAAGCTCTCTACTCTTGTCTCGTCTGTCAATATGCACATCGTTCCTTTGAGTCCCACCCACCATGCTCCTCACTGTACTCCATGTCTTCTTGATCTTATTCTTGTGTCCGATCCTAGTAAAGTGGCCACGCATGGACAGATGTCTTCCTCTTTCTCATATCACGACCTTATCTACCTTTCCTATAAAATTCGTCCTCCTAAACGCAAGAGTAAATTTCTTCTACTTCGCAGTTTCAAGAATATTGACATGGAGCGTTTAGTGGCTGATGCGGACAGTAGGTATTGACTGGACTCCTATTTACAACTGCAGTGATCTTGATGACAAAGTGACAATGTTTACACGTACTATTTTATCTTTGTTTGCGACACACGCACCTTTGAGAAAAGTACGTGTAAAACATTTACCAGCACCCTGGCTGACAAATGAAATCAAAAGCTGTATGTCAAAGCGTGATAAGGCTAAGCGCAGGTATAAAAGTAGCCCAACTGAGGAGAACTGGGACCTTTACAAAAGGTTACGAAACCGTTGCGGTCGTATGTGTAGAGATGCTTAAGAGCGCCACATCCACAACTCCATTGATAATCTCAACACAGCACAAGTATGGCATTTTCTTAAGTCTCTAGGTGTTGGTAAGGTTTCAGAGAACAACGTTGTGGATCTCGATCTCAATGTTCTTAATGACCACTTCTCTAAACCACCAATTACCTTAGACATCACTACTAAATCTTCCACTATGAACTTTCTTTCTTCTCGCCCTTTGCCGCTAAATACTTCTTTCTATTTTACCCCAGTTACGGCACAAGACATTAAGAAATCCATCCAGTCCATCTCCACCAAGGCAGTGGGTGATGACGGTCTTCAAATCCAAATGGTCTTACCTATCCTTACAGAAATCCTCCCCATCCTAACCCATTTAGTAAATTTTTCTCTCTCCACTAACCTTTTTCCTTCATCCTGGAAAAAGGCCCATATGACATGACCACTGCCTAAAGTTCCTAATCCATCCTCACCATCTCAGTTTCGTTCTATATCCATACTTCCTTTCCTATCCGAAGTCCTTGAGAGCATTGTCCACAAACAACTGTCCCAATATCTCTCCTCTAACAACCTGCTAAGTCCTTACCAGTCGGGTTTTCGACCTGGCCACAGTACAGTAACAGCATTGACAAAAGTAACTGACGACATTAGGTTGGCCATGGAAAATAAGCTTCTGACTGTGCTGGTATTATTGGACTTTAGCAGTGCGTTCAACTCGATTGATTTCGACATCCTCCTAGGAATCCTCTCCTCTCTTAATGTCTCAGGTCCTGTAATAGAGTGGTTCAAATCATATCTTCAAGGACGTTCGCAGTCCGTGCACTCTGATGAGAACTTCTCTGAATGGTGTGATTTGACTGCGGGCGTTCCTCAAGGTGGCGTTCTTTCTCCTCTCCTGTTCTCCGTTTTTATAAACGCTATCACTTCGCTTTTAACTTCTCACTACCATCTCTATGCAGACGATCTGCAGCTTTATCGACATTTTAAAGCTGGAGAATTGACCGAAGCTATCTCTGCTATAAACCTTGACCTTGTGAAAGTGCACGAATGGGCTAAATCTTTTGGCCTTATAGTAAACCCGATTAAATCGCAATCTCTGATCATCGGTGGTAGGTACATGCTTAATACTATAGACCAGTCTCTCCATCCAGTTCTTTATGACTCCGTCCCTATACCTTTCTCAAAAAGTGCTAAGGATCTAGGTGTAATCATAGACTCGAACCTTTCGTGGCACTCTCACATTGCGGAGGTGAGCAGGAGGGTCTTCTGTTCATTTCAGTCTCTCAAACGTCTTCAAAAATTCCTACCATTTCACACAAAAGTTACTCTTGTACAAACCCTTTTACTTCCTCTTCTAGACTATGCCGACGTCTGTTTCCTTGACGCTAGGGAAGAACATCTGAACAAACTCGAACGGCTGCAGAACTTAGGTTTCCGTTTCATATTCGGTCTCCGCAAATATGATCATGTCTCGGAGTTTCGTCAGCGGCTGAAGTGGTTACCTATTCGTCTGCGCCGTGACAGCCATATCCTTTCTCTCCTCTATTCTATACTTCATAATCCTAAAGCGCCTCCATACCTGCGTGAACGCTTTGAGTACTTGATTCCTCGTGATAAGCCTGGACGATCTTCTTCCTCTCTTTTGCTACGCACTCCTCTTCATTTTTCCAGTCGTTACGATAAACGCTGTTCGATTGTGGAAGCGCCTTCCTCATTCTATTAGAGATAGTCCTTCATTAGACGTTTTCAAGGAGAATTAAATAGCATTTTCTCTTTCAATCATAATAATATATTATGTATGTTTATGTATTTATATATAGTATATATGTATTCAATATCTATATTTTATATTCTATTTATAGTATGTACAGTGTATGTAGGTTTATATTATTGTATACTTAAAAGTATACACTTAATTTAGGATAGGTATACATGACATTATATGCATTTAGTCATAGGTAGTTTCTTTTCCTCTTTATAATTTTCAATTTATTGTACATTTCCATTTACCCTCCAAAGTATCTCTTTCCTCTATCACTTAAAGGTTTGCTTGAAGAAAACCCATTTTAGTGGTTAAGCTCGCCTTTGTAGGTACATTAATTTTAAATTGTACTAATTATATTGTATTGTGTTTCTTTTTTTTTTGTACAATAAAGAATTAAAGAATTAAATAATTTTTTTTGCATCTTTTTCAAGAATTTTTGTAGTTACAGCTTGGATGTTTGAAAAACATTTCATTAGAGATAGTGAAGGGTAGGTAAGACATTGCTTATTTAAAAAAGAAATCCTGAATTTAATAACATTATCTTTGTTTAGATTACTCACTTCATTTAAGCAATTTTTACATTTCTTTATATTCAACTTTATGTATTAATAAAGTATCCGGAAACATATTCCAATTGAACTTTAATCTTATCATTTTGTAATTTATTTTCAAAATCTTTTAGCATGAGATTACTATCGAGGTCATTAAAATCAAGGCTAACAATATTCCTGGAAGCTAACATCTCGGTTCTGTGAAGAACAATTTATTTAATGATTTAAAAATTGAGCAATTATCTTGTTCACAGTTAGCGCTAGGCGAGTGTGCGCTGGGGTGTGTGTTGGGTAACCTCCTCGAGTGTCGCTCCGATTCCGATCCCGCTGCAGTCCGGGGGGAACGGAATCGGAGCGGCCGGTACACCCTGGGCGGCGGTCAATGGCTTCCCTTTCACCCCTTCATAGGGTTGGCATTGATCGTCGGCCAATACCCAACGTGGCGGAAACACATCGCTCTCCGTACTCCTCTGCTTTCAGAGGAGACAGGATGAGCGATGCTGTTAGTGGTGAGATGGCCCAGGGTCAGCCGGGGTGCGAGGGATATGCTCTATGGGTAACCTTACACCCCGGCGTCTGAAGACCCGAGACGGCGTGCGGTTTTAGTCGGTGCAAGCCCGACATAACCGCCCCCGCTGGCCGGCGGGGGGGTATAAAAAAAAAAAAAAAGGCGAGTGTGCGCTGCTCAAATTATTAATGAGTAATGAGGCAAAAGCTGCTTCAAATCCAGCACACGTCGGGGAGTTAATTCGGTACCCATGGCTTCTAATACCCCCAAAAAAGTTCTCCAGTGGATCTTGATTGAAATGACGCATCCAAAGAGATGTTAGCTTATAATTTTTGTTCAACAACAACAAGATATTCAATATTTTCAATCGTTTGCAGCCAATTTCTTAAACTCGACGACCGTAAACGTAAAACCTAAACGTAAACGTAAACTAAACGTAAACTTAAACGTAGACCGATCATGAACTATGCGTATAGCGTATACGAGAGAGGAATGGCGATAATTATTTTAATCGTCAGGCTATGAATTTTACCCATAATATAGGTAGTAAAACCTCATTTCAATCATAATTTATGACGCTTTAATAGAATACTAAACGAAAATGTTTAAAATAATTGTTAATGAGTTTGAGATTAGAAAATAGAGTGAATAACAAAACTTTTATTTTATTGGTAAGTGTTTTGAAACTTAGTTGGTTATAGGTTGGATTTGATAAAACCTTGTGAAATGTTATTCAGGACTCGGTCAAGTTCAGTGACAAGAAGCTGTCTTTTATCCTCAATTTCAACCTGTTTTGCATTTAGTAAAATCATGTTAAGTTAACCTCTCAATTATAAAGGAAATGGAAAATCGTAGGCCAATAAGTGTATAGATTGAGTGATTATGATCCAAAAAATCGCATATTTTTTATCTTAAAATATCTAAAATTAATTCAATTCTGACCATATAAGCGGAATAATATGAAATTAAATGTACATTCAGTTGTTTTATTATAAATATAATTATTTACACTATACCTATACCTAATTTCATAACTGTATTTTTTTTTAAAAGCATATGTTTAAAAATAATTTAGTAAGGTAGTAAGGTTTAGGTAACTACTGTTGTGCTTTATATTCTAGTTGAATAGTATGTCAGTTTTACGGTTCCTTAGCCAAATAGCAAAAAACGGGACCCCTTATAGATTCGTCATGTCTGTCTGTGTGTCCGTCCGTATGTCACAGACACTTTTTGCGAAACTATAATTCAATTCAATTGAATCAATTTATTTCGATCAACATTTGGATCTTACACTATCATTACATGAATAAAAAATAAACATAAACATAAAAAATATTAGAATAATAATACAACACAACATACAATCTCAATTAATTACATATTATGTCAAAAACTATGCTGTTGAAACTTGGTAAGTAGATGTATTCTGTGAACCGCATTAAGATTTTCACACAAAAATAGAACAAAAAAAACAATAAATTTTGAGGGTTCCCCCCCATACTTAGAACATTATATTTTTATAATGTTAAATATTTTAATAAGTATTTTTAAATACTTATTAAAACATTTATGTGGGTATCTATGGGTAGGTCTTCAAAAATGATATTGAGATTTCTAATACCATTTTTTTCTAAACTGAATAGTTTGCGCGAGAGACACTTCCAAAGTGGTAAAATGTGCCCCCCCCCTGTAACTTCTAAAATAAGAGAACGATAAAACTAAACAAATATAATATGATGTACATTAGGTACCATGTAAACTTCCACTGAAAATTCCACTGAAAGAGATCTAGTAAGTAGTTTTTTTTTATACGTCACAAATCGTAAACCGCAATTTAACTATCATTCAATCAACTCAAAAATAAAAATTTTACATGCTGATACGGAACTCTTCATGAGCGAGTCCGACTCGCACTTGGCCGTTATTTTTTACTTTAGTGTCTTGTCCATATTTAGTCACTGTCTACAACTAAAAAGATGAGTGAAGAACGGCAGATCACCCGATGACATTTTCGGACTAAAGCGGTAATATTAGTTTGGATTAGAACTAAAGTTAGTGTTATGGTCGATAGTAGCCAGGATTAGAACTATCATCTTTCATGGGGATCGTTTGTACATTTAAACATGAGGGGTACGCCGACTGTCTTTGTTGATCAGTGGCAGTGGACTCGTGACTTGGCAGTCACGATTTGGTGGAGACTGGAGAGTTCAGTGTATGGTTTATACACCAAGCCCAAAGTGATTTAAGCAGCGTCGTCAACACAAACTCTATCTAATGTTTCTATATCAGTGCAAATATTTGTAGGTATGCATGAATATGTCTGTTTGCATTGGTCTGGGTGTGTCTATGTATAATATGCATGTATTTACAAGAAGAAGGATATGTTTATCCGCATACTTGAACCCATAACACAAGCTAGTTAAACTATGCTTACTTGAGTCTAAAAAGCGCTGTGTAGAATGTCGTAGAATATTTTTGAGCACTTCATCAACATAACCACCAGTGCATTTCCAGGCGCGGTTCTCATCTGGCTAATCGCGGGCCGTTTCCTACCGATGTGCTCCGGATATTGGCTGCCCTGACTCATCCGCCGGCGCCGTATGACCTATTTACCTTCAATATTAGTAGTTATAGTACCCGGCTTTTGATTTACTACGTCATTGGGAACAAGAGTGAGCCCGCTTAAGATCGGCTTGCTCCAGTTTTGTAGAATGCTCTCTCAGTTCAAATTGCATCGCATTTGCAACAGATAGGTAAGCCTATTAATGCGGGGCGACGTACCGCGAAGCGACCCTGAAGGCCACGACCGCGGTTGCCCAAGTCGTGGAGCGGATCCGGCGGCTGGGTCTTGAGGTGGCTCTGCATAATACTGAGGCCCTATTCTTTCATGGGCCTGGGAGCAAGCCACCCGAGGGATTCAGTCTCATCGTGGGAGGAACTCGTATCGGCATCAAGCCCCAAATGAGATATTTGGGGCTCGTGCTCGACGGCCGATGGGACTTCGGAGAGCACATCTGAAGTCTGGCCCCCAAACTGAAGGGCACAGCTCTCGCTCTGGCGCGGCTGCTGCCCAACATGAGGGAGCCCGATGACTTTACGCGGGGATCGTGCGGTCCATGGCCCTGTATGGGTGCCCAATATGGGCGGAGGCCCTGAAGGCCAGAAGTGTGCGGATGCTGCGCACTCCGCAGCAGGTGATGGCCATCAGGATCATCCGTGGGTACCGCACGATCTCCTTCGAGGCGGCGAGTCTCCTTGCCGGAACTCCGCTATGGGACCTGGAGGCGAGAGCCCTTTCGCAACTGTACCAGTGGCGTAAGGAGGCACGGGAGCAGGGATGGAACCCGAGCCTCGACAAATCGACGCCGTGCAGTCCCAGCTCCGCCAGGCCATCGTGGTGGAGTGGAAGGAACGACTTGGGCGACCAAGCGCAGGGCACGCCGCAATAGCGGCGGTAAGGCCCATTATAGAGGATTGGCTAGAGAGGCGTCACGGAAGCCTCTCGTACCGGCTGACGCAGGTGATCTCCGGTAAGGGGAGCTTCGGGGACCACCTGCATCGGATCAGGAAGGAGCCAACGCCTGAGTGCCATCACTGCGACGCGAGCGAGGACTCAGGGCTGCATACGCTGGCGGACTGCCCGGCGTGGGAGGCGCCGAGGCGTGACCTCGTGGCAGCCATCGGGGTGAGAGTCCTCTCGCTCGGCAGCATGATTGCGGCAATGGTGCGGAGCGTGAGTGCGTGGGCCGCCGCCTCCTCCTTCTGCGATGCTCGCGAAGGAGATGGCGGAGCGCGCCCGGGAGTGGTTTAGAACTCTCCCAGCCCGCCGAGCCCGCAACATGCTCGCCGCGCGTCGCAGGCGACTCAGGCGCCGGAGGTCGCTTAACGACCTCCGTCCTCCATGGACGCAGGCCTGAGGGTGGCAGGTGAGGCCGCCTGTCACTCCAGCAGAAGCAGGCCGGGACGGTGGGGCGACCAGTGCCCCTCCCCCAAACCGGGGCAAGACGGGGACACCGTGGTTCCCAAACCCGAGGGGGCCATCTCAAAACCGGAGATGGCCCAGGGTCAGTCAGGGTGCGAGGGATATGCTCTATGGGCAACCTTACACCCCGGCATCTTTAGACCCAAGACGGCGTGCGGTTTTAATCGGTTTAAGCCCGACATAACCGCCCCCGCTGGCCGGCGGGGGGGTATCTGAAGGGATTTCCGCATGAAAAAAAAAGGTAAGCCTATTAAATGTGACAGAACTAAAAAAATACAATGTTATATTTTAAAAAAAAAAATATAGTAGGCCTAATAAGCCCAATCTGTTTGTATTTAAGGCGAGGGTCCCTGAGGAAGGGTGTATTTAGATTAAGATTTTTCGAAACTGGGAAGTCCCTGTATTCTGAAAATCATATATGTTATTCTAGGCTCTTCAAACTAGTATTTTCGGTTATCCGATACACGATGACTTTTCTTTTCTCGATAGAATTTGCTCTCAAAGATTGATCTAACCCAAAACGCATTCCGATTTTATTTGATTTGTGTTGACGGTAGAAAAATAAATCATCCTCATTCCCATGATTTTTGAAATGAAAACTTCTTTAGCGGCCTTGTGCACTTTTTGTTTTAATGGGTAAAAAACGTTAAACTCGCGTCAGGTCGTGTCCTGTAGCTCTACCATGTGTTTAATACGGCAGTAGTATACTGTAATGTATTTCTCAGTGGCATCGTTTTCGACGGGATTCGAAAATTCGTAAAACGTTTGCAGACAAATATAGAAGCGCTAATTTCACACTGTACTTAACAACCTTGGTGGCGCGTTCGTTGAAGGAGTGGCCGTTGACTTCGTCAAGACTGAGATCGTTTCCAACCGAGGCCCAAGAAACACTTTTTCTCATCATATAACTTTTTGTAATATTTATTATATTTTGTGTCATAAATCTATTGATATAAAATGAAAATTAAACAAAGTGCATCTATTAATGAAACAAGTTGAATTCCTGAGACGAGCTCAGCCGAATACAAGGGATTTTCGATTTTGCGAGTTTTTTTTTTGCGATTTTTTCTTTATCTTGCAATGGTTCACCCCAGCACGAATCTATTACCGAAAACAGCAACTCGATAGCTCATCTCCTTCAATTACGGTAGATGGCTCCAGCGTCGCCTTAAGACGTATTAATATATCGGAGAATTTCGAATATCTGGGACGTGTCTAGATAGCTCAGCTGGTCAGAGCATCCCCCCTGTAAGGGACTAGTCGCGGGTTCAAGTCCCGTTCTAGATGTTCTCTTTTTCCGATCTAAATCTTTAGGAAAAGTAAGCATACAAAAAGCTTAAAAATTTAATTGAATAATATAAATTGTCATGTTTATGTACGATAGCGCAATAAATGAATATTGTATGTTACCACATAAATGGTAGTACTTTCATACTGATAATTAAAGCAATTCGTGCAAAATTATTCCCTAACCATTCCAAAATATCCAAAATGCACTACGTTAATATTCAATTTTTCACTACTGCTTGCACTCCCGGAGTGCAACCCGTCGTTTATCGATCGAGCAAAGTAAAAGTCATCGTGCATCGAATAGCCGAAAGTACTAGTTTGAATAGCCTAGTATAACATATATGATTTTCTGAATACAGGGACTTCTCATTTTCGAAACATCGTAATCTAAAAACACCCTTCCTCAGGGACCCTCGCCTTAAAATATTAGACAGGTACGCTTTAAATTGACTATATCGGTGGGCCTTAGGTATCCTAAATTAATGTGAATATTATGTGTAAGAAATGTGGTACCGTTTACCACTACAATATCCACACAGTGCTATGAAGTGTTGGTTCTCGTCGCTATACTCGTTATATTGTTTGGTGTAATTAATTTTCTCAGATGGTAGGTAGATATCTACTGTTTGCACAATTTCCTCGTTAAAGATAGTGTAGTGCAATGCCACATGTTTTACTACAGTGATGTGAATCGCGTTGAGTAGGAAACGTTAATTCAATGCCTTTAATATTTTCTCTTAAAACCAATTATTTTTATAAGATTCATCATTATCATCTTAGCGCCAATTCAATCTGGTTGCATTCAAAGCTTGGACTTTGGTGCCTTTTCATTGACTAGTGAATCTTTCAATTAGGTAAGGGTACAATTCTGGGGTGTGTGTTTGGTAACCTCCTCGAGTGTCGCTCCGATTCCGATCCCGCTGCAGTCCGGGGGGAACGGAATCGGAGCGGCCGGTACACCCTGGGCGGCGGTCAATGGCTTCCCCTTCACCCCTTCATAGGGTTGGCATTGATCGTCGGCCAATACCCAACGTGGCGGGAACACATCGCTCTCCGTACTCCTCTGCTTTCAGAGGAGACAGGATGAGCGATGCTGTTAGTGGTGAGATGGCCCAGGGTCAGCCGGGGTGCGAGGGATATGCTCTATGGGTAACCTTACACCCCGGCGTCTGAAGACCCGAGACGGCGTGCGGTTTTACTCGGTGCAAGCCCGACATAACCGTCCCCGCTGGCCGGCGGGGGGGTATCCGAAGGGATTTCCGCACGATAACAAAAAAAAAAAAAAAAAAGGTAAGGGTACAATTCTCAGAATTGTAAATCCATCGCACTATACCCCCTTCAATTCAATGAATAATAGGTACCATACTATTCATTGAATTGAAGGGGGTCATTTGACGAGAGTCAAATATGAGGCTATAATATAATAGCCTACAGGCTTACTATTGAAAATCTTTCGAATTAGTATCGTGTGTAGTTATATTGCTTGGCGTTTAGATTATCAGGGGAAGACATCTTAGCGTGTTCTCTTCATGATTTGAACGCAAACGCAAATCGTCGGGTATTAGTCATTACCGCATGCTGTCGAGCCAACCGTAATCCGTTATCTTCGCTGTAACGTCCTCTCTGGTTCAGTCTTGTTTGTCCGCTTGGTGTATACCTGGTATGAAATGTTCACACAGATGCGTGGCGGTGACATGAGTGCGTGACGTACAATTGCTTTCAGGCGTGTCTAGTTTTATCCCGAAATACAAACCGCTAGTAAAGCTATGGAGAATTATAATCGATTTCTATGACTATAAAATAAAATCGATTAAAGCATCAGATTCAATGAAGATTCGATACCTTATAAGTAAGAGTTATAGTGCTGAGAGATTTGTAATAACATAAGGTGAAATAATAAGTTCGAATTACTGAAAATTGTTTCATAAATTATAATACTTTGAATGAATCAAAGGCGTCCTGGATTCTAATCTTCGCCATGGGTTATGTAACCCATGAATTTGTTCTTTCGTAAACAATCTATAGTATATAATATGGATTAATTAATCTATTAACCAAAAATATATTGAATTTGATTGAATTGAATTGAATTTGATTACGTACGCCACTGGACTAATTCCTAATGCCTGGAAAAATATTCTCAATATTATCCAGCGGGGTGTGGATGAAATAGAGTATGAAGAAGGAGTGATGGGTGAACATTTCATTTCGTGCATATGACGCGGCCGACGAAAAAGAAACCATTAAACGTTGAAAAAATGTTAACCTGACATTTTTTTTATTTACCTAACCTAAGATTGTATTAGGCGCAACCCTGGCAACATCTTTTTTTTTAAAAGCACGTGATTAAAAAATCAACCTCGAAATCTAATCGACATCAGTGTCTATTTTCCCAGATTTTATCAAATTGATAGACCTTGGTAAACATTGTGATCTAAGAACGGTTTATTTAATATATTTTTGGTTAATAGATTAATTAATCCATATTATATACTATAGATTGTTTACGAAAGAACAAATTTGTCTAGTTTCGTACGACTTAGAAAATTGTCCCTAAACTAACACCCAATTACTATTCGATTATGTTCTCGAACCGATATTTTCGTAATTATGCGCCACTGATGGCTCTGTGGCGTAGCGGTAGTGCATTCGATTTCGGTTCGATTCCCGCTCAGTGCAAATATTTGTATGCATGAATATGTCTATTTGCATTGATCTGGGTGTTCCTATGTATTAAATGTATGTATTTCCAAAAAAAAAGTATAAAAGTATGTTAATCCGCATTCTGGAACCCATAAAACAAACTAGTTAAATATGCTTACTTTGGGTCTAGAAAGCGCTGTGTAGAATGTCGTAGAATATTTATTATTTATTATTATTACTGTACACAGTACACAGTACACAGGTGTAGTCTAGTACACTAGACTACACCTAATACATTCGCAGACCGTCAACGTTCCACTATCGTACCAGAAGCAAACGTGAAAGAGCGATTTTGGCTACATAATGCAAAGTTGTCCAGGTCGCAAAACGAAGTGGTTCATAATTTTTTTTAATACCATCCATATTTAAAAAGATAATAACATAACATAACTTCACGCCTGTATCCCCGATGGGGTAGGCAGAGGTGTATACACACCCACGATTCGCCAGTTATGTTTAGGTCCCAATGTAATAGGGGGCGAGCCTATTGCCATCCACCGGGCACATTACTAAGCGAGCGATAATTACCTCTTTTTTTAAATTAAAAGATATTATTATTTATTAAAAAGATAATATTTTTTTATAAAATGATTTGCTAGGTATATCCAATGTAAATCATTCTAGCTGTTAAACTGAAAAATCTATCCTTACAAAAAACACGTACTTATAAAAAAGCTTGAATCTAATCTAATTACCATTAATCATCAGGTGATAATTAGAAAAAAATAGAACGGTAATTATAATAAATGTTTGGTGATAATTATTATAATTAATCTATGAATTCTTAGTGTCCCTACTATACATGTTTACTGTAAGAATGTATGTGGTGTGGATATATATATTTTTGCCATGACCCCCATACTGTCATCGACGAGTAGTGTGTAAACCTTAGAGTCACATATGAAAGTAATATGAGACGACCGGTATGAGTTACGATCATGGAATACGTCATTCCTTGAACAGAGAAATTCTTTTATCAACTTTGTTTCGTTGGGATAATATGGTCGGAATACGTGGACTCATGTTATTTTATTACTGAGCAGGTAGGCGACCAGCTATTTTTATTAGATAATGATATACTTATATAATAATAATAATCATTTATTTCAGACCATTTGTGTCCATAGTGTTAGTAGGTATGTTAGTAACAAAGTGATTAAAATTATGTTAGTGTGCACGACACAAATAGACTATGGACACATGTGCCAGTGACATGTAGATTAGTAAGCTTGAATGTAATGAATGAATTATGAAAATATTAGGTTTACGTAAATTAAAAACGTAATTATGTAATTACTTTGATAATAAGCTAAGATAAATAGCTTACTACTGTTATGAGTTAGTTTTCTGAGTAATTAAGTATGTTAGAGCCAAATTTAATAAAGAAAGTACACTCCTTGAAAAACATAAGTAGCAAATATAATTACGACAATGCATTACTCAGATTCTAACATAACTTCGTATAAATAGGAAATACGACTTTGTATACTAGTATGTAAGCTTAATTACGCCCCGCGACTGCCTCCCACGACGTAAGAAGCGAATATGCGCTCCCCCGGCTGGTGCCATTTTATTATATAGTAGCTCGCAGGAGGCAGGGCCATATATAAGTCTGAGGGGTCATTCCGCCCGTCATTCAGCGGCCCGACCTCGAGCGGTACAAGCGTAAATACCTATTATCGTGCAACTCTTATTGCTACAGGTATACATATATGGTATATGATTAATATGTATAATATGAGTTTTATGAATAAATGGAAATGCGGAGGTGAGGTACTTTGGATCGACGCGAGCGAGGACTCAGGGCTGCACACGCTGGCGGACTGCCCGGCGTGGGAGGTGCCGAGGCGTGACCTCGTGGCAGCCATCGGGGTGGGAGTCCTCTCGCTCGGCAGCTTGATTGCGGCAATGGTGCGGAGCGCGAGCGCGTGGGCCGCCGCCACCTCCTTCTGCGAGCATGTGATGCTCGCGAAGGAGATGGCGGAGCGCGCCCGGGAGAGGTTCAGAACCCTCCCGGCCCGCCGAGCCCGCAACATGCTCGCCTCGCGTCGCAGGCGACTCAGGCGCCGGAGGTCGCTTAACGACCTCCGTCCTCCATGAGCGCAGGCCTGGGGGTGGCAGGTGAGGCCGCCTGTCACCCCAGCAGAAGCAGGCCGGGACGGTGGGGCGACTAGCGCCCCTCCCCCAAACCGGGGCAAGACGGGGACACCGTGGTTCCCAAACCCGAGGGGGCCATCTCGAAACCGGAGATGGCCCAGGGTCAGTCGGGGTGCGAGGGATATGCTCTATGGGCAACCTTACACCCCGGCGTCTGCAGACCCGAGACGGCGTGCGGTTTTAGTCGGTTCAAGCCCGACATAACCGCCCCCGCTGGCCGGCGGGGGGGTATCCGAGGGGATTTCCGCACGAAAAAAAAAAAAAAAAAGGTACTTTGGATCGCAGGCCAGCACTATCAAAAACTATAAAAGCAGGGACCATTTGTTAGGAAATTAATCTCTCTCAGTACGCGGTCAAGAACAAGGAAGCTCAACAGGAAATAGTACATCAAGGGTAGTGCTGGGCCAAGACCATCCAATGCCTAGCGGACGTCATACAAGCCACCCATCCAAAGTGTTTCATTCTTCGACTCAACATCTCAACATACAGTCCACTGAAGTCGACCAAGTAGTGGCAGTCTATTCGGAACCGTACTAGGGGTAGGCTGTCACGAACAACGGTCATTAACATTGGTCCTTCTGAGCCGGATTAAGTCCACGGTCCTTCGAAGATCCAGGTCAACTTCAAGTCAAGCTACCAGTCATAGACGTTTCATCGTTCTTCAACAAAGGAAGAAGTGACAGTCTATTCGGAACCGTACTAGGGGTAGGCTGTCACGTACATCTATGGTCCTTTGAAGTCGGGTTAAGGGATAGGAATAAAGTCCACGATCCGTCGAAGATCCAGGTAAGTATAAACTTGAAGAAAGAAGAATGGTTCTCACCAGGGATGGAGGGAAGCGTCGTCAGGAAGCGGAACCGGCATCAGCATCAGCACCAGTACCAAGATCAGTACTACACCCTGCGGCCACTGAAGAGGCCAGAAGCTATGCGGACAGTGGTGCGTCGGAAGCCACAGCCAGCTCCGAGCAGACCACGTCCAGCACAACTGTGACCACTGAAGAGTCAGGGACGACGGAAGAGGTGTCACCACACACCCGCGCTGTTATATATGGGGAGCCTAGCTCACAGCGCACCATGCGGCCTTTAGACACGAGGTCACGCCGCTCCACCAGTTCAAGAAAGAAGAAGGAACTGGAGGTCAAACAACGCTTGGCAGAACTGAAGCTCAAGCAAATACAAGCCGAAGCAGAAATAGAGCAGATCCGTCTACAGCGGCTACAACAGGACGAGAGCAGCGACGACGGGTCTGAGGAAGATCTGGCATCGGTACGTATAAACACGTGGCTATTCTGTAGATGACGCTGCGGCATCCGACCTGAAGGAAAAGGGGCAAGACATCGAGGAAAACACTCAGAGCGGCCAAGATAGGGGTCACCTAGTGGAGAAGTGTCAAGCCCAAGAAAAATCAGAAGGAAGTGTCCCAGTGAAGAACTCCGTGATCGACGTAGCTACGCTCACCGCGGCCCTATCCCAGGCTATGAGAAGCAACAGGGAGCCACCCAAGTATATACGGGAACTACCGTTCTTCAGTGGCAGCAGTACAGAATGGCTCGCCTTCAAGACAACGTATGAAGAATCGGGTATATACTTTACGAAGAACGAAAATATTGCAAGAATAAGAAAAAGTTTACGTGGACTCGCACAAGAAGCAGTCGAGTGTCTAATGCTGAGTCAACCTGACCCCGAGGTGATCATAAGGGCCCTCGAGAGAAGATTTGGTAGACCAGAAGCACTCATCCACGTCATGATGGAGAAGCTCAAGACTCTTCCCCGCAGTCAGCGCAAGGCCTACCTCAAGATGGCACCAGTGACACTAAGGGGACCAAGCGGTAGCGACAATACCTACGCCTTATTAGACGAGGGAAGCACGATCACGCTGATAGATGAGACCATAGCCGACGTGATCGGGGCAGACGGACCAACCAAGGAGATCTGGATCCAAGGCGTAAACAGTGATATGAAGCACGAGAGCAAGACTGTCAGTTTACTCATCAAAGGGAAGTACGCCGATGAAGAGTACGACTTAACCGCCCGCACCATGGACCGACTCCGCTTCTCACCCGATACCGTGTATGAAGAGCATCTCAACGGCTGCGAACATCTGGAAGACATACGTGATAAGATAACGTACGAAAAGGCTTCACCTAAAGTGTTACTAGGACAAGACAATTGGCATCTCATCGTAACCCGTCAGCTGCGCACCGGAAACCGTAACCAGCCGGTGGCGTCGCTCACTCAGCTCGGATGGGTGTTCCACGGAAGCAGCAGTTCAATGACTGCAACAGTGTCATTCTACGGTACGCTACAACAGCACGAAAAGGCCTCCATTGAAGACACAGTGAAGAAGGACCTCAAATTGGAGTCACTGGGCATCGAACCCCGACGCCCGCGAGAAGATCCCGAACTGCGAGCCTTGCAGATTCTGGAAGTAAAAAGCCAGCGGTTACCAGATGGAAGATATGAGACCGAACTGCCGTGGAAAGAAGAAAACTACAAGGAAGCTGAGAAAAGTCTGCTTACGCTCGAACGAAGACTCGATAGGGATGAAGATTTGGAACGAAAATATGAACGATTGGAAGACCTATTCAAGTCAGGCTACGCAGAACCAGCCCCTATTCCACCGCAGAAGGGAAGGACGTGGTACCTACCTCACTTTCCGGTCATCAATCCCGCCGAGCCGCACAAGCCGCCTCGACTGGTACACGACGGCGACACCGAGATAGAAGATTTATCACTGCCACAAGACAGCAGTGCTACAGTGGAACTCGGCGGCCAAGAGACAGAAAAAACATTGGGTCTAACATGGCACGTCAACGAAGATCATCTCGGCTTTAACACGAGCAACTTAAAAATCCAGCGCGAAGTGGAAACAAACACGCGACCTCCAACGAAGCGAGAAGCCTTAAGTGTGATAAGGGCCTCATTCGATCCGGTCGGCTTTATCTCACCGATAATAATTCCCAGTAAACGTATTTTTCAGGACACCTGGCGCTATAAGACGGAATGGGACGACCCACTCCCAGCAGAGCTACAAGAACGAGGGTACAAATGGTTCACGCAGCTCAACCGCTGCTACAATCTAGCAGCCACGAAGAGCAGAGCGACCCCGTTGAAGCCATCTCCATGCCGAGACTCGAGCTTCAAACTGCACTACTGGCAGCGCGCCTGGCTCAAGCCACCCTGGAAGAACACGACTACGAGTCAACAGAGAAGACCTATTGGAGCGACTCGCAAACCGCACTCGCATGGATAAGGTCGGAGCCGCGTGTGTATAAGTCTTTCGTTGCACACCGCCCCGCCGAGATAGAATATACCACGAAGAAAAAGAGTGACAACGCTACGTGCTTCAAGGCAGCGGAAAAGGAGCTAGCAGAGGCCGCACTCGACGCGCTCGAAAAAGAAACTACGAGTCAACACATCGTGTGGAAGTACATACCCCCTTCTGCACCCTTCATGGGGGGGGGGGGGGGGCATGGGAGCGTATGGTGAAAGCAGTGAAAGAAGTGCTCCGTGTCACCATGATGGAAAAGCATCCCAGCTCGCGACCCCCCCCCCACACATGTCTCGGTTTATCCTAACGATCCCGAGGCCCTCACGCCGAACCACATCCTCATCGGGCCCAACTGCCATGTGCCACCACCAGGGCACTTCTCTGCAGACGACGTGACTGCTCGCCACCAATGGAAGCGAGCTCAAGCCCTGGCTGACATCTTCTGGAGGAGGTGGGTGAAGGAGTACCTTCCCCTATTGCAACACCGGCGGGAGCCCACCAGCACCGGCGTCGCCCCGAAGGTCGGGGACGTCGTCATCATCTGCGACTCCAATCTGCCGCGCAACAGCAGCCCGCGAGGACGCGTCAGCTGCGTGTTCCCAGGAGCCGACGGCGAGGTACGAGTCGTGGACGTCACCACCAGCAGCGGACACGTGCTGAGGAGGCCTACGAAGAAGATCGTCGTGCTACCAACGGAGCTCGCAGACGAACAAGGGTCAGCGACGGCGGGAGAATGTGCACGACACAAATAGACTATGGACACATGTGCCAGTGACATATAGATTAGTAAGCGTGAATGTAATGAATGAATTATGAAAATATTAGGTTTACGTAAATTAAAAACGTAATTATGTAATTACTTTGATAATAAGCTAAGATAAATAGCTTACTACTGTTATGAGTTAGTTTTCTGAGTAATTAAGTATGTTAGAGCCAAATTTAATAAAGAAAGTACACTCCCTGAAAAACATAAGTAGCAAATATAATAACGACAATGCATTACTCAGATTCTAACATAACTTCGTATAAATAGGAAATACGACTTTGTATACTAGTATGTAAGCTTAATTACGCCCCGCGACTGCCTCCCACGACGTAAGAAGCGAATATGCGCTCCCCGGCTGGTGCCATTTTATTAAATAGTAGCTCGCGGGAGGCAGGGGCCATATATAAGTCTGAGGGGTCATTCCGCCCGTCATTCAGCGGCCCGACCTCGAGCGGTACAAGCGTAAATACCTATTGTCGTGCAACTCTTATTGCTACAGGTATACATATATGGTATATGATTAATATGTATAATATGAGTTTTATGAATAAAGGAAATGCGGAGGTGAGGTACTTTGGATCGCAGGCCAGCACTATCAAAAACTATAAAAGCAGGGACCATTTGTTAGGAAATTAATCTCTCTCAGTACGCGGTCAAGAATAAGGAAGCTCAACAGGAAATAGTACATCAAGAGTAGTGCTGGGCCAAGACCATCCAATGCCCTCGCTGACGTCATACAAGCCACCCATCCAAAGTGTTTCATTCTTCGACTCAACATCTCAACATACAGTCCACTGAAGTCGACCAAGTAGTGGCAGTCTATTCGGAACCGTACTAGGGGTAGGCTGTCACGAACAACGGTCATTAACAGTTAGTATTGTTGGTATCGTTAATATCAATTATATTATTTAGTGTTCGTTACATGTAGTCTACAACAATTGTTGACATAGTGGCTGTCAACACGGTCAGCAATCATATTCAGGAGGGAGTTGGAACTCGCCCTGACCCTGCGCACGACTGAGGCGGCACGCTTACGCATCATCGTGTAAAAACAATCTACTCGCGCCTGCGCGAACATAACTGACGCGCTGCAGCGCCAAGGCAGTCCCTTCAACCTCCTAAATGCGTTATTGTATTGGACACGGAGGGCCCCGTACGCCTTCTGAGTGTAGTAAGCCCACAGACTGCACATGTAAAAAGATGTACAGTAAGCTCTGAAAAGAGTAATTAGGGTTCCGTTTGCCAAATGGCAAAAACGAAACCCTTATAGATTCGTCATGTCTGTCTGTCTGTCCGTCCGTATGTCACAGTCACTTTTCTCCGAAACTATAAGAACTATGCTGTTAAAACTTGGTAAGTAGATGTATTCTGTGAACCGTATTAAGATTTTCACGCAAAAATAAAAAAAAACCAATTAATTTTGGGGGTCCCCATACTTAGAACTGAAACTCAAAATATTTTTTTTCATCAAACCGTGTCTATGGATAGGTCTTTAAAATGATATTGAGGTTTCTAATATAATTTTTTTTCTAAACTGAATAGTTTGCGCGAGAGACACTGCCAAAGTGGTAAATGTGTTTCCCCCTGCCCTGTAACTTCTAAAATAAGAGAATGATAAAACTAAAAAAAATATGATGTAAATTACTATGTAATCTTCCACCGAAATTTGGTTTGAACAAGATCTATTAAGTAGTTTTTTTTTTACGTCATAAATCGAATACCTCAGTTTACCTTTCATTCAATCAACCCAAATTTATAAAAAATCATTATTATGTTACTTGTTGCTACGGAACCCTTCATGGGCGAGACGTTTTTTTACTTGTGGTGAGTAACGGGCAAATCTGTGAGCTATTATATTAGCTCTGACAGACAGAGCCCTCCGTTCCCTACCAATATCAGCATTGTCCCTGAGGTCGGCGGTGACTAAGTGACCCAGGTATTTAAACTGTTCCACTCGTTCGAGTGCACACCTCCGAGCCGCACAGGCGGTACACTATCCTGAGACCGGGTCCCGCCGGCCCCAAAGACAATATACTGACTTTTCTTAATATTATATACAAGCCCGTGACCTGCTGCATATGTTTCACACGTGTCAAGGAGCGATCTCAACCCACAGACTGAGGCGCTCAGTAGGACCATGTCGTCTGCGTAGCTCAGATTATTGACGCACACTCCGTCAATGTGACACCCGACACGCTGGCTACTGAGCACCTCAATCAGTGCATTAATATAAACATTAAATAGTGCTGGGGGAGGTCAACCCACCCTGCCTCACACCGCATTCCAATTTATATGGCTCTGATAAAGCTCCCGCCATCTCACTCTATTGACCTGGTTCCCATACCAATACCGGAACATACTTAACAGTGCCATAATGATACCTTTTTTTTTTCGTGCGGAAATCCCTTCGGATACCCTCCCGCCGGCCAGCGGGGGCGGTTATGTCGGGCTTGAACCGACTAAAACCGCACACCGTCTCGGGTCTACAGACACCGGGGTGTAAGGTTGCCCATAGAGCATATCCCTCGCACCCCGACTGACCCTGGGCCATCTCCGGTTTCGAGATGGCCCCCTCGGGTTTGAAAACCACGGTACCCCCGTCTTGCCCCGGTTTGGGGGGAGGGGCGCTAGTCGCCCCATCGTCCATAAGGTCTCAGCTTCTTCCAAAGGATTTCGTATGAAACCAGGTCAAAAGCCTTCGACAGGCCTAGGAAACACGCAAATACAGGTGACTTTCGACATGTATAGTACCTGACAGTCTGCTCGAGACACAGGACCGCACTTTCTGTAGATAAACCATGTCTGAAACCAAATTGGTTATCATGGAGATTTATATATTTGTTCAACTGTGTCTCAAGCAGCCCATCAAGCACCTTAGCAAACACTGTAGCCAAAGATATTGGTCTATAATTGTTAATATCGGACATGTCTCCCGTCTTATTTTTTATGACAGGAACAACAATTGTTTTTATCATGTCAGGGGCTAGGTAAGAGTGACCGATGCAAGAAGAATGACTGGCTTCCCCATGAGCATGTCTGACGTGCCTATTCCAACCCACTACGTGCTCCTTCTTACGCACTGTACTATTACTACTACAAACCGAAGCTTCGCTAAGAACCTGTACAACATTTTTGTGTAAATTGTCAATTATATATGTGTGTGAAATGTCATTACAATAAAAGTCACTACATAATCTAAATTCTAATGGAAAGTCATTTAATCGCAGTCTATTATTACATTCATTATAATACAAATCTATTTGTTCCCTTGATCGGTCCCCCCAAGCAATATTATTATTATTTGAATAATTAATTAAATTACAAATTCTATCAAATTTCAATAAAAGTTTACATTCAAATGTTATTGGAAAGTGATCAGACCACTTTACATCGTTATCAACTGAAACGTTTACAATTGAGTCAACTGCTGAGTGAGTGACAAGGCTGGTACAGCCACCGTCTAGTGCCGTGAGCTTCACTCAGATACGTGTAAGTGTCACACTTATACATTATTAGGATACGATATTTGCCTTATTAATTATATCAGTGGATTGTTAGAAGTAATAAGTACCTGCCGATGGGCTATATGCCTAGGTACATACTACTTATTTAAGTATAGTGAAGAGTTCGAAGAGTCGGGTGATTATAGCAGCGTTACCCAAACTTTATTTTGCTCTGGCCCAATTATTTCAATGTTTCCCTATTATAACCCGTCACAAGTCTCAACCCTCTTAGCGCATATAAGAAAAAAAACATATTTCAACGTTTCTTGCCAATGAGACAATGCTGCGACCCTGTATTATATTTTCCTACGATTTAGGAAACGCTGGACAGTATTGTATTTTTTGGCCCATTCGCTCACTCACCTATAATATGTTTTTATTGCCCGCTAATTGATTGCTCCTACACTCCACTATTTACATACAATCCACTATCTACTGGTGTTTGAGGTCGGTTTGCGTCATTTTTAACATACTTATTGCCTTTGATACTTTTTAGTACGAATTGAATTATATTGACCACAATGTGACATTTATGATGGTCAGAATTTACACTTAATTCCTGGTTCGTAATGCAACAGGTAGAGTTGTGAAAATAGAGCTAGTCAACAAAACGATTATCGCATTCGCAAACAAGGCTCTAACAAAATTGACTGAAAAAAAAAAGAAAGATATGTAGAAAAAATTAAAAAGGAATCTCTGACGCATGGTGTGGATGGATTTGGGGCTTTTTCCTTAAATTCAGTGCAATGAAATTCTATAAAGAGAGTTGTTTTAGGGAGTAAAATGATTGCATAATGTTTTTAGGAATAAATTTGCTTATGTGCTAGTATTAGTGAAATTAAGTAAGTAGATGGTGAATAAAGAAAACGTATTCGATTTTAGTGAGTATTTCAAGTAGTTGTAGCTATTATTGTATTTTTAGTTTTAGGGGTTAATAGGTATTAGGCCATCTCGAAACCGGAGATGGCCCAGGGTCAGTCGGGGTGCGAGGGATATGCTCTATGGGCAACCTTACACCCCGGCGTCTGTAGACCCGAGACGGCGTGCGGTTTTAGTCGGTTCAAGCCCGACATAACCGCCCCCGCTGGCACGCGGGGGGGTATCCCAAGGGATTTCCGCACGAAAAAAAAAAAAAAAAAGGTATTTCTAGGAGTTGGGACTGTAGTGAAATATCTAAAAGGCATTTCTTGTTGGGCGTATGGGGCCCCACCAAGACCTTCTGGGCCCAAGTCAGCCTTAGTACACCCGCTGATTAACGGACGAGACTCTGACACAGGCTTTCTTCTCGAGATTGGAAGACCAGACGGCAGTTGATCAAACCCAAATTAAGAGAAAGAGTTGGAGAGCGAACCTCGTGCTCCAAACTACTAGCTTTGGATGCAATCGGGACTAACGCTTAATTGACGTTTACGGCTTTCATGGAAGTGACCGCCGTCTGACCTACTAACCCTGAGAGAAAAGCCTGCGCCAGAGCCTTGTCCTTCAATCAGCAAGTATGCCGGCTAGCAGGTGAAGTTACCACGGCTTCGAACGTCTTAGTGGGGCCTCATACTCCGAGGTCTTTATCCGGTACTGATATATTTAAGTTTGTCAGAGTCACCCGCTTAATTTTTTGAATGGAAGTCATGATTCTCGTTTAGATTGTTTTTATGACTGATATAAACCTAACTTCACCCAGTTTGTTTTATATAGCCGGGTTACACAGTTTATTTTAATAGCTATCATTTTGGACTGCCTCGCAATGTAATGGGAGAAATGTAACGGAGATAATGTAGAATTTATTAAAAGTCTTTAAATCTCTTTGGGCGTCTTAGAACCTGTGACTCCATTTTACCCAGGAATTAAAAAGAAAGGAAAATCATTTAGTGAACAAAGTCAGATATATTTCCCCCCCGTCTTTTGTCTCCCCGTGACCATGACTACTGAAAAGCAACCGAAACGTCGTATTCAATGTAAATAATATATTAACATCAAATAAATTGCGATAGAATCCGTTAAAAATATGTAGTTTTATTTCAATACATTTTTATGTTAATATTTTTAGCCTGCGTTTGTCACCCCTGTTGTTGACATAGCCAGACATAGGTAAGTTGACTAAAACATCTTGTGTCTGTCTGTCTATTAGTTCGTAAAACTCTCAAATACAAAAGTTTAGAAAAGCTAACCTTTAGAAAATGTTGCTGGTGGTAACAACATTAATTTTTTAGAAGGTTTAAACATATAAAACAAGGTATACGTTGAATTTTTAAAAGTAATCCACGTGTTTACAGCAATTCCCTGATGTCTTTAGTCCTCCACACAATATATATGAGAGGTAAACTCGGAACCCTAACAAGCAAATAGCGATTTTGTAAGAAATTTATACGTGGAACTCGTTCAAGGGCTATTAGATTTCCTGTCACACGCAGGACCCGGCGCCGGCCGCAGGCCTTATTTGCCAAACATTGGCAAACCATTGCCAATTTCTTGCGTAAACATATTGTTTGGTCATTACCGTTTCTTGTTGGATGTTTTGCACTGGTTTGAACAAATTATAGCAGAGTTTGAAAGTTGGTTCCAATTTTATTCAATTTGAAGATTGTAATTTGCTTGAAGGGTGGCTGCCAGATCTCATGAACGTCATTTTAAGCTTATTTTCCAGTCTCGTAATTCCCGCGAAAGGGGTTTTGTCGTTGCGTTCAAGAGAGTAGGTTGGTGTAATTTAAGTGCTTTGTGAGCAGGCGCGCTGCTGTTTAGCGTAAAGTCTGAAATATTAAAATCTTATTACGCAAATTCTGTGAAACTAAGTTCGATTGACACATTTTAGGGATGACAGAAAGTTATGACTGACACGCTATATCTTCAACTATAGTATTTTACGATATTTGCCTGAGGAAAAGTACTTAGCTGTTAGTTGCGAGAGCATCTCATCCCACAGGTTATTTTTGATCATTTATTCACGGGATCGCGTTCTCATGTATCATAACCGCATACTGATCTGTGTCTGTAGGCCTGCTTTTATGTACCTACTTATTACTCTATAATTCTTACTTTTATTTATAACTAGCTGTCCTCCGGGGCTTCGCCCGTAGCATACTTCGCCCCGTGGCACCTATTTATCCCAAACATACCTGTTAACTTTTTTTTCATGCAATTTTTTAATTTTTTCTCTCCGTAAGAACCATCCTCGTACTTCAAGGAATATTATAAAAAAAGAATTAGCGAAATCGGTTCAGCTGCTCCCAAGATTTGCGCTTTGCAACACATTCAGCGATTCATTAAAATATTCAAATCTAATAGAAAATAAAGCCATCTTTCGTAGAAAATATTTTCGGAGCAAACATATGAATAGATTAGTCCACCAGACCTAGTATTAATATGGGATGCCAAATAGCCGGCAGCAGATGAGCCCTTTCTGTTTTCACACTAGTGGACGGAAAAGACTTGAGGGCATTAAATGTGATTTGAATTTTAAATATTTGACCATCAATGATCTCAAGTTATACCTATAATTAAATTTATTAGTCACAGTTTTTGTCTACACTACTTGTTTGCTTGCACTTTTGAGTCCGGGGTTCACTCTCGCACTCCTTGTCGTTATAGATTTGTTGACTTAACTTTTATGTGTAAACCGACACATCTCGCAACATCGAGAGTAAAGCCACAGAAATACGATTATGAATAAAATACATATTATACCTATCTTACGTCGTCCTATATACGCAAAATAGTTTAAAGCACCAAGGAAGCTGACTTTCTTCCCTTATACTAATACGTTTGCGTCGACCATTGTGCTGTTATCAGCATTCAAGATGAACTGAATAGTGTGGCGCCCCCTCTCGGCAATTAACTTGCGGTGCTCATTAGCAGCCCGTTTTCATTCGGTAGCCGTAATCCGGCCGAGTTTCTTTAGAGCGGGTCGATTTACCGTGTCACGTGACCGCCGATGTGCTGACGGAACACAGCTGGGGCAATTGTGATTCGCAATGGCGTTAAGTGTAACGGGATCGTTATCGACTTGAGTTTTGTCCTTCGTCATGTAGATTGCATATAGTTTGTATTATTATACTCTTTATTGTACTTACACAAACATTTTGTTATGATACACATAGGTATATTGTTTCTCCTTATATAAAGGTGACCTGAATGTTGTGTCTCGTTTCTGGGTAAGGGGCCACATTGAAATTTTCAGGGCCAAGCCAATTTCACCAGCAAGCCAGCTATTGGAGGATCATTCGGCTGTCGCTCCCGTAAAAGGCAAAATAAACCAAATAATGGGATAGAGGTGTAGGCGTGCGGTCCCCGGGCTCCGATAGCTGAATTTCTCGTCTTGTACCTGTCTTGTAGCTCAGTTGACAGAGTATTCTGATTAGGCTCAACAATTTCTTAAAATTGTCATCAAACATGCTTTCATGATCTCTGTTTTTCATCCAATTGTTGATTTGCGTACATCAATTCAGAGTTCCCCGAGTACCTATAAATCAAGGAAAGGCACCAAAAAATTCAATGATATTAATTTAGCGTTATGACGTTAATCCAATTTCTGCACCTTCAAGATTCAGGGTGACGATTTCTACCAATTTTGTGTCGATACTTAGTTGCGTCGGCTAGAGAGTTTGCTTCACCTCATTTACACTTTTATGAAGCTCGCTGTGTTCGTCTACCCCTTTGCCGGACGAGAGGTACGTCTTGCTGGTAACTACATTGCAAATTAGCTTTACCCACCTTTATTTAATAATTACTTGCTTAAATATAATCGTCTAAATGCCTTAAAAACCCCAAAAATGTTAAGCTAAGTTTGGGAAGGAATGGTCATTATTCTCACGATTTACCGTAGTATGCTTTCGCGTCTTCTTCTTCGATAATTTCCTTTGAGCTCTTTTACCATACGCGCTTGGAATGCTCTGAAATCACCCGAGCCGGCATTTTACATTAGTTTGAAATGAATATATATTTTATGTAGCTAAAATGTGATAAAGATATTTAGAGATCACAAATTGCGTTAAGGCCGCGAATTGTACCTTAACAGCTTTAGATTTTAGGTAAGTTACAAAATTATGCTGTATTATATTTTGGTTGGTGTACATTAAAGAGTATAACTATTTGTTTATCTGTAGCTTGGATATAACTCTGCACAAATGTGGTTTAATTAATATTAACACTAATTAAAAATATTTCGAGGAGACACATACGTGAAATTGTGTATTTTATGGTTGGCGTTGTACTTGTGGAGGAAAGAGGTGGGATGTTCCTCCAACACAAAGGAAGGATCCTCCGACCAGGCAAGGTGCCGCGGCCCAACGGTTGGCGTTGGGATGTAGTATATATTTTATACCAGCGCATGAACTTCACGTTCGCGATTCAGGAACGGTAGTGACGCAGTAGTATCGAAGTAGTTCAAATTGTTGTTGCTAGATGGCGCTGGGTATATGTGGCATCGGTATATATGGAAAAATAGGTATATATATATTCTTTCCACCATCCGATTTTTGTAATGTGTGCATAAATTAAAAAAATAAGGAACAAAAGTCGCAATTTTTTGACAAGCAATTATCTTAAAATTGTAACTCCAAGTGATATGATAGCTAATGAGCAAGTTGATATATTTCTCCATTAATTTATTATATTAATTTTATCTAATATATAAAATTCTCGTGTCGCGGTGTTTGTAGTTAAACTCCTCCGAAACGGCTAAACCTATTCTCATGAAAGGAGAATGCCCATTGTTTAATGGACCGCCGCGCCGTTTCGAAAAAAATAATTTTGGATTGATATCGTACTTTCAAAGGAAATAAAAATTATTCTGTTATTTTGTGGGGTTTTCTCTTATTCTTTGTTTTGCTGTTCAAATTAGAGGTAAGTTTTAAGCAAATGCTATCAATCCGTCAAATCAATTTTGTCAAAAAAGAGTTAAATTAAATAACATGAATTTAATTCAAATAAGGCAGTAACAGAATAGTTCTAGCACAACTATGAATAACCACAAAGAAAACGTAATCTAGATTAATTCAATGTTTATTCCTCTATTTTATGCATTGTCGCACCTGTTCATCTGGTTGCGATAAAACTTCCACTTTCCATCAGGTGGGCCGTGTGCTTGTCTGCCACCTGAGTGGTATAAAAAAATACGTATTTACTGTGTGTGTGTGTGTGGTCTGTAAGAAATGAGAAGTGTGTGTGTGGTCTGTAAGAAATGAGAAAAAGTTACAAGTACTAAATAAGAGATACTAACCATTTCTCGATTAATCCATGAACGTAAAATTCGAATCATTACATCCGTTGCCTCCATGACTTGACTTTGGTACATCATACCCCGAGTAGAGGATGTACCAAAGAAAGTGAACAATTAACACAGCGTGGCATTTTTAAAGCGTATAGATATAGACTGAAGTCGTGAAAACGTTCTTTACACAATCTAAATAGATACACCAGCACAAAAACAGTAAAAGTCCTCGAAAAAGATCAAGACCGTGCAGGAATCCGAAGACTCGACTGGACACGAACTCAATACAATGATAAGGTATTGGCACAATACTCAATAAACACTATCAATGAAAAGTAAAAACAAAACCGCACATTCGTTACCGAAACGACGTTTTGTTTAAAAGTTTTGACAGTTTGTATTTCAGTCAAGGAGGTAGCTTTACGCATATTTCACAAATCACGAATGGCATTTTACAACAAATTAGGCGAGGTGATAGCGTCAAAAGCGTGCTCCGCTAACCTACCCTTAGAGGAATAGTCGCATAGATAATTATGATTTAGATTCGAAATGCAAAAGACATGACCCATCCATTTTGTGATTTTAAGAACCAAATCATTTCGATTTATTTCCGTAAGCTCGTTATAAATAAAATCTCCAATAACGGGTTAAAATGAAGGTATCTACTTAATAAAAATGATTTTTACAGTCATTATTTACATAGGTAGGTAGGTATCTACTTGTATCTCAACAGCAATATTCCTAATCCATTTAAAACTATCTATGGCGATTAGGAAGACTATAAAAATCGATTACACCACGAATTAAATCAATATATAAACCCCATTACGATTTTGTTTGAATGAATTGTGAGAAATTAAAATATATAATACACTTTTTCTTTACGATTTTCAAAAAGAAACGAAGATTGGGCATTCTCCTTTTGTGTGCATATTGGGTAGGTCTGAGAATCGGACAACATCTATTTTTGATCCCCCTAAATGTTAAGAGTAGTCCACCCCTATTTTCTTTTTTAAATTTCTAGATCTTTTTTTTTTTTTTAATGATACAGCATTAGAAAATACATACAACCCTGAATTTTCAACCCTCTACGATCAACCCCTATTTTAGCATCGCGATTTTTATTTTACATATTTCCCGATGTACACACACAATATGAAAATCATAAGTGGCTGGCAGAAAGAGCGATTTTGGCAGCAAAAAATGTGGACGTCAATGGGTTTAAAGATACAACAGTTGTTCCCTGGGGACTTGGTCTCATACAAATCTATCGATGCAGTTTGCGATACCAACGAAACTGTGAATTATCCAATTGCGTTTTTAAATTCATTGGATTTGCCAGGCATGCCACCACACCACAAAAATATTTCCTAGAAATAATATAAAATGGCAAAACAACGTTTGCCGGGTCAGCTAGTTTTTATTTATTATTTATTATTCAGTACGTATTTGTGTCATTCTTGAAAGTAGATCGTTCCAAAATACCTAAAGATCATTAAAGTTAATCTGCATTTTTCAAACCTCTTTTTAACATTACATGTCTACAACAACTAGCAATTTTATCATCGCAATAATTGCATTAAACCGAACTATCCTAAAACAAATCCAATAGCTATAGTCAGTTTAGCATACATAAACATAGGAAAGCATGGATCTACATTTAGCTGCATCTGGTATTGACGGTAAACAGACCTCGTTCCAGCAGTCGATCTCAGTAACAGGAGCGAGTGAGGGTGATTTATACCGAGCTTCGGGCAAACATTGAGGTGTTATCACCATCTTGCACCTGACTTATATGGGTGAGAGGTACATGGTGCAAGCCTGCCACTTAAGCCGATTTACGATTCTGATGCATGTCAATTGAGTACTAACAGATTCTGAGGCGCCAACGTTTTGTGTATATAGTTGATAGTGTACTAGTTTCAATAATTTTGCTAAGAATTTTAAAATTCCTTAATATATATTAAGTTAATAATAGGAAGCACGTGAAATATGTGAAGACAGTAGCAGATGGCGGGTTGTTGCTTCTGCCTACCCCGAAGGAAGAAAGGTATATGATTTGTAATATGTATATTATTATTTAGGTTTTTTAAGGAGCTCTTCGCTCTAGGAAATATTCTTTCCTTACAATCTCTAGGCTTTGCAGTTTTTGTGAGGGTAGTTATATTAATTAACTACAATGATACCGTGGCTAGTTAATTATGTGTGACGTGAATTTATATGTTGATATTGCTAAATGTCGAGCTTTATTATTCATATTCCCACTAATAACAATATCTGTAACTGTAACTAACCCAGTGTTATTTTTAAGACAAGCATTAGGTGCATTTCAATGAACCTAATGCTTGTCTTAGGAGTTTTTTTTTAGTGACAAGACTTAAGTGTACCTGAGTGGCTTGTCACTGAGAAGGTGAAGCGACACAGGAAAATATGGATTTAGAAAGAATAATTGGGACAAGGGCAGACAGATAATGATGATGGTTTAAACCTGGCTGTGCCACAGGTCCATCGTTATAGAAATATGAAATGATCGCACAACTAGGTGTGCTATCAAGTTGGTCTCTGGGTCCGGGGGGATTTCCGAACTGAATTAACAACATTTTGCCATTACATAAAAAATACTAATAATATAAATCTTAAGGCTTTCACGGCCGGGGTTGCATGAAGAATATACTGCTTCCGGGCTGTTTGGCCGTGGTCCATCGGAAACTTGTATTCCAGATGTTTCATCGATCACTGCGGTCGACATCTTCAGTGATACACGTCGGGACGCCGTCGAGTGCAGAGAACCTTCCTCGGCGGCGAACTCGGTGCGACTGATGTAAAGGTCCGAGTCACTGGCGTATTTATAGGCGTTGGAGAGGGCAAAAGACGTGATCGCTCCTGATTGGTTGAGAGCTGCGCAACCGATGCGCTCGATCCTGATTGGTCGAGGCTAAGCAAGGGGGATACCGGGGATGGTGGCGGCTTCGTCATGTTTGAATTGTGATGACGCGCGGCTCTCAGTGCTGGATACCAATCTTTTTGAAGATGAAAACCTTCGTTTTTTTTTATTAAAATTATTGGGATGTTTGAATATTTCGATGGCTTCTCGACATAGCCGTGGGAAGAATTGTGAAGTGGTGGCTAGAACCTTCGTGTTGAATGAAGCATCCCAATAATTTTAATAGAAAAAACGAAGGTTTTCATCTCCAAAAATATTGCTATCCAGCACTGAAAGCCACGCGTCATCACAATTCAAACATGACGAAGCCGCCACCATCCCCGGTATCCCCCTTGCTTAGCCTCGACCAATCAGGATCGAACGCATCGGTTGCGCAGCTCTCAACCAATCAGGAGCGATCACGTCGTTTGCCCCCTCCAACTGCGCCTATAAATACGCCAGTGACTCGGGCCTTTACATCAGTCGCACCGAGTTCGCCGCCGAGGATGGTTCTCCGCACTCGACGGCGTCCCGACGTGGTCACTGAAGATGTCGACAGTAGTGATCGACGAAACGTCTGGAATACAAGTTTCCGATGGACCACGGCCAAACAGCCCGGAAGCAGTATATTCTTCATAATACTAATAATATAAAGCAATTCAGAATCTGAGACTTAGTGACATAATTGTTCACAGTATTCCAATAGTATCTTAGCAGACACCAAAAGGGAAACCATTCCCCATTTACTGTTTTAAAATATCGTCATCTCAGTGCAATTAGAACTTTATAAATAAAACACGAATGAAACTACAGCGTTTTAATTAAAAGTTATTTGATAAGTCTACAGTTGCAAGCGTTGAGCTTGTTTGGCAGTTATGAATAGCCATTGACTGCCAGTAATTGCCCTAGATATACTTAATGGGTTCAAGTAATTAGTATTTAATAGTATTGTGTAGTATTAGAATTAAATTTTCTAATTTTTTATGTGGTATACCGCGATGTATCACTTTTTGTCTTCAATATTATATATGTACACAGACATTAGAACAGATGTATAAGTTTTAACAAAGTGATTTAGGTGCTTCGGCCCTTTCGGCATCGTTTAGTAAGATTAGCTTCTTATTTTTGAGAACATGAGTTTTCAAAATGGGTACTTACTACTCTAGTAGGATATCTACTTACTGTCGCTGTATAATATAATTACTGCTATCAATAAAGTATTTTATGTTGGTAACACAGCAACATGATTTTGAGTTACTAAATAGAGACGCATCAAATAGAGCTAAAATAAAAATAAATAAATAAATACCTATTTTACGACATTCGTCACAGCGCTATCTAGACCCAATGTAAGCATAGCTTAAATAACTTTTCTTATGGGTTCTAAAATGCGGAGAAGCATACTTAGATACATTTTCTTTTGTAAATACATACATATTATACATAGAAATACCCAGCCCAGTGCAAATAGACATATTCATGCATACAAACAAATATTTGCACTGAGCGGGAATCGAACCCGCGACCCCCGACTTAGCAGTTGAACTTTTACAACATGAAGATGTTTCGTTGGTAGAATACCATTCATATTCAACTTTTCAAACATTTACTTCTAAGCTAAAGTTTACAAGTAAATGTTTTATTTTACAACAGACAACTAAAAGTGAGCATCAAGAGGTGAGCAATCAGCAAACCAAAATACTTTACGCCATGGCCATGTTTTTGTTATTCGTCTAATTTGGCCGCATACGACGAAATGTAGAGGAATCATTCCTCTATATTTGCTTTATTAGTACGTGTTAGTGCGAATAGCAAATACGCGTATACTTCCACTTCCCTACTTGTTTTTAAAGGATACAAATAAGTCGCTAGTACCAGGTCAACAGAAGTAACACATATATTTGGTATATTTGACAGCATTAACAGTCGAAATAATCAATAAAGTGCATTTTGACACATGGGTTTGACAGAAGATAGACACAGAACGTAAACCTTGCACGATCCGATCGAAAATAAAACAATTCTACAATTAGAAGTTATTAGTTAAATAAGTTTCGTAGTTATGTGTGCATTAATAAATGTTAATTATCGCTCGCTTAATAATGTGCCCGGTAGATGGCAATAGGCTCGCCCCCTATTACATTGGGACCTCAACATAACTGGCGAATCGTGGGTGTGTAAAACACCTCTGCCTACCCCTTCGGGGATACAGGCGTGAAGTTATGTTATGTTATGTAGTTAAATAATTTTTAAATAAGTAATAATTTATAAACATGACGGATTCTTTATTTCTGCGAGACGTCCTAAAAAGGTTACGTTCTACTATTTTCATTATGGAATTTTAGAGTTGTTACATTTTTAACGTTACGGTGGTAAAGAATAATTGGTTCATACGATAAATCGTAAGTTAACAATGAGGTTGATAAACCACGAGTGTTCTGTGTCGTAAACATTATGAAAATAAGGTTTGAAGCTGCGCGCAATCACTGGCTCCTTAACACGTTCGCTGACAGTACGTCGTTTGGCGAGCATTTAAAATGGTGCAATATGACAGTACGTCGAAGGACGGGCTATTGTTTTATAGGAGTATCGACACTACATCGCTCGACGCCAATTTTCCATATAAGTAGTATAAAGAAGAGTATCCACTGTCATTTAGTGAGCAACTTATATATCTTACTGTCGTAAAGCCGCGGTAGCCTAGTGGTATGGGTAATGGACTGCTGAGACGAGGTCTCGGGTTCGATCCCAGGTTTTACCATGGCACACACCAATGACTTTTCGATGCTTTTCGAAGTTATGTGTGTATTTATCGCAGGTTTATAAGTGCCCGGTTAATGGCAATAGGCTCGCAACCTATTACATTGGGACCTAAACATAAACTGGCGAAATGTGGGTGCTGGCACCTCTGCCTACCCCTTCGGGGAATATAGGCGTGAGTTTATGTTATGTTATGTTATGTTATGTAACACTTGTATTTTATAGGTAGTTTCATATTGAATTCTCAGTCGCTCATGCACACATACGCAAACCGTTCGCGCACGAGTACTACGTCGACAAGCGTGAGCGCGCGTTTAGTTTCTAGAACAATTAGTGCGGCCAGTGTCATTTTGCGAACTACCACGTGTTTACGCCGCTCAAAACATAAGTAAATTTTGATTTTGTGTATTTAAATAAAATTTAAATTGTTAATTTAAATCATGATTATGGTGCATTTATACTATTTTAGAATATCCTATAATACTTATTCTAGTAAAGAATGCACGTTATTTACTAGTTATTTCTAGTAAACAACGTGCATTCAGAGACTGGTCAAAGTATTATTATTATTACTTTGACCAGTCTCACAATGAATGCACATGAGTGGAGGTAAATTTGAGTGGAGACGAGTGAAGGTAAATTGTAACCTGACAAGGTTACAAACGTACCTACGATTTACCTCAACTCAATGAACATTTTGCTATAAACTTTAAAACTTTCGTATTTTATGGTTTACTAGCTTTTGCCCGCGGCTCCGCCCGCGTAGATGTCGGTTATCGCGACAAAACATAGCCTATGTCTTTTCCCAAGGTCTAATCTACCCCTGTACCAGATTTCAGCAAAATCGGTTTAGTGGTTTAGGCGTTAAAGCGTAACAGACAGACAGACGGACAGACAGAGTTACTTTCACATTTATAATATTAGTAAGGATTATTATAGGCACGAATATTTTCGTAAATATATATATATATATATATATCTATAAATATAGTCGAGAGACGTGAACGTTGAACGTCTGTCTAAATGTGACACTACGTCTAGTGTCACATTTAGACAGACGAACATATGTTCGACATGTCACTACGTCGTGGGGCGTTTATCATTTAGTATGGAAAATTCTACTGTCATATTGTGATATTAGGGTAAGTGCTTACTGTCAGCGAACGTGTTAAGACGCCGACGGGATTTTACGGAGGCAAATCTGCTGCAATAGGTTATTCTCACAATCAAATTTGTAGACACCCAACACTAAACGATAGCTGTCAAAATGCACTTCTTAGATTATTTCAACTGTAGTTGCATAACGACTAACACATAGCAAATTGTGGTTCCGCCGTCGGAGAAGCAACAGATAAAAAGACTTCGTCTGAATAAGTATGCAGTATTTCAATTGTTGTTATAAATCAGGGATTATGCCAAGGAGAATATAGTAAACAGTATCGAGGGCACATCAAAAGATATCTCGCTTTTACTTTACCCAAAGCCAGTGAGTGACTCACCATCGTTCATAACCTCACTCCAAATATGAACGATGTACGCAAGCAGATTATCGTTTGATTTTTCGACTTGAAGTCATATTGCCGATCATTAATTAAGAAGTGATCCTCGCATACTCAGTGTTAAAAAATATAACCAAGTTTTAGCAAGAATGAGGACATATCAGCTTGCATATAGAGACAAGGGCAAGGTATTATGTACATATACATATGTATAGTTATATCTACACCTGCTTATACACCACTGAAGGATAGACAGGTGACAACTTTCTATTTTCAGTCCCACGTAATAGGGGGCTAGTTTATTGCCAAAAACAGGGCGCTCTTCATGGGTAGTTTATTTACTATCGAATGTGTTCAGTGCGTGAACCGAGCGAGCGCAGTAATAAAAAAAAATTAACAGCTCTGCTACCAGTCTCCTTTAACCCGGAGACAAGGGTGAGGTGTGCGACCACGAGCAGGTAGTATTCAAGCCGTAGCCCCACCACTCACTTTCACGCAATCACTACTTCGTTCCGAAGCGTGATCTAATGCGCGGCAGTGGAAACGCAAATAAACCTAAAACTTAATATCTAACTAAAATAAAGTGTCTAATGATCCGGATCTACACCCTATCTACACACAAAAAAAAAAAAAGTGCAGTCAACAAACGGTACAAAATCATTAATCAAACACAGGAAGTCGGTACGAATACAAAACGGTTCAAACAACAAAATACCGCAATTTTATAAAAACCGGTTAACCGACAAACCCTCAAAACGGTCAAAAGGCATTCGAGGAACCGCCCCGAACTTAGAACAAATCAAACAAAAGTAATATCAAAACTTCCCGGGAAGTTGAATTCCCGTTACCGTGAACCGGTTAGTTCGGTTAGAATCGACCACAATAAAAAACCCGGAAATCCCGAGAAATATTGAACTATAAAATTAGCTATTTTAAACGCTCGGATACAAACAAATCAAATTATACATTACTTTCAATTTTATAGCAAGTAAACACCGATAAATATCTATTCAGACCTCCCGGCGGGTCCAATCAAATACATGAATAAACAACAATTCAAAGTTAAACTGATTTTTAGCACGTACTTGTTTCAATAATCAAATTAAGCCGCAATTGACACCCGATCGAAATCGACCAGGAAATATTTTAATTACAATAACAATTCCAAGTTTTAAGGTGAAAATAGTCAAATTCAATTGCACCAAAACGCAAAATAATACCGATAAATTAACACTCAAAATGGCGAACTTGAACCGCGTGTTAAGTTTCAAATGGCCAAATTAAACCAAAATTAAACCAATCCGTTAATTATCATCAACAATACACAAAATATATTAATTAATGGGTCACTGACCTTCAATGGACCGGGATTCAGCCGGGAAAGTAGCAAAGATTAGAAAGTGTGCCTATTTAGTGTATCTAACTATATGTGATATGAATGTACGTGTAATTGAATATACAATAAACTAATTATTCAGTAAAATACAATGTGAGATATACTTCCCATAGAATGTGTTTTCAACCGCAGCAAGGTTCCAAGTCCAACGAATGCGATGGGCGTATTCACTTTATTTAACAAATAGATAACTATCTCGATAATTAATTTTCACCAATTAATCAATATTCAAAAAACAAAATCACAACAATGATCCCTCAAAGCGCGTGGCAAGGCCAATCCAAAAAAGCACGAGTATAGGATCTACCAAACGAGCTCATGAGCTCGGACCCTACTAAAACCTCACGAGCACCGGGTCCACCAACGACCCAAAGAGCTCGGACCCTCACAAAGCGAAGTCGCGCTCAACTCGCGATGTACTGGCCTCATAGTTCCCGTACAATAATGCGCGGGTACGTAAAGAAAAAATATGATTGATGTTGGTCCTATCAATACGCGGTACCAACATCAAAACATAAATACTTAAAGATTAACACTAAACAGAATGTATAACAGCTCTACCCTTAACTTATTATTTACGAGAATGTAATCAATAAAAGTCTTCTGACTCAGGGGTTCTGCAACGGAGGGCGGAACATATTGAGTCATTCAGCTTGTCGCCTCGATCAGAGTAACCTGATCAGTATTTGTGTTAACGATACCAATGTCATAGGTACGGATAGTAACAGTCGGGGTGCGAGGGAAATGCTCTATGGGCAACCTTCCACCCCGGCGTCTTTAGACCCGAGACGGCGTGCGGTTTTAGTTCGTTCAAGCCCGACATAACCGCCGCTGGCCGGTGGGGGGGGGGAGGTATGCGATGGGATTTGCACACGAAAAAAAAGGTACGGATAGTAACAGATATTATGTGAAGCAAAATTGTCAACTATTATAGGTAGGCATTAGCGAAGCGATTTGTCGTCGCCAAGTGACGTCGATTGACGTTGCTGCTCCTGGCATTTCATTAACTAACGGATTGTAGCCATCGCTGATGTGCGGCCCAATCCAATTTGTATCACGCTGAGACTATTGGCCAGCTGTTGGCGAGATGATAAAATCATAGATTGCAGCTATCAAATTGCTACTGTAAATGTCCATAATTCAAATAAAAACTACATATCTCCTGACATTATTCTTACTGCATTAGATTTTAATTACAACACTTCAAAAATAAGTCTGTGTCTGTGAACCGAGCCATCATACTGGTGATGAAAGTTTGTTTTCCGTAAAATAACAGTGGATTGTATAAAGTGAAATTACGTTATATGAAAACACAGGCTTTAATTAAACATTTCTCAAAATAACGCCATGTTTTCGATAACTGTCTTATGATTAATTACTCACATGCCATGTCAAGAGTACGCAGTAAAAATTTTTTGGACGTACAAAATGGCCATAAATCCATTTAGTATCCTGAAATAATATGAATATATATGATGTAGGAATGCGATGAATAACATGCAAATGGGGTCTCTAATGAAAACCGCTTGGTGTAGCCCGCATTCTCCCCGTACTTCCTCAGAACTCCGAATTAGGCTATGCTTTATTTGACCGAAAATAGCCATATCTAGCTAAATCTACTACTATTTCAATTACAATGTACTCAAAATCGAGTGGACACCGTTCAGGACTTCGATTACAATTCCAGGTTCTTTAAGCGGGGTGTGAAAAACATCTGATGAGGCCAATAAAGGTCAATAAAGGTAAACGAGATAAACCATTAAGTATAAGTAGATACTTCAAAATTTACATTTAATGCTAATCTTTAAAGTTGCTAATGTAACCTAATGCCAAATATTACGGTGTTTCTAAATTCAAAGAGAAACAATTTAGTAACAGTTTAGTTTGGTGAGATGCGCTATGAAAACGGAACCAATTTTTTCTGTTCTAAAAGTTCTAAAAACTTTGAAATGAAAGTGAATGTGATGGACATTCACTTTCATTTCAAAGTTTTAATCAGAAGATCAAATATATTATCTTTTTATAGAATTAACTTCAAAACTGATGCATTTACATAAAGTCACCAGCAGTCGCTAAAGTCCCCCAGTTTACCCCGTAAATTGATGAAGCTTCTAATCGTATTCATTTCGCCCAGAGTTGCATGTTAGGGTAACCACGTCTTGATATATTATGTTGTCTGTTGCATTTTTATTCATGTAAAAAGGTAAATCATGTATAAGGAAACTTATGAACAGTTAACCACGCTTTTAATTTTATCTATAATAAAGAAACCTATAATTATAATATAATAGTAACTATATAAATATAGGAATAGTATGAGTACTATTTAACACATAATAAGTCGCGTTAAAATCCATTCATAATAGTTTTATGACACTAATAAAGTGATTTAAAAAATGTATTTGACACAAAGTGACATTTCTACCAAAAGTACCAATTTATTTATGTTGGCTACTTAATAAATAAAAAGCCTTTTATTTCCTGCAGATTACAGATATTCTTATTCTTAGTTCTATGTGTTAGTATTATAAATGAATGTTGTTAGTATAATTACTTACGTATCTGGGTTAAGTTATTAGTTTCGATTTTTTTACTGTTTTTCGTAATGTAACATTTATTCTGCAAGAACCCCTCTGTAGGTGAAGGCCTCCTCCAAAGCCAGCCATTCCTCTCTAGATTGAGCCACTTGAATCCAGTTAGTGCCAGCTATTTTTTTAATGTCATCTTCCCAATAAGCTACAGGTCTACCTCTCCTTCTTTTTCCTTGTGGACCTTCCCACGTTGTGACTCTTTTTGTCCATCTGCGGTCCTGTAGGCGCGCCACATGTCCATGTTCCATTTTAATGATTGAGCATGTACCAATCCGTCCCTTGCCTGAGTGATGTGTCTGATTTTTGTATGTTTTATTTTTTGCATTTTTTTTATATTCATCATACTGCGCTCAATCCCTCTTTGGCATGAAATTATTTTTTCTTTAGTTTTTTTTTGTTGAGTTTCCAGTTGACACCCATACGTTATGCACGGAATAAGACTCGAGTTTAAAACTTTGGTTTTAATTTTTATTGGCATGCTGCTTTTGAATATGTCTTTCAGTGCCCAGTATTTCATATGCTGGTTGGGATTGCAATTCCTGCTATTTGCTTTCTTTTCAGTCTCTTTGTTGAGATTGTAGGATCCATCAGGGGTACAGCTAGTTGGTTTTTGTGTTGCTGTAGTCTGAGTTTGTAAGCCTCGGAGAGCATTTGAACTTCATTTTTCACAGTTGGGATCTGGAGGTATTCATATATTTCAGGTTCTTTGTGAACCAAGGTGCGCAGCCTATCATCTGTAGTGGTTTGTTTTGAAATCGTTGTAAGTTCTCTATGTTAGAGTGGCTTGCTGCGCCCCAGAGCTCTATGCCATATATCCACACCGGCTTTATGATACATTTGTATATGAGCAGTTTATTTTCAAGACTAAGAGAGGACTGTCTACCTATCAGCCAATGTAGGTCTCGCAGTTTTATGTTTGCCTGTTCTCTTTTCAATTTTATGTCTTCATGCCAAGTAAGTCTCCTATCTAGGTGCGTACCCAGGTACTTAACCGGGTTTTGTTGTGGCAGGATGTTTCCTTTCATAGTAAACGATGGACAGTAATTTCTTCTTAGCGTGAATGTAATGTGGACTGATTTTGAATAACTGGCTTTTATTCTTCATTGATATAGAGCCCAATTTTATTTAGGTGGTCTTGGAATTTTTGGATGCCACTACAGGATCTTTATAACAGGCTAAAACAGCTGTGTCATCTGCATATGTTGCTGTGACAATTTGCTCAGAGGTGGGTAGGTCAACTGTAAAGATGGTGTACAAATCTGGCCCCAGCACAAATCCCTGAGGTACTCCAGCTTCAATTTGGTAGAAGGAGGACATGGCGTCTCCAGACTTTACCTGGAAAAGTCTTTGTTGCAAGTACGACTTGATAAGCATGAATGCATGGTGCGGAAGGCATATTTTTAGTTTGCACAACAAACCCCTTGCCAAACACGGTAAAACGCTTGCTGCACATCTAGAAATGCAGCTGAGTAGTATTCTTTTTGTTCTAATGACTGTCGGATCGCATGTGTAACTCTGTGGACTTGTTATATTGTTCCATGATGCATTCGAAAGCCGAATTGGTGGTCTGGGAAAGTATTTTGCTCTTCCATTATGGGTAATATTCGTTCAAGCAACAGCTTCTCAAACAGTTTTCACATCAAAGGCAAAATGCTTATTGGCCTATATGAAGAAACCTCTACAGGTAGTTTTCCTTGTTTAATAACCATATTTACATCAACATAACATGTTTATGTGTATGTCATACACCGCTGCCTACCCCTTCGGGGATACAGGCGTGAAGTTATGTTTTATGTTATGTTAATAACCATATTTTTTACTAAAATTTTCCATATTAGAGGAAAATATTGTAATCTCAGCACTGCATTGAAGAGTATCGTCAACAGAACCATTCCCATTTTTGGGGGTTCCTTTAGGACTTCTGATGTTATCAGGTCAAACCCTGGAGCTCGTAACGGGCTACCGAAGTAATAAAAAATAAATAAATTATATAACAATGCGATTTATATTAGAGAGTCATCTAGTGGCCGGCGATGCGAAATTCATAATTCGTTTGAACGGAAAGAGGATTGAATTAGTCGTGTAACGGGCTACCGAAGTAATAAAAAATAAATAAATTATATAACAATACGATTTTATATTAGCGAGTCATCTAGTGGCCGGCGATGCGAAAGTCTTAATTCGATTGAACGGGAAGAGGATTGAATTAGTTGGGTAATTCCGACATAGGTGGCGGTAAACTATATGAAATTATAGGTCGCCAAAAAATAGAAATAATTACGAGAAACTAATTAAAAATAGTGTCTAAAATGGTAAATTATAGTTGTGAATATACGTATATGTAGGAATGGAACGTAAGGAAGATGGGTTAAACGGAACGTAAGTGTGTGAGAAGGTGAGCATGACATGAGAGAGGGAGGAGAGAGATACAAATGACGACGAACGTTGGTGCACGTGTCAAGCGCTAATAATTTTTGGGAAATATCCATTTAGCTTCAAATATAATTTTAAAAGTGACAAACGGAGTTTCCCACATATATATATATATATAAAAATGCATTTATATATAAATATTAGTCGTTGTGGGAAAATAATATTTATAATTGTATCGATTATAGTGAAATTTGATTATCTATATAATGTCACAAGGCAACTATTTGGTTTAGGATAACTGTTTAGGTATTATTTATTTAGAGAAAATTTAATAAAAAGTTTAATCAATAATATCTAAGTAAAAGGAAACATTTAAATAATATCACAAATAATTATACGGATGTATGTAAATAATACATTCTAATGATGAGATAGTATTCAAAGTCAAAGTCAAAGTCTTTATTTTTCAAAATAGTGAAACGTAATTACATCTTTTTGACGTCAAAATCTGCTTAAAACTAAGTTTACCATTTAGGTAGGTAGGTAAAGAGCTTATTTGAAACGCAAAAATGCCGGAAGGTAGATTTCGTATTTTGAAAAGAAATATGAATTATTTAGTTTACATATGAATTTGGACAGGAATAATACAATTAAAAAAGTTATCAGGATTAATCAAGGGGAGAGGACAAAATCTTGAGGAATTGGAATGTCATAGAGGTAAATAATAGGTGTAATTGAATAGGTAATTGGTTAAGGCGCGTTAGAAGAGAGAAGGCTGCAACGCCTCCGGGTGAGAGATTTAGGAACTAATTAGGCTTTGGCGGAGTAAAGTTTTTAATAAGATATATGCAGAATTACTTGGGTATGTCGTTCGTAATTGTTGAAATCCCTTGTTGAAAGGATTGGAGAAGGGATTTTATTATTTGGAATTGTGCGGGGTCATTGCAAAAAGTAGAAATTCACGTTAAAAGGGGGATTTGGTCTGTGCAGTTGGCACAATGTACCTGCCTTCTGATTGGCTGAGGGCATAAGACAGGAGCGCGGATGGCGGGGGGATAAATACGGGAAGCGCAAAAAAAACGGCACTTTTTTGGGGCATCTCGTCAGGGGTGGAGGTGACGTCACATATTTCTGGTGAGACTGTTTTTTAGAGCATTTAGTGGGACTTAGTCATGATATATGTATTGGGGTTCGCGCGTTTTCTTGTTTTAAGGGGTGGATGTTTTGATTTGGGAAGTAACAATTCGCGGAAATAGTGGTTAACATATAATTATTTGAATTGGAGGGATCGCCATTTTGTAAAATTGAATTTGGTTCATTTTGAAAGAAAGAAGAAAGAAAGAAAATACATTTATTAAACACACAACACACAACTAAGTAGATAATAATAGGTAATAATAGATAATAGTAGGTAATAACAACAATAACAACAATAAGCCCACCGAGAAATCGGAACACAGAGCACAGATTAATAAATAGTTACTAACACACACATATAGGTATCTGGGCCCGGTGTCCGCGCACACACCCAGCCATCGTCGCCGCGCTCCTCTGTGTGTTACAACTTATATTACACAATACAATGCAACTCCAGCTTTAGAGCGATTCGACGATTCAACGTCAACCATTCGCGTCCGGACTATGGGGCGCGGATGTAGCACTGTTTGCTTAGGCTGCGCGGACGCACGCGGAGCGTGGTGCTTCACTCGTAGTGACGTAATATCACAAAAGTAAATTAGATATAGTGAACCCGCGTCGCCGAACACGCCTCATCATTGCTCGCTAGTCCAATGGCCATAACCACAGCGGTAAGTGACTAGTGTGTCCAGCTTCAAATTATTTTCCCTCACAAATTATTATATATTATTCTGCTTAAGTCAGCACTGTTAATTTTATTCTCAACCTAAACTTTACTTTTTAGGCCACGAGTCACAGAGTGCAGAGTGCACTGCGATGCGGTTCCACACTAGCGGTACCTACGTTGAGCTGCACTGTAGGTGGGTACTCATGTACAAATAAAATATAAAAAAAAAACAACAAAACAAACCTCACAATATGTGTGAGTGTCGGGTGTGTGTTTAAATGGTCACAGTTCAGCTAATGCTACAGATAGGTATAATTACCATCTGCAGCGCTGATTTTCAACTGCAGTCGTTTGCACTAGGTAGCTGTCTGTATAAACGCGAATTCCACAAATTGTAATTGTTATGCCTTATCCATCATGATTTGGTAGTCTCAGTTTACATAAATTAATGGTAGACAATATGTGTGAACAATAATTGTATAGGTAGCATAAACACTTAAATGAGGTGTTTTAGGCTAACTTCATAGTGACAAGTTAAAAAAAAATTAAAGCAAGATTTTTTTTTCTTTATAGGTACATCTCCCACATCCGTGTATGTAAGGGCATTGGCAGCATTGCCACGCCCCTAAAACGCCTTATGTTCGCGGCTCAAGCGCCGTTATGCACTCAATTTCTGTTTATTGAGTAGTACGTTTTTGAGCTTTTGGTTGTATAATGGGGTTGTTGGGTGTAGTATATTTGAATAATAATTAGTAAAAGGTAAATTACATTTCGGGGGCGCGATCGACATAAGTTAGGACCTTTACGTGAATGAAGACTCCTCACATTGGACAGGAGTAATACACGCATATACATGTGTATTACTACTTGCCTTGTACTGTTGAGCCTGGCAGTACACTCGTAAAGCAAATGCTGTCGTTTTATCATCTTTATTATGTTAGAAGTAGGAAATAGGGCTGCAGCGTGCTTAGCTAGTTCTCCCGTAGGAAACCCAAGGCGATGTGCTTTGGTTATGGAGGGATACCTAACGGTGATAACGACTCCATATCCCTCTGATAATTCGCTAGTAGCCGATAACTTTTGAAGCGAGCGGTAATCCGATTTTCCTTGGAAACAGGATTGGATAAGCTTCCTGAATGTGGGTGACTGTTCGTTCTGTGATAGATAGGTACCGTTGAAGTGGAACCGTCCTTTTGGGCGAGGATCAGAACTTACGGAGCTCGCAGTTCAGTCTTATATATTTATTTATATATACACTAACTAATATCTCGTTAGGGTTTCAGTTCACATCCCTGAGCCTCGGCTCGTGGACTGAGACAAGCACACCGTGGTAGGAATTACACAAAGTCAAGCTTCACGAACTTGCCCCGAAAATTAGCTAGGAAAAGAACATGACTCACCACACGTTTAAAGTAAAATACAATGGGTTTTGATAGATAAATACAGGGATTAGGTTCTGTAGGTAAATAGGAAGGTACACACATTGTTTCGTGGAAATCTTAGGCGTCAAAACGAACGTAGGAAATCTAGTCTATTTCAAAGTCTGCGTAGTAATTTTATTAATATCATATTTTATATCGATCTATCGTGCGGTTTTAGTCGGTTCAAAAAAGAGCCATAGGAACTATCTGATGGTATTTAGGTAGGCTACTATTATTAATATCATATTTTATATCGATCTATCGTGCGGTTTTAGTCGGTTCAAAAAGAGCTATAGGAACTATCCGATGGTATTTAGGTAGGCTACTATTTATCATATTTTATATCGATCTATCGTGCGGTTTTATTCGGTTCAAAAAAGAGCCATAGGAACTATCCGATGGTATTTAGGTAAGCTACTATTATTAATATAATATTTTATATCGATCTATCGTGTGGTTTTAGTCGGTTCAAAAAGGGTCATATGACCTATCCGATGGTATTTAGGTAAACTACTATTGCTGTAGTTCACGTAAGAATGGTGATACAGTGTGTAAAAAATGTGTGGAAATGAAACCTACAGTGAAATTCTAGTGATTCTTTTAAGAAGTGTTGATTGTGTACAGAGCCGGGTTATAAACAATTAAAAGGTAACCACACCCAAGACTAAATAGTAATTACACAAAAAGTCTATAATAACACCTATGATATCTGCTAATAACTGATTGACCAAGAGCGATAATATTTATAATTAAATTCAGTGATTATCTCTCATTGCATGTGTTCGAATCAGGGTTCAAAGAGCCATCTCACGGTAGTTGGGAACCTTATCCAACTGGATACTGCTCGAATCTAGAACCCCGGGAGTGTAATTCCTGTATACTAAAACCCTATATCATGGGTCAGTTATACAAATTCGTTTATGTGATCTGAGAGTGTATTATACTTTACAATAAACCTTTGAAACCACATCATTCTGAAGTGAATTGGTTACTAGCACTATTTATAAGATTACACAATATATGTTAATGTCCGAGCTGTGTACAGATTCAATTTATCGTTTAACATTCTAAAAACAAGTGAAGTATCACACCAAAATCCATGTTATTCCTGAACAGTATTTAAAGCGGCTTGAGCGAGGCGCGCTGTAGTTTGGTACAAAAGCTAGCGTAGTCAAAAACTAGAATATTCCTCTGTTAGTTTCGTAATAAAACAGTTTGTGTTAATATCAGAGCTGAGTACAGACTCAATTTATCGTCTAACATTTTAAAAGCAAGTGAAGTATCACACCAAAAACCATGTTATTCGTGAACAGTATTTAAAACGGCTTAAGCGTGGCGCTGTAAGTTACTACGGAAACTATTATAATCAAAACATTATGGCAGTAGGAAAAGAATGCTCCTCTGTCAGGTTCATGTTTACTCTGGATAGAGTATGGGGAATTATATTTACCGGATGTCTCGGTGTAGTAGGGGGAAGATATTATGAGAATCTTCCAATACCTACTCAGACATAGGAAGGACTATGATATATACAATACAAGTGTAGGGTCCTACTGTGGCTGGCGTGATATGGGGCCACCACCTCTGGGGGAAAATTCAATATAACTAGGTATTTTTGTACAGGGGCCAGCACCTTCGGGGGGCAAGACTCAAAATACCTGAGTAGGTACTTTTATATAATAATAATAATAATATAATAACTGGCAACACTACGTCAACAAGGCCATTTTTATCTTGCTCCGTAACTAAATTTTTTTTTTCACGTTTCTTTAATAAATACACTCCATCAATAAATAGATCCAAATATACCATCCCTGTTTAATCAAGAAAATAAAATGTTTAAGTCTAATATTACACAACATACCATAAAATCAAGAATATTAGCTTCCAAATTAGATCCTTTAGGTTCCGTTGGTGTCAGCATTTTTCATAAGCAATATAATACCCATCAGCTCGTGAAATGCCCTCCAGGTACATCCGTTTGCACAGGAGAAAGTAGAGGTCTTCATGAATCCGTTAAATATATTTTGTTATTTCAGCTTAAACAGTCGATTGTCTTTACAGACTCTTTAAGCTGCTTACATTCTTTACAATCAAATCCGTTTAAAGGTAATCTATCTGATATCATGTTAAGCATCAAACGAGACTTACTTCTGTGCAAATCGTATGGGTATAGAGTAATTTTGGCCTGGATTCCTGGTCATTGCAGTATTTATGGCAATGAAATGGCGGACAAATTTGCGAAAAAGGCAATCCTTTCTGGAGACGATATTCCATTTGAAAATTATTTTTTTGACCTTTTATTGACCCCTAAACCTCAATTATTTAAATCTTGGTCACGTTCTTGGAAGTTAAATTCTAAATTTAAGGGTTCCAGATACTCTAAAATCCAATGTGTTATTCCCTCTAAGCCATGGTTCAGTAAAATTTATGCATCAAGGTATATTACTTCGTCTATTTGTCGTCTTCGTTTCGGTCATTGTTGCATAGCAGTTCATTTAAAAAGATTGAGAATTTTGGATTCTTCCTTATGTAAGTGTGGGTTCGCTGAGGAAGATCTAAATCACATTTTCTTTTCATGTTCAAATATGGATCGCTCATCATTTATTTCATCATTATTAGAACATGAGTATCCTTTTCCTACTCATATAGATCTACTTCTGTCATCTTTAAATCCTTTTATTGTACACATTATTGGCGACTTCATTACACTCAATAAATTAAAGTTTTAATTCATATTATTATTTTAGTTTAGATAATTTATTTTTCTTTTCGTTTCATTCCTCCAGTTTTACTTTTCCTCCCATTTATGTTTTTCATTGTTCGTTTTATCTATTTATTTCATTGATTGTATAGTTTTGTACACATTAATCTTTTTATTTCAGATGAATCTTTGCAAGAAGTCTCAAAATTTCTAAAGTATCGAAATAAAGTTAATTAATCAATCTTTCACTTGACGTTGGCATATTAGTATACATGCCATAAAAAAAAAAAAAAAAAAAAATCAAGAATATGCGTTTCTGACAGCTAGTGTCAAACCCGTACTAAAATATGGAAAAATACAAAACAAAGAAAATAAAATTATGTTGACCAGATCCAGGGCACGAGAAGCACAGATTACACCTCCGGACTCGTCGCCCAGTTCCGCCTCCCATCCCCGTGCAGTGGCATCTCCGACAACGGGTATTGCAGAGGCGTCGAGCCCCAGTTCAAGCGACGAGTTCTTCTCTCCGCCGACGTCGCCAACACCTGAACGTCGGCCGAGGAGAGGCCGGCCACCGAATGGCTTAGGACCCCGACGCCCACCGGCTTCGAATAGGGCCCCAGCTACCGGTGGTGATGTGCACCGCATGCGATGGACTAACTCCATAAATGAAAATGTCATGCGGGCATATTTTGTGGCTACAGAGGGAGGAATTAACCTCACTGCGTACCGTGTCCGTATGTTGCCTCTGTTCCAGGAACTTGAACCATCAATCAACGTTTCGGCACAACGCCTGTCGGATCAGGTGCGGGCCATACAACGCTGTCGCTTGTTGGATGACGCCGTACTTGAGAGACTTCGCTCAGACGTGCAGTGTAGCCTCGTCACACCTTCTTCGTCACGACCTGTGGGTCATACTAATACTAGTGAAACACCACAGGCTACCCCTGATGATGAAGTAACGGATGACGGGACTGTAACCGTAAGTACTCAGTACAATGATAAATTAAGGAGCGCTTTGGAGCTTGCGATTCACGAATTTCGATCCCCTTGTAGCAGTAACAGACCGCGGCTACCGCGTTTGCCTACACATAGAAAAAACATAGCGCTAGTGTGTGCCCTAGACTCGATGTTACCAAAATATTTCGAGTCCAGTGTCGACCTTACTGATACACATTCAATTCTGTATTGTGCGGCGGTCACGGTATGTCGAGTAGCTGGCGTGAAATTCTCAGGAACTCAGACAGCTACTCGACCTAAATCCACCGTGCCTGGCTGGCAATGCAGAATTGAGCGTCGTATCGCCGAGACTAGGGCACTCATTGGCAAGCTGTGCTGCTTCAGATCTGGCAATACACGCCCGAGAGTAATGCGCTTTGTGACTCGAGCATTTTCAGGGACTAATGTTAGTCCTCGTGAATATTTGCTACGAGTCACAGAGCGCATTGACTTCCTGAAGCAGAAAGTTTATGCGTGGGCAAACCGTATACGACGTTACAAGAAGAGAGTGGATAGATACACCTTGAATCGTTCGTTCCAAAAAGATGAGAGGTGGGTTTATAGAAGATGGGAGCAACCTAATTCTGATGTGGCTAATATGTGCCGACCCAATGCTAAAGACACCAGTTCATTCTGGCGTAGCATTTGGTCGGTGCCTGTTAGTCATACAGAGGGTGAATGGATACGGGATGTCAGGCAGTCATGTGAGTCAATACAAGCAATGGAGCCAATAGTTATTAGTGAAAATGATGTCGCCAGTGCAGTCCGTTCGTTATCAAACTGGAAATCAGCGGGACCGGACGAACTGCACAATTTCTGGCTAAAATGGCTCCACAGCTCACATGCCTGTTTGGCATCACAGTTCCAGTCATCACTCGAATCAGGATCGCTCCCAGCTTTTATGACTACAGGCATAACCCACCTACTCTACAAATCAGGTAGTACCACGGACCCCAAAAATTATAGACCAATTACCTGTTTACCAACAATATATAAACTTCTTACATCCATTCTGACAGCTAAATTGTCAGCCCACATAGAGAGTAACTCTATAATGTCTATCTCTCAGAATGGATGTAGAAGTGGGGCACGTGGTACGAAGGAGCTCCTTATTTTTGATATGGCCATTAGCCAACAGGTCCGCCGTAACCGAAAGAAAAAGATCGAGAGGGGTATATTCCAGGGTGATAGCCTGAGTCCGTTATGGTTTTGCCTAGCACTGAATCCTCTCAGTACAATACTGGAGAATTCAGGACTAGGCTATCAGTTGCGGAGAGGAGGTCAAGTTATATCCCATCTTCTTTCCATGGATGACTTGAAATTATGTGCCCCCACCGACTCCCAGCTGGTAGAATTACTTAAGGTAACTGAAACCTTTAGTAATTCTATCAGAATGGAGTTTGGTGTAGACAAATGTGCAGTCATGCATGTTAAGAAGGGTGGGGTTGTGGAATCTGAAAGAATTGAACTTTCAGATTCTACACAACTGAAATCTCTCTCGGCAACTGAAACCTATAAATATCTTGGTATGTCACAAGCGCTAGGTATTACTGAGACTGCCATGAAACAGACGTTGCGGGATCGTTTCTTTGGACGCCTGAAAAAAGTACTTCAGAGTCTTTTATCGGGCGGTAACAAGGTGCGAGCCTACAACGGCTGGGTCATGCCAGTCTTAGTATACTCCTTTGGCATACTAAGATGGACTCAGACCGAATTAGATGCCCTGGATAGGAAAGTCCGTACGTTGCTAACTGCAAATCGTATGCACCACCCACGCTCGTCAGTAATGAGGTTGTATATCCCACGGAAGTGTGGGGGTCGTGGTTTTTTAAACGCCAAGACTCTCCACAACCGTGAGATATGCAACCTTAGGGAATATTTCCTACACGTTGACGTGGGTGTGCACCGAGATGTAGTGGCAATAGACAACGGACTAACCCCTCTCGCTCTGGCAAAAGAGAACTGGCACAAACCGGTAATACTTAGCATTGCTGATCGCAAGGAAATATGGAAGAGCAAAGAGCTGCATGGACGTTTTTATCGGCCCTTAAATGGGCCCGACGTAGATATAAAAGCATCAGTGTTCTGGCTACGCTTCGGTGATCTCTTTGGAGAAACCGAAGGTTTTGTCAGTGCAATTACAGATGAAGTTGTCATGACGAATAATTATCGGAGGTATATCCTTAAGGACGGCACGATTGACATATGTCGGGCGTGTCACCGTCCCGGAGAATCCCTAAGACATATTATCTCTGGTTGTTCTCGTCTTGCCAACGGAGAATATTTGCATAGACACAACCAAGTGGCCAGAATCGTTCATCAACAACTTGCTCTAAAGTATGATCTTGTAGATTCGGAGGTACCGTATTACAGGTATGTGCCCGACCCAGTTCTTGAAAATGGTCGTGTCACCTTGTACTGGGATCGATCAATCATCACTGACAGGACTATTGTAGCCAATAAGCCTGATATAGTGGTGATTGATCGATCAGAGCGTCTCGCAATAATTGTTGACATCACCATCCCCCATGATGACAATCTCGTGAAAGCCGAAAAAGACAAACAAATAAAATATTTGGACTTGGCTCACGAGATTGTCGACATGTGGGATGTGGATTCAGCAATTATTGTTCCGATAGTCGTATCGGTTCACGGACTGATTGCCAAGAGCCTCGATAAACATCTCCAGAGGCTCGCGTTAGGCAGTTGGGTCAAGGGCTTGATGCAGAAGGCAGTGCTCCTCGATACGGCACGTATTGTGAGGAGGTTCCTCTCCCTGGAGCCCTAACCACCGGTAGCTTGGTCCCTGTACCCGATGCCGGTGGGCCACTATTTTTTATATTTTTAAATATATTGGTTTTTTATTTATATAGAATGTATTTAAAAATATAATTTATATGTATTTTAAGTGTAATAAAGAGAATAATAATATAATAATAATTTATTTATTTACAGGTATGCACCCAATAAAATGTCATAAACTTGAATTATAAAATTACAATGTTAACTAACTTATTATAACTTAACAACGTACAATAACAAATAAATAAAATAAAATGATACGCAGAGATCCTTATCAAATGCCTAAAACTGACAACAGTCAAGCTACTTTTTATTTAACTCGCGATGCACAGTTAACCAATGCATAAGAATGGGATTGTTCATGCACCTGCACAGCGTTTGGAGAATTTCATTCTTAGATTCACGCAACTTCTTCCAAAAGGAGGCAACACGTGACCTTATAATTGCGAAAAAGTCAGGTACCCTGGCCTCCGCAAACATGCTCGATGCACTACAGAACCTTGGTCGTCTCATTAGAATCCGAAAAGCATCATTATATAGTACTCTAATGGTACTCATCGCGCGCTTAGTGAATTTGCTCCACAGCTGACACGTGTATAAGCATAAGCAGTATGCCCTAAACAGAGTTAGTTTCACATCTGCACTACAGCGCGCGAACCTGCGCGCGATCATGGAGCAGCGCACAGCCAGGGCCCTGCGTTCACGTTAAATATCCATATCATCACGTAGATCCTCCGTAAGCACATGACCCAGGTACCTGAACAATGCCACCCTCTCGACTTGCGCACCGTCTAAATACACTGGCGGGACATTCGCCAATTTTCTCAACCCTCTGACCGAGGGGCTGAGAAGCACCATATCATCGGCATAGCTAAAGTTATTCACGCATGTTGTTCCTACATGACAGCCTACCTTGGTGCTTCTCAGCTCCATAGTCAGATCATTCATGTAAAGACTGAAGAGGTCCGGTGAAGTCAGCCCTCCTTGGCGTACTCCACACTCTAGCCTAAAAGCGCTAGAGGTTGTGTCACCCCATCTTACACAGTTCACTTGGTTCCCATACCAGAATCTCAACAGGCTCACCACTCTACCTTCGACCTTAGACCTTGAGAGTTTTTCCCATAGTAGCTCTAATATAGGAAAGAAATAGTTTTAATGAGCAAGCACCTCGGGCAGAAAACCTCAGAATAAGTAGGCGTCTTTGTGTAGGAAAGCGAATATCAATAAAGTAGTAGCCTAATTGAAGTTATTAAAAACATTCAGATATAACCTACATATTCTTGTCGTTCAAAGTACTAGTTTAAAGTATTAGACATTATAGGAAGAAGAATTAGTAAGTTCTGGTTCAACTGATATTAGTATAATGAAATTGTTATGAAAGAAGTAGTGAATGATTAAAGCGGTGAACTGCAGATACCTACATAGTTGCAAATAGCTATAGGTATCTAAATAAACGAGGTAAATGACCGGAATGTTTCAGTTCCTAATAGATACTTTCTAGTATAGATTATTTCCAGCTGCTCCCATAAAAGTCACTAAAAGACATTACAGAGATTATAGAGAGAGGGACTTATTTATTACATGTTAAAGTGAGGCGAATGAGTTAGTAAAGGTTATTTCCACCCGCTCCCATAAAAGCCACAAAAGGGTATTACGGAGATTATGGAGGAAGGAGTTTGTTCGTTACATGTTAGGTTGAGGCGAATGAATTAGTATAGGTTATTTCCATCCGCTCCCATAAAAGTCACTAAAAGATATTACAGAGATTATAGAGAGAGGAACTTGTTTATTACATGTTAAATTGAGGCGAATGGTTTAATAAAGGCTATTTCCATCCGCTCCCATAAAAGCCACAAAAGGGTATTATAGAGTTTGTGGAGGAAGGACTTTGTTTGTTGCGTGTTGGATTGAGGCGAATGGATTAGTATAGGTTATTTCCATCCGCTCCCGTCAAGGCCACTGAGGACATTAGGTTGATCCGGAAGGAATTTGTGTAGGTATAATGGGATTTGAAGGATTGTTAGTAAATACGGAAGGAGTAAGGTTCTAATTTTGGGTTACTTGAATGAGACTTTTGTTGATTATTTAAGGAAGTACTTATGTTCGTTCACGTAATACAAGATTATGAACTACCAGTGACTTAATAGGGTTTAGGAAGGCTTATCTAGTTATTTCATGGTTTAATAAAGTATCATTAGAAGTTTGTGTAGATTGGATAGAAATGAATTAGGTACGTAATGGTTAGGTTGTAAGGAAAGGTTATTGATGAATTTATATGAAAATGTTTCGAACAAAATAGGTTTAGAGTTTAATGGGGAAGAGTAAATTAATTGGGGTTTGCGATTACATATAGTTGGAATTAGGTTATCGTAGGTTTAAAATAGGAGTCAGCATTCTTCACCTTTATAGAACTAGGGATACTAGGTATCATGATAAGGGTTCCTTTTAACCACTAGATTGATCACAGGCCAAGTTTATTAGAAATAAGTACAATTATATATATTATAATGACTTTAAGTAGGTTAGTGATTTATTTGGACGAATAATACATGACAACAAGTAGGTGGAATAGGAATTAGGATAGCTGTAAGAGAGGAGTGAATGAGTGGTAGGTATAGGTAGTCATCTAGGACAGGAAATGTGAAAAGGATTGAGTGAATGAGTTGGTTTCGGAGTAGTAGTAGGAGTAGTAGGATTAGGGTACAAAAAATAAAGGGAGGGCACACAGTTCAGAAAAGGGGGGGGGGGGTACAAGCTTTCTCATACTTTAGATGTTTAATGGCTTGTCCCACTTCTGCTGGTGTGCACAATTGTAATGGTAAAGATATCTGCAGGTCACTATTAAGGATGCCATTTATATCTTCTTCTGGGCACTTGATATTGGGTTCATTTGGCTTGAACACTTCTCTCAGGAATTGAGCAAATAGCTCGGCTTTGCGGGTTTTCTTGTCAATGGAGGTGTGTGCTTTGGGCCTGTTTAGTCATTTAGACATTTTCCAGAGGGAGTGATCATTTGATTTGGAACGCGATACAGTTCTTAATTTATCTTGAAGAGTGTCATTTTCGTTTTCTTTAAGTAATTCTAATCTAATCTTTTATCATGTCCATTTCTATTGCTGTGCCATTTGTCGTATTGCCAAGGTGTATTCTTGAGTCCTTGGCCTATATGTCATATGCGGGGTTGACCACCAAGCGGTTACTTGGATTAGGTTGGTGGCATACCAAGCTGCATTCTCTATGTTTTGAGTGGTATGTGTAGGTTAACCGCTTCATTGATGCATTTTTGGAATGCTTTCCAATCCGTTCTACCGTTGTATAGTGTCTCGCGTGGTTCACTCCAGATGACTGTAGTACTTAAATATTCTGCGACCTTCTACACAGCGCTCTTTAGACCCAAAGTAAGCATAGTTTAACTAGCTTGTCTTATGGGTTCCAGAATGCGGATAAACATACTTATATACTTTTTTTTTGTAAATACATTTATATTATACATAGAAACACCCAGATCAATGCAAATAGACATGTATATAAATATTTGCACTGAGCGGGAATCGAACCCGCGCCCCCTGTCGTAGTAGTCGAATACACTATCGCTACGCCACAGAGGCCGTCAACTTATAGTACATATCACTGGTGTGTGTCAGAAGAGCCATCTGAGGAAGATTCCATTTTTATATACAGGCCTGACATACCCTTGGTGATAAAGAAATCAATGAGATCTGGTATTCTGTTCGGGTCAGAGGGTTAATTAGTTGGTTCTCCTGTGGACAGTACGTTCAGTGAATATTTATCTACTGCTTTCTTTAACTCTACCTTTCGTCGTAGTCAGTCTGGAGCCCCAGAAGGTATTCTTAGATTTCGAGTCCCCTTGTAACGCTCCCCCTTAAAGTGTCCGAAAGTATATGAACCGCCCACTGATGAAACGATGGACCTGAATGCAGCAACTGATTACAGTGCTGAAGGCACTGAGAGTATCCGTTACTATTATATCCTACAAGTTTAGGAAGATACTATTAAAAGTTTGGCTTTATTGTGATCGTCTAAATATTTATAAGTATGGAACCCTTTATACGTTGTGTTTAAGCATTGTAGTAACTCATAGTCCTTTATTTGGTACATTGAGACAAGACAAGAGTACATGGTATTGAGAACACTGATTTCAATCTAATTCCTATAACTATTATTTTATCTAGCAATAAAATTAAATAATGTTCCTATACAACTACATTAAATCCCTGAATATGATTTAAGATTTTGATTTTAGAAGCTACCTAGTCTCTATAGTGATAATTAGTGATATTTATAAAATTCTGAATATTAAGTTCATTCCTAAGTGATCCTAGACATAGACATATTAAGTTTTGTGTACCTTTAAATGCAAGCTAGTTCAATTTCACAGTATGATATATAAGCATTTAGTTTAGGTAAAGTAAAGATATAACACACACAATATGGAGTTGTCTTACCATAACTGGACCCTGCAAAGGAAATGTATATAGTTTTCTTATTTACAATTTGAGTTATTTAGACAAAGATATAGTAAATATTGGTGGTCAAGTAAATAAAATGTGTGATTAAATACATATGTGGTTAATAATTAGTTACCTTGAGATAACCTACATAGTAGATTATCTCAGAGTAGCCGGAAAAATGAAATGAAGCATCTGTTGATATGTGTAGACTGCTAGGATGGGGTAATTTTATAGGTAATAAGGAATCCTATGACCGATTCCATTGCTGGAACCGGGGAGGCCGCATCCGCCAACCCCAGGCCCCCAACGAGCAACCAATCCTCTCCAAGCTGAAGGCATACTACTTTGAAGTTATGCACAACCTTGGTGCTTTACAAAATAAAAATAGTACCGAATTGGGAATGAGTGCCCATAGGTTAGATGAAAATATATCCAGTCTAACGAATGTATAGCTCGAATCATTGCTGTAGTGTATTCATACACAGGCAGTAATTGGGTAACCCCTTGGGCAGTTCATCTAGAACACGGCCAATGAGTTACTAGCGCTGATATGGGTACCAGCTGTAAACAGACATGGTAATATATATGGTAAGGTTTCACGAGCTTGTGGCAACTGTCCACGTTTCAGGGTCAAGTGATACCGCGACCAAACGCTTTCAAGACACAATGCGAGCTTGTGGCAACTGTCCACGTTTCAGGGTCAAGCGATACCGCGACCAAACGCTTTCAAGACACAATGCGAGCTTGTGGCAACTGTCCACGTTTCAGGGTCAAGCGATACTGCGACCAAACGCTTTCAAGACACAATGCGAGCTTGTGGCAACTGTCCACGTTTCAGGGTCAAGCGATACTGCGACCAAACGCTTTCAAGACACAATGCGAGCTTGTGGCAACTGTCCACGTTTCAGGGTCAAGCGATACCGCGACCAAACGCTTTCAAGACACAAGTATTTTCCCCACACCGATAAAGACATAATAATAAGTAGGTAGGTAAGTATGATAGCATGTATTGCGAGGGCTTAGCCCAGCATGACATATCACTTACAATGAGACGAGCTCACATCCGTCAAACAGGATACGTAGATCAAATTGAAACTCGATCCTGTAAATAATTTGTTTTAAATGTCTGAATTAAATCAGGCACTCACAAGGACTGGATAAAGACAAAGGAATTGTCAAGAGTTAAATGAAACTGCTTTAAAAAGACATAACAATCATTTTCTCAAGTAATTACCGTACCTTTTGAGCTTCTCATCTTTACAATGAAAGTGAGGTCTGTATTTGATAGGAATAATAGTCCAGCAGATGGCTGTATGTATACACAATACGACACAAAGTGGACTGTCTGATCTTGTCCTATCACCAGTTGAGAAACCGTATGATACTACAAGATGAGCTCAGTAGGGTTGAGCTAGCTAAGGGGCATCAGTTCGTCACTAAACTTCCCCTCAGACCGAACCAATATCAGCAATGAACTGAGTCAGGGTATGATTATGTTACCTTACTTGATTAAGCAAGGTTTCACAACACACATCGACAATCCATTACTAGCTATTGTTGCGTACAGTACTGTTGTCTCGGTAGACTAGGCAAGTAAAGGGACGCTACATTCCATCCACTAGAATAAACATTTAGTTTATCTAGCACATAGAATGCGCTATCCAACGCTGAACGGGCTCTGCCCAATTGGGGTTCCCTATAATAAAACAACGGTCGAATACAGCCATCCTCTGGACTCATCCCAGACAGACTTGCATTTCAGTAGAACCATCGTAAAAAATAAGATAGCTCAATTTCTCAAACCTTTACCTCATTCCAAGCAAACTTAAGAACTTGGAAGGCTCTTAAGCGTGCCTAGAACTACATATTTCGTGTACACAAGGGTATTGTGTAGTGTGCAGGATGAGTGTAATGATGAGTGTATAAAATAATATTTTATAAGTTAGTTTAACAAGTCATATGACCCATTAATCACACTTTGAATATTAAATGTCATTACAGATACAGGCTAAGAATCTACAATAGACATCCCAGGCTTATAGGAACTAGCCATCTAGATTTAGATAAGGTAGCATTAAAAGAAAATGTTAGTAGCAAATTGCTTACATATAGGTTAATGGCAATAAAAGTTTTGTAATCTATTCATGTGACCTAGATTTTAATGATTATGGAAAGAACGCACAGGACATACAATAAATTTGTAAATCATAGTACAAATAATGTCTGTCAACATTCCATAGGGACATGTGATCAGACGCAAAAGAAGAAAGCCACAACATAGATACAGTTCAAGTTAATAAGTTGTTCACTTCTCACCAACCCGCTGCTGGAGCGTCTCTTATACTCACAATTACTGCTACCACCTTCACACCAAACCACACACCACCTATATCGGGAGACACGCCCTAATCTAGCTACGAAATTACCCTTAACCCACCTACATTCAACCCAGTGGCAAGCAAATAGAATAATCTCTACAAGGTTTGCCCTAAAATTTAGGATTCTAAACTAGATTTATAGCTTAGTACTGTGGTGTTCGAACCTCATTTCACACCACGATGCGGTTACCTGGCCATCATGTGTCAGAGTTTAAATAAAACTATTGTATCAATTTCAAATTAGCTGAGGGAAGAAAAAACAATTGCTGCGTGGAGCTGCATTCGGCTGTGCGGCTGACAGCGGGCGACTAGATGCGCCGCCCGGGTCCGCCGGCCGAAGAGAAGATATAAGTGTAAATTTAGGCTCAGTCCTTGAGCGGAGTTCGCGATTCCCTAGTTCGCATAAAGATAAATATATACGCGTAAAAACCTCCCTAAACTCGATATAGAAAGCTTTGTTAAAAATAATAAATGCTCATATAAATTTCTTCCTCTGTGTTTATCTTATTATCAACACGAGGTATTGTGGCGTCCAACCCCCGGACGCTACAGTACATACTGCATGAACCCAGTCACCTCATCCCAGATAGAGAGCCTCGAGTACTCTAAACCCAGCATGAATCGACAGAGAACGCTATCACAGCATAGCCACAGTCTGATCCCTGACTTGACTTGGCCAAAGTCAACCCAGTTCACATACCATGACCACACCAGATATTTAAATCTTAGGTTTTAAAGGAAAATTTATATTCTATCACATATTCATACATACATATCATATTCACAAAAGTAAATTATCATGAATACAATTTATGAAACCTAAATACAGTCAACATTTTAAGAATTAGAAGAACAGAAACTAAGATAACTCACCACGCAGGCTACAAGGCTTTCTAAAATTCGGATGAACTTTTCAGCAACTTAAGTTCGCGACGAATTCTTGAAGACTCATTCCGATATTCCCCGGTACGCTCCTTTTATTACCTCTTACTACCCCCCTTTCCTATAATCACGCCACTTCACGTCATCTCTTCTGAGTTGCCATAAACCAATATGTTTTAAAGCCACTACCAACTATCGACTATTTTAAATTAATAACGGAAGCTATCAGCCTAAACAAATAAATTCACTTCAACTGTTCCTACTCTTTAAATTGTCTTGTAACCAAATTAACATGAGATTATACCAAAATTATATTAAAAGTTAATAAAAGAAATCATTAAGTCTTGAACTGTCCTTATAATTTTTATTTTACTTTTAGGCCAACAGTGTATGAGCAGTGAGAAGGGTATTTTAATGTTAATCTGCAACGTCTGAAGCCGTTCTGAACAGCAAGCCCCCATCCTCAGACCTCCAATGCAATCTCGATGGTTGACCGTCACACCCTCCGACGACATATCTATCACCAAGAGTTTGCAAGAAGTCACCATACATCTGTTCGTTAATTTGATGCTTCGGCGGACAGTATACAGAAGCTACTTTAAGAAGCTACAGTCATCTATGGATATTGTAGTGGCTTGCAAGTATACCTGTTGGAAGTCAGGAAGTTCATGATGTCTGATGTTGTCCTTTATTATGATTGCAGTTCCAGCATGTGTTGTTCCATCTGGGTGGTTTGTGTAGAATTTGTTGTATCCCTTAATGAAGATTACTTTTTCGTTCGTCATGTGTGATTCAAAAACCAATAGAATATCTTAATTTTTTTATCTTTTTTATTTTTTTTTTCATTAATTTTAAATAAGCATTTATAAATACAAAAGTAAGTCACAATCGATATTAGTCAAAAAATAATCCGCCCCTGAATGCTCCCGGTGCAAAAGTGACCATCACACCCGCCGCGTTTCCACGCTGAATTGCAATGGCCAGCCTTTGCACCAGGAACGATCCGGAACGAGAGTCCCCAGTCGTTTATTGTAGTCTTTGTTCAATTTCCTTAAAAAAGAGTTTCCACCGCTACTGGCATAAAGGTATACAACGGCTCAAAAGTGGCGTATTTAAGCCTCTTCTTTAAGCTGGCGTCTTCCGCGACGGCAGACGGGGAGTGAACGGTGCGACTAAGGTGGCTGGCGGTTACCGTGCTGACGCAAGTTGCGTCCCAAATTAGGCACTTGCCGTTCTTCCAGGGCACCAGAGTCACCCCGTCCGGGCTCTTACTGTCCTACCTGCTCAGGCCCGGAGGCTCAAGCACGCAGGGGACGTTCGCCGACATAAGAGCCCTGAGGACGATGTCGTTCAGAGCGTGGTGTCCCACCACGCTCCAGATTCAGGTTGCGACACAACCTGCAGCCAGACTGCGGACCTGGCCGTGGCTCCCTCCAGTAACTGATTCTGGAGTCACTTCACCCTCACATCATCCCACGCCCGCTGAAGATGCACTGTCCCAGAGATCGACACACCCGCGGTGAGGGCCGACCAAGCCGACACAAAAGGCATGATCACCATTAGAATTGAGTAAAATAGTGACAAGGTTTTCAACCCCATGCGCAGACGCCAGAGAGCCGGAAGGCTCACATCATAAGCGCGATCCATCTATTTTCTTTAGATGGATAAATACTTCGACCTCTTGCTTATTAGGAGATTAGCCATTGACATTCCATGCCGTAATACGTAAATATTTCATTTTTTATTCTGGGCAATTAGTGTCGTTAGGAGTCCCATGAGGGTACCCATTTGTTGGATAAAAAAATCTATCCTTTCCGTTTGCTTCGTAATTATTTTTTCTAGTATACCTATTTGTTGGCTGATATTGTCTGTTCTCTTGAGACGCAACATTCTCTTGGTTTTTCTCTCAGTATCCAATGGTGTTTGGGGTGGGGCTATTGCATTGGTATTGTCTGGCATGTCTACTAGGCTTTACCTTTGGAAAATCATTTATTTGTAGGTTGAATTCTTTGCTGGTTTTAGGCTGTAGATTAATTGATGCATTTTCGGGTGGTGGCATTGGTGTCATTTTTCTTGCACAAATCTCTTTGTAGACTTGACAACCCTTGTAGTTGGCAGCATGTTCTCCAAAGCATAGTGCACAAGTGGCTGGAGTATTTCTGTCCTTCTTTCGGTTCAGTCCCTCCGCACACTTGACAATTGGAATACAATGATACATTGAGGAATTTCATTCATTTTTCTGGAGCCGCTATCTTGACTTTGGTATGATAGATAAATTCTATACGATTGCATCAGGATTATTTGGGCGAGGTTCTACATTTACAAAGAACATATTCAATGGTCTTTTAGTTCTTCTTGATATTGCGCATATGACTTCACCTCGGACTTTATTCCCCCTTTTTTCTAATTCATCTGTTATGACTGCTTTTGGTGTTGAGTGATGTAGATTTTTTATCACTAGCCTAAGGTATCTTTTGTCTTTTTGAGTGAAGGTATGGCCGATGAGTCCATTCTTCCGCATAAGGTCTATTAAGTTTTTATAGTCTTCAGTAGTCAGTAACATTATTCTTAGTTGGTCTCTATTAATTATTTTATAACTGTAGCAGACACTTGATCAATGAGTTGAGTCAGTTTCGATAGGTCATCTATACCATACAGGATTATTGGAGGTGGTTTGTTGGTCATCTTGGTTAGAGGTGGAGTTTCAGGTGAATCTTCCGTTAAGTCTACAGGCAGTCCACTGTAGCTATTAGAAATATTAATAGAGTTTGGTGACCGGGTTGGGCTAACTATTTGGGATAGACTGCTTGACGTCTTTTTTTCGTTTTTGGGTTGCGTTCATTTGGTTGTCTTTGCCAAGTATGTGGGGTTAGAGTTCTTGGAGCTTATGATGTGCACAGCTTTGTATAACTCGCTATGCTGGAATTACTTCCTGGTGATGAAGGCAGAGTCCTTTTGAATAGGCTTGGATGGAATGCCTGCTGGATAATTTTTATGTCAGTCGTTACGGTAGCTGCTCCTTTCAACGTATCGCCATCGTGTTGCAAAATTGTGCCCCACCCCCAGAATACGTGGGGCAGCTCGTGCTTTGCTCAGGAAAGGATTCTCCAGCTACGCTGCTACCTTCCTGGGGTAGTATTTCTTTTAATCTTACTTCCATATTTTTCTTTCTTCAACATCTCTAGATCTTTTTTTTTGGGACTACTTAGGCCCCAAGGCTTGCCTCTTCCAACCTAGTTGCCTAGTTGGCTGTATGGTTAATCCGCCATTTGCTCGGACGCCAGAGTCTGGATCATTGTCTGGCAGATGACACTGCAGCTGTTCATGGCAGTTCGTGTATATTGAGCAGCGCGTATATAGGTGTGGTTGACCATTGGGCCCGAATAGGTCTCAGATCTGTTCTCCCCTTGCCCACATTTCGGGTTGTCTTCCCTTTTTGCCAGATGATTCGGTTATGCCGCCGAAAATTCGCCTACACTCTTCATACTTAGCTACTGCTGTCACGAGGCTTATAGGTGCGGGGCTCTTTACAGACTGCAGCATTGCCCAGGGGGAACGACCCACAGAGGTAAAAGAGCGGGCCCAACACTAGACCGCGTCAGCAGTCTAGAGATGGCGTGGACGTGTATGAAGCACTTGTTGGTGCGCACCTAATAGCCGAGCTCCGCACACCAAGGCGTATGCTACTGGCAGATTCAGTATTTTATAGGTGCGTGTTTCCTGGCATAACGAACACGCCCCACTAATACCTACACCAACCCCCCATATATATAAATATATATATATATATGTATATATATATATATGTATATATATATATATATATATATATATGTATATATATATATATATATATATATATATATATATATATCTGAATATCGGAAATAGCTGCAATGATTTTCACGGTCACCCAGATACCTAAACTAATATTATAAAGAGGAAAGATTTGTAATTTTATATGTAACGAATAAACTTAAAAACTCCTGGATCGATTTTAATAATGCTTATACCGTTAGGAAGCTATATTATCACTGAGTAAGATATTTATTACTAGAAAAAATTAGAGCTTCCAAGAAATTCCTACTAAAACCAACTCAGGTGTAAAATAATTAGTCAAAAAATGTCCTTCATCGCATGCGCTGTGGAAAGTATTGATGATAGGACAAAAGTATGTTCTATAATATTATAGAATATATCAATATCTACAAAAAAATTGTGAGACCATATGTCCAACTATTATGTCTACTATGTCACTACAACTACTTTTTTATAGTTTCAAAGTTGATAGTAATGCCGATCAAAATTAGACCATGTTATCCATACCTTTGTATTAATTCTTATCCAAATAAATGATTTCGTATTCAAGACTGTTTCAATACCTGTTGATTACTTTTTGAATGATTGAAATCTGAAGTAGGTAGACGCGTAAAAAAATACTCGCCCTAAAATAACATAGCATAACACATAACATAACTTCACGCCTGTATCCCCGAAGGCGTAGGCAGAGGTGTATTACACACCCACGATTCGCCAGTTATGTTAAGGTCCCAATGTAATAGGGGGCGAGCCTATTGCCACCTACCGGGCACATTATTAAGCGAGCGATAATTAGCATTTGTTAATGCACACATAACTACGAAAAGTTAGAGGTGTGTGCCCGGGGCGACTGGGGATCGAACTCGAGACCTCGTTTCAGCAGTCCGTTACGTACGCCACTGGGCTAACACCGCTTCTAACGCTTTCGCCCTAAAATAAAATACATAAAACAACAAAAACAAAATTAAAAATATGTATATTATAAAAGGTTTATTTGAAAGATTTATTGATAGATTGTGTCTCAGGATATGATGTTAATAGAGTACTTATTAAAATATATTAAGTTTCAAATGCATAGCTATTATACTAGGCGTTAATTTTGCCAATAGATCCTTGAGTAACGAAACTGCCAAGTCATACATTGTGACTAACGTGTAGGATTTGAAGAGTAGAACGCAGAACAATATTTGCTATCATGAGATTTAGAGCGTTAGATTAGGGCTTGCAGGGTTAGAAGCTTGGGTCTTAAAAGTTATCAGATCCTGATCTGATAACTTTTTTACAGTGTAAGTAAAGGCTCGTCTTGGCATTATTTAACAGGAACATGTTTTTGGTGGGATCATTATTTTCCAGTGATATTTGTTATCTCGCGTTAATCGCATGCGTACAATATGCCCCAGAAGTCCATCAATCGGTATTTTCCATGGACACTTTAGAATTGTTACATTGCGGATAACCTCAAAAAACTTTTTCTCTTGTCCAAGGTAATTTCATTGTTTCCGTTCGAGATTCGAGAAATTTTATTTAATTCAGTAAGTATAATATAACAGATGCTTTTAAAGTTCCTTGTTTTTTATGTTTTGACTTTTATGTCTAGAAATGCTTCCTGGAAATTGTTGTTTTAATTTATCAGCGCCACAGGTGTTTCAAACGGCAATTTAGGTCCACGACCTATTACAAAATGTGGAGGTAGGTGCACTTTACTATTTACCCTGAGAAGGTTAATGATAAAACTAAAAACCTTACTTACTTTACTTTCTCCGGCGCTACAACCCTTTGTGGGTCTTGGCCTCTTCAACAATGGCTTTCCATTCCCGACGGTCCTTGGCCTTCCTTCTCCAGTTGGTGAACTTTTTCATGGCCTTGAGGTCTTCCTCGATACAGTCACCCCACCTCTTCTTTGGCCTCTCTCTTGGCCTTTTCTGCTGCGGTTTCCACTCCGTCATGACTTTTGGCGCTCTCTTAGCTTCCATTCTCTCAATATGTCCAACCCATCTCAGTCGCTGTGACTTAACGTATCGAACTATGTTCCCCCGGTTGATGAGTGCATCCAACTCATGGTTCATCCTGATACGATAAGACTCGCCCTCTTTGATAGGACCAAACACTTTTCTCAGCATCTTCCTTTAAAACTCCTTCAAAACTAAAAACCATTAGGTAAAAAAACTATTTTGGCTTAGTTACTCAATTTTTGGGTCAAACGTCAAAACCTCATGAAATTACGAAGCTTCATAATTTATTTATTGCATCCCATTCATGTCTCCTTCAAACTTATGAAGGAGATATGAATTAATAATGATTCGTTTTATATAACAAATGTTACATATGAAGACGAGCATGTGATGTATATATGTTTTTATACATTGAAATAAACTCCCGTCACGAAGAGACTCCCCATGACCATGGCTGCTGAACAGCAACCGAAACGTCGGGTTCAATGTAAATTATAAAATAACATCAAATAAATCGCGATAGAATCCGTTAAAAATAGTTTATTTCAATGTGACATTCGCGTAAACTTCCGACAATATCATGTTTTTATATTTTTATAAAGTTTTATAATAACGAGATTAAATGTACGTTGTGTACGTTGTGTCATAAACTTTTTAGTATCGGGGGACTAAGTTAGCTCTTCATTACGAGTGCCGCATTACACAAATTTCATGCCTACAGGTAACGAATTTTTAACTGCGTCGCCGTCGCCAGAAAAAGTTAAGAATATTTTCTTTATTGCGTTTGATAAAAGAGACCGCGCACAATATTGTCCGTGAGCATACGGCCAGCTCGAGGTCCGATAAAAAATACAGAGTATGTCGTCTTTGAGCAAGGAATTAGACGCATAACTTGACTGTCTGTTTGTGAATGCGGTCGCGGCAGCTAAAATGGCAGAGCACTGACAGTAGCGGCTCGTAAACAAAAGGCTCTCGTCGCACTTTTATAATTTACTTAGGCACCTACTTCCTCTTTCCCTTTTGAATTTTGTTTTTAACATTTCCCTTTTTTGAAGAGCCGTTATCTCGGACGAGGCGCGGCGCCTTCATTTTGCGTTCTATTCAAATCTGTTTTGATGTGGGCCTGGCTTCATATTTTCGACTGACGAAAATTCACCGCATTACAGAATTTTAAGGAGTTATCTTATTCAAGTAGCGTCACGTTGAATTTTATTGCAAAGATGCGTATATTATGAGCGCCCTAGTAAGACGCAGCCGCAGTGTTTTGCCCTAATCTATACGCCACCAACATTGTAGTACAATTTTAAATATTCGAAAGGTTCTATCGACATTAAATAAATACTGTGGTTATATTAATAATACAATTAAGTAATACAAAATTTCTATATCTATACATATAGTAAAATTGTAATGAGGTGAAAACTGTACGTTGATTCAAAAAATAATTAATGTCTGTACTGATACTGATGCCGAAAATGTGTTTGTGTGAGATTTTTGGTCTGTTTGTCGGTTTGCCTGTACAAAACCGCAGAACAAATTTGTCTGAAATTTTGAAGGAACATTCTTCTAGGGCATGGTCATAAACTGCGCTATATATCATCACGCTATTATACGTATGATAGGAAAAGTAGAGCAAATCGGTCTAAACTATTATTGATGACAGCTTTATTATTACAAGGTAGATTTTTACTAAATTTTGTAGTTCAGCCAAACTCGGACATGGTCTAAATTCGGAATATAGCTCATCACGCTATACCAGAAAGGTAATGAGCAGTAAAATCTCGAAACTCCACAGTGTTACCTTTTTTTTTTCGGTAATCCCTTCGGATACCCCCCCCGCCGGCCAGCGGGGGCGGTTATGTCGGGCTTGAACCGACTAAAACCGCATGCCGTATCGCCCGGCCTGCTTCTGCTGGGGTGACGAGCGGCCTCACCTGCCACCCCCAGGCCTCATGGAGGTCCTTAAGCGACCTCCGGCGCCTAAGTCACCTGCGACGCGCAGCGAGCATGTTGCGGGCTCGGCGGGCCGGGAGAGTTCTGAACCTCTCCCGGGCGCGCTCCGCCATCTCCTTCGCGAGCATTACATGCTCGCAGAAGGAGGTGACGGCGGCCCACGCGCTCGCGCTCCGCACCATTGCCGCAATCATGCTGCCGAGCGAGAGGACTCCCACCCCGATGGCTGCCACGAAGTCACGCCTCGGCGCCTCCCACGCCGGACAGTCCGCCAGCGTACGTCTAAAATAGTTGATTAGAGACGCATAAACAATTCATAATGAATTCTGAAATAAAATATGTAATATATTAAGGAATCGGGAAGAATTGGTTCCGATATTACATATTTCTACAGCTATTTCGAACGAATTGTCAATGTAGTACGAGTGTAGGTACTACTTAACCTCATCCGGCCCGGTTCATAAAATAACTTAATACTTAAGTGTTAGTATCGAGACTGCAGAAATAAACATACCTTGATCTATTGCGAACTTAACGCGTATGAAGTCGAGGGCAACAGCTAGTTAATAATACAAATACTATAAATTTTGAAGTGACAACTTCTTTAGCGGCGCTGTGCACTTTTTTTATAATGGGTAAGAAAAGTTAAACTCGCGTCAGTAAACACGTGACCTGGTCGTAAGACAACAAATATAGAAGCACTAATTTCACACTGTACGTAATAACCTTGGTGGCCCGTTCCTCTAATGAGTGGTCGTTGACTTTGTCAAGACTGAGATCGATTCCGACCGAGGCGCAAGAAACACTTTTTGTCATCATATAACTTTTTGTAATATTTATTCTATTTTGTGCTATAAATCTGTTGATATAAAAGGGAAATTTAACAAAGTGCATCTATTAATGAAAAAAGTGACGAAGAAATAGCGACAGAAAATGAGTGAGTACTTTATAAATATATTGGCGATGATGGTTCTGGTAATAATGATGGTAAAAAGTCGTTGAAATTATGGATGGAAGTTGATTTTTCTGAGAGATAAACTTTTTAATGTAAAATAATTGTAATAGTTCTGAAGTGTTAAATTTTTAATGTAATATAAATTGACATGTTTGTGTACGATAGCGCAATAAATGAATATTGTATGTTACCACATAAATGATAGTACTTTTATACTGATAAATTAAAGCAATTCGTGCAAAATTATTCCCTAACCATTCCAAAATATCAAAAACGCACAACGTTAATATTCAAGTTTTCACTCCTGCCGGCACTCCCGGAGTGCAGCCCGTCGTTTTATTTATACTCATGTTTCATCATCATTATCTTAGCGTTGTTCCTAGGTGTGTCCGAGGCCCGGGTACCCAGTTTCTGCTTACTTCTTCCCCTCCTTCGGCTTTCAAGAGAGCGACTGACCGTTCATAAAGACTGCTATGATGTACGATCATGTTTGTAGTTATTAAAACCGAGGTTCAAGTCATGAACTTGCTAGCCCATTTTAAAGCACATCGACTAGATAGCCCTGGCAAATTTAGCGCGTACATTAGATTAACCCGTCCACGGATACAAAATCATAGAGAAAATACATTGATCGCAACGAGGTGAAGATCTTCAAAGAATTGTAAAAATGATCAACGAACATACACGTCACATTGACTAAGCTTTCATTTTTAATTGAATTCAATTAACCGGGTTCGCAAATCAACCAGGTGTACTATACCAACTTGCAAGTGAGGTTGCCTTGTGCTCAGAAAATAATATAAAGTAATATATCACTTTAAAGGCTTAATTAATAAGCCTATTGAACAACTAACAAGGGTAGAATTGAAATGTGCTACACATTATCATTTATTTTTAACTTAAATTATGATATATAACAATATACTTTGAAATAAAGATTCAGGGGGATCTTCTTAGAATGAAATCAACGAACCCAGCAAAATATTAATTACATTACCTGAAGTTGTGCTGGCTTTTACAAAAAATCATTAACTTAACTGTGCCAACTTAATTAGACAGTATCATTGTCTTCTGAGAGTCTCGTTATCGTTTATGGTACCTGCAGAGCGTAGCAGATAATGTGAAAAACACGGTGAAGTAACCAGAAGGTGCAGAAAAATATTTTTTTGTTTGTATACTTTTTGCTTAAGCTTCAGTATAATTTGATACTTTTAGACGAGCAATTGTTGTATATATGTTTATACATAATTTGAATCTCGGAAACGGCTCCAACGATTTTCATGAACTTTGGAAGCGGGGGTATTTTGGGGGCGATAAATCGATCTAGCAAGGTCTCATTTTTTCCTTCTCTTTTTACGACTTCATAATAGATCAATACAAGAGGTATAGAATTTACTTTGCTATGTATTTTTCTATACATCCTCTAGAGAGTGATGATAGAGCATTTAATTACTGCGTCAAAGGTCGCGAGTGCGATTTCCACTCATTGCAAATATTTGTATGCATGAATGTATATTTGTATTGGTCTGGTTGTTTCTATGTATAATAGATAGCGATTTTTGTCTTAGCTGTCGAACGCTATACCATTACACCACGGATTTAATTATAATTGAGTTAGGATACTTTATCCACTCAGCATGTCGACTCTGTCCTTTAAATTACAGATTGTTTTCGGCGAAGTAATCTGCAACACAGAAGTGATCGTCGTCCGTTTGTGACAATAACTTACCACCATCACGTAGGACGTATAGTAAACATGTTAGACATCTTAAGGCGACTAACGACGATGTGTAATTCTGCAGATTTTATCATGCATGGCAGATGACCGCTGTCCTTTTGCTGTCAATAATTAGCCTATTGCAGTCCAGCAATAATTGATTGATAATGATAGATTTGTTTTACGTACATGCAAACAGTTTGAACATTTATGGCACAATATGGAGCCCACAACGGGACAAGCACGTCATTGTCGGTAATAGATGGAATAGGCCTTTTGTTTCCAGTCCCTATCACAGAAGCAATTCCTTTTTTCTGTATTTTTTTAAACACACGGCTTTCCTCTCTGGTGTAATTTTTCTTTTCACCAATTACTTTGTTTCAGTGAGCTGTTGCCGCGGACGTTTGCTGTGCACAGTTTTCCGTTTGTATTTTTCAATATTCGGCTCCCTTCATAGTGTTTACCTGGCGTCGGTTTTGTTGAGAAAACTGACAGATTTTTTTAGCGAATACACGAAAATAATGACTGGAACCAGATAGGTATAGTTATCACGATTATTTTTAAATTTCCCGTTGAAATAAAACTGTGTTAAATGAATTCTATCATCATTTATTTGGTGTTATTTTATTATTCACACTGATCACAAACTAAATCGCGATAGAATCCGTTAAAAAATAGTTAGTAATATTCGCGTATATTGCCGACAATGTCATTTAAATTTCCCTATTCATCATGGTGATCATCATCATCACAGCGTTAGGTCCGGTTGCATCCAATGCCTGCACTTTGGGTTCACTGTCCTACTCTTTCTCTTGATTTGGCATATCTTGGCTTTTACGGGAGCGATAGACCTGACCCCCAACCCCGAGAGGAACGCCAGACTAAATAAACGCAATTAATGTATTTCTATTATTATGAAATTTATGTAACGATATTTACCTGACACGCACCAAAAAACAATACATAGATAAACAACTAAAGGGTCTATGTTGCTACGTCTTCGATGCTACGTTGCTACGCCGCTACGGCCTGTAGCAACTACGGCAGCTAATCAGTCAGAGAACGTTATAGCAGACGTGAATCTGCAAAATGACGGCCGACCAGTGTAATTAATTACCCAAACTTCAATAGGTACGGACAACAAAAGACGATTGTTTGCTTTCTGCGCCGTTGAATCGATGTCAGCCTTAAAATCCGGATAATCTCGTCCTTTTGTATCTGTTTTATGAAAGAAATAAAGTTTTTATTTCCTTTAGAATTAGCTGGCGAGCTAAAAGAACTTTATCTGGATCTCTATTGATGCCAGTCATACTTTACAATTTGTGCTATTTTCGTTTATGGTTTTAAATTTCTTTTTATTATTCTGGTCGCGGTTTCATCTGTGTATTTATAGCATAATATTCTTCTTCTTCTTCCGAGCACCAATCCCAGTTGCTTGCAAAACTTATACTATAGAGCCCTGTGTCTATTTCCCACTCCTCCCTTCCATAATTTTATATTGGCTTTTACAGAACCAACAACCATCTTGATCCTCCAACCCCGAGTGGAAAGCCTGCGCCAGAGCCACGTTCGTCAATCAGTAGGTGTACCGGTTTGCAAGTGAGGTTGGCTTAGGCCTTGAATATCTTGATAGCGCTCCATACACCTTCGTGTATATATGGCATACACGAATTCGTAATTATAATTTTTTAATTATTATAATTACGTAATTACAATTATATTATAATTACGAATTGTAATTATGTTATAATGACGAATTGTAATAATAATGTAACTAGCTGATGTATATATAATTCACCCCTGTGGCACCCATTTATCCCAAACATGCCCGTAATTCATTCGTTCTGTGGAGGAACAGGGTGTGATGTTCCTCCAACACAAAGGGAGGATCCTCCGACCAGGCAAGGTGATCACGCTTGGCGGGCCGCGGCCCAACGGTTGTCGTTGGGATGTTGTATATATGTTACTCAGCGCGCGAACTACATTTTCGCGATGCAGGATTGTGACGTAGGAATCACGAGGTAGTTGTGGCATAGTCGACGGTCGTAGTTCAGCTTGTTATCGTTTTTTTTTTCATGTGGTATCTACACCCACAGTTCTACAATTCTACAATAATGTCTGGAAATTTGCCCGCTCTCCTGGGTAGTAGCGTCATGATATATAACCTAAAACCTTCCTAAAACAAACTCTTCAGCTTTATTATATTAGTATAGATTTCAGCTCCTGATTAAATGACTACTCAAGCAAAGTATCGGAATGTTATTAACGATGGAAATGACGTTAAAAAAAACGCCGAATCTCACATCTACATATTTCAACTTTGAAATGTACGTCGTAAGTATAGCTTACGTCAGTTGTTATATAGCTTTTAGAATTTACAGTAACAAATACGTATTCGTTTAAATAGTTATGTTTTTGCCACAATGTTTCATGTAAACAACCAGTTATGAACGCAAATCGAGTCACAGCACTTTGTTGTGGAAGCTAAAAAGACTGGTCTGCAGATAACGAGCTGAGCACAATGGCCTCCCCATTCCCGCCCATCGCCAAATATGAACTCTCATTGTCTACTTAATTACAACGGGTGTCTTTGAGATATGACTGGTACACATTCCACTACAAAGCCTGTCATATACAAATAATATTTTATCACTGGCGTAATGTTTTGCTCTTCTCAAAAGGCAGTTCTTGGGTCTGGGGTGTACGGTTGGCGGCAATCAAAGGAGTTATTGAGGCGCGTATAACGTTGCCGCTGCGAATTCCGAAGCATCTACAGAATCACATTCTGCCTGTTTTATTATCTTTTATTACATAACGGTGGTAAACAATAAATACATGGAGGCCTTCAAAGCTTATGAACCTTACCCAGTATACGGCAATAAAATCATTCCCTATTGAATGAAATCGAATACAACGATTAATGAGATCTGGATGTTTAATCACATCTTCGTAACCATTCTGGGAAAACAGGCGTGACTATATGTATATATGTTATAAGTGTACACAGACAATATTGTTGAGTGCTATACTTAGACCGGTACTGCTGTGCCATTCGTTCGTACGCCACGCATTCCTAGGGAGAGACACAACGGTACTGGTCAAACTATAGCTGGTAAATTATTATGATCCAACCTAATAAAAATAAAAGGTTTGCGATAACAATAATTTTAAATTAGATCAATTTAGGACGATAACGGCTCCAGTTATTATTTCCATGGCGGCGATAAACCTTGTAAATGGTTTTCCAAACGTCCCCGGCGCGCGGCGAGCCTTTTTATTAGGGTATTTGTCAAGATATTACTCGGTTAAAAGGGACTATAATCGAAAATTTTACGTTTGGTTACCATACGGTTTGTGATCTAGTCGATAATGTATCGAAGGAAATAACCCACATTTTCTGGATAAGTATTGTCCAAGTTCAAATGGGCTGCTGTTGTCAATTACTCAGTTATATATTTAACCCGTTACATTGGTATGAGTGGTTTTACAGTAGAAAAAATATGTAGTAAATATAATAAATAATAGAGAATAGAAATATAAATAAATAGAAATATAAATATAAATAGAAATCCTCAGCTATTGTGCAATTGTACATAGACGAGGCCGCGATGGCGGCTAAAGTCCGCCGGTAACCCTGGGGTTATCCTTTCGAGGGCTTACCCGGGGTGCCCGGCAATAGACACTTGGGGAGGACACCGTGCGGTTTAGTCGGCCCGATTCCGACACGCCCATCCCATCGTTGGCACCGATGGGGTGAAGCTCGTAGGCGATTCCACACGTAAAAAATAAAAATAGGCTGTATTTTTTTTTGCAGCACTCATCCTTGATTTGGCATGTCAGGAAGAAGATTGATAGTCCGGCTAGGCTCAGCTCGATTCGATTTTGTAGATTTTGAGTCGTTTCATGATGACATGACTGAACCTGACCACAACATCTCGTGGCACTTGTCAATACGTCTTACTATACCATAACTTTCCCTGTAAAGTTGATAAACTGTAATAAAATCAATTACAAAATTAAATACTAAATTATTTAATTATTTTGCATGTACGTCGCATTCTCAAGAATTCTGCATCTTCAAGTTACATCTTTTGTTTTAAAGTATATAAATAGAAAATCGTAAGTCATAAAATGAAAATGGCTCTATCTAAAGTGCAAAGGAACAATGGATGTAGAAGCCTATAGGAGAATATATACCATTGTTTATGAACCCACAATATATAACCAGCGTTAGCCCGATTACGCTGCTATACGTGACTGTGGACGCAAATTTGCATGTTTAATGAAATCATTGTATGTACACGATCCGCGCTAATTGGACTAGTAAATCCGTTCACTTGTTTATGCATTCCAAACTAATTACTAGTATCGTAATCGAAGACTTAACAACCATGTAACCAAATCACTAATTAGTCCTATGACAACTTTTTGTAAGTTTTTCGTAATGCAATAGTAAATCGGCGACTACAATTTCTGACTTCGCCAACGCCTGTCAATAGGACTTATAGATTCACAGGCTGCAACCACTCAGTATAACTCGTTGTACCCGCTGGTGACTGGACGGTGGAACTTGGCGAGCCTACTCGTACATACGAGGGTACGGGCCTTTATGTCTGGTGGATGGGGACACTATCTATAACCGAACCAATTCCCGCGCACACGCTTCTTCAATGATATGTTAGTACAAATTAGCGGCATTGATAATATAGCCACTTTTTCAGCCCACCATCTCGCTTCTGAAGTGGTTAAATTAGGGTAGGTATATTAAGTACATCTACGAGTATACACTATATTCGCTCCATGTTTTTGGCTTTGTATAATACTTAACTTACTTGTCTTATTTTAAACTTTTTATTCTACTTTTTATTCAACTTTAACTTTTTAATATAACATTTATTCTATGGTAATACGTAACACCTTAACTGAAGCTCTAGCAGTGCTTCGAATAAAATAATTTTCTCGGTAATAAAGCACTGTGCGAAATAAATTTATTTTTAGAATACACTCGTAACCCACAACTCCTACAGCTACAGTTTAATAAAAGTCCTTTAAGGAACGTATAATTTTGCTCTTGAAATGGTTATATCATTTTTAACTTCAAATTGAGTTGATAAATTCAATTTTGAAGTTGCAACCTCTGCCAAATACATGAACGGACAACTCAAGGGAAGAATTTAAAAAATCCATTTTGATTGTTTTGTATGCTAGGCCCTCAGATTCTCTTGCACTTATGACGCAAACATAGTAGTTTATCTTTTTAATTTTAATTTACAAAATGAGAAGGCTATATTTTATAATGCATGTTGCACAGAACTTGATCATTTATGAACCATTTTGGTACTGTTCGCGGGCTTTTTTCAATTTGAATTAATAACAAAAAGTTAGCATAGTAAATGCTTCAAAAATTCAATTATTATTAAATGTTTACAGTTAATTTTTAATTTTACAAATATGAAGTTTCTGTTAACATCGTGGCTTCACCTGATTCCTTGTTGGATTCGTTATGTAACTAATTTCCATAAGTGAGAACAATGTATGAAAATGTATGAAATGTTTCAGAATGGACGTAGGTATATCTATTATTGTAATTTTGTGGACCGATTGCACCGATTGTTGTTTTCGGAAATGAATTATGTTGTGAAATTGTGTTAGTCGAACAAAATATCAAGAAATTAGAGGTTTCTTTTCTATTTAAGACCCCTATATGCAGAGCAGTAGAATCGCACATAATTGCAAAGTGTGGCAAGCTTTAGGGGAGGCCTATACTCGGAAGTAAGACAATTTTCACGAAACCGGTGTCAAAATCGATTAGATTATAAAATTATATTACTATGGAAGATTGTTACATAAGAGCTATATTTTTTTTATCCATCAGCAAGTGTATCATGGTTAGGCATGTTGGGGTACTTGCAAAGAAAACCAAAAGAATAATGATTAGCAGTTGTATGAATAATGATTAGTAGATTATGTTAAGTTTTGGAGCCATAGAGGGGGCATTTGTGCTTAATGTAAATGAACATGATGTATGTGTATGTCCGAGTATTTTGAAGAACCCAGCATCTGATGTTGTACGGGATTTGTTTGAATTTGTTTCGCACCATAGATTCTGTCCTAGTCCTCTAACATAAGTGTAGTGGTGTGGTAAAGCCTTTATATAAATAACGCGAAAAACAATAAAGCATTTCTATCATCCATAACAGAATGCACTGCATTATTTCCGGCCAGGCTATGAGTACAATTCCTTAATACTCGTATAAGTTTACTAATTATAGAAATATTATTTTCCTCACTAAACTAATATTACTAGTAGATATTACTAGCAAACATATACAAGAAACAAGGCGAACTGGCCATACGCCGCTGGCGGATGAATCAGGCCAGCCAATTTCCGGGGCGCATCGGTAGGAAGTGGCCCGCGATTAGCCAGGTACGAAGACCGCCGGGAAGTGTACTAGTACCATCCCGCCAACTGTTGATAAAGTACTCAATAAGAGCATTTTACGTTGGTTTTGCTCTGTTGTCCTATATTCGGTAATTTGAAGTGATTTTTCACTGTATGCAATTCTTTTTTATTAAGAGTAAGTGCCAAGATGCCAATAATGCTGAAAATAGGTAGTCTCAAATTCTTGAAATAAAACTACCGTGATTTTTTTGGTATTATTTTATTACTTACACGGATCTCGATGTTTCTGTTGTTTTTCAGGATCAGTGTTTATAATAAAATAACACCAAATAATACGCGATAGAATCCTTTAAAAATAGTTTATTTCAATTAGTAATAAATATTACACATTGAAATGCGTGAACCGTGAACTTTCAACAATATCAAGTCTCCAATTCTCTCTTATGCAATTCCTGCTATATACAGAACTTATACTAGTTTTCAGTAACCTCAAACATCATTATAATTACGATTAACTGTATAATATCAAAAACAATATTCAAAATTTCTCTCCTATTAACGAGTATTCGCAGAATATAGACCAAAGTGAGAGGCAGAATAATTAAACGTATTCAAAAAGCGGGCGTTGGAAGTAATAAGCTTAAACTTTTAATTGGCCAATCTGGATCCTTTCGATATAAAAAAAAATACTTGGTCTCGAAATTAATTGGAGGCACCGAGAGGGACTTTTGAATAACTAAGTTAGTCTGATGTTCATATTATAAACTAGCTGTGCCCGCGACTTCACCCGCGTGGATTTAAATCCAGGCTTTTAATATTTTTGCATGGGTCCTATTCAAACAGACAGAAAGACAGACAAAAATAAAAAAAAATGGTTTTCTGTTGTAAGTACCGTGTATACATTCATATGAATGCATTGAAAATCTTTTATTTTAACGTTACAAACAGACACTTCAATTTTATTTATTTGTATACTAGCTGACACGGCAGACTTCGTACTGCCTCAATCGATAACAACTTCCATATTTATTCACCTTTTAAACCTTCTCTGGACCACCACAAATAATTAAAGACCTAAATTAGCCAAATCGGTCCAGCCGTTCCCGAGTTTTAGCGAGACTAACGAACAGCAATTCATTTTTATATATAAAGAAGAAGAAGATTTGTATATTATTATTTAGTTGTATTTCATATATTTGCTAATAATAGCAATCTACTATTAATTTTAATTTTCGAAGAATCGGCTGTAGAAATAGCGGAATTGAATCCGAAATTATGTCATTTATTCGTTCTGAAGTTTTCATTTTGGATTTATTATACTGTAGCCTTAAGTGGAGGTGGAGCCCCACCAAGATCTTATGAACCCAAGCCTACCTCATCTGGAAGCCAGTACACCTACTGATGGATGGATGACGCTCTAACGCAAGCTTTCCTCACGAGGTTGAGGAGTCTGACGGCACGGTCGCTTGCATGAGAGCCAAGATTAAGCAATCCATAGGGAAAGGAGGCAAAGGCTCCAAATTGCACGCTCACGATGCAACCGGGATTAGCGCTCGGACGATAATGATGATACTGTAGCCTAGATACTGCCGGTTATCCTTTCGAGAGCTTACCCGGGGTGTCTGGCAACGGACACTTGGGAGGACACCGTGCGGTTTCAGTCGGTTCATGCCCGACATAACCACCCCCGCTGCCCGGCGGGGGGGTATCCGAAGGGATTTCCGCACGTACTAAAAAAGCCTAGATACTGCCTCGGAGATTTCCGGATGGGGCACAGAACTATTGGATTTATCTGCTAAGAACTCGGAGTCGGGAAAAAGTACCCGATTGATAACATCTGTTATGTGAGACCGAAAAAAAAACCAAACAAATGTCAAAAATCATTTATTTTATACCAGCTGTTGTGTTATTCCAGACTGTAATCTATCCCTGTACAGTAAATTCCTGCCAGATCCGTTCTGTTGTTTGAGCGTGATTGAGTAACAAAATAATTTAATTTCTTTCTTTCAAACATCCAAACAACTGTACAAACTTTCACATTGTATAATATTAGTAGGATAGACCATTAAAACAACAGTTATGTTGTCTTCACAAAATGCAGTGCTGATAATTGATGGGATTCTGGTCGAATCGTCTGTGTGGTTTGACGTAGTTATTAGGTATTGGCGTGGCTATACAAAATTAAATGGTCAATGACTGGAGACTACATTATTTTCGTTTGACAGTATATAAGATCATCTTCTTAATCAGAAACGCAGTCGTCCTGCATAGGTACATCTGGGACATGTTGTTATGCACAAAATTCACTACTCGCTCACTTTTTACTTAAAAATCCCATTTATCTTCCATAGCACAGTAGTTGTTAAAACTTTTGAGATTGAATTAAACATCTATTTTATATTCTTGGCAAAGAGAAACCGCGATTTATAAATACTAATTAAAGCAAAATTAAATTCAAATGAAGAATCACAATTAGATATTCCGTTGAATACGAACGAACACAATGCTAACATTAAGAGAGTTAGTTAGCGAAATAAGTATTCTGAATACATAAACGAGCTTTTTCAAAATTATCCGTGATACCCAAAATTGAACAATAAAATGTATCAATGAGAGAACTTTTTTCCTTCAGTTCTGAATTCGTGAAGATGAAACGTTTCTTTGAATTAATAAGTGGACGCTAAATTTAAATTTAATGAAACAAGTTTCTCCCAGAGTGCCGAGTTATACCTATTCAGTTCATAACTGTGTCCCCGACACTCCTCGGCTTCTTCCTTCGTTACCTCGGAACATTGTGTTATGTAAATTATTTACAATTTATAACATGGACCTTGTTCCACCGACGAAAATGTGAGTTATTTGTCTCTACGAATTTCGTTAGTAAAAAATGGATATGTACATGGCCCAATCTTAATCAATTAGTAAATGGACTAAAATTGGTTGTTATATAGTCATGTTTACGGGAATAAACGTGATCATGGCATAGGTAGTACTTTTTTTATCATCGAACGTGAAAGTTTAAAAGTTAATATAATATTTAATTGTTAAATAATTAAAAACATGTTTATTCGAGTAATCCGAAGGTTATTTTTTGAATATTTATAATCCGTGTTTAGTATATATAAGGGAGGTAGTACTATGTCAGTACAGATTTGAGCTCATTAGGTTGTGCAAATTGTTTTTTTATTAAAATTATTTAACATGTAGTAAAGATGCCTTTGAAACCTTACATACATACACAAACTCTGTATGTACGTCTGTATGTTCCTGAAGTTAGTAGAAGTGTAATGCTCAACTTGAACCCACATATAACTTATGAATTTGAGTTACGAAGAAACTCTACTTTCTAAATTAGTCCACCGAAAACTTGAACTTATTTACAAGGTGCAAATTTATTTACGAGTAATTGTTTACCATAACTTCCTGGTACCGAACAGATAAGTGGTTGTAAAATGAGAAATTAATTCGATAACTTGACACTGTGGCAAGATCTGTTAAATATTGGCGTATGTCTTGATACAAACTTGATTGTATTTCTACAGAAGCAGAATATAACGATGCGGAGATGAGATGTGACTTCTATCGTTGCTAGTTTCGTCTAAAGAAAAGTGTTTCTTCTGACTAACATAGTTGCTATTACGGCCGGAGAGGTTTAGAGGCGAACTTAAACGAGTAAAAAAATGGTTACGCAAAAATCTAGTACAATGAACGTAATATAATGTGAATATAATAGTTTTAAGTTGACATACTGTATGTAAAGGATCTTGTGTCATTTAGACTGAATTTCCGTGGATATGGGCGATTCTGACACATATATAATTATATATAATAGGAATCAAATATCACTCACTTAGGACGCATAAGGTTTTTGCGTCGGTTATGCTAACGTTGTTTTATGTTGTGTCTTCCGTATTGCTAAGGCGGGAAGTGGATTCAATTTACATTTTTACTCCTCTAATTTATTTATGATTAATTCCATTAACTCTGATTAATACCTGGGAATACCCTAGTGTCATTATTCGGTGTGTTTGTGGCGAAGTAATAAAAAAACAATGTTTAAGAATGATTGTTACATCATTTATTATTTTCGTAGGTCGGAAGAATTACGGTAGATGGCTCCAGCGTCACCCTGAGACATATATCGGAGAATTTCGAATATCTAGGACGTGTCTAGGTAGCTCAGTTAGTCAGAGCGTTCCCCCTGTAAGGAACTGGCCCCATCCTAGATGTTCCCTTTTCCGATCTAAATCTACTGGTATAAGATAATTATAATAGTGGGCCTGTGGAATGAAAAAGTCTAATACAAAAAGTAGGATCTACTGATTAAGTAGCAGGTGACGCTGAATAGTACAAAACAGATTGAAGCAGAGCATAGATGTCCTTTTTTGTGAAATTTACAGTACACCCGTTCCACTTTAATTAGCTTCGCTTTAACACGACTAATTGATTAGGTACCTCTTCATTAGAAAGCATAAACTTTTGCGCTCACCACTTATGAGGGTCCTATGAGGGTCATCACTTCCTGTGTTTATATATAATTAAATATATTTACCTTACGATCATAGCTTCGCGAATGCATTACTTATTATCAATGAATGAAATGAAATGCCAAAGAATATCTTAGTAATATGATTGATAAAGAGTTGAGTTAGGACTGTAGGTTTGGAGCGAGAGGAGTATATAGTCTGACTTCACTCTCCAATATCATTAATTGTTTTTTAAATATGTACCTCGTTTCAAATCGGGGTTAAAAGTGAAAAAAATAACTTCGTGTTAAAATGAAAACCGTGAACGTTAAACGATACCTTTTTTTTTTTTTTTTTTTTCGTGCGGAAATCCCTTCGGATACCCCCCCGCGTACCAGCGGGGGCGGTTATGTCGGGCTTGAACCGACTAAAACCGCACGCCGTCTCGGGTCTACAGACGCCGGGGTGTAAGGTTGCCCATAGAGCATATCCCTCGCACCCCAACTGACCCTGGGCCATCTCCGGTTTCGAGATGGCCCCCTCGGGTTTGGGAACCACGGTGTCCCCGTCTTGCCCCGGTTTGGGGGAGGGGCGCTTGTCGCCCCACCGTCCCGGCCTGCTTCTGCTGGGGTGACAGGTGGCCTCACCCGCCACCCCCAGGCCTGCGCTCATGGAGGACGGAGGTCGTTAAGCGACCTCCGGCGCCTGAGTTGCCTGCGACGCGCGGCGAGCAAGTTGCGGGCTCGGCGGACCGGGAGAGTTCTAAGTCTCTCCCGGGCGCGCTCCGCCACCTCCTTCGCGAGCATTACATGCTCGCAGAAGGAGGCGGCGGCGGCCCACGCGCTCGCGCTCCGCACCATTGCCGCAATCATGCTGCCGAGCGAGAGGACTCCCACCCCGATGGCTGCCACGAGGTCACGCCTCGGCGCCTCCCACGCCGGGCAGTCCGCCAGCGTGTGCAGCCCTGAGTCCTCGCTCGCGTCGCAGTGATGACACTCAGGCGTTGGCTCCTTCCTGATCCGATGCAGGTGGTCCCCGAAGCACCCCTTCCCTGAGATCACCTGCGTCAGTCGGTAGGAGAGGCTTCCGTGTCGCCTCTCCAGCCAATCCTCCATGATGGGCCTTACCGCCGCTATTGCGGCGTGCCCTAACGTTAAACGATACCTGATGCAAAAAAAGTTCACATTTTCACGTTTTCGATTTAAATTGAAAAGATTTTATGCTTTCTATTCGTTTATAAAACGAGTCATTTTAAGAATACTTTTGAAAATCTATACCTATTTTAAATATTTTAGATTAGTGAGTGAAATTTAATTTATGTTTGATTTTTGTTTTAACTTCTAGAGTACATTTAAATCAAAATAGCATTGTAATCCACTCCTGAGCTGCTATTAGTTTTAAAGCTCTAGCTTATCGTTAACTTAATTTAAAGTGTATCTAAACATACCCGAAAGCTAAACTGGTATATGTCGGCATTATAGTAATCTCTAATAGTTATTACAGATTATTAGAATGTCGACATATACTAGACTACTATAGTTTTTAAAGTGCAATGCTTTACCTTTTTTTTTTTTTTCTTTTTTTTTCGTTCAGAAATCCCTTCGGATACCCCCCCGCCGGCCAGCGGGGGCGGTTATGTCGGACTTGCACCGACTAAAACCGCACGCCGTCTCGGGTCTTCAGACACCGGGGTGTAAGGTTACCCATAGAGCATATCCCTCGCACCCCGACTGACCCTGGGCCATCTCACCACTAACAGCATCGCTCATCCTGTCTCCTCTGAAAGCAGAGGAGTACGGAGAGCGATGTGTTCCCGCCACGTTGGGTATTGGCCGACGATCAATGCCAACCCTATGAAGGGGAAGCCATTGACCGCCGCCCAGGGTGTACCGGCCGCTCCGATTCCGTTCCCCCCGGACTGCAGCGGGATCGGAATCGGAGCGACATTCGAGGGGGTTACCCAACACACACCCCTGCAATGCTTTACCTACAGCACAAATTTGTAGCAGCATAATGATCTTGCATGAAGGTGATTATGGGAAGGTAATTAAGACGGCAAATGCATATCTAGTGAACGTTAAAATTGCCGCTTTGCTAGGTGTACGCAAATATTTCCAATCTAGGTCATTGAACGTGGTTCAGCGTTGCTCAACGGCACAAAATGATTCATGGAAATTGCACAGTAATTGAAAAAAATACGTTATTCGCGCTTGACGCATTGCCGGTGCGATCTAGCTGTTCTGTCCGCCAGAAATATTCATATCGGATGAAACCGTAATCTATTTGGTTTTCATATATGTGTAAATGTGTGTATAACCTACACGTTCTGGTTCTGAAGATTTGTAACGTAGAATTTACTTTTAGATTGACGTTTGTATACAGTTAAGTATTTCATGTAATGAATAATACTATTGTAATATTGTAAATTAGTTGTGTCTGTACCATGGAGATATTTAAAAAAAAAACTTGGGTTATGTTAAATGAACGATTCTGAATACAAACATATTTTGGAATTCTTGTCTGTTTGTGGTGGATGCGGTTTTTTTATCCGAAATGTCTTGGTCGGACTTAAAATCAGTCGTAAGTTTGATTGACGTCGACCTCCACACGGGCGGAGTCGCGGGCTTTTGCTAGGTTAAAGTAATAGGGTTATATTGTGAGCGAACGACATTAAAAATATTCTTTGAAATTACCTCTCACAGTTATGGATAAAACTATGGTTTAAAACTATTAATAAAAACTTCGGTACACAAAAGATATTCATTTACCTCTTAGGTGGGTATTATAACGATTAAGTCTCAAATAGTTTGAGTTCACGTTCGTATTTGCAGTCTGTCAGGATCTGTGCCTTGCAAAAAGATTAAAATAGTTTAATCCTTTGCGCTTACTAATTTCTCTATTCACTATGGTGCTAAGGCGTACTTGCGTGTTACTGTTATTATGTGTATTTTGTTACATGATTTTCGAAGATCTGTTTGGCATGTTGGTCGAGTGTACAACTGCATCATCAAGGGCCTGTGGTGGTTCGAAAGATTAAATAAAGGTTCAATTGCTAATAATTGCCATGGTGGTCGTTACAGTAATTGGTTGACTATTAGAATATTTTGATAAAAAAATATTATTTGAATTGATTTTACCATTACCAAAGCAAAATAGCATATTTTTCACTAAAGCTGATGAAAATTAGGCATTACAGGTAGCAGACCCGAAATCACTTTTAAAGGTATTGTCGGATAGAGACGTCACGTTTTTCAGATTAGGTTTTATAACGCAAAAAGCGCTGGGTTAGTTAAATTGTACGCAATAAAATATAGAAAAATACAATCTTCTATCACGTTTATCGCAGTCACATTGTTTACCGAATCCTTTTTACCTTCACGCATGAATGGTCCCCACTCGACTGATTCACTGAGTTCTTTGCGATAACGTCCGAAAGTTTCATTGAAAATAGTCAAAGCACAACCATTTTTTGTATTTAGCAAAGGTGCTGTTGTCTGCTTCTACTAATCGATATGAATTCTAAAAACGTAGCTTGCTTTTAGTAATAGCAAGCTACGATCAAAGCTTAGAATTCCATTTAAAATTTTGATCTATTTCTTGACTATCTGCGCGATTTTATTAAAAACAATTGTCTGCAAAACAAATAAACCTACTTTAGATTTTTTACTCGTTAGAATCTTGCTTTAGTAGCACCTTCTTATACAAAATAGTATTAGAGCCGAACAAATTTAACTTCCAATTGTGTAAGTTTTTTGGAGATAAGTGCTTTTGTATTTAAGATTCTGTCTGGATTATACCAACCATGCAAGAGATTTCTTTGACGACGACCGGACATTGACAATACTATTTTTAATTGGTGAAATAAATTCATTCTGAAGCGGGTTGAGTATAGGAATATAGAGATTTTAGATTTCTAAAAGACTAACAGTGAGGTTGGTGTACAATAAATCCTGAGAATTCCTTGTCTTCAATTTGCAAAGATCATTTACGTAGATTATAAACTAAGTAGGCCCAAGCGCTGTCCATTGAGGAACTTCGTGGACAATATCTGAATATTTACTTCTCAACTGATAAATTTTTACATTTTGGGAGCTATCTGCTAGATATATTTCAAATATTTGTCGACTGTACCTCTATACTTCATTTGGTTAGGTACTTAAAAAAAGGTAAACAAGAAAAATGGCGGATTTCAGAGATGGTCAACCTTTAATGACAATGGTATTTTCGTGAACATCCGTTCTATAAGGATAAGTATCCTTGGGCCACGTTTCTTCAACAAACTTGAATATGTTTATTACAGTTTGTTTCTCTGAAGACGAAAGAGGTACATCTCTTGATACGTTTCTTCTTCGGAGATGGAAATGAATGGGATCTAGGACGACTAGTACCAGATTCAGGATCACCCATTTCCACAGTTAAACCAACAAAACAATTAAAACACTAACAACTATAACAATAACAGAATTAACAGCACAGAAACACACAATTTTAACAATATACGAACTACGAATAGACTTTGACAGTCACGCACGTATGGCGCGATCTGGAAAAAACTGTTTTGAATACCTGTCGTTTTAGTTTCTTTATGGTAGGCACAGTGCAATACTTTTTAAAATCATTTTAAATAATATAATTATTATGATTTTTCAGCTTACGAAATAATAATTGCAACTTAATATTAAAGAAAGTAGTTAAGTATAGAAAAATATAAGAGAAGAAAGGGATTTTAAGTTCTAAAATGATTTATTTTGGTTTCTTTTTATTTCCGAACGAAAAATGCCCCCATAAAAGAACCCTTTTTACGATTTGTTTACCTTTTTTTAAGTACCTAAACAAACGGAGTATAGTTCATATCTTTTGTGAATTTAAGTTATCATGATAAAAATGTCCTTACGATTTCAATAATACCTTCGGTATTGTACCAAACATTTTTTCAAATCTAAAAGATCGACAAACAATAAGCAAAACATAAAGCAATATAACATTATTAAATTCATTAGATGGATAGTAATAAGAGTAACTACAATCTTAGCCAGATTTAGACTAAAATTTTGTAGCCTTACTTACAAGAGTGCTACCGGCCAGGTCTGTATCATGGTGTGTAAATGATGCTCTTCATCAGTATTACATCCCTGTATAACATTTTTGGCCAATTTACTTCTTCAATGATGAAATGAGATAATTCGATTTCGATGGCCTAAGGAGACAGTTTAATTTTTTTAAACTAGATTTTTAACTTGAACCAAATTATATTTTTCTCATTACCAATAACTTTCTACAAAATTCTACTTGACTTCTCCACTTTTTTTAGATTGAATAACTTCTACCAAAAAAACACGGCCGAACCTAATATTTTTAGCCCAAACTGGCCGAAACCGAAGCTTTGATCGGTTACTACTTTTTTAGTCAATTCGCTGACTGTTCTCTTTTCTTGAAACGTGTTTAACGCCAGATAAATAGTTTTCAACTCGTTTTGGTAAAACTTTCGTTGAATGAAAAGACCAATTTTATTTAAATTTTTCAATATATTTTAAAATGTATTTAGAAGCCTGATATCTTAACTTGAGATATAATCAAATCAAAATAATTTTAACTAATTCTATCGTGATTTATTGTATGTTATACACAATTCCCTTTTTAGGGTTCCGTTGCCAAATGGCAAACAACGGAACCCTTATAGATTCGTCATGTCTGTCTGTCTGTCCGTCCGTATGTCACAGTCACGTTTTTCCGAAACTAATGCTGTTGAAACTTGGTAAGTAGATGTATTCTGAGAACCGCATTAACTTCCAACGAAAATTGGTTTGAACGAGATCTAGTAAGTAGTTTTTTTTTAATACGTCATAAATCGTAAACCGCAATTTACATTTCATTCAATCAATTCAAATATAAAAATTAAAAAAGATGTCATTATTATGTTACTTGCTACTACGGAACCCTTAATGGGCGAGTCCGACTCGCACTTGGCCGCTTTTTTATATAAATGTGTAATACAACACACACCTTTCAACAACGTCTTATGATATGTATTTAATTAAATGAAGTTACGTAAAGAAATAAATTATAATAATTAAAATGTTTTCAATGATCATGATTTCTAAATTGAAAGCATTTTTCGAGTTTACTTTTGCAAGTAGTTTTCCAATAATACTACCCAAGAGACTAAAGAGGCATTAGCTAACAGGGGTGTGTGTTGGGTAACCTCCTCGAGTGTCGTTCCGATTCCGATCCCGCTGCAGTCCGGGGGGAGCGGAACCGGAGCGGCCGGTACACCCTGGGCGGCGGTCAATGGCTTCCCCTTCATGGGGTTGGCATTGATCGTCGGCTAATACCCAACGTGGCGGGAACACATCGCTCTCCGTACTCCTCTGCTTTCAGAGGAGACAGGATGAGCGATGGTGTTAGTGGCTGAGGCCACCATAGGGTCCTGGGGGATCCAGGGGCGGGTTGGCCCACTGCTAACGAAGGGGCCGACGGGCACTTGTGCCGCCGCTGGTGAGAGAGGACTAGCCATCCTCTCGCGTTCCGTAATCGGCAGGTGATCAGCAACGACCTGACTGGTGGCTCCAGAAGGGTACGCTGTGAACTTACTGACCGGAGGGCTTGCCTTTATTGGCCGGCCCACGACAAGGAAAAGTCTATAACACCTGACAGCGAAGTCGTAAACACCTATGGATACCAGCCGACCTCCATAGTATATAGGCTTATCCAGGTGCAGGGGGCTCCGCCTGGATGGACCACCTTTCCCCCATACTCGTGGGTCATGATATGGACAAGTCAAAATCAACTAAAATATCAGATAAACCGGACGGATTTACCAACAACGACATAGGCACTAAAGACGGACATGAAGGAGTGATAGTAGTGGAGGGTGAAGAGGTGAGGCTACGGTCTCGCACGCGGTCAGCGAAATCCGCCTTCCCCAGACCCGCTACTCCGCTCCCACTTGGCGGGGAAACGGACGCGAACACAGAGTCCGCGGCGTCAACGGCTGGCACCGCCAACGAGAGAAGTAGGGCAAGCAGCCCGGCGGGTCTCGGTCTGAAGCAGACCCGTAAGCGGAGACGGCGCACAAAGGCCCGGCTGGGGGAGAGCGTGCCGGATGAGGACTATACCCTCACCGGGACGACCTTCTCCAGCAGTGACGAGGTGTCAAAGCCGGTGCCCAAAGTGGCTGCTGGCCGCCGAGGGGCGCGAGGTGGAGCGAGGGTTGTGCAAGCCAAGCCAAGCCCTTCGGCTCTTGGGAGGGCCGCGGAAATGTCACCGCCGAGGCCTTGTCGTTGCAAGGGGACCCGGCTGCGTGGCGGCGGCGGTTGGCGATATAGCGGTCGTGGCCGCTTATATCACGCCGAACCGAGACCAAGCTGCATATGAGCAATGGCTCCGTCAGCTGGCCGTCGTCGTCAATGCCTGCCAGCCCCGTCCGGTCCTTGTGCTCGGGGACTTCAACGCCTGGTTGTATACCTGGGGTTCCCGACACGAAAGGGGCGCGACGGAGCATAGAGGCAGGGCACTGGTGGACTGGACCGCACGACTCGGCCTAGTCCTAAATCGGGGAGCCGTGGACACGTTCGTGACCTCGAGGGGTAGCTCCATCGTGGACCTATCGTTCGCGAGCCCCTCGTTGCCGCGACGTGTTCAGGGCTGGCGCGTCGTTTTGGGGGAGGACACAAGTTCGGATCACCGATACATTCGGTTTGACGTGTCCCCCCCTGCGAGCGACGCGCCGGCTGCACCGGCTCCACCCGAGCCACGTTGGGCGCTTAAGCATCTTGATCGGGAGCTCCTCCTGGAAGCCGCAATCGTACAGGCCTGGGCCCCTGCGCCGGACAGGCCTGTCAGCATAGACGATGAGGCGGAGTGGTTCCGGGAGGCCATGACCCGTGTCTGTGACGCGGCGATTCCTAGGGCTCCGCCCTATAATCCGAGGGGTCAGGTCTACTGGTGGTCGTTTGGAGATCGCGCAGCTCAGACGGGCCTGCGTGATCACGCACCGCCGGTGGGCCCGATTCAGTAGGAGGCGTCGCCGCCCCGCAGATGCGGAGGCCCGAGAGGCGGAGTTGTACGAGGGATACAGGGAGGCCAGAGGAGCCCTCCGAGCGGAGATAAGGCGGGCCAAACAGTCCGCCTTCCGCGAGCTGCTGGAGACGCTGGAGCGGGACCCTTGGGGGCGGCCCTACCGGATGGTGAGGGGCAAGCTGCGCCCCAAGGCCCCGCCGTTAACCCGGTGTCTCCAGCCGGATCTGTTCGGAGGAGTTGTTGGCTCCCTGTTCCCAGCGCGGGCGGTGGAACATGTTCCACCGCAGATGAGTCCGCCTCGGTTGCCCATGGCACCCGACGTGGAAGACGACGACGTGCCTTAGGTCACTTGGGTAGAACTAGAGCTGGCGGTGAGAAGGCTAAGAGCCAAACACACCGCCCCGGGACCCGACGGCATTCCAGGCCGAGCGTGGGTCCTAGCTCTAGTCGACGACGCTCTCGAGCCCCGACTGAGAGGGCTTCTCAGCGCATGTTTGGAGCGGGCCAGTTTCCGAAATTGTGGAAGACGGGGAAACTGGTCCTCATCCGAAAGGACGCCCGGCGGACTCGCCGTCCGCCTACCGGCCCATAGTGTTGCTCAACGAGGTGTGCAAGCTCTTTGAAAGAGTAATTGCGAAGCGCCTCGTCGAGCACCTCTCAAGAGTGGGGCCGGACCTGGCGGATGGCCAATATGGCTTCCACCAGAGGCGCTCCACCGTGGATGCCATCATGCGCGTGAGGGCTCTGGCGGAGGATGCAGTAGCCCAGGGTGAGGTGATGTTGGCTGTGTCCCTGGACATCGCCAACGCGTTCAACACCTTGCCCTGGAGTTGCATTAGGGAGGCGCTCGTGTATCACGAAGTGCCTCTCTACCTCCGCCGCATAGTCCATAGTAGTAGTAGTTCTTTCATGGGCTTCGGAGCAAGCCACCCGAGGGATCCAGTCTCATCGTGGGAGGAAATCGCATCGGCATCAAGCCCCAAATGAAATATTTGGGGCTCGTGCTCGACGGCCGATGGGACTTCGGAGAGCACATCCGAAGTCTGGCCCCCAAATTGAAGGGCACAGCTCTCGCTCTGGCTCGGCTGTTGCCCAACATGAGGGGGCCCGATGACTCCTGCAGGAGACTCTACGCGGGGATCGTGCGGTCCATGGCCCTGTATGGGTGCCCAATATGGGCGGAGGCCCTGAGGACCAGAACTGTGCGGATGCTGCGCGCTCCGCAGCGAGTTATGGCCATCAGGGTCATCCGCGGGTACCGCACGATATCCTTCGAGGCGGCGAGTCTCCTTGCCGGAACTCCGCCATGGGACCTGGAGGCGAGAGTCCTTTCGCAACTGTACCAGTGGCGTAAGGAGGCGCGGGAGCAGGGATGGAACCCCGAACCTCGAGAAATCGAGGCCGTGCAGTCCCAGCTCCGCCAGGCCATCGTGGTGGAGTGGAAGAAACGACTTGGGTGACCAAGCGCAGGGCACGCCGCAATAGCGGCGGTAAGGCCCATCATGGAGGATTGGCTAGAGAGGCGACACGGAAGCCTCTCGTACCTACTGACGCAGGTGATCTCCGGGAAGGGGTGCTTCGGGGACCACCTGCATCGAATCAGGAAGGAGCCAACGCCTGAGTGTCATCACTGCGACGCGAGCGAGGACTCAGGGCTGCACACGCTGGCGGACTGCCCGGCGTGGGAGCCATCGGGGTGGGAGTCCTCTTGCTCGGCAGCATGATTGCGGCAATGGCCGCCGCCACCTCCTTCTGCGAGCATGTAATGCTCGCGAAGGAGATGGCGGAGCGCGCCCGGGAGAGATTTAGAACTCTCCCGGCCCGCCGAGCCCGCAGCTTGCTCGCCGCGCGTCGCAGGCGACTCAGGCGCCGGAGGTCGCTTGACGACCTCCGTCCTCCATGAGCGCAGGCCTGGGGGTGACAGGTGAGGTCGCCTGTCACCCCAGCAGAAGCAGGCCGCTACGGTGGGGCGACTAGCGCCCCTCCCCCAAGCCGGGGCAAGACGGGGACACCGTGGTTTCCAAACCCGAGGGGGCCATCTCGAAACCGGAGATGGCCCAGGGTCAGTCGGGGTGCGAGGGATATGCTCTATGGGCAACCTTACACCTCGGCGTCTGTAGACCCGAGACGGCGTGCGGTTTTAGTCGGTTCAAGCCCGACATAACCGCCCCCGCTGGCACGCGGGGGGGTATCCGAAGGGATTTCCGCACGAAAAAAAAAAGGCATTCGCTAACAGTGAGAGATTAAACATTGAACGATGCGATTAGCTTAAAAATAGAGTAGAGTTACTGGAACAGTCTTTGAGAAGCACTTGGATGGGTCCGGGCCGACGCAGGGTGTTTGCGCAGCGCGACATCGCAAATGCTCCTGATTGCTTGTTTGTACTACGAAATTTTTATTTTCCGTAGCGAAGTTCACCGTTAAAGCCTCGCAATTTGGATCTCAACTTTTATTCCCGGGGATTCGATTGAGCACATACACAGTTTTCCCATCTTTACAGTTTTGTTGTTTCGATCGCGGGCAGTTTTAATATTTGTACGTAAATATAGTTAAGGTAAGGTTAGAGAATTAAGATGGCATGAGTATGCAGGGCTCTGTGAGCGTGACAAGAAAATGATTGAACTACAAGAAGATAAAAATGAAAAAAAATACTATTACTTATACAATGATGCTTACTTTGAATACTGTTTACTATAGCAAACTGAATACCTTAGCAAATATCTATAGAGTGAAAGTAGTACTTGAAAAAATCTTTTAAATTGTAATCGAAATTATTAGTATTCCGTTTAAACCCTTCAGCTAAGCTAAATTGGTAGGTAACACATCGGTAGTATAATGAGGTCCGAACCTACGATCTCTAGATTGCAAGTCCTCAATTAATTCAAGCCCGTAGGTTAACTGGCTCTAATTTGAGCGTGGTTTTAGATATGCCTAGGTTAAGCATAGACGTACTTTATACTATATATATATATATATATATATATATCCAAAACATCTATAATAAGAGATAGAACACCACCTGAATGTGGAATGTATGTGATATCTAACTAGCGACATAACTCCTTTGTCATCTTTTATTTACCACAGTTTTATTTTCGAACACCACCTTGATGTTGTTACTTGGGTAGTTTTTTCCAACATTATTTTTGTAATCGTGGAATCCAGTTGGAATCGGAAGATATTCCGAAGCAAGCTCGTATCGACAAGCGGCTTAGTTTAAATTGAAACATATTGGCGGGGAAGGGAATCCTTACCTTCCGTGTACAGATCCATCTGTTCAAATAAAATACTCGTATAGACGTTCGACATACAGCTACACTACAGGTCTACAGTATACGTTATTTGATTTTATTATTTACACTACGTGATTCTATTTATGTAAACATCTATTGTTTATTGAATTTTGGTGCCGTTTGTATAGGATGACCTATATTAAGTGAGTGGCTTTCGAGAAAGGTCTTACAAATAAATATGATTCATTTAAAATAAAAGAAACAAAATGTTTCTATTTATGCATATAAAACTCAAGACTGCTCATGTCTCTCAAGATAGCTCATGATGCTATCGATACTTCTACGAAGGTAATTACCTAGTTTAGTAGTACTAGTTTATAATAATGTATTACGTTGGTAGTTAAAAGCACTCGGAACCATTCTGATTATGCAGTGGTAAAAACAAAATATTGAGTTTTTTAATTCTTTCGCACTATTTATACTTAACCTTCCGTTTAATTAAGATTGACTGAATTTAAAGAGAATGAATATCGGTGTAAATGATAAATAATAAGTAAGATAGACAAATGTAGATGTTTGATATAGAAGTTTATGGAATTATTATAGAGAGAAAGCTACATGTAGAGCTAACTGTAAAGATTACGCTTCCCATTATTGAAAAAAAATGTTTACTACATTTAAATATATTTAATAACACTTCCCCAGAACATCATTAGTATACGATTCGTATTATTTAAGAAATCATTATGTAAGTTATAATTTTAGACGACAAATGAATATAAAAATATTTAGACTAAGTAAGTAGCAATAAAATCTGACACCTTAGAGCATAAATGTAATGCATTTGCACGCCAGGCGTGGCAGAATATAGAGAAACATGAAAATATTGTTACAGCTTTTGAACCGTGTTCTGGCAAATGATACTTATGAGAAACAATGCCGATGTCAGAAATTCTGGTAGCGTCAAATGCTGCATTAAAGATGAAAGCTTTTCAGCGGACCGAGTATGAGATAACTTCATAGCAATTGCTGAATTTATAACTGCGACATGTGGTTATCACACTAACAGTTCCTCTAGTATACAAAAATCTGCCTGATAGACTGGCGGCGATGAGCAAACACCTACTAAAGCAAAAGACTAACAATATACTATTTACATTTCACAGAATTTAATCTACTAAGTAGGCACCCTTTATCTTAATCTAGAATAATAACTGTATAATATAGACTTTATCGTTACCTGAAGCGCCAACTCCTTAGGGAGCGATCTAGCTGTCAAATTTTCGACCCGCGTTCCGTGCAACGCAGAACTCTGTCCGCGGAACGTTAGACCATCGGTGGTGTACTCGGTAACTTAGATTTTACTTTAGATTATAAAACATCCGTAGATATTTTCATTGTTTTTCATTATGTTCTTATCACGTTATCGTGTTCATCTGTCATCTAATAAATGGCGTGGCGCTACCTAGTAGCAGTAACAGGAACGTCTTATGTTTCTACTTTCCTTGACTTTACAATCTTTGCGTTTGTTTGTTTCGTCAATTTTAAATATATCTTTAATAGAAAAGAAGTAAACAGAATAAGGGAATTAAGGATCAAGACGCTTTAAAAAGTGCAATAGGTCTGAGACCAGAACTTTAAATAATAAATCAACCTAAATAGCCGCAGAACACGCAATGAAAAGCATTTGAAAGTAATTGCTCTTCTTTTTTGTTCATTTAAAATAAACTGATCTTTAGTTTCAATCAAAGAAATAAACAAGCATTCGCTTCATGTTATATTTTTGTTCACATCATTGCGAAATTTGTCTTCGCTATCCGAATATGCCATGAAAATGTTTTTAATAAATTAGTTTATCACAGTCACTGCTGGACATAGGCCCCTCCCAATGTGCGCCACAGCATCTGATCCTCGGTCTTCCGCATCTTTCCGAAACAAAATCCTTTACCAATCCATCTTGCCAGCATGGTAACAGTAGGCTACAAACTATATGAACCAAAAAAAGCCCGCTAAGTTCCTGCCGGAGTCTTCGCTGGACGGGGCCGCGTACCGGTTGTCCATTTACCGAATATTAGTCTAGCTTTTTGGATTTTTTTTGCCTTTTTGTGGTCTTACAGAATAAATCATTTTTAACTTTGAATTGGACAATGGACAGAAGACATGATGCTTTTAATATACATAGATTATAGGTCATAAAATAGATAAATACTGCAGTAGGTATATCGGCGTCTGAAGACCCGAGACGGCGTGCGGTTTTAGTCAGTTCAAGCCCGACATAACCACCCCCGCTTGCCGAATCTGGTATCCAAAGGGATTTCCGCACAAAAAAAAATGGTGTATCAAATGAGTTTGAAGAGTTCTAATAAAAATATCACAGCATTGTAAGGATGCTACGGAGTTGTGAATTTTACGAGGCATGCACTCTATTTCAGTTATAGCATTTCAGTCAGAAACATTTTATTATACTTCCTATTTTGCTGAATACTATTCACGTGTTGTGAATTTCAAATTATGTAGTAATATGAAGTTTCATGTCACACAATATTTTATATTGCTTTATAGTTACGTGCATTCCGTTATAACTGGAATTTGAGACAATGAAACATTTTATTGGTGCCATATGAATCGCAAACTTTTCTGAGCAACAGACTGTATATTTTATTAGCTAGTAGCAACTATCTATGCAGATAATAAGGGTTCCATCTTTTCCTTTCGAGGTACGCAACCCTAAAAATGAATCTCTGTTACCCTTGTTCACGCCATAACTTGAGAACGACTTAACGGATTTCTAAAAAAATTCTAGTATCATAATCAGACTAAATAATAAATATGCTTTCGAGATTGAAACCACCACATGGGTATATTTATTTTTATAATAGTCTCTTTTTTAGAATAAGTTCTTTAAACTGAATACTTTGTAGAAGTTTATTACGAAGAGAAAAATTAAACAATTGGCGCAACAAATTGAAAAAGCGGCCAAGTGCGAGTCCTACTCGCTCATGAAGGGTTCCGTAACAGCAAGTAACATAATGTTTTTTTTTAAATTTTTGTATTTGAGTTGATTGAATGAAAGGTTTACGAATTATGACGTATTAAAAAAAACTACTTACTAGATCTCGTTTAAACCAACTTTCGGTGGATGTTTACATGGTAATGTTATTTTTTTTAGTTTTATCATTCTCTTATTTTACAAGTTACAGGGGGGGGGGGGGGAGGCGTACATTTTACCACTTTGGAAGTGCCTCTCGCGCAAACTATTCAGTTTCGAAAAAAATGATATTAGAATCCTGAAAATCATTTTTGAAGACCTATCCATACACACACGTATCGGTTTGATGAATAAAAAAAATTGTGTTTCGGTTCTAAGTATGGGGAAACCTCCTAAATTTATTGCTTTTTTCTATTTTTGTGTGAAAATCTTAATGCGGTTCACAGAATACATTTACTTACCATGTTTCAACAGCATAGTTCTTACAGTTTCAGAAAAAAGTGGCTGTGACATACGGACGGACAGACAGACAGACAGACATGACGAATCTATGAGGGTTGAAAACTACAGTATTATGGGCGGAAGGAGCTGCGGGTAGCAGCTAGTTAACTATAAATATATAGTACTAAGTAAAATACTGCACAATCAGGGACATCCGTCTATGAAGGTGCCTCTATCTAATAAAACATCGAAGTCAAAATAAATTTGTATTGTGTTTATTGTCAGGAGTACACTTTCTATAGCTGGAATGTTAGGGGGAAATGTCATTATTCCTTATACTGCCAGTATAGCATTATAATAATAATAGCCCCTCAGGGACGATTATCTTACCATGAGGCTAAAGCAATATTCTAAAGGGGAACATATATTAGCTTTTTTAGTAATAGAAACCTTATATCTATCTTAGCTATCATATGTGAAGCATACTAGTGCTTAATTTTCGTACAACATAGAAGTACTTAATCCATATTTATTTTGGAAAAAAAATATCATAAATTTACAAGTGCCCTGGAACATGTTCTCATGAAAAGCTGTTTTCTTTCTGTGTAGTACAAAATCTGGGTACGACGCGTGAACACAATTGGGAGGTGATTTCTTATGCTATACCAATGAGGAGTAGTGCATAATTCAAGGGCAAATGTTACATGTCTACTGATGTCTACTCTTATAAGTCATGCAATTTATTAGCCCTTTGTATGTCTATCCGTTTCTTATTTTTGTGACAAGTACAATGTAAATTTCTTTTAAATAGTTTAGTTTTTAGTTTTTAAATATAGAATCATTTTGTATAAGATCAACATATCAAACAATTTGAATGTAAAACTATTGAAGGTACAGGTTTATTTTGAGATTGAATTGGTGGATCATCCTATGGAACGGCATATGAAAGTTGCTGCTGACGACAAAAAGATATGTATTATTAACTTCTGTCAAACTGGAATTACTACTTGACCAAAGATTTTAAAATCTTCCACGGGCACGGTTATTATGCATCCCAACATTTTATCAAAATCGGTTGAGTACTTTTTGTGTGACGCTCGAATAAATAAATAGGTACTTACAGTTTTATAACGAATACTACGTTTACATTCCATGATATTGATTCATGATATTATAAGTGACATAGTTAGCTTTCAATGATGCAAAAGGAAGCCAACAAAATGTAGCTATGAATGGCCTTCGTGTATAACATCAGAGTAGATACCTGAAAAGCGCGTTTCTACAAATACACAGCTTACACACAGTTACAAGCGCAACACATGAATGTATTCCAAGGACTATATATGGACACATTCTTAGTATCCTTCACTAAGAGAAGTGTATTGGTTATGTAGATCCACTCGGTTCTGGCAGCTTAAAGCGGACAATAGTGGATATTGTCGTCGTTGGATCCTACGTACTACCGGCGGCTCATGAAAATACACGCATTTGGTGAATTTAGTGCGAAACACCAGCAATAAATAACTGACCCGGAAGGGACAAAGGCACAAGAGAATCATCCAAATGAAATGAAAAGGCCTTATACATAAAACAACGAGTCTTCCCCTTGCTCCAAACTTAGATCTCACCTCAGCTGGTGTGAATCAGGACAGTACATTTACATATGCACACAATACACGACTCTCTTTCAAAAAATACTATTACTATATATACTAATACTTGCTATAATATACTAATACTTGCTGAAAACTAACAAATTTACAATCGATCTTTACATTAAAATGACTTAATGAATAAATGGATGTATTATTATTTTTGTAATCTTCTGTCGACCAATTTAACATTTATGTTTATTATTTTATGTATAGTTTTAGAGTTAAGTTAGTTGATGACTTGGAATGTGTTAAGTAAATACCAATGGCGACTGTACAGTCAATGATTAAAGTAGCTTCACAAATTCTTATTTATTCTGATCACCTTCGCTGTTCAACCTGTCATAGAATAATAAATAAAATATGAAAATATATTAACTTTGTCCTCTGGAGCGGCAGCGTTGACATATATCGTTACGACTTTACTACTGAAATCGCAAGCTAATATAGCGACAAACATCGATTGCAGTAACGATGCTTGCGTTAAATGGTGGTCTCAACATTTGAGACAGCGAGCAAAATATGTGTACAGTAAACGGCGCTTTGGTTGGCACATCGGGAAGCACAGAGTGTCCGACTAAGATCGGCGTGCTTCGGTTTTGTAGAGTGTTCTCACAGTCGCACATCAGTACTTGAAGGACTAATATCCTTTTTTTTAACGTGTGGAAACCCCCAACGGCTTCACCCCCTCGGTGCCGACGATGGGGTGGGCGTGTGGGAATCAGACCGACTAAAACCACACGGTTTCCATTGCCGGGCACCCCGGGTAAGTTCGAAAGGATAACCCCAGGGTTACCGGTAGTTTTTGGCCGCCACCACGTCCTCGCCTGGTGGAGTCGGATTTTATCCCGCGTCGGTGATTGGCAGGCGTGTGTAGAGGACACACACGACACGCCTCCGTCTTGGCTTGCTTCTGTAAGGACGGTGGCGAGTCGGCCAACTGCCGTCCTCAGGCCCTGATCATGGAGGTCGGTAGTCCCAGGCGTAGACGAGTCTAAGGCGTCTGCGCTTACTTACTTACACTTAGGACTAATATCTTAAGTTATGTGCTATAGGTTCAGTGCTTTTCATATTGGCTGATGAAAGGTTGCTACCGATTGAATGATGGAATGACGAAAACTCCTCAACTAAAAGTAACACCAACATCAATATTGTAGGGGTAAAGGATTGGTGTTACAATTATTGCAATCGATCAAGCAAGTCATCAAGTATCCTAGACGGAAATAGAATAACCGTATTGCTGCCTTTTCATTTTCATTACAGATGCTAGCAGCTGCCACTTAAGCCCAAATTGGTAAAGAGTACAAAAATGTAGGCTGAGGCCCTCCGTAGCAAGTGGACAGATTCGCAACTGGACAGATTCTCAGCTGGACAGATGCTCAGGTGGACGGATTAGCAACTGGACAGAGTACAGTCATTAAATAAAATAATTTAAGTAGGCACTTACACAAATATTTGTAATTTCTGAATACGAAGAGAAAACTAATTACGAGATAACAAACGTAAACGATCTAAACATGTCTTAACTGAAATTTTGTTAATAACGCAATCGGATATTATATTTTGGATTTGCTTATCAATCAGGATTTGCTTTGTACGACGTTTTGTTTCTTCACAGTGATAAGAACTTCTACTTATTTTAGTATCAACAATTTTCGATTCTTTTTCAATAACTGTACAAACAAAAAAAGGGATGGTTTTTTTGGTATCTTGGCATTTATTCGTCGATGCCAGCCTTCTACAGCGTTAGTTGTACGAAATTTTTCGCCGTAGCATGACAACTGCTCAGATGTAATTTGCGTCATCCAATAATTTTTGAAATAATTTAAAAAAGCTTTACATTCATCATCATCTGCAGCGATTTCGTTTATTGCCAAAAAACCATCAGGTATTAAATAAAGTCCTGGGTAAAAGGGCTAGCTGCGTACACATTTGTGTCAAAATCCGACCATTTGTGGTAGAAGAAAATTTTAATTTTTTTTATTTTTTCCACACGGCATGTTGGTAATGGTAGTAACATCCTTTGACATTTACTTCCGGATAAATAAATTTTACAGCTTGTGCAATAGCCAATTCTTAATCGCATTTGAATTTTTTTATGTTAACAGACAACTGCTCTTTCAAAATTCGGAACATTCTTGTATAAGTATCCTGAGACTTGTTTGGTAAAACAATATATAATACTGGTACAAAATTGATACAGTCGTTACCCTTTGTTATGTCAACATGTAGTGTAAAAAGCTGGTAAAATGGTATTGGAACAATTTTGAATGTACCGTCTCCGTAATATTCGTCTGTATTTTTAATTGAATTTCTTGCTGCTGGGCTGCCAAACACAATTATTTTGTCTTCACGACCATCGTCGTATAGAAAGAAATCTTTAACTAGACATTCGGGTAATTTAATTTCTTCTAATTTATCAGTTTTGCACCTATTTACACACAAGGTTCTTTTGCGATATCTGTATAATGTGTCTTTTTTGTTCTTAAATGATGGTAATGCTGATGAGTTTGATGAATCAGAATCTTTTTTTTTCAAAAAAATGTTTTTCAAATATTTGTTGAATCGGCTCCATGTTACTGCATACTTCCTTTTTACATTTATGTAAAAGTTTCTCATTTCTATTTCGCTTAAAGTTTGGAGCACACGAGTGCCTACCTTCATTTATTACATCATTGTTGGTATTTACTGTAATAGAGGTACTGCACTCACGTTTGTTGCTGCATCTCCAATTTGTACAATTAGATTTATTCCGCTTCACAAAATTGTACCGATGTCCGGCATGTAATAACACAGTCCCATGGAGCGGGTCCTTCCCTCTTTTGCGCTGTCCGTCCACAAAGACTAGCTTGGATTTTTGCCGACTTGGACCAGCAATATCCATTTTCCCGATAAATTTATTGCTGATGAATTGATGACACAAGCTACTGACATTGAATATTATTTTATGGATGATATTCAATGTCATTGCTATCAATTTTATTATAGTTTCTATTGTTAACAAACAGTCCGCATTATGCAAATTGGTAGGTATCTAACTCATTCTTATAGTGGGCATAAAGTGGTTTCACGTGTATCATGGTTTATGTCACGGAACTGTACATGTCCTGTCCAGTTGCTAATCCGTCCAGCTGAGAATCTGTCCAGTTGCGAATCTGTCCATTTGCTACGGAAGCGGCTGAGGTAGCAAAAGTGAAGTGTGAGAAATTGTTATTGACTGCAAAGGCTTGTTTTATTTTGAAATAAAATATGCATAAGATGTGTATAAATGTTTCATTCAATTCACGGTAGAGCTATCTAAAACCTACCTATAGTTTTTATATGCAATAACTCATCTTGTGCTATTTACGTTCTTCGATAATTCCTACATTCAATACGACTGTGGAATGCTTTACCGGTAGACATAACCGCACACAATCTCTAACCACTTTTAAAATAATGGTTAAATAGTAGATTGTTACACAAGGGTTGAAAGTCAGCCATTTCACCCGAGATATTTTTGGCGCTCGAACGAAGTGAGAGCACCAATAGTTCGAGGGTGAAATGGGTGACATTTAACCGAGTTAAGCACTCTACTTTTCATTTCGACTATGTGAGGAAATTAAAATACTACACACACATTTAATGAAACAAGTATATATAATCAGTTAAAATTTAAAGTACAATTGGAAAAATTGGAAATAGATTATTAACAACAGTTTTTGCCTGTTCTTTAATCTCATCGGGAGTTAAATTAATATCCATGTCACGGGAATCACTTTCTGAAGCCATTTTTAACCACAATTAACACAAGGTATTTATTTATATTGAATCTCGTTTTCCCGCTAATTATTTAGCAAACTTAAATTGTTTTTGAAGTGAAAACTTCTTTAGCGGCGAAGTGTACTTTTTTGGTAAAACAGGTTAAACTCGCGTCAGTAAAACACGTGACCTGAAAGTAAGACAACAAATAAAGAAGCGCTAATTTTACACTGTACTAAACAACCTTGGTGGCGCGTTCGTCTAATGAGTAGTCGTTGACTTCGTCAAGACTGAGATCGATACCGACCGAGGCCCAAGAAACACTTTTTGTCATGATATAACTTTTTGTAATATTTATTCTATTTTGTGCCATAAATCTATTGATATAAAATGGAAATTAGACAAAGTGCATCTATTAATGAAAAAAGTGACGAAGAAATAGCGACAGAAAATGAGTGAGTACTTTATAAATATATTGGCGATGAGGGTTCTGGTAATAATGATGGTAAAAAAGTCGTTGAAATTATGGATGGAAGTTGATTTTTCTGAGAGATAACCTTTTTAATGTAAAATAATTGTAATAGTTCTAAAGTCTTAAATTTTTATTGTAATATAAATTGCCATGTTGGTGTACGATAGCGCAATAAATGAATATTGTATGTTACGACATAAATGATAGTACTTTTATACTGATAATTAAAGCAATTCGTGCAAAATTATTCCCTAACCATTCCAAAATATCAAAAATGCACAACGTTAATATTCAAGTTTTCACTTCTGCCGGCACTCCCGGAGTGCAAACCGTCGTTTTTTTAGGGCCTATAATCAAAACCTACAGGGTTACTTCCCGTGAACTTAGAATCTTGAAATTTCGTACGAAGTAACGTCTTATAGTACAGATAAAGGAAAAATTGCGAAAACCGTAAATTTTTAGTAACTCACATATTATTTTACACATTATCTTAAGTCTAACCTACCATTTCTTTAGACTTAATATGATTTGAATTATGACTTTACAAAGGGCGTTCTTATCGCTAAGAGCGATCTCTACTAGACGACCTTTGTATGGTTTTATTAGTAGGAGTCAAATGACAGTCGATGGCGTACTATGTCATAAATTATTCATAGATATAAATAAATAATTAAATACGAGTTGAATAATTAAATATTCAGATAATGATTTTTCATCCCTCCTGTTGGGAATGTTTAATTTTCATGGGCAGATAGCCGGGTTGAAAGTAGCTTATTTCATCCTTAGGGTGATAAGTATTCGGGGCCAGTTTCCAAAATTGTGGAAGACGGGGAAACTGGTCCTCATCCGAAAGGAGGGGCGCCCGGCGGACTCGCCGTCCGCCTACCGGCCCATAGTGTTGCTCGACGAGGTGTGCAAGCTCTTTGAAAGAGTCATTGCGAAGCGCCTCGTCGAGCACCTCTCAAGAGTGGGGCCGGACCTGGCGGATGGCCAATATGGCTTCCGCCAGAGGCGCTCCACCGTGGATGCCATCATGCGCGTGAGGGCTCTGGCGGAGGATGCAGTAGCCCGGGGTGAGGTGATGTTGGCGGTGTCCCTGGACATCGCCAACGCGTTCAACACCTTGCCCTGGAGTTGCATTAGGGAGGCGCTCGTGTATCACGAAGTGCCTCTCTACCTCCGCCGCATAGTCGGGGCGTATTTGACGGAGAGAGCCGTCATCTACCCAACCGTGACCGGTCTCGGTCGGCGTGAAATGTCGTGCGGTGTTCCACAGGGATCGGTCCTGGGGCCGCTCCTGTGGAACATCGGATACGACTGGGTGCTTTGCGGTGAGCTCGTAGGCGGTGCCGCCGTCACGTGCTACGCGGACGACACGCTCGTGACGGCGTGCGGGGCGACGTACCGCGAAGCGACCCGAAAGGCCACGACCGCGGTTGCCCAAGTCGTTAGGCGGATCCGGCGGCTGGGTCTCGAGCTGGCCCTGCATAAAACTGAGGCCCTGGAAGGAACGACTTGGGCGACCAAGCGCAGGGCACGCCGCAATAGCGGCGGTAAGGCCCATCATGGAGGATTGGCTGGAGAGGCGACACGGAAGCCTCTCCTACCGACTGACGCAGGTGATCTCCGGGAAGGGGTACTTCGGGGACCACCTGCATCGGATCAGGAAGGAGCCAACGCCTGAGTGTCATCACTGCGACGCGAGCGAGGACTCAGGGCTGCACACGCTGGCGGACTGCCCGGCGTGGGAGGCGCCGAGGCGTGACCTCGTGGCAGCCATCGGGGTGGGAGTCCTCTCGCTCGGCAGCATGATTGCGGCAATGGTGCGGAGCGCGAGCGCGTGGGCCGCCGCCGCCTCCTTCTGCGAGCATGTAATGCTCGCGAAGGAGGTGGCGGAGCGCGCCCGGGAAAGACTTAGAACTCTCCCGGTTCGCCGAGCCCGCAACTTGCTCGCCGCGCGTCGCAGGCAACTCAGGCGCCGGATGTCGCTTAACGACCTCCGTCCTCCATGAGCGCAGGCCTGGGGGTGGTGGGTGAGGCCACCTGTCACCCCAGCAGAAGCAGGCCGGGACGGTGGGGCGACTAGCGCCCCTCCCCCAAACCGGGGCAAGACGGGGACACCGTGGTTCCCAAACCCGAGGGGGCCATCTCGAAACCGGAGATGGCCCAGGGTCAGTCGGGGTGCGAGGGATATGCTCTATGGGCAACCTTACACCCCGGCGTCTGTAGACCCGAGACGGCGTGCGGTTTTAGTCGGTTCAAGCCCGACATAACCGCCCCCGCTGGCACGCGGGGGGGTATCCGAAGGGATTTCCGCCCGATAAAAAAAAAAAAAGGGTGATAAGTATTTCTTTTTAAATTTTAAGTTTTGCCATGGAGACCATGATAATTAAGTTACGTCATAATGCCAGATGCACATCTCGTGACCAACTCGATTACAATGTAACCAATAGATTTGATCTTCAAAACTTTTCTAATGTTGGCAGTATGTACATGAATGATAACTTTTTTCAGAATTAAAAAAACCGGCTAAGTGCGAGTCGGACTTGCACAACGAGGGTTCCGTACAAACCTGTAGGTATATAAGTAAGAGTAGTAGTATTTTCAATTTAATACCTCTACGCGTTCATAAGAAAAGAAGTAGTTACTTTAAAATTTTCAAAAACAAATTTTATTATATGATGTACTAAAAATTTACGGTTTTCGCAATTTTTCCTTTATCTGTACTATAAGACGTTACTTCGTACCAAATTTCAAGATTCTAAGTTCACGGGAAGTAACACTGTAGGTTTTTATTCCCGTGCGAGTTTCGAAAATTTGCGGCTTAAACGGCTGTATCTTTTGATTGTTGTGGCTTAGAAGTTTGTTTTTTTCACAACTTCAAGGGACAGTAGACCTGAGTATTAGATATAAATTTCAATTTGCGTTCCTGAGAAAAACGGTCTTGACAGACGGACGGACGGACGGACGGACGGACAACGAAGTGATCCTATAAGGGTTCCGTTTTTTCCTTTTGAGAAACGGAACCCTAAAAAAACGACGGTTTGCACTCCGGGAGTGCCGGCAGAAGTGAAAACTTGAATATTAACGTTGTGCATTTTTGATATTTTGGAATGGTTAGGGAATAATTTTGCACGAATTGCTTTAATTATCAGTATAAAAGTACTATCATTTATGTCGTAACATACAATATTCATTTATTGCGCTATCATACACCAACTTGGCAATTTATATTACATTAAAAATTTAACACTTCAGAACTATTACAATTATTTTACATTAAAAAGGTTATCTCTCAGAAAAATCAACTTCCATACATAATTTCAACGACTTTTTTACCATCATTATTGCCAGAACCTTCATCGCCAATATATTTATAAAGTACTCACTCATTTTCTGTCGCTATTTCTTCGTCACTTTTTTCATTAATAGATGCACTTTGTCTAATTTCCATTTTATATCAATAGATTTATGGCACAAAATAGAATAAATATTACAAAAAGTTATATCATGACAAAAAGTGTTTCTTGGGCCTCGGTCGGTATCGATCTCAGTCTTGACGAAGTCAACGACCACTCATTAGACTAACGCGCCACCAAGGTTGTTAAGTACAGTGTGAAATTAGCGCTTCTATATTTGTTGTCTTACGTTCAGGTCACGTGTTTTACTGACGCGAGTTTAACCTGTTTTACCAAAAAAGTGCACAACGCCGCTAAAGAAGTTTTCACTTCAAAAACAATTTAAGTTTGCTAAATAATTCGCGGGAAAACGAGATTCAATATAAATAAATACCTTGTGTTAATTGTGGTTAAAAATGGCTTCGGAAAGTGATTCCCGTGACATGGATATTAATTTAACTCCCGATGAGATTAAAGAACAGGCAAAAACTGTTGTTAATAATCTATTTCCAATTTTTCCAATTGTACTTTAAATTTTAACTGATTATATATACTTGTTTCATTAAATGTGTGTGTAGTATTTTAATTTCCTCACATAGTCGAAATGAAAAGTAGAGTGCTTAACTCGGTTAAATGTCACCCATTTCACCCTCGAACTATTGGTGCTCTCACTTCGTTCGAGCGCCAAAAATATCTCGGGTGAAATGGCTGACTTTCAACCCTTGTGTAACAATCTACTATTTAACCATTATTTTAAAAGTGGTTAGAGATTGTGTGCGGTTATGTCTACCGGTAAAGCATTCCACAGTCGTATTGAATGTAGGAATTATCGAAGAACGTAGTGGAGTGTAAATGCAGCTTTAATTTCAAATTTTATGATGATCTTAAGAATCAATTGTGCGTTTCATGAAGGAACTCAAATCGTCCCTTCAGATGGAATGTGCTGATGGGTTAAACCATTGCGTATCGAATTGTATTCATGCGAGAACCTACTCGCATGAATACGACTCACCGCCAGTATCTCATAAGGAAATTATTTCCAAGTAGATATTACAACAAATTGAAAATAACCTTTAAGATTCTGTCATAAATTACTTAAGTTTAAATTTATGGTTGTATGGATTTTAGCTGAATGGATCTGTGGCCCATAGAATAAAGTCTGCAATAGCACATAGCCTACTTTTTTTCTCAGGAATAGGTTCCTGTGTGTGGCCTGTAGGAGCCTATACCGGGGTCCAAAGTGCAAGTTTTTTAGTTGAAATGTGATGATGATAATATCGCGTCTCTGTTGAAGCTCTACAAAATCCTTCATTCATATTATTCATTCATATTATTGTTCAATTTTCATATTTAATAACATAAAATAACAAATAAAATATCAACAAATCACACAGTTAACGAGCGTAAAGTACTTTGGGGGCTGGCAAAAATACTCGTGAAGACCTACCGATAATTCGTTAAGTTTGCGATTAAATTCTTTTAGATATCGATAATAATCGCGTTAATAATTTGCGTAACGAGTTAGCGCCCGTCGTTGTTATACGTAACCGTGGCTTCGTAAAAATTAATATAATTCTTAGGTCAAAACCGGTTTCGAACAAAGATCATTTTTTCCTCTTTCTCAACTAGTTACTAACTAGCAGTTTCGATGGCGGCCGAAGTGGCGTTTAGAGAGTACCGCTTCTGGTGATTATAAAAATACTTATAAGTTAATTATTGATAAATTTATTCTAATGTACAACCATTGACGTTGTTTCCTTGCCTTCTACAGCCTGAATTATAACAAACATTAACCCCTTAAATTTACAGGAATATTTCAAAGTATGTGTTCTTAAATGTCATCAAATTAACACCCTGTGAATCAAGGATAGTTGCCAAATAATTCCCTGATGCGAGAATTGTCTATAAATTGAATTTTAGATAGATATCTCACCAAGTTTTCAGTGATAGTTTTTCTCTTTCTGTCTGTTTTTTTGTAAGTATTTGAACTAACTTCATGGTGCACTTAGAAAAACGTGAACTCTCGAAAGCCATATCAGGAGAAGAAAGCATAGTCGAACAGATCCCGGGCTCCAACGTATAAGCATTGCATGCTGGGATGATGATAGCTCTAAATATTTAATGATAAAAGACAAACCAAAAATTAGTGAACGGATCCCGAGCTCCGAAGCCTACACGATAAGATGATTTATTTAATATAATGAAACTAGTACCAGAAATACATTAATACCAAGAAACGTACATTAATTTATGCGGTTAGTAAAATACATCCAGCTCTTCAAATTTTAAAATATTCATTCATTCATGAGTTCATTACTGTGCTCCATCCGCCTCAAATTACATGTATAAGCATTTTTTATTATTTCTACTTTCCAGTGTCATTTTTCAGGTTGGTTTTGAAGTCAGTTTTTTTAAAAAGATTTACTAACTCATCTTTACTTAATTGTTTCTTGTTTTTATATTTGGGATATTGTAAGAATGGAGAAATTAACAGAATACATTTGTTTTTACGATTTGGTTATTATTATATTCATCCGTTATTTGAGAATTATTAATTAACATAAAAATCACATAAAAGAAACCCAAAATAGGATAATCCAGAAAATAGGGTAGAGTTGGACTCTAGCTCCCACCTCAGCTTTAGTATTTCTATTTTTTATACCTACATAGATAGATAGGGATCGTTAGTTTTACACTAAATAAGTTTTTATAAATGATAAAATCTCAATTTAGTCATTATAAATTGAAATGCATAGTTTTTATTAACGATCTATACTTATTTCAAATAAAATTATAGATTGAGTTTTCATAAAACGAGATTTTCTTTTGCGTGCGTGCGACCAAAGAGAAGGTACCTGATTGATGGCAATGGTCTACTTTATTAAGTGGAGAATTAGCTTACAAAATGAGTTTGTAATATACCTCTGCAATACTCTTCAAAGATATACATGTATAAGTATATAAACTCTAGTCTGAGATTGAAACAATGTAAGTATTTGCAGACAGAGTTTGTACACGGTCTGCGTAGTACATTACGTTGGCAATAGCTTTATTGTTTTCAGTTGTTACTTTGTGATCAATTGACTACGGATAGTCAGGTCACGTCGCAACATCTGATATATCAACTTTATTCCAGGAACAACCGCATTTGTTACAGTTGCGACAGTTTTGCTTTATTTCAGTACATTATATTGTTTCATATCAGTTGACAGTGCCACCTAAACTGTTACATCTTTGCACATTTTATGAATGAACTACAATTAAAAGTTTAAATTTAAATTACGGTAGCTTTTGTTCGTTAGATATTACTATAGAAAGGTGTTGTTGAATGAGTTAGGGGGTGAACTAAGAACTACGGGGTCAAGCTAACGTCACCTGTAAGCCTGTATACCTGCTGATTGACGGACGAGGCTCTTGCGCAGACTTTCCTCACGGGGTTCACGGGGGTCACATAAAAGCCGTATAGGCTAAGCGAATAGGAGGAGAAAGAGTAAGCGGACCCTGGGCTCTGCGGGGAAAGCCTCGGATGCAACCGGGAACAACGCTAGGGTGTTTTTGCAGTATTGGGCGATCACTTGTTAATATGAAATAGTATGTGTATCATGACGTAAAAATAATCTTAATATCAAAATCTATTTACTTAATATTAATCAAAGTCATGTTCGTTATTCCGTTTATAACTCGTGAACGGGTAGACCTATTTTCATGATGTTGATTTTTTAGATTTGTCTCGGCTTATGCTGTGCCATTCTGTGGTTTTTTTTTATGCGATAATCCCCACGTTTACCCCACCACCGGCCAGAGGGCATAGTTATGTCGGACTCGAACCGACCAAAATCGGACGCTGTCTCGGATCTCTGATGCGGGGCGTAAGGTGGCCAAATAAGGCAATATCCCTTGCACCTGAGCTGACCCTGGGCCATCTACGGCTTTGAGATGGCCCCTTGGGGATACTGGGCCTATAATAGCAATTAGGATAATAAAAAATGAGACATTCATGAAATAAATTCAGCTGATAAGGTAACCAACATAATTTGATTCTAAGGCAGAACAAAGTTTGTCGGGTCAACTAGTCCAATATAAAAATTGTTTGTACCTTGTTGAGCTTGCCGTAAAGCAGCATAAATACGACCGAACTTTCTAGACAGGACTAAAAAAAACAATGCGGTGTGTCAAACATAAATAACAATAACGCATTAAGTCACTGTAAAACAAATAATGAAATGGGTTGCTAAAGTATTGCAAAGTGCAGTGAGGAGTAATACTTTCAGCTCGTGTTGTTATGCAGCGCCGCGCACCGCACCGGCGACGTCGGCGGCAACGGGTGGCGAGCCCGGCGCCCTCATAAATTCCGATTTATCGCTCAGCCTGCCGAACTTTCTGGACGCCTCACTCACCTCACCCCAAAGGAAATCTTATTTTATTTAACTTCTTTATACTCTTCCCTAGTTCCACGTCTATTCCGATAAAAGCCAATTAAATGGCTATTTCCTTGAATTATTTTCGTTTTTGGTTAGTTTGGTAGTAATTAATTATATTATTTACCTATAATTTTTATTACCGTGGATCCATTGATATAGAAACTAGATAAATAATGCGTTTTCATTGTATTTTAATCTGATCATAATTAATTTATTTTGTATGTACATATTTAAACGTATTCTGTAGTAGATTTGAATTTTATTACTATAAATGCATGAGTTGGGACAAATGGGTATAGTCTGAAATAGCACATGCTTACTTTTTATATCCGTAATAGGTTCCTGGGCCGCGGGAACGGGAGCAGTTCGCGACTAATACATTCTAAATTATAAAGATCGGCCACCACCAACCACCATTCGACTTACTTATCTCATGAGATAATTTTATGATAAGTGCTACGTAGTACGTATTTGAAATAAATTTAGACAGCTAAAGACGGGTAACTAAGCTAGATGTTGGCAAGTGTGTTCACATCGAAAATAATTTGGGGTATCCTCTGTCTGCAACTACTATAAAGCCAGCCTACACAATGGAAATAAGACCAAACATTATTTTTATTATGGTAATTCAACAATACTTAGAAGCTTTGACTGAATACAAGCTTAGAACAATAGTAGGTAATACAATGTAGGTATATAAAATCGTGAAGAATGAGATGGAGTAAGTCTTGCGTTGGGATCAATTACGAAAATAGTAATGAGTTTTCATACCCTATACAGAACAACACCTGCAGGGCTGAAGTGTAATCCTCATACAGTGCAATTCTTTACCAACACACGTATTTCGTTCTTCCTACAATCTCTGGTTTTTTAAGCGGGTCCTGTAAAAGAATCTGATGAGGTCGTTAAACTGAGAGCCACTATTTTAGCATTATTTATATCTGAAATGGTGACCCTCATTCCTGAAACTTCTCCTCAGCTTAGCTTAACATTGAAAGCAATATTGGCGCGCCCTGTATAAGAAAAAAACAATATTGGTTCAATATTAAAATACTAGTTCTCAAGACAATAAAAGGTCACATTTAACATTTATAAAATTCGTGAGAAAACAAAACAAGAAAGAAATTATTTCACGTCTGAGTAACAAAACACAAAGGTGTAATTTATTTATGTACATTCACATACCAAGTAATTTTTGTAGGGGCAAGAGAAGCGAGAAAATAATAGACGAGGGGGAAATAAAAAAGGCAAATTTAATATCGTAGTCGATAATGTAGTAGTCGCTTAACAATAATATTGGGGGTAGCACAGGTAGCGAGCGACGTGGCGCCAAGTTTTTACACAAACAGAGCAATAAATGTCGCCGCTCAAACAATTTTAGGGGAAGAAAGCAATTATTTATCTTTTGCGATATATGTATGTATGCGATCTGAACGGTAATCCGTTCACCTGCCGCCGCATGTTATTGCCCAACTTACATTATTGCTATTGGCGGTGAAACGAATTCCATTTCCTATCATGAACGCGCTGTCAGCGGTTTGTGACAATGTTTTAGATAGGGGTGCATTGTTTTGTTATCGGACAAAAGTTTTCCTTCTAGGTATTATTTTAACAATAAATATAAATATACTGTAACAATAATTGAAAAGGGTAAGGTGGTTTGGGCACGTAGAACGAATGAGTACTGAGGTACTGAGCGAATGACACACCAAATATGATGTTAGGCCTCGGTAAGTGGGCAGGCAGGCCGGAGTCGACCTCGCAGAACATAATATTGATCAAATTATTTATGTATTGAAAAACGGGCAAGTCAAAAGCGCTCGAATTCAGCGGCCTTGCCATAAGGTGAATGAAGAGTGTAAGGCCAGTAGTAGATGGCGGGCTGTTATCCTTGCAAACTAAATTGGTTTCTGATGTTTTATTCAATGAACTATTAGAAATAAGCAGAAGGGGTCGTAAATAACAACAAGCTGTAATTGAAATAACTGTCCTGTATTTCCGTATCTTACAATAATCCTCTCGTCTCAACCTCACCGTTCCGCAGTCTACCCTCTAATGTCACTCCCTCGTTCCTTCACTACCCGCGTTACATTTTTTTAAAAGCGCTGGGTTGATATTTTGATCAAAATGAATTATCTTTTTTAACAAAATATAAATTAGCCTTAAACACTCTTATTTTAATTAACCACTAACAAAATGTTTTACAATATTTATTGTATTTAAAATAATGTTTTTATAAAAAAGGGAAAATGCTAACAGTCGGCCATCCTGTCCACGGAATGTCCCTATTCCGGTTTCGGCCATCTTACCGATTGTATGCCCCCATACAGATGAATAATTAAATTTATCATTAATAATTTCATGATGCACATTGCTCACCATAATATTGAATTTGTACAATGAAAGAAAAATAAATAACAACCATATTTCGTAGAACAAAAAAAAAGAATTATCGTACCTAGTTGTTTCGCCTCTATTACTTAATTAGTAAAGTAAATTAATATACTACTAATCTAATATTAATTCATTATTCATGTTTAATTCAAACACTTTGATTCATAACAAAAAAAAACATAATTACATAAGATAATACTATTTTCTTTTTTTTCAACTAAAAGGTAAGTTATACCTTGGGAGTAGATTAATTTAAATTATATAAATTCGAATCCCTTGAATTCGCAATCAGGTCAGCAGCAAAGGGTGAGAAGTGTTAAGATGATGACTAATTGCAGTGCGTTCTAATTCTTCACGTTGATCGTCTCAATTAATAAGTAAGCCGTTATGTTTATGTTCGTTTTATATCGACTGGCCTGAAAGAATAAAAGAAAGTATTGAAAGTTTATCTGATCTTTTATTTACCTACTCTGGTTACCTGCATTGAATGTTATTGGAGTGGTTCTGAAATTATTGAAATAACATTTAAAAATCAAAATACCCAAGACTGTATTGGGTGAAGTTGCAATATAATTAATTATTATTGATGATTGTGTTACTTTGCATGATATGAAAATGATTAAAAGCTATACAACCGCGTGACTTTGCTGTTGCATTGTATTTAGTCAGTGAGTACTGCTTGTACTTCGGCATCCTTCACCGGGCCAGGCAGTGAGCACCGCTTGCACTTCGGCATCCTTCACTACTTTAGTGAGTACCGCTTGTGCTTCGGCATCCTTCACTATACTCAAGCCATAAAAGGTGAGCACCGCTTGTACTTCAGCATCCTTCACTTGAGTAATAGACTAGGTGCGTACCAGTTAATTTTGGCCATTGGGCATCCATATAAGCTTCATATGCCATTTTCTGAAACATCTTAGGAATATGGAAGGAGAGGATTGGGAGGAGTTATATTACCTATTTGTTTACCTACCTATTATAACACACTGTCTATCAAAATTATGTAACATACTTATTTTTTTGATTCTAACTAAATTCGCAAATTATATATTTAAACTAGTTCTTTTAATTTGAGTTTTGTGTTTCGTCACTATTGTCCGACTCATCATTATTATCCGAATCATTACCAGAACTGAACGTTATCCACTTTTTTAAATGGTCGGATGGGTACACGCTTCTATATTTCCTCTTAGAGTGTCCTTCTATACTAGAAATTTCGTATCTGTCGTTCTTTAACACAGCAGTGACTCGAAAAGGGCCTCGAAACTTGGGACGTAATTTCTTACTTTTCCCATCTGCAGGGTTATGATGATTTGGTATCATAACCAGGTCACCAACCTTATAAAATTTTGTTGGTGCCCTACTATTGTCAAAGTATTTTTTCATATACTCTTGATTCCTCTTCGTACTCTCTTGAGCTATTAGTCTTATTTCATCGCGGGATAACTCTTCGTTTTGACTAATATCTAAGCGAGCTTCGTTTAACGCGTTTACGATAGGTCCTTCGCTTTCGTTAACCGTTCGAAAACCAAACACGATTTCGGCTGGGGTTTTTCCGGTACTTTTATTTTTCATATTATTTAGGCTCCACTGTACTCGCCCTACCTTTTCATCCCATATACGTTCGTCCATCCCGTGATTGGTCGCTGCCAACGATTCTAATATGGTTCGATTGTATCTTTCGATTTGACCATTGGCACGGGGAGTTGCGACCGCGTTTAGAACGTGCTTGACGCCTAATGAGACTATAAACTTCTTGAAAGTTGTTGAGGTGAAACTTGTTCCGCGATCCGAAATTATGACTTTTGGTATACCGATAATATTAAAAAGCTCTTGTAAAATATTAATTGTTGTCTTAGACTTTAGGTTCCGAACAGGTTTCACAAAAATAAATTTACTAAAGCCGTCGATAATGCCTAAAATATACGAATTGCCCCGTTTGCTCCTGACAAAAGGGCCTAGGTGGTCCATATGTAAGGTATGGAATGGGACATCACCTTTCGGTATAGGGTGTAAATAACCAGTTGCTTTAGATGATGGACCCTTGTTATACGCGCAATTGAGGCATGAAGAAACATACTTCCGGATAAATTTATTCATTTTAGGAAACCAGTAGTCCTGTTTGATTTTATCTAAGGTTTTATCATACGAGAAGTGACCGGTTTCATCATGACTCAATTGACAAATACGCCATCGAGCTCCTTTGGGAACGACCCATTTTAACTGATCACCTACCCGCCGGTAAACCTTATCATCTTTAAGAACAAAATTCGTCAAAATGTCCTTTACGTCCTTTTCTCCTCGATTTAAAATTATTTTAGTTCTCTTTAATTCTGGATCTGTCATTTGGACAGTTTGAAGCCAGTCACTGGATTCAATATTCATGATTTCAAATTCGCGACCTTCTGTTAACTCGAAGGAATTGTCGTCTTTCACGGGGTTTCTGCTTAGTGCATCCGCATGTTTCATGTGGTCCCCTGGTCGATACTCAATACTAAAGTTGTACTCCTGGAGGAGTAGCCACCATCTGGCAATCCGTGGTACTAGGTCTCTCTTTGTTAAGGTAGTCCTTAGTGCGTTACAATCCGTATATACCTTAAAATGTATGCCAATAAGATATGTGCGGAACCTCTTTAGTGAGCAAACGACAGCCAGAGTTTCTAGCTCATACGAATGAAAAAACTCCTCATCTTTTGTCGTTTGCTTACTAAAATAAGCAACAGGTTTTAGTGGCGACTTTTCGTCGGGTCGTTGTAACAATATTCCACCCAAGCCTAACTTACTTGCATCGCAGTGGACTTCTGTAACATAATTTGGGTCATACAATGCCAATAGAGGTCTTTCCACTAAATTGCTCTTAATTTTCTGGAAGACCTTTTCTTGATCTACGCCCCATTTCCACGGTACATCAGACTTTGTCAGAGTAGTAAGAGGCTTTGCGATACTAGCAAAATTAGAGATAAATCTCCTAAAAAAACTTGCCAATCCTACAAACTGTCTCACTTGGTGAACGGTTGTTGGAGTGGGAAATGAGGCTACCGCATCTATTTTTCTTTGTCCTGGTCTCAGACCACTTTCTGATATTTCATAACCTAGATACTCTAAATTACTTTGAAAGAAATAGCACTTTTGTAAGTTTAACGTCAACCTAGCTTGACGTAAAGCATCTAGAATTCTGGTCAATTTCTGAAACCCTTCTTCAATTGTTGATGAAGGTGACAAAATATCATCCATATAAGGCATGGCCAATTCGTACCTATCTTTACCTAAAGCCTTGTTTATCATATGTTGAAAGACGGCCGGGGCATTCACTAAACCGAACGGCATTCGCGTGTATTCATAGTGCCCATCAGGCGTTACGAATGCAGTCAGGTGTCGTGAATCCTCGGCCATTGGAATCTGATAATAGCCAGATTTTAAGTCCAAACTAGTAAAATACCTCATACCATTTAATCTATCGAGTTGGTCATCGATTACCGGCATCGGATAAGAATTCTTGACAGTTTTCCTATTCAACGCTCGGTAATCGACGCAGAGACGATATTCGTTATTCTTTTTTCTCACCAGTACAATTGGACTTGCATAAGACGAGTCCGACTCTTGTATAATCTTATTCTCTAGTAGTTCATTAACCAGCTCTCGTACGACTTCGCGTTCTTTATGTGCTAATCGATATGGTTTATAAGAGATGGGGTTTTGATCATTTAATTTAATATGCATTTCTGAAATGTTAGTGCTGCCTAATTCAGTTGTATTCAAAGCGAAACAGTCCCTATAGTTACTTAAGAGATCTAGCAAACGTTCCTTTTGTTCTTGACTAACTCCCGGTCCAACGTGGATCATATCTATGGTTATCACGGGTCGGTTTAATGTTTCATTATCGCCATTGAGCTGTATGCGATTCACTACTAAACTAGGTGGTACGTAAGACTTAACCTCGTCGAGCATTGGTAAGAAATATGCGCGAGCTAATAGTTTACCACTCTCTATTAAAACTTTGCCGCCTGATATATTAATAGCTATAATTGTTCCTATGCCGTGATTGAGATGATAAGCGCCTTGTAATATTATATGCTCGTCATTTTCTTTATAAGATGTACTACCCGGTATGTAAATATAACCTGTATTGATTGTGTCAGAACGTATAGTCAAGCATTGTATGCCTACCAACTCTGTTGAACAATTTGCGAAAATCGTAATTTTTTCTATATCAGTGTTTTCTGAATATAGTACTAAGTGTCTGTTTGTTTTATGTACAATTACATCAGGTAATTCAGTTAAATTTTGACCTATTAACAAATCTGTATTCAAAAATTTATCATCGACTACTAAGGTTTCTATTTCAGTGTGAACGAAATCTATATTAACATCAATTGTAGCACGTCCTATAGGTTTCATGATTCGGAAAGCAAACCCCTTTATGACAGGTAAGTTATCAGTTTTAACTAAAACGCTTAAATCATCGGCTGTGCTTTTACTCATAATAGTGCATTGACTTCCAAAGTCTATAAATGCACTCCTACTAGTCCCGTTTACTGTTATAATTTTATGATAAATGTTTAACGGTGTACCTTGAGTAGTAATTTGTTGAACTTCTTTGAAGGTGTTGTTGGAATCTGATAAGTTTTTTTCTTGTAACTGTTCTCGTTTACAATGCTCGGCGCTGTGTCCCAAACGTTGACATTTTGTGCATCGGTGTAGGGGTTTAGGACATCTCGGGACAGTATGTCCGACTTCCGAACAATTAAAACATTTTACTGTCCGGACAGAGTTCGAAAATTTCGTGCTTTTGTCAACGGATTTACTCGTATTTATTTTAGACGGTGGAACCGGTTTTCTTACATCTAAGACTGGACGGATATATTTAATAGAAATACTCCTTAAATACCGCAGCAATTGACTAGGGCGTTTGTAATTCGCTCCTTGAGCATTAAGCTGCACATTATGATCATAGATGCCGTGAATTATACAATCAACTGCATCCTTGCCTCTTATATTACATCGACTAACTAACTTAGATTTTTCGTAAAAGTACTCCTCTAGCGTTTCCTCTCTCCTACTTCTCCTATTCAACATCTCTGTTAGTCGGTCCGCATAATTTCTATCATCAGGAAAACATTTCAAAAGTTTTCGCTGCCAATCCTTCCAACTCAAATCAATTGACCTTAGCCCTTCGTACCATTTTCGCGCTAGACCAGATAACTTTGGTAATGCATGGTAGATGATTTGCCTTTCGTCCCACTGATAAATCAAAGCTACTTCGTTAACTTTCCTGAGCCACGCCTTGGTACTTTGTGTTTTCTGACCCGGGTCGAATTGAGGAATGACTTCTTGCGCACCAACGTACGCATTTGACCCACGGTTATTAATTGCATCTATAAAATCCCTCATAAGATTTTTAGAGGAGCCGCTACGGCTTCTGGGTCTCCTAGAGCGAGTTTTCGAAGCGTGTCTAGTTTTTGATCGAGACCGACGATAATTTGATGAAAAACTATCATCAGATGAGAAGCTACTTCCGGCTGATGACTTCTCGGTCTCAGAAGTATCCCGGCGAGACTTCCGATGAGCGCCAGCCCTCCTCCTTTCAACGCGGCGCGATCGCGAACTCGAACTATACCGTTTACGGTTTCTTTCGAAGTGTTCTCGCCTTAACGGAGATCGACTCAATCTGCTAGAGTGGCTACTTGTACTCCTACTACTAGCATCTTTACGTTTACGGTAGTCACCGCTGACACGCACACGAGTAGACGAATACGTAGATCGTGATCGGCGACGTTTCGATGTTGTCAAAGACGTGTCTCTTTTACGTTTTGTAAGTTTACGGCTATGCGTGGATGGCATACGTGGCGTGTATGTACCTTGATTAGTATCGGACATGTTGAGCGGCTAACTCACTATGAATAGGTAATATAGGGAAGGCGGGGGACAGGTGTACATATATAATTTTAATAAAGTTATAGACGGAATAATGTCCCATAAATTGCTACTAAATGTAGAAATAAAATAATGACATCAATAGCAGAACTACACCTTCCACTTGTATAGGGTGCAGTATATATTAGTATGTAAATATTAATGTTAACTTGAACTGTAGAAAATAATACTAGCATGTATTCCATGCCATTGTATATATATTGATAGAAGTAGACGTCCACTAACTAACCAAAACAGATCCGAAACAGATACAATACAATCCTGCGCTTGGAGGAGCGTCAATTACCGTGGAATACAAACCCATTACCGATCATGAATTGAATTCATACAGACATTAACGGTTACCTACATTCTTATCGGAAGAACATTATAGTTTTAAGGTAATAAATATGACGAATGTTAGTTGATTTGTCTGATGTTTTCGTTACAATTAAGATTACAAAATAAAGGCATTCTTCTTTTCATATTGATCCTTTACATTTACTACTCAAATTGCATAATTGAATGTTTCAAAATAATGAAAGTTCTATTGCATTGATACCTATATTGTTTTCAGACAAAACAAGTAAATAACAGGTGTTTCAGTATTTTCAATCATAAATACCGCTATGCAATTATGATATAATTTGCCACATAAAAGAAATATTTACGAGGGTATTATTTTTAATTCTAATTTGTAATAGGTACCTTAAGTATAATTAACTGTTGCGTAGGTGATACGAAGAGACAAATGTTCGAATAATGTACTCATTACACTCGATGTGCTATTGCAATGTTAATCGTAATAAGTGAATAATAATGAATAAATATTGGACAACATCACATACAGTGCTCTGATCGTATAAAAGTTCGTTATCCACTTATATTGTCCCGACCGGAATCGAACCTGGGAGCTTGGAGATGGCGACGCCTAGAGCGGCCTCTGCGTTACGGAGGTTGTCGTAATACAGCGGGGCATGAGTGTTGTAAGACACTATACAGCAATGTGCATAGAGAATTACTAATAAGTGCACTTTGAACGAAATATTTTAGTAAGAATGCCATTGATACCTAATTGAAAATAGATTACCATGGACAAACTATTACGAGCCAACCAACTAACACTGAAAACGACGTCGCCACCAACGCGTTCGTCACAGTTTTTACTTAGGGCTCTGTTGCTTACTTATAAAATGTATAAAACACTTACCCACTTGTAGGCGCAGTAAAGTAAAAAAATACTTTCCATCCCACTTCTGACTTATTAGAAATAAGCAGAAGGGGTCGTAAATAACAACAAGCTGTAATTGAAATAACTGTCCTGTATTTCCGTATCTTACAATAATCCTCTCGTCTCAACCTCACCGTTCCGCAGTCTACCCTCTAATGTCACTCCCTCGTTCCTTCACTACCCGCGTTACATTTTTTTAAAAGCGCTGGGTTGATATTTTGATCAAAACAATTATCTTTTTTAACAAAATATAAATTAGCCTTAAACACTCTTATTTTAATTAACCACTAACAAAATGTTTTACAATATTTATTGTATTTAAAATAATGTTTTTATAAAAAAGGGAAAATGCTAACAGAACCTTCATTGACTAAAAGGAGCGGTAACGCAGTTTAGTTTCAAATTGATCGAGATTCTTATTATTTACTAGTCAAATCGGCGCTTAGCGGAATAAAACAAGTGTGAAAAATTAAGATTACCTACGTGTTGTGTAAGATGCTCGACTATAGATTAGATTCCACCAGGTAATACTGCTGCAAGTCGTTAGCCGTGTTTGAAACATCGTGTATAAAGTTTATAAAATGTACTATCATATGTGATTTGTTTAATTGAAGTCTAGACGACTGGTAGATATTAAAATTCTTTATTTCAGTCAAAGATTTAACTCAAAGGTTCCGAAATCATTCAAATAGCCTTTGAGAGTAAACGAAGCGTTTGCCTGTTGTCGAAAGAAAATTCCAAGTCTTTGGGAAGTATATTGACAGAATCGAAATATAAATTCGAAATATTTTCGTTGTAAATACATAGGTTCAATAATGAAGGCCGCTGCAAAAGCATCAGTAAGTCAACGAGGACATGTGGGTATACTTTTTAGGGTTCCGTTGCCAAGTGGCAAAAAATGGAACCCTTATAGGATCGTCATGTCTGTCTGCCTGTCCGTCCGTATGTCACAGCCACTTTTTTCCGAAACTATAAGAACTATGCTGTTGAAACTTGGTAAGTAGATGTATTCTGTGAACCGCATTAAGATTTTCATACAAAAATAGAAAAAAAAACAATAAATTTTGGAGGTTCCCCATTCTTAGAACTGAAACTCAACATTATTTTTTTCATCAATACCATACGTGTGATCTGTGTAAATATATAAGGTCTTCAAAAATGATAATAAGGTTTCTAATATCATTTTTTTCTAAACTGAATAGTTTGCGCGAGAGACACTTCCAAGGTGGTAAAATGTGTGCCCTGTAACTTCTAAAATAAGAGAATGTGTTCCGTACTAGTACTAAGTATAAATAAGTATAAATATTTATAACACATTTGGAATTGAATATTTTTCTCATAGCGACTTTTCATATTTTGTTTACTTTCGAGGGTCGTAGCTGGTTAGCATTTCATTCTGTACATCGGATGTTGCAATGGCTGCGACTAACTTCATGCCTACCTACAATTGGTGGGAATATTGACATATTGTCAAGGTGAGATCGTTATACGCGTTCCCGCTGGACGGCCGTGTCGCCTGCGCCTCCCAGCGATTGTTGATACACATTTCGAAAACAGTACACCTCATCTTAGTGTTAGTGAATAGACTATAACCCCCAACGACCTATGGACTCCCTATGTTGTGATAGTGAGGCTATCCGACCCCTGCTGGATTTTAGAAGACCTTTCCCCGGGCCCGGAGTGCGCCTTGCAATCTGAAGAAATCAGGTGAGTGATGGCTAGCTAGACCCGCTACGCGACAGAATGATAAAACTAAAAAAAATATTTAATGTATATTAATATTATAAACTTCCACCGAAAATTGGTTTGAACGAGATCTAGTTAGTAGTTTTTTTAATACGTCATAAATCGTAAACCGCAATTTACTTTTCATTCAATCAACTCAAATATAAAAATTTTACTTGCTGCTACGGAACCCTTCATGGGCGAGTCCAACTCGCACTTGGCCGGTTTTTTATGATTAAACGGGATAATATTAGCGTAAGTACGTCCGGGAACAATCTAGGATACATTCGAGGTTTTTACCTCGGAGCCTGGAGCCTGCTCAATATTTCTCCTCCTTTTATGGTGGCTTTTATGGGAGTGACGCCCTCTGACCTTCCAACCCCGAGAGCAAAGCCTGCGCCAGAGACTCGTCCCTCAATCAGCAGGTGACGGACTTGCAGATGAGGTTGGCTTGGCCCCGAAGGTCTTAGTGAGGCACCCAACACATCAATGGCAGTATCGTCGTATACACAGTAGGCCTACCAAAAAACGTAATTGCGGGCCCACACAAAACCCGAACGAAAGAAGTGTGTTTTAGGTACCATCAAGTTACTTCGGATTTCCTTCTCTCGATCGGGACCATAAAGTATGTTCAGAAGTGAATTAAACATATCAAGGAGGTTTTCGTTACCAAACCAATGTTAATTGTCGCTCGCTTAATAATGTGCCCGGTAGATGGCAATAGACTCGCCCCCTATTACATTGGGACCTTAACATAACTGGCAAATCGTGGGTGTGTAATACACCTCTGCCTACCCCTTCGGTGATACAGGCGTAAAGTTATGTTATATTTTTATAAACCAACATATCAAAAAGTACATTCCTTTTTATTGTATTATGATAACCTTTCGACCTTTTGAAATAAGTCGTATAGTATCGTGGTTTAATTTTTTAGGCGGGCTGTCAAATATCCGAATTCTGCGGTTCTATGGTAAGAATTAAGCCGAATGAATTGTCACGTGCCGTCTTCGGGCCTGATTGTGGGATAAGTGCATTTCAAGGTACCGATTGCCCGAAAGTTCGGTCCGCAATTGCAGTTGAAAGAGTTGAAAAATATAATATAACCGCCCCCGCTGGCACGCGGGGGGGGTATCCGAAGGGATTTCCGCACGATGAAGGTATTATTCCGAACCAATGATGTCTGGCAAAGGTCAGTGGCAATTACATACGAGTACTGGGTGTAGTCTCATATGCAGGCATTCTATATTATCTTTATGGTGTATGACTTGTATATTTCATATTTGTTGAATATTTTATTTTATTATTACGATAGAATTGTAAATACACAATACTTTGTTCATAGCATTGATAGTATTCTAGACCGATTCAATCAATCGATTAGTCTATGCAGTAGACTAGATGAAGTTCATTTAAAATATCGCATGTGACTGTGAAAGAAGAGGAAATATTATTAATAGGATAAAATTAACATATTACAACCAATCAATTTATTTATAACAATTTTAACGCACTTTGAATACCTTAATCCACACAAGTCACTGCAACCCACGTTCAGCCACGTAAAGCCTCATCTCACCAACGTATCTCTAGCACCAACTTTTGAAGTCACGTACTGTATAAAAGGGTACTTCCAGAAATAACAAATGTGGTGACTTTATTTTTATGTGTAAACATTAGGTTGGTTGAGCAGTAATGCTTCCGCGGAGAGCCGGGCTCGGGACATGACAGAAAATATCTCAACCGTATGAAGTTAGTTCCTAATCTTTTAAAGTTGTTCCAAGAGAAACGAAAACACATCTATCTTCTACACACAGTTGATTGAGTTTTTATAGCAAACTAACGATGTACCCGTCATATAACTACAAGGTCGTAAATACCAATACCGGTTTAAGTTTGTGGTTTACAAACACAAATTAGTACTTCCATTGACTTCTGGCTAATAGGCGCTTGTGATTATGGCAACGAGATTGAGTATAGCTTATTCAGGCAAGTAGTGTAAGCATGTTTATCTGGATATCAGAACCCATACTACAAGCTGGCTTAGCTTACATGGCGCTGTATAATATATCCTAAAATATTTACTAAACACTGCTCTTTGTGCTATTTTAGCTTTGAGGTTTGAATACATAAATTTTACCTCACTAATTGGCTTGAAAGTGGCTGTGCACATTTTAGCATTTATATGAACATTTTTTATAAGTAATACAGCAGATAAAAAACTTCATTTAATGTTTGTTTCCTGATGTTTCTTTGGAAATATTAAATAAACCACCTAAACATGTTGTGATTATATCGGGTTTGGTAAATTATACAATACTATGTACTAAATTTTTTATTGTATAGTAAATTAATGCATGTCCTAAAACTAAAAGGTCTGTTTCCATGCGCTCGTGAGAAATCACGCCCATTAAAAAAAGAAGCGACTTTTAAATTGTCGTGTTCTATAAGATGTCTACAAAATGACAAAGAAAAACTAAAGATATATATCGACATATGCTCACAGTTTGTATGTTTATTTGCACTTCCCATACATTTATCATAACACGGTGTATTCGCTAGTTTGTAGGAAAGTTAAAAAAGTACAAATAAAATATTTTACTAAAAAAAGTGAAATAAATGTACGGGAGTCGTATGAGTACTTTTTTTTTTTTCGTGCGGAATTCCCTTCGGATACCCTCCCGCCGGCCAGCGGGGGCGGTTATGTCGGGCTTGAACCGACTAAAACCGCACACCGTCTCGGGTCTACATAAACCGGCGTGTAAGGTTGCCCATAGAGCATATCCCTCGCACCCCGACTGACCCTGTACCATCTCCGGTTACGAGATGGCCCCCTCGGGTTTGGGAAACCACGGTGTCCCCGTCTTGCCCCGGTTTTGGGGAGGGGCGCTAGTCACCCCATCGTCCCGGCCTGCTTATGCTGGGGTACAGGCGGCCTCACCTGCCACCCCCAGGCCTGCGCTCATGGGGGACGGAGGTCGTTAAGTGACCTCCGGCGCCTGAGTCGCCTGCGACGCGCGGCGAGCATGTTGTGCAAGGAGGTGGCGGCGGCCCACGCGCTCGCGCTCCGCATCATTGCCGCAAAAGTGCTGCCGAGCGAGAGGACTCCCACTCCAATGGCTGCCACTAGGTCACGGCTCGGCGCCTCCCTACGCTGGGCAGTCCGCCAGCGTGTGCAGCCCCGAGTCCTCTCTCGCGTCGCAGTGATGGCACTCAGGCGTTGGCTCCTTCCTGATTCGATGCAGGTGGTCCCCGAAGCTCCCCTTCCCGGAGATTGTTAGAACTGAAACTCAAGTTTTTTTTAATCGGATCCATACTTGAGGTTTATATCATTTTTTTCTAAACTGAATTGTTTGCGCGAGAGACACTTCCAAAGTGGTAAAATGTGTCCCCCCCCCCTGTAACTTCTAAAATAACATAACACATAACATAACTTCACGCCTGTATCCCCGAAGGGGTAGGCAGAGGTGTATTGCACACCCACGATTCGGCAATAAGATTCTAAAATAAGAGAATGGTAAAACTAATAAAAATATATGATGTACATTACCATATATTCTTCCACCGAAATTTGGTTTGAACGAGATCTAGTTAGTAGTTTTTTTAATACGTCATAAATCGTAAACCGCAATTTATCTTTCGTTCAATCAACTCACATATAAAAATTTGACTTGCTGCTACGGAACCCTTCATGGGCGAGTCCGACTCTCACTGGGCCGCTTTTTTTAACTTATTGGTTTTACATTGAAATAAAACTATTTTTAACGGATTCTATCGCGGTTTATTTGATGTTATTTTACAATTTACATTGAACACAACAATTTACATTAAGCATTGGCACTCGCGTCAAAGAACACATAGCTGACATAAAACACCAACGCTCAAAAAAGTCTGCTGTATGTGAACACGTGCAACAGGGGACCAAACATTACTTAAGATTTGATAAACCACAGATACTCGCCAAAGAACATCGATTCCTACCTAGGATGCTCCGCGAAGCTATTGAAATTAAAAAACATCCTAATTTTAATAGAGAAGATGGTTGGAATGTACCACCAGCTTGGGACCCAGTCATTCACTTAATTAATTCCAAGAAAAAACAAAATACAACAAGACTTCATGACACTGTGAGCTCATTCTGCGTAAATAGTAACACCAACAATTCAACATAGTTCGGGTACTTTGAGATAACTTTCACTTCAAACTTCAAGACAACAACCATCTTTAGTCTCCCCGTGACCATGGCTGCTGAAAAGCAACCGAAACGTCGGGTTCAATGTAAATTGTAAAATAACATCAAATAAACCGCGATAGAATCCGTTAAAAATAGTTTTATTTCAATGTGTAACATTCGCGTAAACTTCCGACAATATTATTGGTTTTAATTTTAATTTTTCAGCGTTTCTACTCATCAGACTAGTGAATAAATCGTGCAAAAGTACAAAGTTTTAACACAACACAAAAAATATTCATAAAAATTTACAATAAACATAATTCCGGAATACTATTATTAAAAAAAATAAAAATAATAAACAATATTTTAAAATGCGAATAAAATATATGAGAAGTGATCACTGACGCTCAATCGCATCGTATGTATTTTCATTAATATGTTTGGGAAGGAATAGATACAAATAACAGAGCAATAACAATGAGCATTAGTACAGAATAGCTACGGTTGAAAGAAGCGAACTCTCTGTGTAAATAAATAATATTTGAATCCGAATTCTGGTGGCAAATCTCCTTTTGTGACAGTAATCTTCGCGCTTCAGTATCTCCCAACTGACAGGTTTTATCTCTGATTCTTTTCCGTACGGTGCAGGAATCCGAGATTGAAGAGAATTCTACAATATAGAATTCTCTTTAAATAACCTCCCCTGAATTTAAGACAATATCTTCGTTCATGACTGTGAAGAATAACGAGATTTTATTCAATTTTATATTGTGTTGACAGGGTTTTTAGGTTCCGTTGCCAAATGGCAAAAAACGGAACTCTTATAGATTCGTCATGTCTATGTGTCTGTCCGTCCGTATGTCACAGCCATTTTTTTCAAAACTATAAGAACTATGCTGATGAAAATTGGTAAGTAGATGTATTCTGTGAACCGCAATAAGATTTTCACACAAAAATAGAAAAAAACATGAAATTTTGGGGGTTTCCCATACTTAGAACTGTAACTCAATATTTTTGTTTTCACCAATTCCTTACTTGAGTGGTATCTATGGATAGGTCTTCAAAAAATATATTGAGGTTTCTATATCATTTTTTTCTAAACTGAATAGTTTGCATGAGACACACTTCCAAAGTGGTAAAATGTAGTAATGTGAGGCGGTAAAACACTGCCAGAGGCAATATCTCTACGCAACTGCTAGGGTTCAAGGGCGTTGGTGACCTCAGGACTCCCAATAATGCGGACCGCACGTCGCTGCAACGTGTCGAGAGCATCTAGTAAGTACTGAGCAGAGCCATCCCATAGATGAGAGCAGTATTACACGCCAGGACGGCCTTGTGTCTTGTATAGGAGACACCACTACTCCAGCGTGAAAAACCGTCTGACCTGCTTTAGGACTTGGTTTCACATAAAAATGTGTATTTTTGAAAAACAAATCGAATGAGTAGTAGTTCTCCGATAAATTGCGAAAAACCACGAATTTAAAGGTATCTAGTCGATAAATCAGAGTATCAAAATTAGTGATCCACAAAACGGCTTTTTTTAAATTTTTATTTACGTGCGGAAATCCCTTCAGATACCCCCCCGCCGGCCAGCGGGGGTGGTTATGTCGTGTATCGACTAAAACCGCACGAGTTTATTGAGTGCGGTTCCTAAATTAATACAAACTTTGTTTTTCAAATGCAAAGTAGATACGTTCACGGAATTTAAACTTTCCAGACTGGACACCAGCTTCATTCATAATATTTTCATATTGTTCCATGCCTAATGTCAATATGTACGTCAGTATGATACAAATATTTATCTGTTTGAAACAACTGTGTTTGGGATAACTTTTTCTTTGTAATAAAGGTTATTTGTAACGTGATACAGGCCACTCAGTATTGATATTATCCTTAAAATCCCTCAATCTGAACTTAAGAGTGCGTTCACATTTATGGCGAAGACAGTATCGTATGAAATTCATATTTTTGTTTTTAAAATTTTCATAATAGCAAAAAGGCTTACCTTAGTGTGAAAATCATCATCACCATCATCATCATGATCAACCTATTCTAGTCCACTGCTGGACATAGGTCTCCCCTAATGAGCGCCATCATCACCATTAAATTCATTTTCTCGGGAAGACCTTCAGCACTCTCATATACTGTACAAGAGGTAACATACAAGACGTAACACGATGTACTGTACTGACGTGTGAGTATTCCCCCGGTACATTACATTATAGCACCTATTGTCTTATTTATTTAAAAGATATTAGTAACCGGAATTACTAGTATTCCCTCTAATACTTTTTTTTTTCGTGTGGAAATCCCCCCCGCCGGCCAGCGAGGGCGGTTATGTCGGGCTTGAATCGACTAAAACCGCACGCCGTCTCGGGCCTACAGACGCCGGGGTGTAAGTTTGCCCATAAAGCATTTCCCTCGCACCCCGACTGACCTTGGGCCATCTCCGGTTTCGAGATGGCCCCCTCGGGTTTGGGAACCACGGTGTCCCCGTCTTGCCCCGGTTGGTGGGGGTGGGGGTGGGGGGGGGGGGGCTATTCACCCCGCCGTCCCGGCGTGCTTCTGCTAGGGTGAAAGGCGGCCTCACCTGCCACCTCCAGCCCTGCGCTCGTGGAGGACGGAAGTCGTTCACCGACCTCCGGGGCCTGAGTCGCCTGCGACGCGCGACGAGCATATTGCGGGCTCGGCGGCCCGAGAGAGTTCTTAATCTCTCCCGGACGCGCTCCGCCATATTCTTCTCGAGAATTACATGCTCGCAGAATCATGCTGCTGAGCGAGAGGACTCCCACTCCGATGGCTGCCACACGCCTCGGCACTACCCACCTCGGGCAGTCCGCCAGCGCGTGCAGCCCCGAGTCCTTGCTCGCATCGCAGGGATGGCACTCAGGAGTTGGCTCCTTCCTGATCCGATGCAGGTGGTCCCTGAAGCTCCCCTTACCGAAGATCACGAGGTCGGTACGAGAGGTCCCCCTAATACCTCCAGCTTAGCTAAATTGCTTGTGTTGTAAGTGGGGTCACGTCGGTGGTGTAAGTCTGGATTCCTACCCGGGATCTCTTGATCGTAAGGCCGCCGGCTCCTTAAACACTAAGCTACAGATGCTTATTGAGCATTGAGCATTCACAAACTATTGTTTATGACTCCCTCTATACACTATAATAAGTCTGCAAACTCAAATAAATAAATATCACCTAGATTATGAACAAAAACAGAGTGAAGAAGTCTTTAAATTAACCGTCAAAGCAAAAATTTTATGTGGATGGTCTCGAAATCGGGCAAATCTTTGTTCATTTGTATGCGAGGGCGACTTTAGAATAGTCAGCTAATTAAAAGAGTAGCCTTTGTCATGCAGATACGTTGGTGGACGCAATCAAAGCTTTGCTCATTTTACCAAAACCCTTAAAATAAATATCTGATCCTCTAAGCCTATCAAGTGTCTCTTAGAATTTCTTTTTGGTAGCCATTTTAATTAAGGATCGCCCAGATATGGCACCACAAACGAGCTTCTAAGTCGGAAGAAATTGTCTATTTATGTTTCATTAGGCATTTCTTTGTTGAAAAATAATATGGATATTAAAATTTCAATAAAATATGTATACTACACAATTTCAAAGTGTGTGGTGTATGCAAACTACAGGGATAATACTGTTTCAATAATCATTAATGACCTGACCTGATCGGCCAGAACCTAGACTGATCGGAAAAGGCTTGCGTTACATGATTGTGTCAAGAAGTTGTAACCCACCGCTAACAGCTTCAGCACGTAAATTAACGAAGGATTTCGGAAACCATGATTAATGATTCTCCTTCATCCGAGTGCTAGTCCCTGTTGCATCCACAGTTGGCACTTTTGCTTTAGTTTGATATAACTTCTGCGGGAGCGACTGCCGCCTGCCCCCCCTCCCCCCTCCCCGCAACGCCGGGAAGAAAACCTGCCCCAGAGCATCTTCCATCAATCAGTTTACTTTAATGAAATGCTATGCAGGATAGACCCTGCAGCACCATGATCTGTTTCTAAACAAAAGGGTCTTTTTGTCCGTCTGGTTGTTGAACTCAACTATTAAGTTAATTCACGTACTGGTTGAATTACTTGGGAGAACATACCCCACACCACCTAGCCAGTACGTGTCAAAGTGCTGTTAGCTAATTTTAAGTTGTTTGTCAAGTTAGCATACTAGAAATGAAACAGCCTTTTAAACAGTGTACACATGGCCTCGGAGATAAGTTTACACCTTTATATACAACTTCATATTTAAAGGTGTAACTCATCCCCTTGGCCGTGTGTACTTTTGTTTTGTTGAGGTTTTGTTATAATACTTCTTAAAATAGCAAGTCAATCCTTTTTGATTAGAAGAGAGAATATATTTAGGTAAGTGTACTTTTCTATGTACAGTATCCGGCGTTTGGGTTGGCATTTCGTGAAGGAGAGTCAAAGTCCGGCTAAGATCGTTTGCTTCGGTTTTGTAGAATGTTCTCTATCGTACATCAGACTAGACAGTTTCACACCTTTATAATCAAACTGTCAGGCTGAGGTACTGTATAATATTTCACAGTGAGCTTGAGTCTTAGAGTGGCATATGCAGTTGAAACTCCAGGTTGAAAACAGAAAAGCTCATCGTGTATATTAAGTACGTGTTTTTGCGATCTGAATCAATTGTATTGTCGGATAATGCAATTAATTTCTCACGGTCCCTTGATGACGTCAAGGGATGCTAATTAATTTATCGGCACGAGATCTCTCATTTCTTTTTAATTTGTGATTAGTAAGCCAATTCACAAAGTTTTATCTACTATACCTTTGAGAGAGTTGTACCTTATCAGACCTAAAACGATTTGTATACGCTTTTTATTAGCTTCACCTGTATGTTTGTTTGTAACTGACTCCTTTTGGAGCGATTTTGAGCCACTTTAAGCGGCCAGATTTCGTTCAAACTTTGTACATTTATCGAGGACCGATGACAATACACTAATTTTATAAAATTATTCAATTTTTCAATTTACTAAATAATTTAAATTAATGAATTAAATAAAGCTCTGTAAATATTTGATGACAGCGCCATCTATCCCGTCAACATTGTATCACGTAGTAGCGAATAATGTCACATTAATTTATATAGTTAACACGGAATTAATAGTCGATTAGAACAAATAACAGTTCAAAATTAAAAAAACAAGCTATTATTAATAAACCAAACTAAAAAGTAGAAAATAAATAAAAGTTAAAAAAAAAACTAAAAAACACGTTTATTATAGAAAACCGAATTAAAAAAATAGAAAATAAGTTTTAATAAATTTAAATTAAGAATATGGTTAAAAAATTCAATAAATATAAATTAATAATAGTGTAAATAAAAAAAATGTATTTTAATTTAAAAAAGCGTGGGGTGCTTTTTAAGATATTATGAAAATGATAATCACTCTACTCAAGTCTGTCAATAAAATAGTTGTATCTATTGACCCATGCACGGCACGCTTTTTTTTAAATGAAACCTTTTTTTATTTACGCTATTATTAATTTATATTTATTGAAATTTTTAACCCTATTCTTAATTTAAATTTATTAAAACTTATTTTCTATTTTTTTAGTCCGGTTTTCTATAAAAAGAGTGTTTTCTTTGTTTTTTAAAACTATTATTTATGTTCAATATTAGCTCTCAGCACAAAACTTACAGAACAATTTATTCTGATAGAGAACATAATAGTTTTAAAGCCCGATCTGTGAACCGAGTAAGGTAAATGTATGCAAAAATGTTGAGCACGAGTTGTTACGATGACAGTTTCATGAGATGCTCCCCCGACGGCCATTTCCAACGAGCCCGACCGCGTTCACGAACTTACTGCTGTATAGTCCCTGTTATTGCATACCTAAACGTCGCTTATTCACTGCAAATATAGCTTGAGTAACTAGTTCAGTGGCCTCTCCACTGACTTGATTGAGTTGAGTTTATTGACTTCTTGCTATAAACCATTTGGTGTATGTGTGTATTCAGAAGATGAATTGATGTAACTATTAGCCCAAAAGTTTTTTTTTAATTTACAGAAGTTGTAAATTTAAAAAATACCTGTGCCTTATTTAGCTATCCAAAGGCGTGTTGTAGTGACTGTTCACTATCAGCAGTGGCGTAACCTTTACCATACCATCTTAAATCTACTTCACAAGGTATCCAACGATACTTGCTCGAGATTTTTTATGCACTATTCTTCTTATTTACTAGGGTCACAATTTTAGTTGCAAAATTTAAAAATTCGTCTCCATGACTGGACATCAGATGTGGTAAGTTTTCTATTTTAATCTCTACCTTAGTTATATTTTCTAATTCGTACCCATCTCGCCCATATTTAGGACAGTCCACAATCAGGTGTTTTCAGGAGGTTTCGAACGATCTTGTATGCAGTCAGCGCGCATGGGAGGAAAAGGTTGGTAACTGAAGCGGTCTCACCCACCTTGTACCTTTCGTTCTATTCGTCAAGCGTGGCCTGCCGCAGACCCCGCTTAACGAATGAGACTGGGCACAAACTGTAGTGTGGTGCCGTCTTCAGTCTCAGCGCCGCGTCTTTAGCGAGCTGGTCGACTCGCTCATTGCCCTTCAACCCTGCATGGGCCTTGACCCAGAATAAGGAGATTTCCTTACCCTGGGTCAAGCCCCGCCTGATGTTAGATCTGGCCTCAACTGCCAGAGTGTGGAGGGCGTGACGGTTTATGACCGTGAGAATTGCGGCTCTGCTGTCACTGAATCTCGCTGGTCGCTTTGCAATGGCCAGGAGCTCGGCCTGGTAGACGGTGCAATAGGACGAGAGAGCAAGTTTGAGGGTCCTGGTTTCGGTCCCGGTATTCCAAATGGATAACGCGGCACCGACACGACCCTCAATCTTGCTCCCGTCTGTAAAAATGGCAAATTCATTGGATGGGGACCTCTCAGTAAGAATAGTCAAGTTATAATTTAATATTAATATATCACATAAGTAGTTGGTGACGCTATTATGCTAAGTTCAGATGACTGTACGGTAACTACAAACAAACTAATTAGCGTTTACTCATCTCACAGAGTAATTAATATTATCTTCTCGATGACTTATCTACATGACAGCGTGGCGCTTGTGGTGCACGGTAGCAAGCGGCCATGTACTCGTAGATAGTAAACACTGATTTTTTGATCTTGTACCACTCGGTCATCTGAACTTAGCCTTAATAATATAGTGTGCATTTTAGTGAAATATCTAATAAATGTTATTTTCAAGACCATGCGTTTATACATATTTAAACTAGCTGTGACCCGTGACTTCGTCTGCGTTAAATTAATAAAAAAAAATTAAATCAAGGTATGTTTACTTCTAATTATGAAGAAGAAATCCTTTTTTTGGGGACTAACTCATCAACACAGAGCTAAACTACCAATGCTAGTACTACGAAATTAGGACAGGCTTCTTCTATAGCATTTATGGATTTAAAAGCCGTAAAAAGTATCTAGTAGTCCGTTTTACGTAGTCTGTATTTTGGTAGGATTCGAAGATACCGGCCCGCAGGTCAACTGAGCCACAGATACCGTTGAGAACTCGCTCGAAATAGAGGTTTATATATGTAACATCAAATGAAATGCTGCTGTGATGATATTAATTATCGAAGGTTTATGAGTTTCCAATCAACTATCTTCTAAACGTAGATAACTCTGTAGAGTTTCGAGATTTTATATTTTACTGCTCATCACCTTTTAGCTATAGCGTGACGATTTATAGTCCGGATTATGCCTATGTCCAAGTACTATCAAACATTATGAAATTTCGTGATGATCTGCCTAGTAATAATAAACTTATGATTAATATAGATTAGGTCGATTTTTCGACTATCACACTTATAATAGCGTGATGATATAATAAAACAAAACCTACTAAAACTGACCAATTGTTATGACAAACAAACAAAGAATGCGCATTAGAGCTCTTCGGAAATAAAAAATAGAATTACGGGATTTCCCTAACACTCAGAGCATTGCTAGCTCACCCTAGCGCAGCGCTTAAAAAAAGGACTTTCTTGGTTAATAAAATCATGGAATTCCCCACCCGTTACTAGCTCGCTCGCGTGACCAATATTTTGCGACAAAAGATCAAGAAACCAATGAATGCATTCTAAAATGTATTGATATCTTTTTGTTTTGTTTGAATTGAAATCTTAATGAATAGTTTTGTATATGGTTGGTAGATGTATTTCACTTTATTTGATTTAAAGTAAGTTCTTCAAAAAATTTGCTCTCGGGCCGGGGCCCTTTCAGGTCGGCGGCGCATGGCAATTTGCCGAGAAAATTATCGAAAGGAGCAGTAAGAGAGCGGTTCCCACTTCAAAGTACACGCATAATCACACGATATAATCTTCAAATTAGTCCCACTCTCGCCTTTCCTATACAGGACAACACGTATGAGGCTGAGGTATCACCCTCACACCGTGCAAACAATTCTATCAAGAACCAAGCGGTTCGGCACCTCTTGTCTTTGCCGCACCATCAAGATTTTTAATTCTTTACCAGCGTGTTTCCTTCTTCCTAGCCTTGGGTCTTTTATAAGGGGCGGAAAAAAGAATCTGATGAGGCTGCCAAGCTGAGGGTCACCAATGTAGCATTATCGGTGTTTGTAATGGTGACCATTGTTCCTGAGACTTTACCTTTAGAATCTGATTAGTCATATTGACGTATTCATTATTAAAAAAACGGAATTGGCGCTAGGAATCATCCTAGCGCCAATTCCGTCGATCATCATCACTATCATAGTGTTGATGATCGAGTTAGGAGTAATGAGTTCGAATCACACGCCAACTCTGTCATCATGATCTTAGCGTTATTTCCGGGTGCATCCGAGACTGTCACCTTGGAGCCCGAGGTTCGTTTACTCCTTCCCCTCTTCGTTTAACTTATACGATAATTATGAGAGCGATTGCCGTCAGACCTTCCAACCCCGAGAGGAAAGTCAGCAACAGTGCTCCTCGTCCGTCAATCAGCAGCTGTACCGGCTTGCGAGGTTGGCTTGACCCCGTAGTTCTTGATGGGGTCCGTAACACCTGCTAACTCTGTAACAACAATATTTATGTTGTTACAGTTAGTAGAAGTATAATTTATATTCGTCAAACGTCAGAATTTTCAAAAGTAACACATTATTGTGTACCTTTTTTTTTCGTGCGGAAATCCCTTCGGATACTCCCCCGCGCGGGGACGCTTATGTCGGGCTTGAACAGACTAAAACCGCACTCCATCTCGGGTCTTCAGACGCCGGGGTGTAAGGTTGCCCATAGTGCAAGGTTGCCCACACTGGAAATTGTAGGTACACAGTAAGTTGTGTACACAGTAAGGTGTGTACACAGTAAGGTGTACGTAGGTACACAGTAAGGTACACTTAAGTTGTGTACCTACTCTAGTTAATAAGGTACTTTTCCAATTTGAAAAGCACATAATACTGCCACCAGATTATAATCCGCACGCTGAATGATGATCCCTATGACAGTTCGTTAGCGCTTAACATTGTACTGACGTCCTATTGTGATAGGACGTTATTTGATGTGTCAAATCCTTTAGAGGTCCATTAAAAAGTCGAAAAAATCATAATTGTGTACAATTGTAAATTATAAAAATGAATATTAAGAAATTATTACGTAATGTTCGGAAATAATAGAAAAAAACTCAATGCAAATGTACATGGTACGTGCTGCAAAAGTTACGTCGTCAAGCTGTTATCGACTAAGAAGGGACACATCGATAAACAAAATATCGATAATTTGTTGGAAAAATAAAACAAATGCTTTGAGTTTGTATTTTATTTATATCAATCTGAATCTGATACAGGGTCAATCGGATCTTCAAAATCTGAGTCTGAACTGCAGCTATCCGTGACGTTTATTATTAACGGTTGGTCAATGATATTGTCGGACATCTCGATCCCAGTCTTGTAAGCAAATTTTCTTCGTTCTTTCGACCACTTTTCGCCAATCGTCAGCTGTCACTTGAGCGCAAGCTTCTTCCAATAAAACCATCATTTTATTTGCCGTGAATGGCGGAGTTGTGTTATGCCTAGCTGCATGACCTGAAAATATTTGTACATTTAGTAATTATTTTTAGAAATATATGCATATACATAATATTATATAAATAAAAAATATAGATACCTTTGATCTGCGCCCATATCAACTCGATTGCATATATATAAAATATAGCGAGGCTCATTCAAATTTTCTAATAGTTTTATAAACCATGTCTTAAAGTTTTCGAAATTCATTTCCTCGTGGTACTCCGTTGTTTTCACTGACTTAAAAACCCACAGGCAATTCGGCACAAAACCTGTAGCTGTGCCAGCGTGGCAAATGATTAAGCACTGGCCCTTTCCTTCAGGAGTTTTTGTGCTGGATTTGGCTGTGTCATCCGTCCATGCCTTACCTACAGTATGATTGGCGTTCAGCCATGTCTCATCAAGGTATACTACCTTCTCCCAGTTATCAATTTGTTTGATTTTGCGAAGAAAATCGCATCGTAGTAAAGCTATGTCAGTACGCTCCATTAATATTTTTCTCTTGTCACATTTTTTATAGCGGAATCCACATTTTTTCAAAACAATTCTAAGAGAAGTAGCACCGCCTTTGAAGAGTTCTGCAGCTTTTAATGAAGATAATAACTTCTGGCAGGTCGGTAGTTCACCTCGTAGGTAGTAACCACAAATATGATTGCGTATAGCATCTAAATCAAAATCATCAGGTTCTGTTATATGACATAACCTTTTCTTTTTCTTCTTTGGTGTTAATAGTTTATTGTCCTCCATGGACGACTCCCCAAATTTTTCCTTTGTTATTCGAGAAACAGTAGCCTTTCCGATTCCTAGAGCATCGGCTACACGATCGCGAACATTGTCAAGCGGTAACAAGGGTCCGCCATTTTGTTGTTCACGAGCAAAATAGTCTGGCAAACGAACTACAAACTCACCGAAAATCAACAAACAGGTAATAGAAAATCAACAAATAACACAAAACAGCGAAAACAGAAACAAAACTCAGCTAACAAAGAAAGACGTGGCGCATACAAGGCGTTAGAGCACTCGTATGACGCGATGTGATGCGGTGTGACAAGAAGACAAAACAGACTGACAAGACATGACATAACTGAATTAAAAAAATACGGTAGGTCTATGGCCTCCTTTTAAATACTTTTCCATGTAATCCATAATTGCCAGCTAATTATGAATTATTTAAAATTCAATTCAAAAATAATTTTAAATTCTTTAAATTATGCAATTTGAATAAAAATTAAAGTATAGTAAAATAAAATATAATAAGGCTGTTACTTTTTTATCTAGTATTTTATGTCCATCAATGCGCGTAGTCTTTTTTTCAAAATAAATAAATATTGCTTATTATGTTGAATGACCTGGCTGAATGACATGACATTTGCCTGAAAAAACAGTATTTTATCGAAATTGGTTCGCATAACTAATACAACTGTCAGTTGAAACATCATAGGGATCATCATTCGGCGTGCGGAGTATAGACGACTGCTATTTGTCATTATGAGTTTAGTTTTTTTTTTTTTTTTTTGGTACTTCTCTACAAATAATCTGAAACGCTATGACACAATACGATTGTTATCCCTTTCAGAAGATTATTGCGATGCTTACTGACAAATCTGATATTTTATTTATTGCACGTATAAGAACTACATTTATGGGAGTAAACCCGGTTGTCACCAACATTTAAGTTAAGTTTATTTATTTATTTAGGTTAAGTTTACGCGAATGTTACACATTGTAATAAAACTATTTGTAACGGTTTATTTGATGTTATTTTATATTTCTCCCCGTGACCATGGCTGCTGAAAAGCAATCGAATCGTCGGGATCAATGTAAAATATAAAATAACATCAAATAAACCTCGATAGAATCCGTTCAAAATAGTTTTATTTCAATCATTATCATCCGATCACCAAAACCGGTTGCATCCACACCTTGGACTGTGAAGCCTGGGGACCCCTTTCTTACTCCTATCCTAATGGATTGGTTTACCTAAGATCTTATGAGAGCAACTACCGTCTGAGCCACTAACCTCGAGAGACCAGCCCGCGTCAGACCCGTATCGAAAAAAAAAACAAATGTGAATATCTCTGCTATTAAAGGCATTATTATACGGTATAAAACGGACACAAAGTTGACATTATTTAAAATTTCAATTAAAGTCTGTATAGTATCCATATATTGTGGGGAGTCAGTGGACCAAACACAGTACAAAGTACTTTTGCTAACAGTTCTGAAGCGGATCGAGGTCGAGACTGGCAGAGGCAACGCCCCTACAGCCTAATGAATAACATGCAAATGACGGTGTCTAATGAAAACCACACTCGCCTCTTTACTCTCTAACTTAACTTTTAATAAACTTCTGGGATACTTATGTACAACTTTTAGCTATGTTGGAATAATCCCAGATGGTTAGTCTTATATTGACTTAATTTCAATAGGATAATCATTCTTTTTTTAAGTTAATATCATAATAAGAACCACTTAGATACGAGTGTATTATTGACTTCCTTAACTTCACCAGAGATGACGGTGGATGAGGTCGACATGTCGGAATTGAACCTACAAAAATCGAACGATGTTTCTTCACGTCTGATTGCGTTATACAGGAATTAGGTGTGCCCTAGTATGGAAATTTCTGGCACCCGAAGCCTCATCTTCCTTGCATTAGTTTTCTCCCTAGTGTATTATCGAATAACGATATTTACAATGTTACCATAAATCGTTGAACTCCTTGTCGGTGAGTTTGGGCGACCTCTCTAGCAAGTCAGAAAACTTTGTCAGTGGCATATCACCGACACAAAACGAGTAACTTTATCTCGGCAGTTAGTGTCTGACGAGTATGGAGGGACCGTGTTTTTCTTCAGATTACGCGGTAAATGTGTTTTTCTTATTGTTCCAGTCCAGCGCATGTGACGGACGGTACAAGAGTTCACTGACACCGACTAGTGTAACTTTTTGATTCTATCAAATGATATCGCTAATACTAAGCTGTCGGGCTACATTGATGCGTTTTGCAGGATGTTTGTCGATAGTGATCAGAAAGTATATATGATAAGGTAGGTGAAAAAGTATTGTTATAGTGTTGGTTATTGGTGTTAAATACAGCTGTGGCCGTTGGTTGTATTATTTTAAAATATATTCATTATACTTTTGATAACGATTATTCAGTACTAGGCCGCAGCTGATGAAGATTTGGCTCCCGGGTCGGACAACTAAAGTATATTCGTCATAATTTAGGTGAAAAGAACGATTGATATTTATATTTATACACACAATTATGGTAGCCTAGTGGTATGGGTAATGGACTGCTGAGACGAGGTCTCGGGTTCGATCCCAGGTTTTACCATGGCACACACCAATGACTTTTCGAAGCTTTTCGAAGTTATGTGTGTATTTATCGCAGGTTTATAAGTGGCCGGTTAATGGCAATAGGCTCGCCACCTATTACATTGGGACCTAAACATAAATTGGCGAAATGTGGGTGCTAGCACCTCTGCCTACCCCTTCGGGGATATAGACGTGAGTTTATGTATGTTATGGTAAAATTTGAAAAATTTTGTGAAAATATCTGTACAAAAAATCCGTTCCGCAGGGGGAACGCACAGGTAGATTTCGTGAAGCAATTAATATTATTTTTTAACATGTTTAATTATTTTTTTCTCGAAAACGGTAATTTTTAGCGAAAAACTTTTCAGACATTTATTTTAGACTTAAAAATGGCCTATCGATTAAAAATGTTTCCGACGGCAAGAATGTTCACCGGTTAGAAGTTATGATTTTTATCCCGAAAAATTTTGGTTTTTCCCCCCTCCGCTTTTAGTTAAAGTTTTAATCTTATAGGTTTATAATTAAAAGTTGTTGGTATTCATGTATACTATGGGATAAAATTAGAATGGAATAAAGATAGAATAAAAATAATATATTATATAAAATATAGAATAAAAATAGAATATCTTTCATGGAACGGGAAATTTTGAGGAAAAACTGATTTCCCAAAAAGTGAGGCCCTACCGTCCCCTTAGGCCGGATTCCACCCGTTCACGAACTTAAACTAAGTTTACATCCTAGCAATTTTTGACCGCAGTTTGCAAGCGATCGGGGCAAAAATACGACCGTGAGAGTGCCGCAAATTTTGGGAAGTGGAACCATACATACATATATATATAGATATAAACTTTTTGACCAGTGGTCATTTCGGACTCAGGGGGTCATAACTAGACCTCCTATGAAGAATTTTTTTTTAAATTCGACAGTAGTCAAGAAACCAATAGGTAGATCGATTTCATCGAAATCTACCTAAAAGCGAGCTTAACTCATGCAAAATAAACCCGGTGAGAGCATAGAAGAATAACAAAATGAGAGAAAGCAGAGTAGGGGCAAAGACTGTGTACATTATTTTTGTTAAATTCGTAGTAGGTATGCATAATGTATACTGCAGCAATAGACATACATATAAAACCGACAAACATACATACACTCTCATATATATAGAGACACAATAACGTCATGTATCACTCGAGTGGAATAGTTTTGTCTATGTAAAGAGAAACATATCATTATCTATTTACCACATTAGATTTCAAGATCAGCTTACCTAATGGTACCTAGCTTGGTCCAGTGAAGTGTCCCGCGGTACAGGATGCTTGCTAGCAATCAAGACGGACACCTAGCAAGTGGGTTTGCATGTAATCGGCTCTAGACATACGGCATTTGCATATCCATTGGCGATATGTACACGGTGCCAAGATAAACCAAATCACAGTCAATTGTATACACATTTCGTTATTGATTCTTATCTAACCCTGGATTATAGAGTCTCGACAATAGAATATTAGATCCACTCAAACAATTTCAGTAGTATACAGTTTCTTTATCTAGCTGTATGTATAGGTATTAAATCCTTCGCTTTAATGTATTGTTTATAAGACCATCAGAAACATTAGAATTCTGTTTGTAGTAAAAGATCATATTTTCTATGTTCAAAACTATAAATGTATTAAAAATATAATAAATTATGTATTTAAAGTTTAATAAAGAGAATAATAATAAAATAATAAAAATGTTTATTTCTTCTCTCACACAGTAAAGCATAACAATAAATAGCTTAAGAACTAGTTTTGCTATCAGTTGGAATAAAAAAATCCGGTTATTGAAAATTAATTAATTAAAATAAATTAAATTAAAAATAGCCATGAACACTTTTTGAGTATCAGATGGGTGAAGGACGATCTTCTTTTAGACTATTGTTTATTCGAATTTTATCATTTCATTATCATTATTACTTTAAAATTTGTATCTTTTGCGGTAGCGACTGCCGTTTGCCCTCTCCCCAACCTCGACAGAAATGCCTGCGTCATACATCAAACCGTAGGTGCACCACCGGCTTTCAGGTGAAATTGGCTTCGCCCCCAAAGACCTTGGTGGGACCCCATAATTACAGTTTTACCGTACATTAATAAACGATAATGATAACTGCTATTTATACAGTTATCTATTGTATTATAAAATTGCTATTAATTGAGGCAATTTCGTTTTTTAGACACTGAGACATTTCATTCAGTTGAATGAGTTATACTATTTAGTTGGATACTAAATCTCTGGAAATGGTGGCCACTACTTTTGGACTTCACCTTAGCTTACCATCAGGCGGGGTGCAGTCAATTAGTCGGACTAAATAAATAAAAAACCCGGCCAAGTGCGAGTCGGACTCGCACACCGAGGGTTCCGTAAAAACCTGATTATAGACCTAAGTATTTGATATGAATTTCAATTTAATACATCTACGCGTTCATGAGGAAAGAAGTAGTAACTTTAAAATTTGAAATAATAATTTTTATTAAATGATGTACCTAAAAATTCACGGTTTTCGCAATTTTTCCTTTATCTGTACTATAAGACGTTACTTCGTACCAAATTTCAAGATTCTAAGTTCACGGGAAGTACCCTGTAGGTTTTGATTCCCTTGCGAGTTTCTAAAATTTGCGGCATAAACGGCTGTATCTTTTGATTGCTTTGGCTTAGAAGTTTAATTTTTTCACAGCTCCAAGGGACAGTAGACCTGAGTATTAGATATAAATTTCAATTTGATACCTACACGCGTTCCTGAGAAAAACGGTCTGGACAGACTGACGGACGGACAACGAAGTGATCCTATAAAGGTTCCGTTTTTTTCTTTTGACTATGAGAGTTAAAGTTAAAATGTACAATATATAATTTAAACACATGACGTGATCGATATGTTGCAGTAAGTTAAGGGATAGGCGTAAAAATAAATGGTTAAATAATGGTAAAATCTTGCAAATAAATAAAATTTGAGTGTCTGTTTGCAATATTAAAATAAAAGATTTTTAATGATTGTATATGAATGTATACACGATACTTTTAACAAAAATATAATTCTCTGTCTCTCTGTCTGTTTGAATTAGGTAATCTCCGGAATGGCTGGGCCGATTTTGACAGGACTTTCACTGGCAGATAGGTAATATTACAAGGTGCAGCAACATTTTCAAAGTAGTCTATTACTTTGAAAATGATTAAAATTAATGAATATATTGGAATTTTGAATTTTCAAGACCAATCAGAAGGTGCCAAGTCGCGAGAACGAGCGAATTCCACGCGCGCCAATTGACGAATAAGTCGTATTTTCGAGTAAACGGTTTGGTACTTAAACAATTACTCTCACGTAGAACATATGTATTCTATGCACTCTCACAGCTCACCAAGGTCAGCACCATGATCTTGAGCCTTCGGGGAAGGCACACTTCCCACTTCAACGGCTGTTTCGAGGTTACGCCGCCCGTTGCGCCGCTCAAACCACAATTGGCATTTTACTTCTGTAAAAAATACAACTGTTCAACCTCAAACTTATCATTGTAAGCTTAAATCTTGTAACCTTAAGCTCTGCTCACGATTCTCACTAATTTCGGGTTCGATGATATTCCTGGTATTTCTGTTATTTCGTAAACAGTGCTAGTACACTGAACAATAGAAGATTTACGTGACAGAAAAGCCTCTGTTTCTGTTATATCTGAGATAAAGTCCTTTAGATCCGATTGAAGGCAAGACGTCGAGACCCCGATTCAATTGTTGTTCGGAACTTCACAATATGGGAAATTGACAATATGCTCTCGCCGGGCGACCTGTTGCGATTCTAACTTTATCAAAGCTTTTATTCGTTTGTATATAACTATGTTTACTGATCAACTTCTATTGAACTTTACTATATCATATATTATTCCGTTTTGTGAAATAATTCAGTACATTATATTGGTATTTATCTATCGATATGTACTGAAGATACAATATGATTGAGAGGATTTGGATTAGATAGTTATGGGTACACGATAGATGTCTTTCTTCGAACTAATGGAACTTTCTCATTTATTATTATCCCAATTGTATCATCTTAAAAGCTACCAATGTACGGCAATTGGCTTCCCTCCTACGTGGGACCAAAAACTTAGATAGTGAAATGTGGCTGCTTACCTGTTCGGGCATATACTGAAATCATTATCAAAAACTACCATTGAAATGTTTCAGTATGTTAAGTTTCAGTTGGTTAAGTATACTTCATTATTTTAACAATATGAATGCTGAATTGTGCTTTATCCAAAATATATGATTTTAATTTGGTAATTCAACAGTGTTAGGTTGATAAGTTATAGTTTTGAAGTAAAATTAATTTTACTACATTATACCACGATTTATTGCGTGTTGTTTGTAATATTCACACTATTCCCGAAGTTACGAGGAAACTAAGAACTATTATATATCATGTCATATAGCTTTTTACATTACTAGTCGACATACTGCAAAATTCGTATTATACTCCCAACAATTTTTAGGGATTTTCTTTAGAAAAGCCCTATTGCTATCGAGTTGTCGTCGACGTCGTCGTCGACGTCATCGTCGTTGCCAATTTTCTGTCACGGCTTTGGGTATGAAGGAGATGAGCTATCGAGTTGCTGTTTTCGGTAATAGATTCGTGCTGCGGTGAACCATTACAAGATAAAGAAAAAATCGCAAAAAATCGAAAATTTTTTTTTATCCCAAAATCGAAAATCCCTTGTATTCGGCTGAGCTCGTCTCAAGAATTCAACTTGTTTGTTGTTTTAGTCTCCGAATTGGGTATATGTATTGGGGTTCTATTAATATTTTCAAGGCCTCAGTCAACTTCACCTGCAAGCTGCTACACTTGCCGATCAACAGACGAATCTATGGCACATCCTTATCTCTGAGGTTGGGAGGTCAGATAGCCGAACAACATAAAACGGAAAGCGCATCCGGGGCTCCAAGGTTTAAAGCTGAGCAAGTTTTAAGGCAGCTGCGTAGAGACATTGCCTCTCTGGCTGTATTCTACCGCCTCTACCACGGCGAGTGTTCTGAGGAGCTCTTTCAACGAATCTCACCTTCTCCATTTCGATCCAGAACAACACGTGCTGGACTGCGATGCCATCCGCACACGGTGGAAACCATGAACAGCGAGTCCCGAACTCGCACGATAAAGAGCTGGAATGGTCTGCCCGCGCACGTGTTCCCGTCTTCTTACAATCCTGGGTTCTTCAAGCGGGGCGTGAGAAAGCATCTTTTGAGGCCGTCAAGGTAGGGGCTACCATTTTGGGATCGTCAGCATCTGGGATGGTGGCCCATATCTTCTGGACTTCACCCTAGCTTCTCACCATCCAGCGGGGTGCAGTCAATTGACGGAACAAATACAAAAAAAAAAAAACTTCGAATCTATGGGTGGGCTCCAACCAGGCTCATCGTTGAGATGATTTTAGTCTACAACCGAATGCCTCACCATTATTATCTTTGAATTAGTTTCCGCAGCATCTGAATCCACTTGAATCTTTTGTTTGGCTGTTTTGGCTTTTGTGGGATCAAATGCAGGGCCTCGTCCGTCAATCAGCAGTGAGGTTGCCTTGGTCACAAAACACCATATTACGTCACCATCGAACATATGGAGGTGTATACAGTAACAGTATCACTATAAGATACTGTTACTGTAAACATCCCACCCCTACGTTCAAAACACACATTTTAATTCCTTAAATAAATGCTAGCTAACCACACACTATAATTGGTTTATAAGTAAAGATTACGTGCGAGCTCAGTACACACTGTTCAGTTGGTTAGCTGAGAACGCAATCTATTTACGTTAAGCCCCGTGTGTATATCTTATAGGTAGAGACAACGTGAGTAACCATAGTTTGATCTCAGCCGGTGGTAGACAAGAATACAGCCCGTCGAATGGTAAGCAGTTATCGGTGTTACTCTTACTGGAACGCTCGCTACAGCAAAAATGTTTTTTTTTAAATGTGTTTACCAACCCTTTGCATCAATTAGACGTCTTTGATGTATGGTGTTTAAAGAAGTTTTTAAATACAATTGATATTAACGTGGTATTACTACCAATGATGTTTTTTTTATAAAATATAGAAGCGACTCCAAAAACCAAGAAGGGATTGAAAGTGAATAATTACTGAATTACATATTTAATTCAAAAGACAAAAACTCTCATAAGACTTTCCTGTTGAAGTCGGTGCCAAATCCATGGATACCTCCTTTTTTGAGTATACTAGAACCTCCAGAATGTGTATCAAATACATTTTTTATGAAAATAGCATTAAAATCGGATCAACTAAACGCGAGATACCTAATCACGGACAAAGAGACCTCCTTTTTTTAAGTCGGCTAACTATTCTAAAACCTTCTCCAAAATGTAACATATACTTTACTAAAAACTGCATCAATATCGGTTCAACCAAATTCGTGACACCTAATCACGTTCAAACATACCTCTTTTTCTTAAGTCGTCAAAGTATACTAAAACCTCTGGAATGTGACAAATACTCTTCTGGAAGCCGCATCAAAATCGGTTCAGCCAAACGCGAGAAAATCGCGGATAAAAATACGATAGTAAAATGTGACCATGGCTGCTGAGAAGCAACCGAAACGTAAGGATCAATGTCAATAATAATACTACCCAATAAATCGCCATAGAATTCGTTTAAAAAATGTTTTATTTCAACTTATTTCTTGATATTATTTACAGAAATTGTCTTTGGGTATGAATGTTGCTGAATGTTACTATATCAAAAAATCATTGCTATTGTTTACGTAACTATTTATGAGGACGGTGATTACGGTTTTCTTGTTTGTTACAAATTAAAAGGGGTTGACACTTGACAGGGGTTCAGCAAAGAATTGTATGTCGTTAAGGGTGTGTATAGGTCGTATTACTTATACTATCATATAATCATATATGTCAAATATTAAAACTAGGTGCTAATCCGAAGGGATTTCCAAACGTAAAGGTGCTATGTTTTAAATTACTACACGTAATCGTATAAAGTAATAATCGTATTTTAGTTGCGTAAATATAAAATATAGCGGGAACGGGAACAGAATTTCATGCGGGCGAAGCCGCGGGGAACAGCTAGTTTGATTGCCCTTTATGACCATATTCTAAAAGCGTACAAGTGAACAAAACCGAAGCAAGCCGATCTTAGCCGGTCTCTCAATTTTCTTCCCGATCGCGCGACGTGCCAAATCAAATGTCGGGTGCCTACTGTACGAGTGACTCGTTACTCAACCCCTTGTTTCCACGTACATACAGACTGCGCGAATGCACGTGTTTCCATGTATTTTGTGATGACTACCTTACACTGTGTAACGTCCGTCATTACCACGCAATAATTAACAATACAAGTACAAAGTTACCGTCAATAAGAAAGTGAAATATGAAGTTTCATAAATATTACTAAATTTAATCATTATTAAAGTTTAATGAATATTTAATTATTCTTCAAATATCATACTCTCTGACTCTACCTCTCAATTTTTTCTCTGAATATTTTAATCGAAATGTTTCTAATTTACTTTCATGGTTTTCGTTTACCAAGTCTGTAGTAAGCGCTTATTAATTTATTAATTAGACTCCTAAGTTTAGTAATGTGGCATTCCATTTAAATCCGTAACCACACGATAACAGAATGAGGTGAAGTAAATAAGAAATAACCATAGCTGAAATACAGACAATGCTGAATATTATTAACCTAAAGACGAAAATGCGGCTCTAAACAAAAATGAAATATATTACGAGCGAATACGGGCCGTTTATCAGTGTAAGCTTCCGAGGTCATAAAAAATTGTCTCTGTCTTACCTAATATAGAGTATATTTTAGATTGTCTTCTGTTTTAAAGGTGAGTGACACCATCGCGTATGGTAATAGAGGGTTGTGTGATTTGCGCTCATGAGATTCAATTTCACGCACCTGTATGATTGACGGAGACATTATGCAGGTGTTCAGCCCTCCACATAATTTACTATTTTATCATTTCTCGGGATGTCGTTTATGTCACAAAAAGAATGATATGTATATAATGCTAATGTTAGTCAGCGTCTTAGCTCTTGGTGAAATACTTGGTTCTATGAAATTTGAACTGACTTGGAAATATGTATTTTTCTTGTTGATATTATGTTAACACATTAAATTGAGTAATTTATGGACATGGGTGTTTTAAGTTCAAGGCACTGGGGTATCGAGGGATCCAGTCTCATCGTGGAAGGTAATCGCATCGGCATCAAGCCCCAAATATTTCATTTGGGCTCGACGGCCGATGGGACTTCGGAGAGCACATCCAAAGTCTGGCCCCCAAATTGAAGGGCACAGCTCTCGCTCTGGCGCGGCTGCTGCCCATAATGAGGAGGCCTGATGACTCCTGCAGGAGACTCTACGCGGGGATAGTGCTGTCCATGGCCCTGTATGGGTGCCCAATATGGGCGGAGGCCCTGAAGGCCAGAAGTGTGCGGATGCCGCGCTTCCCAACTGTACCAGTGGCGAAAGGAGGTGCGGGAGCAGGGATGGAACCCCGAGCCTCGAGAAATCGAGGCCGTGCAGTCCCAGCTGCGCCAGGCCATCGTAGTGGAGTGGAAGGAACGACTTGGGCGACCAAGCGCAGGGCACGTCGTAATCCATCATGGAGGATTGGCTAGAGAGGCGACATGGAAGCCTCTTGTACTGACTGACGCAGGTGATCTCCGGTGAGGGGAGCTTCGGGGACCACCTACATCGCATCAGGAAGGAGCCAACGCCTGAGTGCACTGCGACGCGAGCGAGGAGTCGGGGCACACGCTGGCGGACTGCCCGACGTGGGAGGTGCCGAGGCGTGACCTCGTGGCAGCCATCAGGGTGGGAGTGCTCTCGCTCAACAGCATGATTGCGGCATGGAGCGGAGCGCGAGCGCGTAGGCCACCGCCGCCTCCTTCTGCGAGCATGTTATGCTCGAGAAGGAGGTAACACCCCGGCGTCTGAAAAACCGAGACGGCGTGTGGTTTTAGTCGCTTCAAGCCCGACATAACCACCCCCGCTGGCCGGCGAGGGGTATCCGAGGGGATTTCCGAACGAAAAAAAAGGCCCTAGTGTATCGTTTCCCAAAATTTCCTCGAAGTGAAAAAATATCCTGAAGCCCTCGGGAACCTAGAAAATTTCAAAACTTGTTCTTTTTATTATATTCACATACATGAAGTCAAAAGCGTTATTCAATTAAATAATCCCTAATCTACTAATAATTTTCTTTTCATATTTTACTTATTTGTATTTGTGTACACGTTTCGGAGCATTAAATCACAAAAGAGATCTCGGGAAATCGCAAATATTTTCCGACTTCAAGAACAAGTTGTTTCCTGGAAATTCTCGGTTCCAGGGGTAAGAAACCTATTGTGAATGTTTATGTCAACGAAATTGATTAAAGGCATAAAACATTTAAACGAAATGAAACATAAGTCGGCAAATTTCTGTTAGTCAGAATATGTATTTAATTAACTTATCTTGTTAAAATATGAATACTAAAACACATATAATTGTTTACATACACATTGAGTGTAGAGTAGTTGCGAGATTTTTTTTCAAAATCAACGGGTTCGATTCCTAGCTAGGGACATAGAAATTTAAAAAAATCAAATGATGCAGATGATATCTTTGAGTACTTTTCGCTATGGCTCATACTTACGGATTTGGCCCATCCACGCCCACTTGAAAAATTCACCCTGTTTATGTGTGGCCACCATTTTAGTATAAAAGCTGGTGTCGAAATTAAAAAAAGAGTTTAACAGTCCCTTATGATTTCACGCAAATTGTAGGGACCGAGTGAGGAAAATAGACTATCATTGTGATTTTATCGTGATCAACATCATTTAACTTAGGCGCAGAGTGCCCGTGTTTGGGGCAATTGTAGGATTTCTTCTTTAGTTTTCGTAGTAGTATTACTATTTTTCTACTTTTTTTATTTGAATATAGAATTTCATTAAGTAATACTCTTTTTCTTATTTTTTATTCCGTAAACATATTATTTTTAAACATTCGGTAATTTTCACCTAAAAAGGACCGGTGCTGTTAGCACCGGTCCTTTTTAGGTTCGCCCTAATATCTTTCAGGGTGTAAGTTCAATGTTTATTATGGGATTTTACATTCATTTAAATTAACCATGGCGTGGACCATTGCATGTGACCATGGCTAGTGTATCCTGGTCGAAACGTCAGGCAATTCAAAGGCATGTAATGTCATCATCATCATAGATATTTAGTTTGCACTTAGGAGCCCGAGGTTCCCCTATTGTTTTTGATTGGTATGGCGGCTTTTCCGGGAGCGACTGTAGTCTGACCTCCCAGCCCCTAGAGGAAAGCCTGTGCCACAGCCTCGTCCGTTGGTCAGCAAGGGGTACCGCCTAGCAGGTGAGGTTGTCTTGAGCCTTAAGGATGTTGGTAAAGCCTTTTATACCCTCAAAAGGTATGTAATATAATAACCTAATACCTATACCATGATCGCGTTAATTCCCGCTAACATTATTGTGCATTATTCTGTATACTAAGTATCGGGAATTTGTCAATAAAGCAAAAAATACAAATTATTCATCTAAATTTATTTTATCGCCTTCAAAGTAGGCCCCTAGCTTGCAATACAACATCTCCACCGCTTCACCCAGTCTTCCATACATTTTTCATAGGCTATTTGCGGTATGGCCTTTAGCTCATTCAGCGAATTTTCTTTTATGGCTTCTATCGACTCAAAACGTTTTCCTCGAAGTGGTAATTTTAACTTGGGAAATAAAAAAAAGTCAGACGGAGCCATATCAGGTGAATACGGTGCTTGGTCGAGAACTTTTGTTGAATATTTCGCTAAAAACTCTTTCACTATAATGGCTGTGTGTGATGGTGCATTATCATGGTGCAGCATCCATGAGTTGTGTCGCCACAAATCTGGACGTTTTCGGCGGATACTCTCACGCAAACGCTTCATGACGCCTATATAATATTCTTTATTCACTGTTTCTCCCTCTGGAAGGAATTCGGAGTGAACCACACCACGGTAGTAAAAAAAAACTGTCAGCATCACCTTGATTTTGGAGCGACTTTGCCGCGGTTTTTTGGGTTTCGGCTCGTTTTCGAGACGCCATTCTGAAGACTGTTGGCTTGTTTGCATGTCATACTCATAAACCCATGTCTCGTCGCCAGTAATTATACGTTTCATAAAGGTCGGATCCGTAGAAGCTCGGGAAACCATGTCTTCAGCGACATGCATTCGCTGCGCTTTTTGAACAAAATTGAGCTCTTTTGGAACTAGTCGAGCGGCGACGCGTTTCATGCCTAAAATGTCAATGAGAATATTGTGGACGGACTTAAAAGATATGTTCACCTCACTAGCCTACTCTCTCAGACTCATATGTCGATTTTCGAGCACTAGCTTCTTGATTCTGTCGATGTTTTCTTTGGTCGTAGCGGTTGAAGGTCTACCAGAACGAGGCAAGTCTACTACTACTTCTCGGCCTTCTTTAAAAGCCTTATACCATTCATAAGCCCTTGTTTTCGATATACACGATTCGCCGTAGGTATTTCGCAACATTTTTAGTGATTCACCACATGAAATATCATTCGAAACACAAAATTTAAGGCACACTCTTTGTTCAACAATATTTTCCATTGTAAAAATCGCCGAGGACTCAAAACTATGACCAACAAAAAGTGTAGTTTAAAACAAATTGAATGACAGATCCCGCTCAAATTTTGCGCGCTAAATCAGTACAGTGCTACCAACATGCAGTAAAAAAATTAGAACGACCTCTTTTACGCGGGTTTTTTTTTGACATATTCCCGATACTTTTTACACAGAGTAGTACAGTCAATTTTCTTAAAACCTTCGGACATTGAAATACGGCCACTGGGAAAAGATTATCTAGAATTAGAATGATTAGATTCCCGAATAAAGAATCATTCCTTTTTGAATCCTCTTCAAAGCATATTTTGATGCATCTATATAAATAAAAATGAATCGCCAAAATGCATGTACGCGCATATATTCCGAAAACTGCACAAAATTTGATAATTCTTTATTTTTTGTGTTTAGGAAAGTCCACGGGAAAGGTGGTAATATTGCACCAGGGCGAAGCCAGGCCGCGCAGCTAGTTTAACATATAATAGGAAATATATTTGTTTGGTCTGTGCTAAATAGGCTACGCGTGCTAACTGTAGCTAATTATGGAATGCATTACCATCATGTTGTTTTGTGAGTGAGATAGTACTTTACGAATACAGTAATGTTTTGAGAGTCACTATTTATATTATAGTTATAATTATTTATTCTGATATCAGGGTAATAATAATGAATCTGCGTAAGTGTAAACGATTATATTATTTAGCGGATATGAAAAGTGTCACATAAATACTTTTTAATTACGTATGTGTGAGGAAATCTATCTCGCGACAAATCTTTATATTTATTTTGTTATACTAGCTGTGCCCGTGTGTACTTCGTCCGCGTGGACTTAGATCTAAGCGAAACCCTAATTCTTTTTCTAAAATAATACCTACTGACGGTGAGCACTGCGTATTCCCCCACGTTAACATCATGAATGTGCGCGTGGTACTGAATTAAAACTATGCTATCTCCTAAGATTTGCGTTTCAATTAAATGATGTTAGGGGCTATTTGTTAAAAATTAAATACTTATGATGAATTATTTATTTGGTTAAGGATTATTTAAGAAGAAATTTGATTACCATAACAAGATCCCGGACTCTCTTTTAGAACTTTTAAAGGGGAACAATTGTGTCATTCACAATGATTACGCAGCGCACACAACGGAAGCTCTCAAAAGTAATATGTTTTTCCCGTTTCTGCCACATTCTTCATCGATGCTCTGTTCCTATTGGCCGTAACGTGATGTTATATAGCCTTAGCCGAAATGAAAAAATATTTTTTCATTTCAAACCAGTAGTTCCAGAGATTAGTGCGTTCAACCAAACAAACAAAAATTCTTCAGATTTATAATATTACTATAGATAAGCATTTTAAAGACCAATAACAAAATACGATCTGCAAAAACATATTCACGATTGAACCTGCCTCTGTACCTATATCTTTATTTATCAAGTACCAGAAATTATAACAGTGTGTAACTAAGTGTATTTATAGATTTGTATATAATATAATGGCTGAAGCCGTTCGTAAACGTCGTTCGAATAACAGATGTACGTGTATAAATTGAGCTTTGGGTAGAATTATCGTTATTGCCTTGTCATACCGGGCCTCTACGTCGCAGATAAACTTCTAAGCATATTTCAGTAACGAATTGTGAATAGCAGCAATTTTTGGTTCCGACTATCTCGTCGTTACAAAAGTGTATGAGAAAATAATGTTCGAATGAAGTGCTATTGTTATGGAGGTTCCCACAAAGAAATCTCTCGACAAAGTGCTCCCGGCGAGCGTTTGTTGTACTAGAAATTACTTTTGTTTGAAGTTGATTCATCAGTTCGCCGCATCACTGTTTACAATAAATAATTGATGGCGTATACTTAGATGTTTTCTTTAAACGTTTTTGTTCTTTAAAATAAAAAGAAACCGGACTATTAGGACAATGTTTCAGCATAAATAATATGTTCTTCAGAGTCAAAAACTATATTTGAAATTGAAGGAAAATGTAAAAACCAGTAACTACTTTTTCATTGGGTTCCCCTGTAAATTTACTTAAGGCGAGGCTAAATGGACAACGGGCAATCCGGTAAAGGTCAACCTAGGCGTGTCTACGTATGTTTATCAGATCGAGGACATTTTAGAGACAGGCCAGGGTAAGAGTACTCGTAACCGGCGAGCATGTATGAAAACAATTAATAAAGTGGAAGAAATTTAATGCAAGAAATATTTTATGTAATATTTTAAGTTAACTTAAATAATAACTGTGCAATATTTTAAATTTTAAAATATGGGGAGTAAGGGGAGAACGGAACCAACAACATATCCGACCCTATTGTCAACCTCACCTGCACGCGTCGATGGTTCGTATGAATAGTCGACGGCGGCGGCCCTCCGGTCACCGCGGCGCTCCCTGCTAGATAACGGACGAGGCTCTGGCGACCGAACCGTGTGGCGGTAATCCACCAACCCAGTCGGAACACTGACTGAAGAGGCTTCAGCAACCTGGGCGTATAAATCATGCCCAAAATGCCTGGTGCAAAAGGCAACGGGATACCATTGCACTATTAATCCCACGAGAGTTATGATAAGGTCCAAGATGAAAGAAAGTTTGCCTGGCAATCCGCGTAGCGACCGGCGCCCTCGGTTGTCCGGGAATCAGGGTGTGAAATGTACTACCGGCCATGAGACCGTAGGCGACCAGGCATCTCATGGAAACTATGCCTCTGGAAGAACCAAGATCCAACTACGCAGAAACCTCAGAGTCGGAACGTGGAATGTGCGAGGCCTTCAGGATGAAGGTAAACTCCACATTCTTGACCATGAGCTCGAACGATGCAACACCGACATCACGGGTCTGAGTGAGACGCATTGGAAGGAGAGTGGACACCGTAACACTGATAAGCATACCATCTATTTCTCAGGTAACACCTCTAGCTTTGCAGGAGTGGCCATTGCCATACCGAAGAGATGGAACAAAACGGTTGTAGGATATAATCCAATCAGCGATAGATTGATGTCGATCAAGCTGAGCGCAACGCCCGCCCCGCTCAATATCATACAAGTTTACGCCCCCACAAGTGCTGCCAAAGATGAAGTAATAGAGGATTTCTACCGTCAACTTGAAGCTTGCATAGCCACTATCCCAACTAGAGAGTTTCTAATAATTTTGGGCGACTTCAATGCGAAGCTGGGATCAACTGTTGCAGATTCAGGCCTTAGAAATATTGTGGGGCTCTATGGTCTTGGCACAAGGAACGAGCGTGGCGAACGACTCATTCAATTCGCAGCCGATAATAACCTAACCATTATGAACACTGTCTTCAAACAACACCCCAGAAGACTATACACCTGGACATCCCCTAACGGAGAACACCGTAATCAAATTGACTACATAATGATCAGAACTAGATGGAGGAGCTCAATTACCAACGCACACACGTTGCCTGGAGCAGATTGTCACTCTGATCATCAGCTACTAGTATGCAACCTGAGGATTAAACTCCGCAACTCTATAACCAAAGTAACAAACAGGCGTTTAGAAATTACAGACAGTACCAGTTTAACCAAGAGCTTGCAGGACTTTACAGTGCACAGTTGGGGCGGTGACGACCATGAACATCCAAACACCCTATGGCAGAATGCCAAGCTATACATCAAAGATTTGGTTAAAAACTCACAGCCAAAATCACCTCTAATAAAACGACAACATTGGATGTCTACCAACACATGGGACATGGTTGAACACCGGAGAAAACTAAAGGCTGCTGGAAAACCTGTACAGGAACTAAATTCTCTCAATGCTGAAATACAAACCGCTTGCAGAAGAGACCGGAATGCAGCACTCAATAAAATCTGCGAAGAACTAGAGCGACATTCAGAGAAGTTCGAAACCAAGGATCTTCACATGAAAATAAAAACTATCACTCGTCAATTCAAACCAAAGACTTGGGCAATTGAGAACAAAGATGGTGTGACGGTAACAGAGATAAAAGAAATTGTCAACACGTGGAAAGAGTATTGTAGATCCCTATTTGTTGACCCAGTTTCATTACCGTCACAATGTTCTCTAACGTTGGAATTGGAACCAGATTTATTGAAAGACGAAATAAGAGCAGCAATAAAACACCTTAAATCTAACAAAGCCGTAGGCGTAGACGAGATACCGATTGAGATCATTAAGGCTATGGGAGAAGCTGGAGTAGAGAATTATCTCTACTCCAGCTTCTCCCATAGCCTTAATGATCACGCACGCACGCTATTTGTAGTAGAATATGGACGACCGGCAATTGGCCGAATGATTGGTCTTGCTCCCTTTTCATACCTCTCCATAAAAAGGGCTCGACCAAGAAGTGCAATAATTACCGGTTGATCTCTCTTATGTGCCACGCAAGTAAGGTGCTACTACACATTATCAACAAGCGGCTACAGTCTTACCTATCTCCTCAAATCGCACCTGAACAGGCTGGATTTGTTAAGGGTAGAGGAACGAGAGAGCAAATTCTTATACTACGCCAGGTCATAGAGAAGTCACGAGAATTTAACAACCCCCTGTTTATTAGCTTTGTGGACTTTCACAAAGCTTTCGACACGGTGCAATGGCAAAAACTGTGGGGAATCCTAAAAGTAATGGGTGTACCAGAACACCTTACGTACCTCATTAGACGACTCTATGAAGATGGCACAGCAGCAGTGCGCGTCGATGGAGTTGACTCAAGCCCATTCAAGCCTGAGGCTGGTGTTCGACAAGGCTGTATTCTTTCTCCGCTGTTATTTAACATCTACACCGAGCACATAATGCGGATTGTTTTGGACGACTGGGACAAAGGTGTATCTGTAGGAGGTAGAACAATATCTAATCTTAGATATGCTGATGACACTACTCTCCTAACAACGTCTAAAGAGAATATGGAACACCTTTTGCGCCACCTTGAATCCACCAGCCTGAATTTTGGACTTGCTATCAACCGGGAGAAGACCAAAATGATGATAGTGAACCGAGCTGAAAATAACGAACCAGATGTCAAAAGCATTGCTAACTGTGAAGTTGTGCAGAACTACATCTACTTGGGTTCTAACATCACCAACAGCGGAGGCTGCGAGGAGGAAATCAGAAGACGTTGCGCTATTACACGATCAGCTGCTGAAAGGCTCTCCAGGATTTGGAAGGACCGCCGGATAACCAAAACCACCAAGGTTCGTCTGATGCGGAGTCTGGTCTTTCCAATTCTTCTGTACGGAGCTGAGACATGGACTCTGAGACAAAAAGAGCGGAGAAAAATAGATGCACTGGAAATGTGGTGCTGGAGACGTCTCCTCAGGATTCCGTGGACCGCGCATAGGACTAATGTCTCCATCCTCAAAGAACTTCACATAAAGGAGAGATTATCGTCGACTGTGCAAATACGAATACTCAAGTTCTTTGGGCACCTGACACGGAATGAAGACTCGATGGAGCGTCTCGTGGTACAGGGCAGAATGGAGGGCAAAAGGTCCCGTGGTCGCTCTCCAACTAGATGGTCGGACCTCATCACCTCCCTAACACAATCCACCATGACCGACTGCTCCCACAACGCAACCAACAGAGAGCGATGGCGGCGCATTGCACGAGCAGCCGTTCATCAGGACCCCCCATCATAACCACGACCACTCTGTCAAGAGTGCACGACTAAGAAGAAGAAGAATATTTTAAACGTATTTACATAATGAGACATATATGCTCACGCCTTTTCCCTGTGGGGTACACAGAGACAATAGCCCACTATCTGATTCTATCCTTACACAATATTATTGTATTTAAATAATAGTTTCTTACGTACGATTCTTTATTATTATTTTATTTATAACTAACCGTTGCCAGCGGTTCCACCCGTATGGAGTTCTGATCACATTTCCGCTGCCCATATTAACCTATTTCAGTGCCTATGTGCTATTCAGACTATAGTCTATCCCTGTACCAAATTTCAGCCGTTGAGCCATTTTTGAGTGAATACTCTTTCACTCAAAAATGGCTCAATGGCTCACGGACAAACATCCATCCATCCATATATCCATACATCTACACAAATAAACTTTTGCGTTTATGATTAATAGGAGTTATGGCCGCTGCAGCTTTAGTGCCAGGCTAATAGAGCGTATGATACAGAAATCGATAGATATCTGTAGACAGTTGTACTTAAAGTGCAAAAATTACCGCATTTGTCTGAAATTGTCCGCAACAATATCTGCGCGTTAGTTCGGTATCTACCTTTTTAACACGCTTCGTATGTATGTTTGTCGTCATCATCATAAATGCGTTAGTGACGGTTGGATCCAAAGCTTACCCTTTAGAGCCCAGGGTTCGCGTTCCTACTTGGTCTCTTGATTTGGCTTATCTTGGCTGGTTTCACCCCTGCGAATCAGGGTGTGAAACATGCGCCAGAGCCTCGTCTCGCCTCTTACTAAGGATGGTCCTTATGGACAATACAATAATTATTAAAAATATATTTTTTGGTTATATTATCATTGCATGATATCGTGTTAAATTTCGTGAAGTACTATCGCAATGTCGAGGAACGCGAGACAGTTCAGCTGTCTCAATTGTTCAACTTTATTTTATCGCACTCAAGTTTAGGGCGTCTCATTTTAATTGTGGGCGACATTCGTCGAGTTTAATGCCCATTAATGCGAGTAGGAAAGTTATGTTAATTAAACAAAGCTCTGCTGGGTACACGTTTGTCGCAGCTTGTAAACAGCCTGCCACTTGCAGGTACTGAGAACTTTATAACCCGAGTGTATGATCAAAGTGACGCTCGCAACTGTAGGTTTGTGATTTTTAACATGGAGCTAGTATAAATAATTAGTAGAACCTTGACTTTTACATCGTGGGGTTGATTTCCGCTCAATACAAGTATTGGTATGCATGCATTACGTCTATGTATTTGCATTAGGCTGGGTTTTTCTATGTATACCTAATCATCATCATCATGTACGTATTTACAAAAAAAATGTAAAAAGTATATTTATTAGACATTCTAGAGTCCATATTACAAACTATGCTTAGTTTAGGTTCAGATTATTAGCTTAGTTTATTTATTGAGATCCGTTCAGCCGTTGGAGCGCGATTGACTAACAAACATACAAACTTTCACATTTATAATATAAGTAGAATAAGAATAAACAGTTTTGGATCAGTTGTAAGTCATAATCTCTGTAAAAGATTTCGAGAATTTAATTTCAGCTACTAACAAAAAATAAATGTGCATAAATTTGCAAGTGCATATTACAAATTGAAAAGTACTTAATCTGGTGGGCAGCTTATGGCGAATATGGGGGAGCGTGGAAAATACTGTAGTGACGGGATTTTTTTTTTTTGGGTATTATGAGCTTAATGCGATCTGGAATCGGACTGTATTAGCGGAAACCAAATTTGCGCAATAAAATATGAATATATCAATTTAAATTTAAGCCATCAGTATCCAAGGATGTTTGGGGCCCATATGGGGCCCCACCAAAATCTTGGAGGCCCAAACCAACCTCACTTGCAAGGACGGAAAAGGTTCTGGCGCAGGTTTTACTCTCAGGGTTAGGGTCCGGCGGCGGTCGCTCTCGTAACAGGCAAAATAAATTAATAAGTGGAGTTATAGGAAAGCGGACCTTGAACGCTAAAGTGAAGCTTTTGATGCAATCGAAATGAAGAAGAGAAGATATTTTGTACTTACAGAATACTATATCGATTCCATGTATAGATTCTGTATCCAGTTAAGCATTTGAGAGTTTATACCCCAAAACTTATTCTAATCATGCAGTACCTCACCTAGTTACCAAGTGTCCATTGCCGGGCACCCCGGGTAAGCCCTCGAAAGGCTGGGAAAACCCCAGCACATATAATAAATGCACAATGTTCGTAGTGTTTTGTTTTTACTTGTTCCTTTTTTAGGTAGATTTCGATGAAATCGATCTACCTATTGGTTTCTTGACTACTGTCGAATTTAAAAAAAAATTCTTCATAGGAGGTCTAGTTATGACCCCCTGAATCCGAAATGACCACTGGTCAAAAAGTTTATATATATATATATATATATGTATGTATTCCCAAAATTTGCGGCACTCTCACGGTGTCATTTTTGCCCCGATCGCTTTCAAACTGCGGTCAAAAATTGCTTGGGTGTAAACTTAGTTTCAGTTCGTGAACGGGTGGAATCCGGCCTAAGGAGACGGTAGGGCCTCACTTTTTGTGAAATCAGTTTTTCCTCAAAATTTCACGTTCCATGAAAGATGAGATTCGAACCGTTCTAATTTTATCCCATAGTATACATGAATACCAACAACTTTTAATTATAAACCTATAAGATTAAAACTTTAACTAAAAGTGGAGGGGGGGAAAACCAAAATTTTTCGGGCAAAAAATCATAACTTCTAACCGGTGAACATTCTTGCCGTCGGAAACATTTTTAATCGATAGGCCATTTTTAAGTCTAAAATAAATGTCTGAAAAGTTTTTCGCTAAAAGTTACCGTTTTCGAGAGAAAAAAATTAAACATGTTAAAAATGTTACTGTGTTTACTTGTGTGTGTAAGTCCGTAGTTCTCTATATAGAATAATATTAATTGCTTCACGAAATCTACCTGTGCGTTCCCCCTGCGGGAATGGATTTTATTAGTAACTAATATATTTTTAATTCTACTAATATTATAAACGCGAAAGTTTGTAAGTATGGATGGATGGATAGATGTTTGTTACTCTTACACGGAAAAACGGCTGAACGGATTTGACTGAAAATTGGCACAGGGATAGATTATAGTCTGGAATAACACATAGGGTACTTTTTATCACGGGAATAGGTTCCCAGGGAACGGGATTAGAATTCTAGGCGGGCGGAGCCGCGGGCAACTTTAAATATTTATGTATTTGAGTAGTGTTTTAGTTATTTTAGTGTGGCAAATAGTTGTATTAATATTGTTTTATTTTATCACGTTGTGTATGCTGTATTTAGATTACTGTCTAGATTTAATAAGTAACTGTTTCCAAATGTTTCCTGTCATGCAATGACAATTATCTATAAGCGTACCTTCCAGAAATAAATAAATTTATAAGTACTGTTCCGTAATAGTACTGATTGAACACATTTGGAATTGAATATTTTTCTTGTAGCTACTTTTCATATTTTTGTTTACTTTCGAGGGTCATAGCATCGTATCGTAGATCGGATGTTGCAATGGTTATGACTAACTTCACGCCTACCCACAATTGGTGTGAATATTGACATATTGTCAATCTGAGAGATCGATATACGCGTTCCCGCTGAACGGTCGTGTTGCCTGCGCCTACGCTACGCGACTAGTACCAACGTTTTTTCGATAGCCGATACATTTCAACTCTATTTATTCTGTGATTATTTGACTTACATTTGTTAAATTATGATACTCAAAGCAAATGGTGCTATACTTAGTATAGGATATTAGATGCGAGAACACAATTATGACACACAATTTCAACACATTCTATGAAAGCTTCTGAACATGCGAGTACTATACCAAAAACTGTGCTGTATAGACTATAGACTGGCGGGTAAGACGTGCCGCGTTGTCTCTTTCTATTGAATGATAACATCTCCTGTTAGTTTACTTCGTGAGCCAACACACGAATACAAACATGTACCCTCATCACGAGTTTCCTCCACTCATAGTCTCAGATTCCATTTCTATCAAAGTACCATTTCGAACGTTTAACCAGAAACGTGTGAGTCGGGTTTTTCCGTTAAGAATTTGCCGAGGGTCCCCTCTGAATATCCGCATTTTTTTTTAAACAATGGGGTTGTCCTCTGCTCACTGCTTCGGATTATGTGAAAATTTCACGAGGAATTTCCGTGAGATTTCCTTGAATGGTTCAAAGTGAGTGAAATTCTCTCGAGTTCAATACATTCGAATATCCTTTTGAGATTGGAGTGATACAAAGCGTATTGTTACAGACGAGAGGTTTCTATCTCATGTCGTTTTGTTACTACGACTTCCATAGTTATTGTCTTCATCCGCGCCACGGTGCGCGCCACCGCTCGCCGTGCGCCTTGCGCCGCTCTGCCTGCGTTAAGTGATAAGCTTTTGTATTCAAAAGTACTTCATACATGTCATTTTTTCAACTCCCTTCGTGATTGTAGTATATTGGTTATTACAATACTCGAATAGTTAACCTGTATATTGTATAAATTCACAGTATCAACTGACATCTGACTGTGTCGAACATTCCCAATTTGTATGCATTTTAAAATGGAACACTAGTTTTTAAGGAGTACGCCACTCCAGGTAAGCTGAATTGCTCTTGTTAGGCGTGGTTACACGTGTTGGTAGTGTAATGATCATTGTTTAAACCACCTCGCGACTGCACCGATGACTTAATCACTAGGGAGGTTGAAATTCATCGACTTTAAGTTTCAACGTTTTTGAAGTTGTTTTGATAAATAAATATCTCAATAATATCAATATATATTTTTAATTCTGTTTATTACATAAGCTGCGAGAGTGTAAATATATATCATTATATAGATACATAATATATGTGTAACTAAGGTTTTTATTTTATTCATTTTATGTATTTAGCATTCTACACTCATTCTCCATCTAAAGTCTAACTACGCCGAAAATCCTACTACTTCTTTACGGGGTTTACGCCTTCTGTACGCCAATAGATATCTTTGCCCTACATTGATTGTGGTGACCGCATTTGATGCAAATCAGTTGCAATGTAGGTCATACGTTATTGGTGTTCTTGTTAAAACCTCCAACTTAGACGAATGCTTGGGTAAGTGGAAATTGCTAGTGTAATGGGTTGAATTCGAACCCACATTCTCTTATCGTGAGCCTTGACGCTTTAAATTTTACGCTGTCGCCATTTCAGAGGTTTATGTTCCTAACTCAAGCTCCAAGCGGAACAAAACCTATAGTATTTTTCTCACAGACAACGTATCTAATTATAGTCGTACCGCATAGAATTCTGATGGTTCACATTTCGATCCCTCCCACGTATATTGTGGTAATCCACAAAAAGTCGATTTTTGTTTTATTTCAGAAATAATGTATTTTAGTACTATAGAATCAGTACAAAAATAATTTTAAAGAAATTCTTAAGGTAAGTCTAGTTTTTGGGCCGTATAATGTAGTAATTTCTGAATGTAACCGGCGCGAAGTATCGCGACAACCGAAGCGGCAGTTAACGCGGGACGCGGGGTGCTCTTCACTGATCGCGCGCGCATCGTATGTGTTAGTAACGATCGTTCGCGCCGGTCGATACCACGCGTGTAGTGTATTCGCTCTGATTTCGTGTAACCGTTATTATTCGATTTTAAAATTCTGTGGTAACAATGAATAGGGGTAGTAATTCGCAATATTTCAGAAAATTTTCTTCAAGGCCTAAAACTATATTTAATTTAGCCGTCAAAAGTTCTGATCTCAATGAAGAGAAAGAAGAAAATCCAGGTAAATAATATGTATTTAAATAAATTTAAATGAATTGTTCCTTATTACTAGATTAGTAAATACATTTTTTATTTTTTAATTCTTATGAGGAACAGAGAACTCGATTTACGTGTATAAATTGTTTATTTCATTTTCTCCGGTGTGTTTTATCGTAAGGAATACTTACAATAATATACATGTATTTATTGTGTCTTAAGTGATACTTGCTACATTTAACATGGGAATAGTCAAGTAATATTTATATTGTAAAAATACTTACTATATTTTACGCCGTGAAACATACATAAAAAAATACTATGTAATATTTACCATATTTTACATTGCATCGATAAAAACATACGATACATTACGTGACGTTAAATCCTAGATTGTTTGTATAATACATTATTTTTTGTTGGTTTTAGAATCTCCGTTACCCCCGGGTGCTGATATAGAGGCCATAAATAATTTAATGGAAATTGTTGATGACTCTGCCAGTTCACCCACTGCTCGTGACTTTGAGCGAATTAACAGTACAATACAACATGTCTACGTTAATACGATAATTAACACTTTCCTCCAATCTTCTGACGAATCAATCCCTGACAGTATGTATAGATTTTATTTTTAATTTTTAAAACATTTTATAAAAAATATTGTGTGTTGGTGTGACTTTACTGAATATATCCTTTTATATAAAGTTTCAACCAAATGGGTTCGACTCTCATATTTATGTGGGTGCTTTTTTATTACAGGGATTTTGGGCTGTTATCTAATATTATTTTTGTTTTGCCCTTTAAGCCATGGTTACTTGCACGAGATTATATACTTAATGCTTGTCATTACTGCACCCCTTTTTATGTATCATCTCTGTTAAAAGTCTGCAATAAGGAGTTCATCTATTTTCTTTGCATGCTTCATTTTCTTCTATTTCAGGTTACACTGCCAGGCCTATTCAAGAACGTTACATTCCAGCTTCGGAAAGTGACGTTTCGTTTAATGAAGATCGTACCTTGAATACTCCATGCCCTTCAATAAAATGCGAAATTAATCATCTTGACAATGACTGTAACAATCATTTCTGTCCCTGGTTTGTTCCAAAACAAACTGAAGATATGTATGATAATATTGTCTCCATAGAATCACTTCTTGTAACAGAAACTAGCTTTGCTTCCACTCCTCAAGTAAATACCCCACTCTCATGCTCATCTGTAAATACTACGCCTGTTTCCAACAAAAGGAAACCACGGAAAGATAAAGGAATTATTAGGAAGAAGCATGTTTCGGAATGGATCAATGTGAAAAGGAAAGCTTTAAGAAATACAGGAAAGGAATAGAAAAGTCGAAACGGTACTACCAAGCCTCAAAAGGCAATGGGTCCACCGTGTCCGCAAACATGTCGCATGAAGTGCCGTGAGAAGATTAGCGAGCTACAGCGCTTAAATATATTTACGAGTTTCTGGGAATTAGGTGACCGAAAACAGAAACAGGATTGTATATGCTTTCTATTCATATATTTCTAATAAAAATAAAATAAATATAACACACACATTTTTGGAGAAGGGCCATTCACAAACAGAAGGCGACAGTGTTCATGCGCTAATAGAGAGAGGCTCAAAAAATAAAATGATGTATACACCATTAGAATGGTATAGCTTAGTGCAGTGGGTTAAGCAAGACGGCATTCCTTATATGGTTAAGGAAATGTGCTATTCAGATTTCTTTGATTTCAAACAACTACAGCTAGGTCGTAATTGGTCTAAAAACATAAACGGACAAAAAATTGACTGGAATAAAATAAAACAAGTACCTACATGTGAAATATGATGAACCTTTAAAAATATATTATAAATTTTATTTTATTTATCTAGCAATGAAAGTTTTACGCTTGCTCTTAATACCAATACTAGAGCAAAAAAGTAACTTGATTTCTATTCCTACACTATATAACGGACCGCTGTCAATACCTAAAGCCAAAAAAACGGACTTAGATAGCCTTTACAAAAGTGGTATTATACCTAAAACATACCATGATTACTTTAAAAGACTTTCTTTTACCGAAGAACGTAATGATTGCTCATCATCTGTTACAGACTCTGACTAAAATTTGTTTGTTGTTGTCTATAATTATATTATTTCGTATTTTTGTTTATCTTTTACAAGTGTGTAAGCTCCACTAGATAATTATGTTTTTATTGTCTTGTTATAGTTTATGTATAGTTATATATTATATAGTTTTATGGACAGCCTCCGTGGCGTGGCGGTAGTGCACGCGACTGCTACGCACGGGGCGCGGTTTCGATCCCCGCTCAGTGCAAAAAGTTGTATGCATGAATATAGCTGTTTGCACTGGTCTGGTCGTGCCTCAGAGAGCACGTTAAGCCGTCGGTCCCGGTTGCCATACAAACAACTATGGCAGTCGTTACGGGTAGTTGGAGCCCTCAAAAGTCCAACCAGTCTAACTTGGAACTACGATATCGCCAATGGTCATTGGACCATTAGTTGTGGAGGTCAGATGGCAGTCGCTTCACGGAAAATATTGAAGTTCAGCCGCATCATAGTTAGACTGGAAAGCCGACCCCAACTGAGTTGGGAAAAGGTTTAGAGAATGATGATGATGGTATAGTTACTTTATAATTGTTAGAAGACTGATGGAACTGTTGATCCCAATCATAAGTCTATAAAGTTCAAGAGTTTTTGATTTGCAGGAAAAAAATAATTATCGAACATAGTTACTAGTAATTGCTTAGTTATAGTTTCAACTTCCAAATTGTTTGTTTCTTATAACTTTTTATTTGATATCTAATACTAATATGTAAGCTCCATTTGATAAGTATGTTTTTATTTTCATGATAAAGAATTTAGAATTGTTAGAAGACTGATGGAACTGTTGATCTCAATCATATGTTTATAAAGTACAAAAGTTTAAGGTTTATAGTGAATATTATTAAAAAAACAATTAGGAACATAAAAATTATAGTAATTTCTCAAAGTTTCATTTTTCTAATTTTGTATGTTTCCTAACATAACTCTTTATTTCTAATAAAAGTTGATTTAATATTATATTCTGAGTTTTATTATATTTAGAAGACTCAAATTTCCCAACGTAAATTATAGTATGTACTACATAGAATTGAAATCAAATGTTAAGTTACGATGAAGAATATAGTAAGTGTTACATACAATACTAAAAGTAGTTTATTTTTCGATGTATAAAATAGTATGTAATATTTACGATAAATTAACTGTTTTAGAATATGGTGTAAAATGTAGTAACATCAATATCTCAAAAACTGGTAAAATATTCTCATTTAGTTTAATATCATTATAAAGTACTTTATTTATCTAGGCATCATAGTCATTTTTAAGTAAATAACTGCGTGATTTAAAATTTTATACAACTTTGTACATTCAAACAGCTCTCCTGTAAAGTTGTCATTTTGGGGTTACCATAGTCTACGTAGGAGTGATCGATTTATTCGTTAGCATACAAGACATACATAACGCTCGTTATAAAATAACGTTATAGTTACATTACGTTATATTATATCACTATCTACTCCATGATCATGCTTGCATGATAAAGCTTGTACTTTAGAGCCCAAGGTCCGTTCTCCCACACTTCCATGATTTGGTTCACTTGGCTTATTCGGGAGCGACTGCCACCTGAGCCTCAACCCCGAGAGGAAAGCCTGCGCTAGTCTCGTCCGTCAATCAGCAGGTGTACCGATAAGTTTGGTTTGGCCCTTTGATCTTGGTGGGTCTGCATACATACAATTACCACCCATTAATATCCTCATGTAACATAATATTATTATCAAAGTAGTTACACCACACAAAGCGTTTGAGTGCCGTAGAGCATAAATATTGTAAGCGGACGGCGGCGGCCGGTGAAAATTGTTTAATGGTTCACTAGCGATTGTCGTAAAACTATATTTCGTCGGGAGGAGGGTCGGCCCGAGGACGCAGGACCTCGTTAAAACTCAGACCGTTCACTAAATCTTAGGGGTTTACGATTGTACAAAAATTGGGACGCACCTCCCTCACCGGCGTACGGCGAGTATGGCTATTCCTTCGATTGTACTTGAGTCTGTTATATCCTTTCACTCCTGTTGTTTAATTGGAACTTTGGGGTTAGTTTTATTACCTCCAATTTTAATTAGAAAACGTTGTACAATAAATTGCTATGACAGAACTGTTTTAAGTTCTAAGTTGTTGTAAATTTAGTTGGCTGGATTAGTTAACTTTGTAATTTTGGATAAATTAATTTGGATTGTAAATTCAATTGAAACTGAATTACTTACAATCTGTAAAAGGATATTGTTGAAGAATTTTCACTTTAAATTTAGTAAACTAATACATAAGTTATTATTAAGCTTGATATTTCTACCTGCGTGGTTGGCGGTGCAGGTGACTTCATGACTTCCATTTTCATTATTTCTTCCGTTCATCTTTATGCTCAGTTTGCATCGAACTTTGAGTACCTCTTTTAGAAGCTATAACCACATAACGACGTTTGTGTTTCCAGTCAGCTAAAGTTGCATAGTGCATATTTTAGTGGTATCTGCTGCAGCAAAGCCAAATAAGGGTTAAGAACTCAGGTTGAAGTTCACTTTTCATCCATTTATTGGTAAGCTCGAGAAGGAGGCGGAGGAACGCAGAGCCCGCGAGGCGCAAAGGCAACTCAGGCGCCGGAAGTCGCTGAACGACCTCCGTCCTTTATGAGCGCAGGCCTGGGGCTGACAGGTGGAGCCGCTTGTCAGAAGAAGGCCTGCTTCTGTCCTGCCAGCTTCAGCTAGGGCAGAAGCAGGCCGGGGCGGCGGCGGCGCGCTGCGCGCCCCCCTTATTTCCGGGTACACCGTGGTTCCCAAATCCGAGGGGGCCATCTCGAAACCGGAGATGGGACAGCCGGGGTACGAGGGAAAGGCCTTAACCTTACACCAGGGCGTTTGAAGACCCGAGACGGCATGCGGTTTTAGTCGGTTCGAATTCGGCATAACCACCCCCGCTGGCTGGGTATCCGGGAAATTTCAGCACGAAAAAAGGATTTCACCAAATAAAATTAAAAGTGAGTGGTTGGTTTCACACTTTTGTTCGCTGGCAAAATAAACTTATATAATTCGATTCGAATTGAACTTCGAATGATATAAGTTTTTTTAACTCAAGCCAACAAAATGTATAGCCTTTGTCCATTGGGGATGTACCTTTCAAATAATATTAATATTATAAACAAACTCACAAAATTTGGCCCCTCTCTTTATAATATTAGTATAGACATAAATTTATACAGGATTTGCGCCAATGATAACAGCGACCAAAGCTTAGAGACGACTTTAATCTCTACTCATAATTGTACAGTATGGATAATAAACGTAGTTTCCGGGAAACCTGTTCGAATGGCATGAAACGTTAACTAATGAATGTGGAACTGAACATCATACTTACGTCGTGTATAATACCAGTGCATAGTTAGTATTCAGCCGTGGCGCGCACCTGTCGCTCGCGGCAATCAGCCTCCACTCACATTATTTTGCCATTACTTTAGACAATACCGCATGATTTAAGGTAAATACGTGGAGTTTACTGATTACGTATAACAAGTTTCAAATATTGTAATGAATGAATTCAGTCATGACGTAGTTCAGTTTAAGCATTCTTACAGTTTTCATACAAGCTAGCTAAGAAAGAATCTCTGTACATATACAATTCTAGTTATTGTTGTTTTGTTTGGGGCTAAGTGGTAACCGAGTAGGTTACTGCCAAGGCAGTCTTAGTGACCATTCTTTTGACACATTCAGACCCCCTGGACCTCGGAAAACACATTAAGTCCCAGTTGCCATACAAACATCTATGGCAGTCGTTACGGGTAGTTGGAGCCTTAAAAAAGTTCGACAAATGGTCTAATTACAGAATTTCAATATCGCCAATGGGTTGTGGAGGTGAGATGGTAGTCGCATCACGGAATACATCGAAATTCAGCCGCATCGTAGTTAGACTGAAAAGCTGACCAACTGAGTTGGGAGAAGGCTCGGAGGATGAGTTGTTTTATTTGGTTGTTTTGTTTTAATAAAAATAAAACTCTCTTACTAAGAAATTAACTCTGCATTGGAGGACAACGCTAGACGCAGTAACAATTGGGGAGGCGACCAACTAAACCACTATACGGTAATAAGGCAAAATAAAAAATGCCAAAGGAAGACATATAGTCTGATGAAGTTTATGATGGTCTAATGATGAATAGTAAGATAAGTCCACTCACTCCTTTATCTTTAAATCCTTTGATTTTATATTTAATTAACTATAACCAAACTTAATAGTAGTTTTTTGTATGTTGGGTTTATGAGCCCTCACCAAGATCTTCCGTCCTCAAGCCAATCTCACAGAGTTTGAGGCAGGCAGTCGCAGTCACTCCCGTAAAAGCAATAATAAGCCAAATTGAGGAAGGAATGAGTGGGAGAGCCGACCTCGGGTCCAAAGTGCATACTTTGAATGCAACTGGGATTAGCATTCGGATGATGTTGTGATGATGATCACCAACACATCATCACCAACTGGTAACATTCCTAGGAGATTGGCAGCAATTGAGTTTTCAATTTAGCCATGATGAATGGCTATGCTAATTCTTTGTGCAAGATGACATCTAGCCGTTCCACCATAATATTATGTTACAATGTATGGGTAAGGTAAAATGTATACAATGTAATAAAACATTAATGGATTGTATGTGTTTGTTGGTGTACGCATATTATCCCATTGTTAGTACTTTTGCTGTGGCATTATTGCTTCGACGTAGACGGAACTACTAGTTCATGAAACTATCATTGTGACCTTCGCCAAGTAATTATAAAGTTTACGGTTGTTCAACAAACCATTTGGCAATTCGCCGTTCGGTTCAATTTCAATCCCTAATCAACATTTTGGATTATTTTCAAAGTTCCATTTACATAAATTCAAAGAGTGTAAAAGTTATTTCTAAAACATTATTATACAGCTCGTAAATTATAACGAAAATGTAAGTACAATTAGTGGCGAAAGCAGTTAGTCCAGAGCTGTCAATTCGCCTTTGTCAGGTAAGTTATTATAGGTACTTAACAAAATAATGGCTTGTTTGGATTAATGTTTAATCTATGTTTATGACGAACATAATAAAATTTCATGACATAGTTGCTCGTGGAAGTAAGACAGCGACGGATAGAACAAAGAGTAATTTAGTACTCCACTGAGAAATACATTGTTTTCATGTCTTGGTGGTGATTAAAGAGCTAGTCATTTCCTACAATTCAAAAATATTTTTTAAAGTGTATTCTTCATACTACTAAGAATTGAAAAATAGGTACATAATGTTGCGCCCACTTAACTGAAAACAATTACCTCGGCCTATTCCAAAATATCAGTGATGTTCCTTATTTGTGCTGCGAAAATCACGGCTCTGCTAAATAAAATGTGTGTTCAAACCAAGTCCTCGCTGTGCGATCTGTAGAGGTACGTGTAAATTTGCCCATAGAACATATCCCTCGCACCCCGACTTACCCTGGGCCATCTCCGGTTTCGAGATGGCCCCCTCGGGTTTGGGAACCACGGTGTCCCCGTCTTGCCCCGGTTTGGGGGAGGGGCGCTAGTCGCCCCACCGTCCTTACACCCCGGCGTCTGTAGACCCGAGACGGCGTGCGGTTTTAGTCGGTTCAAGCCCGACATAAACGCCCCCGCTGGCACGCGGGGGGTATCCGAAGGAATTTCCGCACGAAAAAAAAAAAAAAAAAGGTACGTGTAAATTTGGGTGCAGCAACCGTATTTCACACGTACCTATAATGTTGATAGATCCTTGTCTTCAAGACCAAAAAAACGGTGCCACTACAAATATCATCCTAATTATGTAAGCACTGGCATGATACGCAAAATTGTGCTCGATTTTGTAGCCAGGGTATGATGTACCGGCCGGACATGAAATATGTTGATCTGTGGAAACCATATCAGCTGTATAATTTCTATAAGCGTTGATTTTATAGACTATACTTCTGATGTTGATGAATTTTACTAGAAGAATGGATGATACTTGAGTTGTAATTGTGTTTAACGTTTTATGATTATGTCAAGATTTTAATTAAAAAAAAAAGCCAAAAAAAAAATTTTATTAGGTGTTCAGGAATGGACAGAAGGCATCTGCCAAATATAAAAAGGCTTCCAGCCACTCTTAATCCAATTGGACATCATTTTATTCCAATGCTGAAAGTTGTGAAATATTTCGAACAAAATTAAATTAAAAGAATTTCTTCTTTTAGTGAAACAGTCGTTAGTCCCGCCCGAGTTCTAAAGTTTTACGTTGGCTCGTGAATTCTTATTCTACTTCCGAGTTAGACAATGTCTTCACCATATTTCAGACGATATTTATCTTACAACTTTTACTATTTCCCCAAACATATAAAGCTCGTAAACAGCGAATGGGAAATGTTTACGTCATTCCATTTATATAATGGTTAATCAAACACCAAGCAGTACATATTTTATCTTTGATCTCGCCGTTGTTAGTCTTCGGGTGAGTCAGCGTGAATGTTAATGCATTTCAGTTTCTATATCGCATTTCGTCAAATATAATCGAAGCTTCAACGATGAGAACATCCATCATAACGGTGTTCCCCTATCGTTTCTTTTAAATGGGAATATTTCACCAATGCAAATTTACATTTGAGCTTCATCATTTATTACGATGAATCGAATCAGTTAACCGATTATATTCTTAGACATTCGATTTGGTAACTTTATATCATCGTTTGGCTCACCAGCTCAGCAGCTCCATCGCTTTGAAATTATTCCTGTCGGAAACATTCGGTTTAAATGGAAACTGATTTATTGGACTACGACTGTTGAGTTGTTCCACGGAGGCAGGCTGTGCGCTCAAGAGCCTCTTAGTTCTTTGCGGCGTCATTTCTTTTCACTGTTATAAAGGAAGGCTCCACTTTATACGCTCGTGCATGTTGGCAATAATCCGGCTCGGTTTGATGAGCCCTGTTTACGACCTACGAGAGCGTATCGCTTAAGCGACAAATAAATCGCGGACGATGCTAAATTTATAGAAGTTAATATACTTTTATGATCAAGGGTACGCCGGCGTTGTATAGAATGTTTGAATTTGATCATGAATTTAAGTTTTCTGTTTATATTTCCGGGATGGGCTTTTATGGTACAACCAGTATATTTAGGATATTGTATATGTATCTTACGTTGAGGATGAACATTCGTAGCTTGAGACAACAATGCTATACCAATATTTGCATAATACTTCTTTGCTTGGTAGTTTTTACACTATGATATGACCATAGTTTTTGTGAGTTTGAAAGTTGCAAAAAACATTATTTGATATCTACTTGGATAATATGATGACGCGGTACCTTCTTTATTTAAATCCTCAAGAAACTCCGTTTTAATCAATTACATCCAATAAATATATCGTGATAGTTTTATCCATCCTTTGTATTGAAAGCGTCAGGTAAAATGGGTCAGGTTGCAAACCTTTTAGTGTGGCGCTAATATGAAGCCGGGAGACGTGTCGGCGAGGTATACATAATATTTATGTGTCGGAGACAAGGACATGTAGTGTGGAAGTGGAGATCGCCTGGGGACCTCATTATAAAGCGCTAAGGCGAGTTCATTGCAGACATCCACTTAGACAAACATGCCAGATTATAACGGAGTGCATAGCGACTTTTTTTGCTCATTTGCTCTCTGGGATCAATCCTGATGACAACATTACGTTAGTTTATGGTATTAGAGTTGAAACGTGTGTATAAGTGCTTTTAAATGGACTAAATATAGAGCCAGTGAATTATGTTCCATTGAATGTGTTCCTTTTAGCTCACTGCCATGGTTGCCCAAAGATCGCGCGAAGTGGACGAGAAAAATTGGGATAGTGGACTCTGGGCTCTCTAGATAGTCCTCTGATGCAATCGGGACACATCGCTAAGATGATGATGAATGTATTTCTTTTTGAATTTATCCAAAGATATAAAAATACACCGAGATTTTATAGTCGTTTTGCACCTGAAAGGGGGTTACTCGGAATAATCTATGGTAGCATTTTGAGATGTCCAAATTGCATACATACGCATACATACATACAAATATTCACGCCTTTTTCCCTCCGGGGTAGGCAGAGACAACAGCCCAGCCCACCATCTGCTTCTGTCCTTACATACTTCACCTTATCGTACCAGTACGACGGTTCGTAATCCCGAAACAATTATGGTGTACACTTGGCACTTTGGGCCATGTATGTACAACCTTGCGGGTGACAAAACGCGCCTGACGCGTCGTTGACACATGCAAAATTACATTACACGCGCCGCGCCATTGCAAACTGTCACAGCTCAGTTAGAATTGTTCTGCTCGCATAAAATAACTTTATTGGTGCAAAAATAAATTGATGATTTTTTTTGATAGATATTGAAGGAAGTAAATAAAAATATGGATGTATTATTATTTTATTAGTTATTGCAAACCATAATGTATCCCTGTATCAAATTTCAGCTAGTTTGAGAGTGATTGAGAAATTGATGATTATGATGAGAGTGATCTGTCCTACAATATTTATCCTAATTTAATATTTATCAAATAAATAGATAAATATTTTACGAAATTCTACACAGCACTCTCTAGACCCAAAGTAAGCATAGTTTAACTAGCTTGTGTTATGGGTTCTAGAGTGCGAATAAACATAGTTCAATTTTTTTTTTGTAAATACTAGAAACTGGGTGTTTCTATTATACATAGAAACACCCAGACCAATGCAAATAGACATATTTATGCATACAAATATTTGCACTGACTGGGAATCGAACCCACGTCCCCTATCGTAGCAGTCGAATGCGCTACCGTTACGCCACAGATACCGTTATTTATAAACATCCGAACATTTTCTCAAACTTTCACATTTATAATATTATTTAATAGGAGTGGATAGGATAGTAGAATTAGTAGGATAAAAGGTTTCAGAGCTAAGGTGATTCGTAACTTCGAATGTGTTAGGCTATTTCTGTACATTAGTGTAGTGCAGCATTATATTAAATATAAAATTCAAAATCATTCGTAGATAAAAAAAAATGTACTTAGACCCTCAAAGTCGGGTTCTTAACGGCAATAATAAAATTGCAGTAATAGAATTTTCGCAAATGGATCCCCTCTATTGTGTCTTATAAGTACGTCCGTAAGGAGCTTTGTTTTATTTCCTGGAGAAGAGGGAATATTTTGAATATTCAGTCCAAATGACAAAAAACGCTACAAAGTCTTTCAATTCTTTTGCTACTGAGGGAAATCGGTGTCACGATCTTTTTGTATTCACCAAGGTTTGGTATTGCGAGTCTTGGTTTTTTCAAATCAAATTTAAACACGTTTTGATCAAATGTTTCTGAATATGTTAAAAATATAAATCTAAGAGAAGTATCTCTTAGATATATATTTTTAACAAATTAAAGTATTGATGGATTTTTATCATCCCTGTATCTTCGAGGCCCAAGCCAACCTCATCTGTAAACCGGTACACCTGTTGATTGACGGACGAGACAGTCACTCGTAAAAGTCAAAACCAACAAAAAATGGATTAGCAGGAGAGTGGACTCTGTATTCCAAAAGTTTATTATCTATTTATTCTACTTGTGCATTTTTAAAACGTGACAAATGAAAAGAAAAAGGTTTTTTTTTCTCAATTTCTTAGAATGTTCAAAGAAATAAAATAATTTTATAGATTAATATAATAATATGTAATTTTATTTTAAGGGATAATACTTACATTTCCGAAATTTTTTGTTTTATGAACATTGCTTTGTTTGTCATTCATCTTCATCGCTATAGCTTTTTCATTCAACTCAGTGATAACAATTTTTCTTGGAGATTTCAACATTGTGCAGCCCATCCTTGATCTGAACTGTGCAATAACTGAAAAAGTTCAACATTGTACTTGAGCTAACTTAGAATAGAAAAGTATTTCCAGTTTTTCTGCAGGGTATGGTAAGGAAAAAAGAAAAATCCATTTCCAGATTTTCTTTTACCTTTTTTTTCTCGGATCTCGGATCCCGTCGGCCAGCGGGGGCGGTTATGTCAGACTCGAACCGACTAAAATCGGACGCCGTCTCGGGTTTTCAGATACCAGGGTGTAAGGTGTAATGTATTTCCCACGCACCCCGGCGGACCCAGGGTTATCGCCGTTTTCGCGGTAGTCCCCTCAGCTTTGGGAACCACGGTGTCCCCGTCTTGTCTCCGGAAAAGGGGGGGGGGTTGTCCTAATATCGTTTAGCTTCATACTCATCCAATAACCGCTATTTCCGAAATTTCATTATTTACTTGCACGATATCTAAACCCAAATATCCATGTTTTTATATTTTGCCCATCTGTCCGATGCATCACTGGCAGCTGGCAAAATTTGTAGGAGATAACTCTCTCCGTGACCATGGCTGCTGAAAAGCTACCGAAACGTCGGGTTCAATGTAAAATTATAAAATAACATCAAATAAATCGCGATAGAATCCGTTAAAATAGTTTTTTTTTAATTGTAGGAGAAAACTTAGACCACTAAATAGGAAATAGTATAACTTAAGACTATATCCCTTCTTCTACTAAAGCATGAAGCCTTCTTTCTGTGGTGAAACCTGCATATGCCAAGGACATTTCAACTTCAAACCTATCACTCGATGAGACGTTTTGTCCTCGAAGTGATAGAAACTACCTGTAGGTACTTCAAATCTTGGATTGGGAGAGTAATTCTCTGTAATTTTCTCTGTCACTAACAAAGCACTCGAATAGTAAAAGCACTTTTTGTAGGATTTATAATGGTTATAGGCTACATAACATCATGACCCTTCTCCTTTTTTTACTTTCGGAAACCTCCACGGGCTAAATCCACCCGGAGCTAACGGTGAGATGGGTATGTCAGATTTGAACCGACTAAAACCGCACGATGTCTATTGCGTCGTTCTTAGTCCGTTTCTATTTAGTGTGATATTAGACGTCCTGTCGGATAGCATGGGAAATTCACATGAGCAACCTCCGGTAGTTGCTCAAGTATGCTGATGGTAACGCGCTGGCGGACGCGGACAGGGGCAAATTGGTGCGACGAGTGAAGACGTGGAAGGAGGCGCTTGAGAACGGTGGTCTGAAGCTTAATGTGTCGAAGACTGAGTACTTAGTGTTGAACTCAGAAGACCCCACACCCGTCCGCATAGGTGATGACTTGGTCGAGCGCACGGACCAAGTTAAGTAGTTGGGTGTACTTCACGCGGCTGGTGACATCGATTGTGACGTCAAGGCACGCATTGCCGCTGCATGGGACAAGTGGCGTGAGATGACTGGGGTCATCTGTGACCCCAAAATGCCGGTTAGGTTTAAGGGGCAGGTTTATAAAACCATCATTAGGTCTGTCCTTTTACACAGCTGTGAAGCGTCGCCATTGCTAGAGCGACATAAGCAGCAGCTGCGTGTAATGGAGATGAATATGCTGCGATGGATGTGCGGAGTCACGCGTAAAGATCGAGTGAGGAACTCCCGAATCCACAGCAGCCTCCACGTCCGTGACATTGCAGATAAAATGCAGGAGTGTTGTTTCGCTGGTGCGGCCACGTTATGCGGCAGCCGCCTGACTACGTGGGTAACAAATGTCTGGCCATGGCACCTCCGCCGGGCTCCGGTAGGAGGGGGAGATGCAATAAGGTTTGACGTCCTAAGGGATGACATGTGTGCCAATGGTCTCACTACCATGGATGCCCAAGATCGTGCGAAGTGGAGAAGGAAAAGCAGGAAAGCGGACCCTGGGCTCCGTGGTGTAGGTCTCGGAAGAAATCGGGACACAACGCTGCGATGTTGATATACGGAACAGAATAGAATCGAGTACGGCCGGTGAAACGGTCAGGCAAAGCTAGTGGCGTATATAAGTGTATTAATTAATACATCAGACACACATTTGCTAAGCATAGAAGATTTGCTAAGCCAAACTACGTGAAGCATTCACAAATATTTAGAAACTTGTGTTAATTAGAAATATAAATTTCAAAGTCGGTGGGTAGTATTGAACGGATTACGTCATAAGTTAGCTCCTACGAGCATTCTTTGTAAGTGGAATTTGTGTGAGGTATATAACAATATGTAACCTTAGACCTCGGCTCACGTCATAGAGAGACACTTGATCTAAATATGGAAAGGTCTAAATAACTTCAATTCTCGGCTGTTAAGGAGGAGAATAGATCCACTCATTATCGGAAGTAAACTAAGATATATGAGTAAACATTGTTATACATACATTGTATATGTGTAGTGGGAAAATATACTAAGATATATGATGTACGTACACTCATATTAGGTATAGCGTGAAAACATATTACAGTATCTGGTTTTTGATTGACATAGAGTTTAGATCGGCTTGCTTCAGTTTTGTAAAGTGTTCTGTCTAACAGCGTATGTCTATAGTTTGATATCTTTTGAGAGTAGTTAAGACTGAAGCTATAGTTTCAATATATTATAGACATAAATGGTTTTAACTACAGGTTTTGTGTTTTGATGTTATTACAATCGTCATCATCCTCATAGCGATTTCCCAGTTGCGTTCAAAGTTAGCAGTTTGGAGCCCAGTAGTTGTTTCTGATTGTTATGTCGTCTTTTCCAGGAGCAACTGCTGTCTGACCTCCCAACCTCAAGAGGAAAGCCTGCGACAGAGCCTCGTCCGTTGTTTAGCAGGATGTACTTAAGTTTAAGTTACGGCCACCAAGTTCTTCGGGACCCAAGCGAACCTCACCTACAAGTCGCTGCTACTGACTGATGGAAAAGGGTTTGAAAGTTAGACGGCAGTCACTCCCCTATAAGTCAAGATAAACCAATCCATAAGGAGATGAGAAGTAACAGAATAGGCCCCAGGCTCCACGGAGCAAGCTTACACTATGTAACACCCGGGTTTGGCGTCCGGTTGATGATGAATATCATTAAACGTAATATGTTGTCATCATAATCATCTCAGCCTTGTGCCACGATTGCATCCGAGGCCTGCACCTCGAAACCCGGGGTCCGCTTGCCTGTTTTTCTTTTTCCACTTGGCACGATCTTGGGCATTTCAAGTGCCTTCACTAGGATTCCCTTTTTTTTTACGTATGTCGGACTTGAATTGACTAAAACTTTTTGTCCACACCGATTTTCTTATCAAGTGTATATATATTCTTATCCCATGGTGGATTTATATGGACCTATCCGTCCACGAGGATCCCCTCGGAAATTTATTTGGATTTTTGTTCATATAGATCCTCCTATCAAGTGTGATCTCCTTGTGCATTCGCACGCGCACAAATTAATTTTAAGTAGAGTTAGTTGCATTCGTACAAGATTTAACGAATTTTGTATATCTCATATGTACTAACATAGTATATTAATACGACATATCGTGTTTAAAAAACCGTTATCGTACCCTCAAAGTAGAGTGTATATAAAAATGTAACGTAGAAAGTTATGTTAATAACGAGTGCTTTTATCATTGTGGGTGAGTTTTAAAAATTATAAGGGCTTATTCACTTCATCACGTCACACAATTGACACATCTAAAGCTCTTACTTTTAAGCCCAAGTTCGCTTTCATGCTCCTTCTTTTATTAGTTTGTTGTGGCTTTTATGTTAGCGACTGCCGACTGAGTCTTCAACCCCAAAAGGATGGCCAGCACCAGAGCCCCATCCGTAAATCAGCAGGTGTAGTCGTAGTAGTGAAGGCCCCAAAAAACTTGGTGGGGTCTCATATACACACCGGTAAACTTCCTGGCTATTTCAAGCGTTAATCGGTGAATTAATTTCACCCAATACAACTAAATACAACTTATGAGGTTATACAATGTATAAATGGTGGTGTACAATAGACTATTTACCTTATTATCGTAACAATATATCCACGTGATCAAATTTATCGCAATACAAATAGACACACCACAATAGTTGTTATTTTACATTATTATTACATACATTCATTCTGTCGACAGACTGCAGAGCGACATTCAAATAATACGATTGATTACTAGCTATTTGTTTGTCCGAAACATCCGCAGTATGGATTGCGCTGACGTATTCAATCATTGATTTCATGAACAATTTACTGAAACTTCAATAATGGAATATTTTTATGTGAATGTGAGCTTACCTAAGTATAGCTACCATGTGGTGGAGTCTTTAAACTTACAAGTATAATTATAGCGTGGTATACTTACATAATAGATTTCAAATATTATGTGGTACTTATTTGGTGAATAAGCCAGTACCGTTTGAAGGTTGCTATAATTTATTGATTATGGCTCTGAAAGGAAAAATTATACAGTTTTTCTGTGGTGGGTATAAGTGGGGATGTAGAATACAACAACACTAAAAATTTCCACTGGTATTGCGATATATTGGTTAAAATTTCTTTTATATCACTTGTTACTTATTGTAAGCTTTCTTGTTGAACATAAAATACGATAACAAATAGTCCATCTCTAAGATATGTTTCTCCATAAATAAATCTATTTAGAATTCCAATCAATTATCCGCTAAGAATATGGAAGCGGAGTGGGGAAAATGGGAAATGGATTCTGTAAGTAAAGGCAAAGTTTTACTAGATCGACAGCCTGTCTTGCCCACTGTTCCTGCCAAGCACTCATAGAGACCAGATCATTTAGCTAGTATAAAAAATATACCTTCTTCATCTGGCTACACTTCATCACAGAGGAAATCCTACGCTCTGCATGTCTTTCTGTTTCTAGACCGACGTACCTAAAATTTCCAGAGAGAGGCTTCCTGAGCCTGTCTTCACCTGGTAATGGTAAAATTAGTTGTAAACAAAACTAATTCTGTAGCATTTGGCACTCAATTTTGTAAGACGTTTCATTTGATGTCACTAGTAGGTTTATCAAAATCTTCAAATTAATATGTATTCTAAAACTAATTCTTTGATATTTGGCACTCGATTTTGTAAGTCGTTTTGAAAAAGTAAAAAATGTTGCAATTATTTCATCTGTTGTAGTCATGTTATAGTACAGATACCTGTTTTGGGAATACAGACGTGCATACAACAGCTTAACGTTCGGACAAGGGTAATTAATTGAAGTCGCGTTGTTCATCCAATAACAAGACCGTAAGCCCCGCAATGTTCAATTATATATTATATATGTCGAGGGCATGCAAATTATGTAATGTTCAGGTACGGCTTATGTAATTCAGTTAGCAAGGACGTTATTGTATTCGGTGGTTATTAATAGAAATTAGTTCTGTGTATTCCCTCCGAGGAAGTTCATGAGTTAATGCTTTGATTGAAATATTAAATGGTTATGATACGTAATCAGGTATTGCAGGTAATTTATGATCTCCTTATGATAGCAGCTAAATTCACTAACGAAATACATGATGTCGTATCCGTTTGATTGACTGTGTCAATAGACAGACTCTATAGTTGTCTGTGAAGCTATGTAGGACGTTACGGCTTCGCTTGTATTAGATGGAATGTTTGTAACTATAAAACGCATAAGGCTGCGAACGAATGGCGTAGTGCAATAACTTAAAACTGTGCTACAATTTTCACTGAACCTTTAAACGCCTTTTACATATATTACGCGTCCCCATTACCACGTTAAATTTAAGAACGGCGAACATCCAGTCATACGCCATTAACAAAACATAACACTTAAGTGTTCCAAAATAGATGGCACTTAAGTGTATAGTGCCGCGGATAATGTGTCGACATTTTGTTTTATGATACACAATCAACATAATATGAAACATGTCGTGGGGATAAGCGGCAACGAGGTCGTTGGTCACAGAACAGCGGCAAAAGCTGCACGGCTATTAAGAGAGGCCTGTTCGAAATGAAAATTCGTGATAGAATCAATATTATTCTTAGGACGTAAGAATACAGTGGTGAGGTAGTGACTAACATGTCAGACTTTTCAAGAAGTTTGAAAACATATCCATGTATATAAAACAACCGGCATAAACTCAAGAACGGGTGGACCGATATTCACGATCTTTGATTTTTTAGATTTATCTCCCTCCGCCCCTATTAGGCCATTTTGTGTTTTTGTTTTGGTGGAAATCACCACGTTTACCCCCCCCCCCAGTCCGCGGGGGTTTTATGACGGGGTACAAGGAAATATTCATGAAATAAATCCAGCTGATAAGGTAACCATCATAACTTGATTCTAAGGCGAAACGAAGTTTGCCATGTAAGCTAGTCTATCTATACTATTATAACATTGTAGATTAGTTGTGTCTGCACATTGGAGATACTTCAAAAAAATACTTGGGCCATGTTAAATGAACGATTCTGAATATAAATTCTTTTTTTTTGAATTCTTGTCTGTTTGTCTATTTGTTCGCGATGGACGCAGAAACTATAGAACAGATTTTGATGCAGTTTTTTTTATTAGAAAGGTCTTGGTCAGACTTAAAATCTGTATGTTTGATTGCAATTGGTTAAGTAGAACCGGAGATATGGCCAAAAAACGATAACCGACCTCTGCGCGGGCGGAGCCGCGGGGATCAGCAATATAAGAATATCAAAGTTTGTGAAGATATTAGGATGTTTGTTACTCAACCACGCTCGAATGGCTGAATAAATCTGCTTGAAATTTAATACAGGGACAGATTATAGTCAAGAATAACACAGAGGCTACTTATTATACCTGGAATAGGTTCCCATGGGTTACGGGAATGGGATCTAAAGTACACACGGGTTTAGCCGCGAGCAGCAGCTAGTTATCGATAATTTTCAATTTTCAGATTTGTTCCTTTGTATATGCCACAGACAGGGAAAAAAAAATGCCTTTTTTTCTACCTTGATGCCAAATATCAAGTTTCTAGCTCAACTGGAAATGGGTTAAGTTTTTCATCTATAAGTCAGTGACTGAGTCAATTATAAAAATGCTGGTTTTTAAAAGTTAAAGCGTTAAAAGTTTAAAGCAATTTCTTCCAGGCGTTTTTAGGCGTGATATAGATACACATCATACAGAAAAGGCGAGCGAGAGGAGAGCTTAAAGCGAGCGCGATCGCAGAGCAAAATCGCCTCCATACGTTTGATTTTGCTTTGATTATGTCTTACGCCTTATGCCTCTTGCCTCTTCTGAATACTTCAGAAATGAACGCAGTTATGATAAATATGCAATAAATTTGGCTGAATTGATATTATGAATATAATAGTTCTAAGCATTCTAAGTTTTTCTTGTTGTAGAGGGGACAAGTAAAGTGAATTCACATCGGTAGTATAGTTGAGGTCGAAATTGCAACCTTTCGATTGGCTACTGAGTATTGCTAGCATGAACAAATGTCTAAAATATAGATATAGTAAAAATTAAGAAGTATTCAACCGTAACATTTTGCACTATAACAGGAACTACAAAAGCTCATAAATGAAGCGTCGCTAGCGACATAACAGATACAATCGCGTTCCAAGACACGTAATGACACGTCGCCAAACGTTTTCCAATAACAGTTAAACTTGTGTTTTTACGGCTCATGTACCGAGGCTATGCAATGTAACGTTAAGTTGCGTACAATTCAATCAGCCTCTTCCCACTCAAACTTCGCTCTCTGCCAACTTTCTTTGACTGCTTCCTTAATCGAGTTGCCGTTAACTTTATAAAATGCGCCCGTGTGCCTGGTTTATGTTTTCCACGCTGGTTAAGAGCTTTTCAAGAGTTCTCGTATTCGTTAGTGAACTTCCTTAGTTGATGACGTGATTGAAAGGTTTTTGTGGCCGGCCGTGTAGTGTTCTTTATTCTAACACAAATCTTGAAAGTTGGTTGTATAGAAATGTTTCTATGCGTTGACAGAATGAATAAAACTTTACTGAAGTATTTGATTCTTAAATTGTGACCAAATATTGAAATTACTTTATATTTACGATATAAAGTTCTTATTTTAAATAATCTGTAATGAATATGGGGCACACCAAGATCTTTGGGGCCTAGGCCAACCTCACCAGCAAGTCGGTAAACCTGCTGATTAACGGACAAGGGTTTAGTGCAGGCTTACCAGGGTTTAGGTGGTACAGACGGCAGTTGCTCCCATAAAAGCCAAAATAAACCAATTAAGGGAGTAGCAGAAAAGCGAACCCCGGACTCCAACGGTTGGATACGAAATAATGTAACATAATTTAAAAATAGAATTTGGAAGATGTCAAACTCAAGACACAACACATACTGTGTGTTGTGGTATAATTTATCACCCTATAATTTCTCTCCTCTCCATCATCATCATCTGAACGCCAATTCTGGTCTGTCAAGGTGGTCTCAACATTATTGGTAACTTTTCAAATTTTAATGAATAAGTAAAGCTTTAACTGCATTATAAAATTCTTGTTATTACAATCACAAATAACCGATCAAGATAAGGGTCCTTCATCAATGTCAACAATTAGACAGTCTTGGAAATTAAAGCTCATAATTTTCAGGTTGACCTTGTAAAATATTGCATAAAGCAAATAAGAAATAGCTCTTGAAATAGATCTGTAACGGATTCTATCGCGATTTATTTGATGTTATTTTATTATTTACATCGAACCCAACCTTTCGGTTGCTTTTTAGCAGACATGATCACGGGAATTATTTAATCAAAATATTTATTCTGTTAGAGAAAAACTAAATTAAATAGGAATACAACATTTTCTTTAAATAAGACCTAGTTCAGCGTATTATTCAGTACTTGATTAAGATTTATGCAAACGATTCGTAAAACATTGAATTCTGATAATAAACCTTCTGATAAAGGAGAATGGGCACTACTGGACTGTCGGCGGCCTTTAATGAAAATGGAGGAGCTAGTACGTACCTCGTTGGAGAAGCTGGTCACCTCCAATTTTGAGTTGTGGGAAACGACCAGAAATAACACTTTGCATGTGTAAAGGGCCAATACTTAGGAGTCGTATTTAATGTCCAGAGCGCGTAAAATTATTAGATTAGTCGCTAGCGCAGATAATAGTGAATTTCGTTGCGTACGATGACGGTCTTGATTCGGCACTGGTGTGAGGGTTGTAGCGGCAGAGGAGACTAGGAGCTGTGTTGCCATATATTATGTATTTGATGTGTTTAGTAATAGTGAATGCATGCGAGTTGATGCGTGCGAAAATGAGTTGTGTAAAATAAATTAATAATAATGGCGCAGCCACAAAGTAGTAAAAGAAGTGATATCTGGGAAAATCTTTCACTATAAAACATTTAGGGAAAAAATATTTACATGTAGACGTATAGAAAATCATTACAATTATTTCGTGCATGTAATTCGTTTTTCTGCACAACATCTTTTGATAAAGATTACAATTATCGACAATTGTATTGGGACATTCGTATTAATGTATCTTTTTGTTTCGCTTCAATTTGTTATATTATGTATTCTATGTGTCTCGCTATATTATTATGTATTTATTTCCCGTTGCTGTCTACTAATATTTAATGCTTATTGTCTTATGTATTTACTTGTGAAAACTTTTAAGTGGCCTTCTCATATTATTGACATCTGTTTATGTTACTATACTAGCTGTAAGTTTTCCATAAAATAAAAATAAAATAAAAATAAAATAAAAATAAAATAAAACAGGTTCGGAAGGTTAGTTTACCGGGATGGACAAATCAGCCGAGACCACAAAAAATACGCGCGACAAACACGTGGTTCTTGCTTCCTGCGCTGTGTCTGCGCAGTTCTTGGGTTACTCTCGTATCGTTGTGTATTTGTATTGATTCCTTTGAACCTTTTGAGCTTGTAACTTTTATTTTGTATTCTGGACTTTACTTGTTTTACTCTTGATTGCTTAGATTTCGTTTTTGAAATGTTGATTATATTTTTGCGATTGGGTTTTTATTAGTATGTAGTATGGTAGTATGGTACAACTAGGATGGGTAAGAAATCAATATGAAGACAACACGGAATTAAGTGCCATCATAGAGTATGATCACTAAAAGTAAGAAAATTGTACAATAATTGTCGATATTTATCAATAATATAATGTGCTAAAATGCTTTATAATGAATAAATAGTATCATCCTGATTTTACTATTTTTCACTTAAAATTTTTAAGTAACAATAAGTTTAAGTAGTAATAATTTTTTAATTTTTAGCTCCGAATATAAGCCAGAATATCCAGTATAACTATTAAAAGTATTCAAAAACCATTATGTGTTTTATTTGTTTTATGTGTAAACCGCGGCAATGAAACATCTACACAGTAATTGTATGACTAAACAACGTCAAAAAACATCAAGCTTTAGTTTGGCCGCGAATGGGCCAGGCTCCATACATATTTGCCCATTCTCCTTTGATAACATTTTCCCTAGTCTGGAAAATCCAAGCATCATCGACATTTATTGGGAAAAAAATACACTTAACTAAAAGACTTCGGAACATTTATAAATATCCGTGCAATCGCAATATTATATTAAATTAAATTAAAATTCATTTATTTTCAGACCATTGATCCATTGTAAGCTGAGTTTCGCTCGTATAAGTTGTCTTTTGTCACGATTCGTTGTTCTTTTAGAATGATATGGATCTATCTGGACACTATCTGAACAAATTTAGCCGCTTCTAAAAACCAAGTATGCTTCTGCAATCATCAATTACTCGACTAATTGGAAAGAAACAAATATTCGCATCTAGAATCACAAAATCAATCACATTTTATGCGTTATTCTACAAGCAGCAAGAGGCTAAGAATTCAACCTAGGGCTGATATTCTCAGTGAGGTTTTTGAATGTCAGGACAATACTGCTAACGATAACCCAACCCGGAATATAGTATATTTCAATCAGCCGATCTGTTTAACGACTAGTATTTAGTATAAAAAATATGTAGGTAGTTAATTATCGCCAAACTTATATTCAATGGTGACGCATTTCTCAAATTACCTGTTATTTGTAGTTAATTACCTAACTTTGCCCTGGAGTTCGCGGCTAAGGTTTCAATTTATAAAAAGCTATTAATTATGCGCATGCAACAGCAACAAATTCTTTTTAGCAATCGAAATTTACATTGTAAATTACAGACATTGAAGAATAGGAACTAAACAAAATTAGTGTTTAAATGTACGTAAATTAAGTTCGCTAATATTACTTTAATACAGTCACGAACTTATAGCTGTTATGCTCATTACAAAAATGAAACGAACAGTAATTTGCTTGCAATTGGATTGAATGCAGCAGTAGCTATAATATCCACCAAATAAAAAAGAATTGAATGTATAGGAATCAGACATGAAATAGGCATTAAAGTTGAAAAACAAATTGAGAAATGTAATCACGCATCTTCAGGACCCAAGCCAATCTCGCTTGCTGGATGGTACTTCTGCCGATTAACTCCGCGGTAGCCTAGTGGTATGGGTAATGGACTGCTGAGACGAGGTCTCGGGTTCGGTCCCAGGTTTTACCATGGCACACACCAGTGAGTATTCGATGCTTTTCGAAGTTGTGTGTATTTATCGCAGGTTTATAAGTGCCCGGTTAATGGCAATAGGCTCGCCACCTATTGCCCTTACACACATTGGGACCTAAACATAAACTGGCGAAATGTGGGTGCTAGCACCTCTGCCTACCCCTTCGGGGATATAGGCATGAGTTTATGTTATGTTTATATACAACACCAGAAAAAAAAATCTTTGGAGATAGATAGATAGATATAAACTCTATTGTACACCAATCAGAATAAGCATATATCGTAAACTTAATTAACATATGTACACGGGATCCGATGCGAAAGCCCCGAATGCAACCGGTATCATCGCTAAGATGATGATGACTAGAGACCAGGCTGACTTGGTTCGGCCGTCGGCTATGTATTTTAAAGCTCAGACGATCATGTTGTAAATTTTCGTTGAGTAAAATGAAGAGAAGTAGAGGAAGATCGCAAGTCGAGTTAGAATGGATGAGGTTAGTTTGAAAAAGATTTGTATGTGAAACAGGCGGTAAAATTTATTTGTATGTTATGACGCCAACGACAAGACGCTCCCTGATATGGCCATGTGCATGTTATCGTCATCAGAGTAGCGAGGAATAATTCCAAATTAATTGAAAGCCCATGAAAGTGGGTTCCTGTAGACGATAGATTAAATATTTGATCATTCTTATATAGCTCTATATTAGCTTTCAATAAATATGAGATTTATTAAATAAAGTTCGATTGAATAAGCGAATTCCAACTTGATAAATTTATTACTGTTCCCTTTGCTTGTTATCGACTTCATTTTGATATTTGACGTCTGAATAATAATTAAAGTGACAAAATGTCTTGGAAAATGAAAATGTTTTGAACCAAAGTAATAAAATGAAAGTAAGTAAATTTGGATGGAGGAATTTTTAAAGATTTACGTTTGAATCAGAGTTTCTGCGAGTGATATAAAGTGGTAGACCTATGCTTTTTGCATTGAATTGACCTGCTTTACGTTGCCTCCTGCCCACGCATTTATTTTTAAGTACCAGCGTGCTGTTTGTTTAGTCGGTAAACGTTCCGATACATCTGGTGTTGCAATAGTTCATAGACTATATTTGTTTTTTAATGCACTTTTTACAATTTTGGCGGCTATTTGAAAATATTGCGTTTGCATAGTAATTATAGAGCATGGCCATTCCATAATGTTTATGAGTAGAATTTAAATGAAACTGTACCCAACTTAGTGGCGATGTACCTACGCGACGAGCGTCCTTTAACTGCGGTGACTAAAACCTGCGAGGAGGAAACTGACGGGAATAGATTGTAAGAAAGCAGACGAGCCAGTAACGGCATACTAAACGGCGTTAGAATGGCGAATTGAATGTTCTAGACAATGCTTTTATTGTATGAACAAGTGTTCAGATAGTATCAAGGAATACTTTGAGAAGTAATAAAATAGTTAACTTCTTAATTTAATCTTTCAGTATCACACACGTACACTTATTTCCCTTGCCATGGGAAATAAGTATACCGCATTACATGTGAAGGTGAATGTGTAAATAGTGTGTATTTATTTCATTGGTCGTATGTATTACGTAACTAAGTAGTTTATTCACGTGGCTCTCAACAGCGAAATATTTAAAATATCTGAAAGAATATATATCTCATAGCTCCAGAGCTCAGAGCTCCATTGTACACATATACTTTTTTTGTGATATTTAAAAGTTGAGACAAAGGCGAACTTTATTAAATGTTGGGGTTTCTTTCCAGTTGTAATAAGAGAATAAACATAAATAGGTAGCAGCTAAGTGTACCTACACTAAAGCAGATATGATAGAGCAAGAAAGATCAAAAAATTATAAAAGTTTAAATAAGTTTCATAGCAGTGAATAAAAACTACTTGTGTACTAACTGTATACTTATGAATATAATCTACATGCAAACACCGTAACACCGTCAAGAGGTGGTTGACGTAGTAATGAATAGAGAGAAAATGATATTTTCTTGTTGCAAAGTTGAGCAGTTCAAGTTTCATATAAAAATATTACGGAAAAATCATTCCAGTATTTCAGTTAACTTAATATCTCAATACATTATTATTAGACGACAGTTTGTTTAAATAGCCGAGTTCAAACTTATGAAGTACTCACTTACTCACTTTTCTTTCCGCCGGTTATCGATCTCATTTAGATATTTGAAATCTGAATAATAATAATTGAAGTGACAGCTTTTCCTGTGAATGAAAATACTTTGAACCAAAGTAACTCAATGTAAATTTCAACAAAATTTTCGTGAAGTAAATATTTTTAGTAACTCAGGGACGAATAGCACGTTTCTTTCGATGATGTCGAAAAACATGTCAAAAAGCAAGCCACCGTTGAGCAAACCGCCCATAATTGATTTTATCGGTCCAAAGGGCTTAAGAGATTTTAAATCACTTTCGACATTTATTGCAAAAAAACATTTTTTTAATAATTTTTATATTGATTTTGAAAAAAATATATTTAGGAAGACTTACAGTGATATAAGTTGAGAGTTTCTAAATGCAGATATTTGTATGCATGAATTTGCATTGGTCTAGGGGTTTCTATGTATAATATATGTTTGTACTGTGTACTGCCTTAGAATCAAGTTATGTTGGTTTCCTAATCAGCTGAATTTATATCGTGAATATTCTCCTTGCACACTGGCATTAAAGAACCGAGACGGTATGGTTTTGGTCGGTTCGAGTCCGACATAAGCACCCCTGCTGATCAGGGCGGGAAGCAGGAGGTAACCGTGGTGATTTACGCAAAAAAACGTTAAAGTCACAGTAGATCATGAAAATCGGTTTACTCGTTCTTGAGTTTATCCCGGTCATCGCTAACACGATATTATATTATATGTATAGATTTACAAAAACAAATCACTATGTTTATCCGCATTATAGAACTCATAACAAAAGCAAGTTAAGCTATGCTTACATTGGAGTTTAGACAGCGTTGTGCAGATATTAATTTATTTTATCTATTTAATAGCCGACTTCATCATGACGGATAGCAAGCACATATTCAGAGATGTTTCAGTGATCAACAGGTTTAATACCGGATCTGATCACCGACTGCTCCGAGGCTCTCTGAATATCAACCTAAAGCTTGAAAGAAACCGTCTGATGATGTCCACGCTCCGACCTAACCCAACCCAAATCATGGCGGGCACCGAGAAGTTCCAGCAGCTTCTCGGGAAAAGATTTGTTGCTTTGGAACTCACTGATGACGCTGACGAGACCCTACACAATCTGGTCGAAATGCTGAGAGACGAGGGCATCAAGTTCTGCAAAAAACAGCGTACTGGCAGGAAGTCCAAACTCTCGGATGAGACTCTGGGGCTGATGGCAAGAAGAGCGGAAACCACCCAAGCGACTTCGTCAGACAGGTCACATCTAAACAAGGAAATTGCGAAGATGGTACCGCGACCTTCGGAGCTCCAATACACGCCTCATTGAAGAGGCGATAGAGCGAAACCGAGGGTCCAAAGTATTCACTCAGCAGCTTGGAAGGAGCCATCTGACGAAGCTCATAACGCATGACGGGAGGACCGTATTGTCGAAGCCGGAGATCTCCGCCGAGATAGAGGATTTCTATGGCCGTGGCACATGCTCCCCGTCCTCGTCGAGACGACCATGATTCTAGAGCCACCCTGACACGCCACTATACCGACGAACTGTCTGATATCAGTCAAGACGAGATCGTGTTAGCTCTGAAGCAACTTAAAAATGGAAAAGCCCCCGGTGAGGACGGAATTACTTCAGAGCTTCTGAAGGCAGGAGGAGCTCCTGTCATACAGGAGCTACAGAAACTCTTCAATACCGTCCTTCACAGTGGGAGAACTCCTAAGGCGTGGAGCGGGAGTTTGGTTGTTCTCTTTTTTAAGAAGGGTGAAAAGACTCTCCTTAAAAACTATAGACCCACCACACTCCTGAGCCACGTCTATAAGCTATTTTCACGAGTGGTCACGAAACGTCTCGCCAGAAGACTCGACGAGTTCCAGCCACCGGAACAGGCTGGGTTCCGCGGAGGATATGACACCATAGACCACATTCACACAGTGAGGCAGATTATACAGAAGTCCGATGAGTATAATCAGCCCCTGTGTCTCGCTTTTGTGGACTATGAAAAGGCCTTTGACTCCGTCGAAACTTGGGCTGTTCTGGAATACTTACAGCGATGTCAAGTAGACTATCGTTATGTCGAGGTGCTGAAATGCCTTTACGAAGCCGTCACTATGAGTGTCCAAGTACAGGGTCAGCAGTCTAAACCCATCCAATTGCGCAGAGGAGTGAGACAGGGGGATGTCCAGAAACTGTTCACGAGCGCATTGGAAGAAATGTTTAAGACGCTGGACTTGAAAGGTAAGGGCATAAATATAAACGGCGACTACATCTCACACCTGCGATTCACTGATGACATAGTCTTAATGGCGGAGTCGCTAGAGGAGCTAATCCAGATGCTGAACGGCCTAGCTTCAGCCTCGCGACGCATCAGTCTTGGTATGAATTTGGATAAAACCAAAGTCTTAATCAATGGCCACATTGATCCAGGACCGGTCGTCGTGGATGGCCACCTTCTTGAAATTGTTTCTGAGTACACTTACCTCTGTCAGATTGTGCAGTTGGGTAAAAACAATTTTGAGAAGGAGGCCAAGAGGAGGATCCAGCTAGGCAGCATTTGGGAAACTACGTCGGGTCTTCTCGTCATCCATACCATCCATACCGCAGTGTTTGAAAACGAAAGTTTTCAATCAGTGCGTCCTACCCGTAATGACCTACGGAGCTGAGACGTGGACACTCACGGTAGCCAAGTTCAAAGTCGCTCAGCGAGCTATGGAAAGAGTTCTTCTCTGAAGAGAGAATTTCTCTGAAGGATAGGATTCGTAACGAATACATCCGACAGAGAACCAATGTTTTCGACATAGCTCAAAGAATAAGCAAGCTGAAGTGGCAGTGGGCCGGCCATATCTCGCGAAGAACCGGCAACCGCTGGGCAAACGTAGTGTAGGACGCCCTTCGGCCAGGTGGGATGACGATCTGCGAAAGACTGCGTGCAGATGCGCAGCTGGATGCGGCCAGCTGAAGACAGGGCGCTATGGCGTTCATTAGGGAAGACCTATGTCCAGCAGTGGACTAGAATAGGTTGATGATGATGATGATGATTTAATAGCCGAGTCTCGCGGCTTCGCCCGCGCGGTGGTCAGTTATTTGTTTTTGGTCATATCTCCGGTTCTACATAATTGCAATCAACCATACGGCAGATTTTAAGCTTGACCAAGACCTTTTCGATAGAAAAAAAACTGCGTCAAAATCCGTTCATTAGTTTTTGCGTCCATCGTGAACAAACCGACAGGAATTAAAAAAATAAAAATTATGTTCGGTGGCGTACATTTCACATAACCCAAGTTTTTTTTTTAAATATCTACCAATGTACAGACAGAACTAATTTACAATTGTATAATAGTATAGAATGTATTATATATTATAATTTTTATATAAACATAGTAGGATAGTATGACTAGTAGGATTACCAAGTATTAATACCAATTAATATTGTTTCAAGTGGCTTGTGTGTTAGAAGCCTCTTGAAAAGCGATAACGAAGATTATGATTTATACAAGTAAGTACATCACATACAAATAATTATCTTCTCTTTTCGTCTCAGTTCGTTTTTACATTTTACCATTTACAATAATATAATTACTTTCAGTAGAAAAATATACCACAATATATGAAAATGACTTCGTAATACCTTTTCATGAAATTTTAAGACTTAATGTTAGTAACCGTACTAAACAGTGATTGTTGTTTTATAATATAAGATTACCTACAATATTTTAACTAACGTTGTGAGAATATTATGTTGCAAGGGGCAGATATTCCAAAATGTTACATAAAAAGAGTAATTTAATTTTAGACCCTGGTCATAAAGAGTCAATACATATTACACTGACTAGTACCTGTTTATTACTTACAAATGTATGAGAAACAAAGAGATTGTTCAGTTTAATGTAATAGTTTTTACGACGTACCTTCGATTTCCTCTTTCAGTTTTATGAGTTAGAACTTTTTTATTGGTCAAAGACATTTAGCAAAGCAATAATAGACCATTTACGTAAATTCGTAAACTTCGAATCATTTTATATCTTTTCAGTGGCTACAACAATAAAAATGTACTTCCAAATTTTGTTTATTTAAGGGAAAGTAAGCGGATGAAAGAAATTGAGGCTTCTGTTCGAGTGAGACGCTAGTCGTACGAAACCACGAAAATGTTTTCGGGTTAGAATCGTATCTCAAATGTGGATTCCGAGACAAAAACAAATGGAAGTATTACCGGAGACAATCTACATTTAAATGGATCTTTTTCCTCAATTCGTGCGCAGTTCGGTGATAGGTATCGCCGTCACCGATTTATTTCGGTAAATTTACATTTGGGCGCGTGTCACCGCTGTCGCCGCTGACATACAACTCCAACTTGTATCTCAGTTAGTGTCACCGACTTGCATCAACATTGCGGATTTATGGCTCAATCTGATTTGTGGAAGGGTGAATGACCTACGCAGATACTGGGGATCTATTATAGTTCAACTTGGGCCATTTAGATACGACCAAATTGTGCTGTTTAAAACTTTTAAATGGTTTTACTTTGGGAAAATAATATGATAACACACTTTTGTTACCTTATCCAAAAGTTAGTGAAATAATTAATGGTTTAAGTTAGAACGATTACGATTTATCGTACCGACTCGATAATTATCGGCCTCAGAAATATTTCTTAATTGATCACTATTGACGTGATTCGCTAATACTGATAGGTATATTAGGTTGTTACTTAAGCTGTATATCACTGATGAATATAAACGCGTTTAATTCGATTGAAACTGTTTTAGCATATTCAGTAAAACGTGAAAAGTCAGTTTGGATAAATATTCTACGACATTCTACTCAGCGCATTCTAGACCCAAAGTAACCATAGGTTAACTAGCTTGTGTTATGGGTTCCAGACTGCGGATAAACATACTTAAATACTTTGTTTTGTACATACATATTATACATAGACACACCCAAACAAATGCAAATAGACATATTCATTCATACGAATATTAGCACTGAGCGGGAATCGGACCCGCCCGTTTTTTACACAACTTTAACTTATTGATTATATAAATCAATCAATTAATTAGTCTATTGCAGTCCACTGCTGGACATAGGCCTCTCCCATTGTATGCCATAGCACCCGATATTCCGCCTTGCGCGTCTATCCCAGCCACCTTTTTCAGGTCGTCCGTCCATATGAATGGCACAGGTTTATTTTGGAATCAAACTGTAAAAATACACTCTCACACTCTCTGAAAGGTATCCGAAAAAATATGAACCTCAAAACAGGACCACACAATGGAAATAAAGAACCTCTTACGAAAATTCATATTAGCTTAATCTAGAAGCCGTGGTTGCCACAGACACAATTGCTCGCTATTATTAATTATTCCGATGTGAATGGTGCCTTGACAAAAGGCATTAATTGTGCAGATAATGGCATAGAGGCGCTTCTCGGAGGCGGTGACTTCCTTCCTCTTGGTGCGGTGCGATCACTCAACGCGACATCGCAGGCCGCGACGTTGCAAATGAGCTGGGAGCCGCATACACAACAGCGCTGGTGCCATGTTACCGTGAAATTATGATACTACGTTGAAATTTTTGTATTTGTTACCCCATTTACGTTAGAGTGGATTATCATGTAGATAACTTACAAGCTTTTAATTAACTTGCTTCATTCGTAACGCATATTCCACTTTGTTCACCTGGGTGATATCACCTAGGTGAACCAAGTGGAATTGATTAGTCTACTTTGATCACCTCGGAAATAAATCACCTGGGTGATATCACCCATAACACAAGCTAGTTAAACTATGCTTACTTTGGGTCCAGAAAGCGCTGTGTAAAATGTCGTAGAATATTTATTTATTATTTATCCTGAGCATAGGTTCCTGTGTCTCATGGAAACAGTATCAGTATTTCACCTGGCGGGCGTACTTATATACTTTTTTTTTGTAAATATGTATGATATTATACATACAAACACACAGACCAATGCAAATAGACAAATTCATGCATAAAAATATTTGCACTGAGCGGGAATCGTACCCATGCCCCCTGTCGCAACAGTCGAATGCACTACTGCTACGCCACAGAGGCCGTCAAATATAATAAAGAGTGCCATGTATTGTTCCATACTACGAGTATAATCTATCATGTTAGCGTAGAGTCTATAGGACGCAATCATTAGATAAAATAATCGGACCTAGAACAACACTTGCTGGACTGCAATGCCGACGCACACGGAAGAGACAATACCGTCCCGAACTCAGCGATTCAGTGCTTTCTTTCTTTGTCGCATGTTAAAGAGCTGGAATGGTCTATCCGCACACGTGTTTCTTTATTCTTATAATTTCATGTTCTTCAAGCGGGGCGTGAAAAAGCATGTTTTGAGGCCGTCAAGGTAGGGACCACCATTTTAGGATCGTCAGCATTTGGGATAGTAGCCCGTATCTTCACCCCAGCTTTTCACCATCCAGCAGAGTGCAGTCAATTGATGAACTGAATATAAAAAAAACAAAAACAAAAAACTATTCTTTGGTTTGCTTACCATCTTTACATGTTAATTAATTATGTGCATGTAATTAATTAATATAGTTATGTGCATGCATAGATTCGTTCTAAAATGCGATGGCGATAACATCCGACGTTCCTGCTCACGTGTACGTCCTCGGACACTTTATGGTCTGATGCATGAGTTGAAAATTAGAAGAGGAATATTACTAGTTATTCCATAGGTATCGAGTCCAATACTTCTTCCTCATGAATGTATATATTGTAGTACAAGATGTCCGACCTTTGGTCCAAACGAATTGTGGATTGAACTAGTATATGTAGCACTACAGCCTACTGCCACAGCGTTCACACCGGATATCCCTTGCAGTTAACAAGTCTGAAACCTAAGTATGATCATACCTCAATATTCTAGCGATATCATCAGACCCTATGACTATAAAATATAGCAGTAAAAAAAATAAAAAATTATAGGACCGACTTCAAGGAGTGGACAACATCTGATATAATCTTTTTCCGTTTGTCTGTTTGTCCGCGATGGACACAAAAACTACTGAACGGATTTTGATGAAGTTTTTCTATTAGAAAGGTCTTAGTCAGACTTAATATCTGACGTATGTTTGATTACAATTGGTTAAGTAGAACCGGAGATATGACCAAAAACGGTAACCGATATCCGCGCGTGCGGAGTCGCGGGCATCAGCTCGTACCATTATCACACACCCAACTTCAAGTTAGACCGGATTCAAACTTATATAAATAAGCCATTTTATATTTTGTGGTGATTGATATTTATTTACATTCAGTACTTTATAAAATTGTGTAATCATTCATGACAACATCCGGACTTACTCTGCGATGCGGATCCAAGGGTGTATATTTTCACTTTCGACTTTTATTTCCGCCTCCTGATTATCTATCTTGATTCGTGACCCAAAATTTTTGTCACATTAAATGGTGCCTTGGTAATAGTACATTATAACAATAGGACCGATAAAACAATAATAAGAAACAAATGTTTTCATAGAATAAAATCTTTCAACGGATTTATCAACTGCAAGATGAACTTCATCATAATTTAACTCTAATGACATACTAACGAAGAAAATAACTAAACAGTGTACTTACTACACTGTTTAGTTACAAACCAACGCCTCCCGAAATCCTTTGCTTATAGGTGTAGTGGCGGTTGGTGTTCCAAGTAAATCTTCCAGGTGGATTGAAATCAAACACTGGCCACTATCAATTAATCCATAGTTTATTGGCAAATGCAAAATGGTACCCTCTTTCTAGTCTTACTTGTTGTCTCGTTAATCTTTTATGTGTTTAGTTGCTTATGTTTGGCAATTTTTAAGTGTGTGTGTTTAATAAATGTATTTTCTTTCTTCTTTCCTTTCAGAAAGTTCACGCACAAGATGGTAAGTAGAAGGAAGAACACAAGATAAGAAGACTTGATGGTTGTTTAGCGAGCAACGTTAATAGGCGGGAAGTGCGATATATATATATATGTGTGTATGTGTGACTGCTTTGTATTAATAAATTACATAATATGAAAATTGTACTTAGATAATACTGTTATAAACACACAAAGATAGGTGGCTCCGCCACATAGGTATACCTTGTCCCTTATTAAGTCGTATTCGTTGCAAATCTGTTATTTCCCTTGGCTTGTCCCGACTAATAGGTATATCTCCGAATGCAACATATATCGGGCTCCTGCAATCTTCTATAAGTTACCAAAATAAAATTATTTATAACATCAAAAAACTGTCTCAACTAATGTAACTTAGGAATCGGAAATCGAATATCTATTTCTAATATGACATATCACAGGAATGTAATATGATTCTTAACAATAAATTTATTTTGTCTGAGTCAATAGCTAACCCAGAGATGTTGATCGAGGGTATTACGAAAACAACATGTATATCATTTTCAGTTTCTACTCGTGTGATACAAATTCGGTAGGTAACTAATATAAAACGAACATACGTACGTTGAATCATTAATCTGCTTTTAAAATCTGCTTGTTAACTGTGATGAGGAAATAAAATGTCTCAGCTAGGTAACACATCTCCGACAGCAGCTAATATAGTCTTGGTCACATAAACTGGAGGTTCGTTTGTCAGTTTACAGTTTTCCACCATGGCAGTTGTAATAATACGAACATTCACTCCAATATAAGAAAAAGACCAAGCAATAATTATTCAACAATACTTGCTTATAATACGAGCATTTGCTATCTGATTGATTTGTAAACTGCCTCTAAGTATCCGAGCTTATTACACAAAGAACAACGAACAACGAGCTAACGATGCCTTTAACACTACAGTGGTTTCATTATTGTTTCCCCACATTCACAACGATAATAAACTGTAGGTATGAATATTCTGTGTGATATTAGTACAACCAGACAATGAAGGTACCGATTTAACTTCAGGTTTATTAAACGACTTATAACATTGATGTTTATATGACATAGCTCTTCCCCGTGGCTTCGCATGCGTGAAATTCTGTCTACCTATCCTATCCCAGGAATAAAAAGTAGCCTATGTGTTATTTCAGGCTATAATCTATTCTTGTACCAAATTTCAGCCAGATCTGTTGAGCCGTTAGAGCGTTATTGAGTAACAAGTTCCAAACATACAAACATCCTCACAAAATTTCACATTTATAATATTAGTAGGATGACTTGTAATTAGACTCAATCTGTCGAGAAGTGTTCAACACCTTAATTCCCAGTATACGAATACTACTTATTTGTAAAATTTTAATGTTTGCTCGATAGATGGCGTTTCGTTACACCGAACTCTATAAATAGTTTGAAGGATTTCAATTACATTGTCTCAAAGCAAGATTGTGTTTCTTTATACTGTGCTCGCCTAGTGATTGGAAATCTAGTACGAAGTCGTACAAGGTCCTCCAGAGCCGAACGCATTTTAGGTTGAATTTGTCTACGCCACTCGCCGCTGCGTCGCTAGTGGTATGAATATTGTTGAAAAAAAAAAAGATTGCTGATGTGAGTGAAGTGTATTCTGTTGTGATAACCGGACAAACTGTGAGTACTCTTGTGTTATTGGTTGAAGTAAAGTTTTTAAAAGTAAAGTTAAAGTAAATGCATCAACTTTAACTTAGAAAAAATGGAAAAGATCTAGACTTAGAATAAATTGCGAAGAATTAGGACTTAGAATAATCGTAAGAAAAACGATCAGACGGGGAACCTATGCCCGATTTCAGATCGTATATCGATATCGATTTAGCCAAACACTTAGAAAAACTCTGTCTACACGAGACTTAGAAAAATTCCGACTGCACGACACTTGTAAAAATTTGTCGTGCTAACATTTAGAACTTACTACCACTTGAAAAAGAAATACGAAAATGGAGAAACATATTAGAGTCCTAGAAGAATTTAAAAGACAGATAGAAAAGGGATTGACAAATTTTAAGAAGTCTCCAAGAGATAGTGATGCATATTATGTCGGTAGTTGTCAAAAGCAGTAATAAACCAGCGGTCAACTCGAACGGTTGTTTCATTGCGTACCTACAATCCTTTCACTGGCGACGAGAATATTCGCTCACGCGTGCGTGTAATCATGGCTTTTATCGGTACTTTATCGTGTTTTGACCACAAAAACAATGAATGGTCAATATTCAAGACACGATTGACTCAATTTTTAAAAGTGAATGCCGTCGTGGTAGAAAATCAAGTCGGCATTTTGATTACAAACTTATCAGACGAATCATTTCGTTTAGTGCAGAATTTAGCATTTCCAAATAAAATCGACGCATTATCATACTCAGAGTTGATATTATTACTCGACGAACACTTTAAACCGAAGGGCTGCTCCTTCGCGGACAAGGTGAAGTTTTACGCAGCAGTAAGGAATTCGGATGAAGATCTAGGCGAGTGAATGGCGCGCTTAAGAGGTCTTGCAAGTCATTGCGAGTTCGGTTCCGCACTGGAATCGAATCTGAGGGATAGATTTGTCCTGGGCCTGCCTAGTGGTCCAGTTCGCGACAGGCTTTTCGACCAGAATGCTTCAACTCTAACCTTAAACCGAGCGCTAGAATTGGCGGAACAAGCCGAGTGTGCCTTGAAAGCTAAGGCGCTGGGTATCACCGGCGGCGGCGGCGAAGGGTTACCTATCAAAGAGGAGCCGATATATCGTCACGAAAGCGGTCGTTATGGTGTTGGTGGCAGCAGCAGTGTGGCCCAGCGGTGGGCAGCCGGCGGCGGCGCGCGGCGGCGGCCACTTGGTGGCGCGGGTGGTCGCTGCATCGATCAGCAAGTTTGTTCCATTTGTGGAATGAAGAATCATTCGGAAGCAAAGTGTCGTTTTAAAAATTATAGGTGTCTAAAGTGCGGTAACAAAGGGCATTTAAAAAAAAGTGTGCGAAAGAAATAGTTTCAAGGTAAATAATATATGCGAGTGTAGTGATTCAGATACGGAGACAAAATCTGAGGAATGCAACGAATGTAAGAAATTTAACCTGAGGTACGTGTCAAGTGAACCAATTTTATTATGTATACAAATTAATAATAGGCATTTTAAAATGGAACTAGACTCTGGATCTGGTACATCAGTCATTTCAGGGAAACTTTATAAAAAAATGTTTTCAAACTATGACTTATCGCCTTGTAATCTTAAAATGTGTTTATATAACGGACATAAAATCTCCCCACTAGGATATTTTGAAACCTTAGTTAATTATAATAAATTACACCACAAATTAAGATTTTATGTAGTTAAGAACGGTGGGCCTGACTTGTTAGGTCGAGATTTCATGTCCGCGTTTGACTTAGTGCATACAACTAAAATTAACAAAATAAGTGAATGTAATGAATTAAAGAATTTACTAAAATTATTCCCAGATCTTTGGCGAAATGAATTAGGTACATTTAATAAGGGGTGTGTGTTGGGTAACCTCCTCGTGTGTCGCTCCGATTCCGATCCCGCTGCAGTCCGGGAGGAACGGAATCGGAGCGGCCGGTACACCCTGGGCGGCGGTCAATGGCTTCCCCTTCACCCCTTCATAGGGTTGGCATTGATCGTCGGCCAATACCCAACGTGGCGGGAACACATCGCTCTCCGTACTCCTCTGCTTTCAGAGGAGACAGGATGAGCGATGCTGTTAGTGGTGAGATGGCCCAGGGTCAGCCGGGGTGCGAGGGATATGCTCTATGGGTAACCTTACACCCCGGCGTCTGAAGACCCGAGACGGCGTGCGGTTTTAGTCGGTGCAAGCCCGACATAACCGCCCCCGCTGGCCGGCGGGGGGGTATCCGAAGGGATTTCCGCACGATAAAAAAAAAAAAAAAAAAAAGGTACATTTAATAAATTTAAAGTCCATTTACAATTTAAAAAAGACGCGTATCCTAAGTTTTTCAAGCCTCGTCCAGTACCATTTGCCCTTAGGTCCAAGGTAGAAGAGGAGTTAAACAGGTTAATTAGTCTAGGTATATTAGTACAGATCGATCACTCACAATATGCTACTCCAATCGTCCCGGTTCTGAAAGAGAACGGGAAAGTTCGAATCGCGGGGGACTATTCCGTCACACTAAATAAAGACCTTATAATTGAAAAATACCCCTTGCCTCGTATTGAAGAAGTATTTACAATAATAGGCGGAGGTGAGTGTTACTCAAAAATAGATTTAAAAAATGCTTACAACCAATTTTTACTTGATGAATCTTCTCAAGAGCTCACTACCGTCAATACGATGTCAGGTCTATACAGGTATACACGACTAGTATACGGCCTACCTAATGCACCAGCCATTTTCCAAAAATCAATTGAAACCTTGCTTAGCGGTATAGACGGTGTGAGTTGTTGGTATGATGACATTTGTATGACTGGGCCGAATAAATCCATTCATCTTAATAGGTTAAGGGAAGTATTAGGCCGATTGAACGAAGCAGGGTTGCGTTTACAAGAAGAAAAATGTGAGTTTTTCAAGGATAATATTACCTATCTCGGCTACGTAATCAGTAAAGACGGCTTAAAAACATCCCCTGAGAAAGTTAAAGCAATTTTGAACGCACCCGAGCCACGTAATATTACCGATTTGAAAAGATTCTTATTATCGCAACTTTATACCTAACGCTTCTTCGCTAATGAGCCCACTCCATGAATTACTTAGTAAAGATGTTGAATGGCAGTGGGGGGAGCGGCAGCGCGGTGCCATGCGTGCTGTGTGCCGCGAGTTAGCATCGGAGCGCGTACTCGCTTACTTCGACCCAGCTAGTTCTTTCAGTGGATGCCGGGCCAGCTGGCCTTGGTTCAGTACTTTGTCAGCAAGATGCTAATGGTATTGAAAGATCCCTAGCTTATGCTTCTAGGTCGCTTTCAACTAGCGAAAAGAATTATAGCCAGATTCAAAAGGAAGCAACAGCTATAATTTTTGGAATAAAACGATTCCATCAGTACCTTTACGGTCGCAGTGAACCATTTATATTAAAAACCGAGCACCGACCACTAATTTGTATTTTTAAGAATAATAATGGAATTTGTGAATATTAAAATTTGTGTGTAAATACAAAGGTATGCTATCATTCTATCTGCATATAACTATATAGTATAGTACACATCGAGCTTTAATAACTTGGTTTCCGACTATTTTTCTCGAGCCCCATTAAAGGAGACAATAACTAAAGATGACTCAGAATATGACGCTTATTGTTCATTAAACTTCTTAGAATCAAATACACCAGCTGTTCAGTGATCAGAGATTCAGCAAGCTACGTAAAAAGATCGTACCATAATGATAGTTATAAACTATATGAAAACCGGTTGGCCTCTTAAAATTAATTTTAAAAACATCTCACATTATTTTTTATGTAAAACGGATCTGCAGTTAGAAAATGGAGTATTGTTACGGGGTCATAAAATAGTTATACCTATATCCTTAAGACAACAAATGTTGAAGGAATTACATAACACACATCTAGGTATTAATAAAATGAAAGGTAATGCACGCAGTCGCATGTGGTGGCCGGGGATTGATAACGATATCGAGCAATGGGTAGGTGATTGTGGTGCCTGCATCAGTGTGCGTGCGGCTCCGCCGCATGAGACTCCGGCGCCCTGATCCCCCTCCTCTGCACCATGGCAAAGAATACACATCGATTACCTAACATTAGGACAGAGAGTATACCTGGTTGTTATTGATTCGTATAGTAAATGGCTCGATTGTCTACTAATGGCAAATGGTACGACTTCGCGCGCATTAATCTCAAAATTAAAAACATTATTTTCAGTATTTGGAATACCTAACCCATTGGTCTCAGATAATGATGTTAAAATTAATTCATTAGAGTTCAGAGAATTTTGTAAAAACAATGGTATTAAATATTTAACGTCACCAATTTACCATCCCATCAGTAATGGGCAAGCTGAAAATTCCGTTCGAACTTGTAAAAAAATGCTTAAATGTATCCTTATGGAAAATTTGTCAAAAGAAGCTTTGCAAGAGAAATTATTAGGTTATCTATTTGAATATAGGAACAGCATTCACTGTACAACTGGTGAGTCACCAGCTAAGTTAATGTTCGGCAGAAATTTAAGATCAAGATTAGATTTTATATTTCCAACTAAAAATGATTATTTAAAAGACAATAATTTAAAAGAGAATATTAATTGTAAGAAAAGAAACTTTGATAAAGGTGACATAGTGTGGGTAAGATGTTACAACGAAAGAAAAGAAAGTTGGAAATTAGGAAGAATTGAACGAATTATTGGGTTAAGAATGTATGAGATATATATTTTTCATTTCAAAACCATTTGCATTAGACAGTCAGATCAGTTAATGTGTTATAGGGGTAGTAAAGACTTTGCATTAGATATCAACAATAAATCACCTATGTTGCCTCATTCAGAGCAAACACCACAACTCATTAATACTCCTTCGGACTTACAACCAGACAACTTGCCAGGTCAAATTCAAGTAAATTCAGATACTGTAAGTGATGAATGCATTGACTGCGAGGAAGAAAGGGAATGTGAGGGTAGTGTGAGTGAGGTCGAAGGAATAGGAGAGGATGAGGAGGTTGAAAGGAACAGAGTGGATGATGTTGCTGCACCTTTACAGCCTAGCGATGGCTGCGAGTCCACTGGGACTCCAGATCCTCCTCCTAGGCCACAAAGGAAAGCTAAACAAAATGTAGATTTTAGACCGTACTTTTAGTCAGTGTTTATTTAAGTGTACCTTGATATAAGTAGCACCTACTCTTACTCTTATCAGCTGTTCCAACTTAACTGTATTTATATATTAAGTATACATAACTATTGTAATTAACCGTTATATAATTTCTTTGTTATCAGGATGCTAAAATTAAGTGTGGAGGAGTGATGCATATTATGTCGGTAGTTGTCAAAAGCAGTAATAAACCAGCGGTCAACTCGAACGGTTGTTTCATTGCGTACCTACAATCCTTTCAGATAGAATTTCTCAACACTATTTAGAAGCGCGGCTGAATACGTTAGAAAATCAGTTTAAAGGTTATACATTGAAGCACGAGAGTATCATAGCTGAAAATGGAACTAAACAGCTTGCTAAACATTTTGAAGAAGAAGATGTACATGAAACGGTCTACGAGATCTATCTTACGGTTAAGGTTCTTAAGGTTACGCTTAAGGATTATTTGTCCAAATTAAAGTCTGTTATTGTTCCTTCTGCAAAAGCAGCCAGCTCTGTTACTCCTGACAATTTAGTAAAATTGCCCAGAATTGTTTTACCGACGTTTAGCGGTGGTTATGCATAGTGGTGGTGGACGACCTCTGTAGCGTAGCGGTAGTGCATTCGACTGCTACGTCAGGGGGCGCGGGTTCGATTCCCGCTCAGTGCAAATATTTGTATGCATGAATATGTCTATTTGCATTGGTCTGGGTGTTTCTATGTATAATATGTATGTATTTACAAAAAAAAAAGTATTTAAGTATGTTTATCCTTTTATTTATTTATTATTTATTATATATTATTGTCTGGAACCCATAACACAAGCTAGTTAAACTATGCTTACTTTGGGTCTAGAATGCGCTGTGTAAAATGTCGTAGAATATTTATTTATTATTATTTATTTATTAGTGGTCAGCATTTAGAGATTTGTTTGTATCGCTAGTCCACAAGAATACAAGGTTAGACGACGTTCAACGTCTGCATTATTTAAAAACTCAATTGTCCGGTGAAGCAGAGCAGCTTATAAGACATGTACCTATCGCAGAACAAAATTAATAAAAATGTTGGCAAACGTTAGAGCTTAGATATAATAATAAAAAGTTTATGTCAAATAATATTTTAAAACGCTTATTTAGTCAGCGTAGTGCGAATGTCGAATCATCAAGTGCTTTGAAAGGTTTTAGGGATGTAACGACGGATTGTTTACACTAGCTCGCTAATTTAGGTATCGATGTTAGCACCTGGGATGTTATTATTATTTATATAGTAAGTTTGAAGTTGGACGGGGAAACTCGGAAGCAGTGGGAACTGCATGTTAATCAAGCATCCGGTGAGTTATCGTCTTTTGATCAATTTTGTACCTTTTTGGAGACGCGATTTCACGCTCTAGAAAGCATAGATCCCAAGTTAAAGTCAAAAAATGCAAATCAACAACATCTACAAAGGTTATGCATAGCGTTGCCAAGTCTTCATGCTCTCATTGCTCAGATACTCATAAATTATTCCAATGTAAAAAGTTCTCTAAAGCAGATATTGATAAGCGTCGTAATATTGCCCAGTCTTTAGGAGTATGTTTCAATTGTTTAGGTGTTAACTATCATTTACATGAATGTCGAGTGCCCACTAAATGCCGTATTTGTAACCGTAAGCATCACACTTTATTGCATTCCAAATCACCTAACGCAAGCACAACTACTGCTCCATCCTTAGAACCTAGAGAAGCTCATGAACACAATCCAAGACCACAAGAATAAGAGACCACTAATACAATTGCAACCCATTTTGTGAATGCACATGAAGAAGTTCTGCTGGCCACAGCGCTGGTCAGAGCTAAGTCAAGATATGGGACATCTCAAATCCTTTGCACCTTGTTAGATCAAGGTTCGCAGGCGTCGTTTATAACAGAGTCAGCAGCACAGTTACATCGTTTGAAAAAAGTAGGTACAAAAACTACAATTACAGGTATAGGTGGTGATCGCAATGACACTGTGTCTAGACATGTGCTTAAGGTTAAAATACAGTCATTGCATGATCCATCCTTCACCATCGAAGTAACCGCGCATGTTTTGAGGTCACTGACTTCCGTAATGCCGGATACAAAATTTGATATCCAGGATTGGCGCCAAATACATAAGGTTAAACTCGCTGATCCTAAGTTCAATTCCCCTAACAAGATTGATCTCTTGTTAGGAGCTGAAATTTATGCGCACATTTTAAAAGAAGGATTGATTAGGAGCCCTACAGGCACACCAGTTGCTCAAGACACTCATCTAGGGTGGATTGTGTCTGGACAGGTAAACAAAGAAGCAAGTTCACACATTCAGCATAACTTGATCGTTTCTATGCGTGCTAAAGTAAGTGACAATGATATCCTCAAGGGATTGTGGGAACTCGATTCCGAGCCTTTTTACACTAGGAAGATGTTCACCCCGGAAGTACAAGCCTGTGAAGATTTTTATAACGCAACTACACGGCGCGACAAAAGTGGTCGCTACGTGGTGAGATTGCCCTTTAAATGTGAAGACCCACCATGTAAACAAGGCAATTCTAAAGCAATAGTAATAAAGGGAATAGATGGTTTAGAAAGGAAACTATCAAGGGATGTGGAATTAAAACAACAGTACACAGATGTTATTACTTGGTCATATGGAAATAATTACTGACGTGATACAAAGGAACCTGGACGCCGTGTACCTGCCACACCATGCGGTGGTTCAACAAGATAAGTTGACCACAAAGGTCAGAGTGGTGTTTGATGCGTCGTGTAAGGGAACAAACGGTGTTTCCTTAAACGACGCTTTAATGGTGGGACCCACTCTCCAAGCTGACCTACGTCACATAGTGTTGAGATGGCGCCAGCACCCTGTATGTCTTGCAGCAGACATTACAAAAATGTATCGCCAAATAAAGGTAGCAGATCAAGATCAAGACTTTCAGAGGATTGTCTGGAGAGAGGATCCCACCCAGGAGTCTCAGGACTTCCGTCTGTTGACGGTCACGTTTGGTACTTCTAGTGCACCTTACCTTGCAGTCAAGACATTGCAAGAGGTCGCTATTGATGAAGGCAAGTCGTACCCATTGGCCGCCCCTAGAGTACTGTCGGATTTCTATGTTGATGACCTGATGACAGGCTGCCAATCTGAAACAGAAGCTATGAAAATATATAAAGAAATTAATGAATTGCTACAAAGGGGTGGTTTTAAATTACAGAAATGGACAAGCAATAGGATTAGATTGTTGCAGGAATTCAGAGAGGAATCGGGTAAGGATTTAGAAATAAAATAAGGTGAGGCAACCAAGGTCTTGGGACTTACCTGGAACCAAATTACTGATGAATTTGATTATTCCGTGAAGGCGTTATCCGCGGCGTTCCTGTTACCAAGCGAACTGTCATTTCTGACATTGCACGTCTCTATGATCCACTGGGTTGGATAGCGCCCTGCATCATCACCGCCAAGGTACTCATTCAAAGGCTATGGATTGCGGGTATTGGGTGGGATGATGAGCTACCGCCAAACCTACTACAGCAATGGTTATCATACAAGGCGGAGCTTGATCAGCTCAACGAATTCCACATCTCAAGATGGATTAACACAATGAACGATACCATTGTGGTTGAATTGCACGGATTTGGTGATGCGTCAAATCTGGCATATGCGGCAGTTGTATATTGTCGGGTCATAGACTCCGAAGGCAGTGTTCATTCGCATCTCTTAACTGCAGAAACTAAGGTGGCACCAATAAAGCAAATATCTATCCCTCGTTTGGAGCTCTGCGCTGCTGTTTTGACTGCTAAACTGTTATCTGAAGTAGCTGAGGTGATAAATATTTCAAAATCTAAGCTGCACGCATGGACTGATTCGTCAGTTGTATTAGCTTGGTTGAGTGATCACCCAAGTAGATGGAAAACGTTTGTCGCCAATCGTGCTTCAGAGATTTTAAGTTTCATTGACAATACTCAGTGGGCGCATGTCAAGTTCACCGACAACCCTGCAGACATCGCCTCTCGTGGTGCATCTCCGACTGCGCTTTGAGAGAATGAACTTTGGAGACAAGGTCCTTGTTGGCTAAAAAATGATCTGATAGATTACCCAAGACCTGCGTTTATCTCCACTAATGAGGAGAAGAAACAATTTAAAGTTCATTTAGTTAGGCCAAACTCTGAATTAGATGACTCATTTTGGTCTGGTTCTCATCATTGCGAAACCTCATGAGAGTTGTGGCTTACTGCAGAAGGTTTTTGATGATGGCAAAATGGCGTAAGAATGGTACAAAGGTGACATCCTACTTGTCAGTTGAAGAGCTTCGTAAGGCGTTGTTGATTTGCATACTGAGTGCTCAGCAAAATTCATTCAACAACGAAATAAGTGTGCTAAAGAGCAAACAACTTCTTAATAAAAAGAGTTCCATATTTAGGTTGAACCCCTTTCTCGATGAAAATGAGCTGTTGCGTGTCGGGGGCAGAATTCAACACTCTCAATTACCTGATGACGCAAAGCATCCAGTGATAATTCCACACGACTCGGCTTTAGCAAAGTTGATTGTAGCAGATGCTCATAAAAGGACGTTTCATGGAGGGCAGCAACTGGTGCTTCATTTCATTCGCAGCAGGTATTGGATCAACCGAGTAAAAGGTATGATTCGGGAGCATATACACAAATGCGTTCGTTGCATACGATATGCGGCTTCAACCAGACATCAAATGATGGCTGAGCTGCCAGCGTGTAGAGTGACACCTGGTAAAGCGTTTATTAGTTCGGGTGTTGATTTTGCAGGTCCCATAAACATGCGTGTATCTTAGGGACGTGGGCAACGATCTTACAAAGGCTATATCTGCCTATTTGTGTGCATGGCGACGCGCGCTGTACATATCGATGCCGTTTCGGATTTAACGACTGAGGGTTTCTTAGCAGCATTTAAGCGTTTTGTCTCCAGGCGTGGTCACTGTTGCCATATCTGGAGTGACAATGCGACTAACTTTGTCGGTGCTTCTAAAGAATTGCAGGTACTTTTAAACGTTCCCGGTCATTTTTTGGTGGGACATCCATTAGTTACACCACCTGATTATAATTACGAGAGTTCTATTCTTAGTACACTGCGCAGGTGGCAATTAGTACAGCGTATGGTGCAAAACTTTTGGCGTAGATGGCAAAAGGAGTATCTTTCTCATTTCTTTCAGAGATATAAATGGGCTGCTAGAACGCCAGATTTAAAGGAAGACGATGTAGTTTTGGTTACCGAGGACAACTTACCTCCTTCTAAATGGCTTTACGGTAGAATCACACAACTGCATCCGGGCAATGATAGCTTGACGCGCGTTGCTACAATCCGTTGTAAAGGTAACACTATTAAACGTCCCACTTCAAAGCTATGTTTGCTTCCCGTGACCGAATAGTCAATTGTTATGTTACATTTTGTCGAACTATTATTATACACGTGTACTTTATTTTTTTGTGCGTTTGTCTGGGGTATTAACCCTATCGTTTATTTGCCATACACGTTGTTCTTAAACTGTGTTTAATTTGGTTTGTTTTATTTGTATTCGATCGAAGCTTGAGCTTTATACCTATTTGATGAAACTATCAATGAAAGTGTATTTAAATTTTGTATGTTAAGAGTGTTAATTTTTGTTATTTGTATACGTATAACCGCAGTTAAACCGTTCACTATTATACCTTTTTTTTTTTTTTTTTTTTCGTGCGGAAATCCCCTCGGATACCCCCCCGCCGGCCAGCGGGGGCGGTTATGTCGGGCTCGAACCGACTAAAACCGCACGCCGTCTTGGGTCTGCAGACGCCGGGGTGTAAGGTTGCCCATAGAGCATATCCCTCGCACCCCGAGGCATATCCCTCGCACCCCGACGTTCACTATTATACCTATTGTGTTATATTCATACAGTCCACTGCTCTCTACTCGTTTATGTCTTCTCATGGTGGGCGGTTCGAAACGGATTATAATCCTTTTGGTGGGCGAAATGTTCAACACCTTAATTCCCAGTATACGAATACTAGTTATTTGTAAAGTTTTAATGTGTGCTCGATAGATGGCGTTGTACCGATCGCATGCATCGCATTAGGGTTTTCTACACCGAAGTCTATAAATAGTTTGAAGGATTTCAATTAAATTGTCTCAAAGCAAGATTGTGTTTCATTGTGCTCGCCTAGTGATTGGAAATCTAGTACGAAGTCGTACAAGAAGTATGTCGTAGCAAAGAAATACTCATGTGTCTTTTCAATAGGGCTATATTAGTCTAGTCCACAAGTTGAAAATGGTCTAAAATAGAGTTTCCTACTGCTCTTAAAATTATGTGTGGTACCTCATTGGATCTGGAATGATGCCTAGAAAAATGTGCCAATACTTGTATTAGCACAAACAATTGCTAAACAATTAAAGATAAAAAAAGGCATTTCGTTTTTCGCCTATATTTCATAGACTATATGCATATTTATATATATATTTAAGAAATTCCAAGAAAAGATTCTGAAGGAGGAGAAAATTTCCAATTAAAAAACTACCAGCTCCCGAAACTCTATTTTCCTTATTTATAATTTTAATTTAACGCTGAAATAGGGTCCCCGCGCAACATTTTTGGATAGCGCGCGCGGGGCAAAAGCGGTTACGACACATTGATTCATTTGTTAAATTTCTTTCACATTGATTTCCCATTGATTAATATGTTAAATTTTAATTTAAAAGTTTGTAAAACTTACGGTGTAATCTGAACACTCAAAAATTTATTCACGCTGAAAATTTTACTTAAAGTTAATTTTTCACGAAGTTGAACGATTGTTAACTAAGAAAATTTTCTCTAACTTCTGACTTCATTGTAAATGAAAAAAAAAACATGTTAAAAAATTATCCTAAAAGGTTAATCGCAGAGGTCGGTAATCGTTTTTTGGCCATATTTCCGGTTCTACTTAACCAATTTCAATCAAACATACGCCAGATTTTAAGTCAGAACTTTCTAATAAAAAAAACCGCATCAAAATCCGTTGAGTAGTTTTTGCGTCCATCGCGAACAAACAGACAAGAATTCTAAAATAAATATTTGTGTGTTCAGAATCGTTCATTTACACAAATATTTTTCAATTTTAAATAGTGTAGAAAGATATCATGTTCTCGGTGAACTAAGTGCCAAGGATCGATTTCGTATTTCGCAACTATCTACTCTTTTAGCAATTATTAAAGATGCTACGTTTTACTTGAATTGTATCTGATAGTATAATTCGAGGTCCACCTGGTATCATTTTTTTTGCAATGGACCTGCCGACGTTTGGGTGGTATTGCGTAATTTTTGTAAAACTTTATTAATATTTTATAGGGTTTTTTTCAACCAACCAAACGAATGAGCTTTAGCCTCTGCGAGATTGATACATAGTATCTACATTGTCAACGAGCGAGTCGAAATCACTAATGATATAACGACATTCTAACTCACGGTTGGCGACCCTTTTACGACGTTACTTGTGCCGCCATCGTAGCTAATCTTCAACAATGCTAGTTTTGGCTTGAAAGTGTTTCCCTTCTTGATCTAGTTTCCAGCCACATAGCATACTGTGAGCGTAGGATTATCCCACTTCTGATATAGGACACTACCGTTAGACAACTGTAGTATCACATCATCATCATCATTATCAACCTATTCTAGTCCACTGCTGGACATAGGTCTCCCCTAATGAGCGCCACAGCGCCCTGTCTTCAGCTTGCCGCATCCAACATCTGCCCGCAGTCTTTCGCAGATCGTCATCCCACCTGGCCGGAGGGCGTCCTAAACTACGTTGGCCGAATCGCGGTCTCCACTCAACTGTATTATACCGGTTATTATTTACAATACTTTGGCGGTAAGATGGTAATCTTCACATGTAAAATTACACCTCACTCTTACTTATTTTTATTGATTAATTATATGATCACTTTATTCACAACACATACTAATTCAAAGATCATTCTAATAGACAGTCATTACAGATAAAAGCAATGAATATAGTATTATTTTTTATGCTATAAGGCGGCAAAAAAGCATACGACCCGCCTAATTCGAATTCAAATTAATTTATTGATGGCAACTAAGTCCAATTTGCTGTTAGTAACAATATTATGTCAGGTGAATTACTAAATTATAAACTGATCATTAACAGATTTATGTCAAATAAAATTAAAATTAAATTTATTTCATATTAAATAAAAATAATATTAAATTAGTCCTTTTGATAAATAAAAAAGTAGCATTAATAAAATAAAATTAGGGTAATGAAAATACTTATAAATGCAACAATAAATGAAAATCAGTTTACAAGTCAGCAATAAGTACATAAATTAATTAACTATAATGACCATGTAAGGTTTCACTCTGCTGATGGCATGCCTCAGCACAGGTGAATCGTACCGCGCTGCTATTACTTTTAGAGTACTGTTAGAGCTACCGCGAATACGGCTCAACAACGATGCAGATCGTTTGCGCCACATGACATGAAAACCATCTACTCCTGCCTCAGCGAACATCGCTGATGCGCTGCAATAGGGCGGCAACCCTAACAGCACCCTAAAAACATTATTATATTGAACACGCAAGGCATTCAGCGGCTTCACTGTGAAGCTCACCCAAAGACTGCCCGTGTAGAGTTTCTGGCAGTATGCCTTAAGGTGATCTTAACCTCTTCGCTACAACGAGCAAACCTGCGAGCCAGCATATTACACCTCACCGCCAACGCGCTGCGCTTTAGAGCTGTGTCTATATGATCCTTGAGAGCTTCGGTGAGATAGTGTCCACGATATTTTAACATATCCACCCTCTTTAATTGAACAAATGCCTAATGGTAAGAGAGCTGACCTCGGGCTCAAAAGTGCAAGCCTTGGATGCAAACGGGACTAACGCTGTGATAATGATGTTCACAGATTGAAAATATCTGCTTTATAATTGCAGTTACAAAATCGCCTTCCTATTAATTATATTTCAACATTGTATGTATTGTAGATGATGTGTGGGTAGTCTGAAATTAAAGGATATTAAACTACAATGTTAAGTATCGTGAACGTTCGTTCATATCCAATAATCTTACTAGGTGTTTATTTACTTAACTAGCTGTTGCCCGCAACTTCGTACGCGTAAAGTTCGGAATAGATCAAGCTGTGTTTATTTCTGTAATCCTGATACTAACACGTAAGTATTAAGTTATTTTATTCAACGGGCCGGATTAGGTGATGTAGTACACTCGTATTAGATTGACAATTCGTTTGAAATAGATAGGGAACATTGAAACATTGAATTCAATTCTGCCCGATTCCTTAACATAATAGCGTGATGATATTCATTATAAAATGTTTATGTGTCTCCTCTTTAATCAACTATTTTTATACGTGTAATCTGTGGAGTTTAGAGATTTTACTGGTCATTACCATTTAGGTATAGCGTGATGGGGTGTGTGTTGGGTAACCTCCTCGAGTGTCGCTCCGATTCCGATCCCGCTGCAGTCCGGCGGGAACGGAATCGGAGCGGCCGGTACACCCTGGGCGGCGGTCAATGGCTTCCCCTTCTCCCCTTCATAGGGTTGGCATTGATCGTCGGCCAATACCCAACCTGGCGGGAACACATCGCTCTCCGTACTCCTCTGCTTTCAGAGGAGACAGGATGAGCGATGCTGTTAGTGGTGAGATGGCCCAGGGTCAGCCGGGGTGCGAGGGATATGCTCTATGGGTAACCTTACACCCCGGCGTCTGAAGACCCGAGACGGCGTGCGGTTTTAGTCGGTGCAAGCCCGACATAACCGCCCCCGCTGGCCGGCGGGGGGGTATCCGAAGGGATTTCCGCACGATAAAAAAAAAAAAAAAAAAAGGTATAGCGTGATGAGTTTTAGTCCGGATTTTGACCATGTCTGAGTTTTGCTGAACTACAAAATTTCGTAAAGATCTACTTTGTAATAATTAAGTTGTTATCAATAATCATACCTATAATAGCGTCATGATGAATAATAACGCAGTTTATGACCATGCCCTAGAAGAATGTTCATGCAAAATTTCAGCCAAATCTGTTCAGCGGTTTTCAAGTGATGCTCGGACATCGATAATTAAAAGCAGATAAACAGACAAAAGTTCTTAAAATCACATTTTCGGCATCGGTTTCGCTGCTAGAACACACATCAAATATGTTTTTGGCAAAATATTCAATGTACAGTTTTCACCTCGTTACGATTTTATTATATGTGTAGATAGCAGTAAATTTTTTCAGGGAAAGGCATTATAGGGGAGCTCATTGTTTGCCTCCTGTATGCATTGCATTACCTTTAAGTTCGCTTTTGTTAATAACTCCACATTTTCACTGTGTTTTGCGATTCGTTCGACTAACGACAAGACAAACTTAATAATGTAATCACAGTGTACAATCTAAAGTAAGCTGTATTGTAAATTGTCTTTTGAACAATTTTGGCCTCAAAAATCGAGCTATTTAAAACTATGACCTAAAATAGTAATTTATGTGTACTAGATCAGCCTTAGCATTAACAAATACACAGGGATATTTACGTGCCGTTTTATCGCAGACTAATCTTTATCCAGAATATTAGTAGGTGAATTCCCAACGTTGGTGCCATGTTAGCGTGAAATTATGACACCTACACTCACACTTTTCTATTTGTTACCCCATTTACTTTAGAGTGGATTCTCATGTGGATAACTTACAAGCTTTTATTTAACTTGCTTCATTCGTAAGTCTGTCGGTATTTTCAGTTAAAATTTATAATCTACTACTGGCCGGCCCGTGCTTCCGCCCGCCAGGTGAAATACTGATAAGTGCTGTTTCTGTGAGTCACAGGAACTTAGGATGAACAGATAGGCATTATTCCATACTATAATCTATCGTCATTATCAAATTAGCGTTGAGTCCACGTTGCATCCGAGACATCCACCTCGGACCCTGAGGGAGCGTCGCCCCGAGACGTATAATATATTGGAGAATTTCGAATATTTAGGACGTGTTCAGGTAGCCCAGTTGGTCGAGAGTATTCCCCCTGTAAGGGACTGGTCGCTGGTTCAAGTCCCATCCTTGATGTTCTCTTTTTCTGATATAAATCTATAGGAAAAGTAAGCATACTAATTGCTTAAAAAATTCATTGAATTTCATTTATCTTCACAAACTTTCACATTTATAATAGTACTAAGTTTTAAGTGATGGCTACAAAGGGAGATATATTGAAAATATTTGTATTTCTTCTTCATCCTACTATATTACAGACTGACTGCTACCGGAACTAAAGAATAGATTGCCGCTACTTTGTCCGAGTGGATATCATCAATCGCGGGTGCGGACATAGTCGTGAGTTTTATATAGCCTATATCATTATTTAAGTCTCACGCTACCTCATATGTCAACCTTGTTCTTTTTAAGTTCGACTCATTTTTTTGGAAGGCTGTTGATGTATACTATGTGTATACTCAATGTGTAGTATTGGCGTTTTGTGAATGTGGTACTATGACGAGTCATTGTCGGGTAATTTTAGCGTTTACTAGAGTCTGAGTAAGATACAATATAATGTTTCCTAAGGATAGTGCGGGCACATAAGGGTGACGAACCTTTAGAATCTTGCAGTCTAGGTATAACTAGGTAGCTGGCCTCCAGAAAGGCTTTCGAGTCATAACTTACAGCAGGTATAGCTCTCTGCGCTCTCTCAACTTTCAGAAAGTTTGTTTTAGTAGCTCCCACCTAAACAGGAATACAACATCGTATTATGAATTGACACACGGAATAAAAAACACCACTACTTATGCCAATATGTTTGGCCTACCTTTTTTGTGCGGAAATCTAATTTGAATACCCCCCGCCGGTTAGCGGGTTAGTTAGGTTATGTCGGGCTTGAACTGACTAAAACCGCACGCCGTCACAGGTTTTCACACGCCGGGGTGTAAAGTGGCCCATAAGGCATTTCCCTCGCACCTCGACTGACCCAGGGCCATCTCCCGTTTCGAGATGGCATTCTCTGGTTTGGGAACCACGGTGTTCCCATCTTTTCCCGGAAAGGGGGTGGGCGCTTGTCGCCCCACCACCCTAATGTTTTCCCAACCGAAATCCTGAATCGATTTGAATTCCAAAATACTTCATATCAGTAATATCTTAGCTTATATCCTGCACATTAAAAATGTGATTACTTTATCCTTAAAAAAACATACTAACTGCGGGGTGTAGCCAGTAGTTTAGAAAAATTGCATTGCGGTGTATATTGTAAATGTAACAATATACACCGCAATGCAATTCTTAACCAAATTCTTAATTCGTTCTTAAATGTTATTCTTTCTCAAGCGTTCTTAAATGAGTGTGTTATTTTATAAAAACACATATTAAATATGTATTTTTATTAAATAAAACACTCATTTACACAATAAGAACACACGCCGGGTGGTCTTTAGAAAAAAATAGTATTCATGGAGTTTAGAAACGCACTTAGCAGTTGACAATAAGGTCGCTTCCCATTGCCTGGGACCGAAAAAATTTCAGGTGAAATGTCCTCCTCTGGAATTTACAAACGTGAGTGTAATGAAAAGAAAAATGAGCCATCGTGGGATGCCAGGCAAATAAGAAACCTTTAAATTTATTCCTAAATTTATATTGAAAATTTATAGAGCGTCATGCTGTTAGGTTGTTCGCCGTCACGCATACTATCCCCAAGGCCCGCCATCGTCTTATATCAAAACATACAGAGCGAATTTGAATTCAAGTCATTTCTTCAAACCACATGAGCTTATATGTAGGGGCTTTGAGTGATATTTTGAAAGATTCACTTTTTTTATGGTTCACCCGAGTCACCTTTCGAGTCGTCAATAATTTTCACACGGCAATAATTTTGTTCAAATGTAGATATATGATTCAAGCGAATTTTTAAATACGTATAACCAAAGATGATAAAGGGATTTGTATGGTGTTACAACCTGCCTAATTATCAAATTTCGTTTAACCTATACAGTTTTCCATCGTGAAAGTATATTATAATGACCGGCTAAAGGTCATTATCACTATAATCGAGGTCAAAAAAAAGAATCTTAGTATCCTTACACTATACCTCGAGGTTATATGACGAACATCCTCTGTAATTCGAAGATCGGTCTAATAGACAGCTATTGCAGATAAAAGCAATGAATATAGTTTTTTTTTAATGCTATAAGATGGCAAAAAAGCATACGACCCGCCTAATGGTAAGAGAGCAGACTTCGGGCTAAAAAGTGCAAGCCTTGGATGCAACCGGAACTAACGCTGTGATGATGATGTTCACAGACTGAAAATATCCGCTTTATAATTGCAGTTATAAAATCCCCTTCCTATAAATTATATTTCAACATTGTATGATTGTAGACGATTTGTAAGTAGTCTGAAACTAAAGGATATTAAACTAAAATGTTAAGTATCGTGAACGTTCGTTGGTTTTCGCGCCATCGTATCCCATAATCTTACTGGGTGTTTATTTACTTAATAGCAGTAAAATTCTCTAGGAAAAGGCATTATAAGCGAGCTTATTGTTTGTCTCCAGAGTGCATAACCATTAAGTTCGCTTTAGTTTATAGCTCAACATCTTCACTGTGATTTGCGATTCGTTCGACTAACGACTTACTTTACATTGTACTGTACAATATTAAGTTTGTAAGTATTTTAAATATTATATACATGCAAGGGCAGCTGCCCCCCTCCCCCCTAGGAAATCAAAAAAATGTAGCTGAATGGAAAAAAACCAAAGTCCTAAGGCCATTATTATTATATTAGCATCATTTTGCACGACCTAAAACTCGCGCCACCGGCTGTCAGTGTTGCAACGTACCTTTTTTTTTTTGGTCGTGCTGAAATCCCTTCGGATACCCCCCCCCCCCGTCGGGCAGCGTGGGCGGTTATGTCGGGCTTGAACCGACTAAAACCGCACGCCGTCTCGTGTCTATTAAGCTATTAATATTATAAAGCTGAAGAGTTTGTTTCTTTGAACTCTGGAACCACTGGTTCAAATTGAATCATAGATGAGTTTCTGACAAAAGAAGACCTTAATTCGGATAAATTAATGCGAAATAAATGCAAAGGTTTTGGATTTGACGGTTGTTCGCCAATCTTTTTTTTTTTTTATATTTAGGACACGTCAATTTGACTTCACCTCGCCTGATTGTAAGCTGAACGTAAAGTCTCAGGAAAGAGGGTCACCATTACATACACGTACCATGTTAACAATGGTGGCACTCAGCTTGACGGCCTCATCAGAAGAAGATTGTCGTCGCAGCACCGCATGACACCCACCGGTCCCACTAGTGCTGCGAACACAATCCCCCTGCCCGGCTATGCACTTGCTGACCCCTGAACGTAATCAAACCGAAATTGGATTACTATGGAGGGTTTTTCGCAATCGTGCACCCACCCGGCCGAATTTTGTGACAAATTTGTGTCATCAAATTTCTACCACCTGGATAGAAGGTAATCTCAGGAAAAGAAGGTGGGGTACAAGCTATTTTACGCAAAAAATACACCAAAGCCCTCTTTCATTGCTCATCCCATAAATTGAATTTGGTAATCAATGATCTCGACACGTTGCCTGAAATACGTAACGCCATGGGAACCACCAAAGACATTGTTAATTTTTTTCGTGAATTAGTTTTGAGGAGGAAGGAAGATAGATAGATAGATAGATAGATAGATAGATAGATAGATATAAACTTTATTGTACACCAATCAGAATATACATATATGGAAACTTAAACAATACATGTACAAATGGCGGCCTTATCGCTAAAAGCAATATCTTACAGGCATACATAATAATATATATACTTAATAATAAGATATCGAGGTTGTGCGAAACAAGATGGAGTGAGCAGCACAAAACTATTAGAGTTTTTAAAGATAATTTGCCAATAATTCTGGAAGCCTCAGACACTTTATCTCGCGAAGGAAATAGTGCGACTCGAAAAAGTGCCTTCCAACTTCATGCGACTGGTTCCAGAATTTCATTTTTTATGGAAATTATTTTGATAGCCAAATACTCCGGTTTGATGGAACCCGTTGTTAAAACGTACTCCAATCTATAATTTAAGATGTGGTGACATGACATATTAGACGTATTTTGCAATTATTTAGAAGCTACCGTGACAATCCCGAAAAAGTGACAAACGAAATTATTAAGGAAGCTACAGTAGTTGCAGAGAAAGTCGGGCTGGAGGAAGATATTACATCAATGCCTCGTATTATTCGCAAACAACGATATCGAAGCAACCATCCAGTAGAAAGCTCTTCAGAGTACTGGAAGAGGTCTCAAACAATACCATACTTGGACTCCATTATAACATCCCTTGAAGTACATTTTGCTGAAGATAATTCTCCATCATTCGCATTATCTCAATTAGGTACACCCGGCGCAAGTGCAAACTATGTCAATTGAAAATTTAAAAGAAACTTGTAAAACTATAGCCCGGTTCTATAATTTACACAACATAATAAATTACATCGAACTTTGGCAGCAAATGTGGACTGAAAAAACTGATAAATAAAAACCTTGAGGATTTTAACGATAAAGTGATCGAAATATTTACAAGGGTTCCTTGTAAATATTTCGATCACTTTATCGAAGGTTATGTTTTAAATAAATTCAAATATGATAACTGCTTCGAACTTTTAATTACCTATCGTACCTACGTCCTGTCAAGAGCTCATGAAACTTTAGACTTTGTTCATTCTTATTACAATCACACCGTCGCGACGCGTCGTCGCGTCGTAGAGGTAAAGACTCGCGATGCAAGTGTAGGTAAAGTTTCATGCTCTTTACTGTATCCTGAATCCATATTTTTCTCATCCTCCATCAATTATCTTGCCCCTCCCTGGGCCAAGGGCTGGCGACACCCTTGTATACATGTAGGTATGATTAAATATGATTATGATTATGGGACCCGGGTCCGCTCTTTTAAAACACCATTTTGGCCTCTTCTTATTAGCTATCGAGATATTGACTCATAGAAATGAAAAAAAAAATGTCTTTTTCAACATACGTGGCGATGATGATTATAATACGAGCAATTATATTGATGGGTGGATATATTTTTCCTAATCCCTTTTCAGCCAATGAAACGAAATTATTATACGACCTCATAATTCATCTTATAAGAGTAACATTTCATTTGGTGTACTCTCTTTTAAAATACAACGTTTAACCGTGAAATGAATAACGTTTATCCTTACAAATGAGATGTTTTCAGGTCAAAAGAGAAGAGGCCTTGGCAAATGAACACCCGTGACAGTAAACAACTTTAGGTGAATTTGTTTAGTGAAAAGAAATTCGCACGAATAAGATTATGAGAGATCTAATTTTATTCGCAGAACGTCCGAATGAGATGATGTATTTCAAACAGAAAAGACTATTTAAAAATCTTTGCTCGAGTGTATAAATTCGAGATACAAAATTATGTGTCGACAGAATGTTTTCGAATCTGTAGTGTAAATACTGTCCCACATAATGATTATTTGAACGAACAATTAACATTGGAGGCCAGTCATGGCTTCAGTCCGTTTGTAGTGATAATTCGATTTGGTCGTGTCAGGGGCAGTAAACATACGGACGCGTACTCTGGCTGTACAACCCCTCATTAGCCCTATAGAATTGAGAAATCAATATAAAAATGTACGTTTGCGTGTCGCATTTACAAATTGGGTTAACTGAATTCATGATAGAATGAATTAAAATGTGCTTCTTTTATCACCTGAATGATAATGTCGAAGCTTAAAATGAATCAGTTAAAAAGAAAATTGATGGCTTTGTCTTGAAACGTTACAGGTTTACTGGTACAGAATAGTGCAATGATAGCTATTGTAACACGAGTGCTAGTTTGTGCCACGAAGCGAAGCTGAGTGGCACAATAGATCAGCACGAGTATAACAATAGCTGTTTGCGGCAGTGGCATACAAAACTTTTTCTACGACCATGAAATAAATAAATACAAAAAACCGTCAATGTTGAACTCTTTCAAAATAATTTTATTTATAAGTGCAGATAAAAGTTTACAATGGCGCGAAAATAGCGCGGCGCGTGCAATGTTGTTTTGTTGTTATAATCCCACAAGTGAAAGGCAAAGGCAATTCATCCATACAGACTAATTACATGCGATGTTTAGTCGTGACGCAAATACGCGCGCTTTTTGGCATAATCGTATGTTGATTTTTTGATGCCATAGCCATATAAAAAAATTAAAAAGTTTCATTGTAGAACGGTTTACCCCTGTGGAAATTTTCATTGTAACACGACTTGGCAGGAATGAGTACTATTGCGATATGACTTGTGGTTATGTATTAAGCAAATTACCAAATGGTCGTAGAAAAAATGCATTGTGTAGTTTCTTACGGTATAAAGCGGTGAAACTAAAGATCTCGAAAAAGAGGATTGACTGATTGTGGAGAATGCAGTTAAAACTATTGTCTTTAAGATCTGTTACATTTTAGGATATACATGGTTAGTTTTAAGTCCAATGAAACCAACCAACCTTACTGTGGCTGTGGGTACCACAAGATCGTGACTGTAATGTAGAGTTAAATATTCTGACCAAAAAAGTATTTGTAGCTAGAGAAAACCTCCTTATGATGCACCATATTTTTTTACGTGGGGTATGTTGTTACTCACGGCACCGCCGGCTACGGGGTGGTAGCCGGAGATTGTGTGTGGGACTCTGCCATCCGGTAAACGGATGGGCATACCCACTAAACCCCAGGGTGTGCCATACTCTGCGCCTTGTCGGGGGGGCCTGAAACTATGCAGGAATACTTCTATGGTGACCCCCCTAGCGCGTGCCCACTAACGCGGGCACCAAACCTTTCAAACTCTCAATTGGTCGACATGCAGGCACACATAGGCGTCGTCCCTTTCGCGGGTGGCTTGACCAGCGGGTGGAGGGCTAACCCCGTCTCTTACACCCGCACCAACGCTCAGGGCGGCATAAGGCGCAAATACTCGCGCCTCCGCCGCTCGGCTCACCGGCAGTGGTTTGGATCAGCAAGGGGATCTCCCTCCCTGATCCGCTCCACGCCTTCCTTCTGTGAAGTATGCGACCACGGTGAAACTCCTGTCGCTGGCGGCCATGGATCGGATGATGGCCGCCAGCGAGAGGGCACTCCCTATGACTGCAGTGAGGGCCCGGCGCTGCGACTCCCAGGCCGGTCAGGCCGCAAGCGTGTGCTGCGCCGAGTTCTCACTGCAGACGCAGTGGTGGCAGGTGGGACTCGATTCTCTCCTAGCGACCGTAAACAGGCACCTTCCGAAGCAGTCGTGCCCGGAAAACACCTGCGTCAGTCGGAAGGAAAGGGTCCCGTACTGCCGCCCTGCCCACTTGAGAATGACCGACTGGAGTGCCTCCACGGTAGCAAAGTCACCACGTAGAGCCTCCAGCCGGGACGACCACCTCGCCATAATCTCCTGGTGGCCGCCATCCACCCGGTACAGCGTCGTCCGCACTTTGGCGAGCACTTCTGCCTTTAAGTCCCACGGGGGAGGCCACCACCCACACCGGCGCACCATACAGCGCCATTGACTGGATAACCCCCGTAAACAGCCGCCTGCAAGTGATGCTGGGTCCCCCTAGGTTGGGCATGAAACAACCCAGGGCAGACGCAACGAAGACGAGTTTCGGGGCGAGCTGCATGAAGTGCTCGTCGAAGCGCCACCTTCCGTCCAGAGTTAGGCCCAGATACCTCATCTGGGCCTTGATCGGTACGAGAACCGAGCGGACCGCTGATCAAGGCGCCGCGGGGCCCGTGGAACAACAGGGCTCCCGTTTTGTTCAGGACCACCTGTAAACCGATGATTGATTAAACCAATGATAAATCACAGATTTTGATGCTGAGTGGGACACTAAAGAAAGAAAATTAAGCAGGCAGTAATTAGTGGATTTTAGGCACAAAAGAATATAAAATAAAAACTTTTGAGAAAAAAATATACAAATGAAAAGACAGAAATGTAAATAATAAACCTTTTTATATAATAACTAAGTTCTTAAAAAAATGTTAACCTAAGTAATTTTGACTCGGTGCCAAATAATCAAGATCACTAAATTACCTTAAATTTAAAGAAATAACCAAATTGAACTAACAATGCGTACGAAATCTCCGTGTCAAAAGTGTGTGTGAAAAGTGTGTCCATTGGGGGTGCTGTCTCGCTGACATTAATTTCGTGAACGCTAGGCATTTTCCAGCGAAGGGGTGTGTCACACCCTAGCGCCGCCGAGCATCAAGATTTTCGTAGATAATTAATATGCTTGTTAAGGTTTAATAAAAAAGGTATATTATTTTTGGCTTTTGAGTTTTTTCGGCAGTTTAATTTTTTTGTTAATAGTTTATATTAGCTAATAAGCTAGTTATATAAATACCTATATAGCTATATAAGCTATCAACTTGCTTTTCTCTTTTTTACGCTGCATTGATAAATGCAAGATGTTTATGCAATTTTGCATGTTCTAGTTCTCGAATATGAATAACTCCTAGTGTTAAGCTATTTTGTAAAAAATATTTTTTTCAACAGGTAGCGAGATTGTAAATCAGCTCGTTAAGTAATCCATCTTTGACATATTTGTAAAGGTACATGGTAGAGGTAAGACATTAATAAAGGCATTTTTTTGATACCGCTTAGTTGGTAGACAAGCACGTTACCGCGGCCTATAGACGTGTGCAATACCATGGGCGTCACACTCGCGCTGCTGACACTATAAGAAACTTCAAATACCCTTCTTGAAGAACCCCATATTGTAGTCGCATGGGAAAACCACAGCAGGGAGATCATGAGCCTGAGGGTGTGTGGAAGAAACCGCCTTTCAAACCGCACTGTTCGCACTGTTTCCGGTCGCAACGTGTAAGGATGAATTCCCTGTCTGTATAGAATATATAATGTGGCCGTGGGTATTATATCAAACAATTCTTCTGAACACACCCCTTTGTATAGGCGGTAGAACACGCACAGAGACGCAAAATCTCTCCTAAGACTGAGAGGTTCTACACTGCCTGTAAGTATAGTATTGTCGACAATCCTCAGCGCCCGTCTTTACACCGAGTGGAACGGTTCAAATTGGTATGCAGGTGCCCCGGCAAAAAGGTGACAGGAGTACTCCACGTGGGGCCGGATTTGTGACTTATAAAGAAGAAGTCTTTGCTGCACCGTGAAGTACTGCTTCGCCCTGTTGAACACTTCAAGTTTCTTAGATACCAACTTAACCTTGTCTTCCAGGTGTCTGCGGTACTGGACATATCAGCACCAAGGATCCCGACACTTTTGGAGATGGTGAGTGGTGTGTCCAGGTGTGTGGGGTTTTCTTAGGGATGAATGCACAAACCTGTGTCTTAGTGGGTTGAATTGGATTATGTTTAGTACTTTCCAATCATTCTTGCGAGAGTAATATCGATTTCAGACACAAGTCGTTCGCGACTTTCCTCCACTGCGGACCGAGGGATGTTAGCACGGTCCGTGTAACTAGCGTCTCTGGTAATGTCATCCGCATAGCAATAAATGGAGTCATCAGACAGCCTGCCATTGATATGCAGCAGAGATAGGGTCGCATACAACATGGAACCGTCTACTACAGCTTGGATGCTTCTGTTGGCAATCGAGTATTATATAAGGTGTCACAAAATTAGGTCTCTGAATTTGGTGAGATGACTTGGTGTCGACAAAATATGTATTTGAAACAAAAAAAAAATATCGGGTAAAATAAAAAAAATAAATAAAAAAAAATAATGAAATGAAAAAAAAACACCACCTTTTTTCATTTTTACATATTTTTTTTAATATGTTTTTAATATTTTTTATTTTTACTTTATCCGATATTTTTTTTTGTTTCATATACATATTTTGTCGATACCAAGTCATCTCACCAAATTCAGAGACCTAATTTTGTGACACCTTATATATTGGCATGGTCTATGGACCCATGGTCTATGTAACCCCATGGGTGTATGGGCCCCATGTGTGATATATATGTATGGGGACCCATGGGTGTACGGGTACATACGTGTATGGGGCCCCATTAGTGTATGGCCACCCATGAGTTTAGGGAGCCCCAGGCAGCTTGGCGCTCGGTCCACTCTTCGCTTTATTCCCTTTACGTAAAGTGCAACTAGAAGATCTTCTATGTGGCAGTTGCATCATTATTTGTGTTGATACAAAACAAGACCTTTAGTTAACCTTCGTTGTTTTTCTGTATATTGGCGCGAAACACTGGACCGGCAGCGCCTTGCTGTGGCTTAAAGCGGCAACTTTACTATGCCAAAAATACCGCATTTAAGTCGCCGAATACTCCTGCCTTAACACTTACGTGTTAGAGTCTAGCCATCGGTTCTTTGCACAAGAAAAGAGCGGTAAATTCAAAAAAACAAGGGGTGACAACACCGACTATAGACTGAAGAAATGCGTTTGATACTATTATTTTTTATATTCAATTAAAGTTATTTTATACATTTTTATTTATTACGTGTTATCATACCTGTACATATTATATAACAAACTGAGTCGGATAAGCTGCACAAACTTTAAAATTAGCTTAGATATCATCATTATAGCGTTTAGTCCCGTTTGCGGCCCAAACTTGCACTCCGGTATTTATGAATTAACGGTGACTGTAGCCTAATGGTTATGGCATTGGACGTACAATGTTGAGGTTACAGTTTCGATCCCCAGTCATTGCACTACCGGTATGAACCCACACAAGCAGTTTTATACTAGTAATTTCTGTTGCTAGTATGCTTTTATTAAAAAATAAATTTCCAACTTACACATAAAGTTAACATACATGCTTGCTCATCATGCAAATAATGATCATGTCCAGGATACAAGAAAAAAAATTACAAGTCATTAATATTTATAATTTTATTATGATTCATAATCAAAGTCTGATTCTATAAATTCAACACCTGAAAATGAACTGTCACTATCGTCATCATCATCACGTACATTTATTATAAATCGATCCAGTGCTGTTTCTGTGATTCCATCTCTTAATTTGTATTCATTTTCGACGTGAATAACGTGATCTGTGCATTTCTTCCAATCATCAGCCGTAATGTTTCACGACAGCCGGTGAAGCCAATTGACTCTCTGAGTTCAACAAGTAAATTCCTGTTTTTTTACACAGTAAAATTCATTAATCTTATTCCTAATAGCCGTTAAATCAAAATCATCCAGATTTGACACCGTGCCCTGACGAGGGCGTTTCTTGCCGGGTGTATTCCATTCTCCTTGGTTTATAGAACCCTCCTTCTTGATTGTTTTAATAGTTCTAACAGATATTTCTGCAAAGGAAAAATATAAAAATGTAATTGAATGTAAAAAATATAAAAGCCTAACAATAATTTAACTGTTCCACTATACTATGAACAAAGGTAAACTTGTATGCAAACATTGAAAATAATCGTACAAAGATTTTAAGACATTTTACAAAACCATAAATTTACCTACCTGTCATAGTAGCAATTGTATCCAAATATTTCGTTTCAGAGTTCAACGCTTCCTTTTCCTCAAAACATTTTAACTCTTTCACTAACGTCTTGACTCTCGCCAGGTCACCTTCTAAAACACATACAAGAAAAATAAATAGTAAATAGTATTCACACATGATACCCGGACATAAATATCAAGCCAACTATCAAGAATACTTACCAGCAGCTGTAAGGATTTCGTCTAAGCGATGTAATTTTTCGTTCTGGATTCGTTCATTATCAAGTTTTATGTCTTGATACTTGCCGATCATGGTAAATATCAACTTTCTAACTACGCCTTTGATAGCTTTCGGCATTTTTCAATAATTTCAAAAGAATATTGATTGAAAAACACTATAAACACAAAAACGGGACAATCCGTTTGACAGTGACATGACACTCATGATAGTTCAAAAATATTGCCATGTATAGATTTTAAAAAACAGTCCAGTGCAGAGAACCGATAGCCAGACTCTAGTATCGAGACTTCAGAAATAAACTTACCTTGATCTTATTCCGAACTTAACGCGTACGAAGTCGCGGGCAACAGCTAGTTTACCATAAATATGATTAAAATTTCATAGCAAAATCAAATTTCATAAAATATATTTTAATACAGTTAGAGTTAGACTTTTTCCCCAACTCTTCACTGGACTAGATATAAGTCCAAGGAAGAGTTGAGGAAAAAGTTGGGACAGCCTTTATTACTACAGAGGCGTAACACGATACAAAATTGGTTTCTTCAAATTTGCTTAGAAAATCTTCAACTAATTCAAAAGACAAATAAAATCGTTCGGTTCAGATTACCTAATGAAAGGGTTCACAATCTAATAACTCATTAGAATTATATTCCTTCACAATACTTAATTGAACATTATCTTCTTTATATACAAAAATGAATTGCTGTTCGTTAGTCTCGCTAAAACTCGAGAACGGATGGACCGATTTGGCTAATTTTGGTCTAGAATTATTTATGGGGGTCCAGAGAAGGTTTAAAAGGTGAATAAATATGGAAGTTGTTATCGATTGAGGCAGTACGAAGTCTGCCGGGTCAGCTGGTCTTAAATAAAACTGAGATTTCACTGACACTTGAAGTAAGTGGTAGAAATAAATCGTTTCATGAGATGTATTGAAAGACTCTAACAAAATGTGCAACTACTCAGAGCGAGTTTCACCGCTAGTAGTGTTGCATTATTACCATCATTACGTTTTACAATGAAAAGATTCATAAATATATATTATATGTATATAATAATTCTAACGTCAATGAAGCTTTAAGGAGTTAACAGAATAGTCTTAAGGAAATCATAGCTTTAGCTAATTAGATAGATTAGAGTTCTAAAAAGATGATAGCCCTCAAGGGAGGCTAGACAGATGTAAAACATCAAAGTTGATTAAAGTATTAAAACAGAAAATAAAAAATATGTGAATATATAACAAAAATATATGATATACATACCTAAATGTACGTCATGTATTATATTTATTTCTTTTTTTTTCATTTCATCACATGATCGTCATATTGTCATGCACCAACAAGCACATAAGTCGGGTTTTCAGGTACGGACCCGAGATACCACCCAATGACACCACCAGTGGTGTCATGAGGATTAAGTAATACAATTGACACCACCAGTGGTATCATGGGTATTAAAAATACCCTTGACACCATCGGAGGAGTCATTGGGTGGTATCTCGGGTCCGTACCTGAGCGGGGTTTTCTGCCAAGTTGAGATGATAGATGTTTTACATAAAATATGAAACATATTGCAAAAGCAATTTTTGGTAAAAATCTTATTATAAAAAATAATTACAAAATATCAACAATCCTCTTCGCAAATATCCATATCTGCACTTCCAATTTGCAGCTCGTCTGTTGAACAATTCCCGCCTAGTCATAAATTGCTGCTGTCAATTATGCAGTCAATAATCCTATTTTAACAACGCAAGTTAGCCGCTGCACTGACCACATGGTCACAGTGAGATTTTCAGTTAATTTGCAGCCAATATCGCTGTGAATTAATTTACATAGCGTTTATTATATTATGTGGAATTTGATAATGAAGTAGAAAATGATCAGACAATTCTCTACTGAAGATGAAAACCAGAAGAAAGATGCATATGGCAAGTCTTCTGTTTGGTGTTATCAGATGCAGGGAGCCGCGATATTTATTTGACAAGCTTGGCTGGGTTACTAGCAAAAGATTGTATGCCAGAAGGCAGTGCTCCCAGCAACTATCAATACAATATACAATATACAAGCATCGATCTGCGTCATTTAGGGGTAGTTTTCGTTATGCAGCTCCATTACAACGAAAACCACGTTTAGGAAACGTTTACGACTGTAGTTTCTCTCGGAAGCTCAAAGGAGGCTGGATAACGTAAACACAAATGTAATTCAATAATTTAATTTTATTGATGACACACTATTTGATTATATATGTTACGTATTAACCGTATTATCATATATATTTATAATATTACTCGTAACATACTTTATCACACTATTTCATTCACAAACACACCACTACACATGTCAATAACACACGGCTTCGACGGTGGGGCGTCCGTGTCACTAACCAGTTGGGCTCCAGTAGAAAACCAGCGCCAGGTTACTATCTGGCACATGCTGAACTGGCCACCCATTTGGTGTATTTGTGTGCCACGTTACTATTGTGCTCCTGTTATTTTATTTTATGTTAAGCATTTTCAAATTTCATGTATCATTGTGGCCTCTTTGCACTAGTAAATGTTTCTTTCTTTCTTTCTTTCTAAGTCGACCTGAACATAGTTATTTTTGGGGTTTTAGTTAGCAATTTCGCAGTAATAGCTTGAAGTCGGGAAAAATTGCCCTCTGGCGGTAAAAAGCTCGCAGCTTATGATGTGCGGTTCGAAAACAGATGGCGAGAGCTTTACGTAATAAATTATAAAATTCATTGAAGTATGTATTGGCGTACATTGGGAGAGGCCTCTGTCCAGCAGTGGACTGCAATAGGCTAATTGATTTATTGATGTGTGTTAGTAATAAAAATTGTAATTAAGCCATATTTTATGGTATTTTTAAATTATTTAATATTTTTTTTTTAAATTATATTTAAAAAATGGGTGACTTGTCAAAACAAGCAAATTTTTATCACAATCGAACGAGTAAACACTCAGTTTTCTTTTATCAGAGGTATTCATGAAAACTATGCCAATGGCTGTCACTCAAGATTGAAGCGATTATCAGCGGCCTACAAAAATACATTTAAAAATATCTATTACACTACATGAGAATTTCATATATCTAGATACACTGGAAATGGTTGAATGATGTGCAGTCGCGATGTCCTATTAATCTTTACAGCTGTCTCGAGCCGTACATAAATGAATATATAAAAAAGCGGCCAAGTGCGGGTCGGACTCGCCCATTAAGGGTTCCGTAGTAGCAAGTAACATAATAATGACTTCTTTTTTAATTTTTGTATTAGAGTTGATTGAATGAAATGTAAATTGCAGTTTACGATTTATGATGTATTAAAAAAAAACTACTTTCTAGATCTCGTTCAAACCAATTTTCGTTGGAAGTTTACATGGTAATGGACATCATATATTTTTTTTAGTATTATCATTCTTATTTTAGAAGTTACCAGGGGGGGGGGGGGTACACATTTTACCACTTTGGAAGTGTTTCTCGCGCAAACTATTCAGTTTAGAGAAAAACTAAGTTAGAAATCTCAATATCAGTTTGGAAGACCTATCCATAGATACCACACACGTATGGGTTTGATGAAAAAAACATTTTTGAGTTTCAGTTCTAAGTATAGGAAACCCCAAAAATTTATTGTTTTTTTTTCTATTTTTGTGTGAGAATCTTAAGGCGGTTCACAGAATACATCTACTCACCAAGTTTCGACAGCATAGTTCTTATAGTTTCGGACAAAAGTGGCTGTGACATACGGACGGACAGGACAGACAGACATGACGAATCTATAAGGGTTCCGTTTTTTGCCATTTGGCAACGGAACCCTAAAAAGAAAGAATTCGGAGTAATCAAAATGTACTTACAAGCGCACATTTCTTTTATAACGAATGTTCTAAAGACACTTGCTTGCCAAGCCGAGTTATTATGGCGGCGCGCGGCGTCTACCCACACATATTTTACTTACGTACCCTAGTATCTTTGTCATTTTCTTTGCGAGTTTCTCAATGACGCGATGTCATTATAGTAACACTTTTATGACATACTAGTTTTTGCCCACGGCTTCGACCGCGTGGAATTCTGTTCTGGTTCCCTCTTCCCATAGGAACCTATTCCAGGGATAAAAATGTATGTGTTATTCCAGACTATAATCTATTGCTGTACCAAATTTCAGCCAGATCCATTCAACTATTATTGCGTGAAAGAGTAACAAACATTCATACATAGGTAGGTGTGTGTTGGGTAACCTCCTCGAGTGTCGCTCCGATTCCGATCCCGCTGCAGTCCGGGGGGAACGGAATCGGAGCGGCCGGTACACCCTGGGCGGCGGTCAATGGCTTCCCCTTCACCCCTTCATAGGGTTGGCATTGATCGTCGGCCAATACCCAACGGTGCGGGAACACATCGCTCTCCGTACTCCTCTGCTTTCAGAGGAGACAGGATGAGCGATGCTGTCAGTGGTGAGATGGCCCAGGGTCAGCCGGGGTGCGAGGGATATGCTCTATGGGTAACCTTACACCCCAGCGTCAAAAGACCCGAGACGGCGTGCGGTTTTAGTCGGTGCAAGCCCGACATAACCGCCCCCGCTAGCCGGCGGGGGGGTATCCGAAGGGATTTCCGCACGATAAAAAAAAAAAAAAAAAAAAAGGTACATAAATCCATACTCATAAACTTTCTAGTTTATAATATTATGAGGAAGTAGGATACCGCACCATAAAAGTATTTTGATACTTTTCACTTTACTTTTCGTTGCATATTTTTCGCTTGTTTTATTATACAATAATTTGTTAGTTTATAGGAATACTTTATTTCAGTTTCTAGACAAGAATAGCAGCTCGTTTCCATTGTTTTCGCATCGAAGAAATGAAATGAAGAGTGTAGTTTGCTCTTAGTTTGTTTGGAAACTATGGTGAATATTTTACAATGAAACGACACTCCTTTATTTCTTGGGTTGTGCAGTAAACGTAGACACTAGACAATTTACTAAGTTAGCGTCAAGTGCAAACACATTGAATACTCGAATGGTACTTCGTGAAAATATGACAGTAAGTAGGGCGAGAAACCATAAGAATATATGTCATCGGTTGTCAACTGAGCAACATCGCGTTCGTTAACTCCTGACAATTTAAATGATTTTCGCGTTAAAAGTGCGCAATCGAAGTGAAAAGTGTATTTGATCTGGAAATTAACTTGTAGTGCAGTGAAATATCATTATAATTTAAAACATAGTGACTATTTCAGACAATTTACCAATGATAAAACTAGTGTTTGACAGTTGAGATTAAGACAAACTTTTTATGACTACCTACATAAATTTTATTTTTATCAGTTAGTGAAGCGTCCAACTAAGTTTCTGGGTTGCCACAAATAACACAGGGTGGTCATAGTTATACCAAATTTCCGCTGAAACATACCGAAGTTGCTAAACATGGATAAATGTTTCAAATGTAATTGTGAACCTGACGAGAAGAGTGCCCGAGTGAATTGCAAGGGCTGCAGGCGTTTAATATGCAATAAATGCAGTGGTCTAACAGCGACAGAGTTACGTGTTTTTGGACTCCAGAACCCTAAATTGACATATCTCTGCGATGATTGTGAGGAAGGCCTCAGACAGGTTCCTGAGCTGCGTAGACTTGTCACGGAGCTCCATCAACAGGTCCAAGAACTAAAATCATCTCGATCAGCTGCAGTGAATTTGGATGCGGTTCTCGGTGAAATGGAAGAACGGAAAAAACGTAGCAGAAACGTCATTATTTATGGAATACCTGAGTCAAAGGCATCATCCCCAGAGGAAAGGAAGATGGACGACACTATCAATGTTAATCAGTCTTTCAATTCCCTGCCAATTGCTAATCCGGACATAGTCTACATATTTCGTTTAGGCAAACGCAACCAAATTAACAACTCAAAACCGCGCCCAGTAAAAGTAGTTCTTGCCAATAAAAATATTGCTACCAGTGTTCTGAAAAACAAAAGTAAGTTATCCAAAGAAATAAGAGTGTATTCTGATATGACCTTGTACCAGCGAGAACAGCTGAAGAGGCTACGCGATGAGTTGGCGGCAAGGATTGAGAAGGGTGAGCAAGATCTTACTATAAAATATATTAACAGAATACCAAAAATAGTGACGATGACAAAAAACTGACATCGTCACATCTAACTGAGCTTCTTATACTTTACACGAACCTGGCTTCCATAACGGCAAAATTCGATTTATTCCTGATTGAAATTAAAACTCATAAACCGGCATTTATTCTGATCACCGAAACGCATCTTAAGAGTAGAATAAGAGACAGTATCATAAATATACACGGGTATACACTCTACAGAAATGACAGAAAAGACAGACAAGGAGGTGGTGTCTTAATATACACAGCGCAAGAGATTAACAACATCCCAATTATTGCAAAAGAAAATAACTCCTACACACCCGTCATTAGAAGCACTGTGGCTCGATATTCAATTCAAAGATCTGAAATTCACCCTGGCTTGCATTTATCGTTCACCTTCAGATGACTTGCAGGATTCGGACAAGGTTCTCTTTGACACTATTGGTAAGGCATCTTCAGAGAAAACAGTAGCAATATGTTGTGATTTTAACTTACCCAAAATAAATAGGTCAAGCAAACAGGTTAATGGTCACCATGGTCTTAGTGAATATTTTATGAACATGTACACGAGCAGTAACATGAAACAACTGGTTACACAAATAACCAGGTTAAGGAATGACCAAAAGTCTTTATTAGAACTTTTTTTATGCAATGATGATACAATGATAAGCGGTATCGAATACCATCCACCAGTAGGAAAAAGTGATCATATTGTTATAACAGCTTTAATACAAATGACTGAATCCAGCCAAAGCAAAGGAACTAGAGAATTAAAATATGATTTTTATAATGCAGACTATAATATTATAAATAAATATCTTTCGGAGTATTTAAAACTGAGTGGTTGTTCGTCCAATGAAATGTGGTCTAACTTCAAAAACCATATACATCTAACTATAGAAAAATTCATAGACAAGAAAAAAAACAAGAAAAATAAACATTTATATAAGCCATGGATAAATAGAAATACTCGAATTGATCAAACAAAATAAGAAGTTGTGGAGGATATATAGAATTGATAAAAGTAATGACTCATATCATGCATACAGAACAATCAATAACAAAATTGTACAACTGAGTAGATCAAGGAGAATGAATTTCGAATCTAATATCAGAAACAGTTGAACTGTAAAATTAGCATTCCCTCAGTCTTAAAAAATCATTCAAATAATCTAATAGTGGAACCAAAAGAGATAGCGGACCTATTCGCAGATCAATTTCAACTGAATTTCACCAGGGAACCGCCCGGTCCCTTACCCATGCTTAATACATTACTGCTGAGCTTGTACAAAAGTTTTTTCGTACTTTCAATGATGGCACAGCCACAGGCCCTGATGAGATCCCGTCTGTTCTGTTAAAGAATTATTCTCATCTATTAGCTGAAAACATAGCGAAGATTTTGAACACTTCCCTGGAAACTGGAGTCTTGCCTGCTGATTGGAAGAATGCCACTGTTGTTCCAATATATAAAAAGGGGAACAAGTTATTAGCAGTGAACTACAGACCTATTAGTCTAACAAGTATTATATGCAAGTGCATGGAAAAGATTATAGCTGAACAACTTCGATTATTCTTAACCCAAGAACACATTATCCTTGATGAGCAGCACGGTTTTTTTCCAAGGCGTTAAGTGACAACAAACTTGTTAACTTGTGTAAATGAATGGGTGAAGAATCACGACAAAGGGCTTCCTACTGATGTGGTATACCTTGATTATGAGAAAGCTTTTGATCGTGTCCCACTACAACATCTCATACAAATTCAAACTGGAACATTTCGGTATCCGTGGCAAAGTACTAGCTTGGATAAGTGACTTCATGTCACAAAGAACATTCTGTGTACGTATAGGAAAAACGATGTCAACAGCGCATGCAGTGCTTAGCGGCGTGCCCCAGGGGTCAGTCCTTGGACCCTTGATTTTCATACTGTACCTGACTGACCTAAAGAATACACTACGGTTACCCTTCTCCTTATTTGCCGACGACACTAAATTTTTTGGGAATCCCCAATTACAATCACAAGATATTCAGAGAGATTTGGATGCCATATTTGATTGGACTGAACGTCTGAACGTTATTGTCTGTTAATGCTACAAAATGTACTATATTACACATAGGTAAAAGGAACACCTGTAAACCATATTATCTAGGACAGCATCAATTGACGCCAGTGAATGCACAGAAAGATTTGGGTGTTACAATAAGCAATGATTTGAAATGGGAAACACATCAACATAATTGTGAAAAAAGCTAAATCCATGTTGTATTTAATTAGAAAGGCATTCAGATGTCTCACACCAGAAACTTTTGTAAAACTGTATAAAACATATATAAGACCACTGCTGGAATATGCATATGTTGTTTGGGATCCTTACTTCAAAAAAGATGTGTCACTCCTTGAAAGTGTTCAAAGGAGAGCTACAAAAATGGTTGGAGTATTGAAAAACAAATCCTATGATGAACGCCTGAAGTACCTTGGCCTCACATCACTTGAAAACCGTAGACAGAGAGGAAGTCTCATTGAAACTTATAAAACATTAACCAACTATTATGATGTCAATTCCATCCAAGACATGTATAGCCTCAATACAAACAAACACCTGAGAGGACACCCACTAAAGCTATGCACAATGCGATCCAAGCTCGAACCCCGGAAACAGTCTCTATCTAACCGTGTTGTTAGACAGTGGAACAGACTTCCGGAAGATGTGGTATTGGCACCCAATGTAAATATCTTCAAAAACAAGATCGATAAAATCTCCAGATCATAAGACACACACGCATCAGCTCAATAGCTGCTAGTGTGTTTTACATAAATAATAATAAAATAATATTTTTTATGCCTAGTACAAATAATAATATAATGAATTACGATCATTCATTCCATTTTACATACACCTAAACTTAAACATACTTACGTTATTAATGAATTGTTATTGAAAAGAATGAATTGTTCTTGTGAAGTTGTTTTTTTTTTTCACTTTTCGTTGGAAATTGAGCCAAAAACAGATTATATTGTTGTACAAAAATAATTATCTAAGTATAGTTATCCGCATTTTATTACCTATATATGACAACTTTCTGCTTAGTTGAGTCTAGATGTATAACATGTCCTAGAGTATTTATTTATTTATTTTTGGTTACCAACTTGGTTATTTCCGAGCAGCACACAAATCCGTTAAACCAATTGATCCATAGATATTTATATCTTGTTAGAATCGCCAGATTTACCAATAAAACGCAAGAGCTACAAGTAAATGCTAGTATAATGTATTTCAGGCATTCCTATTTCATCTTTAAATATTCTGATTCAGTATGTGTAATCTAGGTAATGAAACTAACAACTCAGGTAAAATTTATAAAGTAAAATGGAAGAGTTCAGCGTGTCGCCTAGTTAAGGAATGACGACAGGGGAAATTGAGTTTTAGTTTTCTATTTAATTCTGTAAAATACTCAGGGGTCCATGCTTCTTTTGTTCAAAAATAAATACGAAAAACATTCTCAAAATTTGTAAAGGACAGTCAGTTATGCAGTAATAATACTTCAGTATGAAAAACTGTTTCCTTGTTAGTAAGCTGCTTAAGATTAATTTCATCCTAATTCCCCTTTTGTTAATATGTAAGGCTTTTGTGACAAAAGAACGAGTTGTTTATTTATTTTGAGTTCTGTGTAAAACGTTGTGCTGTTTTAATTTACTGGCTTGGCAAGTGGCAATTAACATCAGGTCACATATATTGCGTTTATTAGTTAGAATTGTCGAGTCACGAATAACAGCTATTTCAAAGAAATTATAACTACCTACAACATCATAACAATCGCTGGAATTAATATTTACTTTGCCATACTATTTGCATGTTTTTAAGAAGCTATGGTAGAAAAATGTACTTGTATCGTATCCGTAAGTGTAGTACATTTATAACATTGGTAAATTTTATAAATGTGAAAATTGTTTTGGATGGATGTTTGTAACTCTTTCACGTTGCAACGGCGGAATGAATCGGGAGGAACTTTGGCACAGAGATTGATACAGTCTGGAATAGTAAATAGGCTACTTTTTATCCTAGGTATAGTTTTCTGTGAGTGCCAGCCAGATAGTGCAAAGAGACCACAGAGAAATAACTTGCGCGATACAAGCTTTCGTCATCAGCACAACCCTTGCAAGATTTTTATTTTCGTAATATTGGCGGAAGTTGACGCTAATATCTCACATTGAAATAAAACTATTTCTAAATAAAAAAATAAAATCAAATACATCGCGATAGAATCCGGTAAAAATAGTTTTATTTCAGTTCTTTTTTCGTTTCAGTACAAGTAATTTTTTAAAATAAACGCTAGTTTAAAAATAGTTTTTTTTAAAATATATATTGCTTCTATTTTTCACGTCAGCTTTAGTATGTGGTTGGCTTATAAGTGAGTGGTTAAAATGATTATCGACTTTGAGATTCATACAAACCTCCACATATTTTTTGATATCCCAACAATGAATAATTCGTCATATGGCTTTTTTTAAATATTGCTGCTATGATTGATTTATTTTCCAGGTTAACGTGATTGTTTGCGTGGCAGATTACTCGTTTATCGAATTCATGTATTTATTGTGTAAACATTTTATGCGATTACATAAATAAACAAATATAAAAGTTAGATTGTTGGCACAATAATTCAAGGCGTCAGAAAATAGAACTTATTTCTTCTTTGTTGGTTTTACTGCAGTCATATAAAAACTAGCTGAAACAGTTCCAAAAAAAATATTCGGTCATTTAACATAACCCAACTTCATTTTTAATATATCCAATATACAGACACATCTAATATACAATTTTAAAATAGTATAGAACATTCAATTAAATTTTTAAGCATTTTGTATGCTTACTTTTTTCTAAAGATTCAGATCGGAAAAAGAGAACATCTAGGACGGGACTTGAACCCGCGACCAGTCCCTTACAGGGGGAATGCTCTGACCAACTGAGCCACCTAGACACGTCCCAGATATTCGAAATTCTCCGATACATTAATACGTCTTAAGGCGACGTTGGAGCCATCTACCGTAGTTCTTGCGAACTACGGAAACAATGAGTAACTTTACAGTCATTTTTAAACATTGTTTTTTGATGACTCCGCCTAATTAATTCAATTAAATTTTTAAGCATTTTGTATGCTTACTTTTTTCTAAAGATTTAGATCGGAAAAAGAGAACATCTAGGACGGGACTTGAACCCGCGACCAGTCCCTTACAGGGGGAATGCTCTGACCAACTGAGCCACCTAGACACGTCCCAGATATCTCCGATATATTCTCCGATACATTAACGTCGCCTTAAGACGTATTAATGTATCGGAGAATTTTCTTCTGGAAAATCTGGAGAATCTTTAGAAAAAAGTAAGCATACAAAATGCTTAAAAATTAAATTGAATTAATTAGGCGGAGTCATCAAAAAACAATGTTTAAAAATGACTGTAAAGTTACTCATTATTTCCGTAGTTCGCAAGAATTACGATAGATGGCTCCAACGTCGCCTTAAGACGTATTAATGTATCGGAGAATTTCGAATATCTGGGACGTGTCTAGGTGGCTCAGTTGGTCAGAGCATTCCCCCTGTAAGGGACTGGTCGCGGGTTCAAGTCCCGTCCTAGATGTTCTCTTTTTCCGATCTGAATCTTTAGGATAGAACATGATTTTTTATACGATGGCTCAAAGAGCCAGTGATCTAAGTTTCCTATTGTACATAAACTGTTTGTCTTCTACATTCGTTGTAGACCAATTTTATACTACCAAAGGAGTGTACGATTAACGATTGTGTGACAACACTGTACTGCGTCTCACCATAGTTCGAATGCACGCTAGTGCGACAATCGTTTGTGTTGTACTAGATGGCGTTAAAAGTCCACAGAACATATTTTTTTGCAAATGTAAAGGGGGTTTTCATTATTTTTTTTCATGTTATTTGTGTTATTTATCTGGCTTGTTGTGATCACAGTTCTAACCTAACCTAACCCTGACGATTTCAGTGATTGATTGACGACAATGATTTGTCGCACTACCGTAGTGTCGAACTACTGTCCCACAATCGTTTGTCGCACTAGAGTAATGTCGACCTACAGTGTGTCGCACTAGCGTGCATTCGAACTATGGTGAGTCGCAGTACAGTTTTGTCACACAATCGTTAATCCCACTTCCATTTGTCGAACTCACGTAGTACCTACACCCCTACCAAAGTAGCGGATGTGTATAAAAGCTTGCAAGAACATACACGTCATATGTTATCGACCCTACCTTTAATTTCTAAGGAGCTCAGGCGACTCTATCAATACTCCAAAAGTAACAAAATACAATAATAGTACCAGAAACGTACCAGATGTTTGAAATTGAATCTACCCGCCTGGGACCTTCACTCCACAGAACACAACAGCAAAACCACAGTACTAACAGCGTAGCGGTAGTGCATTCGACTGCTACGACAGAGGGCACGGGTTCGATTTCCGCTTAGTGCAAATATTTGTATGCATGAAAATGTCTATTTACATTGGTCTGGGTGTTCATATGTAAAATGTATATTTATTTACAAAAAAAAGGGTACATGAGTATGTTTATCCGCATTCTAGAACCTATAACACAAGATAGTTAAACTATGCTTACTTTGTATCTATCTATAAATAAATAAATATTCTAGGACAATCTACACAGCGCTTTCTAGACCCAAAGTAAGCATAGTTTAACTAGCTTGTGTTATAGGTTCCAGAATGCGGATAAACATACTTATATACTTTTTTTTACCTATTCACTCGAGACTTGAAGATTCCGAGGTTATAGTGTTCGGAAACACAGACGCAGGCATTTATTATAATTTATTAATTTAGGTAGGAACTCATAATTGCCCAGCGACGTGTTTGGAAAAAACAGATTTAGCATTGAAGTCTGCCTGATAATAATCTTATTTCTACGTACTTAATCTTTATCACATAGTGCACATCTTTGCATGTACATGACTCGGTGCAAAATCAGTGCTAACTTTATACTGACCAACCCCTTTAGTATCCGCATCCAATAAGCACCTGTTACTTCCTCCGTGTAAGCTAACTATCTCTATCCGCATCGTCAGGTAATATAGTTCGGCGGTCACTTCACCTCCAAATCCCACAAGGGCGTTCAAGCCATCGCAACGGACGCTCCTGTGATACGGTAATAGATTAGACAGTTCGCACTATTTGGTATTGGGAAGTTTTACATAGAAATGGCTTAGCAAAATAAAATTTTCGCACGGATTCGTCACAGACAACCTTTACTTGTTACTATATATGGTCAGTAAAAAAAAAAAATGTTTGCTTTTAATAACAATCATAACATAACAATCATAACAATAATTACTTTACTGCGAGAACATGATATCACATCGTAATTCTGGTAAATGTAGCATATTTATGTAGATTAATTCTTATATATTCATTTGAATATCCAAGTTACAGCCACTGCATTTAAATTAAGTTTAATAAACTTGTTGCTTCTAAGTCTGCTGTAAAGCTATTGTTACAAGTGCCTAATCGGTATTCATTGATCTCTCTAGTCTTACTTTAGGTTAATGGTTTTTTACAACTTTACGGGTTTTATGATTTGCTAAACAATCGTTTCAATGCAATCGAATATCTTACTTGAATTTCAAAAAGCTTATTTAAATATTAAATAAAAAAGAAATATCAAAATCGGACTGCTCTGTAAAAAGTTATGCGTGATCATACATAAAAAATAAAAATATACGCGTAAAATTGAGAACCTCCATAGTTTTCTTTTCGCTGGTTGAAAAATGCGTGTAACTAGGTCCCTGCTTATCCTTAGCCTTGCTTGTTACATCAGATTCGCACTTATCGATTTCAACCCTAACCAGGATAACGCAATAAATATAATATATCCCTTCTGTACAGAGGTTCAACAGATAGTTTATATTAATTTCATGGCACTACGTTTTCAAAAAAAGATCGTTGAAATTTGAGTTTCACTAGGACGCGAAACACATGGCAGCTACATTGATATTGAACATTGCCCCTACTCATGGGTTAACAATAATCTAATTACATGTTCCTTGTTTTAGTAATATAAACAAAACACGATGATTGACTGATTCTGCGGTGCGGAGAGCACGTCAACTTCGTGATGGCACAGACCTACCGTGGATTTCGCAAAGAGTCCATGTATAAACTTGCCAATAGATTTTCTATTTAATATTGTACCAACCAAAAATTTCATGTTGTATCTCCGTGGAAATTTGGATTAAACGGCCCTTTGTAAGAGTACTTCTCCAATTCATTCTCATTTAAAAAAACAGTGTATTTTTTTGAAAATATAGCCTTAAAATCTCCTCACTGATAGAAGTAATAATTTTTTTACTGGATTGAGAAGTCCATTATCGAATTGTGCCACCGTAAGCACTATTGCTTACGGTATCTTGCTAAGTGATAATGGTTGCTGATTTAGTTTCTCAAGTCGACGCGTATATTTTTTTATGTATGACCACGCATAACTTTTTACAGAGTAGTCCGATTTTGATAATTCTTTTTTTATTGGAAAGAGTATATCCCGAAGTAAGTAACCCTAAGGTAGGAAAACAGGGGATGATTGATTGTTAACTCACTGATTGTAAGGTATGACCACGCATAACTTTTTACAGAGTAGTCCGATTTTGATAATTCTTTTTTTAACATCAATGTAATATCTTTTTCTCATTCGAGCAGCATTTTTTGTAGGCCTACCCATGTTGGTATATAAAGCCTGTTTGTTTTTAAGTATTCATATTATACAACAAATAATGGTTATCAAAAACAATGTTTGAAAATGACTGTAAAGTTATTCATTGTTTCCGTAGTTCGCAAGAATTACGGTAGATGGCTCCAGCGTCGCCTTAAGACGTGTACAATATATAGGAGAATTTCGAATATCTGGGACGTGTCTAGGTAGCTCAGCTGGTCAGAGCATTCCCCCTGTAAGGGGCTTTTTTATTTAACCTTAATAACTAACTTCTTAAAGTAATGAAACTATATCTAAGTATATATTTTTGTAAGTAGTTGAGTTTTTAATTAGCCTTAATAACTAAGTTCTTAAACTAATGTAAGTATAGCTAAGTAATTTTGAGTCGGCGCCTACAAGCTATGTAAGTCGAAGTTGACGTGCTCTCCGCACCGCAGAATCAGTCCCGTCCCAGATGTTTTCTTTTTCCGATCTAAATTTATAAGAAAAAGTAAAGCATACAAAATGCTTAAAAAAATTAATTAAATAAAAAAGGTTTAATATTGAAATGTTATTTTTTGCTTTTCAGTTTTTTCGGCGGTTTAATTTTTTGTTAAAAAGTTATTATTTCATCTGAATTTAAAATCCCTTGCTTAAACGAATAGTAGATAACCTGCCATTCCATAGTTATCCTCTGCCAATCGATCGACTTCTGCTGTCGACATTACCCTCCGGCTTTTTCATTTGTGTTACTTACGGTAATATGTAATCGTAGAACGCGCATAGATATGTGGTGGCTTCTTGAATCGATGCGTATGAATATAATGTAAACGTTTAGCTGTAAGGAGGCAAGGAGGGTTTCACTGAATAGGTAACATCCCATTTCATCCAGGATTTATTTCCAATAAGTAGAATTCCGACGGAATATTCCGCGTTCGGGGATACAATTTGGGCCAATGGTATAAACCGTTGTCAACTACACGTAATAGTGAAAGTTTGTAGCCATTTTGCTATAAATAATAACTTGGTTGTTATGTTGTAGGCAAAATATTGTTTATGACGTAGTAGTAGACTTTTATAGGTTGTGTGTATTAACATTTTCAACGAACGGTTATCGATAATACCTCTTCAATTTTCTTATTTTTGATGTTTCTCTTGCTAGACAGATTCGGAGTTGCTAATAAGAGGGTCACACTGACAAATAGAATACCTTAAAACGTGGAGCTTTCGAGAGGTGATTTTCTTGTTTTATGTAGTGGACATGCTAGTATGAAAAATGGGAAAAAATTACCGGCCTTATGAAAAAAGTGAAATAAAAATTACTTCGATTTACTGGTTTTTCGATTGTTCTCTGCGGTTAGATGGTAGAATCTCTATATTGTAGGTTGGCCAGCAGTTAACGTTTACAATTGGACAAACACTTTGTTTTTTCAGCTAAACTTGTTATATACGATGCGGTATGCGTATTCTTTGATTGTAAAATAATTATTGAGAGCGAGTGCAACATCTATCTTACCTTCATCGGCTTATTAGAGCAGGGTAAGTTCTTGACTGCATTCATATTCGTAAGAGTATAATAATATTTATTAAATAGCGTCAACAGAGTCTCTATGTAACTTTTCGCGTTTCGAGTAAACCCTTTTGTCAATAAAACATATTTTACTTGACATTTCAAAGCAAAAAATTGAAACTCGAACAAAAAACATTTTGATACAAACTATATATATAGACTGTGTAGGTAGTAAAATTACAACCCAGTGCTCGGTTCGTGTGAACTTGAAAAAAGCGGCGTCATATTTGTTGCTGGGACGAAAAAAGTGTAGGTTTACTCTTTTGCTAAGCACAAACACGCTGGAGGGCAGGTAGGCGCACGAAAGCGATATGACCTACATGCGAAGGGCGCAGAACCGTGAAAGTAGTACGAGAGAGGACATATTTATATTTTCACTGAATTTAGGTTCGTGAGCCGCTGAAATAGAAATAGTTTTTCGTGAAATGTGGTTTTTGGTAAGCTTATTTAAACGTTTTACTGTGTTCTTTTTGGGAAGAAACTTCTAATGTACAAGTAATAAATAAATTTACTACATTGATATGAAGGTTGACAAAGGTCTTCAAACACTCATCATCATCGTAGTGTTGTTCCCGGTTGCATCCGAGGCTTTTAATCCAGAACCTGGGCACCGCTTACTCCTTCTCCTTTAGGTTTAGTTTATACGGCTTTTATGGGAGCGACTGCTGTCTGACCTCCTAAGGAAGCCTCATCTTGTAGGAATGTATTATTGAGTTGACTTTTCATAATCTATTTAATTTTTGTTACCACAGAGTATTTGGTGGCGATTGGGAATGTTATGCAAGGTTCCTACTCGGAGTCGTGCAAAAGGTGTTTATGGATTTTCCTCTTAAGAACAATAAGAAAATAGTACCCGGTTGACAGTAATAGGCTAATCTTGATTTTTAATAATCCTTTGCCGTACCTATATACCTAAAAAAGTGAAGAAAATTTTAAATGTTTCATGAATGCATTAACAAATATTACCGAGAAGAAAGTAATTTATCATTGTGTTTATTCACGATGTAGAAACTTAACTAAACTTAACTTAACTTAATTTAACTTGCTTCGGAAGAGAACCAGAGTTAGATATTTTTCTGGCTAGTAAAAGAAAACTACTAGTGTCAGTAAAGTATTATGTAGTTAGGAAAGTCTATTAAAGATTACATCCAGGTGAAGTTGTCGAAAGGAACAAAGTTGAGCGGGTTCCACTAATCAGGAGTCAGTAAGTTGTTCGATTTTAGCTTTGCTTCAACAATGGACTGCTTTTATTTGTCGAATCTGACTGACATTTGAGACGTAAGTGGTGTAGTTAACTATCATGGGAACCTATTCCGGGGATGTATAGTCAATGTGTTATTCCAGACTATAATCTATCCCTGTACCAAATTTGAACCAGATGCAACGTTCGAGTTCAAAAAATTCAAACGTTCAATTATCCAAACATGCAAACATCTTCACAAACTTCGTTGTCTATTGATGTTGCATGTTGACTAGTGCGAGATCTTCCATTGCGCGATGTAGAATTGGTATTTAGTTCCGTAAAAATTCGAATGGCTATCACTAAATGGCACTGAAAACTACCCCTTACTTTAAAAAGGCTTGAAAATGGAAATTTACTGGGTTGCATCACGAGCGAGACACTCCTTGTTTTACAAGCGTCTATACATCAGGTGGGCTGTATACCTATTTGCTATCTAAATGGAATAAAAAAGCGGCCACGTTCGAGTCGGACTCGCCCATGAAGGGTTCCGTAGCTGCAAGTAACATAATAATGTTTTTTTTAATATTCTGATATTTGAGGTGATTTAATGAAAGGTAAATTGCGGTTTACGATTAATGACGTATTAAAAAAAACTACTTACTAGATCTCGTTCAAATCAATTTTTGGTGGAAGTTTACATGGTAATGTACATCATATATTTGTTTTAGTTTTATCACACTCTTATTTTAGAAGTTATAGGGGGGGGGGCACTCATTTTACCACTTTGGAAGTGTCTCTCGCGCAAACTATTCAGTTTAGAAAAAAATGATATTAGACCTATCCATAGATGTACAGATAGATAGACCTATGGGTTTGATGAAAAAAAGATTTTTGAATTTCAGTTGTAAGTATGAACCCCCAAGACAGACATGACGAATCTATAAGGGTTCCGTTTTTTGCCATTTGGCAACGGAACCCTAAAAACATGACTCAGTGGCAGCTGGTGTAATGACCATTTAACCTTTAACTTTATCCATGTAAACATTCTAATAATTTACAGACTTTTTTGACTTTTCGACCACGTTTGACCAAAAACACGCTTCCTGACCAGTCCATGCAAACTTCTCTTCGTAGATTACTAACCAATAAGTTTTATTACTATATATTATGAACTAAGAACTAGGGAAGCTATTCAAAACACAATTCGTGTTTAATTTTGGTAAGAGATAAAATTGAAGTTCGCTCCAGTTCTGAATTAATAAATTCTAGCTCAAAGATTGCAACATGCACGGCTAGATCGCTTCAAAGGTTAGTTTTCACCCGCTTATAAGGTCATAAGTACCGCGTTGAGTGTAGTGTACTAACATAATCATATTAAAACGCGTAATGACCCAGCGTTATAATACTTGACCGTAACTAGGACTGGATTTCACCGATGACTATAAACGTGTTGAAATAAATTTAAACCGCGCTACCACATCCTACTCAATTAATTGACGATTTTAGCGTTGTTAGCTTAGTGATTAAGGATAGCCTTACGGTCAAGAGGTCCCGGGTTCGAATCCTGTCCATTACACTACCAACGTGAACCCATTCTTAACACACGCAATTTACGACAACCTCTGTAGCATAGCGGTAGTGCGTTCGACTGCTAAGTCAGAGGTCGCGGGTTCGATTCCCGCTCAGTGCAAATATGTATATTTGCATTGGTCTGGGTGTTTCTATGTATAATATGTATTTATTTACAAAAAAAAGCATTTAAGTATGTTTATCCGCATTCTAGAACCTATATGACAAGATCTGCTTAGTTTGGGTCTAGATGGCGCTGTGTAATTTATCCTAGAATATTTATTTATTATTATTTATTATTATTACTTATTTAACTTAAGTCAAGCGGTTACTAATATTCATATTACATCTATACCTACCACCATAAAATTATAAATTACTTTTGTCTGCATATTGGCGATATAAAAAAACTTGGTTTATGTTAAAAGAATGATTCAGAAAAAAAATATTTTTTTTTTGGAATTCTTGTCTGTTTGTGCGCGATAGATGCAAAAACTACTGAAAGGATTTTGATACAGTTTTTTTTTATTAAATAGGTCTTGGTCAGACTTCAAATTTACCTTATTTTTTATTGCAAAGTAAAACCGGAGATATAACCAAAAAGGAACAAACGACCTCCGCGCGAGAGGAGCCGCTGGCATCAGCTAGTGAAAAAATAGGTAGGTATAATTAAACGGATTTACACTGGTGAAATACAGTGTAATTGGATAAATTAGTGGCAGTCTATATATAATCCTCTAGATTGCAGTATTAAAATCAATACTGGAATTAATGTTGGTGTTTCGAAGTGCCGGTGCAGGTGAAAGAGAGGTACCGTCGTGATCGTTAGCCTCGGTGAACACATACTAATTACTTCGCTATTTTACGAGCGATTGCTGTGGTTTGGTAACCTGAGTTTGATACAGGAATTGACCCCTACCACGGTTAAGTTTAACTAGGTCGGGCGTATTTTGTACATTTACATATCGAACAGCGATAAGTCGTAGAGCATTTGACTGTGACATCAGAGATCGCGAGTTCGATTCCCTCTTAATACAAATATTTCATCATCATAAACTTAGCGATGATCTCGGTTGTATCCGAAGCTTTTACCACGGAATCCGGGGTTCCCTAATTCTTTTTAGGGTTCCGTACCCTTAGGCTATTACTAAGACTACGCTGTGCGACCGTCTGTCTGTCTATCCGTGTGTCACCAGGTTGTATCTCATGAACCGTAGATAGACAGTTGAAATTTACATAGATGATGTATTTCTATTGCCACTATAACAACAATTACTAAAAAAAAGCTCATACATACATACATATATACATACATATAGTCACGCCTTTTTCCCGTAGGGGTAGGCAGAGACAACATCTTTCCACTTGCTACGATCTTGGCATACGCCTTTCGCTTCTTCCACTTTCATAATTGTTTTCATACATGCACGCCGGTTACGGGTACTTCTGACCTGGCCCTTCTTCAAAACGTCATCGATCTGATTGGAATACGTACGCCTAGGTCGACCTTTACCGGGACCTTTACCTTTTTTTATGGGAGCTTTAAAAAAAGCTCCCATACAATAAATGTGACTATTTTTTTTTTGCTTGTTTTTGCTTGATATTGATAACTGCAACAGGTAGAGGCTTGAAATATTCACAGAATATGTTGTTATATATTCACTTTAAAAATAAATAATTAAATTGAAATAAAACAAATATGGTACTGTTACATCCCTATTCTGTAGCCTAGACGGCTGACGAGATGCTGACGCAGCATCTCCTCCTTGGATGTTGCACCCAGCTTCACTGGGTTACTCAGTTCGGGTCGGATCGCGACACAACGCGGACAATTGCCATATTTCGCGAATAATTCTATTTGTGAGCAGTTTAATTAAATATTCCTTTTTTAAAAAGGCCTTTATTATTTCCGTCGTAACATTTTGGTGGTAGCGGTGAAGGGATTTGTGAGTGAAAATCCCCGGTACGTCTCGCGAGTGCAGAGTGCTAAATCCAGTACTACCTATCCAGCACATAAGTGTAAAGTGCTCAAGTGTCCAGTGCGAAAGTGTTAAAGTGTATCCTGTCAAAGTGTCTTCTGCTGAATTGTGCAGTAACCTAAAAACAATCTGTCCGACCCAACTCATCCAGAAAATAATCCACACGGTCATACCTGACCGCACATCCAAGGCCACAATCGGCATCACGTCTTGGCAACAAGAACCAGGTCCACTGTGTAGTAAGTGGCGTGAAGCAGCAGCGCTAGTTAAGTGCCTCCCTTGGGAACTCCGCGCCCAACACCGACCAGGATCAACGTGCCAGTCCCAGTTCCAGTTCCAGGTCTAGTTCCAGATCGAAAACCATGAAGTATATCGTGTTATTACTGTGAGTTACAAACATTCAATTCCTAGACAATTCTAAAGTGTTTTTCCTATAATAATTATTTTGTGAACCTTGTACTCTTACATATTACTTCATAACCACTGAACCATTTGTTAGAAATAAGTATATTACAATATTACATTTGTTCATCCATCTAGTGTAGCGCATAAGACTAAACATCCGTTGTGCCTGCGATAAGGATCCAGACACCCGCTATCTGAACAACATAATATTTCTTTTCATATACTATTACTATTCTGCGGATTTGCCTGTCGATTTAATATTTATTAAATTTTTATAAACTAGTAATTTCTTCTTTTTACAATGACGGATCCCAAAACAGAAGCAACCGAGAAGACCATCTCTTTAAACGTTATCCTAAAATTCATAAAACCTTTTGATGGCAGTCGAGAGCGACTTAATGCTTTTTTAAGTAATTGCGACAATGCGATTTCCATTTCCAGTTCTTCCACTCAGAAGGACATAGTATTTAAATATATACTCAGCCAGCTTGAGGGCAAAGCTGAAATAGCATGCTCAATAAAAGATTTCGACACATGGTCCAGTTTAAAAGAATTTTTAAAAAACCAATTCGGTGAACGTAAACATTACGCCCACTTATTAACAGAACTACAAGAGTGTAGACAGGGACATCAAGAAAATGTAAACCAATTTTCCTTGCGCATCGAGACATGTCTTTCTAGGCTTCTAACGGAAATATCAGTATCAAATTATAAAAAGAGCGAACTCATTGGCAGAATTGCTGCAATGGAAGACCTCGCTCTCCATACATTTACAAGCGGGCTCCATCCGCGAATTGCCAATATCGTCAGGTGTAGGGACCCGAAAAACCTTAATGATGCCATTAACTACGCCGTTTCAGAAGAGAAAATCCAGCAATACGCCATAAAACAAAGCTTATTTCATAAACCTAAAAACATCGAACCGACTCGTCGTAATGACCCCTCGCAGAAATCGTTCAAGCCGAGCAGCAATGCCTATTTAAAACCTAATTTCTCGTATCCGGCTTTCTCTTCAAAGGAATCATTTTGCAGATATTGCAAAAGAACTGGCCATATCTTAGAAGATTGCAAAGTAAAAAAATTTAATGATAACAAATTTAATAAACCTTTCTCCCCAATTGCTCAACCTAGCACATCATTCTCCAAACCTAAAACTGTCTCGAAACCCCAAATTAATTTCGTGGAAGACGCCGAAGAAGGCTACGACGAGGTTGACAATGACGAGGTAGACAACGACGATTTAAACGCCTAAGGGGCTCACGACGGTGTCACGTGAGACCCAAATCCGTTCTACAACCCGCATCCGACACCTTATCTCGTGTTACTCATACTATATCCTTTAAGGCCAAACGACAGGGTAACCAGCCCCAAAACGGAGGTCTTATCAATCATAACACGTCCTCTAAGGCCACACAGCAGGGTAACCAGCCCCAAACCGGAGGTCTTATCCATCATAATACATCTAGTAAGGCCACACAGCAGGGTAACCAGCCCCAAACCGGAGGTCTTATCCATCATAATACATCTAGTAAGGCCACACAGCAGGGTAAACAGCCCCAAACCGGAGGTCATACCAAAAATGTACCTGTAGAATCCTCAGCTTCACCTGAAACAAAAGGAGAAATTTATGAAATACATAATGATCCTTCTAAAGTATCCTTACCTCATGTTCTCGTGAGAACTGATGTATCCAAGCGGCCCTTGTCGATGCTGATAGACAGCGGATCTACGGTTTGTCTTATTAGAAAGTCAGCAATAGACGATTTCCCCAATCTGAAATTAGATAAATCCATATTACAATTAAAAGGTATAGGCACCGATAAAAGGTTAATTTCTACTTTAGGCAATTTTCAATTATATTTTAATTTTAATAAAGAATCATTACCTTTCGAATTTAATGTAATAAACGACGACGTCAATCTTCCTGCGTATGACGGAATAATAGGAAATAACCTAATGAAACATTATAACTGTAACATAGATTATAATCGAAATGCTTTACGATTTGATCGCAAATCCTTACGTCTAAAGTTTTCAGATCCTGTGTACAACATACCACCTCGGTCTGAAATGACCGTAGAATGTTCTGTTTCGAATCCAAACTTAAAAGAAGGAATCATTCTAGATAAACGTCTTTCCAACTCCCTTTTAGTTGCAAACTGTATTGTTAAAGTCAAAGATAACAAAAGAATAAACTTAACGTTAGTCAACACATCCGAAAAGATGGTATCCTTCGCTTCAAATAAAGCATTTAATTTGTATCCTATAAACAAAGATTGTGTACCCATATCTACTATTAACTCTGAATACCTAGAAAACTCTTGCTCAGATAGAACAAACGAAGTTTTAACCTTACTGAGAACATCACATCTTAACGAAGAAGAATGCGATGCTCTGCTAGAAGTTTGTTCATCATTTTCCGACATTTTTCACCTTCCGAATGATAAATTAACACACACAGAAGCCTTGCAGCACAAAATACGGACTGTAACAGAAGAACCAATAAACACCAAATCGTATAGATTCCCAGAAGTCCACAAAAAGGAAGTAGCTTCTCAAATCGATAAAATGCTTGATCAGGGCATCATAGAGCCATCACTCTCACCATGGTCCTCTCCAATATGGATTGTTCCAAAAAAGTTAGACGCATCTGGCAAAAGAAAGTGGCGCATAGTTATCGACTATCGCAAATTAAATGACATTACTATAGGTGAAAGCTATCCCATTCCACAAATTAGTGAGATCCTTGACCAATTAGGTAAAAGTAAATATTTTTCCACTCTCGACTTAGCATCTGGGTTCCACCAAATAGAAGTTTCAAGTGAAGACAGACCTAAAACTGCTTTCAGTGTTCCCGAAGGACATTTTGCCTTCGTAAGAATGCCGTTTGGGCTCAAAAACGCCCCGGCGACCTTCCAAAGACTGATGAATACAGTCCTTAGCGGCCTTCAAGGCATTCAATGTTTCGTGTATCTAGATGACATTGTCATTTACTCATTTGACCTGAAAACACATATTGATAAGCTATATAATATATTTGAAAGACTCCGTAAATTCAACTTAAAATTACAGCCAGACAAGTGCGAGTTCCTTAGAAAAGAAGTCACTTACCTTGGCCATACTATTAGCGAAGAAGGTTTGAAACCTAATCCAGAAAAGATTAAAGCCGTAAGTCAATATCCTGTCCCAAAATGTCCCAAAGATATAAAATCATTCCTTGGCCTAGTGTCGTATTATCGTAGATTCATCCAGGACTTTTCTAAAATCGCAAAACCCCTTACAACTCTTTTAAAGAAAGTTATTCCTTTTCAATGGTCCAACCCGCAACAACTTGCATTCGAAGACCTAAAAAATAAATTGATTACAGCACCCATATTAATATACCCAGACTTTACAAAACCCTTTATACTTACTTGCGATGCATCCAACTACGCAATTTCGTCTATACTCTCCCAGGGTGAAATAGGAAAAGACCGCCCAATAGCATTCGCATCCAGAACGCTTAATAAGGCTGAAACCAACTACAGTGTTACTGAAAAAGAGTGTTTAGCCATTATATTTGGCACAAAAATATTCCGACCTTATATTTACGGTCATAAGTTCACCATAATAACAGACCATAAACCGCTGAAATGGCTCTTTAATTGTAAAGATCCGGGCTCTAAACTAGTTCGTTGGAGGCTCAAATTAGAAGAATTCGGTGGCAACTATAACATTGAATATAAACAGGGTAAAATAAATAGTAATGCAGATGCTCTTTCTCGCTATCCAATTAACACAGGTGTTCAAAATGAACCTATTAATGTACTTACCGATAAAGCAGCTTCCGATGCTCCTCCCGTTGCAGCACAACCAGAAGATAGGGCTCCTGACCTAGAAAGCCCCGGCTTACCTGAAATACCAAACTTACCTGATTTTCTGGAACTACCCGAAGGTATAGAAATCCCTGAAAACTTAGAAGAGATCGAACTCTCCGACAATTTCGATATTCCAACACCTCAAACTCCGTCTGAAATTCCACTCCCAGAAGAAGCTTCCGACGACTCCTATTCCACGTATCTGAAAACATTAAAAAACAAATCAATACAATTCGATACCCAGATTAACGAATACAATGAACCATTATTGAAAACAAAACTGAAAACGATAATCATACCAGCTTCAATTGACCTTGATGAATCCAATCATTATATATCTGAAGTTATCGGAAATCTCACTAACTCTCAAGAAATTCTTGCTAGAGAAAGAACTTTACACTCTTTCCTACCATTCGAAAATAACAGTATAAAATATTATTTACTCTTTATAAAGGTATATAATTTTGTAAACTGTAATTATGAAGACATATTTAAAAGCTTAAAAAATATAAAGATAGAATTAATTAATAATAATATTACTGAATTAAGCATTTCAGATTTCCGTAATCCTTTTGACGCACACAATTATCAAAAAATATACAATATGCTTTCATACATATTCCACGGAACGGCAATTAAAGTAAACATATTTAAAAATATTATAATATACCCTTCTGGTACCGAAATAAATAAAATACTGAAAGAAAATCATGATATCCCTATCGCTGGTCACTTAGGTTCTAATAGAATGCTGACTAGAATTAAAGAACGCTACTACTGGCGTAATATGCGAAGCGATATTGAAAGTTATGTCCGTAAGTGCGGATCATGTCAAACAAATAAAGCACTACGGAGAATAAACAGAGCACCCATGCAGATTACCTCCACGTCAACTCAACCCTTTGAGCGAGTATCCCTGGATATCGTCGGTCCACTTCCAGAAGCTGGAACCGTCACACATAAATACATTCTGACTTTACAGGATGACCTTACAAAATACTCAGTTGCATATCCTATCCCAAACGCAACAGCAGAAGAAAGTGCTGAGTGCCTAGTTCATTTTGTGACTTTATTCGGTATACCTAAAACAATATTGACCGATCAAGGCACTAACTTTACGGCAGAATTGTTCAAGCAGACATGTAGCTTTCTAAAGATTAAACAATTATGGGCTACCCCGTACCATCCTCAAACTCAAGGCGCATTGGAAAGAAGCCATTCGACCTTGAAAGAGTACCTAAAATCCTTCGTAGACGAGAATCAAAGCAACTGGTCAAGATATGTATTTACAGCCATGTTCACTTACAATACTACTGTCCATTCCACAACTCATTATACACCATATGAGTTAGTTTTCGGACACAAACCAATTATACCGACTTCAATATATGACACATCCATAGAACCGACTTATAGTAGCTATGTTCGCATGCTGCAACAAAGATTGCGACATTCTAGAGAAAAGGCTACAGAAAACATTCTAAGCTCTAAAACCAAATCCAAAAACTACTATGATCAACATAGTCGCCCCATAAGGTATAAAGCTGGTGACATGGTATACATAAAAAACCACCTTAGGCAAGGCACTATCGCCTATTTGGAAAGGGCCCTATAAAGTTTTGAAAATTAATGGTAATAACACATTGACTCTTTTAATCAATCGCCGACATGTTAAATTACATTTTGACGAGGTAAAGTTGGCCGAAAGTAATTAAGTTAATAATTAATATTGCATTATTAAAACCAACGCTATGTTTTTAGTTAAAATAAAATTGGGTTAGTTTGAATAAACGAATCTTATAATTATCTTAAATTAAAATTAATCTTATCTTAAATTAACTTACATAAACTTACCTTATCTTAACTTTATTGTCTTATGAATTATCTTATCTTATCTTAAACTATCTTATCTTAAACTATCTTATCTTAAACCATAGTATCTTAACTTAAATTATCTTACCTTATATTAACTTAATTTATATTTACATTAATTTATACTTATATTTAATAGCTTTTATTCTCTCTTATCCTTAACAACCTATTTCTTTATACTATACTCTACCTTCTCTTATCTTACATTATTCCAGAATAGTTACGACAAACCTATCACTAGCAGCATCAGATATGCTGGAACCAATGACGGAGAGCCCAGGAATCTACTTCGATCCTGTAGGAATCGTAAAGACATCTAACGATTATATCCATGCTTTGGTCCCAGTTGACATCACGTTTTTAGAACCACACATTAGAAATATTAAGAATATATTAGGAAAAACGAAAGCCTTATGTCTACAATTAAATACAATAGAAGACTCCGAGTGTTTTAACATACTACAACCTCTAATTTCTAGACTCGAGGACGCTGAGCGAGACTATGACGCGATTTCACACCTAATAGACAAACGCGACAAAAGGTCAGCCTGGTTTGCAAGCATTGGTTCCGTTTTTAAACAAATCATAGGCACAATGGATGAAAATGATGCGATTAATTACAATAACGCCATTCAGACTCTGGAGAATAAAAACACCAAATTTGCATCTCTGTTCAAGGAAAACATATTAATGACTAAGGCGGCGCTTTTACGCTATAATGAAACCATTAAAACTATACAATCTAATGAAAGACGTTTAAATTGGGCTATTGAAAATTTAAGTAATAATTTTAAGAATTTAACTATAATACACGATAAGCTGTCTATCAAATCTGAATTAAATGAAATCTATAATGAATTAGCGTCTGGAATACTTACATTGTCATTTAAATTGGACGACATTCTTAACTCTATAATGTTTACAAAAAGTCATAGTCTTCACCCATCGGTTATCACGCCAAAACAATTATACAGTGAGCTTTCTGAAAATATTTTAAGTTTATCTAGATATAAGGAATTACCTTTAAGCTTAAACTTAGATAACATACATGCACTAATCGATATGTCTACATTATCATGTTATTTCACGGCGAATAAAATTGTATTTGTAACTAAAATACCATTAGTTCATAAAACAGAATATAACCTGTATAAATCAATAGCCGTGCCTACCCCGCACATTATACAAAACCCCAGTTCATATGCAATGATTATACCCACATGTAATTACATAGCAATAAGTAAAGATAAATTATTCTACATATGTTTTGATAATTTGGAAGATTGTCGAAAGTCTATTAACCATATTTATATATGCAACAATGTAAATGTACATTCATCCGAAAGCATTCCTACCTGTGAAGTAGAAATATTGTCTAAATTTGTAACTAAGCTACCAAAGCAATGTTCAACACATTTTATTCATGGAAAAATAGATATTTGGCAGAAACTTCAAGGAAATAGTTGGATATATGTTCAGTCTGAACCAAGTAAACTATCTGTTGAATGTAAAACTGATTTAATGGAATTTAAACTATTAGGTACAGGTATACTAGGGCACGCCGCAATAGCGGCGGTAAGGCCCATCATGGAGGATTGGCTGGAGAGGCGACACGGAAGCCTCTCCTACCGACTGACGCAGGTGATCTCAGGGAAGGGCTGCTTCGGGGACCACCTGCATCGGATCAGGAAGGAGCCAACGCCTGAGTGTCATCACTGCGACGCGAGCGAGGACTCAGGGCTGCACACGCTGGCGGACTGCCCGGCGTGGGAGGCGCCGAGGCGTGAACTCGTGGCAGCCATCGGGGTGGGAGTCCTCTCGCTCGGCAGCATGATTGCGGCAATGGTGCGGAGCGCGAGCGCGTGGGCCGCCGCCGCCTCCTTCTGCGAGCATGTAATGCTCGCGAAGGAGGTGGCGGAGCGCGCCCGGGAGAGACTTAGAACTCTCCCGGTCCGCCGAGCCCGCAACTTGCTCGCCGCGCGTCGCAGGCAACTCAGGCGCCGGAGGTCGCTTAACGACCTCCGTCCTCCATGAGCGCAGGCCTGGGGGTGGCGGGTGAGGCCACCTGTCACCCCAGCAGAAGCAGGCCGGGACGGTGGGGCGACTAGCGCCCCTCCCCCAAACCGGGGCAAGACGGGGACACCGTGGTTCCCAAACCCGAGGGGGCCATCTCGAAACCGGAGATGGCCCAGGGTCAGTCGGGGTGCGAGGGATATGCTCTATGGGCAACCTTACACCCCGGCGTCTGTAGACCCGAGACGGCGTGCGGTTTTAGTCGGTTCAAGCCCGACATAACCGCCCCCGCTGGCACGCGGGGGAGTATCCGAAGGGATTTCCGCACGAAAAAAAAAAAAAAAAAAAAAAAAGTATACTAAATTTAAGACCAGAATGTATTGGTTACTGTAAAAATAGAGAATTTATAACTATATCTAATATTAATATAAATATCAAACCCATACGCACTGATTTTAACCTTATTAATGAATCTTGTTGCAACTTAAACAAATTTCATACATATTTACCCAAGTTACCATTATTAAAGCTATCCGAGATTAATTTAGAAAACTTACCTGATTTTGCTAATGACAAATTCATGAACCGCGTTGATAATATAATGAAATATCCTGTTCCGAATTTAGTTAACGTATCACATGTAACCATATTGACATATTGCTTAGTAACATTTACATTTATTGTGATTTTATACTTACTTTGTAAGAAGTATGGTAAATGTCCAAGTTTCCTAACTAAAACTCAAAATGTAGAACCCCAAGAACCACAAGATAGCGATTTGGCAGCAGAAGACATTCCAATGAGTAGAATCAGAATCCACACGTAACTTCTCTTAAAAGAGAGTAAGTTACTCTTAAAGGGGGGGTTGTTACATCCCTATTCTGTAGCCTAGACGGCTGACGAGATGCTGACGCAGCATCTCCTCCTTGGATGTTGCACCCAGCTTCACTGGGTTACTCAGTTCGGGTCGGATCGCGACACAACGCGGACAATTGCCATATTTCGCGAATAATTCTATTTGTGAGCAGTTTAATTAAATATTCCTTTTTTAAAAAGGCCTTTATTATTTCCGTCGTAACAGTACGGAACCCATCGTGCGCGAGCCCGACTCGCACTTGACCAGCTTTTATTATGTGAGCAACTACTACTGTATGGCCCCCTAACCCCAAGTGGGATATCTACGCCCGAGCCCTGTCCGTTGATTGGCCGGTGGATATCAGCTACTAAGCGATCTTTTTTTTTTATAAAAAAGTATCTAAGTATGTTTTTCATTTGTATTTGAAACACAAATTACAAGGTGTGCTTAGTTTGGATCTAGTCACCTACACTAGTCAATAGTTATCAGACCTCATAAGAGCTTCAATTATCAGGGGACTTACTCGCGTGCCGATATGATATAAAATCTAAAATGCGATTCCAGATTAGATAGGTAACACATAGATAGTTCCCCTAGAACGTCGTCTGCTTTGTAGATACAAACTACGATACTATCTAAATGGAGATCCATTTGAGCAGTCTTGACACGAGGGGTCATTTCAAAAAGGGATTGCCTTTAATCAACACGTGTCTTCATTTTCTCCAGTATTCATTTGCAATTATCGTTCCTTAAACTAAATTAAAGCGCGACAAATTCAATTTCCAATAAAAATAGACCTTTTCGTCGTATTTAAAATTCTAGTCATAGTTTGCAGAGGTAGTAAACATCTGCAATTTATTCCAGTCCTAGAATTATAAATCTGGTTGTGAACAATGTCGACTGATCTCAGCTTATCAAAGTCATGCTAATTTGTACCACCTGAAATTTTAGTCTCAAATTATTTAGTCCCTCATTAGTATATACAGTTAAGGAAGCTTCCGATGTATACTTGAAATAAAATTATTCTTGTAGCTAGTACGACAGCGAAATCTTCGTCGGGTTTAAGCTGAAAATAGGGCTACTACATACATTCATTGTAACTTACGTTATTTCCTTTCGTCTTTATACGCCAACATAAACAAATATGTTTAAGTTGGCGTTTTACACGAGATAATTTGGTTACTAATGTTATTTTTAAATTACTTAATACCATCAGAGTAAATATTCGCTTAAATAATTTCTTTTAATTTGCACAGAATAAAGTAAACTAAACTCACACTGGCTCAGAGTCGAAGTGGCGCGACGAGTCATGCGGTTCACCTACAGTATATTCATCTCTATTTGCCCATTGTTGTAATAAAAAATAGTGTCATGTACCTTCATGCGTCGACGCTTGGTCGAAGTCGAGCGGTTTCCCGCATCACTGTCCGTTTGTTTAGTGATGCGACAGACGCCAACCACTTCATACTAGCGAACTACTACGTGACGAGTGCGATGGATGCGACTTTATCGGCCTGGTGGTCTTAGCGTCGTCGTCGGTAAGCGGTGCGTTCTGCACGCCACGTACCCTCAATAGCGGTTAGTTGCAGCGACCGCGGTGGACGTATTTAGGTCGTCAAAACGAGCTCAAAATCATGTTGTTATCAAAATATCACGGTGTTATGTCAGTTCTCCTTTATTACAACCCTCTGAAATAGCAGCGAGTTCCGCGGACATATTAAATACGTTAGACTTAATATTAAAGCTTACTCCATGGTTAACCGACATGACATAGAACGCCTCCAAGGACTGGTTTTGCTTAGAACCAGCCTTTTAGAATCAGGACGCGATGCGTCGCTTCGACTCTGCGCCAATGTGAGTTAAGACTTAGAGAATAAAAATATATCTTCTAGGACATTTGTAACTTGGAGTCTGCGGCACAACTGTCTCGCACACAATAGTTGATACGAATGCAATTGGTTGATGTAATCACTTGACTATCCGTATGTTCAAAAATGGTGTTTTAACATACACTTTAGTAACTCACACTCACAGTTCGCCAACTCTCTTTGGTCTCACGTTATACCCAGTGAGTCTATTGCCATCAATCAGGCATATTTTCCTAACTCCGTGCAGCTATAGAAAAAATCTCTTTCCGGGTATCGGCACTTTTTAGGGTTCCGTTGCCAAATGGCAAAAAACGGAACCATTATAGCTTCGTCATGGCTGCCGGTCCGTCCGTATGTCACAGCCACTTTTTCCGAAACTATAAGAACTATGCTGTTGAAACTTGGTAAGTAGGTGAATTCCCTATCACTGAAACTCAATTTTTTTTTATTTCATCTAACCCTATCTAAGGATAGGTCTTCAAAAATGATATTGAGGTTTCTAATATCATTTTTTTTCTAAACTGAATACTTTGCGCAAGAGACACTTCCAAAGTGGTAAAATGTGTCCCCCCTCCCCCTGTAACTTCTAAAATAAGAGTATGATAAAACTAAAAAAAATATATTATGTACATTATCATGTAAACAGCCACCGAAAATTGTTTTGAACGAGATATAGTAAGTAGTTTTTTTTAATACGTCCTAAATCGTAAACCGCATTTTCCTTTCATTCCGTCAACTCAAATATAAAAATTTTACTTACTGCTACGGAACCCTTATCGCCGGCTGGTTTTTATCATTGCGCCATTGAGCACTTTCATACAAAAAGGACACTATTCTATTATTATTTATGTCTACGAAGATTCTTTTACGGGAAAATATTCTAGTATTATTTGTAAGTTTATGTTAGAGCCGATTGTGGTCTAGACGCTGTGGTCCTAGGGTTCGTACATTCGTTATCTTTAGAGAGAGATTACGAACTGCCCGACCAATACTTTGGGCAACCATTGGTTTTTCGAATATGAGAATGCTACTAACCTTCTGACAACATTACCACACACATACTGTGATATGAAGAATTACAACTACATGAAATTATATTTATTTTATTTTTACGATTACTTAGTTTTCTTATATGTCATTTTATCTTCAATGTTGTCTAAAGACCTTATCATCATCAGTCGTCATCAAATAAAAACATTTTGATATTAAGTAATGGCAAGAGGTTCTCAAGACTGAATACTTACAACTAGCATACATACACTGCATAGTTTAAAAACAAGTAATTGCGTGATTATATTCTACTGGATGTGAACACTGTATGCAATGTAAGGTTATGTTATGTTATGTTTACATACAATATGATATAATTGCACTAAAAAAAAGAGTTACAATTCGCAGTCCGTTACAGATGCCTTTCTCTTTTTCAAAGAGGCCATAGAATCGTGAGGAATAAATACATCAATGTCATTACGAGTATTATTTAATGAGGCACTCATACAATAAATTGAGGAGTGCTGGCCAAAATTAGTTTTGAAATTTGATAAATAAAATATTCGACGATTGCTGAAACGACTTTCGCAACTAGGTACGGATAGCGAATCACTGCGACGCGAGCGAGGACTCAGGGCTGCACACGCTGGCGGACTGCCCGGCGTGGGAGGCGCCGAGGCGTGACCTCGTGGCAGCCATCGGGGTGGGAGTCCTCTCGCTCGGCAGCATGATTGCGGCAATGGTGCGGAGCGCGAGCGCGTGGGCCGCCGCCACCTCCTTCTGCGAGCATGTAAAGCTCGCGAAGGAGATGGCGGAGCGCGCCCGGGAGAGATTTAGAACTCTCCCGGCCCGCCGAGCCCGCAACTTGCTCGCCGCGCGTCGCAGGCGACTCAGGCGCCGGAGGTCGCTTAACGACCTCCGTCCTCCATGAGCGCAGGCCTGGGGGTGACAGGTGAGGCCGCCTGTCACCCCAGCAGAAGCAGGCCGGGACGGTGGGGCGACTAGCGCCCCTCCCCCAAACCGGGGCAAGACGGGGACACCGTGGTTCCCAAACCCGAGGGGGCCATCTCGAAACCGGAGATGGCCCAGGGTCAGTCGGGGTGCGAGAGATATGCTCTATGGGCAACCTTACACCCCGGCGTCTATAGACCCGAGACGGCGTGCGGTTTTAGTCGGTTCAAGCCCGACATACCGCCCCCGCTGGCACGCGGGGGGGTATCCGAAGAGATTTCCGCACGATAAAAAAAAAAAGGTACGGATAGCGATATACGCTTAAGAACATCTGGAGAATCTACTAAACCATGGGTAAGCTTATACAAGAACATGACATCGGTGACTCTATGACGTGTGCTCAATGGGTCCATCTCATAAAATGAAAGGCGTTGTTGGTATACATACATAAATAACTATTCTAGGATAAATCACACACCGCCATCTAGACTTAAACTAAGCAGAGCTTGTTAAGGGTTCTAGAACGCGGATAAACATACTTAGATACAATCTTTTTTTTAAATATATAGGTACATGTTATTTGGGGTGTGTGTAGGGTAACCTCCTCGAGTGTCGCTCCGATTCCGATCCCGCTGCAGTCCGGGGGGAACGGAATCGGAGCGGCCGGTACACCCTGGGCGGCGGTCAATGGCTTCCCCTTCACCCCTTCATAGGGTTGGCATTGATCGTCTTCCAATACCCAACGTGGCGGGAACACATCGCTCTCCGTACTCCTCTGCTTTCAGAGGAGACAGGATGAGCGATGCTGTTAGTGGTGAGATGGCCCAGGGTCAGCCGGGGTGCGAGGGATATGCTCTATGGGTAACCTTACACCCCGGCGTCTGAAGACCCGAGACGGCGTGCGGTTTTAGTCGGTGCAAGCCCGACATAACCGCCCCCGCTGGCCGGCGGGGGGGTATCCGAAGGGATTTCCGCACGATAAAAAAAAATAAAAAAAATAAAGGTAAATGTTATTTTTGTGCATTGCATTTTTTTAAATTACAATTAATAGAATGCAAATATACATATTTGCACTGAGCGGGAATCGAACCCTGCAGTCAAGAGCACTACCACTACGCCACAGAGGTCGTATGATGCTAAATGCCGACACATATTATTATGTAGTACACATATTATCGACACATGTTATACACATGTTAATGCTAAGCTATATAAAAATCGCTTCTGTATGCGTTCTTGTCTGTCAATATGTACCTGATAGCTTGGGCTCCAGACAATGCTACAGTACTCAAGAATTCCCCTGACAATAGTGTTGTAAATAAGAATCGTGACACTTAGTTGCCTAAATATTTTTTAAATATATAGGTACATGTTATTTTTGTGCATTGCATTTTTTTAAATTACAATTAATAGAATGCAAATATACATATTTGCACTGAGCGGGAATCGAACCCTGCAGTCAAGAGCATTACCGCTACGCCACAGAGGTCGTATGATGCTAAATGCCGACACATATTATTGTGTAATACACATATTATCGACACATGTTATACACATGTTAATGCTAAGCTATATAAAAATCGCTTCTGTATGCGTTCTTGTCTGTCAATATGTACCTGATAGCTTGGGCTCCAGACAATGCTGCAGTACTCAAGAATTCCCCTGACAATAGTGTTGTAAATAAGAATCGTGACACTTAGTTGCCTAAATATTTTCACTTATCTATTAACAAAACCAGAAAATCTAGATAGTCCTGCTAGAGATGCTGTCAATGTAAAACGTAAAACTTAGTGTAGTATCTAGAATAATATCTTAGTCACAAATAGTAGCCCCTCGAGAGGTACGTTATTAATAAAGTTAATTGTAAGGAATGGTAGCCTTCTTGTTATAAATTAAATTTTATAACATTTTGGCAAGTTTAGCATCATGTTATTTTACACACGTACACATGCACCGTGTACACCACGCATTTACCGCATTAGTTTCCGATTGAAGGATTGTTGTATTATAAAGGTTTATATAAGGGTTATATATAAAGGTTTCATTATAGCTCGATAGATCTTCTAAATTTGGAGCTAATGATATGTTTAATATAATTTATAAAGAATAAGAAAAAAAGGTGCCCGAGATGGGATCTTGAAGAACTCCTGAGGGAACTTCATAAACCCTAGATTTAAATTCGGTGTACCAATTGAGTACGGTTTTGTATTATATGTATAATTCTCAACATGGTAGTAACGATCCATGAATACCCAAATTTGGAAGTTTCTTCAGAAGAAGGTGGATTATGGAGACCCACACGACCACAGAATCCTTTGCACCAGCCGTACCCTACGTTTGTAAATACATATATTTCTTTCTTTAAAATTCATTCTTTGTCTCGTTGCAAGGGCCAGGCTTTTAGCTGCTAACCAGCACAAAAAACAAACTTGTACATATGCTTGGCTCGGGCCTATTAGTGACACAATACTATGCCGAGTGTAGTAACACCTGTCATATACATATGTTTTCTGTTGTATTGTAACTGTTTTATTTAGTAAATATTATATATTTTGTCACTTGCATTTATTTGTGAATTAATTCTTACTTTTATTTTAACTAAAGTCGCAAGCAAGCACACGGCGCTATGTATTAACTATGGCCGTTAGTGAGTAGTTAGTGACTACTGGTGTATACAAAATAATATTCCTTGTATGTCGAGTTTCTGATCCAACACACCTCCAATATGAGGTTTAACCACTATTTTAATCAGCAAGAATATTGTACGATTTGCAACACCAGAAGAATTCATGCGTTGCCGATGGTTTTGAGAATTATTTGGTTTACATTGTGAGGTTGTGTGTAGTTAGCGGTTTATCGTGCTAATATTATATATTGAAACAATGAAGTTTTCACTTCTGCCGTGCGATCTTAAGCACAAAATCTTTTAATTTTTTTATATACCACTTAGGTGGCAGACAAGTACACGGCGCACCTGATGGGAAGCGGTTGCCATGGCCTATTGACAACTAATTATATGCAACATCAGGCGTTAAGTTTGAGCGTACGCCGAATCAAGTTTCTTTCATACCTCACTGTGCGCACCGTTGCAGGATGCCACACGTCTTTGCACCAAGTCGAACCGCTCAAGCTGGTATGCAGGTACCCCGGCAAAAGGTGACAGCAGTGCTCCATGTGGGGCCGGACTTGCGACTTATAAAGAAGAAGTACTGCAAAGACTACACGGAGTCTTGTGAGAAACCTGCGCTTATATCCGGTCCGAGCAGCTGCCATCGACGACGGCTTGGATTAGTGTAGTAAAAACGCTCGAGTCGGAGCTTAAACGCTCGAGTCGGCGCTCGAACAGTTTGTAAACGCTTGAGTCGGAACTCTAGTCGGGTCTAAAACGATCGAGCAATGGCTTGAGCGTCTTAGTAAAAAAGCTCATTCGGAGCTTCGAACTCGACGCTTCCACGCTCTATTCGAGCTTGAGCGTCAAACGAGAAATAACTTTAAGAGAGATTTATTCCTATTTATGATATATTTAATGATATAACTTTACCATGAAACAATATTTTATTATAATCTAAAATAAAATAAAAAAGGATTAGGTAATCAAAATAAACAGAAAATAATTAAGTATTTTTGCTCTACTTTCTGTATTTTTGCAAAAGAATCTCGCATATAGAGTGGTGTTTTTTTTGTTTTTATTTTATTTTTTATTTTTTTTATTTTACTTTAATACTTTTTAGTTTTTCGTTATTTTTTTAAGCCACATGAACCACGGAGGCTGTCATAATCATCATGTTTTATATAATCATCTTATATACATTTTTTTTAACCACGAAGAAAGACACATGCACGCCTGTACATTTTCATCACTAAGTCTGTTTCTTCTTTTAGTTTTGATTACGCGTGACTGACTAACCACTCAACCTGCAAAAAGTTACTGTCACAATATTCTATTCTAATATTTAGTTATTTGTTAAATACCCACATTTAAAACTTATAACGAACGCTTCGTTCGACGCTTGAGCTGGTAGCTCGAGCGTTTAACGCTCAAGTCTTTAACGCTTAAAAGCGTCGACTTAGTGCTCAAGGCTCGACTCTCAGCGCTTATATTTACAACACTAGCTTGGATGCTTCTGTTGAACAAATAGCTGGCAATCCCTAAAAAACAATGTGTTCAAATATAACTGCCTTATTACGTTTTACTCAAAGAACTATAAATTCTTTGAATGTTAGGTGATACCTTTTTTTTTTTTTTTTTTATCGTGCGGAAATCCCTTCGGATACCCCCCCGCGTGCCAGCGGGGGCGGTTATGTCAGGCTTGAACCGACTAAAACCGCACGCCGTCTCGGGTCTACAGACGCCGGGGTGTAAGGTTGCCCATGGAGCATATCCCTCGCACTCCGACTGACCCTGGGCCATCTCCGGTTTCGAGATGGCCCCCTCGGGTTTGGGAACCACGGTGTCCCCGTCTTGCCCCGGTTTGGGGGAGGGGCGCTAGTCGCCCCACCGTCCCGGCCTGCTTCTGCTGGGGTGACAGGTGGCCTCACCCGCCACCCCCAGGCCTGCGCTCATGGAGGACGGAGGTCGTTAAGCGACCTCCGGCGCCTGAGTTGCCTGCGACGCGCGGCGAGCAAGTTGCGGGCTCTGCGGACCGGGAGAGTTCTAAGTCTTTCCCGGGCGCGCTCCGCCACCTCCTTCGCGAGCATTACATGCTCGCAGAAGGAGGCGGCGGCGGCCCACGCGCTCGCGCTCCGCACCATTGCCGCAATCATGCTGCCGAGCGAGAGGACTCCCACCCCGATGGCTGCCACGAGGTCACGCCTCGGCGCCTCCCACGTCGGGCAATTTTAGGTGATACCTCATTTTAATTTGATCGCAATTATTTTCATCGGTGAAATGTGTCCTAAGAAACTAAAGTTGTTTAGCTGTGGTTTTCTGTAAGGTGAATGTATTTTCTCAGTCGGGGAACTCCAAATTTAAACGAGCAATCTCATGAAGCCCAACCTTTGCCTTGCTTACAACAAAGCCCAAATTGCCATAAGTTCAATCCTTGGCCAACGTCTTATTTTTCTTTCGCTACCTTTGCCCACAAGATAAAATAGGTGATCTATTTAAGATAAAACCATTCATTATACAGAGCATGAAATTATTTCAGTAAAACGAATGATAAAACTGGGGTTTAACGTGGAAAGGAAGCTGCTATGTGAACATCGGTGGTTTTATTTCTATCCGTATGGGCGTTCTACTCTGGCAATGAGAGGCGATTTGTAGCTGCACTAAACTTAACGGCACTCCTACGTTGCCTCCGACTATGAAAAGCCAATCAAAGTTTAATGTACCCTCTTTAGCCCCATATACTTTATACATATAAATGGATACGCTGTTCTCAGTCTGATTATGTCCGGTTGTAACGTCGAATACTTATAATGGTTATGGCCAATAATAGATTGGTCGAGACAGAGAACTCAGCAGTTTTATTTGCTGGTAACAATTTGATATTTATGTAAGTAATGTTTTTATTAGCTTGATTTAAAAAATATGTATGTAGGAAATACTTGGACTAAAAGTGTCCGACTAGTAACATCAATGTAACTCCAATGTAACTAAATGAAACAGATCGAAATAGGTAGATAAGACGAACTAAAGTAGAAAAGAAAACCGAAGACAATAAGAAGGAAGTTTTAAAACCCAATATAAGGATATTTGCATTTAATCAAGTTTTTTACATTACAAAACTCAAAGCTTCCATTTCCAACTTAGGAGAATGTAATATATAAAAATCTCGTGTCACGGTGTTTGTGGTCGCTCTACTCCAAAATGACACCACCGATTTTAATGTTCTTTTTTGTATAATTTGTGTATTTACCACCCCCACTGAATGGCTGAACAACGTTTGCCGGGTCAGCTAGTTTAATATTGAAGTTCGATTAATTCTAGTAAAGTCGGAGACGGCAACCAATACTGCAAGAACGTTGCAAACTCGTTCATTATTAACAACAACCTTGGCACAACTATCACAATACGACGACACTAAATTGAATACCGCTACCGGAATTTATATCGTGCTTTGATAGTGAGTAATGAAATCTAAGAACGACACTTAGGCATAAAGTGGTAGAAGGCTGTACGCTTGCTATAAAGTGTCATGACTGATTAATTTAATTTTATAGTACTTGGTGAATAGTTCTTGAGCGAGAGGCACGAGTTATAAGTGTAGGCAGGTGTGGGGAGAAAGCTTCATGTCGTAATAAGGTTACAACTGATTACTAACGATAGTATTATGATGTTATGTGTGGTTCATCAATCAACACTGAGCTGATTGATTTAGATTTAATATGAGTAACTTTCCTACATTAGTTCGTGTATATATTACAAGGGCGTTACTTTTCGAAGTAGGTATGAATTAATATCACTGGCTTTATTGAATAGAAACATATTGTAAAGAAACCTGTTTAATTAAGTATACAGACCAAGAAGCTTATATCAAACCTTCTTGGTACAGACACATTCACAGATTATACGCATGTAAAGTTCGAGATGGATACAGTTGCTGTGTTTTATATTCTAAACAAAAAGCAGAACAGTCGACCTTTTAGATCAGAACGACCTATTTAATGCGGATCACTTTTATACGCTTCGAAGTGATTTAATGAAGTAGGTTCATGATATATCTACCAACTTCCCTAACTCATCATCATCTTAGCATTGTTACCGGTTCCATCCGATGCTGTCGACTAAGAGCCCGGGGTTCGCTTCTTTCTATTCCTCCTTCAGATTTGAGTTATGCGGCTTTACAGGAACGACTGCCGTCTAATCCTCCAACTCCGGGACTAAAGCTTACGCTAGAGCCTCATCCGTCAATCAGCAGGTTTAATGCTTGCAAGTGAGGCTAGCCTGGCCCCAAAGATTTTGGTAGCTATGCACGTACTACCTTAACTATTGTATAAGAATGATCCCGTATTAGTTACGACGTACCTTATAATAATAATAGCCCTGGCCACCAGTAGCTTAGCCCCTGTACACGATGCCGATGTGTCGCTGTTTTTTATATTTTTATATATTTCTTTTTTTTTTATATATAAATAATGCATTTAAAAATGTAACTTGTATGTATTTTAAAAGGTCATAAAGGAAATAATCTATCACAATCACTACATATTATAAAACAAAGTCCTTCGTCGCGTCTTTCTTTTTTTTTTCTTAGTGTTACATTCAACAGGGGATAGAGTGGTTCTCGAGGATTGTTTTAGTATATCATTTGTCAAGTTTTGTCTACATTGGATGAAATATAATGATATTTGTTGGAGGTTTTGGAAAAAAATAAGCCGTCTGGCTTTTAATGAAAACGCTGCCACGTTTGAGATAAAACAAAATGATGCATGGTGGAATTGAGTATCTTAGGTTAAGGTGGTAGAATAGGGCCCCATGGGTAGCGGAAACGGGATTAGAATTCTACGAGAGTAAAACCGCGGACTACAGCTAGTATTATTATGGAATTGTAAATTAGTTGTGTCCTTACCTTTTTTTTGAATATCTTCAGATATTAAAAAATAAACTTGGGTTATGTTAAATGAACGATTCTGTACAGATTTTTTTTGTAGTTCTTGTCTGTTTGTTCGTGATGGACGCAAAAAACTATTCAACGGATTTTGATGTGGTTTTTTCTATTACAAAGGTCTTAATCAAACTTAAATCTGCCGTATATTTGATTCCAATTGCTTAAGTACAACCGGAGATATGACCAATAAACAATTTAGAATGATAAACGGGATATTTACCATGTAGTATCATGGTACTTGTAACAGTGCCGAAATATCGGATTCTCGAAAAAGATACTAAACATGGTAAATATCCCGTTTATCATTCTAATTTTAATGTAAATGACCATGTCAATCTAAAATCATATATAATAAACAATTTTCATAAAAAAATATTCAACCGATTTCAATAACTAAAAAGGCACTGAAATGTGTAAAAGAACTGTATTACAGATTTAATTGTAAGGATAAATAAACACGTAAGACTTTTCTGTTGAAGTCAGTCCACTTCCGCCACATCAGTAAGCGATAAAAATGTGTAAGCGTGAGCGAAGTGAGATAACCATGTTTGCTGCTGCTGCTGCTATATTTTAATTACTCAGTGCGTGCGGGTAAATTGTGCGTTCATGCGGGTAGACGACTCTATTGAACTTATGATGCTTTGTGTTTCAAGCTTGGCAATTGGCATTCGATTATTTTACACTTTTCAGTGCCTCTTTGGTTATTGAAGTCGGTTTTTTTTTAAATAGTTTCTTTCTACCTTTTTAGTGAATGTAACTCAACATCTTAAGTTTATTCCCGGTTGTACCCCAGGCCGGCACCTCGGAGTCCGAGGATCGCTTACTTCTTCTCCTTCTTTTAATTTGGCTTATACGGTTTTTATGGGAATGACTGCCGTCTGACCGGTTTTCCTCTCGGGGTTTCCATTCCAAAAACCTGCACCAGAGCTTCGTCCGTCAATCAGTAAGAGTACCAGCTTGCAGGTGAGGCTGACTTTATAGCTTAGTGAATGATGTAGACGGTGCCTCGCACCACTGGGCTCCTATTTCTTCGGTCTTTGCCACAAGTGACCTAACACGAATGGTATACATTTCTATCTTTCCGTGTCGGGATGCGCGGTTTTGGTAACTCCACTCCACTCTCCACTCGACTCTCCACTCGACTCTCGACTCGACTCTCGACTCGACTCTCGACTCGACTCTAAACTCGACTCTCGACTCGACTCTCGACTCGACCGACTCTCGACTCGACTCTCGACTCGACTCGACTCGGCTATCCTCGTCTCTCGACTCGACTCTCGACTCGACTTTCGACTCAACTCTCGACTCGACTCTCGACTCGACTCTCGACTCGACTCTCGACTCGACTCTCGACTCGACGCTCGACTCGACTCTCGACTCGACACTCGACTCGACTCCCGGCTCGACTCCCGACTCGACTCTCGACTCGACTCTCGACTCGACTCTCGACTCGACTCTCGACTCGACTCGAATGGTTTTGCTACTGTTTCTCTGCAGTATTACAGTAACAATATTTACCAGTAAACTTAGGACCATGTCTTTAAGTACGTTTTGTATTTTTAAACATAAAATGCGACGTGGGTGCGGTTCATTCTTTCATTAGCTACACTTTACGTGTTTTTTTTGTGTTAATAGTGAGCTACATATTAATTTCAAGGTTTGTCTATCATATCTCCATTTCGATTTCACTTAAACTCATAGAGCCGTTATAGACTGTTTGGTACTTTCATATTTGTAATGATTCATCCTCCGAGCCTTTTCCCAACTCAGTCGATGTCCGCTTTCAGTCTAACTACGAAACGGCCGAACTTTGATATTTTCCTTGACATGACTGCCATCTGACCTCCATAACCCAAACTGGCGATATCAAAGTTTGTAGTTAGACCAGATTGTCATATTTGTAATAATTATTATCTTTATTAGCAGGAGTTTTTTTTTTTTTACGTTCGGAAATCCCTTCGGATACCCCCCCCCCCCCCGCCGGCCAGCGGGTTATTAGCAGGAGTAGTGTTAATATTACCATGGTGGTAATATTTACCATGCTCATGGGTGTACCTTCTAAAATTATCACTTCAAAAATTATTTTACTATACATAACGTATGTAGTTGTGTGCTATCTTCACAGTCGATATTTTACTGTAGCCTAACCGAATTACTCCCAGGCCGTTTGTGTGATCGTTCCAAGTCGGTGCACTTCTCTCCACAGACCTCTTTTGTCGGCAAATAATTAATAGTTGTGCACCCATTGTGGGCAGTTCGCAGGCCTTTGTCCTGGATTATGTCAAAGCATTTAAAGTTAAAGGATGGCAAACAAACCATGTGGTACTTGTGCAACGTCAAGTTAATGCGACACTTTAGTTTTACGTAATGCGATGCTAAAATATCTTAAATAGCTTACATTTTAATTCGCTTTATCCTACTTTTTGCTTCTATAGGTTGTAGTTAAATGCAGTAAAAAGTGTTATATCATTAATTGTAGTAAAATGATAAAAACATTGAGAAAATATTTGCATAATTTTGTTAGTCGGTTAAAGCAAATATGTTATAAATAATCTAAATCTATACTAAATCTATACTATATAATTCCTTGTCTCAACTGATAGACTGATTCATTCAATAAAAACCATATGTATTTCATATTTTGGTTGTTGATGCCTTTTATCATTTTATGTTATAAGCATCCATTAAGAAAGGATTTTAGATATGTCTTCCTTAAGGAAGCAAAATACAAAATGTTCCCGTGCGATGTCGGAAAGGCCGCAAGGTAATTCTATAATGATATCTTCTCCTTGAATTACATTTTTTGAAAACTAAAATTTGATTTCTGCATTAAGTCCAAGCCTAGATGTAAGTATATCAAATTTGTGCATGTAAGGCGGTCGCATGATGCCAGCAACTCGAAAAATACAGCGATATTCTATGATTTCATGATTTATCATCCTTTCACTATATAAAGGTTCCTGAAGGTGCCTGAGCAAGTTTACCACTCACACATACCATGTCGATATCATCGCGAACGCTATTCTCTCATGAATGTTGCATACCTAGACAAAAAGTGTTTCTGTAAAACCATTTGAGGAATTTCCCAACCTGTCTTCAAAGATCAGTTTAAAAACCGCTTTAATGTAAAATAATTTTTGTGCTGAGTTTTATAAATTGCTTTACATAATTCACCGTTACAGAAATATTTTAGACACACATACATCACGAAAAGTGATATTTTTAATGAATTTCTTTTACATTTGGATTTTAAAATAATTTTACGGTAAGATAAATAGTGTAATAAAAACGAAACCTTTTAAATTAAAAGCTTGGCAACAAAAGATCAAATATTAAACGTTTTAAATTTGATCTTTGGTGGCCATTATTTCAAGCATGGTTGCTACAAATTATGTAATTAAGAAACTTTTAAAGCTTTTATTTCAACAGCATCAGATTTAAATTCGTCTGATTCTACTTGGTTTTGAGACACCACTTTGATTAGCGAATGCTGAAAATCTTATAGATAAAAGTCTAGGTATAGTTTCTCCCCGGTTTACCTCCCTTACCACAGAAGGCACACAGGACGGTGGAGATCGCAGAACAATCTCAATGAGCTCGGGCCTGGAGGTGACGGTTGGGTCTAGGGTGGTGGCACGTCGTCGTGTTCCCGCGCGCCTCTCTATAGAAGAGGAGGGATTTCAATCCCAACAATACGCCGGGGTCGCCTATGTTGGCGGCTAAGGTCGGTTGGAGTCTCTGGGATATCCTTTCTAGGGCACACCGGATTCCCCGGTAACGCAGGTCAATGTGACGCAACACCGTACGGTTTTAGTCGGTTCGAGTCCAACATATCCTCCTCATCGTTGGCTCCGGTGAGGTGAAGGGGGTTGCCGCAGGCATAAAAGGGAAAATAAAGAAAAAACAACGGAATTCTGATGTTATATTCAAAAGGGAAGCATGTTTTATAAACCCTTCGCTATTGGCTATATAAATTGAAATTGGAAAAACTCAATGCTCAATACAAGAATCTTGCGGTTTCGAGTCCCGTCCAAAGTGTCGACATTCTCCTTTTGTTGAAAAATTTAACACATTATTTGTAGATTGAATTTTACCAGTCATTTTAACGGGGCTTAAACATGATAGTCAATTTCTATCGACACGTACGTTTAAGATCAAATCTTCTATCCACAAGGCACAATTTGATTGTCAATCTAGTCAGATTGCTCATAACATTGTATCGTGTGTAAAGGGAATTCCACACGATACAATTTTATACATCGCATCTATATTCATACTTATATAATGTATCTACAGAGAACTGAACAAATAGTAGTTAACATTGGATCTGCAATAAGTATTCATAACGAAGTGCAAACGAGATAAAAGCCGGAGATCTCAGTCAGCATAATTTTCTTTTCAATAAGTTCCGTGTCGAGGTGGTGGGGCGAACTAACGACCTTCGTAGTGACAAACGCTCGCTGGTGTCGTGGAGTGGCATGTGTAAACGCGACGCGCGGGGCCAAACGGCGAGGAGGGGCGCGGCAGGGCGGCGCGACGGGGCAAATGATGTGGAACTGATGCGAGCACCTAACGATTGCTGCGTCCTTTTACCGTGACATTAGTGTTGCCAGTGCTGAAGAAGTGAATTCATACAGAGAAAATAAAAGAAAATATTGTTAGTTTAAGACAAATTTATGTTTTAGACATAATCTATATACTATTATAAAATTGTAAATTAGTTGTGTATGTACATTGGTGATATTTAAAAAATTATACTTGTGTTATGTTAAATGAAAGATTCTGAACACAAAATATATTTTTTGGAATTCTTGTCTATTTGTTCGCGTTGGACGCAAAAGCTACAAAATGGACTTTGCGATTTTTTCTATTAGACAGGTCTTGTTTGGACTTAAAATCTGCCAAATGTTTGATTGTAATTGGTTAAGTAGAACCGGAGATATGACCAAAAACGATAACCAACATTCGCGCGGGAGCCAAGGGTATTAGCTAGTATAATGATTTTAAAATTGTTAGGAAATTAGGGAAAAATGCCGTAAGTAGAAAATACAAACCTTTAAAGGTAAAAATAAAACAGATTTGGTTACAAATCCTCAACCAACAATAAAAAAAACGATCATAATCTTCAGAATCACCTTAGTCGAAATAAAAGAAAAATAAATATATTAAAAGATATAAATATATATATAATATCTGGGTAGTTTTTTTTCAACGTTTTCTAAAAATTAAACATAGCTAAGTTTCGATAGAATCACCCCGAAATCCCCTGTATACTAAATTTTCAGATTATACGTATATATAATTATGAACAAGAATTGCTCGTTTAAAGGTATTAGATTTTAAGATCTTTACAAAATTACAAACAACTGGAAGTACCTAGTAGAAGTAATAGTTTTTGAATCGTACTCTAATATTTACGTTAACCCTTTTACTAGAACAATGTTTAAAAACGGTATATTTACGGTTTTAACGTTTGGTTGGGCCACACTGCGTGACACCAAAAGGAATTATTTATGCCCCGCTCTGCACTATACCGATGAAATTATTTTCAGCTTGAATTGAGCCGCGGATTAGATTTTGTGGGCGAATGTGTTTACATTTATTCTGATGTCTAGTCACTTTGAGTAGAGTCTAAGGTGATGGTGAATAATTTATCTCCTTTTGTTAGGTTAGTTTGAGAATTGGATTAGATATTATAATATGTTGCTTCTAAAAACCATATTGAGTAACCGGAGTAATGACTCGTACTTTGGTCATGATTATAAAAAAGTAATTCTCAATTAACAGTCTGCACAAGACCGTGTTAAATGGAGTATGACGACAAGGAAGGCCAACCCAAAATGATGGGATAAGGTCTAATTAGAAGAAGAAAAATAAACAACTTGCTGGATTGAAAGATGTTTTGATGTTTAAACTTACGCAATATAAATAACAGTAAGACTTAGAAGACGTTGTCCTGCTGCAAACCACGACAGTCTGTGTTACATTATATGATAGGGCCGCAAGAAAAAAAAAAAGGTACCAATCGACTTAGCTTTACGTTTCATAAATAACATCGGGAATACAGGCGTGAAGTTATGTTATGTTATGTAAATAACATCCTACTGATATTATAAACGCGAGATATTGTGCAAATGTATGGATGTATGGATGCTTGTTATTCTTTCACGTATGAACGGCTGAACAGATCTGGCTGAAATTTGGTATAGGGATAGATTCTTGTGTAGAATAATTTTAATCCCTGGAATAGGTTTCCATGGGAAGTGCGAACGGGATTTGAATTCCACGTGGGCAGAGCCGCGGGCAGCAGCTAGTATGAGCAGTACTCTGAAAATTACAAAAATATGGAGTTTACATTGATTTATTGGTTTATTTTATTGTAAAGATCGTTTGAATATTTAGTTCTTAGTAACTTTTGAGGGTGATTATATTTCTCTTGTCGATTCGGACTATTTGTAAAGTGATTAATAGTCATAGTTCAGATTTGGTATTACTAACGGCTTCTAACTGTTCGTGCTGCATTCATTTTATTCACCTAATCCACCAGCCAATCCTAAAAATCCATAGAATCCTACAATCTAAATGATTATTCATCATAACACGGGTAAGATGATAAAAATGTGAAAGGTTGACTTAATACACTGTGAAAATGCTGAATTAGGTAATAACATGTGGATAAGAAAAAGCGTCGCCGGCATAAATTGGTGCTGAGTCTCCAGTGAGGCGCGAACGCATTAACCGTCCGCCACTGACATATATTAGGAGCGTTTTCTTACCCATGAGTACGAGGCGTGTGCGGGGCGATGGCGTGCGACCCGTGTAAATGATGCGGAAAAGATGCTGAGAATGACTACCTCTTGATCACAGAATAGGATGTCTGACATAAATATACCACTGAGTTCATCGACACTGAAAACTATCTAGTGACACAAAGTCATTGCTTTGTTTTGGTTTTTGGTTGGATAGATACACAAGGTCTTGTACTTCAAAAAAAATCTCTATAGATTATTTTTTAGACCTGCGAAAGAAAATTTGGCTTTGTATTGACCTCAAAGCTACATTTTCTGAAAGCTATTTTACAGAAGTCTTGCTAGTAACATAATATATAGCAGTACATGGATAAAATCACGCCTTTCTTCCGCCAGGGCAGGCAGAAACAACATCCTTTTTAGTATCTGCTTCTGTCCGTGCACGTAACCACCGATATAAAGTACCTATAATAATGTATATAGCACACAATTCACAAAGGACAACGTATGTGTTAGTTCATCGCCTGAGCACTGACTCCCAAAATACGGGTGTGTAACGGTTGATATAATAACAAAAAATCTAACGTTCACTTGACCTTATTTCAGTTAATATACTTTTGTTTACTATAGCGATCAATTGAGATAATGAATCGTTGATATAATTTCAGTTTATCTAATTTCTTATGATATAATGAACATTTCCTTTAATGCACATTTGACATAATATTAATGCAGAACATTATTCATTTACTATAATACTCATAATCTCTAAGTAACATTTAATATGATAAATAATATGATAAAGAATAAAAATGAAAATGAAAGTAATACATAATATTGTAAGTTCCAAATCAATTATGGTTAATATCCCGACTCAGAGCCATCTGACTTAGATGGGTTAGGTTAGAAGATTTAGTCTTTGTGGTTTTTAAAATTATATAAAATGAACGTTATACTAAATGTTATTATATTATAGGAATATTAGATGATATAAAACATTAGGTCATATGAATTTAGGTTACTTGACATTATAGCATATAAAAATTATATCATATGAACGTTATTTCAAGTGAAATTAGAGCATTTGTTATTATACCAAACATTACATACCTACCCCCCAAAATACAGGCTTCAGCCTAGTTTGGTAAAAAAGTTACAGTACATCATGTGAAAAACAAACCGCTTAGTTTTAAGATTTTTATTGTTACTTTATTTTTGAGACAATAAATTTTTTATCATTATGTCCTTTATTAAATTTATTTTTATAATTATTATAATTAGGTATCTATAAATAGCCTACTAAAACTAAACTAGCGCCCCACCCCCAAACCGGGAAAAGACGGGGACACCGTGGTCCCCAAACCCGAGGGGGCCATCTCGAAACCGGAGATATCCCAGGGTCAGTCGGGGTGCGAGTGATATGCTCTATGGGCAACCTTACACCCTTAACCGATCTTAAGACCCGAGACGGCGAGTGGTTTTAGTCGGTTCAAGCCCGACATAACCGCCCCCGCTGACCGGCGGGGAGGTATCCGAAGGGATTTCCGCACGAAAAAAATAAAAGGTATCTACATAATAAATACATGAAAAAACATTAGTAAGAATTTTGGAAGACAAAAAAATAAATCGTGTAGCAAGTAAGGTCAAATTATTTATCAACTAACGAAAACATTTGCAATAGAATGACCTTTATAAGCAATATTTAAACCAAATTGTTTACATACCAAACCCTATTATGGAATGCATAACTCTTATAAATCCTTTTTTCGCCCAAATTTTGAGAGCTTAAAACTAATCTTTCTATTACATGAATAAATTTAGGAATAATAAATAAATTTATTTTCTGCAATTGTTAATATGATGAAATATATTGTATTCTGTAAAGTAGGTACACAATAATTCACGACTCTATTACTAAAAAATAAGATTTGATTGTTCAACAAGCTAGATTGAATGTAATTATCTAAAAGGAATGAATACACCGATTCATCGCGAACCATATTTTCTCCCCTCACATAAACGATATCGTATTAAATTAATAAGTCGTTGGGCGACCCCCAAGTGGCGATATCTGTGAGAAAACAGACTTCCCTTGAACGTTTCACAGTTATCTTTCTTCCCCTTCCCTAATCTTTATGAAACACTAATGTTCTATTATAACACTCGTTCTGTTCTGATAGGGGCAAACCGCTTCTTGTGGAGTCCGGTGGATGCTTACGGGCCGACGTATTATTATCTATGTATTTCATTTCACCCGTTCAGTATTAACTGCCAAAATGTGTCAGAGAATTACATTTAACCGCAGATTTTCATAACATAACAAGAACCAATATACATAATCGTAATTCCACATTGCGTAATGATAATAATAATGCTACGGACCCTAAAAATTATAGACCGATCACATGTCTTCCTACGGTCTATAAGCTTCTTACATCCATCCTGAGAATAAAAATATCTTCACACTTAAGGGACAATTCTATCATGTCTATCTCTCAGAATGGATGTAGAAGTGGGGCTCGGGGCAATAAAGAACTCCTTATAATTTATATGGCCAGTAGCCAACAGGCACGCCGTAATCGTAAGGCCCTGGCGACATGTTCGATAGACTATAAAAAGGCCTATGACTCCGTGCCGCATACATGGCTCTTGAGGGTGCTTGAGTTGTATTTAGAAATGTATTGAGAGAATGTATTTAAAAATGTAATTTATATGTATTTTAAAGTTAATAAAGGGAATATGGAGCAAACGAGTCCAGAGACCACGAATCGGTAAACGGAAGGTGGGACGTCCCCCAGCAAAATGGACGGACGACCTGAAAAAGGTAGCTGGGATAGACTGGATGCGCAAGGCGGAGGATCGGGTGCTATGGCGTAAAATGGGAGAGGCCTATGTCCAGCAGTGGACTGCAATAGGCTAATTGATTGATTGATTGAAAGGGAATAATAATCGTATTTCAGAATGTGTGTGTGTGTTCTTGGGGTCCCACAAAGATCCTTGGGGCAAGCCAATCTCTTCTGCAAGCCGGTACACATCCTGAATGACGGACGATTCTCTGGCGTAGGCTTTCCTTTCCTATTGGAGAGGTCAGACGGCAGTCACTCCCATATAAACCGTATAAACTAAACCAAAATGAGGAGTTAGCGGACCCTGGGCTCCGATGTGAAAGCTTCTGATGCAACCGGAAAAATGCTAAGATGATGATGAGAATTAGCCGCTAAAATCTCTATCTGAGAGTTACAATTAATCGCAGATTTTCGATAGCGAGCGGACACGCGGGTAACAGCTAGTATTTCAGAAGAGTAATAAATAATTATATAGAAGTGAGACTAGCGCCAGTCGCAATCATGATCAGATTAATAGCCTACCGTTTCATCTATTTCTATACAAATATTTACACTGAGCGGGAATCGAACCTGCGAGCTCTGACTCAGCAGCCGAACTTCTAGAACACATGTAATGTTACAAGCTATGTTTATTTTGGGTCTAGATAGCGTATCGTTTGTCCCAGAATATTTATAGGTTTTCATTACTAGATTTTATCGTAAAGTCAGATATGCGCTACCGAACGATCGAACTTGAACTGTCAGTATGAGACGGGACACTTACATAATTATATACTCAATATTCTTCATTCTACAGATTTATATTAAAATGCCATGTTTTGTAATTATTGTTGAAGTCTATTCGTATTTCCAAGCACTGTTATTGTTCTAATACAAAAGACAGTTATAATTATTTCACTGATAAATTCTGTATTCAAATATGTAAATACGAATTTATTTCCCGAATATGACTAAGCTATTATTACTGTAACCACCGAGATTGAATATGAAATTGTATTTCATATTTATTTACCCATTAATAATAGCCTTCCCCTTTCCTATTGTCTCCTTGCCTGCCTCCCTCCATCAACGTGCCGGGAGAGAGCGCTTTGAAATGGTGACGCATCATTTTTTCACTTGTGACATATAAAAGAATAATGAAGTAAGTTCAGTAGACAGTGTTTGGAGATAAGCTGTGTCAAGTTTGAAGATCAATGAAATAGTGTCGTTGCATAAGATTTTTAACAGTTTCTTCACAATATGACTGAGATTAATAGATCCGCGGCAATAAAAATCTAGTAACCTGCTTCGCTTCACTTATATATGAGCTTTATAACTGAAGCCATAGTAATTTACACATAATAATACATAGCCTATGTCCATCAGGGATAATGAACCTTTCAAATAAGTTCAGTTATTCCGAAGATTACCCTAGACATACAAACAAACTCACAAAATTCGGACTCTTTATAAATATTAGAATAGATATATTTCTCTTCTGAGTATATCTCCTGTAAAAATACCCGTAATACCTATCTTAAAATATAATACATAAAACATAAAAACATAACTTCACCCCTGTAATCCCGAAGGGGTGGACGGAGGTGTATTACACACCCACGATATAATAATATAATAAACATAAAAATGTTTGTATGTGGCCCCAGTAGGACTTAAAGAATCAACCTCATCTGCAAGCCAAGCCAACCTCACCTGTAAGCTGGTATACCTGCTGATTGACGTACGGCGCTCTGCTATAGGCTTTTCTCGGGCTCGGGAGGTTGAAGTCGTATGAACAAAATTAAAAGAAGGAACAAGAGTAAACGGATCCCGGGCTCCGACGTGAAAACCTCGGATACAACCAGGAATAACTCCTGTATAAATACTCGTAATACGTATCTGAAAATATTCCCAACTGTAGGCACTAAGGGCTGCTCATAAAGGGTTAGAACTTATGTCATAACCATTTGTGTAGGATTGTCTGGAGATATAGTCAAATGACTCCGGACAGTGGGCGGTCACCTCCACCCTTATCGGTAGTGTAATAGCCGCTGGTACTCATTCAATGATGCGGCAATTTGTTTTCGTATATGTATGTTTGAATGAGTTTCTATATTACGAGGATGTGAGTGAAGTTTAGAATTAGAGACAAGAGAGAGAACAACTCTATAGTTAACACTTTACAACACTACTCGCGCAATATTGTTTAGCTGCAATATACAGATTGTACAGTCAACGACAAAAGTTGGTTAGCACTAAGATACTTACATACCCTTTTTACGAGTCGTAAATTGGAATAAATTTACCAAAAATTGATGTATAAGTACACATATAATTTATGTAATCGATGTTTTGTTTATTATTTTATAAAATGTTTAAGAGTAAAGATCCTACTATATCCTACTATCCTATGAATACTATAAACTAGGTTGGACCCGCAGCTCCGCCCGCGTGCAATTCTGATCCCATTCCCATGGGAAACTATTCCAGGGCTGAAAGTACGTGTTACTCTAGACTACAATCTATCCCTGTACCAAATTTCAGCCAGATCCGTTCAGCTGTTTTTGCGTGAATGAGTAACAAAAATCCATGTATCCTTACATCCAAACTTTCGCGTTTATAATATTAGTAGGATGTAAAAGTGTTTGAAGATGTTTGAATGTTTGTTACTCAATCGATTCTTGAGGTATTCAGAATCATTGGTATTGGCAGTTCCTAGGCCCATCCGGTTATGGAATGCTCTGCCAATATCGATTAGACGGGAACAATCAATGGTAATCTTATAAGGATGGTGAAAGAGCACCCATAGCAGTAGATATTATATTCCTTTAAGGATTTTTTATTTCATGAAAATTTTACGGAAAAAAGCATATTCAATATTTACATACATTAGTTGGTCGTCCGTAATGAAGAAGAAGAAAGTGAATTTTTGCGAAGCTTTTAGCAATAGTACTCAAATTAAAATCTTGTTTTTTTTTTCGCGTTATTAAATCCCGAACCTCGTTACTGATTAGATCTTTCCTCTTTAATAAAGTAATAGCAGAATATTTAGTTTTTCTTTCATAAATTTATACCACCTGTAGGTATACAATGTATTTAGCTTACGAGTCATTCTAGATCTCACCATATCTAAATGAACGTTATCGATCGTGTCAGTGATAAACTTGAACACAAAACGTTAACAATAATGTCGTACGAGTATAATGCATGCTGCTCTCTCGAAACGTCTTCAACAAGGAGAACTAGGAATTTCATTGAAAATTGTGGAATTCCATATAGGAATATTTGATCGACAAGTGATATGCTAAATGTGCAGACATTTGATTGAAGTTATATTCTGCACGTTTTACGTTTGCGTATAAATATATACAAGTTACTCGCGCAGTTTGCTAATGTTTAGCTGGAGCTGTAGATTGCTTTTCATTAGAAAGGTACATGTATTACATGTAAGTTATATTATATACACAAAAAAGGTCTCAAAATGGAAATCGCGGTTCTAAATTGTGGAACTAAGCAAGCAACTCCCTGTTCTTATTATTCGAATAATAGGCAAAATGGATTTCTTATCATTTGTTAATCACAACAAAGTTATCGCTTTAAGCTCGTCGTAACGACGTCGTGTCCCCGACGCAAACAAATAGCTCTCACGCAAATTGAATACAAGATATAAATCTAGCGTTCTCCTAATAACATGCGGTGGATTTCTCTGCGGGCCGTTTTATTTCAGCCCCACAAAGCCTTCGACCCAGTAAATCCGACGATATCTCGGCAAATGCGACAGAGTGCCACTGGTATTCGTTTTGCGGGACGCACTTTAAATTTTCCGACTGCGAAAGGACGGATATCGCTGTCGAATTTTAAATGCCAACACGAGCCCCTTGCGAAAACAAAAACCCGAACGTTTGCACCGCACTTCGTTATGTATATAGTCATACAGAACTTCGATAAACGCACTCAAGCTAACAGAACAACTGAGCACTCAAATCGTCCATAAATTACAGTTACAATAAAACGATCTTAACAAATCTTTTAAATTGCTAAAAAAATTCAACGATAACAAATTATGTGATTTGTTTAAGTGTAGCGTCTTTAGTTACTCACACGTGTCCGCGTTCGTCTGTACTCCGACTAACACAAATGCTTGTAGACGCAACGTTCGCAGCTTTGCATAATGTTGCCACTTAGCGTGTTCCCCACTCAGCTGTGGTAATAATGCTGTATATGGAATTCATTATCAACAGATTTTCAAAATTAAGCTTGAAGAAACTTTTTGTAATGAGCGCGCTTGTCTTCCCGTTTTCGTATAGTATGTTGCAATTTAAATTTCACCAAAATGTGCTCGTTAAAAGCTTCATCTATTATTAAACCTGCAAGAAACGTGCTAAAAGCGTTTAGTCGGCTGCGTCGTGGCTGTTCTTTTTTGCTGTAAAGTATTTTAATTAAATTTCCTAGCTATAGATAGCGTATAGAAACTTACCTAGCCACTATTTTATTAATTATATCTCTTCACACCTTTCTACGAAACATTATCATAATATATCATAACCTATGATTCATAGGTAGAAAAACTACCGAACCTGCTTGTTTGTTTGTTAACTTTGTACATTTTTTTTCATGTATTTTATTTATTAATTTTCCATGTAACATCTTCAAGTAAATGGTATCATTAGTCGAAAGCTTCTAGGTTTAATATTCACCCAAAAGTATTTACCAGCTGAAATTGCTAAAAATCTATGCATATCCAAAATTAGCATTTGGGGTTAGTGAAGTAATTCGGGGCTGGCGCATCAGTAGTTGCTTATTACACTGCAGTAGCTCGTGCAAATTACTCTTTCTTTTTTTATGTGGAGAATAATAATATTATATTACCACGTTATGAAAATTTTAGACTTCAATATTTTTATCAGTGACCCATAACATAATATCGTTTGAGAACGATAAAGGAAATACTCTCAAGTTTTCAGAATTTTCATTGTGTTTGGGGTCCCACGAAGAATTTTTAAGATCATCAAGATCAACGGGACTGAAATGCGACGGGAAAAGTTGGTAAAAAGATGATGATGAAGATTCTCAAGATTTCTAAAAGGAGCACATACTTGGAAGTATTTTGAGATAAACTAAGTACTATAATTTTGTGCTTTATTAACAGTTTAAGCTCACATCAACTTACATTACCATGAACAAACGTGTCTCACTTACAAAATATTGTTACTAGACGTATACACACGATATACAGTGACACACATTATTATAGTCTACCACTCATGTTACTGGGTCCGCTCATCCTTGTTACATTGCGAAGAGTTCGCTTGGTGAGAGACATAGAAATATATTGTTTACTGGGGTCGGGTGAGGCGCGGGCAGTCCGGGGCCGTATTTATGGGCGGCAACTGCATTCACGCCGACACACCTTGCGGGCATATCTTGTAACAACCAAAGCTATTTTTTTCATAAGCATCTGTTTAATTATTCACTGCAATAAGTTATACGTTGAGAGGTTCAGGTGGTTGTTATCTTACCGTATTAATAGGTTTCATTATTTACCCATTGCTGTATACAGGGTCCCATAAAGGTCTTTCAGGTCCAAGCCAACCTCACCTGCAAGCAGCTAAGCCTGCTGATTGACGTATGAGGCTCTGATGCAGGTTTACCTTTCATGATTCGGAAATCAGATGGTAGTTGATCCCATAAAAGCCAAAACAAACTAATAATAGGGGGAACAGGAGAGCAGACCGCGGGCTCTATGGCGACTGGGATTGGCATTCGCATGAAGAAGAATTAATTGTCTCCTTTGTTGTTGTCCAATTTACTGAAATTCGTATTTTTTTTGTTTTATTGTGTCGTGGATCTTGGGCGTGCCAAGGGTTTCACTTCCTTGGATGCCCAAGATAGTGCGAAGTAGAGAAAGGAAAGCAGGAAAGTGGATTCCGGGGTCCCTGCTTCTTTTTTTTTTACGTGCGGAAATCCCTTTGGATACCCCCCCGCCGGCCAGCGGGGGTTGTTATGTCGTGTATCGACTAAAACCGCACGGTGTCCTCCCCAAGTGTCCGTTGCCGGGCACCACGGGCAAACCCTCGAAAGGATAACCCCAGGGTTACCGGCGGACTTTGACCGCCAGCGCGACCTCGCCTGGTGGGGTCGGGTTTTATCCCGATTCGGTGAGTTGGCAGGCGTGTAAGGGCACACACGACACGCCTCCGCCACGGCCTGCTTCTGTAAGGACGGCGAGTCGGCCAACTGCCGTCCTCAGGCTCCGATCATGGAGGTCGGTAGTCCCGGGCGTAGATGAGTCTGCGCCGTCTCTTTCGCGCGCATTACCTGCTCGCAGAAAGATGCGGTGGCGTGCCACTTGCTCCCGTCGGAGACCACGGCCCTCACCATGGTCTCCAACTAGAGAACGTCTACACCCAGGACCGCAACGAGATCCCGGCGTTGACTCGCCCACGCAGGGCACTCAACCAACGTGTGCGCCGTGTCTTCGCCAGGATCCTCGCAGTGCTGGCACTGCGGCGTTGTATCCCGGTGAATGCGCCACAGATACCTACCGAAACACCCGTGTCCAGTAACCATCTGGCACATCCGGTAGGAGAGGTCCCCATGGTCCCTCTCCAACCACTCCTTCATGATCGGTCTCACCGCCGCAATGGTGGATTCCCCCCACCTTGGGTGCTCAAGTCGCACCCTCCATGTCTCCATGAGTTCCCGGTGGAGCTGGGACCGCTGAGCCCTGATTTCTCGGAGTTCCGGCCTATGGCCCCGCTCCAGCGCCACCTTGCGCCACTGGTACAGCAGCGCAAGGGCTCTCGCTTCGAGGTCCCATGGAGGGGTCCCGGCTAGGAGACATGCCGCTTCGATGGAGATCGTGCGATACCCCGCGATACCCCTCGATGACTCTGACGGCCATCGCTTTTAACGGGCTGTTTAGTACAGCCACGATGCGGGCCGCCAGAGTGTCCGCCCATACGGGGGCCCCGTACAGGGCCAAGCATCGCACGATCCCCAGGTACAGTCTCCTAGTGGGGGCGTTGGGTCCCTTAACGTTGGGCATTAGCCGCGATAGCGCGGCCGCAGCCCCCCTCAGTTTCGGGACCAGACTTCGGAGACGAGGTCCGAAGTCCCATCGGCTATCGAGTACGAGCCCAATGTACTTCTTCGTGGGCTTGATACCGATGCTTACGCCCCCGAAGGTTATGCTGGTTCTCGCAGGTGGCCCCCTCCGAGGCCCGTGGAAACACATAGCCTCGGATTTGTGAAGAGCCACCTCGAGTCCCAGCCGCCGTATTCGACCTACGACTTGAGCAACGCCTGCCGTGGCCTTTAGTGCCGCGCTTCGGTTCCGCCTCTGCGTCGACATCGGCAGGCCTGGCCGATGATGGAATCCAGGCCTGCACTATGGACTCCTTCAGGAGAGCGTCCCGATCCTGCCTCTGAGCGCCCAACGTGGATCCGAGGGATTCGCAATAGTCGGCGGCAGGTTAGGTAGCGGGGAGACATTGAACTGAATGTACCTGTGGTCGGAATTCGTCTCCTCCTCCTCCACCACGCGCCAACCCTGGACGCGGCGGGCGAGAGCAGGGGTCGCGAACGCGACATCCACGACCGAACTGAGCCCCCACCGCTCCCAGGTGGTGACACTCCCCCGGTTGAGGACCTCTAGACCACGGGTGTTGGCCCAATCCTCCAGTACTCGCCCCTTGTCGTTGGTTTTCCGGGAGCCCCAGGCCAGAGACCAGGTGTTGAAGTCTCCCAGGACCAAGACAGGGCGAGGACGGTACGCCGCGAGAACGATGTCCATTTCCGCGAGCCTTAGCTCAAGGTCGTACTGGTCAAGGTTTGGCGAGAAGTAGACGGCCACGACAGCTAAGCCCCTATAGTCCGCCGCGACACAGCCTCTGCCCCTTGCAATGAGTGCAAGGCCCGAGGTGTCCGCGGCGGAACCCCCGAAAACGGTCGCTACGCCGTCTAGATCCACCGGGCTTCCAGGGTGGTCCCAGTACGGCTCAGCGACCACGACCACATTGATAGACCACTGCACGGTGCTCTGGTACAGAAGATCCTGACCACCGGAGCAGTGGTTTATGTTCGCTTGCAGGATGCGGATTGGTGTGTCCATTATTGGACTTCCATTTCCGCATCCCGCCGTGTATGTGGCCGTTCCTGAGCTTCACCCCCGCTACCCGTTGCGGACGAACGGGGCTTTGGCCTCGAGGCGGCGCAGGTTCTGCTGTCCGCCCGGTACTCCGCCGCTTTGCCCTCCGCTACGCATTTGTAGCAGTGCAGCGGAACATCAAAAGCACTGGCCTTGTGCCCTGGCTGACTACAGCGGAAGCACCGATCCCCCACGGTGAGCACAACGCTGAGATGATGAATATGATCTAGGCTCATATAAGAAATTGTATCGTGTTCACTTCTAGTCTACAGTAATTCTATGTGCTTACGAGGACGTGGAACTAAGCGTTACTTATTGTTCTGTCCGGAATAAAGGAATTGCGAGCGAATGTTCACTTCTGGGTTGGATTTACAACAGTCACTGACGAATTGCTACTTTATCGTTAACAGTGTTCGATTTAATTCACTTTCAGCTACTACTAAGATGCAAAGAAAAATAATTAAATATTCTTGAATCTTTTTGAAAGTTTGTGAGGATAGATGGATGTATGGGTGTGCGTGCGGACTGTTGAACGAATTTAGATGAAATTAGACACAGAGATAGATTATAATTTGAAATAGCAAATTAGCTACTCCAGATCTCCGATTATGAAATGGAGCCACCATATCAAGGATTTATAGCAGCGTGCGGTAATCCCTTCGGATACCCCCCCGCCGGCCAGCGGGGGTGGTTATGTCGTGTCTCGACTAAAACCGCACGGTGTCCTCCCCAAGTGTCCGTTGCCGGGCACCCCGGGTAAGCCCTCGAAAGGATAACCCCAGGGTTGCCGGCGGACTTTGGCCGCCACCGCGGCCTCGCCTGGTGGGGTCGGGTTTTATCCCGCTTCGGTGAGTTGGCAGGCGTGTGTAGGGCACACACGACACGCCTCCGCCACGGCCTGCTTCTGTAAGGACGGCGAGTCGGCCAACTGCCGTCCTCAGGCCCCGATCATGGAGGTCGGTAGTCCCGGGCGTAGATGAGTCTGCGGCGTCCTCGCCGCAGACTGCGAAACTCGGGGGGCAGGGTTCTGTCCCGCTCCCTCTCGCCGTCTCTTTCGCGCGCATTACCTGCTCGCAGAAAGAGGCGGTGGCGTGCCACTTGCTCCCGTCGGAGACCACGGCCCTCACCATGGTCTCCAACGAGAGAACGTCCACGCCCAGGACCGCAACGAGATCCCGGCGTTGACTGGCCCACGCAGGGCACTCCACCAACGTGTGGAGCGCCGTGTCTTCGCCAGGATCCTCGCAGTGCTGGCACTGCGGCGTTGTCTCCCGGTGGATGCGCCATAGATACTTACCGAAACACCCGTGTCCGGTGAATATCTGGCACATCCGGTAGGAGAGGTCCCCATGGTCCCTCTCCAACCACTCCTTCATAATCGGTCTCACGGCCGCAATGGTGGATTCCCCCCACCTTGGATGCTCAAGTCGCACCCTCCATGTCTCCACGAGTTCCTGGCGGAGTAGGGACCGCTGAGCCCTGATTTCTCGGGGCTCCGGCCTATGGCCCCGCTCCAGCGTCTCCTTGCCCCACTGGTACAGCAGCGCAAGGGCTCTCGCTTCCAGGTCCCATGGAGGGGTCCCGGCTAGGAGACATACCGCCTCGACGGAGATCGTGCGATACCCCCTGATGACTCTGACGGCCATCGCTTTTAACGGGCTGTTTAATACAGCCACGTTGCGGGCCGCCAGAGTCTCCGCCCATACTGGGGCCCTGTACAGGGCCATGCTTCGCACGATCCCCAGGTACAGTCTCCTAATGGGGGCGTTGGGTCCCTTAACGTTGGGCATCAGCCGCGATAGCGCGGCCGCAGCCCCCCTCAGTTTCGGGACCAGACTTCGGAGATGAGGTCTGAAGTCCCATCGGCTATCGAGTACGAGCCCAAGGTACTTCATCGTGGGCTCGATGCCGATGCTTACGCCCCCTACGGTTATGCTGGTTCCCGCAGGTGGCCCCCTCCGAGGCCCGTGGAAACACATAGCCTCGGATTTGTGGAGAGCCACCTCGAGTCCCAGCCACCGTATTCGACCCACGACTTGAGCAACCCCTGCCGTGGCCTTTAGTGCCGCGCTTCGGTGCGTTGCTCCCCGCGCCATAACGAGGGTGTCGTCAGCATAACACGTTATGCTGACACCCTCGAGCAACGAACCGCGCAGCACCCAGTCGTATCCGATGTTCCACAGGAGTGGCCCTAGGACCGACCCCTGCGGAACACCGCACGACACTTCTCGCCGCCCTGGTCCTAGCCAGCTCGGGTAAACTATGGCCCTCTCGGATATATATATCCCATGACCAAATTTAACTGTAAAAACAGACTCACTGTAGCATACGCACCAAGCCGAAATAACGTGGCAATACTACACACGGACAATTGCTATAAATTCTCAGAATATGGAGGACTGCAAGATATCAAGAAAATATACTATAGCGCGTACCTGGGTATGCCTCTGTATCTTCACAGCTTCCACCTCCTTCAGCTCCAATTAATGGTTGAACTTCAGGTGGATCCACCACACACATATGAGTTCCACAGAGAGGAGACAGATTAGTCGATCTCCAGCCGTTGTTGGTTTATACCAGGCTCGAGGGAAAGCACTTTCACAAACAGATATAGCTCCACAATTTTAATAATACGCACTACGTCGCAATCGGATCGCAACTGCTTGTCATTGACAGTACTCGCATACCCTCAACATCGATATTTATAACAATAAAATTAAATTAATAAAAGAAAGTATGGTGCGTGGTACTGACTGTTTATGATAACGAAACACAGGGGTTACAAAGTAAGACCTAACAGACACAGACACAACCACATAGAAACCACACTCAGAGTTATCTTCTTAATATATAAAAATGAATTGCTGTTCGTTAGTCTCGCTAAAACTCGGGAACGGCTGGACCGATTTGGCTAATTTTGGTCTTGAATTATTTGGGGAGGTCCAGAGAAGGTTTAAAAGGTGAATAAATATGGAAGTTGTTATCGATTGAGGCAGTACGAAGTCTGCCGGGTCAGCTAGTAAGTAATAAAAGATAAAACTTTTCTATGTCGTATTAAAATCTAACAAACTATGTAACAGCACCATTTTTGCATGTTTAATAGTTTCAACATCGATACAATATACATATTAATTCATACCATAAATACAGAAATACTCTACCACACGCGCAAATAACACAAATACACCACACACTCACACCCACATACATAATGTTAGTTAAGTCTAGATATAATATTGTACTCCTAGCATATAAGTATAACTTAGCGTATTCCTAAATCGTCGTTTTATATCGTATTCCTGTTTACCTACTTGGGATTCCAGTATTTCCTATTGCTACTTGCATATACGCCATAGCCCCTACTGCATATGCGTGACAGGGACCGACTCTCTACTTCCCGTAATACAGGTTCACGCCTAGCATGAGAGTGGGGATATTATTTTTGCCATGCGTGCAGTAACTTTTGCTGAACTATATCATATTATTATTTGTAGTAATATTGCCACTTTTTGATAAAAATAAAGTTGTTATTATATAATTATTTATCCCGTGCGAATAGGCCAGTGGGTCACGAAAATGGGATCATTATTTCACGCGCGCAAAGCTGCTAGTAAGAGCTAGTTATAGAATTAAGAGAAAATTAATTTAGCGAAGAAATTTCTAGAAAAGTAGGTTGATAGCGGGTGCGCGAGTACGATCTACTCTTCGTACAGCATAAAGCAAACATCAAGAGACGTTCTTTTGCTACAGTGAGTATAATTCTTCGTGAACGTTAATTAACTTTTTATTTTTCCGTTCATCGCAGCGCTATACTGTCGGACACACTGTGAATACGTACTGGGAGAAAAAATACAAAACAATTACACCGCAGCAACAATTCTTAACGACCAGACATTCGAGCAGCGGAATTACAAATGGCGCAAAATTATGAGGAGCTTCAAATAATCATTAAACATAAACGCATAATGGTTTCCCATTCAAATGATAGCTCTTGGCAGTTAACTGCCTCTGTAATGTCTCAACACAATCTCTTCTGGAGAAAATTGTTACGTTTTAGCAGGGATTTAATGAATTATTACCTATTAAGTATAGTAGATAATATATTTCTTGAGTTGTGAAACTCAAGAACTTTAATTGTTGCTTGTATATAGGGTATTTATTTAACAGACAAATAACAAAATTTTATCACTGTTGCAAGCTAATTTGTAGGCCACTTCAAGAGGAAGATCTTCTGTCTATTTTGTTTCTTGAATTATATCTGTAAATCAGTTGTCTTAGACTTTTAGTGTCTTTTTGGTCGTATTTTTTAGGTAGATTTCGATGAAATCGATCTACCTATTGGTTTCTTGACTACTGTCGAATTTAAAAAAAAATTCTTCATATGAGGTCTAGTTATGACCCACTGAGTTCGAAATGACCACTGGTCAAAAAGTTTATATATATATATATATATGTGTGTTTATGTATGGTTTCACTTCCCAAAATTTGCGGCACTCTCACGGTCGCATTTTTGCCCCGATCGCTTTCAAACTGCGGTCAAAAATTGCTTGGGTGTAAACTTAGTTTAATTTCGTGAACGGGTGGAATCCGGCCTAAGGGGACGGTAGGTCCTCACTTTTTGTGAAATCAGTTTTTCCTCAAAATTTCACGTTCCATGAAAGATATTCGAACCGTTCTAATTTTATCCCATAGTATACATGAATACCAACAACTTTTAAACCTATAAGATTAAAACTTTAACTAAAAGTGGAGGGGGGAAATACAAAATTTTTCGGGAAAAAAATCATAACTTCTAACCGGTGAACATTCTTGCAGTCGGAAACATTTTTAATCGATAGGCCATTTTTAAGTCTAAAATTTAAATAATAATATATATATAAATATAAATAAATAAAAATATAAAATAATAAATTAAGTAAAAAATGTCTGAAAAGTTTTTCGCTAAAAGTTACCGTTTTCGAGAAAAAAAAATTAAACATGTTAATAAAATAATATTAATTGCTTCACGAAATCTACCTGTGCGTTCCCCCTGCGGGAACGGATTTTTTAAAATTTCTGTCATTTTTAGTGAACGTAATTGATTCTAAAACATATTCTGGTTAATTCGTTCTTAAACGTGGTTATAATGCGCTACTCTTATGACATAGCAACATTTTGATGAGACAAATGAATAAAGCGGGAAATAAAACGTCTATCGCAAATTAAGAAATCTAAATGCATCCAAGGGTATTCAAATAGAGTAGGGAACAACACAAAAATAACTTTTTAATAATGAAACTAGTAGACCATATTATGAAGACAAATCTATGCTGCCTACTACTATAAAAATTATCTGTATTGATGTACCTATCTTCGGAGTCCAAATTTCAATTTCAATAAAATGCATATCACCTCAGACCTAAACCAAAACCAATGCAAAAGTAAGTTTTAAAATCGGTTCATGAGCTACGAATATATAGCTGGACATACATAATAAAATAAAAAAGAACAGATACAGATAAATATGGAACCTCGTTCTTTTTGAAGTTAGTTAAACATAATATGAGCTCAACTCAACATAGCTTCCTGAGTGGACGCTCAATAACATCCAATGTTACACTTCTTAAGATTGTACATCTGATGCTATGGGTAAAGTCAAGAAATTTGGATGTTGTTTAGGCTGATAATACTGAGTACTCTTAGCAATCACCAATTTTATAGACTGTATGCATTTTTATAGTTACGAGCTATACTTTGCACAAACAGCTTAAAAAAATCGATTCCATTACTAAAGCAGTATTATTGAAAAGGAAGCTTCATCTAGAATCCTTTTAATGTCACAAGCTTCACTACGGCGGTACCTTAACTTGTTAATATGTAACATTGATAGTTAAATTTTAAGGTAGATTAGAAGTTACAAGTTAATTAAAGGTTTGATATGAGGTTATAGTAAATTAAACATGAGAATAGTTTTACCTTTCATAGATTAATTATAATTATAAGTGGTCTCAAGGGTGAGTGACACATAGATTCAATTAAAATTTGAAGTTGAAGAATTAAAAGAAGGGATGTGAATCTGCACTTAGCTTGGTGTCCCCTGCCCGGCGTGTCGCGCTGGCACCAACCGCTGCGATCTCGCTCGGCGGATCTGAAGAGAGAAGGCAAAACTTTCAGTATGTGAAGACATACTGCTAGTGCAGGCCGGGCATACCGAAGGCGTTAGGAAAGGTGACAAGCTTCCCCAGGCACGTGATGGTTATGGTCATTATTGCGAAAGCAGGCAGGTCACAGCCTTTGCAAGCAGCAGGAACAGATGCACAGAAACATAGATGACACTGAAGGCTTACTGAAGGATTGTTCACCATGCGGTCACTGACCGCGTGGCCCGCACAGGTTATTGTCCTTTTGACAAGCGTGAAAAGGGAAAGCATGCCTTGCGTATAAGCTACACAATTAAAACACATAGATACTGCTCACGTAAAAAGCAGCATCCCAATTAGAAAACCTTGCCACGACTACAGAGGTGTAGTGTGGCATGATAACATTCTATATAATTCCAATACATGGATCAATGTTGGCAAGCCTCGTTCACTTAAAAAACGAGGCGATGCCTGGAGTAGCTTAGCATAGCAGTGGGAACCTGACGTGGCACCATTGGTGAAGATGAAGAGGCCACAGGGAATATCCCTGGTGGGCCATTGGTACCACGTCACGTGTTTTATAAGTCTAAATCGAATGCGAAAAAATGTCAGCCCATTAGAAGCTTTCTGCGACACCTCGCTTCTTTTTTGAACAAAAAGTATTTTTCTTTGAACGAAATGCAGTTTTTTAAGTGGTAAGTAAGATGGCTTATTTGAGTATCTTTAGAATTGCCTGTTGGGGTATTTAAAAATAGTAGAGAGAAACACTTTGTATTATTATTTTAGAACTGAAAAGTTGTCAACAGAATATTTCAGTATGCTTTTTTGTAGAACTTAAACTTGGGGGGTACAGGACCCTACCAACATCTTCGGGGCCCAAGTACACCTCACATGCTAGTCAGTGTATCTGCTCGCAATGAACAGAAGGCACTAACGTAGACTTTCCTTAAGGAGTTCAGGTGGCAGTCGCTCATGTAAAAGTCAAGAAACCAATCAAAAATAATAATTGGACCCCGGGGTCCAAAGGATAATATTTAGACACAAATGGAAGCGTACCGTATAGTGTATATAGGTTTCAGCTTTCGTGTTCGTATTAATTTATGTTACCTTAGCGGTAGAAATAATAATTGAAAAGTATACTTTATTTAATGTAACTATTTATTTCTTCGTGTACAAAAGATGGAATAGATTTATTGTATGCCTACCAATATACTTCTACTTGTTTTTTTCTAATAGTAGCATAGTCTAAAATATGAAGTGTATTTTTTTAAAAGATACTTATTGTAATAATTGTAAGTAGGACATAATAATATCAAGCCAAAATATTGTAAGATTTTAAAATTTCAAAGTAAAGAATATTATGTCGCGCCGTAGAGTGGTATCTTCGTAGCAAAACCTACGACACAACCTACGGCGTAGCGTAGCTAGCAGGTATAAGTAGTAGTATTTCTTTTACTACGACCTGAGGGCCTTGACAAGTGGCACAATCATTAGCAGAATAGAATAGAATCAATGTTTGGGATTGACATATGTTTACGACTTGTAATTTGATTCAATGAATACAATTTAAAATTGTTACCCAAATGTTGTTACAGTATAGTCTATACGATAAAACGAAACGTCAGGGAAGATCAATATTCTCCATAAAAATCGTAGCCAAGTGGCACTTTTGACAATCGAATACGACTGCTAGGTATGTACGATACTTGATGAACGCTAACACCTTGTAGATAACGCTAATAAATATCGAATGTTAGATAAAATCAATAAGTTAAAAGGAAAAACTAAAGAAATAGCCCACCAAAGTTTTTTATATTTTAGCGCACAAACTAAAGAAACCATGTCTAGCCCACAAAAGTTTTTTTTATATTTTAGCGCACTTTTACAATATCAAAATGACGTTTACTGACGAGACTATAGATAAGTTCGAAGAGTTGTCGTGCGAACGAATAGACATAGCGTTGGACAAGTTCTTGTACACTTGGCTACCAAATGGTTATTGAAATTGCTAAGTCATTAGCGCTTGTAGAAACAGAATCGATACGAAGCGTTTGGCCTGCTCTACAGACTAAATGTTGATACACGTGACAATAGTATGCTAACTGAACACTTGTCAATTTTATATTACACACAATACGTGTCTCATATAAAATTAACTACAAGCCCAATATCCACCTAATATTATGTGAGTGTAAAAGTTTGTGAGGATTGATGTATGGGTGTTTATTGCTCTTTCATCTAGAAACGGCTGAAATTTGGTATAGAGTTATATTGTGACCTGGAATGGCACATATTCTAATTTAATGGGATAAGGTGGGTGAAGCTGCGGGCAATAGTCAGTATTGCTCTAAAAGGAGATGTTTCTTAGCATTATATTAATATTGCAAGAAAGTTAACTAATAAACGCTTTCAATTTATTCATATAAAAGTAAAAAATATTTTTGATAGACTCTTTCTCTTTCTCTTCTAGCTTAGTGGTTAAGGAGTCGGCCTTACGATTGAGAGGTCCTAGATTTAAACACAAGTAATGTTTAATATCTAAAACACAACCGACGCTAAATGTTGTATCCTAAAATTCCTTCGCATCATCAGCGATTGGTAATGTTCCGAGAAGGCCTACCACGCTCTTGTTTTTATTTTCAATTTCGCTTATTTTCGCTAAGGAATTCACGTAACTATTGTACCACTGATATCTTTTTAGTTAATTAGTACCATCTGGCTAGATTATTGCCAGTCACCTCTCTAAATTAGGTACATCAAGAAATTCTTAGTGGCATGTGTATTTCCAGATGTGTAGGAAATACGAATGTCACCTAGCAATATGCGTCATTGTTTTTCTCATTTATAGAACAGTTAATTGACGTTGTCAAATGACATGACAGATGTGATATTTTTAGAATACTTGTATTTCGAAACGAGCTAAATTAAGTAAAATTAAAAAAAAAACAATTAAACCGCGTTCAAAAATCTAACTTTACATGAAAGTGAAAAATAACTAAGGTATAGATTTAATTAAAATTACAAAAATGTGCGTAAGACTTTTCTGTTGAAGTCGATGCCCAGCCAAACAGGTATAAGGCATGTAGGTAGTATGCGCAAGCAATGAAATGTGTAAGCGTGTGTAGGATTTCGTGTTGAGCGACACAATCCAAACGGGCAGACACATCTGGCTTGAAGTGAAAGGTCTAGTCCAGTTGAAACCGGTGCCAAATCTGAAGCACAACGTTATAGAGCATCACAATTTCCACATCAATCGATACGTCTATAATTTCAACCCATACCTATAGGTCTGCCCGTGTGTGATTCCGTCAGTGATTTCATCGCTTGAAACTATGTATATAGCTTGGCACCGACTTCAACAGAAAAGTCTTAAGCGCATTTTTGTCTTTTTGAATTACATCCGTAACTTAGTTATGTTTTAACTTTTTGAAATCCGTTTAATTTTTATATTAAAATTTTACTTATATCTGCCTCTTAAGTGTTCACGTTCGTAACAAATTTATCGAAAGCGACACAGCAACGGTTAATGAGAATAGTGATAAAAAGGAGAACCGTCTATCCCAAATGTAGGAAATTTGCATATAAAACTATTATCAATTAGAGTTTAGAATACTGCAAACACGGAATTGCCTAAATGCCATCCTGTAATGACAAAAATCTGGTGAGCACTGAAAACTAGAACACCATACAATAACGTATCTGTATCTACAATAAAGTATCTGTAGGTTCGACATAATTCTTTCTATAACTTAAACGAGACATTCATGCTGTATATCGTTAAGGAGTTCTATTTGCTTCCTCCGTATTCCTAGTCTAAAGAACAGGTAATGCGCGCGAAAGAGACGGTGGAGAGGGAGCGGGAGAGAACCCTGCCCCCCGAGTTTCTCATCTACGCCCGGGACTACCGACCTCCATGATCGGGGCCTGAGGACGGCAGTTGGTCGACTCGCCGTCCTTACAGAAGTAGGCCGTGGCGGAGGCGTGTCGTGTGTGCCCTACAGACGCCTGCCAACTCACCGAATCGGGATAAAACCCGACCCCACCAGGCGAGGCCGCGGTGGCGGCCAAAGTCCGCCGGCAACCCTGGGGTTATCCTTTCGAGGGCCTACCCGGGGTGCCCGGCAACGGACACTTGTGGAGGACACCGTGCGGTTTTAGTTGATACACGACATAACCACCCCCGCTGGCTGGGATGCGGGCTGGAAGGGATTTCCGCACGTAAAAAAAAATACCAGTACAACACGTTTGTGACTATATTTGGGTATACCTCTATATCTCATAGGATCGAAATAATGTTGTCAATAACTTAAACGAGACATTTATGTTATATCGTTAAGGAGATCTGTTGTTAGCCTTCGTAATCCAAGGTTAACCAATTCCAGCACTACCCTGACTACAATAATGTACCTTCCTTGTCACAAGTGCAGAGTCTCAGGGCCCTCCAACAAGGCGCAAGAGTATGACACTTGTCGGGGGGGCCTGAAACTATGCAGGAATACTTCTATGGCACCTCCTAGCGCATGCCCACTAACGCGGGTACCACACCTTTCATACTCTCAATTGGTCGACGTCCAGGTACACATGGACGTCATCCTCTTCGCGGGTGGCTAGATCAGCGGGTGGAGGGCTTACCCAGTCCCTCAAACCCGCAGCCACGCTCAGGGTGGCAAAAGGTGCAAGTACTCGCGCCTCCGGCGCCCGGTACGCCGACGGCGGCGGTTTGGATCAGCAAGGGGATCTCCCTTCCTGATCGGCTCCTCGCCTTCCTTCTGCGAGATGACGTCCTCGCAGAAGGATACGACCGCAGTGAAATTCCTTTCGCTGGCAGCCATGGATCGGACGATGGCTGTCAGTGAGAGGTCACTCCCTATGAATGCAGTTAGGGCCAGACGCTGCGACTCCTAGGCCGGGCAGGCCGCAAGCGTGTGCTGCGTCGAGTCCTCACTGCAGACGCAGTGGTGGCAGGCGGGACTCGATTCCCCCCTAGTGACCTTGAACAGGTACTTTCCGAAGCAGAGTGTGTGAGAGCCACACGTAACCATGCAGCTTCCCCGCATTGCATTGTATACCGTAGGACATTTCCATTGCTGCGCAAAACAAAAAATGATAGTCATGAACCTAACGATACTGCTATCATTTCACATTTTGTATTTGATTTTGAAAAGTTCCTTGGTGTATTTCTGGAGTCCAAAGGTTGGACCTTTGGTCTAATAGTCCAAAGTTCTAATATTAATGAAATTAATATTGTAGCGCCTCGAGGCTAAACCAAACCTAAAACAAAAAGAAGCGTCGGTAGCTCAGTGGTTAAGGAGTCAACCTTACGATCGAGAAGTCCCGGGTTCGAATCCTGGCCATTACACTACCGACGTGAACCAACTCCTAACACAAGCAATTTAGCTTAGCTGGAGGGGTTAGGGGGGATATTAGTAATTTCGGTTACTAATATTCTTTAAAAAAAAAACAAACAAACAACTGCAATATCGTCGAATATATATACTGAACACTTTTGCATACTCTTGAACCCTAGAGGCGTGATGTTATATTATGTATTATATTATACAATGACATAGTAGCATTCGCGGTTGATTTACTGCCGTTTATTGAAGAGTTTCGTTAACTGTCTCCGAAACTTTACATCTAATTTTGGCCTAATTTAGGGACCATTTTGGAATAAATGTGTCTAAAAAAAATATGCAAATCCAAGTGAAAGAGAAATACCCGAGCATCCATAAAAAATATAAACATCCAAATTGAGAACCTCCTCCTTTTTTTTAACTCGGTTAAAAATAGAAGCGAAAATGTGCTTCTACCACTGAATATTAGTACTGTCAGCATGTACCTATGTTAAATCTATCAGAATATTGTAACGCAAGAATTTTTAAGCACCACTTTTTCCTTTTTTTTCTTCTTAAGGAGTATCGGAGACCCTGTTTAGATTTCAGAATAGAACCTGAAGTCTAAATTATAGATAGCTTTTTATTGAATAGCTGCTAGATGATATATTGTTCTTATTATCGACCTAGGAATTCTGATGATAATAAATGGCTAAAACATTCAAAACTTTCTGAATATTTCATAGAACACGATAAATTAATTTTAAAATGTTGTAAATGATATAGTTCTGAGACCGAGATGGTTTGGCCAGCTTCCATCTTATTAAATGGTAAAACAATTAAAAGTTTTACGAACCGGCAGACGACGTAGTTTGAAAAACTTAACAAACATGTGCTATAAACTTTCTCTTTGTACCACTAATTAGTGCGATAATATCTTACTTTATATCACTTTACACCATACTTACTTACATACAGAGCTTGAACTTTCACTGTGACACAAATGAGGACGTATTACACATACATTTTATTGTAAAGGGAAAAACCAACTTTTTTCGCAAACAAAAAATGGACTTGACGATGATACAGAACTGACAACAGGGCAATAATTAGGGGATTTCTATTAGCTAAAACCTGCATTTATTGTGGCATATTCGTGTAGTCTTTTGACAAAATTAATTTGACGATTTTTGAAGGATTAGGCCATTGCTTACGAGAGTGAGATTTTCATGAGGTAATCAGATAAACTAAAGGATTTATGGAATAAGTCTGGATTGCCAGATTTCCACAGCCCGACCTTCCATAATTTTCCTCGGCTTGAACCCCGAAGATCTATGTCTCCCTATCCACATACTCCACATACAATTCATCTTATAGTGACTACCTGACATAGTTATAGGAATTATATCACTGTTCAGTGAAACAAAACTTGTCAGGAATCGTTTGGTATTAGCGTCCTCAAAGCACCTGAGGAGGCTGTTTTACTGTTATAATTTTTAACTGGGGGTTAATAATAAGTTAAATGTATGTATGAAAGTTTAAATGTAAATAAATCAGAGGTATAAAAAAGATGAAGTGTTTTTAAAACTCTTTATCTATTTAAACCTTTTGAAATATAATTCAAAACTTCAAAATTACTCAGGTATTCATGTAAAGTAGAATAGTTGGCGAAAATGGAGAGTGGCCAGTTGGGCCGAACTTTGTGACTGGAGTGCCGTAGTTGAGTATTTTAGCCACACTCTGGCGTTAAGGGCTCTTATGCCCGTATAGCACAGCCATTCCACAACCCTTTCATAGCACTCTGATGTTGTTACTCGATTGGTTAATGTTATAAGCGATATCAGTCTTTGCTTCATCGTCCATTACGTAATCTTGTGTGATATAGCTGACGTTTTAGGAACAAAGCTGTCCTACTAGAGTAGGTGTAGGATTTGAAAAATCTTCAATGTGAATTTAATAATACAATAATTCGATATTCATAAATACGACGAAGGAAAAGTAAAAAAAATGCAATGTTATGCTTCGTCAAATGAGATGTGATGGCAAGTTTTGCAAAATTAAGTTACTTTTAAATTTAAAAAATTATAAACCCCCGACATAGCTAAGAACACTCCCGACTAGTTCACCTTTGAAATCATCATCACCATCATCATCATCAACCTATTCTAGTCCACCTTTGAAATAAACAATACCAAATCGACATCCGGTTGGAACTATGATGCCCCAGACAAATTTATAACACTCCGTCGTTTTTGCGTCTGGGGTTAAAAAGACCGTTAAATAAATAAAAAAGCAATTTTAGGGCCTTGAAAAAAGCATGGAATAATTTTGAAGTAGTCAATCTTTATTAAAGTATGTAAATTAATGTTTTATAGACCTTGTGCAATAAATAAGTTGGGGACTCGGCGCAGTCACAAGTTCGTCCTTCAAAGCCACCCTTCGGCAAATTATTCATTCGATGACCAAGGACGGGAGTGACCCATCCTCTCGGATGATTAGTCTAAAACTAATTGATTTTATGGGCAGGCGCCGGGCGGGATATGCGGCGCGTTGTACGAATATTTACTAAGTACTAATCCATGGTTTCGCTCGACTTGTGGTTTTGTCATGTTTAAAGCGCGGCTGCTGATGTGATTTGGGTCGTTTTGACTTTATCATGATCAATGTAGTGTATTTATGTATACATATATTTATATATATAAATTTGTCTTACATCAATTAAATTATTATAGACCTGAGTATTATCAAGAGATACATATCCAAAATAATACTAAATTAAATTAACACTACACACTATTATTACTAAAATAAACTAAATTAAATAAATAAAATATTTACATGCATAATGCGTCGTGAAATTCCTCTACATCGTCACCGACCGGAAACGTTCCCAGAAGGCTAGCAGCATTGCCACGTTGAATGGCAATGCTTATTCTCTGTGCAAGATAATAACCAGCCCTTTGGTCACGCGTAGCGTCGATCAGCCACTTTGTTAAATCTTTGTACACAAAGCGGGCACTTGGGCCCCATGTCCCCAACGTTTCAACCCCAAACGGCTCAAAAATATAATCACCTGTTAAATTACAGTATTTGCGCCGTTTGAGGTTTTCCGCAGATGCAGCAGCAGCACCGGCACAGCCCGCTGTGCCTGAAAGATGTGAAGGCGCAAGGGTGTCGACGCATGTTGCATCCCACACCAAAAGTAATGTAAAGTATGTATGTAATTTAATATGTATGTTATGTATGTTCTTAGTACTTTTGTATTCTATTATTAAGTATGTTCTCTGCAATTGTACACTTGCACTTACTACCCTTTTGTTGCTGTTTCTCCTTTATCCCCCAAAGGTTTGCTGGGAGAAAACTCAATACTGAGTTAAGCTCGCCTTTGTACACCTAATTACAATTATGCCTGTTACTGTACTATTTTATGTGTGTACAATAAAGAATTAAGAATTAATAACGTCGTTTAGAGACGCAACGAATTTGTGCCTCAGGGTTGCGGGTAGTTTTTGGTTTCTCAGAGATTTCCACGTAAGACCGATTTGTTGGCACTGTTGTAGGTACCTAATCTTGAATAATAAAGCGTTTATGAATGTATTATAAGTTTCTTTAAAGCGTATTTAATAACAATATCTTGCTAGGTTTTATTATCTTAAAATAGTAGACTAGCTGTGTTGTGATTGTTGTTGAAATACTTACTGATCACGGTCCTGTTAACCACTGAAACCTACGAGTATTCATCTTTTAATCTGTATATTTATTAACCTACTTATCTTTATTGAATATGAACAAGAATAATGAATTAATTTGCAAAATAATAAATTGAAGTAAATTGTACAGGTTTGGTGGTTCGACTATAAACAAAATCCATATCAATTCCATTATTTAAGTAGTCTAGTTGTGTGAAATCTATCTATACTATTATAAAATTGTAAATTAGTTGTGTCTGTACATTGAAGATATTTACAAAAGATACTTGGGTTATGTTAGACGAACGATTCTGAAAACATTTGTTTTTTTTTGTGGAAGTTTTGTTTGTTTATCTATTTGTTTGCGATGGACGCATTTTGATGTGGTTATTTCTATTAGACAGGTCTTAGTTAGACTTAAAATCTACCGTTTGTTTCATTGCAGTTGGTTAAGTAGAACCGGAGATATGACCAAAAAACAATAGCAGGCTTCCGAGCGGGTTGAGCCGCGGGCATATGCTAGTTTGAATATAAAATGATGTATACAATACATAATCATTGTATCATCATACTCATTGTCACTGCTAAGTTCGGTTACCATACGGATATCGTATCGTAATCAAATTCTCATTAAAACCCACTATATGATTCTGATTACTTAACAATAACTAATGCAACCAAAGTATATAAGTAGGTACTATTACAATAAATAAATCAATAATAATTGATGAGAAATCGAAAATATTACAAATGTTGATATTGCGTGTTGGTAGCACGATCTGACAGAAGCATATGATACTGTATCGTCATAAGAGAGAAAAGGCGTAGTGGATTTTAAGCTCAGAATTAGGACATTTTGTGTTGTGTATTCTATTCTAAAAGAGTCCACTCAAAAATTATTCAATATAAAAGTAATATATACAAAGAATAACAGAATTCTCCTTATGGGAAACATTGGCAAAAATTTCCGATATTGATATGAAATGTTAAATTTGACAAATATTTTATTATCGAAATTCTGAACAAAGCGCAATTAAATTATTTCTTTAGAATTTATTTTAAATTTATTTATTTATAAACTCACGCCTATATCCCCGAAGGGGTAGGCAGAGGTGCTAGCACCCACATTTCGCCAGTTTATGTTTAGGTCATAATGTAGTAGGTGGCGAGCCTATTGCCATTACCCGGGCACTTATAAACCTGCGATAAATACACACATAACTTCGAAAAGCATCGAAAAGTCATTGGTGTGTGCCATGGTAAAATCTGGGATCGAACCCGAGACCTCGTCTCAGCAGTCCATTACCCATACCACTAGGCTACCGCGGCTATTCATTATGTTAAAAAATCTAGATCTGTATATATTATAATTCACATGCAATTTAAAGGCAATTGCAATAAAATATCAAATCCTAGCGTGGCGATAGCCCAGTGGCGCCCCGGGCACACACCTCTGACTTTTCGTAGTTATGTGTGCATTAATAAATGTTAATTATCGCTCGCTTAATAATGTGCCCGGTAGATGGCGATAGGCTCGCCCCCTATTACATGGGGACCTCAACATAACTGGCAAATCGTGGGTGTGTAATACACCTCTGCCTAACCTTTCGGGGATACAGGCGTGAATTTATGTTATGTTATGATATCAAATATTATGAGCCTTTAAAATGTCCTCTACGTTTTAGAATAAACTGTAAAATATTTTATCAAAAACGTGTACCGTGAGGGAGAATTGGAGTGTATCAGTGTTTCGTACTGCCCGTTGGTCCCAATGGGACGAATCAAAGAATTTTGAGTAAAATGTTAACTTGAATAATTTTATTAATATGATAAGAAATACAGTATTACAATTTACACACAGTTACAAATCAAGAAGAGAAATCAATGCGACAAATCACATAATTTATATTTTTACAATTCTGTGATTCACCCTATTTTGAGCCAATAGCCTGAAGAGCCCGATAACTGTATCCCTAATGTTGTCATTTTAATAGATACTAGCAAGCTAGCTACCTTAATGAAAAACCGGTGATTAAGAACGCTTCTAGCAAGTGCTAATTTTGTTGACTAACGATCTGCGGTTGCTGCGGCTGCTGATATCGATTAAGGTAAAGCTCACCAGTCTCTTACCTTGGAAGCTCATAACAGTTAATAAAATAATGAAAATGGCTAAGAGGCACCAGGTAATGATAACAGCGTTTCTACTACAGTACAGTTCTAGTTGACAACGCTAATTTCGCAATACTAAACACTCGCATTATTTGACATAATGCTGGAATGAGTTAGTGCCTATAGAAATTAAGGAACCGCGAGGTTTCCACTCAAATGCAAATATTTGTAGGCATATTTGGGGCCCCGCTAAGATTTTCGGGGCTCAAGCCAATCTCATTTTGAAACCGGAACACACCGCCCGAATAATCAACGAAGATTTGGTGAAGGTTTTCCTCTCGGGTTTGGGGGGTCTGACGGCAGTCGTGCACATAAAAGTAAAAACAAACTAATACAAAGAGGAGTGAGACAGCGAACCCCAGGTTCCAATATGCGAGCTTTGGATGCACAAGGAATTGGTACTCGAAGAAGAGAAACAAATATTTATAGCCATGAATACGTCTATTTGGATTAATCTGGGACGTTCTAATGATGGAAAAATAACATGCACGCTGTGTACGCTACCAGACATACAGACGGATAAGTATTCCAGTCTTTCCATCTCTGCCCGGGATAACATTCTCTTAGATAATGTTTTATATTAAGATGGGATACATTAATTTAGCTTGCACCTCGAACAAGCCATATTAAATAATGCTTCATCGGTGAATGCGATGCTTAATTAAAGTTGCACTGGCCTTTAACAATCCCGAATTACTTTTTCTACTTCTTTAATCGAGTTTCCCTTATCCTACCTGAAATCACTTGGCAACTTTGTTGCGGATGGCGACTTCCAAGATAACTTTTATCCTGTATCTCTTTGCTAAACAAGGCTTTCGTTTTACTGTGCGCCGCACTGTTCTCTGTTGTCACAAAACTTTGCCGAACTTAAATTAGTTATATTAAGTATCATCGACGTACCGTCACCACCAGCGTGTAAGACCTATCTTACGTATAATATATGCATATAATACGTTATGGTGCTTAGATAAGTGTATGTCGACAGCCCGTACTCCTACGTATAATTTGTAACACAAAAGTCGGCTTAACATGAATACATTTGGGCGCAAATTATCATATCTGAACGAAGTAAATGGGTTGAAAGAACGAATGTATATATTCATATTTAATTTATAAGAAATTTTAATCAGAACGTGTACTGAGATTATCTTGTCGAAACTTCACTATGGAATACGGGAGTTAGACAGTTTTATAAAAAAGAATAAACGAATAAATAAGTAATATACGGGAGTTCGTGAAATAGATTTCTCAACTCGCAAAACCTTTTACAAATTTTTACTTACTTTTTCCTTTAGAGGCTAATATCTGGACCTTTACGTTCGATCGAACGCACCCAATGTCTGTAATGGTGGCCATTACGAACATCCATTTGTCCGGCTGTGACACTACACATGTACTGATTTGTTTCACATACTCTATTTATATTTCATGTTCCATCTGAATACTCCAATAAATCATTTAAAACATTATATATAATTGTAAATTAGTTTGGCTGTTCATTGGAGATATTTAAAAATATCCTGTTAAGTATGTTAAATTACTCTTTCAAAGGTGAGCGCGGTTTGCAAGTACATTTTGGTAAGGTACATAAGGCCCAAAATGTACTTCCAAGCACCACAACGCCACTACAACAACTCTCCACCTCTCGAATTCCCTTTTGGCAGAACTTAGCAAAATTAAAAGAAAACTGTACTGATTTTAAAGAGGATTCTCCGTGGTGCAAGGTCTTTGGTAGCTCAAAACTTACAACTCTGCATTGGCCTTGTAGTACGGGAGAATTCTACTAGCGCTTGGGAACAATTATTAATCTTCGCATATAGGATTCTACACATCGCGAAAAATCAGACGAAGGCATCATTGATATCCTCTATGGCGCCAATTTATGCGCCTTGCGGAAGAAAGAGGGTCGCTTTCGTCCCATTGCCGTACGATGTACTTACAGGCGTATGGTAGCCAAAATATGTTGTAAATTTTACAGTGCAGATATATCCACCAAATTCAAACCCCTATAGCTCGGTTTTGGTTCTAAAGGGGGCTGTGAGGCTGCTGTATATGCCCTGTCAACGTACCTTGGCTGCGGCAAAGGAGAGGTCATTCTTAACGTTGACTTGAAGAATGCCTATAATTCAGTTAACAGGGACACTATGTTGACACAGGCCAAGATGGAAACACCCAACATTTTCAAGTTTCTTTGGCAGTGCTACAGACACCTTTCTAAATTACTCTTTAAGGAAAATGTTTTAGATTCAGCGGTCGGGTGTCAACAAGGTGACACTCTTGGGCCGCTCATTTTCAGTTTATCAATACATCCAATCATTAGAAAGGTAAATTCAAAATTTAACATCTGGTATCTAGATGACGGTACTCTAGGTGGTGATATAGACACAGTACTTAAAGATCTGGCTTTCCCGAAACACGAATTTAAACTACCTATTGGTTTAGAACTAAATTTAAATTCTAAATACTGTGGAGAAGCAGTCAACAGCCTTGGGCATCACGGCCTATCATGCGGCAGGAGCGCAGGACGCATCTCACGTCATGCGCACCTAAACGATATTATCCGCCGGGCTCTTGTCACCGCCGGTGTTCCAGCCGTGCTTGAACCTGCTAGTTTGGTTCGTGACGATGGCAAGAGACCAGACGGTATGTCTTTGGTGCCTTCGAAGTTGGGTAGGCCTTTGGGGTGGGACGCAACTTATGTCGACGCCCTCGCGCCTTCTTTCAAGTACGACGAGCTGCGCTTGTGAGACTCTGGCATCTGCGGAGACCCTCAACCGGCGCAAATATAATAAATTAGTCAGCAATTATATTTTTGAGCCGTTTGGGGTCGAAACACTAGGTTTGTGGGGTTCGAGTGCACGGTCGCTTAACAAAGAAATCGCTAAGCGATTGGTCGACGTTTCGCGTGACCAAAAAGCTGGCTTGTTTTTGCGCAAAGAATTTTCATTGCCATCCAACGTGGCGATGCCGCCAGCCTTTTGGGTACGTTACCAGTCGACATCGATGGGGAGGAATTCTTAGTTTTTTACTTTGCATGTACTCTTTTTTAGGATGTAAATATATGATATAATTTTCTTTTTATTGTACAGATAGTTAATATTTTCTCATCTCCCGTAACTATTAAGTGTGTACATATTGTATACCCAATAAAAATGATGATTACAAAACTAGCGACTAGATAACGAAACGCGAACACATAAAAATGAACATTCTGATTGGGAGTGCCGCTGTATGTGTATTCAAATATGAGTGATTCTAAGAAGAATGTCTCCCTCTCCTCTATACCCATCAGCCACCAAATTCCTAACCGCCAATTACACGTAACAGTGAGCAACCTTTGAATAAACTGAATTTTCTTCTTGTTATTTACAGATTGTGAATCACAATTGAGCTACCGAATGTGGGTTCGTATTTACCAACCCGCAGGTAAACTTTACTTGCAGTTAAAAAGAATTCGGGAAATTTTATCGCTCGTTAGAGACCTTAAACGCTGAGAGAGATCCGGAGCTTGAGCCGGGACGGAACACACTGGGAAAATTTCTTCGCCGTCAACCTCAACACTTTATATTTTCTAAGGAAATCAATGATTAATTCCTAATACTCAAACGTAACGCCACTCATCCGATAAATTTATTTAAAATTTAGTACCGAAGTTTTGTTATAGCCTCAAAGAGAATAAAATAAGTACCGATAAGTCGCATTAGCGCATCCACAGCGACTGTACTCGACCAGAACTTTTTTATGAAGAATCAATTCATATTTAAGTGTAGGAAAAGCTGTTTTAAATAATACTAGCCACCCGCCCTCGTTTCACTTTGGTTTATATGAGCTATTTTAACTCAAGCCATCGTAAAGGTAATTTTTATATAACGTAACGTTACACCTCGGGTTACATTGTTAGATTTTTAGTAAAATTCCGTTTTTTTTTTGAAAATATAATATAACCTATGTCACCTGGGGATATTGCTGCTTAACAGAAAAAACAGACAAGAACTCCAAAATAAATATTTTTCAGTTTGAATCGTTCATTTAACATAACAGAAGTTTTTTTTCAAATATCTCCAATGTACAGACAACTAATTTACAATTTCATAAAAGTACAGAAACTGACAGCTACAAAGTCTAGAAGGAATAGCACTTGAGATAGAGAGAAATATAAGGGAGAAACAAGTGTATGTAAATTAATTTGTGAATGAAATTTTTTTCCCTGTAGGTGTTTGTTTGAACGATGAATTTTCATATAGTTTTGTTTCCCGCTTATCACGTTAACAATGGATTTTCATAAACTTTTATTTTCCGCATATTTCTACGGAAGTAATAACTACATTCTGCCTTATTAAAAAAAAATTGGGCGTTTTCTGAGTAGTGTAGAATAAACTTTATTTTATACTTACAGTACTTAAGTGTAAGATATCAAATAATGGTAAATTTTCAATGAATATTATTTTAATTATTATGTGGCATTCGAAATGGGTAGTTAGTCGAGCTTATGGGAATAAGACTGAAAGCAGGCCTCAACGGAGTTGGGCAAAGGCTCGGTAAGGGCGTTTATGCATATACTTTGCTTGACACAAGACACCAAAAGTACAACTTCCGTGCTGGATACAAAACAAAAAGAATTGCTAGTCTGGTTTCGTAAAAAACTAAGACAATTTCCAATTCCATTCCGAGTGATGAGTTTTTTAAATTAAATTTACAGGCAAAATTAGCAAAGTAAATACTTCAAAGATATTCGTCTAAAACTATGCTATTTTCGCTATATAGCCTCTTCAGTCGGGCATTCGCAGTTTTCTTGGGGTTTATATGTATAATATATTCAAATTTTAGTTTTAGTATCTTACTTCACCTTTTCCAGGAACAGCCGTACGAGTTATAGCTACTCGAACTATTATAGATTTTGTACCCCAATTTTTCCGTACATAAGAGCTACATATACCAGCCCTTTTTACATTTCCTTTTCAATATACTATCTACCTTTTCTCCACACTTAATTCCAAAGTTCCCAGTTGACGGTAAAAGACTGATAGCTTATGAAGTAGGCCAAAAAATATAACTGGTAAATTTTCTTATACTTGCCTAACAATACAGGCAGATGTAATGAACCGTTTTAGTCAGTTCGACCCGATGAGGTGAAGTTCGAAAGGGTTTACTCAAGTAAAAAAACCGGTTCATCGCCAAGACTCGGACCCGCGCACTGAAGGTTCCGTTCAAAACTTGATTGACGGATCAACTTAACGCTGCTGTGGAACTTTTGTACCCATAAATCGCCATGGGTCGCGGTCGCAAATAAGTTTCCACCTAGAGGCGGAAATTTATTTTTTCAAGTTCGTAGGAAACAGGTCCTGACACACAGATAACGAATTGATCTTATAAGGGTTATTTTTTTCCTTTTGTGGTACGGAACTGTAAGAATGGAGGAGCTGTACTAAGAAAGGGGAATATATGCGATTTCAACTGCAAGCAATTGCTTTATTGTTTGCAGTCATACCCCATACCCTACCCCATGTCTTGGAAGTGTTCATTCTATATAAGTATCAGATGGGTGCAACGCTTTTTAGGAGTACAAAACATCCATCATCAGTCTTTTTACGTTGTAAACTTGTACGTTAGTGTCACAATGAAGTGTTGTTTGTGCATATATATTTTCTTCATCTGCATTTCGTTCCAGCTTTTATGCATAAAAATAATGAAATAAAATTTAGCCATGTGGAAATTTCGCATCAAAGTACGTGATAAAAATAAATAATAATAAAAATGATATTACGGGGCTCGTTCCCTATTGTTATTTTTGACGTAACAAAAAAGGGTATCAATTCGTCTTGTATATATTTTTTATGTTTGCTGTTGGATATTTTGAGCTGCATTATACTGCCATATTCAAAACATCATTCTCGATATATTTTTATGTATGATGAACGATGTTGAAGGCTCGTTTCAAAATTATAGAATATTACATTTACTGAAATGTAATGCATCAATGGATCCATCATACGTCGGTAGCTTAGTGGTTAAGGAGTCGACCCTATGATCGAGAGATCCCGGGTTCGAATCCTGGCCATTACACTACTGACGTGAACCCACTCCTAACACAAGCAATTAAGTTTAGCTGGAGGGATTAGGAGGAATATTAGTAATTTTGGTTAATAATATTCTTTTTTTAAAAGAAAATGGTATTTTGAATTATGAAGTACGTTTTAACCTTTACGCAGTACTGAACAAAATCTGTGTAATATTTCGATCTAATACGTTTAGAAATAAATTATCCGGCACTAGTAATACGGTAATCCGTATTACTCCATCCTTATTTACGGAGATCTCGATAACAAAGGGCCTCATTGCCATTTATCAAGTAAAGTCCTATGGTGGCAGTTACTGAGAATGTTTACAATGAGAAAATCAAAATGACACGTTTGGTCGATATTGAGGAATAAATAAGTACAGAGGATTCTTTATTCAAGGGTCATTTCATATCACTGCTAATAAGGAGAACCTTTAAGATAATCTGACACATTTAATGATATGCTATGCTTGTCGGGGATGCACAATCCTCTCATTTAGTATCATTTTGTTTGTCAGAGCTCCCTTTTTAAGGTTCCGTAGCCAAATGGCCAAAAACGGAACCCTTATAGATTCGTCATGTCTGTCTGTCTGTCCGTCCGTATGTCACAGCCACTTTTTTCCGAAACTATAAGAACTATGCTGTTGAAACTTGGAAAGTAGATGTATTCTGTGAACCGCATTACGATTTTCACACAAAAATAGAAAAAAAAACAATACATTTTGGGGGTTTCCAATACTTAGAACCGAAACTAAAAAAAAAATTTTTCATCAAACCCATACGTGTGGCATTCTATGGATAGGTCTTCAAAAGTGATATTGAGGTTTCTAATATAATTTTTTTCTAAACTGAGAGAGATACTTCCAAAGTGGTAAAATGTGTGTCCCCCCCCCCCTGTAACTTCTAAAATAAGAGCATGATAAAACTAAACAAGTGGAATTCCTGAGACGAGCTCAGCCGAATACAAGGGATTTTCGATATTGCGTTTTTTATTTGGGATTTTTTGCGATTTTTTTTTTATCTTGCAATGGTTCACCCCAGCACGAATATATTACCGAAAACAGCAACTCGATAGCTCATCTCCTTCATACCCAAAACCGTGACAGAAAATTGGCAACGACGACGACGTCGACGACAACTCCTTAGCAATAGGGCTTTTCTAAAGAAAATCCCTAAAAAAATATATGATGTACATAACTATGTAAACTTCCACCGAAAATTGGTTTGAACAAGATCTAGTAAGTAGTTTTTTTTAATACGTCATAAATCGTAAAACGCAATTTACCTTTCATTCAATCAACTCAAATATAAAAATTTAAAAAAAATGCATTATGGTGTTACTTACTGCTACGGAACCCTACATGGGCGAGTCAGACTCGCACTTGGCCGCTTTTATTTTACTTTTCACTCGTCACCAATACAGTAGGTAAGTATAACTTATGTTGCAGCAAGCATTCAAAGGATACGTAAGCCAGATGGCTTATTAATGACACGATTAATACATTCGGATGCATGGTAGAATGGTAAAATCTCATTTTCTAGGTAAAAAGAGCCTTTCTATCTTTCATTCATTATTTTCTTTCTTTTCATCCAGCCGTTTTTGCGTGAAAGAGTAACAAACATCCACCATCCGTCCATACCCACAAACTTTCATACTCATAATAGTAGTAGGATATAAGATTTCGGTGACAAAGATAAGATTCGCATCATACCTCATACCATAGTAGGCCACCATCAATGCAGGTGTCCGTCATACAATAGCATTGATACCCCTATGCAGTGCATGTACACTACCAGTTGTTTTTAAATCCTATAATATTGATTCCTTCAGCTATTGTCCTGTTTCTATTGTATTGTAGGGTAGAATATAATTTAAAGACATAAGTAGGAACAGAACAATTCGAGTTCACAATAAATTAGTGGACAGTTTTAAGATAAATGTCGATTTACACTAGCGCACTTTGGAAGTAATAGAATTTATAAGATAGTTGTATGTATTTTGATTTTTGATACGTAGTTTACTTCCATCGCATGTAAGTTGTGATTTAACAAAAACTTTATTTTTAAATAATATTTGAAAATAATACTTTTGTGCAAGGGTTGTGCTGGACACGGAAGGTGCGACTTGAGCAACTGAGGTGTGGACAAGCCACCATTGCGGCGGTGAAGCCGGTCATGGAGGAGTGGTTGGAAAGGCACCGAGGTGATCTTTACTACCGGATGTCACAGATGATTACCGAACACGGGTGCTTTGGTAAGTATCTGTGCCGCATCCTCAGGGAGACAACGCCGCAGTGCCAGCACTGCGAGGGACCCGGCTACAGAATTCGGGAGGCGACCGGGGGCCTTTCCGCCCGCCTCGCCAGCCAGTCACACAACCCTTACTCGTCGGTGGTCGCATAAAGTCCTGCTTTGTCTACTGCGCTGTCGGCACAGAATCTCTCTTAACCTTCTCCCCCACCAACCCTTCTCAAAATGGCCAAAAATAAAGGGAAAAATATTTCGACAGCAGCATCCTCGTCCACATTACAAGTGGACTTTTACAACATCGGGGGATTGCACACCAACATCAACGCGGTCCACCAAACCTAGAAACCGCTCAGCCGACCTTGTTTTTCCTAACGGAGGCACAAATATCATCCCCTGCCGATACAGGGTACAAACTCGAGCACAATTTTTTGAGGCGTCCCGGGGTATGCGTGTACGTCCGGGATGATATTTGTTGCCGCCGTCTTAATGTCCTTGAAGACAGGGACCTGTCTATTTTGTGGTTACGTATAGATCACGGTGGCCACACCCGTATCTATGCGTGCCTTTACAGGTCTCATAGCGGTGACTTGGGAAGGACTCAACTGTTTGAGTACCTGCAGCGGTTGGGAGACAGGACAATTGAGCAGTACCCCACCGCGGACTTAGTGTTCTTAGGGGACTTCAACGCTCATTACATTAAGTGGCTGGGGTCCTCGAGCACTGATTTTCCTGGAAGGGCTGCTCACAAATTTGCCCTGACCTATGAGATCTCGCAAGTGGTTCATTCTATCACTAGAATACCAGATATCGAGACCCATAGAAGGTCTCTACTGAACCTTCTGCTGACTACGCGCCCGGATGAATACTCCATAACTGTGGAAGCACCACTTGGCAAGTCAGACCATTGCCTCGTCCGGGCGCAAGTGCCTCTCGCACGGCCACAACCACCTCGGCCATCCGAATGGCGGCAAGTTTGGCACTATACGTCGGCAGACTGGGATGGAATGCGAGAATTCCTCGCTTCGTACCCGTGGAGGCGGCTCTGCTTTACTTCAGAAGATCCAAGCTCCTGTGCAAAAGCTGAGGCGATTCTAGCGGGCATGGAATGCTACATTCCCAACCGCTGGATTGCAACAGGAGCAAGTAAGCGCCCGTGGTTTAATCGGCCTTGCAGAGAAGCAAGACTTCACAAGCAATCTGCTTATAAGGCTTGGACCACAGCTCTTGCTAACAAGGATCCGAATATCACTGAAGTGAAGCGGAAATTGAATGCCGCCTCGAGATCCAGTAAAAGAGCAACGGCCAGGACTAAATTTGAATTCATCGGTAGAATTGATGAACGGCTGGCGCGGTACCCGTCTGGTAGTTGTGCATTCTGGTCGCTTGCCAAAGCTGCCGAGGGAAATTTCTGTTGGTTTTATCTGCCGCCACTGAAAAAACCGATGGCAGTCAGGCCCATGGCGCTAGGGAGGAAGCCAATCTTTTAGGTGACCTCTTTGCGTTAAACTTGACCATGAACAATGGGAATGCCGAGCCACCCACTATCCCCTGGTGCGGTGTTTCTATGCCAGAAATTAAAATCACACAACGGGTTGTCCGGCGGGAACTGAAGTCCCTAGATGTTCGCAAGTCAAGTGGGCCTGACGGCATATCGGCGATGGTGCTTAAGCAATGTACTCCAGAGTTGTGCCCTGTACTTACAGAGCTCTTCGCGCTGTCTTACTCCACGAGACAAGTCCCAGCTTCGTGGAAGACCGCATTCGTGCATCCTGTGCCTAAGACAGGCGATAGAACAGACCCATCTGATTATAGGCCTATCGCTATCACCTCCCTTCTCTCGAAGGTAATGGAGCGTGTCATTAACGTACAGCTCCTGAGATACCTTGAAGGAAACGATCTATTGAACGACCGACAGTACGGCTTCCGCCACAGTCGCTCTACCGGTGACCTTCTTATGTATCTCACACGCCGCTGGGCGCAAGCCATCTAGAGTTAAGGTGAGGCACATCGAGGCGGTCAGCCTCAATATAGCGAAGGCCTTCGATCGGGTCTGACACAAAGGTCTTCTTGCGAAGTTGCCATCTTATGGACTGCCCGAGGGACCGAGGAAGCTTTTTGTCCAGTAGAAGCATCGAGCTGCTAGGACCGGATGGACATAAACGCTGGTATTCCACAAGGCTCCGTACTGTCTCCGACCCTGTTCATCCTGCATATCAATGACATGCTGTCTGATGAATCCATTCATTGCTATGCAGACGACAGTACCGGGGACGCATTTTACACGGGCCGGGCTAACATCCCTCGGTTGCGAACAACTTGTGTCTGAAATCGAGACTACTCTCACAAGAGTGTCCGATTGGGGTGGACTAAACCTGGTCCAATTCAACCCTATGTGCATTCAATTCGTGGACACAGCACTTAAAATCTTCAAAAGTATCCTGATCCTCGGTGTCGACATCTCCAGCGAGGTCCAGTACCGCAGTCACCTGGAAGACAAGGTCAAGTTGGCATCTATGAACCTTGAAGTGCTCAACAGGGCAAAGCAGTACTTCACTGCGGAGCAAAGACTTCTTCTTTATAAGTCGGCCCCAGATGGAGTACTGCTGTCACCTTTTTGCTTGTTGGAGCACCTACATACCAACTTGACCCGTTCGACTCGGTGCAAAGACGGGCGCTGAGGATAATCGACAATTCCATACTTATAGGCATTGTAGAACCTCTTAACCTTAGGATAGATTTCGCCTCCCTGTGCGTTTTCTACCGCCTTTATAATGGAGTGTGTTCAGAAGAATTGAATGATATGATGCCCACGGCCACATTCTATCATCGCACCGCTCGCCACAGACAGGGAATTCATCCTCACACGTTGCGACCAGAAACGGTGTGTACAGTTAGGTATGAAAGGCACTTTATTCCGCGCACCCTCAGGCTGTGGAATGATCTCCCTGCTGTGGTTTTCCCAAGCGACTACATTATGGGGTTCTTCAATAAGGGTATTAGAAGGTTTTTACAGGGTCGGCAGCGCGAGTGCGACGCCCCTGGTGTCGCATACGTCCATAGGCCATGATAACCGCTTCCCATCAGGAGGGCCGTCAGCTTTTCTGCCATTTAAGTGGTATAAAAAAAACATGGCGCACCATACATTGTTGAAGTGCCCAGTGAGGGCGAGTCAACGCCGTGAACTCGTTACGGTCCTGGGCGTGGACGTTCTCTCGCTGCAGACCATGGTAAGAGCCATAGTATCCGACGGGAGCAAGATGCACGCCGCCGCCTCTTTCTGCGAGCTGCTAATGCGCGCCAATAAGGTGGCGGAGAGGGAACGGGAGAGAACCTTGCCCCCGAATTTCGCAGTCAGCAGCGAGGACACTGCAGACCTGTCTACGCCCTGAACTACCGAGCTCCATGATCGGGGCCTGAGGATGGCAGTCGGCTGACTCGCCTTCCTTACAGAAGTAGGCCAAGACGGAGGCGTGCCGTGTGTGACTTAAACATGGCTGTTAACTCATCGACGCGGGATCACCCGAAACCCAAGGGCGAGGCCGCGATGGCGGCCGAAGTCCGCCGGTGAACCCTGGAGTTATACTTTCGAGGGCATACCCGTGGTTCCCGTCAATGGACGCTTGGGAAGAACACCGTGTGGTTTTAGTCGGTCCAATTCTGACATACCGACCTTATTGCTGGCACCGTTAGGGTGAAGCCCGTGGGGGTTTTCACACGTAAAAAAAGGGTTGTGCTGGATCGAAAAGCATGTATCGCACAAGCCATTTATTTAATTTGAATTTCTATTTGGGAGCTTGCATGAACAGTTTAGTGCCAGTAAATGAAGCTAGTGAAGAATGTAAAGACAGAAATAGATAGCAGGCTGCTTTTTCTGCCTTCCCAGGAGGGAGAAAGGCGAGGTGAGTAAATGTGTGTAATTTCTTCCTTCTGTTTTCTATTTTCGCTATACCTGCCTATGGGTCTGTGTATTACTTTGTGATCTAGGATTTATGTTCATAATAGTTGTTATGTACCAAATAATACAAAATACACCACAAAACAACATAACAATTATATACCAAATTTCAGCCAGATGTATTCAGCGGTTTGAGCGTGATTGAGTCACAAACATTCAAACAGCTAAACATCTTAACAAACTTTCACATTTATAAAATTAGTCGGAATACCTGTTAGTACTAAAAATTGGTATGTGCGGAGGCGACTCAGACGTCGGAGGTCACTTATTGGCCTCCGTCCTCCATGAGCGCAGGCCTGGGGGTTATAGGTGGAGCCGCCTGTCACCCTAGCAGAAGCAGGCCGGGGCGGCGTAGCGCCGCGCGCCTCCTCCTTTTTCCGGGGACAAGACGGGGTTCGCGGTTCAACACCGTGGCTCACAAATCCGAGGGGGCTATCTCGAAACCGGAGATGACCCTGGGTCAGTGAGGGTGTGACGGAAATGCCTTATGAGCCACCTTAGACCTATCGACCCAAGACGGCGTGCGGTTTTAGTCGTTTCAAGCCTGAAATTACCACCCCCGCTGGGATCCGAGGGGATTACTGCACCGAGAAATGAAAAGTATTAACAATTGGTAAATTCCTCGCGTGCGCCAAGATATTATGTGCAAGTCTGCGCTTACCTTTCTGTGGTACAGTTCGACCTTATTTGTGAGTTCGGCTGACTTGCCTCAACTTGTTCCATTCGGGCCAGGAAGCTAGTTAGCATGACTTCTGCGGTTTTGGACTAGATAACATTGTGTTAAAGATTTAAACTATCTTGCGCTGGGGCTCCGACCCACTGTTGTCAAATATGTGCATAAGTTCAACTTTGGATTTTACGTGTCAAGTAAGACCTGGTTAATATTATATTATATTTTATTATTGAAAGTGGAAAGTTTTGCTAGTGAGAAAGGTCTTGGTCAGACTTCAAATCGCTGTATATACCAAAAAACAATACCGACCTTCGCGCGGGCGGAGCTGTGGGCATCAGCTAGTTACTTATATAGTGATTTTATTAGCCCAAAACTCAAGCCACAGCGAGTTCGTTGCCCCTTCACAGGTCCTTTCTAGTGTAATGGTGGAGTGGTACAGTTGCTCGCTGGTGTTAGTACAGATGCCAAGAAAAAATGGTGAATAGGCTTTTCTTCTGTACTCAGGGTATAGAATCTCATAATGTATGTTTTTGAATACTACAAATAACACTCGTAAGTACAATGTACGCTCCACCCCGGCTTCTGTAATACAATAAATAAACTCTTAATACATTTAAGCTGACTGTGTCACAAAATAGGTTGACAAGTTTTAATTAAATTGTATTTGAAATTGAACTATCAAAGAAACTGCCAAACTACTTATAAAGTTTATAAGATAGTTCAAATTAATATCACATCTTTACTATGTAGTTATATAATATCTCACTCGTGCTATCGATTGTCACCACTACGATACCGTATGAGGTTCTATTAGCAACTCGGGTAATAAGTTACTGATATTATTTTGTAAATTCTTACTCAGAAAACTATACTGATATGATACAGGTTGATGGTAGCTCGCTCTCTATTAGGTAGGTACGTGGAGACGGCGGAGAGGGAGCGGGAGAGAACCCTGCCCCTCGAGTCCCGCAGTCTGCGGCGAAGACGCCGCAGACTCGTCCACGCCCGGGACTACCGACCTCCATGATCGGAGCCTGAGGACGGCAGCTGGCCGACTCGCCGTCCTTACAGAAGCAGGCCGTGGCGGAGGCGTGTCGTGTATGTCCTACACACGCCTGCCTACTCACCGACGCGGGATAAAACCCGACCCCACCAGGCGAGGCCGCGCTGGCGGCCAAGGTCCGCCGATAACCCTGGGGTTATCCTTTCGAGCGCTTACCCGGGGTGCTCGGCAATGGTTACTTGGGCAAGACACCGTGCGGTTTCAGTCGGTACATGCACGACATAACCGCCCCCGCTGCTGGCCGGCGGGATGGTATCCGAAGGGATTTCCGCACGTAAAAAAAAAAGAAGGTAGGTACTTGGATCTGAAAATAAACTCTTCTGTAAGACTCTTCTTCTACTGGTTCTACTATCTCTCTCTCGGGACAGGAGGTAACTGGTATCTCTTGTTTCCATTTCATCTTTGGTGTAGAACATCTCCTTGCAAAACTTGAACTAGATTTAATCGCTTATGTTTGTACATATAAACACACAGTTTGATGACGGATGCTTATTTATAGGGTTCCCTGTGGTTCGTTAGCTGAGTGGTTAATGAGTCGGCATTACGATCGAGAGGTTCCGGGTTTGAATTCTGACCATTAAACTACCAATGTGAACTCCTAACACAAGAAATTCAGCGTGGCTGGAGGTGGAGGTCAATCAGTTATCGATTTATTTCATTGTGATCGCTAGTAAATTTGTTAGTGAGCAGCTCGGAGGGCAACTGTACGACTTTTCACATTTTGAAATGGTTCCAGTGTTCAAGAGTTCGGCTAATAATAATAAAATTGAATTGGCTGGAAAAGTTTCTCGTATGAGCCAAACTCTTAGTTTTTTTATTAATATTATTTTTATTCTCTTATCGGTACTATACATCACTATCTAGACCCAAAGTAAGCATAGCATTCTCGAACCTATATTACAGGCTAGTGCTTATAATAAGAGTTCTAGAATGCAGATATACATACGGTACTTAAATACATTTTCTTCTGTAAATACATGCATATTATACATAGAAACACACAGAATAATGCAAATAGACATATTTATGCATACAAATATGTGCTCTAAGCGTTCAACTATTATAATAGTTGAACGCTCTACCGCTACGCCACCGTCAAAGTTGGCAAAAAGTTGTTAGATATAAAAAACTAGTGACTATACTTGTCCAATGTATAATAATTTTATCAACCAAAGTCTGTCTCTCAATGTCTTTGGTAGCAACATTCGTATTTCATAATTCACGAATGTTATAATACATTTTGAGCAAAAGCATTAAAGTTAAACTTAGTTGCAGACTTCCAGACTAAAGGTCAAAACAATGAAATGAATTTGCAAACTGGTATTAAAAGTTATAAATTAAAGCTAAAATAAACCCTCTAACATCTTTACTGTATTTTATTTTTTCTCTACATAATCTTGTAAGTATGTATTTAGATTTAAAGATTATGCTATAAAATAATCAACAAACCAAATACACTGTAATCCAAATTCACTTTTATTCAAGTTCTAAAATGTATTCGTGAGTTGGTAAGTACAGTTAGCAATAGCAGTACAAGATTGTTTAGAGTAGTTAGTTAGCTGTCACTGTAAATCAATTCCATCATTCTCCGAGCCTTTTCCCAATTCAGTAGGGGTCGGCTTTCAGTCTCACTACAAATCGGCAAAACTTCGATATTTCCCGTGAACCAGCTGCCATCTGAACTTTACTGTCGAGATGAAAGCTTTATAAGACCAGATTGCCGAACTTTTTAGGAGCCTTATGTTGACCAACAGCAACGGCTTAACGTGCTCTCTGTGGCAAAGAAGATTTCAATGTGTTAAGAACAGTCACCCATGGTAACATTGACCTGGCTAGTTTACCACAAGCTTTCAATGTGCAAACCTAATCGTTTAATATTTAGCCACGAGCCATATATATATAGTATATATAGTATATATATATATATATACATATAAGTGTGTGTATGTAGATGATCATAAATATAATGTAACAGATTTTAAAAATAACTCTTAGAAACTTTTTTGCCAACTATATGGACAGTAATATGAAGATTTTCAAATCCACGTAATACTCGCATCGTGTTTACACATAAAAATTTCAAATCTCGCACTTTATATTAACAGTTTTATCTAGACATCTTTAATGTGCCTGTTTCTGTTGCCATTACTTGTTTTAGTACGTCATCAAATCGCAAAATCAAATCGCAATTACAGTTTTATGATGACGTGTCTTAAAACGCTTTTTGATGGAGCAACTCTCAAGTTCAGGCACGTGTAAATAACTGAACACGTGCCAAATATTAAACGAAACAATCGCGCCTCTATAAAAAATATTTATATTTGACGGGTTTATGATATCAAAATGGAAAAGATTGTTGGTAACACACATGGTATATGAGTTTATACGTATTTAGCTTTCTTTCTTTTTGTAACCCCAGTCGCAAAAACGACAGGGTGTTATAATAGTCCATTGAAATGTTACATTTTTTAGGCCTTACCTTGCGTTTTTTAGAGGACGCAATTTAATTTTTTTGATGTGTAGAGAGGGTAAGTTTAAAGCTAAAACCAAGTTTAAGGGGTCGCCACCCTTCTCCCACGGCCACCATCTTGAAAATAGGGGTTGAAATGGTTTTTACGATACATCTCTTAAACTATTTATCTGATAAAAAAAAATTAGTAACGTTTTTTGTTGCAAATTAAATTCTCTACAACTTTGGTCCAGTAACTTTTGTTTTTTTTTATTTTGTTATTATAATTTTTTTAATTGTTAATTTTGCTATATTATTAATTATTGAGTCTTTTCACCACCACCCACGAGGTAGAGTCTGGAGGCGCGTTTTTTTTACGTGGTATCCTCTATAGGCATAAACCACGGTGATTTTCTAAATTTGAACTACTCCGTCCTCAGTCTTTTCGATGGATCAGGCTGCGGCTCAGCATCTGATCGGCTTTCTGAATTAAATATCAGTAGGAGAACTGGAGAAGGAAGGGGTGTTAATGTCCGCGGTTCATCATCAAAGTCATTTTCATTTATTAATTCTGAGAGCCCCATTACGTTGCTGCAAGTCTCTCCAGAACAATGGAAGCACACTGCAGAACATTTCAGCCCTGCTTTTCGACATACACACATCGCTCCACAGTTTCCTTTGCATTTGCAAAAGATCAATTTTAGAAGCTCAGAGGGTGCTGGAGGTTTAGAGCTCTGCACTGGCGTCAATAATTGTTCACATTTTTTTCCAGCCCCAGTCTTCAGGATCATTATTATTACCAAGCCACGACTGGACCTGATGGTAGACTCGGAAAGTATGAAAGCGAGCTGTGTCTTGTGTCGGAGGAATTGAAGATAAGTTGAATGTACTTTTGTCACTGCCTTGGCGAATTGTTTGTATCTTAGGCTGTCAAGAGAATTATCATCTTTATTACCACCGTATAAAAAGACAAAAAAACGTTTCTTAACATTTTCGCTTATAGCTTTTTTATTTATAGTTCTACGACAAAAAGTTACTGGACCAAAGTTGTAGAGAATTTAATTTGCAACAAAAAATGTTAACAAATTTTTGTTATCAGATAAATTGTTTAAGAGATATGTCGTAAAAACTATTTCAACCCCTATTTTCAAGCTGGCGGCCGTGGGAAAAGGGTGGCGACCCCACAAACTTGGTTTTATCTTTACACTGACCCTCCCTACACATCAAAAAAATAAAATTGCGTCCTCTAAAAAACGCAACCCCAAATGTAACTTTTCAATGGACTATAAGTTTGACGTGTCTGTGTGTATCTGCCTGTGACATCGTAGCCCAACGTATCAACCAATTTTGATGCAGATTTTTTCGTTCGAAATCCGATATGTTCGAGATGGTTATTAGCTAATTTCAATTTTGTTTATTATTTTATATAAATTTCATGAGCTAAGTTGGTCGGTAACATGGAATATGTTAATACAAATTTTAATTGTACCAGGTAATACCTACTTTACAAACTCTTTTCTATTTATCATTGAAAGTGTAGATACAGCTGTACGCGCACTACTGTTGTCAATATATTTAAGAGTAAGTCTACTGATGTCAACCGCTTATTTCCTAATAGAATAACAGCTTACCAACCTGGAAATCGAACCCAGGATCAAATACACAGCAGTAAAAGTAAGAGGCTCAAAATTTCCTGTTATTGACAGTAACTTTTCGATTATAAGATTTTTGCAAGTTCACCCCCAAGAACCGTTGATAAAGATAATTATATTTTACGATATTAAGTAAAATTAAGACCTTTCGGGAGCTCGTCCAACTGAATACGTAATAAAAATATGGAAAGCGTCGACCAAGGTGGCAATTTAGACTAACTAGTGTTGAAAATTTGAACTTCGTAGGACATTTAGACTGATATTATCAGTGTAATGACAATTTAAGTAATTATTATTCATAGTGGTTTCTAAATCGTAGAATATTATAGTATGTCACATACGCATAGGTATACAAATCGATTCACCAACTGGAAAAAATAATTGAGAAATTAAGAGTGATAACAATGATAAAAGCTTTATAACTTCTAACTTAGCCTATGTGCTAAAGCGTGATGTAGTATTCTCTGCATCGTCATCGGTCATCGAGAAAATATTAATTCAGATTATTTACGAATTAGCCAGACGTAAATATGATAACATTAGAAATATTCCTACGTTTTGTGTACCAGTCCGTAGTAATAGTCAATGGGATATTACCGTTTCTGTATAAAAAAAACTTTCAGGCTCTGAATGAAAAACCTGTGGGACAAAAATTTGAGAATTTTAAATTCACTCTCAAACCAGAAGTTGCAGCCTTACTTATAGAATAAATACAACATATTGATGCAAGAGACAAGCATTCAATGGGTTTCAACCCCCAATACCGTTTGATTTTACAACTTTTTGAACACGTTTCGCCTGTAAATTCCCCTGGGTAGGATAGGTTAAGTCCCAAAGTGGAAGCAAATCTAGTTTCAACCCTCAAATGTAACTTTTTCCCAGCCACTCTATAGAAAAAATACTAAGAGTCAAGTCCTTAGTTTATCATCACAAGTTAACAGGGAAAGTTTGTAAAATAAAATATTAATTAAACTGCGCTCAAAATGCCGATAAAACTGAATTATGGATCTAAAATCCACTGCGCCTTGCATTTGAATGAAACTTACACAAAGTCCTATTTTTAATTGGTCAAAGGGGCCGAGTTCTTTACCCTTATTAATTTGCTAGTGCAAACGTCGAAGACAGCTAACGAAAAAATAATGTACCCTTCTACCCTTTGGTAAATGCATTTTTAAGTATGCATAGAACTTGCCTACATTTAATTTAGTTAGAAATGATTTTGTTAAAACACTACTAAACAGATTCAGTTCGCTTATTCCACTATTTTTTTTTTTTTAAGAATTCCCACTAAAATATAATATTTTAGTAGAACTCTTCATTTTTTTTCCCATACCTACAGTCGGCATGGACCATTTTTACAGGTTTTATAATCACTTGGTATTTATTAATTTGTTAGGGTACTTTGACTGCAAAGCGACTGCTAGTTCCAGACCGGTTAGCCGCTTGGCAGCCATAGTCTGATAATATTATAAATGATATATAAATGATAATAATAATAATATTGGTGTTTATTGCATTACTCTTATGTGGAAATTTCATATATATTAGTGATTGCTTAGAAATAGTGTCAATAATTATAGATATTTAGATACTTATATAATAAAGTTATAAAGAAGGAGTAGAGGAGTTTAAAGATCTCAGCTTGGCCTAATTTTCAGCAGAAAATTATTACAAGTGTTTTTATTACTATACTCGTATAATATAGTTTTATATACATATGCAGTACTAACAGAATTGGTGAGTGATATTTATATATATATATAATGGTGTATTTTATTTATTTATTTAGGTTTTATATACTTACTTTTTATTTCATTTTTAATCATAGACATTTGATTTATTTAGTTTTTACCAGACTTTTAGTCCATTTTGATTTTAATTTTTCGGTGGTTTTGTTATTGTGTGCCAATAATTTTAATATTATGTCGAATTGTTGTTCTGATTTATTTAAATCTAATAAATCTAATAATGTGTCTAAACTTTCTTATGTAATCTAAATAAATGGTTGCATTAGTTACCCTCGACTTAAGTTTTAAAGGATACTTGGTAGTTTAGTATACCGAAGTGTTTCTACGAATTGTGGTTTTTATTTTGTTCACAGTGTTATATTATTATATGTAATTAATGTTTTATTTTAATTTGTTTTTTCGAATTGGCTCATTTTTTATTAATCCACGTATTACGTTGTAATTATTAGTTGTTAAGCTTATTTTATTGTTTGCGTGTGTAGGTGTTCTCATGTTCTTATTATGTAATGGTTTATTCTGCATTTTATCTGTTTATAAAGTACAGAATGCCCGATATGTTAATTTGCTAATTTTGGTGTAGACTGCGATGTGCTTAATATAATATAAATGTGTGTATTATAATGGCGGTGTGTACTGTTTTTTTTTTTAAAAAGTGTATTTTTGTGTGTAGTGTTTTAGTTAGTCTGATAAGTAGAGTTAAGTTACTATTTTGATTATTGTTGATGTTTTAAATGTCACTGTTCTATGCAATAGATAATATTTCCAAAATATTATTATCGACATTGTCTTATGTGAGTTAAGTTTGGCTGAGTAAATAGTGTTGAATAATTTTAATTTTATTATTAGTATATTAGTTCTCCTTCCTTTACGGCTCAGTGCTGCATTTAGAGTCGTTACCAATAAGCTACGGACGATTTCGCTATTGCCTCCCATTTCATCCTTACTGGGCAATGTTTGTAAAAGGCATCGTGGTTTTCGGACTGATTGAGTTCTCGTCGGCAGTTTAGTCGTCTTTGTCGTGCGTACCACAGTTCTTGCATAGGTCTGCAGGTTCCCCACTAGTACAGTACCTCTTGCCGTGGCCGTAACCCAGGCACCGAGTGCACTGGATGAGGGGCGATTGGTCTTCTACCACGACACGCTGAAAATCAATGTAGAGTCGGTTCGCCTCCGTCGCCCTCCTCCAGACCCTCGGTGACACGCTGATTACCACGTACTGAAGTTGTGGGTCTCTGGTCTTCCTTTTATATTTTATATTAATACGGCTCTCTTCGTCCCCGAGGCCGTCAAACACCTCCCCGTTCTGATTTCGCAGGGCGCGAACAATCTCCCGATCGCTGTGTTCTTTCAGAACGCCCCTCAAAATCAGGAGGGGGTCCTGGTTTTTGACTTCCTCGATGACGAAGCGACCATCGCTCTCCCCAAGCCTCTCTATAACCTTTCTTCTGTCTTCGTTGGTCCGACACCCTACTATAACTTTCCTGTTCTTGGCCTTTCTCACCTTCTCTATTTTCACCCACCCCTCTTTAGCGTCCATGACTTGCCTAATATCTTGTAGGATATCGTCCGCTGTATCATTTTCGTATGTGGAGCCGATAGCCACTGAGTGCAGCGGCTTGGGTATAGGGTGTTCGTCCCTTATGTAGTCGGCGGCCGCTACAATGGCGTAGGTTGCTTTCTCAACGTTTGAATGCTGCTTGTCGAGACTTTCCTTAATTTCTTTTATATCTCCCCCGTTGTCAGTCTGTCTGTCTATCGCCATTTTAAGCTCCTCTATTTTCCTCCCATTTTCCCTAATAAGGCTCTCTAGCCCTTTTGCTCCAGCCCATTTCCCATCCCACGATTCCAACGTCGCTCTTCTTTTCGCTCCACTCTTCGCCCCCGAATCCCGATTTTTCACCGTACTCACTTTCACGGTCGCTGCTCGCATCCCCTTTATTTCCGCTTCGGCCTCCTTAACAAGCTGGTAAAGGCGCTCTATCTCTCGTATGACTGTCAGCCTAATGTCAGTCTTCAGGTTTCTCGCGCTATTGAGTGAATGTTTAGCGCGGTTATTACACAGCTTCGCCTCCTGTGCCCTACCCTTCACTGATGTGGCGGACCCTTCAGAGTCAGTCACCCCCACTGTAGAGGGGCAGAGAGACGATACTGTTGGTTCTTCTGTCTGACATTCCTCAGATGGTGAGATTTGTTGTTGTTGTGTTGCCATTTTTCTGTTGCTGAAGTTTTACTGAGTGAGTGAGTGAATGAACAACACTGAGTTGAATGACTAGCGTTAGTGACTAAAACTAAGTGTATAAGATGTATAGTTAAAATAAAAATTGTATAGAAGAAGAATGTATAAAGTACAAAACAACAGAAATCAGGCGGTCGTTCAAATACAATAACAATATAGTGCGGTCCTAGAAACTAATTCCAATAGGGAATATACATTAAATTGTATAAATAAAATATCAGTGAAGGCGACAACCTTGATAAAGAAAACACAAACAAACAAATAGCGGCTGCCTAGATATGAACAATAAAAAAAAGACAAGATTTGAAAATTAATTTAAATTAATTTGCTATTATTTTTTCGCCAATTGTTGGCCACCCCTGGCAAAAGTCTAGGCCTTCAGGCACGACAATTGGGTGGGCGAGCGGGAATTTTTTTGAAAATTGCAAATTTGTGCCGAAAGTATAGGTCGCAGCGGGACGCGGGTGGTGTCAAAAGACGCGGGGCGTCGAGGCGCAGAAGGCGATGTGGAGATCGGCTGGACCTTTTATGATGAAATTTAGAGATATTAATAGAAATGTAAATTTTTGCTAATTATCAGAAAAACTGTAAGTCCCAGGATAACCCGAGTGGTGGCGATCGACGCGGGGGCCCTTGGCGCATCCACTGGTGTATGTATCTCAATAGGGACCTATATAATTTTCTTTAGAAATTTAAGTTTTAAAACCAAAGGGGTAAGCCGCGTGGAAATGTATGTATACCGAGGGGATGTCGGAGAAGAGTCGTACAGGCGTGTAGGCCCGGGTGGTACGAGCCTCCAGAGGTATTACAACCACCGGTTACTTGCGTAAATTTGGAAAAATATGCAAAATACTGTAATTATTGAAATCTGGTGAAAACTTTTTGGAAAATTTGAAAAACAACCGGCGAAAATTGATCCTATATGTCGGTGCGAATAGTCAAACGACGCGGAGCGTTCAAAATTTTCAAAGAAAATTGTCACTAAAACTTGTGCGTGAAAGAGCTCGGCCGTACGCTTCTTTTAATGTATCACAACCTATATATATGCTAGCTTTATTGATCTCGCTTATTCCACTTTGCTCACCTGGGTGATATCACCTAGGTGAACAAAGTGGAATTGATTAGTCTACTTTGATCACCTCGGAAATAAATCACCTGGGTGATATCATCCACGTGAACAAAGTGGAATTGATTAGTGGAAGCGAGCGTGGCACGGCAGCGGCCGCCGAAGCGCCGGAACCACAAGTTACGAGGAGGAACTTACGAGGTACCTACATTTTAGGTGTGAATTTTAGGTGTGTCAATAAATTACCTACGTTAAACAATCTTTGTACTATAAATCGATTAGATGGTCGGTCGAGAAATGATGTTTCGAGATAATGAGCCTTCGCGCTGGGAATGATTCGAGCTTATAGTTATTCGAGATTTTGATGCATCGAGGGAGTGAACTATCGAGCTCATAATTTATCGATTTCAAGTACTATCGAGTAAACGTTTTCGACCAAGTGTTATTCGATCTCGCGTCATTATTAGGCAGGTAATTTATTTCCGAGGTGATCAAAGTAGACTAATCAATTCCACTTTGTTTATCAAGGTGATATCACCCAGGTGAATTAAGTGGAATAATCCATTGTGTTGATATAGTTAAGTGATGAATAAGTCAATACATAAAATGTATAAGCCGATATATTTCTGAGTATATTGCAATCTCTAGTTATCACACAAAACAGGAGTGGCCGCTTTTTAGTTCCACTGAGGAAACTATAATTAAAAATTTTAATCGCTTGTAATAGTTAAACAAATTGTTTTGATTTATGAACTTCGTTGACTTAATAAATACCCAAAGGGTAAAGCGGGACCCTATTACAAAGGCTCCGCTATCCGTCCGTTCGTCTATTACCAGGCTGTATCTCATGAACCGTGATAGCTAGGCAGTGGAAATTTTCACAGATGATGTATTTGCGCAATAAACAAATACTGGAAACAAAATAAAATTACTATTTAAGGGAGGCTCCCATACAAGAAACGTGATTTTTGCCGTTTTTTACTCGATATTAATAACGGAACAGGTAGAATGCTTGAAATATTCACAGAATATTGACTTTTATTATTCGCTTTAAAAATAAATAATATTTAAGACATAATCTCTCTCATACAACAGACATAATTTTATTTTTTTAGCCGTTTTTATAGATAATGGCACGGAACCCTTCGTGCGCGAATCCGACTCGCACTTGGCCGGTTTTTTTATTTCTTTCCAGAAAGGTTAACAATATTACGCTAAAACAATTTAAAAGTACTTTTCATGCTTTTATTAATGTATTTAACAATCAGGAATGAACATAAATGTTCAAACAAGATCTGCGAGTAATGGCTTAAATTGATAATATGAAATTGTACTAGTTGATGCCCGCAGCTCCGTCCGCATGGAGGTCGGTTTTCGTTTTTGATAACATCTTTCAATCAAACATACGGCAGATTTTAGGTCTGACCAAGACCTTCCAAATAGAACGGACTGAACCGCATAGAAATCCGTTCAGTAGTTTTTGCGGCAATCGCGACCCATCACAAGAATTCCAAAAATTTTCATTTTTTTTCAGAATCGCTCATTTAACATAACCCAAGTATTTGCTAGCTGATTTACAATTTTATAATAGTATAGATAGATGATGATGAGTGCATTATTCTATAATTTTTAAAGGTCACACATTCTGAGATACGTTGATGTAGCTCCCTGTTTTATTTGCATATTCAGGTACATATAACAACTATAAGCAATTTTCCATAGCCTCAAGGTATAGGCTTTGAGTTGTTTGATGTTAGAGAGCAAGATGGAATGATGTGTCAATCTACGGTATGTCAAATATTAGATAAAAGAACCACTAGAGCCAGGGGCACATAAGTCATCCAAATGTAATCAATTTGTATGCTTCACCGGGTTGGATAGATGTGAACCTTTACCTTATTTTCCTCTCAGTCTACTGAAATAATCATTTCCGAGCTATTTTTGGTGAAACGTAAAACTTTGTAGGTACAGTATTCACTGTAATAGCCCTCGGTTCAATAATTATATTAGACATTTATGAGTTATAATATTATAATGGCCGGAATTATCGTACTTTTCGATACCATATTCGTTATAATATATATAAGGAATGTGTTTAAAAATTGTAGTATAGGGAATCATAGACATAAACTCAACTATTTTTTTAAATTAATTTGTGCCTTAGCTTATGATTTCTTTCTATTAATTTATGGGTTATGTACATAACCTAGTAAGAGAAAAAATTTCATAAACCAAATTGCTTTGTTAAGTGTAGATTGTATACTGTCCTCATACTAAGAGAACTTCACAGTTTAGTGATTGATTTATGGTTCCTTTCATAAAAATACTTCAAATTCATCATAATTATGTTACCAATGATTCCGGTTGCATCCGAAGCTTTCACCTCAGAGCTAGGGGTCCATACTTTCATATTTAATTACAACTATTGTTTTGTCCAACACAAAAGTTAAACTAGGAATTTCGGTTACTACTATAAAAAAAATGTTTTCCTGCATGAATGAAAATGTTTCTATGAGTCTATTTGTAGTAGCTTCAAATATACAATTCTATCATAAAACATAAACCATATATTTTGAATAACAATACCCAAACTGAGACGTTCCTTAAACATGTCGACAATTTTTTACCATTTCCCATGCCAATATGGTGCGGGAAACGATTTCTCTTGGTGTCATTGCGGGTATACTGAACATAGGGTTTATTTTCCATTTGCTTATGTAGCGGTGGAAATCAAACGTTAATTCAACACTCTTGGGATATGTGTATTGCATAGAGAACCTATGCTGACTTGTGAGCTAGATCGTTTCTTTTCCTTACACTTGTAAAAATGGTAATTAGAAGTTAACAAAGTTTAAGTTATTAGAAATTTCACTTTTTCAAGCAGTACGCTAACTTTCTTAGTGTGCATGTGACCATGTTCATGGCATAATGTATCATGTTAGAGCATTCGTGCAGTCAGTACGGGGAACGACATGTAAAGTCACCCTCAGAAGTTGTTGAACACTAACAAATTTGCAAACGATCTTTAGATTGTAATAAATCAATAAATAATTGATGTAGAAATATTATCGTAATCTTCAGAGTACCAGTTTAAGATTTTATTTTATTTTATATAAAGTATTTGTGTTAAGGTGTTTATTTGGAATTGGTTAAGCTAATACTGATGGCGACTGTATCTACATGGATTTTCGGTACACACTGTGACATACATAACATTGATCGGTGCATAGGTTAAGACGCATATAGATGAGAATTTCAGGTATCCAAGGCAGGTCAAGGTAGCTTATATGGCATAAAATTCCCCGTAATGAGTGACACTTGCATGTCCCAGTTTCATCTTGGATATGAACTTTACCGAATTAAATTCACTTAATTCCGTTGGCCCAAATTTTTGTTTACACTAACACTTGCCATTAACAAGATAAATGTAGTTCATGTTAATTTGTCATCACTCTCATCACTCTATTGTAAGACATGGCGAGGTTTACTAACGGGCGACATCCCGACAACTGCTTGTTTACCGAGGGGAGCCTTTACGTTGAGCGAGCTTAATGTTGCAAAGGGCTAATTCACTACTTTGTGTCGCTAATTACTCACTCCTATGAGCTCTCTTAAGTATTTTTAATGGACTTGTTGAAAGTGCTTGTGTGAAACATAAGGGTGTTTTATTCATATGCAGTTGGTTGGTTCATGATGACTGTTCTATATAGCTTATTAGCTGTTGGCCGCGGGTAATAAAAATTCCTGGGATAAAAAGTAGTCCACGTGTTATTCCAAACTATAATATATCCCTATACCAAATTTCAGGCAGATCGGTTCAGCCGTTTTTTTATCATTAAAATTAAAGGTAAATTATTTAGGGAGAATTTTGAGACCTAAGCTTTATAGTTTATCATCAAAACGTTTAGGAATTGACAGTGTACGTAGGGGGCTACAAAGTGCAAGCTTTGGATGCAATCGGAATTGGCGCCCGTATGAAGAAGAAAAGAGTGTACATTCCTGTGCGTTCCGGCACGCACTGGAATGTACCTATACTATTTTCTTTCGTGTTCACTTTGGTAAACAGGCTATTTAAAAGATTTATTTAACATAAGTTTAACACAATAACACAATATTGTGGCTCTTCCCGCGCCTCCCAAGTGGGTGATACACTAGCCTAGATGTATTTACATAAAGTGCTGTAAATCAAAATGTAGAAAATAAAGTTTAGTTTATATACAGGCTAGTTTTATTTAAAAAAATATAATAAATATCAAATACATAGGTTTTGTATGAGAACCTTATTGGAGAGGCATGAAGTTAAGACATTTGGTTGTATCGTATTCCTCGCAGCCCCCCCCCCCCCGCGCCTTATGCACCTCATAATTTTCTTTCATAATATCTTCATTAGATTTAATATGGTGCAACAGAAAGTAATTAATTATACGTCCAGTTTATTAGTATGAACATTTCTACATATGAACATTCTGAATCATATATTTGAATTGTCCCCGAGCGTGTTTACATCTGCTAAAAAAGTGAAGTGCAAAATTAATCAGATCCCATATTTTTTATAACAAACTAGCGGCCCGGTACGTGCTTCGCTACGTCAAAATGATCCGCCATGTATTGAAATCAAGGGCTTACCCGGGGTGTCCGGTAACGGACACTTGGGGAGGATCAATCCCTTCGGATACCCCCCACCAGCGAGCGGGGGTGGTTATGTCGTGTATCGACTAAAACCGTCGGTGTGCGCCCGAAAAAAAAAATTCTGAGAGATTTTCTTAATATTTTTTTCCGTAAGAACCTTGTACAGAGTATTAGAAAACTACAAAAAAAAAAATCGGTCAAGCCGTTTTCATGCTATGTCGCGACAACGGAAAACGGGTTTCATTTTTATATATATAGATATGACATCAGAGTTCTTTCAATTAAATTTTTAAGCATTTTGTATGCTTACTTTTTTCTAAAGATTTAGATCGGAAAAAGAGAACATCTAGGACGGGACTCGAACCCGCGACCAGTCCCTTACAGGGGGAATGCTCTGACCAACTGAGCCACCTAGACACGTCCCAGATATTCGAAATTCTCCGATACATTATTACGTCTTAAGGCGTTCTTCAGAGTTCTTTTCATTTATCTGAAAATCTCCATATTATGCATGGGAAAACCAATCTTAGTTTACAGTGAAATATTTAAATTAGACATCGCTTTTCATTTTTATAATACGTGTAGTGGACAATTTTATAAAATATAGATATAGAAAAAATATAATAAAGCGTGAAACGTAGTCCCATTCTTCCTACTAATATTATAAACGCCAAAGTTGATAAGTATAATAATTTCTTAAACTCATAGATCACCGTTTTATAAGTTGTACGAGTTTAAAATCGTTTCTATTTATATAAATCTTATATGTAACAAAGGTTCTAAACCAACCGCACCTCCTCTCCCCGAGGAGTTATATTGACGTAACTGAACAGCAGGAGAAGCACAGCACTATTCTAGTGATATTTTTAGTTATCTTTTCTTAAGAGAAGTGTGCTCTATCTCTTAAAAAACTAGGATGAATTTCACTTGCAGGTTGAGTTTCTTTTCCATTTGTGAGGTAACGTTGGGAAATATAATGAAAGGAAGAGTCCTAAACTAACAACAAGGGCTCATATATGTAGCTTGTGGTGCTCCGCTAGCTGCAACGACAAAAGCGGCCTTTTAACTTCATTTAAATGTTTAGTTTACAATTTCATGTCACGTCGTTAGAATATTATACATATTGGACAAGAAGTTTAAAGTTTAAGTATGTAAATGTATAATATAGGCCCTAAACAGTGCGATACGGAAGGTTTAAGGCAATCCATCCGCGCCACACTACCACCACCACCACCGCCACAAAGACGTATTCATTCATATTTATATGACTGAATATGTCTTTCATTCATATTTATATGAGCAGGAATTAACCCTGTACCCTTTAAGGAACGGGGTCAATTCATATATAATATGGGTTTCTTCAAGAACGGCATTAAAACGATTTTACAGGGTCGGCAGCGCAAGTGTGACTCCCCTGGTGTTGCACTAAGCTAAGACGATGAGGATCATGTGGGATACGGGGCCCTGCAGGTTATCTTGACCATTAAAATATCCCTGTTGTTGACAGTGTACTGAATCCTGTTATATAACAAATCCTCATAAGATTCTTTAAAGAATATTAGTAACCGAATTTACCATACGCTGCGCCGGTATGAGCAGCGGCCTTGACCGCCGAGAATAGGGCCCGACTGTGGCACCCTTAGTGGGTTGTGGCAGTCAAGGTCATACGCGGTTACTGCATCGTATCAACGGAGGTAGTGTGAGCGTTGGCCGGAACTCCCCGTGGGACTAAGAGGCGAAAGTACTCGCCGAAGAGTATCGGTGTGGATTAAATACCGGGTGGATGGTGGCAGTCGGCCTCCGCCCGAGGAAATTCGCGGGTGGCGTAATGGCGGCTTCATTGAGATTATGGCGAGGCAGTCATCCTCACTCTCGAAGGGCCGACGACCGCGTGTGCCTGGACGTCACCTAATTGAGATTTCAATTATTTGAACGATTAACTTGGGTTAAATTTTATTATAACGTTTTTTTTTATATACCTTTATTTATCTTGACACGAGACAAAAATGTACATTCGTCCATATTTAGTCTTAAGAAATCACTATTATAAGCTGACGTCTCGAAAATGCCGCAGTGGAGTTTGTTGCGCCGTTTCTTCTCCACTAGCAGCGCCTAGGAAGCGGTGGTAAACTTAGTATTAAGCAATTATTGACGTCAAAAAGATGTAATTACGTTGCACTATTATGAAAAATAAGGACTTTGACTTTGACTTTGACTTTGTTATAACTTTATTAAATTATTTGTATTGTTACGTGCGCGGGGCACAAATTAAATGCCGTTTAAACAAGAAAAAGGTTTATTCGCTCACCACAAACTAGACAACTAAATAACTAGCACACACAGTACTCTTCAACAGTTCAAGTCGCTCAGCAGTTCACAGTAGTCCACAGTCGTTGCTTAAGTCGCTGGTATAATCATCTTGAATCGCTTCGGTAAGATGTGTTCGCTTTCGCTTCCGAAAATAAACTGACTGCGTCTTGTAAATCTTCTCCGCGGCCCGTCAGGGCCGCGAGGGAATCGCGTTTTAGGGTTTGTCCTCTTCGCGAAATCTTCGCGGGCCGGTCGTTGGGGCGGGCTACATGACCCTTTCAATTTGGTATTTGTTGTTTGGAGCGGCGAGGGGGGGGGGGGTCGTTCTTCACGATCCTCGGGCGGTCTGCACGAGCCGAGTGAGATTCCCGATTACTCGGGAAAGGCCCAGCTCCGAGCGACACGCTTCCAAGGGTCGGCTTGTGCGATCTGCCGGTCCCCCGTTGACTCGGTGTGAGGATGCTGTACTTGGGGCGCCGCTACGGCCGCCATCTGCGGCACACGGCGCGCGCACTATACCTTTTTTTTTTTTTTTTATCGTGCGGAAATCCCTTCGGATACCCCCCCGCCGGCCAGCGGGGGCGGTTATGTCGGGCTTGCACCGACTAAAACCGCACGACGTCTCGGGTCTTCAGACGCCGGGGTGTAAGGTTACCCATAGAGCATATCCCTCGCACCCCGGCTGACCCTGGGCCATCTTACCACTAACAGCATCGCTCATCCTGTCTCCTCTGAAAGCAGAGGAGTACGGAGAGCGATGTGTTCCCGCCACGTTGGGTATTGGCCGACGATCAATGCCAACCCTATGAAGGGGTGAAGGGGAAGCGATTGACCGCCGCCCAGGGTGTACCGGCCGCTCCGATTCCGTTCCCCCCGGACTGCAGCGGGATCGGAATCGGAGCGATACTCGAGGAGGTTACCCAACACACACCCCACGCGCGCACTATACCTAGTGCGGGCGGGTGTTGCGTTGAAAGGGCGGCGTGCGGCGTCGGTGCTCGGTGTTCAAGATGCTTCTATTCGGCCTCTGATGTTCACCGGTGCTGAAGCAGCCGGGAGATCCCCATCAGGACCGAGCGGGCGATGGCATTTTTGTCCTCGCCGGCGCGAAGTGCTACCAATACTTCTTGGAGCACGTCGATTGCGGTGTCGAGGATGTCACCTTGAGACGTGCTGGCTGCTGCGTCTGGCATTGGCGTCGGAGAAAAAAAAAAAGGTATCTACCTAGAACGTTCGAGAAACGTACCTACTAAGTACGTTTCTACCTGTACCTACTAAGTAGGTACAGTCACGCCGACGGTGGAGGTGAATAACCTTGTATTCAAGATTTGTAGGTAAAGTAGGTATAGGTATTTGAAGTACTTGTGGTTTTGTGTTGGGATTTCTAGATTTTTCTCATTTGTTCGGTAGAGTACTTCGACACCAGCAATGCGTTTTAATTTCCAGAAGATTCGATTAGTAGTTTTCGAGATATCGACGATCGTTGTAACAGTATCTTTGTACAAAACATACATTAAACATTAGTAAGATAATTTTTTTTTGGAAATTTGTATACGTTCTGAGACTTCCGTTACTATATCCAATAATATACAGAACACTTGTTCAAACGAAATGTGTTAAATAAGCAGCATCTTTTAATACAAAGTTGGTATCAAACAAAGTTATCAATTTCAAGCGGCTTTAAATGGTATTATGATATAACAAGAACAAATTTGCGTACAATCAGGGTTGATGTTCTGCCGAAAGCCTTTTGTGCCTGAGGATAATCCGTCAAGCATTCCCTGTTATACCAACGAAATATGAATAACTTCTGTGCCCAATAATTATGTATTATCCTTACTTTGGAGAATTTGCGTTGTGAATCGCGTAAGCTGTTTTGATTATAATAAGATTGGAGTAGCAAATAATGGTACTTTAACAGTATGTAAGTTTGTTTCTACGTTCGCATGTAAAGTGCATTATTTTATAAATCACTCGAACATTCGAACCTAATTGTGGCATAGCAGTAGAGCGGTAGCGGTAGAACGTCTGAGATCGCGGGTTCGATCCCCGTTCAAGAATTTTTTTACAAATATTCAACATAACTGGTACTTAGTTTTAGTTATTAGTAGAAGAAATTCCGTTGAAAGTTTCAAACATTTTTTTTTAAGTATACCACTTATGCTTAATCAGAAGTCTTTGCCTTTGATATTTAAAAAAATATAAATTAAAAGATTTGAACTATCTTTTAATTTACTTTTATAAAATATTTTCATATTTCAATGACCTATACTTATCTATTTTAACATTAATTTAATTCACTTAATTCCCGGATGTATATCTTGTTGAAGTAGTTATAAATACCTAAAACTGGGGGAACACCAGAAAGTTATATCGGCAGAAGTTACGAAGAGCCACTAGTGCAATAACGGATATTTGAAAATCCATATTGTGTCTGCCAATAGTGCCGAGCTTACAAAATTTGAAGTAGGTACTTAAACGCATGTTACTAACGGTGGGCAATTTGTCTGGAAGTGAATTAGTTACAGTTTCTCTGATCAACTGTATTGATACCGGTCCCATTTATAAGTTTGCAGTAGTTTACCACCAGTTTACAGTAGTTTACATTACCTCCCAGTGCAGTGCAAAATTACAATGTACCTATACAACAATATTTTGTAAGTTACAGTGAATTATTATAAATTAAAATGCGAAATATTACATAAGTGCAGGTACTACTAACTGACATTAGGTAAGTACTGTTTGAATCAATTATAATTATATATACTACTAGCTGTTACCTGTGACTGCGTCCGCGTTATATTCGGAATAAATGAAGTGCGAAAAATACCTAAAGTTATCGAAACTTTAGGTATTTTTGGCATAGTAAAGTTGCCACTTTACGCCACAGTGCGGCGCTGGCGGTCCAGTGTTTCGCGTCAATATTAAAAAAAACAACGAAGGTTAACGAACGGTGGTGTTGTAGTATCAACATAAATAATGACGCAATATACATTATTATATTTATGACCCATGGGGCCCATATACCCGTGGGTCCCATACACCCATGGGGTCGCATACACCCATGGGTTCCATATACCCATGGGCACCAGTCAGATCCGTTGAGCATCTGGGCCCAAGCGAGATGTTAGACGGCAGCCGTTTCCGCAAAAGTCATAATCAACCAGGTTATGGAAACAAGAAGTAGAAGAGCCGGGATTGGAGCTCGGATTCATGTTCATTCCTCTCGGGACTGATTGACTCTGCGAACGCGTCATATAAGTAGAAAACCTAGGTATTTTGAATTTTCTTGGTATCATTTAGAATTTGTGGTATTATATACTCGTATACCAGTATATGACAAAATGATAAGACTTTTAACTAACCTATGGTCCTCAGATAAATTATTATGATTAGGATTATAATATGATATCTATCCAGGAATATAACATAACATAACATAATATAACTTCACGCCTGTTTCCCCGAAGTGGTAGGCAGAGATGTATTACACACCCACGATTCGCCAGATATGTTTAGGTCCCAATGTAATAGGGGGCGAGTCTATTGTCATCTACCGGGCACATTACTAAGTGAGCGATAATTTACATTTTTAATACACACATTACTACGAAAAGTCAGAGGTGTGTTGTGCCAGGGAAGAATATAAAAAATTAATAATCAAATATTCTACGATATGCTACACAGCACTTTCTAGACCCAAAGTAAGCATATTTTAACTAGCTTGTGTTATGGGGAACCCATAAGAATGCGGATAAACATACTTATATACATTTTTTTGTAAATGCATACATATTATACATAGAAACACCCAGATCAATGCAAATAGACATATTCATGCATACATATATTTGCACTGAGCGGGAATCGACCCCGCGCCCGATGTTGTAGCAGTCGAATGCAATACCGCTACGCCACAGAGGCCGTCATAACAATTAAATTAAATTAGTTTTGAATATTTTTTTTTAAATAATTTGAACCATTTATTAAATCAAATTTTCTTACACAAAATACAATTTCAAAACAATACAATACAACTAGAGGCAAAACATATTCATGTCATACAACTAAAACATATTCATAGTTTTGAAAATAGAACATGCGTTTAAATGAACGAAAAAGTAAAAAAAAAACTTTAAATAATGCTTATAAAACAATACTCGGAATCATTTATGTCTTTATTAATAAAGTAACATCTCAAAGCTTGGAATCAATAACTACGCTCTTTCGTCGCCAAATCTCAGCAGTATGCCTAACACTGTTTCTAGCTCATCATTATCCGAGAATGAGAAAAGTATAAGATCAAGTTTACGTCGAGCTTCACTCGCTAAGCTGGCTATATCGGGTCGGATGTTTACTTATATAATAAACTGAGATATTGGACTTGTTTCTCACCCTGTCCTGCTGAGAAGGATATCGTAAAAACTGCGCACTAACAATAATTTCCAATTATTGATATTTTATGTACCTACACACGACAGCTTCAAGAGATTGTCTAACTGTTAAGATGTATCATTGTATCGCAAATATCACTAGGTACATCTTTCTAATTTTCACTTTGCCAGATATAGAATAATATTGGGATTTTAATTTTTTCTTCTTTGATGTTATACTGTGTATGTGAAGAATCAATCTTTAGATTTCTTCTTCATCCAAGCGCCAGTAGCGGGTTGCATCCAAAGTCTATACTTCCAGTCCGCTCTCTTCTTTGCCATAAGTTGATGACCAGGTACCAGGTACAGGACATCCTGGTACCTCTATCAGGACATTTTACATTTCCGATTTCAATGTATCCTAATACTTGTGTTAATCTCTGCACCAAAACCAAATATGGTTGCTTTATTGGCATCTAAACCCTTTTTTTTTTCTTGCAGAAATTCTTTTCTGGTACCAGAAAAGAAAAAAAAAGGGGTGGTTATGTCGTGTATCGACCAAAACCGCACGGTGTCCTCCCCAAGTGTCCGTTGCTGGGCACCCCGGGTAAGCCGTCGAAAGGATAACCCCAGGGCTGCTGGCGGACTTTGGCCGCCACCGCGGCCTCGCCTGGTGGGTTCGGGTTTTATCCCGATTCGGTGAGCTGGCTCTCGCTTCCAGGTCCCATGGAGGGGTCCCGGCTAGAAGACATGCCGCCTCGACGGAGACCGTGCGATACCCCCTGATGACTCTGACGGCCATCGCTTTTAACGGGCTGTTTAGAACAGCCACCTTGCGGGCCGCCAGCGTCTCCGCCCATACGGGGGCCCCGTACAGGGCCATGCTTCGCACGATCCCCAGGTACAGTCTCCTTAACAAAAGGGTACCTTACCTTAACATTGGGCATCAGCCGCGATAGCGCGGCCGCAGCCCCCCTCAGTTTCCGGACCACACTTCGGAGACGTGGTCCGAAGTCCCATCGGCTATCGAGTACGAGCCCAAGGTACTTCATCGTGGGCTCGATGCCGATGCTTACATCCCCTACGGTTATGCTGGTATTCGACGCACGACTTGAGCAATACCTGCCGTGGCCTTTAGTGCCGCACTTCGGTACGTTACTCCCCGCGACATATCGAGGGTGTCGTCAGCATAACAAACTATGCTGACACTCTCGAGCAACGTACCGCGCAGCACCCAGTCGTATCCGATGTTCCACAGAAGTGGCCCTAGGACCGACCCCTGTGGAACACCGCACGACACTTCTCGCCGCCCTGGCCCTAGCCAGCTCGGGTAAACTATGGCCCTGTCGGATAGATATGCCTCGACAATGCGGCGGAAGTAAGGAGGCACTCCGTGATACGCGAGAGCCTCCCTAACGCAGCTCCAGGGTAGGGTGTTGAAGGCGTTGGCGATGTCGAGAGACACCGCCACCACCACCCCACCCCGTGAGACTAATTCCTCCGCCAGGCGCCTAACGCGCATGATCGCTTCCACGGTGGAGCGTCCCCGGCGGAAACCGAACTGGTTGTCTGCCAGATCTGACCCCACGTTCGTGAGATGCTCGACGAGGCGTTCTGCAATAATCCGCTTAAAGAGCTTGCACACCTCGTCGAGCAACACGATCGGCCGGTAACCAGAGGGTTGATCCGCCGGCCACCATGCCTTCCGGAGCAAGGGCCAGTTTCCCCGTCTTCTACGCCTTTGGAAACTGGCCCCTTTCGAGGCATGCGCTAAAGAGCGCCACCAGTCGAGGCCCTAGTTCCTCAAGGGCCAGGACCCATGCTCGGCCTGGAATGCCGTCGGGTCCGGGGGCAGTGCATTTCCGGGCTTTAAGCCGGAGCACTGCTACCCCCAGTTCACTATCCCTGACTTCGGGCACATCGCTCTATCAGCGTCAGGCGCCTGAGGTGTAGCCATACGCGGAGGAACATATTCCTCCGCTCTCGCTGGGAACAAGGAGCCCAGTATCCCCTCCAGCCACTGCGGCTGGAGGCTCTGGGTATGGGTAGTCTGAGTAGGGGTGCCCTTGGGCGGATTTTGCCCCTGACCGCAAGATAAGGGCGCCCCCATGGGTTCTGCTCCAGAGACTCCAGCAGCTCTTCGCGGGCCCGCCGTTTGGCCTGCTTAATAGCTACCTGGAGGGTCCTCTTGGTCCCATTGTACGCCTCATATAGCTCCGCCTCTCGGGCTGCCGCATCGTCTCGGCGGCGACGCCTCCGGCGAAACTCGGTGTACTGGCGGCGAGCGGTCACGCACGCTGCTCGCAGCTGTGCGATCTCCGTTAACCACCAGTACACCTGTTTCTTTGCCGGGCCGGGCTTAACCCTAGGCATCGCCGCATCGCAGATATTCGAAATGGCTCTCCTGAACCATTCGGCCTCTGCGTCGACATCGGCAGGCCTGGCCGGTGACGGAATCCAGGCCTGCACAATGGATGCCTCCAGGAGAGCCTCCCGATCCAGGCGTCTGAGCGCCCAATGTGGATCCGGGGGGTTCGCTATAGTCGGCGGTAGGTTAGGTGGAGGGGAGACGTTGAACCGAATGTAGCATGGGAATGCAGGGGTCGCGAATGCAACATCCACGACCGAACTGAGCCCCGCCGCTCCCAGGTGGCGACACTCCCCCGGTTGAGGACCTCTAGGCCACGGGTGTTGGCCCAGTCCTCCAGAACTCGCCTCATGGCATTGGTTTCCCAGGAGCCCCAAGCCAGAGATCAGGCGTTGAAGTCTCCTAGGACCAAGACAGGGCGAGGACGGCACGCAGCGAGAACGATGTCCAGTCCTGCGAGTCATAGCTCAAGCTCATACTGGTCAAGGCTTGGCGAGAAGTAGACGGCTACGACAGCCAAACCCTCATAGTCCGCCGCGACACAGCCTCGGCCCCTTGCAATGACTGCAAGGCGCGAGGTGTCCGCGGTGGAACCGTCCAGGTCCACCGGGCTTCCGGGGTGGACCCAGTACGGCTCAGTGACCACGACCACATTGATAGACCACTCCACGATGCTCTGGTATAGAAGATCCTGAGCACCGGTGCAGTGGTTTATGTTCACCTGCAGGATGCGGATTGGTGTGTCCATTAAATGGACGTCCATCTCCGCATCCCGCCGCGAATGTGGCCGCTCCTGAGCGGCACCCCCGCTACCCGGTGCGGACGAATGGGGCTTTGGCCTCGAGGCGGCGCAGGTTCTGCTGTCCGCCCGGTGCTCCGCCGCTTTGCCCTCCGCTACACATTTGTAGCAGCGCGGCGGAGCATCACAAACACTAGACTTGTGCCCAGGCTGACTACAGCGGAAGCACCGATCTCCCACGGTGTCTCTCGCTGTGCACTGCACTCCCACATGCCCCACGGCCAGGCACCTAAAGCACCTGTTCTCGCGGGGCTGCAGGAGATGCACCCGCGCCTTAAGGAAGCCCCCAACGAGGGCATTTGAACCCTTAACTTAGCAATTATAAATCAGATGATATAATAAATAACCTTAATCAACACGCTACTATCACTTTAATATGTTAATACATAAAACGTAATATTTTGGTAGAACTTGTACTTATGTAATAAAAAAAAAGTTTGCTTAATTTTTCGTTAATTATATTACGCGATGAAATTGAAAACTTATACTCGTCTGTTTACAGCTTATTACACGTAGATTATTAGAACGTAGTAATACTGTTAGCTTTTACAAATCTACAATTATTACAGTTAGCGTATTTTGAGATTTAAATTTGTGTATTGAAGTCAAATCTTGAGCTTGAATTATATCTCAAGTGAAATAATTGTCTGTTAAAATTTAAGAATGTATATTACCTATTAAGCATAAAATATTGTATTAGCACCTAGAAACATTAGGTTCTTTTAATTAAAATTTCAGAATTTTGTACAAAGAACTTGGTACCTATATAGATCTAAATTCTGTTATCGGCGAAGTGGTTAACGACGCATATTCTTAAAAATGAACTTGGCTCTCATTTTACATTTATGTTTTATATGGGATATCATTACTTTTTTACAGAAATTATTAATATTCATCATTAATAAAGTTATATTTTTTTAAGTTTAAGTTGCATTTATAATGTGCAGTTTTTACACTTACACGTTTTCTGTTAGTTTTATTAGTACTTTGTTGATAGTAATTTTCGTCTATCTATGCTATAATAAAATTGTAAATTGGATGTGCCTATACATTGGAGACATTGGAAAAAAACTACTTGGGCTTTGTTATCAGAACGATTTTTTGAATATTCTGTCTGTTTATCTGTATGGACGATGGACGCAAAAACTACTAAACTGATTTTGACGTGGTTTCCTCTACTAGAAAGGTCTTGGTCAGACTTAAAATAAAATCTGCCGTATGTTAGATTGCAATTGGTTAAGTAAAACCAGAGATGAACAATAAAAGCGGCCAAGTGCGAGTCGGACTCGCCCTTCAAGGGTTCCGTAGCAGCAAGTAACATAATAATGTTTTTTTTTTAATTTTTGTATTTAAGTTGATTGAATGAAAGGTAAATAGCGGTTTACGATTTATGAAGTAAAAAAAAAATACTTGCTAGATCTCGTTCAAACCAATTATCCGTGGAAGTTTACATGGTAATGTACATCATATATATTTTTAAGTTTTATCATTCTCTTATTTTAGAAGTTACAGGGGGGGGGGGGAGGGTCACATTTTATCACTTTGAAAATGTCTCTCGCGCAATCTATTCAGTTTAGAAAAAAAATGATATTAGAAACCTCAATATCATTTTTGAAGATCTATCCATAGATAGTAGTATGGGTTTGATGAAAAAAATATTTTTGTGTTTCAGTTCTAAGTAGGGGAGAACCTCCAAACTTTATTGTTTTTTTTTTATTTTTGTGTGAAAATCATAATGCGGTTCACAGAATACATCTACCTACTTAACAAGTTTTAACAGCGTAGTTCTTATAGTTTCGGAGAAAAGTGGATGTGACATACGGACGGACAGACAGACAGACATGACGAATCTATAAGGATTCCGTTTTTTGCCATTTGACAACGGAACCCTAAAAACGATTACCGACCCCCGCACGGGCGGAGCCCTGGGCATTAGCTGATTACGTTATCACGCGTGAACTGCAGGACCGATTTCTCTATTTCTTTTTCTGTTGTGTTTGTTATTCGCAGGAGAAAGTAAGTAAGAAGACCATTTATGAAAGAAAAAAATAATTAAGAAAGGTACGCGGATTATTGAAAAATATATAATGCAACCTTATGACATTTGACATACCTGTGAGTAGTTTGTAATTGGCTTGACACATTTACTAACACATAAAAATCAATATTCATGGTTAAGGCAGGACAATGTCTGTTAGGTCAGCTAGTAATATTTTAAATGTGAAAGTTTGTGAAGATATTTCACGATAGCCATTTTATTATAACTTTTTTTTTTATTTACATAGTGAAGAAACACTTAGCTAAACAATAATTACAGGAAAATACCAATACCAATCAGCCTCAAAGTAAACATTTGCAGACCATTCAAATATTAGCAGCATGCGGAAAACGAAGTCGCGACCGCAAAAAGAAGGCGTTCCACACAACCCACCAATTAGATCATCGCTATAATACTGTATGCCATGAGAGCTTTATATAAAGTCTCATCATCCTCCAAGCCTTTTTTCAACTCAGTTGGGGTCGGCTATCATTCGTCTAACTACGAAACGGCCGGCTTCGATATCTTCCATGACGCATCTGACTTTTAGGGCTCCAACTACTCGTAACAGATGTTCATATGGCAATCGAGACTGACAGGTGAACGTGCTCTCCGAGGCACGGAGGGGTCTCAATCCGTTAAGAGCGGGTACCCATCCTAAAACTGATCTGGCTAGTATTGCTTAACCTTGCAATATATGTATAAATACATATCTTTATCGGGTTCTTCTCACTAGTTCCAGTGTCAATTTGTCCCATGTAACTAGTGAGATTTTTTTCTAATTTGTTCCATTGATTTTTAAAATGGAACAAATGAAACTGTACGCTTCAAAAACTCAAAAAGCTCTGCATCGATGGTTTGTTTAAATTCTGATGCGATACACAAGCAGCTTCACTGATTTTTTTTAAATCTATTTTTCGCTTTTTTAGGGTGCGTTTTGTGTGTTGTGCGAGATTTTTTTTACAAATTTATTACCGAGTGTACCGAATAATTTATTTTGCCGATCTATGGATTGCCAGTACATCTTAAGACATTTACAATGTAGAATATTAATTTATAGGCAGGTACTCTATTCAAAGACGAGCTTAGAAACCGATCTGTAATCCATATTCAGTTGATATCAATACAACATAGTCATTTGAAACGGATCCCCATATCGCGTGAGGCTTTGTTCCGTGTCGATCGACCAAGCTTCATTGTACTACCGTTTTACACTATTATACACCTGTAAAGGCCTAGCCACATGATCGCTTTTGCGATTAACAGTTTTTGTTGGTTCGAAATGTCTAGGGATCAAATTGTTTAGGGTTTGGGCCGCACTACAAAACTTTTTTCCATCAGCGTTTATTGGTTAAGCTGATCCTTATCGATACCATTAGGCGGTCACGTTAAGTTAAACCAAAATTGATGATTGATTGGGGATATAAGTCTTGAAGTTGGTTGTATGCGTGTTAAAAAGAAATTAATGTCGAACAGTGCTTGTAATTAGGCATTCTCTGAAGTAGATTTTTATTAAAAACTAGCTGTTACCCGCGGTTCCACCTGCGTCGAAGTTTGATTCTTTTTTTTTTAATTCTTTTATACAAACCTTGTTCTGACAAAAACGAACATAAAAATAGAATGCTCCAATTTGGTACAGTCGATCGGACGCTATGCACGCACATGTTTACATCTTTTTAAATAATAAAAATAATTTATTTGTGCAAAAAAATTTACATGATAACACAGTTTTGTGAGGTTCCGGCGATTCATTTTTATATGTATATAGTCTTTCAACATGTTTCAATCCAAAGTGTATATTACGTGTTATGGCTTACGCTATTTTAATATTTTTCAGAATGTAGTGTTGAATTACAAAATATGCTCGACCCTTATGTACCGTTTAAAATTTTCGAATAACTTTGAGCCTTGGTTTTAATTTATAAGATATTTTTCCAATTACTACTTCCAATTACAATTACTGTGGGGCCTTATATCAGGCTTGAACCGACTAAAACCGTACGCCGTCTTGGGTCTTCAGACGAGGGTGTAAGTTTCCCCAAAAGCATATACCTCGCAGACTGTATTTAACCTTGAGGTTAACTTAGTAGACAATAGACGGAAAGCTGATCCTGGGCACCGAGGTGAGAGACTCGGATGCGACAGGGACTGAACGCTGGACGCTGAATGATGATGACAATTTAAAATAGAATAATTAAGTTTATATTTCATGCCCAAATAGGAGACACTTGAATATTTAACAGAATAGTGAGAAGTAAATGAAATACTGTATCTTACAGAAACCATAGAGGATAAAGTGTTTCATATTTTTAGCTATTTGGAAACCATTTCAAGCTATTCCGATATTACTTACAAGCGTTCACTACAGGCGGCCACTCCAGTAACTTGAGTAGATGTAAAATATACTCGTATGTTCTACTTTTACCATAATTTAAAATGCACGGTGGAGAACATTTAGGCGAGGCTCTACTTCTATGATATGGAATAGGCAACATTCGAGACATATAATATTATGGTTATTGGCATTTCCCGCAAGAATGTCAGATCTTAGATTTGTATTATAATTGATTTAATAAATTTGTGGGTATTTTTAAGTTAATATTTGCTCATTTTTATGTTTGAATTATCAGTTTCATATAGAGTATTTTTTAATTTCAACTTCCACTGTTGAAAGATAAATTAATCTGTATGAGTATATAGCAATAAATATAATTTAACTAAATTTTTAAATATATTTTTCATGTTACATCGCAAACTGCCACCACATTCAGTACCTATTATGAGTTCTATGTGACAATTATTTGTATCATTCCTATATTGTAGTCGCTTTGAGACTACGTGTAATTTGTATTCTGTTAACATTATTTTAATAGTGTCCCAGAAGAAAGATACTTTCCTAGTGATTGTCTTTTTAATGATAAAATATTAGGAACTGGATATTCACCTAATTTATAACCAGTTTTGACTCTTCTGTAATATATACATAATCGCCAAAAACACTCCTACATAACTCTCATTACTTCTTACCTTGATGGGTGCATGCTTTTAGCCAGATTGCCTATTTTCTTAATGATCTTCAGTGAATCGAAAACTTTTTGCTTTACGTTTCTTTAATAGCTTCAAATTATCTATAAAATATTATAATGAAATTATTATACACGAATCTTGGATGGAGGACGGAAAAGTTTGTTTAATGTTAAAATGTCGATCAGGTTCATTTGAGAACGAAAAAATTTGGTGTGCCGAGTTTTTTGTTTGCCCGTGAAACAGACGAAGATTTGCAACCGTTGAAGCTCCATAGACGATGTTATAGCTATAACCAAATTATCGAAAAGTTTCGGTGTCTGATAACAGTTATATGGAATTGATCGGCAAAAGCGTGTATTCCAAAGTTTGATCGAAAAATGTTGTTGCGCTATGATTCAAAGAGTCAGGTAACATTTCGGACATGTAAAGGCGCGGTGCACAAAAGAATTTCAATTTGGTACCGTATCGCGCAACCCTTTTCAACTTTACAAAGTAATTTCCTGACGCAAAATTGATTTGTTGGCTCCGTGGTTTTTGTTTGGTGTGGCAACTGAGGTTTAATTAAAATAAAAATCGTTACCTGTTGTAATTATGTTCAATTTTATCTTACCTATATAACTGACTTTTACGCATATGTACGTTATTCATGAATTAGTGTTTGCATCACTTGCAGGGTAGATTTCATCGTGCTGCCTGTTCAATCTGGTATCGGACATACCATCTTTCTTCTAAAGGAGATGGCAGTAGTGTGGCTTGCAAAGAAATGATACTCATCATATCTTCTTATCTTCATTCAATTATTATTACTTACACAATTATTTTCCTTCATGATCTATCAATTGCAACCCTATATTCATAAAATACTAAAGTGAATCTTTATACGGCTGATATTAAGATATCAATCTCATAGATTAGATTGATTTATCCTTAGGTGTTCGTTCAGTGAAAAATTATCCATATATAACAATGTTATCCAATGCCCAAGGAATTATGTTTATTTTTAGCAATCCATCCTGTTTAAAAGTTATAAATAAATTTGTATTATCTATAATCATTCATTTTCCATTTAAGTATACGATTCGATATATTCTACATAAACATCGGTAAGCTTGGTAATTTATTGACGAAACACTCGAATTATAAACATCGATTTGTCATACAGTATCGATATAGAATTACTTGTTCAGAATACCGTTGAGGATAATTTAATATATTAACATCTCAGCGTCGAAACTCGAGCTGGAGTGACGTTAATATGACAAATAATTTCCTACGAAGCCTACCTCCGGGGTGCGAGGAAATGCGTTGAATATGGTAATAATTTCCCATGTGCCTTACTCGATCCAGACTTGCCTACCGACACTTTAAACTTAGCAATACTTCAGCATTTCAATAACTTAAGTCATGAAATGTTGTCTATAGTACAATTGTTGTTTCAATATTAAAGGGCAGCATTAATTCTTTGACTCTCTTTACTGTAAAACACTATAAAGATCCCAAGAAAATAAAGGTATCATATTTGTATTTTGAGATTAATTTCGTGAATTGCTTTGTTGATTTGTTGGAAGATAATTGCGTCTTAAAGAACTTGAGAGATGTTCAAAAAGATCTGCTCGTATCGGGTGCGCCAAAGTTCACCTAAATTTTCAACTCCGAAAATTGGAACTCCGAAAATGTTCTTCCTAACATTTTTCATCCTAACAATCACAATTCCTAACTACTCTGTCTCTAATGTTTTAATTCCGAATCATTCAACTTCATAATGTCGGTAGCAATAAACATCTATTATACTATTACTTCTTTTCCTATATTTATTCCTAACAAAACCATCTTTTACATTATTATTGAAAGTCATACCTACTGACTAATTATATGAATAGGTTTTTTGTTTTTATTAATTAAAGCGTCTTCTTTAATTTTATTTAGAGCGGTGTGTAAGTAAAGTAAGCATAGTTTAACTAGCTTGTGTTATGGGTTCCAGAATGCGGATAAACATACTTATATACATTTTTTTTTGTAAATACATACATATTATACATAGAAACACCCAGACCAATGCAAATAGACATATTCATGCATACAAATATTTGCACTGAGCGGGAATCGAACCCGCGCCCCCTGACGTAGCAGTCGAATGCACTACCGCTACGCCACAGAGGCCGAAAACTAAATTTTGATATGACCAAATCGACTTTAACTGTAGCTACTGTCGCGACTATACGTCATACGTACGTACTTTATCAAAAATGTAAGATTTTATGCGTATTTCGAACGATTTGTACCAGTATGGCATTTGGTTTTTAGAAAGTGTAATGTGACGGTTATTATGTTCGCCATACTTCTAGTAGGAGGAAAAAGTGGTGACATACTTGAAAACTTGTTTATTTGATACATTTTCAAAATACGACTGTACAATACATTAAATATTTTTTTACAGAATACCATCATTGTATTCGGTTTGTTTGAATAAAATTCTAACTGAAATAATTAGCCTATACAGTAAGCATGGGGCAGAAGACTGTAACTCACAATAAATGCGAATGAATTATTACAATATAGGATTTTGATTTTTCGAACCTTGAAAAAAATACTATGCTTTGGGAATTGATCGAACGATTAGCGCCAAGAACCATTGCCGTAGGTTTGCAGATGGGAGTGTCCGCATTGTTTAATCTTTCATCTTCAAGATACGAGCGTCCATATTGACTCACCTAAAGTTCTTTATCCGAAATTGTTCTTCCTAACGATTTGTAATCCGAATGATCACTCCTCCTAAAATTTTTCATCCTAAAGTTTTTATTAATACTATTTGTAGTGCTACCGTCGATGTTCATAACACTCATGTTTCCGAAAATTGTTATCAATAAAATCGTTAACATACAATATTAAAGCTCCTACTGTTTTTTATCCTAACGTTTTTATCCCTAAACATAATTACCATAATATTGTCACTCATACTTAAATTGAATTATTTTATATTATAATATTATAAAATTTGATTAAAGGTTGTTTCACTGATTTTTTGGCTTAAATGAATGAAAATCATAAAATACGACTGATTTACGGTTATGTTTATGACCTTTTTCGTTTTCGATTCGTTTCTGGCACTTACTATTATTTCTTTTCCTATATTTTGTCAACAAAACCATCTTTTACATTATTATTGAAAGTCATACCTACTCACTAATTATATGAATAGGTTTTTTGTTTTTATTAATTAAAGCGTCTTCTTTAATTTTATTTAGAGCGGTGTGTACCTGCAAAGATAAGAGTAAATCTTAAGTTAAAACTGCGACCATAATGCACGAGCCGAGCGAGCGAAATCTCGCTGCGGTCATTCAGCCAAGTTCCAGAAACGAATCGGTCATATTTATAGTTCTTGGTTTAGGTTAGGTTAGAATTGTGACCACACAACGCACGAGCCGAGCGAGCGAAGCGAGCGTGCCGCGGTAGCGGCCGGCGAAGTGCCAGAAACGAATCGAAAACGAAAAAGGTCATAAACATAACCGTAAATCAGTCGTATTTTATGATTTTCATTCATTTAAGCCAAAAAATCAGTGAAACAACCTTTAATCAAATTTTATAATATTATAATATAAAATAATTCAATTTAAGTATGAGTGACAATATTATGGTAATTATGTTTAGGGATAAAAACGTTAGGATAAAAAACAGTAGGAGCTTTAATATTGTATGTTAACGATTTTATTGATAACAATTTTCGGAAACATGAGTGTTATGAACATCGACGGTAGCACTACAAATAGTATTAATAAAAACTTTAGGATGAAAAATTTTAGGAGGAGTGATCATTCGGATTACAAATCGTTAGGAAGAACAATTTCGGATAAAGAACTTTAGGTGAGTCAATATGGACGCTCGTATCTTGAAGATGAAAGATTAAACAATGCGGACACTCCCATCTGCAAACCTACGGCAATGGTTCTTGGCGCTAATCGTTCGATCAATTCCCAAAGCATAGTATTTTTTTCAAGGTTCGAAAAATCAAAATCCTATATTGTAATAATTCATTCGCATTTATTGTGAGTTACAGTCTTCTGCCCCATGCTTACTGTATAGGCTAATTATTTCAGTTAGAATTTTATTCAAACAAACCGAATACAATGATGGTATTCTGTAAAAAAATATTTAATGTATTGTACAGTCGTATTTTGAAAATGTATCAAATAAACAAGTTTTCAAGTATGTCACCACTTTTTCCTCCTACTAGAAGTATGGCGAACATAATAACCGTCACATTACACTTTCTAAAAACCAAATGCCATACTGGTACAAATCGTTCGAAATACGCATAAAATCTTACATTTTTGATAAAGTACGTACGTATGACGTATAGTCGCGACAGTAGCTACAGTTAAAGTCGATTTGGTCATATCAAAATTTAGTTTTCGGCCTCTGTGGCGTAGCGGTAGTGCATTCGACTGCTACGTCAGGGGGCGCGGGTTCGATTCCCGCTCAGTGCAAATATTTGTATGCATGAATATGTCTATTTGCATTGGTCTGGGTGTTTCTATGTATAATATGTATGTATTTACAAAAAAAAATGTATATAAGTATGTTTATCCGCATTCTGGAACCCATAACACAAGCTAGTTAAACTATGCTTACTTTGGGTCTAGAAAGCGCTGTGTAGAATGTCGTAGAATATTTATTTATATTTATATATTTCTTAAATTTTCTTCACTGAGATCCTTCATCTCATAACACCATCGTGAGCGCACTGATGACGCGCATCTTTTGACACCTCAATCGTCTCTCTGGGACTTATACTTTTTGAGTTATCTGCGAATTTTGGGAAAAAATCGAAACGGATTATTGCTTAAGAAGGTAAGCTCGGTTTGAGGGGGGGGGGGGGCGATTCCAAAAACAGGAAAGTTTGTTTCCAAATATCGGACTGTCTATTTCTTGTGTTTTACTAGAGGACATACGTTGGAAATGTATATTTATCGTAGTTTAGTTATAATAACTTGGATAACTGTGTTCCCCATAGACCTTATTAGCTGTATTTAGCATTATTTTGTTGTGACCTTATTTTGTTACTGTTTGTGTTGTCCCTTATTTACAAGTATTTACCACTTATACAACTTTACCTATTGTTCTTTTCGTACTTTGTTTGTCGCCCCACCTCTGTGGCAGTACTGATCCGCACCGGTAATAATGTCCGGGAATAAAACACCTACCAATAGAAGCGCAGTCGACGACCCCGCAGCCCCAAAGAAGGCGGATCCTAGAATAGAATAGGAATAGAATAGAAATAAACTTTATTGTACACCAATCAGAGTATGCATAGGTTCTTGGAATACACAGTCAAAATATGTACAAATGGCGGCTCACTAAAATTGCGTTGCATGAGAATTTTAACTTTTAGTTTAGGAGGGCGAAGTTTATATGACAGATAGATTAAGTCGTGGTAAGAAAATGCATCGGCTGAGCACTACCATGCTTAGCGACTAAATTAGTTGAAGAAACAAGAATAAGATCAAGAAGAGATGGAATGCAATTAGGAAAGTGATGTGTAGAATTTGAAGGTAGAACAGACAAATTACATGAGTGAATGGTACTGAGGAAAGATGAAGAGCGGAAGTCATTTTTCAGTAAACAAGTATTAAAATCTCCCATAATTATAGTTTGGTTATAGACAGGACAGAGGCGTTCTAATAGTTTTTCAAAAGAGGGGAAAAAGTTAATATTGGACGAGGGAGAATAATAGACACCAAGTAGTAATTTGATGTGAGAGAGTTCTACTTCAAGAAAAAGATGCTCACCAGCGCTGCACATGCTTCACAACCTCCACCATCTAGGTGGAGGTTGTGAAGATAGATCCACAATACTAAAAGGTATGCCATGGCGTATATAGATAGCAACACCACCACAAGCAGAACCCGTGCGATCATTCCTGAGTAAATGGAAACCAGGAAGAGAGTAAGAGTTTGAAAAAAGACAAGGCTTAAGGAATGACTCGGAAATGAGAATGGCATGTATATTCTTACAATCAAAGCTAGCCAGCATCTTTGGGAAATGAGCCGGAATACTTTGTGCATTTATATGAATTACATTAAAATTCTTGGGGACATCAGTAAAATAGGCCTGAATAGTTTCAGCCAATGAAGGCTTATGCATAAAAGTATCATTAAGACTACAGGTTGATACAAAGCTTTCATTATCGCTATTACTATGACTACTGACTGACACAAAGCTTTCTTCATCGCTGCTTATCATTAGAATTGTTGGAATATAAAAAAAATATATAAATATGCAATGCAAAAAATGAAATATAAATATTATTATGTAGAAATTTAATAAATGTACCTACCTGTATCTTAAGTAGGTGTGTATTTTTTTTTTGTGTAATAAACTTGTCCATCCACCAGTTACGTGTTACCTATACTATAAGTTTAAACATTCCCAAAAACATAAAGTGAATAGATATAAAAGAAAATAAATATATTCATACATCACACCACCATTGCATCATCCTGCAAGAAAATAGTACCCAATAATACATAATATTAAAGAACAATCAATACATGAAAATGACAACTAACTAATTTTATGAAACATGAGTATCGAGAATATCGGTTTTGTCAGTAAATATTTATGGTAACTGGAACTCAGCGCAACTCAAGCGCACGAATATTTTATTTTTTTTGCAAAACAATATGTCAAACTGTAATTTACAAAAATAAGTTATTTTGATTAAGTTAAGGTAAATAAAAATAATTGTTCTATAGAAGGGAAGGTACCTATACAAGCGTTAACATTATAGAAATAAATTCGGGTAGAGTGATAATAAATAGATAGCCTGAATATGATGCAATGGCGATATCAATTACACAACAATACATATAAAACAACAATCCTATTTCTTCGCGGCTCGTCTGGGCTTGGCTGCAGTTTTATCTATAGGAGTGGCCTTTAGTGGATCCGAATCGATGAGTTTCAGCTCACCCATGGCAACCCTGTGCCGTACTCCGTTGACGCCAAAAACATGGACCCTCCCGAGTCCAGCACTTGGAGATCCCAAAACGCTCACGCGCCGCCATGAAAACTTCGTGTCTGTTCCGAGTTGTGAACTCTGAAAGTGTTATGCCGGGCCCCTTGAGTTTGGATTTCGTGAACCAGATTTTATTCCGAACAGCTATCTCTTGTAGCTTAACTAAAATAGGTCTGGGTTTTTTATCTGATCCATTCAATCTACCCATTCTGTGACATCGCCTGATTTCATTTGCTGTGAAGTCACCAAGCATAAGATGATCCCTAACGGCACTCACCACACTTTGTTCAGTATCTTCATCCTCCTGTTCTGATACACCATGTAGCAGCAGCGTTTTTCGCCGACTCCGCAGTTCGAGATCATCCACCTGACGCGCAAGATTATTCATTTGTTGACGAAAAGAGTCACCATAAATGACCTGGACTTCTATTACGTTTTCTTGGTAATCACAGAGGGCATCTCTACGGCTCTGAAATTATTAATACTTGTGGAAAGAAACTCCCTCCTTCCTCTACCCTTTATGGTGCAAATATTTTAGCTTTTAATTTTACATAGTCTTAATTTTATTAATATTAGGATTTAAATTGTAAATATATTTTTATCTATTCTCCTTTGAGGTTGTTGCAGGAAAACAATTTTTATTTTATTCATGACTTACATTTATCTGCTCATCCAGATACAGTAACTACCCATGTCCACTTTGAATACTGAATGACAAAAAAAAAACAATATTTTTTCGTGCGGAAATCTCCCGCCAGCCAGAGGAGGCGCTTATGTTGGGCTTGAACCGACTAAAACCGCACGCCGTCTCGGGTCTACAGACGCCGGGGTGTAAGGTTGCCCATAGAGCACATCCCTCGCACCCCGAAACTGGAAAATCCCTTATCATTTCAACGACGATTTGTTTTTTCAAATATACATACATACATATATACATACATAACTTCACGCCTGTGTCCCCGAAGGGGTAGGCAGAGGTGTATTAAACTACAGGATCTCGATGTACGCCAGTTCGAAAGTTCACTGCAGCGAAGTATGCAAGGCCAACCCCGACTCAGAGTACCCCGACTCGGATAGGTTAGGTTAGAAGGCTAAGGCGGGAGCGAAGCGGAGCGGAGCTCCCGCCTTAGCCTTCGTGGTTATTTTTTTTTAACCACCTAGAAAATTAATTGTTGTGTGTCTCGTGATATTGTTTTATCAAATTTTCATACGTCGGCCTTGCATACTTCGCTGCAGTGAACTTTCGAACTGGCGTACATCGAGATCCTGTACTTTAGAACTAACATACGTCGACATTTTAAACTTCGACATTCAGTAACGGAGTCGTGTATTACACACCCACGATTCGCCAGTTATGTTAAGGTCCCAATGTAATAGGAGGCGACCCTATTACCATCTACCGGGCACATTATTAAGTGAGCGATAATTAACATTTATTAATGCACACATAACTACGAAAAGTCAGAGGTGTGTGCCCGGGGCAACTGGGGATCGAACTCGAGACCTCGTCTCAGCAGTCCGTCACGTACGCCACTGGGCTATCGCCGCTTTTTCACTATATATCTATAAGGGCAATCGTTGTTATCTGTGCACCTGCGTTGGTGCCTGTTAGAGTTTGTTTAGTCTCTGGCCTTAGGGGAGATATCCGGTGTACGCGTGACATTGTTCGGTCTTGCGGACTGTTTTGAAAACTGTACGTATTATATATTTATATGATAAAGAATAAAATGGTAGAAGTTATAAATTGGGTAAAATTTTATTGATCACGTACGCTCTTAAATGCTATATAGAGCAGAACCATAGCATGTACTTTTGAATTGAATTCAGACTGACACTAGTCTACGGTAGACCGGTAAAATATACTACTAAATTAAGCTACTAAAATCAACTAATGTACTAACTTTAGAAACAAAACGAAACTACCTACAGCAAAATTATTTCTCAAAGAAGGAACAGTGCGACTGTGAAAATAAATTTATTGATTTTATATCTTATTCTATTAACATATTTTATTATTATTTGTTTGTCCTCAGCATCTCCTCGGTATCAACAATTCCCATGAATTCTATAAAATTTTCCTGGCAATTATGAACACAAGATAAAACAAAGAATATCGGCGAAGAGGTTCTCAAGTTTTGCGCTTTTAACAACAAATTTGGCGATTTATTTTTATTTTTACATGTGACTTTCTCAAATGGTCTAGTATGCTCAAATCTAAAGCATGAGCTATGAGGTATAGCGAAAAGTAGATACTCAAAGTAGTCAGTCTAGGCATCATTGGATTAAAAAAAAAACAATATTCTTAGCCACAGATTCCTCACCTCACCTTGATCAAATGATATTTTGATCTAACTATAACATTCAAAATAAACTGGTTCGATTCCTGGCTAGGAATATCAATTAAGAATACAGTCCACCTACTTTTTTTCATGCGTAGATATCCCCCGGGTGGATACCCCCCTCCGGTCAGCGGGGGGTCGAAAACCTACTGAGATTGAAAAATTCTGCCATTATGTTTAAACACATTTATGGATTCTTTAACTGAAGCAAGCAAGATACGCCATTAATTGCAATTCATATTTATAATTTATAGATACCTACTCAATTTTACTACTCAATCCGGTACGCGCAATAAACAAAACACAAGAATTCATTATTTACACGTGTGGTATTTGAGTATGAATAAAAGTAGAGTATATCTGTTTAGGCGAGGTTCGTGTTTTTGTTCTCCCGTGAGAGAAATTGAAGGCAAATGTGAAACAGACGCATTTTATTGTATTTACTTATACAAAGTTAGTGTGACAATACATTTCTATCGGTGTGGGAATATCCCCGCTACTTTTATTCTCCTTACCAAGTAAACATTACGCTTTTCGCGTGTTGGCCGCGATGAAATGCGAATTCCTGTGAGGGGCCATAACTAAAGATTAGACCAATTTTGGATGATATCCGGCTTGTGTGTGACCCACTTAAGGATAGGACGTGGTAAATGCTTTTGTGAACATCCCCTGTGACTTGGGATTTTAGAATGTGTTTTCGCTAATGCGCGACCTTGTCATCTTGTTGAACATAATACTACTGTGTAAATGAAGTATTATAAGCACGACAATTTTTTCAGTACATAAAATTGATTTTGAAACACTCAGGTAAATACATTTAAGAAACAAACAAACTAAACAACACATGAATCGGATCTAAACCAAGGATTATAAAAATAATTAACTGCTCAACGGAAACAAATAAAGGCAAAACTTTTTCACCTTTCTTTTATAGCATATAAATAGAAATAAAGATTATATTTCTCTCTTCTAGACATTCCTATACACCACATTAACTACTAGTACTGGTTATATAATACATACATTCATATCACCACTAAAATAATTACGAAACTGGCAGCTTTACTGACATGACTGAATCCCGGGTCATCCCGGTGCCGCGAACAGACAGATAATTATCGCTGTGGCTCCCCACAGTTTGTGTAGAGATCCTGATGACCCGTATGTCCGTCGAAGTCGTAAGTAAGGAAAATAGATTACTGTGCAATGAGTTGTAGGTACCAGCTGTCACCGAAGCTACGGAAGGATATAGTAGGTGGTATCAGCACACCGCGATAATGGACACCACTACCATAGTATAATAAGAGAATAGTAGGTTATCTAAAACCCCTCGTAGAGTTAACTACCTAATCTGCGTTGGCGCTTAGGGTTGTCACGTTTATTTTTCGTTAAATATATATACGCAAATACGTATTATGAGCAGCACTAGATTTTTAAGCCCCGACGCCAAAACGACAGGGCGTTCTAAGTTTTACGTGTCTGTCTGTGTGTGTGTCTGTCTATGGCATCGTAGCTCCTGAACGGATGAACCGATTTTGATTTTGTTTTTTTTTATTTGAAAGGTGAATTAGTCGGATGGCGGATTACATTTATTTTATCACAATGCCCTTAATGTGGGTATCAAATGAAAGGGTTTGACTAGTAGAATACTTTACACTATGACAAATTTCAAATACAAGATGGCCGCCACTACAAAATGGCGAATTACCTTAATTTTTTTTCTTAACTTCCTCCTTATGGGTATCAAATGAAAGGGATTGAACAGTAAAATAATGTACACTATAACAGATTTCAAATCCAAAATGGTAGCCGCCACAAAACAGCGGATTTCAAATTTTGTCAACACTCCCTCAATATGGATATTGTATGAAAGGGCTTGACTAATTGAAATAAAAAAAAATAGAACAAACAGGTATGAACGTAAAAAAAACAAACAGACAGATAGACAGACAGACAAAAATTGTATAAATGTTATTTTGGTGTATGTACCGTATATTATTTTCATATACATGTAGTAAAAAACGGTTATTTCAATATTACAAACAGACACTTAAATTTTATTTATATGAATAGATAAAACAAAGTCGTGTTAGTGATGACCGCGATTAACTCAAGAATGGTTTTAGATTTGTCTCCGTCTGTACTGCGCCTTTGTGGTATTTTTTACAGGAATCGCCTCGGTTACCCCCACGCCTACTAGAACCGACCAAAACCTCACGCCGCCTCGGGTCTTTAATGTCGGGGTGCAAGGAGACATTCACGAAATAAATTCAGCTTTTTAAATTATGACCATACTGCGTAAGTATAACGTTTTAATAAATTTATGCAATTTCTTAATGTAAATACTAAATATTCAAAAGGCCTTTTATGTACATACCTCATTATTTTATTCATATAATTTATAGACAATAAAATAAATATTTCATTATCGTCTATATGTTATAAACCTCTAAATAAAAATAAAATACGCTAACCAAATTAAATCCAGTGGGAGAAGGTGAATGCGAGCAGCCGTGCAGTACCTTTATTTTTATTTAATTTTTTCGTGCGGAAATCCCTTCGGATACCCCCCCACCGGCCAGTTATGTCGGGCTTGAACCGACTAAAACCGCACGCCGTCTCGGGTCTTCAGCGGCTACCTACGCTACGAGAACGCGCGCGATATCTCTTACGGTACGGCCCAACCATACTGCGACCAACGTATTTTACCTTATATTATGCTAATGTGTGTGGCGCGCGATCACACATCTAATCCGGTAGCGGCCCATTTCTATGAAGATAACCTACTGCTTATACTGTGCCACTACCTGCTAAGCATTACTATGTACTAAGGTAAAAAACAAAAAAATATATAGGTACCTGATGAATGTGTACATTCTTCAGGTACCTATAATTTTAAATACCTATATATATCTCAATACATATACCTATATTTTTTTGTTCGTAGCTATTACAAATATACCTCAATTATATTGGAGTTTGGAGTACCCTTACTATTCTTCCAACATTGGTCACCAACACCCACGACTCATCCGCATGGAATTTAGTTATTTCAGACCTCTGTACAAAGCTTAAAACTTGCTATTTAACTACTTGGTATCATCAAGGTTCAAGTAGTTAAATGTCAAACTTTTAAGCCCTTCCTGAAACTGTTATGGGGTTTAATTTCAAAAACTTTTTCTAAGTCTATATTACAACAGGAACCTTTGTACAGAATTTCTGATCCTAAACCTGCTTCTTTAGAGGTTGAATTTTCTCACTTTACTTAAGATCTTTCTCCCAATGAGGAATCAATTTGGCCAATTTTAAGTTGGTAGGCTTTAAACCCTGAGATTTAGTAATTAATCAGTAAGTGGTATATAGCTTACCTATATTAGACTGGTTTTGTAATATATTTGCAATGACACATACTAGTTCTTTTTACTATACCTGTGTGTTTTTCTCAGTATACATCTTGAAACGAATATTTTCACTAAAGTATCCTAAGAACGAGTCTGAAGGTAGCAGCTTTTTATTATTTACAAACTCTAAAAACACGACATTAAATAAAAAACATATTTTCACATTCTTCCCTTATATTCTCCTAGCCTTAAATCTCCAAGTATTCGCTTTGAATACGAAAGACAGTATTCAACAATTTGTGAGGAATGCTCCACCATTAGAAGAGATTCAAGTTGGTATACGATATGAAGTCTTCACTCAACGATTTCTGCATGCCACAAATACCACATATATTGAACATTTTCAAAAGAACGGCGAGATGTAGAACCTTTTTTGCATTGATCAATGATGTTAAAACGACATAATGTAATCTATCAAGGGCTTACCGGGGTGCCCGGCAACGGACACTTGGGGAGGACACCGTGCGGTTTTAGTCGAGACACGACATAACCACCCCCGCTGACCGGCGGGGGGGTATCTGAAGGGATTTCCACACGTAAAATAAAAATATAAAAAATGGGCCCTAAGGTAAATACGTATTTTTCTCTTTTGGGTAGGTAGAAATAAAACAAATTAAAAAACCAAAATTTAATGAATTAAAAGACAGCCTCAAATATTTAAACCTTTATCTTTGACTGAGAATGATCTCATCGCATGAGATGTATTGACTCGAAGCGCAATTCAGTGGAACAAATAACTAAGCCTAGTGGTACGAACACTTGTTTGATTTGAAGGCTTTGTTGCCTAGAGCGTCTTACAAACGATCACTTACAGGCCATCGTTGTAAGTTTTGCTTGTTCTTATTTAGCTTGGCTCTGAAGATGTAGAAGGCCCCATAAACCCCTTGGTGTGGATACATTATTTTGGCTTGTTCTCACTAGTTCGATTCATTAGTTCGATCGGCGAACTAGTGCGATTTTTTTTCTCATTAGTTCGACCGTCGAACTATTGAGACTTTCACCGCGCGCCCCGACACGGGTAGATATAGGTTAGAAGGGTTAATAACCCTTCGTATTAGGTTACTTGTGATAATGCACGTAGAAATAGGACTAATAATCGAACAAATGAGAAAAAAATATCTCACTAGTTCGACGATCGAACTAATGAATCGAACTAGTGAGAACAAACAATTATTTTCATTTTGCTCTGTGGAATGACGTTATGAATTTGGCTCCATCATGAAGCGTATATACATCATAATTACTTTTGTTGTTGAATTTTCATTTCAATATCGTATGTGGGCGGGCTTAATTCGATATGAGACTGTTATATTTATTGTTTGTTGATAAACAATGAATTACCATGTGATCGATCAAAATATAATCTATATAAATTTCAAATGATGACACATATACTGACGTCAACGGTTGATCGACTGTACTTCGGGAAGGTTTTGATACTTTCTGTTATTTTTTTCTGATTTGTTCTTACATGTGTATATAAGATATAATATTCACGTCCTGCTCTCTTTGAGCAAGGCCGAGGCAACAGTCGTTTGTATATTATTACAATTGTTATTGTACAACAAGTGTCATATATCATTGGAATAAGCATTTCTTCTAGAAAATAGATACTTACAATGCATCTCTTTTACTCAAACTTTACTGAACAAATAAAATCATGAAATGTATAGTGCTGTTTACGAAAGTGGTAATACCTATAAGAAATCCCATATTTTTTCTTTTAAGAAAAAGCTATCGATATAATGATTATTACACTATACGTTAGTATATGGTACCTATTAAATTTCAGTTATTAATCATATTTTAAGGTTACACATGGCGTTATTGCTGTAAAAAAATATTTAAATTGGCCGAAAAATGGTTCGCCGTCGGCAAATGATTCGTCCTAGGTATAATATTTTTGTAATAATATTTTTCTATCATATTGTAATTTATTAATTTTATCATATGTAGTTAGAACGTCTAGACTATTTAAAATTATAAAATAAATAGGTTATCGATTTACTTTTTAAAATAATTATGCCTAAAGTTGACGTATTAACGTTTTCTACTATCGTCAATGTTCACCGCAGTTTATAATAAATCAGACGATAAGTATATACAAACGTCTAGTTTCTTGAAAGAATGATTCCTTGCCTTCAAAAAAAAGACCCGAACGTCATATGCCACGTACAAAGTTAACAATTTATTGTAGAAACAAACTCGGCCGCCACTCAGCGGGCGGTGTCATGTTTCAAGGTCACGTTGAGCGCACGAGTGCAGTTTGGTGTTTTTAGGCGTGTGCGCTCAAGCGATAGTGTTTGTTATTATGTGAAAACTTCATTGCAAACTTCCTTAACATAGGTACAGGTCATAAAATTATGTATGCACAATTTGAGTATCCACAGCAAAAAGTTATTAAGCTCAAATATACTATTCCTCCCCTTGTTGTTGGCCTTTTGTTATGAGTTTATCTAAGAAAATATCTATTACTTGCTGATCCGGCAAACTTCGTTCTACCTTAGAATCAAGTTATGTTGGTTACCTTATCAGCTGAATTTATTTCGTGAATGTCTCCTTGCACCCCGGCATTAAAGACCCGAGGCGGCGTGAGGTTTTGGTCGGTTCTAGTAGGCGTGGGGGTAACCGAGGCGATTTCTGTAAAAAATACCACAAAGGCGCAGTACAGACGGAGACAAATCTAAAACCATTCTTGAGTTAATCGCGGTCATCACTAACACGACTTTGTTTTATCTATACATATAAATAAAATTTAAGTGTCTGTTTGTAATATTGAAATAACAGTTTTTTACTACATGTATATGAATATAATATACGGTACATACACCAGAATAACATTTATACAATTTTTGTCTGTCTGTCTATCTGTCTGTTTGTTCCGGCTAATCTCTGAAATGGCTTGACCGATTTTGAGAGGACCTTCACTAGCAGATAGGTAATATAACAAGGAGTAACATAGGCTACTTTGATTTTATAAAAAATAATTAGGGTTCCGAGCAAAAAAAAACTAAAACCATAAAAATCTTAATACACGCGGACGAAGTCACGGGCACAGCTAGTATTATATAGATTACTTAACGGCGAACAATATTCAATAGACGAGGAAAACCACCTACCTAATATGAAAACGACTTCTAGCACTAAAAATGCTTGTACAGTATAATCCAGATTTTGATTTGACACGTCGCGTCGGGAAGAAGAATTCTACAGTTAATAAATATCATGATTACTGCGATCCCTTCAACATATTCGTATTATTAATGTGCAAACGCTATTCGTACCTTTTTTTTTTTTTTTTTTTCGGGAAATCCCCTCGGATACCCCCCTGCCGGCCAGCGGGGGCGGTTATGTCGGGCTTGAACCGACTAAAACCGCACGCCGTCTCGGGTCTGCAGACGCCGGGGTGTAAGGTTGCCCATAGAGCATATCCCTCGCACCCCGACTGACCCTGGGCCATCTCCGGTTTCGAGATGGCCCCCTCGGGTTTGGGAACCATGGTGTCCCCGTCTTGCCCCGGTTTGGGGGAGGGGCGCTAGTCGCCCCACCGTCCCGGCATGCTTCTGCTAGGGTGACAGGCGGCCTCACCTGCCACCCCCAGGCCTGCGCTCATGGAGGACGGAGGTCGTTAAGCGACCTCCGGCGCCTGAGTCGCCTGCGACGCGAGGCGAGCATGTTGCGGGCTCGGCGGGCCGGGAGGGTTCTGAACCTCTCCCGGGCGCGCTCCGCCATCTCCTTCGTGAGCATCACATGCTCGCAGAAGGAGGTGGCGGCGGCCACGCTATTCGTACCTATATTGACTTCGATATCACGATATTTACTGACTGTCTTACCTTACCCTTACCGTAAAGCGTTTTCTGTATCGCACAGCGCACATATTATTTAGTCTGATATATTTTAAGAATAGTTAAAATTGTATTTTAATATTTTATGAACACAAACGCTTTTAACTACTCTATAAATGTATCAACAGTCAGATGTACGATAAAGAGAACGGTCTATAAAACCGAAGCAAGCCGCATTTTAACCAGACCCTCCCTTTTTTTTTTTTTTTTTTTTATCGTGCGGAAATCCCTTCGGATACCCCCCCGCCGGCCAGCGGGGGCGGTTATGTCGGGCTTGCACCGACTAAAACCGCACGCCGTCTCGGGTCTTCAGACGCCCCCTCTTCTTCTCGACGTTACTCGAAGTTTCCTTGTGTTTTTTGAAATCACAGTCTGTTGTGGGTTGTGATTTCTAGTATCGTAACAGATAAAGTAAATGACAGGTTTCCGTAGGAGGCGTCGCCGCCCCGCAGATGCGGAGGCCCGACAGGCGGAGTTGTACGAGGGATACAGGGAGGCTAGAGAAGCCCTCCGAGCGGAGATAAGGCGGGCCAAACAGGCCGCCTTCCGCGAACTGCTGGAGACGCTGGAGCGGGACCCTTGGTAGCGGCCCTACCGGATGATGAGGGGCAAGCTGCGCCCCAAGGCCCCGCCGTGGAGTATTATACAGCTAAGGAAATTATAAAATCTTCTTTTGTTTCTTTCATTTTCAAGATTAAAATTCAGTGAAAATTTTGTCGTATTTATCAAAGGCTAAAATTGAATTACATTCTATAGATTTAGATCCGAAAAAGAGAACATCTAGGACGGGACTTGAAGCCGCGACCAGTCCCTTACAGGGGAATAGAGGAATTTATGTTCTGTGAATATTTTGTTGTATTTATTAGAGGCTAAAATTAATTGCATACAAAATTACAGTATTTGTAATAGGAAAAATTAACGCGATCATCTATAGGTATATACATAACTTTGGATTGCCTGACGTTTCGACCAGGTTACACTGGCCGTGGTCACAGGCTAACTGGCGCAGTGGTGCCCGTACTCCCTCATCGAGTCCGTGAGGTGCCAAGTTCTTCATCCACCCTTTGCACCATCACTACTTTGCACCTCATCATCAACAAGGCCATATTGTTTCTGCGATATGTACTGCGTATCTTCTATGGCTGCAAGAATGTAGGTGTACCTAGTTCCGGCTATAAATACTTTGCCACCTTAATTTTATAATTATATGTATGTTAGTCTGTAAGGTCTTTATGTATGAGCCATTGTGCTTGAAATATACAAATATGTATGTTAGTTGTAAGGTATCTATTATATGGGCCTCTGTTTACATATTTAAGATCGTTATGTAAATATTGCCTGAAATAAATGATTATTATTCCCATCAAAGTAATAAATTATTATTATTATTATTATTATTATTAAAGTGTGCTATTTCTTGTGAGTACCTGAAGAAAAACCAACAAAATAAAGCTAACCACGCCACATCTACGGTTTACGGAGGTAATAATGTACTTGTAACAAAATAAAGGACTGAAATAAAGAAGTAAAAGAGTACGGACGTTTCATTTCTGTCTCTAGCGTCTCGAAATATGATGGAAAGGGTAATTCATATTAATATTATAAATGCGAAAGTACTCTATATGTCTGTTTACTGCACCGATTTTAATGAAATTTGGTGCAGAGATGGTTTAGAGCTTGGGAAAGGACACGGAGGTTACCTTTTATGGCGCAAAAAAAGATTTCAAGGGGTTCAAATGAGATAAAAGTTGTGTAACGATTGAAAGTTTTATTAGAAGGTTTTTAAATGGAGTTGCAATAAAGTTAAGGTGAATATAAGGGGTGACTTATGCACTGTAAGATTTAATAATATTTATAAATGAGACTAACTACCGGCAGAGATAAATAAAAAGGTCGATTACAATATATTAGATTATAATCGGTGTAAGAGATCGTTACATACATTTATATTAGGTATGGTGGAAATAATGAATCTCAGGGAATGGATTCGTAATAAATATTCTGCCGTGGCGTTGTTCGGTCCGTTGTGCAGAGATGGTAGTATGCACTTAGCTAATGGACTGGCTTGTGGTGTTGCCGGCGTGTCAGGGTCTCCGCTGGTGTGCCTCGCTACCGCTATGATGGTGCGAAGCCCGGTGCGAAGACCCTGGAAATAGAAAAAGTGCGGGTCAGTTTGTCACTAGGCAATTACGTCCAAGTGACCCGCTAAAATAGCAGGTGAAGAGAATCTCCCAGCGGCAATGCAGCGTAGCTAGAAGCTATAATAAAAAAGAATATAAATAGGCAGCACAAGCTGGTGCCGCGACCTCTGACCGTAGGGGTCATCGGCCTCGTGGCACTAAATAGGTAGGCTGAAATAGCACACAGTAAAATAAAAAAAAAATATATATATAGCCATGCATTTTAGCAGGCAATAAGCTGCACCGCTGGAAAGTCTTCACCTGTAGAAGAAGTAGGAAATGTTGATCTCAAAACTTACCCGGAGCCGACAGCAGTTGGCCACGGGGTCAAAGTGACCTTCCTCGGCGAAGGTTGCCAAGGAAAGGAACGATTTAAGAGCCGTCAGTTGATAACTGGGCTAGTGTTGTCCAATCTCGCTTGCACAACCATAGATAATTAGTTATAAGTTATAGAAATATACTAAAGTATCGATTAATTTACGGATATAGTTTTAATTTCATTTATAAAGAATCCACAACGTTACAGTTGCCACCATCATAATTTGTATTATTATAGGTACTTGATAATAAATGAATATACTTTAGAGCGTGTTTAAATTTCTACCTATGTGAGGATGATATTTCGTATGAACGTCCACAGTCATGAAATTTCATCATAATCGGTTTAGTAGTTTAGGCGTGATAGCGCAATAGACAGACGGACTGAGTTACTTTCGCATGTATAATATTAATATGAATATTAGGGGTGAGTTGAGTTTGGATCGGTAATTACTAATTATACATAACCACTTCCTGACCAAACAGCAACTGCGCACGCAGCTGCCATCACGGGGCACGGCTCCTTCAATAAACACATTTATATTTTAGGAATCACCGACAGCCCTCTCTGCAGAGCCTGCATGAAAGAGGAAGAAACAGCGGCACACGTGCTCCTACACTGCCCTGTAACCGCCACATACAGGGCTAAGTACCTCGGAAATACAGGTACGCTCCGGGAGATCGCCAGCAGCGTGAATAGCCTGCTGGCGTTCTTCAATGAGTTGGGGTGGATCGAGTGAAATGCCCACCCTCACGCAAAAACCGCGCCTTGTCGTGGAGTTGCGGATACCAGCTCGCGAAACCATACCATACCATAACCACTTCCAGGTTCAAACTCGATACCGCTTAACCCTTGACCCGTTGCGCTTTTTTTGTAACGCGAGTTATCGCGTGGGGACCCCAAATATTAAGTGCAGCGAATTTGTATTTACCATGTATTTTACCAATATTTTTTATCGGAACAGTTAAGTAATATAATCTTTTATCATAACTAAAAGAGATATTCTAGCATTACATGTTTATTTATAGGGACGGCTAGACACATATTAGTAGGATGTAGGGTGCTTCTCGATAGAGGCCATTACTCACGCCGCCACGATAAGGTGCTTATCATCATACGTGAAGCAATGAGTCTGGCAGTAGCTAGAGCCCAAAAAGGATTGACTACTAACAGACGTCATATCAACTTTGTGTCTGAAGGTTCATCCATAACACCCAGGAACAAACCTTATTCAATCTTAGATACTGCCCCAGATTGGACTCTCCTAATCGACACGTATGAAAAGCACTACAAAATTCCGGAGGATGTTGGGGTTTCGTCATCTAGACCTGACATATTCCTATATTCTAAGAGGTTAAAACATGTGGTTCTTGTGGAACTTACTGTACCGTGGGAAACAAATATACCGAAGGACCACACAATAAAGAAAAATAAATACTATGATCTCACAAACGAATTAATCGAAAACGGTTACGTGGTTAATTTGTATGCAGTGGAAGTGGGAGCGAGAGGTATACCAGCAAAATCTCTCTATAACCTACTTAAAGATCTAGGCCTATCGAGAGCTACAATAAGCTCATTACTAGGACGAATGTCTAAAGCGGCACTAGTAGGTTCGTATCAAATTTGGTTAGGCAGGGAGGGGAACTTGGGTAGTGAAGGTGAGTGTTGATGTACATCAACAAAAGGGGCCCCTTCTAAACCTACACTTGGGTCGCAAGTCCCAGGCACTGTCCCGAGTTCCCAACTCAGCAACGCGATGGACCCAGCACCCGCACGCACGGAGAATCCATGGATTGCTAAGAATATCGGTCTATATAAACTTAAAAATATTTAACTTCATACTTATATATTAAATATAAGCAATTTCTGTCATTTTAACGTATCTTTGTAATTGACATGATAGAAATAATGTAATATCAAATAGCATTTGACAAAAACGAATTAAAAGATACATAAATATTCTCTTTTCTCTAATTTGGCGCTAGGTTTTTCTTTTGTTGCGCTGAAATATATTATGTCTGTATCTAATAGTGTGAGCGCACAAGCTCAGTCTTACCGATGTGAGCATCAATTATAAGCTACACAAAGTCAGAGAACAGTGTGAATATTTTAAAAGTAGTTATTCAATATTTTCCAAGAACTAGGCTTTTATAGACCCCACGTGACGGGTTGAGGGTTGAGGCGCTTCACATATCAAATAACTATGATAAGTACCACAATTTACCTGGTAACTATCGAGTATCATTTTAAACATATTTACAGTGAATTGTGATGAAGTATCCAACTAAGGTGATAACCTCTGTAGCTTAGTGGTAGAACGTTCGATTGCCAAGTCAGAGGTCGCGGGTTAGATGCCGGCTCGGTGCAAATATTCGTATTCATGAATATGAATATTTGCAATGGTCTGGATGTTTCTATAATAACTAGCTGATGCCCGCGGCTCCACGCGCGCGGAGGTCGGTTATAGTTTTGTCAAATCTCTGGTTCTACTTAACCAATTGCAATCAAACATACGGCAGATTTTTGATTACAATTGGTTAAGTAGAACCGACTGACTGAAACTGACCACTACCTTTTTAATTCAAAATTTGTTCAATAGTTTTTGAGTCCATCGCGAACAAACAGATAAACAGACAAGAACTCCAAAAAAATATTTTTGTGTTCAGAATCGTTCATTTAAGATGTATTTGTTTTTAAATATCTCGCCAATGTACAGACACAACTAATTAACAATTTTATAATAGTATAGATATGTAAGTAATTACAAAAATAAATGTATCTAAGTATGTTTATCCGCATTCTAGAACCCACAACACAAGCTAGTTATGCTATGCTTACCTTGTATCTAGATAAGGTTGTGTTGAATATCCTACATTATTTATTTATTTATTTATAAAGCCACTTTACAACCACAACTTAGGGTCTACCAATACAAACATTTTTACTGGTTATATTTAGGTATATTGCTCTTTGAATGTATAAGGTGCGCTCTAATACTAAGATATATCAATGATCACGTTACAGAAACACTCAAGGGTAAAAGTTATTAGATGAGAAATAACGTTGTTATCATTGAGGAAATTCAAAAGATGAGCGTTTGAGGCTTCGTGTGGCTCCCGCTGCGAAGAACGCGCCATAATGTCTTTAGGGGCCAACAGATGGTCTCGCTACCGGGGTCATTACCCTTTTGTCTTATGTCCACGTACTTTTAAAATATAACCAACCTTATGCTTCAAAAGGTAAAGTAGAAATTGCAATGTAATAAAGGCAATCAACGGTGAACGAGTATATTATTGAGCTGAAAAATGTTTCAAAACTTAAAACTGTACGCTTTTTTTTTCATGTAATTTAAATGGCTTGGGCGTAAAAATTTTGTCAAGCCCGACATAACCGCCACCGCTGACCGGCGGGGGGTATCCGAACGGATTTCCGCACAAAAAAAAAAGTTCACTTTGACAAAAACAATATAATGCAGTACCTGTTCTGATTTAGACACTACACATTTTGTTTATCAAATCTAATATGCATTTCTAAACGAGCAATTCTTGTATATTTGTAAATTCGTACATCAGTATTTATATTTATCTAAGGATGTGCTTTTTAAGGATGTATGGGGCTCCACCAAAATCCTCAGTGCCCAAGCCAATGTCACCTGCAAACCACTACACCTGCTGATTGACACATGAGACTCTGGTACAGGCTTAGTTCTCTAGGTTGCCGGGTCAACCAAGTTAAACTATGGAACAGACTCCAATGTGCAAGCTTTGATTGGCAATCGGATGATGAAAGCGAATAATTTGCATTTTATCTATTCAAGGTGTTTTCACACGATTTCATTATATTATACCCAACGTCATCTTATAAATCTTTGAGATAAGTAACAATATACGTAAAAAAATATGTTTTTTTTTTCAATTTGTACCTTTTTTTTTTTTTTTTCGTGCGGAAATCCCTTCGGATACCCCCCCGCGTGCCAGCGGGGGCGGTTATGTCGGGCTTATTTGTACCTACCACTAAATGTATTCAGTGTCCATATAGGTAAGTTTGGTTATGATGCGATTCAATTGCAAACTGGCACAACATAAATTAATCGGATATGAATAAAATACCACTTCTGATGACAATGCAATAACTTCGGTGCGGTTTGCGGTTGCATGGTATTGAAAATCTCACCGTCATCTATAAAGTAGGCATATGGAATACTTGTAAATTAATTTAAACTTTTGTCTGTCTTTCTTCAATTCGAGCAATATTTTAAAACTACTTGATTGAGTGAGCTAATCTTTTTGTGTTCTAAAGCCTATAATCAGATTAAAAAACAGGAATATATTTTATCTCGCTAAAATAACGGAAACTAGATATTTTACCCTTTAACATGTCATACGTGGCTTACCGTGGATAAGAGTAAGTCCACAAATCAAATATGATGTGTGTTACAATATTCAACCCAAAAAATGTGTATTAAATGTTAGTGGGTTAGTTTTTATTCCATAAAAAACTTCACTATTATTTGAAAACTTCTTCGAAAAACAGTCTTCGAGGGGAGACAGGTTCACTGCTTCTAGATTCGTCAGAAGATAATGAACACAGTCTGTAAATATAGATATCCAATAGACCAATATGTAACCCTAAAAGCTAAAAGACAGAAATAGTGGCTCTTTCGGACTGGGAGGAAGAAAACTCTCTGTAAAATCAATAGTCAATGGCGGCTTCAAACTGTCACAAACTACTGTTCAAGTAATCCTTAACTCTGACCGGTAATAGAAGGAAACGGGGCTCTTCGGGCGGTAAAAGCCAAAATCTCGAACAATACTAATGTAATGGCCTGATGGTGCTAAGTAGGGAAGTCTGTCGAATAAGACGATTGGGTAAGAGGAGGCGACGTACTGGTATCTCGTGCTTAGTTCCGTAGAGAATGGAAAAAAACGGAACCCTTATAGATTCGTCATGTTTGTCTGTATGTCTGTCCGTCCGTATGTCACAGCCACTTCTTTCCGAAACTATAAGAACTATGCTGTTGAAACTTGGTAAGTAAATGTATTCTGTGAACCGCATTGATTTTCACACAAAAATTGAAAAAAAGCAATAATTTTGTGGGTTCCCCATATTTAGAACAGAAACTCAAAAATTTTGGGCAATTACTTAGAACTGAACTTAGGTTCTAGGTTTCTAATATTTTTTTTTCTAAACTGAATAGTTTGCGCAAGAGACCCCCCTCCTGTAACTTCTAAAATAAGAGAATGATAAATCTAAAAAAAAATATAGGATGTACATTACCATGTAAACTTCCACCGAAAATTAGTTTTAACGAGATCTAGTAAGTAGTTTTTTTTAATACGTCATAAATCGTAAACCGCAATTCAGTCAATTAACTCAAATATAAAAAAAAACTTCGCTATGTTACTTGCTGCTACGGAACCCTTCATGGGCGAGTCCCACTTATTATTCAAATGGGGAGGAGGATTTGAACCTCTGTAAAAAGACGGATGTGGTAACAACGGCAGTGAGACACTTCGGAGGTAAAGTGGCACTTTCTAATTACCTTCCCCGTACTGTGAACTTAAATCATTTGTAGTAGAATAACATAACATGCTCAAATTTCATAAAAACGATCCCAATACAACTTTTATTTTTAGTTTTGCAAATATGATAAATATTTTACTGATAAATGTTTATAATTTTCGCAAAATAAGAGGATATTTCATGATGTGTTGTCTATTGTATTTTTATCCATGAGAATTTTTACGAAATATTCAAATACGAGTATGTTAAAACGATTTTCATATTTAGTTGTGTTATTTTGTGTCAGTTGAATATGATTCTCGCAATAGAATAATAAAGGATAATATTTTTGGCAGTTACTCGAGCGTAGAGAAGGGGTTGAGTGTGAGATATTGTACTGTGTACATATGCTCCTATATGAGACATTGTTATGTAGACGTTGACTATGGCATATATTTATGTATACTACCTTCTAGAATTGCAAAAAAGATTGTTAAGAATCTTAAATTGGTAGCACTTATTTTTAGCCATTTTTTTGCTGAGGCCGTTTCAGCTTTATGCTTCATTCCTAATTTGTGGATCATTACCTAGGTATTAAAAAGTGCTTATATTTTATTACATCTGCAAAGACGTTTAATTCAATTGGATTTCAAACTGAATTATTATAAAAAAAAAATGGAATTGCAAATTCGGCTTGCTTACTCTTTGTTTCAAAGTAAATTTTGAACTATGAAGCTACTGGACCATAATGAGAAATGCAGTGGGCACTAAAGTTTGTTAATTATATCTATCATGACTAATAACGCCATGGGGGTTGTAGTGCTGGCGGATAGGAATCACAGCAATAGGAGTGTAGATGGTATTAGTCCCAGTTTAGGCTTTTAACTGTAGATAAAATTGATAAGAAGACGGAACTACCGCTATGGGCAATAGTTTCACCGCGAGACAAGTGGTGTCGGAAAATCATTCAAAGACGTTAGACGAATTATGTACTTAGATGTTGTTTGAAAAGAAACAAACAACTTATTAGTAAAGGTCAGTTTACGCAAAAGTCCTTTAATGTAAAAATAAAATACTGTTATACCACGTGTTATTCTAGGATCAAAGCTCAGTATCATTATCGGATGAAAAAAAATCCTACACGTATAACAAGGGTTCAGGCGATTTTATGCGATGTCCGCACCACGCCGGCGAGTATGACCCCCGTAATACGTCTTGAATATTCACACGGGACCAGGAAGCAAAGGTCCAACGCGCATTAATATGGTCCGCACCTGTTCTCTTCCGAGTGGCGGTAATGAATACGGAAGCAAATAGCATTCAACCGTTTTATTGCCGGTGTGAACCCCAATAATCGGATCGTAATATCGGTTTTGTAATTTAATTGTTATAGATTCCATTTTATTTTTCATAATTATGATTTTAATGAAATATTCTAGGACATACTACACACACTATGTAGACTGCTGAGACTATTTTGTATAGTATTTTGTTCTAGTAGCTGAGTAGGACATATTCTGAACATAGTATTAAAGCCGCGGTAGCCTAGTGATATGGGTAAAGGACTGCTGAGACGAGGTCTCGGGTTCGATCCCAAGTATTACCATGGCACACACCAATGACTTTTCGATGCTTTTCGAAGTTATGTGTGTATTTATCGCAGGTTTATAAGTGCCCGGTTAATGGCAATAGGCTCGCCACCTATTACATTGGGACCTAAAACATAAACTGGCGAAACGTGGGTGCTAGCACCTCTGCCTACCCCTTCGGGGATATAGGCGTGAGTTTATGTTATGTTATGTTATGTTATGTTATGTTATGTTATTATTTCCCTTCCATGCTCGATTAAGAACTAATAGTCCAAGATCCCGGGCTTCTCAGGCCTCACTTATTTTTACAAGGATAAACTGTGTGTGATAATGTAGGGTAGGTATACTATGTACCTCCTTGAGTGCATGCATATTTGCTAGCTTGCTCCGGCGGCCATTTGTCAGTAATCAGGAGCTAAAGGTAGGTTAAAATAGTACGCAGTTCACTTAAATTTGTAGTGCTGATTTTTACGTATGTGTTAGAAAATATTGTTAAAAATTCAATATGAATATTTCCAACATCGTTCCGTCAGCGGTAACTTTTACCAGAACCCTGGAAGCTCCCAAAAAGTATTTTATTGAAAATTAGATCTTACCATAAGTTTGCTGTACAATTACTTGCCAGAGTTCCTTATATCGAATGGTGTAATTATATAAGGTGTATTTTTTCAAATTCTACGGATTTTCAAGGTAAGGCTTCCACAGGTAAAAAAATATTAAAAAAAGCCTGTCACGCTTTAGCTGCACCTCTGCTACGATGCGGAATAATTTTTTGGGGTAACTCTACAGATACTTAAATAGCATTTAAAGCACAAAAGAGATGCATTAGATCTATTTTTAAATTGAAAATTAAAGTTAGCTGCAAGACTTAATTTCAAGACAATAATATATTAACAATACTAAGTCTGTACATTTTTGAAGTTGCAATGTTTGTTAATGCAACCTTTTCTTATTCTCGCCCTTAGAAACAACAGCTCCGTGAAACAGGTGGGCTTGATTTACACATTGAAAGAACGGCTTTCATGAGCGGAATTATGTTTTGTATGGAACATTATAATATTTAATAAATTGCCTAAAGATTGTAAGGCGCTAATTGGCAATGCATTCAAAATACACATGAAAAACTTTTTTGCAACAGGCGTATTTATAGTGTTGCGAATTTTCTGGATGATGTGATTGTCTGAGAATTATTTCTGAATTACAGCTTTCTTGTTATTGTCAACATGATGTGGGTGTTTATTAAAAACTTGACATTATTGAAATTAAAACTTAATCTATTACTTATGTTTTAGATATCTAGTTTAGATATTTAATTAACAATTTCAAATTCATAAACTGTTGACCTCAATTATTTTTTAAGTTCTTTTATTTATATAAATCGGTTAAAGACGATTGGATACTATAAACTTAATACTTATCTTATGTGCCTACCTACGATTCTCTCCCCAGCTGTACAATTTCTACAATTGCTCCTTCTCATAAGTAAAAATTTATCAAATGAGAGAAGTGATACGTTCAATGAGTGACTCTGAAGTCTTTACCACATAAATAACAGCTCTATAAACTTAACATAAGTACCCCTTAATAAGTACTTTAGTACAAAGTTACAAACACAAATTAGTTCTACACTAAAACGGATAGACTAAACCCACACAAGTGAGGTTATAAATAAGTATTATACAGTTGGTTCTAATGCGGTGCAGTGTGCAGTACCGCATAGTGGGCTTATGTGTACGTTCCCGAGCCATAGTTCACCTGGTCTCAGCTTTAAGTGGACGTCACAATGAGGGCCGGGTGCCCCTTTGTCTGCGCCAAACTCGCTCGGCTTACCAACTTAAGCTCTCAAAGCTTGCCCTCAGAAAACAATCTTGACCTACGACTTTTGCTAATGTGCCTTGTCAGCTTCGCTGTTTTATCGATTTCTTGAGTGCATGTGGGGTAGGGAATACTAATGTAGACTGATGCAGACAAGTAATCTGTTGTTAAAATCATTGGGTAATTGCAGGTAATTGTAATATTTGACTTCAAGAACAGCTTGTAAAACTTTAATGATTAACTGACTTTAAATTATATTGAATTCAATAGCCAATCATCTCCGCGCGTCGTGTTTTCTTACTACAAAGTAAAAAGTAGTAAATAGTACCTACTATAAACCGACTAACATTTGTAATTAAGGTAAATATTTAGTCACTGTAGTGATGATAATAATTAATTTATTTAATAGCCCATAAACATTCTAGCATCATATGTTTAAATAAACCACAACGAAATTTAAAGTTGACACTGAAATTTCACTCTCACATTGTATGGTATCGACACCCGGTAAATTTCAATTTAAAACTATTTTTATAAAAATTGCATGAAATGATTTTTTTAAAGTTAATAAATATAAGGTGTAAAGGTAAAGTTAATTAGTGAGAAAAAAGTGGTTGATCTCAGAAAAATACTATTTTTATTTCTGTAAGAACTTTACAATTTAAAAATAATTATGACGGACTTTCGTGTACGGACACGTAATACATAAATAAAATTCTTCAGTTTGTTTAACTACAATTCTTTTTTCTCTGGTCAAAATTGTACCGGTAGTTGATGGCAAAAAAACTTTTCGACATCGTAGTATGCATTTTTAGACGTATTCACGTTATCACCTAATAGTGAAATATATTAAAAATAAATTGTAGAAAAATAAGAAAAATCATCGTAAATGTAAATAAAAATACATTCAATTTGTTTCCGTTTACTTGTGACCGATTTTTTTTTCAAGTGAAGTTGGAATTATATTATGCCGATTTTGCAGTACTAGTGAAAGCTTATGGGTCGATGAGAATGCGAGAAGAACTAAAATTGTATTTATACAGGTTCAAAACAAACAAAATCAAAAATATCTGTACCAGTAAATTATATATTTTTACCATTTATTATTTATATGATTGACCGCCTATCAATTACTAGACAGAGTTAAGCTAGAATAGCGATATTTGTTACACATGTATAAATCCGTTAATTTAACCTTATGCTAATGGCAACAAACTTAAAAATTGTTTAAGGACCTAATAGTTGATGATAGTATCAAGTACTAGAAATCAGAGAATTATTGTCCTAGAAGTTAGTACCCTCGTATTTCGATTTAATAACTCTCTAAATTACAGGAAAATAAAAGTTTTAGCTACTGTTTGCAATACAAAAGAGATTAAAATAGAAATTTATCATTTAAAAAACTGTATTTGTTTGACAAGGTTTTGACAAACGACCAAATCCGCAAAAAAAGCAGTTAAAGCTAGACGACGTTTTTGAATATTATTTTAATCGTCACTTTTTGGCAGTAGATCAGGCAGGAGTGAAGTAATTCTTGTCTGTATGAACAGATAACAAAGGTAAGATCTTAAATAAACAGGAAGTCAATACGTGTGTAAATACTCTTATTTATACCAAGTCAAAGGTAAAAGTATCAACTACTGGTGCAGTATCAATTATTGGTACAATTACCTTAGTTGGATGGGGTATTCTCTCTTGAAAGGGAGTATTCCCTCTAGAAAAAGTTAGCATACTAATCGCTTCAAAATTCCATTCATAAAGACAAATAAGCAAAAACATCTTTCAAAGATTGTGCACACCTTACGCTGTTGTTTTGCAATAACATTATATTTACTGCCTTATCCAATATGCTTTTTTTGCAAGCATTCATAGGTTACGGTTATCGCTTTCCATCAGATGTGCTGTGATTTTTTTATGTATGAAAACGTGCGACCACTGTGGAGATTTCAATATCAATACTATTCAGCACTCTTTTCAATATTTCGTACTCATTTCGTATTGTTATCTCTGTGAAATTACGATGAGGTTTCATATTATTGACCTTAAAAACCAGCCAGCCCTTGCCTCTGAAAACTCATTCTTATTATGGTTATAAGAAGTTGTTGCTACCTGAACTTTGATCTTGTTAAACCTTGAATAGGTATAGTGACATGTGGTCACGATAACTTCCAAATGAAATTATTCGATAAAGAACTAAAGTAACCGACATAGCTTGCAAAATAAACACACTGAAGTGGCAATGGGCTTGGCCACATCTGCCGGAGGGCTAGTGGCAGTTGTAGCAAGTCCTGGTCTCCAACCACAAATCGGCCAACACAAGGTAGGTCACCCCCAGCTAGATGGTAAGCAGGGGATCGGGTGCTATGGCGATGGCGCACATTGAGAAAAATCTAAGTCTCGCAGTGAACTGTAATATACTAATTAATGGAAACTAGAAATGAAATCGTCAACAGGTTAAATGGCATCCTTCCAAACTTTTGATTGGACTGGTTTTAGGTGAAATTTGGATTCAAACTTTACTCGTGCTTCATTGAAGTGTAAATTGAAGACCAACTTGGAAACTAATTCCGTGCGCATGAAACTTCTTTCTTTTGCGAAAAGCGACTGCGACTCTTAACTCTTCGTACATTAGGAAACTTTCGGACGATGCGAGTCGCAAACTAGCGTCACCGCGATGTATGAGTATTTACAAAAAGATAGATCTATACAAATAAATAAAATTGAAGTGTCTGTTTGTAGGTAATATTAAAATAACAGATTTTTAATGATTGCAAATGAATGTATACACGACACTTATAACAAAAATACAATTTTAACATTTTGTGTCCTTCTGTCAGTCTTTCTGTATGTTTGAAATAGGTAATCTCCGGAACAGTTGTGCCGATTTGGACGAGACTTTCACTGGCAGATAATAATGTTACAAGGCGTAACATCGGCTAATTGAATATTAGAAAAATAATTTTGGTACCGCGCAAGTAAATTAAAACCGAAAGAATAAGATAAATATAGATAATAATAGTAATATAATAGAATAAGAAAAAAGATTTTATGGTTCATTTTACTTAGTTAAGGATTTGTTACGTCAATAATAATAATGAAAGATCTGTATAAAAAATGCATACACTCATACCATACATATACTCAAGTCTTTTTCAAGGGTAAGCAGAGACAGCAACTTTCCATCTGAAGTGTATAAGGATAGGGCCCACACACTTCATAGTTTCCTCTATAGTCACTAAACCTATCATGTAAGTCCACTGGTTTCAGCATAAGAGCCTGCGCTGCGTCATGCTTGTCACGCATGCAAGTACATATTGTGTAAATCGTATGAATTTCTTTGTATGATTTTGTGCAAATCATATAATTTTAATTGCACGAAAATGTGAATTGTGTACGTAAAAACGTAAATCCCTTTTTTGTACAATTTTGTGCAAATCGTATGAATTCGTTTTGCATGATTTTGTGCAAATTATGTGCCGCTTTTGTGCAAATAATATGATTTTTTTATATAATTTGCACTAAAACAAATTATATGCTCGAAATTAGCTCTGTATTATTTGCACGAATCGACTGTATAAGTGCACACGTAAAATGCAGTGCAGGCTCTAAAAGCTCTGAAACTGTTGACTTAAGTATGTGACTGGTAGTAGCCATCACTCATAATTGTCAGAGAGGAATATAATTATGTTTTCTTTTTGCATTAATCTCTGCAGCAAATTAATGTATTAATCCTGTAATTATTATAATCATAAACAAGTGATAACCTAAATACTGCAGCCACTACCCTGCGCGGCCTCCCTGCCGTCGCACCCGGACTGCATAGAAAGACGCCTCTCACTGCTACTGCTCTTAGCTCTTGCTATGTAATTCACAGATTATCTAATAGTTGGGCAATATCACAAAGACTGCCTGTCGCGCGTCATCAGAACACGCAAACGGGCGATTGCGAATGGTTGTGTCTCAACACGCGACTTTAAAATTGATTTCTAACAGGGAGCTCATACTTCTTGCTTTGGTTTTCTGTAATTTATATAAGTTATAGTTGGTCCTAGTTGGACCTACTCGGGTCAGTAGTGTAATGGCCAGGATTCGAACCCGGTACCTCTCGATCATGAGACCAACTCCATAACTACTGATCTACTGCAAGTTTCTCGAAAATCCTATACAAAGGGCATCCAACAAAGTCTATTAGGTACTTCATTAAGCTAATTTCTGCAGAGACAATGTTCTGTCTAAAATCATTAATAATGTTACATTTATAGTCATTTCATATTAACTCCGCTCCTTCAAAACTCGCCAATAGGCGTAATCACAAGGTATAAGTCCATTATTACCTCTAATTTCATTTGAGTCTTTCTAATTTACACGTCTATCGTCGAACAGCTCATTTTAACTTTCAACTAACTAAATAAGCGATAATACAGTGTGTCGTATTGTAAGAAATTTACGTTTATGCTGTGCCGTACTCGGCTGTGTGCCATCCAGACTTGTAACGTATGCGCGCTTTCAATATTCATTTACACTGTTTCCTTACATACTTCGTATATTGAAATAATAAGTTTATGTTGTTAATTCTGTCAGTGTTCACTTTGATATTGTTATATTTTGTGCATGCGACGCGAGCTAGGTATGTAAAAATCTGTGTGTTCTCACCCTTTTAGTTTTTATTTTGAAATACAATATGATCTGAGGTATTCACATTTTTTTTGTACGTATTCAAATATCTTACGCCTTTTTAATATAGTGTTGCATGGATTATATTTACAATTCAAAGATTTAGGTTCTCGAGCCTCAAAAACAACTTCATCTGTTTTTATAATTTGCGCATTTTACTTTTACCAGTTTAAAGAATACAGCGCCTGAAAAAGTCCCGTTATATCATTATAAACCGTCAAAAAAATAGAAACGTTAGAAATTGTAGATAGTTCCCAGCATTCGCTATAACAGGGAGCGGTAGCAGTTGTCAGTAACTGCGGAGTTCCTTGCTAACAAAGCCTAACGTACCGTCAGGCTTTAAAAGTATTTCTTTTTACTGGGACATGAATTCTTTGAAATATCCGACAGACACATTGAAAGAAATTTTTGCTTATTTTCTTTCCAATTACGTTTATTTGTTACGTACGTACGTTTCCACACGTAAAAAAAGATATCCAAACATCTACAAATCTTCGCAAACTTTCACATCTATCATAAATAATAACAAAGTCGTGAACCGATTCCAAGCCTTTTTTTTACCTGTGGAAGCCCCCACGGGCTTCACCCCATCGGTGCCAACGATGGGGTGTCGGAATCGGACCGACTAAAAACCACACGGTGTCCTATTCAAGTGTCCATTGCCGGGCACTACGGGTAAGCTCTCGAAAGGATAACCCCAGGGTTACCGGCAGGACTTTGGCCACCACCGCGGCCTCACCTGGTGGGGTCGGGTTTTATCCCGGGTCGGTGAGTTGGCAGGCGTGTGTAGGACACATGCGACGCGCCACCGCCACGGCTTGCTTCTGTAAGGACGGCGAGTCGGCCAACTGCCATCCTCAGGCCCCGATCATGGAGGTCGGTAGTCCCGGGCGTAGACGAGTCTGTGCCGCAGACTGCGGAACTCGGGGGGCAGGGTTCTCTCCCGCTTCCTCTCCGCCGTCTCTTTCGCGCGCATTACCTGCTCGTAGAAAGAAGCGGCGTCGTGCCACTTACTCCCGTCGGAGACCACGGCCCTCACCGTGGTCTCCAGCGAGAACGTTCACGCACAGGACCGCAACGAGATTCCGGCGTTGACTCGCCCACGCAGGGCACTCCACCAATGTGTGGAGCGCCGTGTCTTCGCCAGGATCCTCGAGAGGAGGAAGGAGTAGAGTATCCAACATAAGTTGATTATAAGCGGAACGAAGTTTGCAGGGTCAGCTAGTTTATTATATTAGAAGGACAGTAAAATTTACGCCAAGAATTTTTTTGATGATCTAGGACCGTCCAGGCATATAAACTCTAAGAATTTAGACAGTCTTTCAGATGAGCATCGTTGAAATTTAACAGATATTTAAGAAGGACACCCAGACAAAGGTGAATTTATTTTAGAATATAACCAATATTAGATAATATGGGTCGGGGGTGCTTAGAATATTCGATTCAGTTTACTTTTGGGATCACCTTGATTCATTGAAGTTATAGTAGGTAGTATACTTGGCTTATCGGCATACTGTTAAAAGGCATTACAATATTCTACGTGTTGTTTTATGGCGTACTGTTTTAATGAGCATAACCTTCATTTAGGCTATCCATACCCAAGTTTACTTTTCTGTTACGAATATTGGCACCAATCACTATGCGGATCCACTGGCATTGCGGCTGGGATTACTTAATGGTGGTCAATATATGAACGGAACCTACCTACCAGAAGGAAGAACTACCTACCTATCTACCAGAAGGTTTAACAATGTATCACCTGCTTAGCCCGCATTATAGATCAATAAACCCTATCATGGGTCATTTACCCGCAACTCGTAACGTGTAACTCCTAATTATCCATTTCTACGCAGTGGAGTAGATTACGCGTGGCTAGTATTCACTCTGAATCGTAAGGGTTACCGTAGGTAGGTACGTATTGTTTCTTACCCAAGCTATTTAGATGGCGATTTTATGAATGTGTAATATACACACCAAGTTCTTTTGAAGTCCTTATAGATTTATCTTTTCTTTTTTTCACATTACATGCATACTTTTTTTTTTGCGGAAATCCCTTCGGATACCCCCCCGCCGGCCAGCGGGGGCGGTTATGTCGGGCTTGAACCGACTAAAACCGCACGCCGTCTCAGGTCTTCAGACGCCGGGGTGTAAGGTTGCCCATAGAGGATATCCCTCGCACCCCGACTGACCCTGGGCCACATCGAAGTCGATTAAAATATCAAATTTTGTCTAATAAAAAGTAAATAAATGGTCATGCGTACTAATTTGTACAATGTTGTAAGGTATGCGCTGGAATTGCACAACTTGAACTTGAACTGACCTCCAAGCCCTTCCCACCAACGAACGACCAGACGCACAGCGACGCGCCACCGCTACATGGTGGATATTCCATTCATACGCACGAAACGTTTCGGCGACACATTTATTATGCGTACAGCTAAGGAGTGGAATTGCCTGCCTGAGTCTGTGTTTACGGAAAGCTATAACCTCTGAATCTTCAAGTCTCGAGTGAATAGGTTTCTTCTAGGCAAACGTGATCCATCGTAGACCACATAGTCACTTACGATCAGGTGAGATAGAGGTCAAACGTGAGACTATCATCCATAAAAAAAAGAAAATAAAAGAAGATCTTAACGGTGACATTAATATAAAGACTGTAAGGTCCTCATCCTCCGAACCTTTTACCAACTCACATTCAGTGTAACTAGAAACGGCCGAACTTCGATATTTTTCGTGAAGCAACTGCCATCTGATCTCCACTACCCACTAAGGGTATCGAAGTCCTGTAGTTCGAGCACTTGTCGGCCTTTTTAAAGCTTTAAATACCCGTAACGAATGCCACAGATGTTCGTAAGGAAACCGGAACCGAGACGTCCTCTCTGAGGCACGAAAGGTGGTCAATGTGTTAAGAAAGCTCACTCAACCTAAGAATCATTATTTATTTGTTAAGGACATAACGTAATAATGGTTCTAGGTATTTTGCCTATTGGGTATATCTATTGTTTACAATAAGTGAAGTAATTTATTAATTTAAATTAATTCCAATATCTATAATTAGCAGTTATTTATATTAAATAATGCTTAGATCCTGGGAATCGATTTGCCAGCCTTGTGTTCGGTAAACGAAGGAGTTGTTTTTGTTCGCGACTGTTATTCTGTCGAATTGAATTCTGCGCCGCAATGAGTGGCTGAGTAGCTAGCTACCGACTTAAGTGAAGCGACTCAAACAATCGGTGTGTACTTTGCTTAAATGTAAATATATGGGAACGATTCAATATAATGTGGCAAACATAACAAGGAATGTATAATTTTATGAAAATAATTCAATGTATGTCAAATATTTTTTTCTCTTTTGTTAAAAAGAAAAAAAAAATTCTCATGATTTGGCTAATCTTGGCTCATACAGGAGCGGCTGCTATCAGACCGCCCAACCCGAGAGGAAAACCTGCGCCGGGATCTCAACCGTCATTCAGTAAGTATATGTATAGTGTACTGACTAGAAGAAAAAGGTTGGATTGGGCACCTAAGCTGTAGATCTATATAAATACCTCTATCTGTTATCTTGTCCCAATTACTACCATATGACCGACCAGGGGTACTTGGAGCCCCACCAAGACCTTGGGGCCAAGCCAACCGCACCTGCTGATTGTTGGGGTTCTTCAACCGGTACATACGCCAAGATGATCTGTGCCGAATTTTATTCAGATCTTTCCAGCCGTTCTGACGTTATTGAATAACAAACATTCATCCATTCATCCATAGAAACTGAGACCAAATGAATTCACATTCACAATGAATTAAGTTTTAGAAGGAGATTGCCTTTTATGAATAAAAATGTTTGCTTTTTTTTTCAAATATGATGAAATGATTAAATAAAATATCTGTTTATAAACCATTATTTATTTATTAAATATAAAATTGCCATATCAGTTTTCCAGGACCACATAAAATTATCATTGACGTCTATAAACAGTTCGACCGATGTAATTTACATACTAATCCCACAGTATCAAGGTTAAACTCTATATAATAGAATCAACACAAAATTGAAACATTTACATCTTATTATCGTTATAAAATGGCACTACACAGTTTTTCTAGGCGTGCGGCACAAGAGCCATTATTATCATATCGATCGTTGAAAGGTAAAAGGGTACAAGCGACCACGACCTTTCAAAGAAAAAAGGTCCTTAACAACATCATAAATACTTTACAACACTAAGTTTTTCTTATCAACTGTCGTTGTCGGATGCAGCCCTTTGATACGTAGGTATTATATAATAATATTTATAGGTTACTATTAATATCTTTGGGGACCACTAACCCAAGCTCACCTGCCAGCCAGTGCAGCTGCTTATTAACAGGCGAGGCTCTGGCGAAGGCTTTCCTTTCGGGATTGGGAGGACAAATAATGGTATTCGAACCACCACCTTTTCACCTCCACCATCCAAACGCTTAACTACAATAAAATATTGAGAATCAACGATGCGAGTAACATCACTGAGCACGGTTTGTTTATACTTACAAGAAAAATTTTCAGCAAATTTGAAATTTATCAGTTATGATTAATTTCGATGCAGATTCCAAGACAGTTTCCGGACCCCAGAGTGTCAATACTGGTGTACAGGAGTTACAGTAGTGGGAATGCGAATAAATCATCATATTATAATTTAGCTTTAATTATCATGGTGCGTACTCTGAATCAATTAAAATGGAAATGATAAAAATAGTGCGCATAGTTTACAATTACACCGTTTTGGTAAGAACTTTTCCTGTGCCGCATGCTAGAACGCACCGCCTATTAACATCACCATTTATGTATGTATGCAATATTTACAGTTTCACTAAATAGTATCACGTAAACAAATTACAACAAAAGCTTTTACGCTAATATATATTTGGATCAATACATACAATTTATGTCTATACAATTATCGATATTTACATTCACACAACCAACTTTTTGAAATAAACATTTTTATAAGCCGTTTACGAGGGAAACCAATAATAAATCTAATCTGAAATCTAAAAATTAAAAGATTTTCTTAATGAATTCCGTAACCTTTATTGAAGGATATGAATAACCCGATTGAAACTCAAGCAGCCCATCTGAATAAGAATTCCACTAACAATACTTGCTTACAGCTGTACTCCTAGTGGAAATACAGTCTCATCAGCGTGGGAGTAACACCTCTAGAGTTGAAAGTTTAATAAAAATGCAGAATATAACAACAATCGTGGATCTGAAAAAAACCTCGCTATTTGAAATCTAAAGATTTGAGATTCGACTTTTTGTTAACATCGCCCCATAGTCGCCTAAACTACAGGACTAAAATATAAATGAAAAATTTTAAAACTTAAATATATCTGAATTTGACAGTCTATGTTCGAAGAAAATAATAATAATTTGAGCGCTATTAATGTATTCGTAGCAAATATAAAATAAATAACGCTAAGATAGAAAGTGTACTTAATGATATAAGGAACCTTGAGAGTTGAAATGTAATTTGTAACTTCGTCTCTCGTATTTTTAAGTTAACCATATTTGAGCAAATTATTAATGCATAATGTAGATTTTATCAAGAGTCCACTCGAAAATTGTTCAAAAGTAATATATACAAGAAATAACAGAGTTCTCCTATTTACATAAAATATTAAATTCGACAAATATTTTATTATCGAAATTCTGAACAAAGCGCAATTAAATTATTACTTTAGAATTTCATCATGTAAAAAATCTAGATCAGTATATATTATATTTCACCTGCAATTCAAAGGCAAAATAAAATATCAAATCCAATAAGCCTATATATAATAAATGAGTCCATCCTTACACACAACTTTCAGGTCCCGGCAGGTTTTCTGCTAACACATGTTCCCTTCTTCGGACGTTGCCTTTCCCTTTGGTCCTCTGGAGCGTAGAAGTTGTCAAACTTCCTGAACTTAGAGTTGGACCATTTAGCGTTAAGGTCTGACTTCCAAATGGAGAGCCCAGGTTTCCATTTGGGCATACAAAGTTAGGGCTCCCTAAAGTGGGACTGTTCGTCACTACATAATTAGGCCTAAAGTTACTACCTATCACTGGCTGCAAATTCTGGTTCAGAACGTCTTCTTGTCTACTGTTAGGAACCAGGTCGCTGGTTGGAGTTAACTGTAAGGAAATATGCCTTGTTTAGTTATTTTTAAAAGTGTATCTAGTGCCTCAATTTTCAGTTTGAAATTAACAGACCTGTTGTGGACGACCTGTGGTATCCAACAGTGCTAGGTCTTCTGCTGAAAACACTGCACCAGCTTTACTCCAGTCACCTAATAATAAAATAGTATTACATACCTTATCTTTATTTATCTAAATGTTTACAATATATGAAAGATTAGAAAAAAAAAGTTTTGAAAATACATACATTCACGGGATTTCGTATATAAAAATCATTTTTGCAAGTAAAGTTAGTTTTTTTGACGACCTCTGTGGCGTAGCGGTAGTGCATTCGACTGCTAAGCCAAAGGTCGCGGGTTCCATTCCCGCTCAGTGCAAATATGTATATTTGCATTCGACTGGGTGTTTCTATGTATAATATGTATTTATTTACAAAAAAAAAAGTATTTAAGTATGTTTATCCGCATTCTTGAACCCATATGACAAGCTCTGCTTAGTTTGGGTCTAGATGGCGTTGTGTACTTTGTCGTACAATATTTATATTTATTTATTATACTTTAAATGGAAAAAAGGGGGGCAGTACGAAATAAAGAGATATGTTATTTGTATAAAATAAATAAATAATAAATAAACCGCGGTAGCCTAGTGGTATAGGTAAAGGACTGCTGAGACGAGGTCTCGGGTTCGATCCCAGGTATTAACATGGCACACACCAATGACTTTTCGATGCTTTTCGAAGTTATGTGTGTATTTATCGCAGGTTTATAAGTGCCCGGTTAATGGCAATAGGCTCGCCAACTATTACATTGGGACCTAAAACATAAACTGGCGAAACGTGGGTGCTAGCACCTCTGCCTACCCCTTCGGGGATATAGGCGTGAATTTATGTTATGTTATGTTTATGTAAAATAATATAGTTACATTAAAATATTTGAAATATTAAGTTTTATTTCAAGAATGCTTTTCACTACAAATTTTGTTATGAAATGTTCTAGTTGCTATTAACCGCAAAAAAATCTGTTGTTATTTATTATTTTGTTAAATAAAGTTATTTTCATTGTTGTAAAACTATTGAATCATAAAACCCCCAACATACTAAATTTAAAATTGAAAAATGAATTGAAAATTACTGAAGCCGTTACCGAGATCGAGATAACATACTTATACAAATTTGCTCGTTTAAAGATATTTAGATTAACAATATTCATTTTGCAAAAAATAAAACCACACATGAAGCTTACCTCTTACTTCTTTTATACTGGGCCATTCATCAGTCTCTTCTATTGAAGGAGCCGTCGGCTGATTATCTGAATCTGGCAAAAATATACATATCTGAATCGATTCAGTTACACTTTTAGGTTATGAAACCATATAATAACTTAGTCCCAAATGTACTACGGGCTGTTTTCTTAAACTAATTCCGCATCTAAAACCTGCCTACGTTTAAGTTTCGAGGAACCCCCTCTCGAGAGGGAGTTTAAACACCAAGTTCTAATACATTTGTACACACAATACATGTTCCAAATATATTTAAAAAATAAGAGAAATAAACTGATATTCATAACTCGGTTATATGTCAGATCTGAAAACGTCGCTTGTAGTCAATAGCATATGATTTAATTGGTACCTGGTGCATTGAGAATATCAGGCTGCGGATCAGGTGTCTTGAGTTCTGGTGAGGGTTTAATTGTGTAAGCCACAACGTATCTTCGTCCGCCGTCACTAAGCTCTAGCATATCTCCTGGTGGATGCTTATGGGGAGGACCAGTTCTTCGTCGACGGGCACAAAGTGCTGCAACAGCTACACCAACTGCTGCAAGCGTCGCTCCCAGTGCAGCTGCTACGGCAAGACCGACGGATACGCCCCCAATTGCGCCTTTACCATCTGGTTTAAACATTATTATTTACTCTAAAACTTAGGGATTTTCGTTGTCGGATATAGTCAATATGCAGCATTACCTGTGTCAGTGCCTCGGAGATTACTTTAAGCCGTCTGTCCCAGTTGCCATATGAACATCTGTACCATTCGTTACGGCTAGTAAGAGCCCTAAAAAGTCTAGGTCTGACTACAGAACTTCGATATCGCCAGTGGGTTGTGGAAGTCAGATGGTAGCATCGACGTTCAGCTGTTTCCTAGTTGCACTGAAAGCCGACCTTTTTCCCATCCAGTCTGTTGGAAAAGGGCTCGTAGGATGATGAATATGCATGTATCTGATATAATATATGTAGAGATGATATTTGCTATCACTTGAATTGCTTACAACTTCTTAAACAATTTCTGTTTGATGTGAAACGTATTACGAGACAGTTTTAAAGAAATTTCTAGACTATATGAAATTCGTTATGTTCTTATAAATAAGTACCGAGACCTTTGGATACAGATACATTTTCTAAGCATACAATTTTTAATAATCATCTTTTGATATTATACATAGATAGCCCGATTATAGATAAAGCTGTTACCCGGGACAACACCCTTATAAAATACTGATCACGACACACAACACTCACAGTATCGGCTCGCGTGGTTTTTGGACTTGCAGTTTGTTTGGGCCTTGGATACGGATCACTGGATGCCAGACACTCGACAGTTGAAAGCCATCCAGCCATACAGTTGAAGTTCTTGTACTTTTTAATGTGTCGTGAACGTGATCGAGTGCGTAGTGAGAACGCGGACAGTGGTAGTGGGGACGCGCGTCAGAAACGAGTGAGGAAGAGGGTAGACCGATACGGTTTGCCGAGTAACAACTAGCTTGCAGAACTTTAGTACATCCGTGATCATGGCACTTGTAACAGTGCCGAAATATCGGATTCTCGAAAAAGATAATAAACATGGTAAATATCCCGTTTATAATTTGAATTTAAATGAATTATTGTAACAGAAAGTCAAGGGGACAGTTTTAATGATTTATTTGTTTTGTATAAATAGAGAAGCTTTATGGAATCCCCTTTGTATGTTACAGAGCTTTTTTTAATAGTCAGTGTCTATATGAAGTCAAAACATTATTTAATTCTTAAAAGTCAAGTGAAACCTTCTTTGGAATAGACTTAAAAAAAAAATTATTCTTTTTATTAAGCAATTAATTATACACAACACAAGTGTATAATACTGATAACAAGTGGAAAATTTTATGCAGTTAGACATATCATTAACGTAAGAAAGAAATGAAGAGGTCCGGGCACCTATACTTGTGCTATTCCCTGAGTGACAGCTTTGTAGTCACTGGACAAGTCATTAATTTTTACTGCGAATTTACGGTTGTGCGAGTAATTTTCACACCAACGAAGCAATGATCCACGTACACCAGTGCCGTCTAACTTTTTGATGAGTACTTTATGGTAGTAAGTTTTCGCGAGCATTCAATACCCTGGGGTGTTGAATGCTCGCGAAAAGTCAATCAACAGAACCAAAACATGTTTTATTTCGTTCAGGTATATGTTGATTTCATCAGTGAATTTTGATAGAAATTGTGTGGTACTTTTGCCTGACTGACATCTGTGCTGGTTTTGAGTAATAACTTCATGTTTTCTTGTAATAGTCATGTATTTCCTGACTTTTTAATAATTTTATCAATGGAAGATAGTAGTGTGATAGGCCGATAATTTAACAGCTGGTTTTGGGATTATTTTTGTGTATTAGCCTAACATATCCTATTTTAGTTCATCAGGATATTGGCCACTTGAAATACTAGAGTTAATAAAATTGCTTAAGAGATTGATTGAGAGTGCTTGTGAAAGTTCTTGTCATTGTTATTATATGTGTTTATTTGGTTGAATTTAATGAATTAATTATTTTATATATTCTGTCGCTAGAAACCTTTTTAAGTAACAAACTGGAATTAGTTTGTATTGACTCTTGTCAAATAGCTTAATATTAGAGTTTGGTACTATATCTACCACGGCATGCTCAAAACATGTCCCAAAATTCTCCGGTATTATTTTGCCTGATGAACATTGAGCATCAAATGCCTTTAGGACAGCTGAATCAATAGATAATTTCACCCTTCCAAGAATTTCGTTGATTATTTTGATAATAATATAATTTGGAATAAACATAAGTTACAAACATGTTTGGTCCTGGCTCGAGAGTTAGGTATTATTTACCTGTATTTCAGAAGTCAGTGTCCATTCCAACATCCGTACATTTTTGTGCAACAATTTAAATGAATGAACTAGAAACATAATTTAATTATTACTAGGAAAAAAAAATCAAACTCATAATTAAAGATTGAATATTACCAATAAAAAATATGGGTTAGAATTTAAAATTAAAAGTTTAAAATTTAAAATCAATAAATAGAAATTAAAAAATAAACATTAAACAAAAAATATATAATTTTATATACCTTTTTTTTTTTATGCGGAAATCCCTTCGGATACCCCCCCGCCTGCCAGCGGGGGCGGTTATGTCGGGCTTGAACCAACTAAAACCGCACGCCGTCTCGGGTCTACATGTACAATGCCTGAGTGCCATCACTTCGACGCGAGCGAGGACTCAGGGCTGCACACACTGGCGGACTGCCCGGCATGGGAGGCGCCGAGGCGTGACCTTTGTCAGTCATCGGGGTGGGCGTCCTCTCGTTCGGCAGCATGATTGCGGCAATGGTGCGGAGCGCGAGCGCGTGGGCCGCCGCCACCACCTTCTGCGAGCATGTAATGCTCGCGAAGGAGATGGCGGAGTGCGCCCGGGAGAGATTTAGAACTCTCCCGGCCCACCGAGCCCACAACATGCTTGCCGCGCTTCGCAGACGGCTCAGGCACCGGAGGTCGCTTAACGACCTCCGTCCTCAATGAGCGCAGGCCTGGGGTGGCTGGTGTGTGCACCTGTTACCCCAGCAGAACCTGGCCGGGACGGCGGGGCGAATATTGCCCCTCCCCCAAACCGGGGCAAAACGGGGACACCGTGGCAATCCTATATGCTTATATAAGCTATATGCTATAATGCTAGACTTAAACTAGCATAATATTCATTCCTTCATTTTTCTAAAATTTTCCGATCCATAGTAGCTTTACTGACTTATCAACATCAAGCAAAAGGCTCCTATACAAGAAATCTAATTCTCTTGTTTTATTTACTTACTAGCTGACCCGACCAACTTTGTTCCGCCTTAGTATCAAGTTATGTTGGTAAAAATAAAATCTTATTTGGCCACCTTACACCCCTGGCCTTAGAGACCCAAGACTGCGTGCGATTTTGGTCATATCAAGTCCGACATAGCTACCCCAACTCTGGCTAGCGGTGGGGTTACCGTGGGGAGAAAAGAAACAACATAAAAAGGCATAGCATAGGCGGAGACAAATCTCCGCCTGTCACCCCAGCAGAAGCAGGCCGGGACGGTGGGGCGACTAGCGCCCCTCCCCCAAACCGGGGCAAGACGGGGACACCGTGGTTCTTAAACCCGAGGGGGCGATCTCGAAACCGGAGATGGCCCAGGGTCAGTCGGGATGCGAGGGATATGCTCTATGGGCAACCTTACACCCAGGCGTTTTAAGACCCGAGACGGCGTGCGGTTTTAGTCGATTCAAGCCCGACATAACCGCCCCCGCTGGCCGGCGGCGGGGTATTAAAAATCAAAGATCATGAAAATACCTCCACCTGTTCTAGAGTACATCGCGGTCATCACTAACACGACTTTGTTTTATATATGTATATATTGTGAATAGGCTAAAACAATATATTTGAAAATACCAGCTCCAGTGGTGGAAAAAATTGTATAGAAAAACATTTAGTATTCTCCATTTCATTTTGTTTCCTACATGTGAGAAATATAATATAAATATCGGCAGTGAAACCACGTTTGAAACTTTCAATGAAATTTTACATATAGTTTCTTCTGGTAAAAATTATATTAAGTAAACAAATCTAAAAAATAATGGAGCCAAATATATTCAATTAGTTGTTTTGATGTCATTACTAGTTTTGAATTTAGTTATTTAATGGAGTTTTATGATGAAATTGTTAAAATATATTTGCAAATACCAGCTCCAGTTGTGGAAAATATTGAATGGAAAAACGTTTTGTTTTCTCCATTTCATTTTATGTCTCCTACATGTGAGAAATATAATATAAATAAAAGCAGTGAAATCGCGTTTGAAACTTTCAATGAAATTTTGCATATAGTTTCTTCTGGTAAAAATAATATTAAGTAAACAAGTCTAAAAAATAATGGAGCCGAATTATATTCAATTAGTTGTTTTCATGTCATTACTAGTTACGAATTTAGTTATATAATGGAGTTTTATGATGAAGATGTTAAAATTGACCTCACACCTAACTTTTGTTCCTACAAGATAAAATCGACGAATTTTAATGTTTATTTTTTATTACGAAATGTTTCTAATTGTTTGAATAGATTTAACTTGAAATTAGAACTAATTGTTTCAACTCACTATCTTTAAGATTTGATAGTTAGTAATAATTTCACAAGCTCCAGTCGGCAATCGCTGCCGTAAAAGTCGAATTAACCAAATTATAGAACGAAGGAGTAAGGGTGCAGACCCCGGGGTCCAAGATGCAGACTTTGGATGCAACTTGGGATTGGAGCTGGAATTAAGAAGCAGAAGTATTAAAGACTGCTTCCATAATACGTTTTTGACTTTAGTAGAAACAAGCCTTGGGTTTATCATATTGCTGTTCAATATAGTTGCCCAACTACAGGTAAGTGATCGCTTTAGTAATGGATTTCTTCTTTGTAACCTTTTAATATAAATATAAAATAGATAAAAATCAGGAATAATAAAAGATTACCTGTTCTTTTCGCTGCATCATTGAACGCAATATTTTCCAACAAGGTCTTTTCTGACTCTCCCTTTAAGTTCTTTGCGTAAATAAGAAGGTTAAACGTTGCGCCTGAGTCGCCAGCTGTTGACAGTTGAGATAGGTCCAGCTTGAAGGTAGCTAGTCCATCTGTTAAGTGTAAATTAATATAGATTAACAATTATGATCTATTTGAAAAAGGCAGATACGGCGCTTAAAAATGGTCATTCAAACGACACTATTTGCCTGGGAGCCCCTTATTTCGCAGAAAGAAATTTCATAGAATTTCGTTTCACAGAAAATGTTTCATATAATATTTGGTCCTTATATTTTTATTTCGAATATTATTGTTTCAAAAACAATTTACTACAATGAAACATATTTCACAGAAACACAATTGAATGAATTTTTAATCACATTTTTTTGTTTAACAAACTTATCAAACTGTAGAATTATTTTTAAAAGAATATTAAACCACCTTTATAATTTTCCAAATCACATTTATTTTTAACTGTAACATTTACAATTTTAATTTTTTTCCGATTGCTTGTAGTAATTTAATTTCTGAATAATTTCATATCAATATAGAATTTTTTATCTTTCGCATATTTTGTTGCAAATTTGTTTGCTTGAATTCTTCTGTAAAATAAAATAAAATCAATTTGTTATTAAATTGTTAATAAAACGTCATTATAGTTAACACCCCGACATTATAGTTTTTTTTAATCACCCAGAAATATTACCACCCAGAATCGTTTATTGTATTAACTTATCGTTATATTTAAAAAAGTTCAGCTTCACCTGTAAATTATTTGACTGAAATGAACGGTATGAATTGAAACGTTTAGAAACTCTCACTTTGATATGTTATTCTTGGTAATAAGTTTTATATTAAATTAACAATATAATGATAAAGAATATTTGATTTGTTATTCTATGATATGATTATTCTAATGTTAAACTTTATGTGAAACAAATATCAATGATTTAAAAATCTTTAAAGTAAGTATTCTGTTTATTGATTATTCTATGAAACGAAATTATGCGAAACATTTTCTGTAAAACGAAATTATTTAAAACAATTGTCTATAAAACAACGCATATCCCAATTTGCCTCCCTCACTAAAGCAATAGTGCAACAGTACGGGTATTAATTGAGATAACACATCTATTTCATCTATACAAAAAAATCAAATCTAAGTGTCAATATTTGTAACGCTAAATTAACAGTTTTTCAATGTATATATACACGATACTCACAACCAAGAAACCCTTCTTTTTACTTTTGCCTGTCTCTTCTCTTCTGTCTGTTTTTATGTCTGTTAGAAATAGGTAATCTCTGAAATGGCTGGGCCGATTTTAACGGGAATTTCACTGGTAGATAGCTAATATTACAAGGCGTTACATTTTTTTTATTCTGGAAACTCCCACGGGCTTCACCCCATCGGTGCCGACGATGGGGTGGGCGTGTCGGAATCAGACCGACTAAAGCCACACGGTGTCCTCCCCAAGTGTCCATTGCCGGGCACCCCGGGTAAGCCCTCGAAAGGATAACCCCACCGACTTTGGCCGCCACCTTGGCCTCGCCTGGTGGGGTCGGGTTTTATTCCGCGTCGGTGAGTTGGCAGGCGTGTGTAGGACACACCTCGCCTCCGCCACGTCCTGCTTCTGTAAGGACGGCGAGTCGGCCAACTGCCGTCCTCAGGCCCCGATCATGGAGGTCGGTAGTCCCGGGCGTAGACTAGTCTGCGGCGTCCTCACCGCAGACTGCGGAACTCGGTGGGCAGGGTTCTCTTCCGCTCCCTCTCCGCCGACTCTCACGCGCATTACCTGCTCGTAGAAAGAGTCTGCGGCGTGCCACTTGCTCCCGTCGGAGACCATGGCCCTCACCATGGTCTCCAACGAGAGAACGTCCACGCCGAGGACCGCAACAAGATCCCGCCGTTGACTCGCCCACGCAGGGCACTCCACCAATGTGTGTAGCGCCGTGTCTTCGCCAGAATCCTCGCAGTGCTGCGGCGTTGCCTCCCGGGGGATGCGCCATAGATACTTACCGAAGCATCCGTGTCCTGTAAATATCTGGCATATCCGGTAAGAGAGGTCACCGTGGTGCCTTTTCAGCCACTCCTTCATGATCGGCCTCACCGCCGCAATGGTGGATTTCCCCCACCTTGGATGCTCAAGTCACACCTTCCATGTCTCCATGAGTTCCCGGCGGAGCTGGGACCGCTGAGCCCTGATTTCTCGGGGCGCCTGCCTATGGCCCCGCTCCAGCGCCTCCTAGCGCCACTGGTACAGCAACGCAAGGGCTCTCGCTTCCAGGTCCCATGGAGGGGTCCCGGCTAGGAGATATGCCACCTCGACGGAAATCGTGCGATACCCCCTGATGTCTCTGACGGCCATCACTTTTAATGGGCTGTTTAGAACAGCCACGTTACGGGCCGCCAGAGTCTCCGCCCATACCGGAGCCCCGTACAGGGCCATGCATCGCACGATCCCCAGGTACAGTCTCCTAGTGGGGGTGTTGGGTCCCTTAAGCGTTACAGAGGCTCCTTTAATTTTAAAGTAAATGAACAGTAAAATAAAGTAAAAAAAAAAAAAACCAAGATCTAAGTCCACGCAGGCGAAGTCGCGGGCACAGGTAAGTTTAATATAAGAAGATCGTTAAATATAAAGTATTTAAAATATTTGTTCTATTTTCATCGAAAATGTGTCGAATAAAAACATTACATTGTAAAACACAAAGATTATAAAATAAGTGTTGATGTATTTTTAATATTCATAGTGAAAATATATTAGGGTGCGATTGTTTTGTTGCTTGCTACATACACTGTACGATCGGTTAATTCATTTTTTCTTAATAAAATTGAAGTAATTTTGTAACTGTGGGCCTAACTTTACCTGCTATAAGCGTTCGACTTCTGGGCGAGAAAGAGAGAAGGGGCTATACACCCTGTATAGCTACATCCCTATTTCTCGCCCAGAGATCAAACGCTTATAGCACGTCATGATAGGCCCACAGATCAGAATGACATATCATTCTGATCTGTGAATATGTTTATAGTTCAGTCAAACTAGACTAGAACATTTACATGAACGTTGGAATGTTGAACTTGTGAAAAGTCCGAGTCAATCCCATGGATGCAAAAAAGTTGTTCAAGGTGAAAGGTCTAAAATTTGTTTTTTTTTTACGTATATTTTGGAAACTGAAAGCCACTGAAAAAATATTTAAGAGGGTTTTGTAGATTGTAAAATTCTCTACAAAAAAAGGTGTTTCCTTTTTTCCCTACGCTGCCCCAGACCATAAGAAAGTCGTATTCAACGAAATATGCGCACACTTCCGCACTATTTGACGCATTTTTTTAACGTCGTTTCATCAAAGGAAAGTATGGAACCACATATGATCACTTCTTTGTCGGTCTGTTCGTTTATCCGTAAATACATTTTCCTCTGGAAGTATCAAGTTGAAATTTATATCAAACACTCAAGTCTGGAATCTCTTAAGGCTGTAAAAAACTAACATTTCAAAGTCAACACCATTAAAACTTACAGCCGTTTATGCAATATTTTTAAACAATGTTACAGAATCTAAGCCTAATGGGTACGTTTTGTTGACTTAGAATCATGCAATTTGGCAAGAAGCAAAGTCGAAGAGAAAGCTCCGAATACAACAAAAAAACGATATAACAATTTAAGTCTACTGCACGAATGGTGAATTGTAGGAAAAAAATAAAGAACAATTTTCACTTTGTATTACAATTTTTTACGATAAAACTTACCGTTTATAAGAAAAATGCAATAAACGGATATTTGTAACCGTTGTTTGTTGAATAAAAAAAATTGCTCCCAAGGTATCGATGGGGATTTTTCACAATTTCATTATAACGGTATCTCTAACATTCATGAAAATTGTCAGCTTCTTTGGAATTATTGCAAGGCTACTCATAGGTTTCACGCTGAAATGACTGGACTGACTGACTGACAGCTGAGAATAAGTAACAAATATAACGGCTCATAATTTAAATAAACATAATATTAGATCAAATTATTACAGACATTCGAAATATGGAACAAATTGACCTAATTAAGACATCAATCTATAAGATTATAAAATTGTAAATTAGTTGTCTGTACATTGGACAGCCTCCGTGGCGTGGCGGTATTGAAAGCGGCGGCTACGCAGGAGGCGCGGGTTCGATCCCCGCTCAGTGCAAATATTTGTATGCATGAATATGAGTATTTGCATTGGTCTGGTCATGCCTCGGAGAGCACGTTAAGATGTCGGTCCCGGTTGCCATACGAATATGTATGACAGTCGTTATAGGGGAAATGGGTGAAATGGCCCCACATAGAAGAGCTGATCACCCGTCTGGTCTAACGGCGTCCCCACTGGCAGTATATTGGACACACTTAAAAAGAAAAACTTGGGTTATGTTACATGAACGGTTCTGAACAAAAAAATATATTTTTTTTTGAATTCTTGTGTGATTGTTCGGGAAGGACGAAAAAACTAATGAATAGATTTCGATTTGACAAAGACCTTCTTAATAGATTAGGAAGGTCTTTGTCAGACTTAAAATTTGCCATAAGTATGTTTAATTGCAATTGGTTAAGTACAACCAGAGATATGACATAATAACGATAACCGATCTCCACGCGGGCGGAAGGGCGGTCATCAGCTAGTTTGTTTATAATTAGGTTAATTTGTTTCTTTTTTATTATTTAGGAAACAATGTTACTAAGTCATTAAATTTTTGTGGTTCGGTTATTAATTTATTAGTTAACTAAAGACTTAGTAAACAATGATCCGAAATCTTTTTAATTTAGATTAGTTCAGGAGAGGCATATAGGAAATATAGAGAGTAGAAGGCGGAGAGATGAATTATTTCAACTATAATAGAATCAACTTTACCAGTCTCATAGACGCTGCCATTGAACCTTGTTCTGCCAGTGGCAGGGTCCAGGGCTTCCAGCAGGAAGTACTGGGGCAGGCCACCGTCATAGCCAGCCACACAGCGGACTCGGAGCCAGCTGCTACTGCCTTCAATGGTTTTGTTACCCGCTTCGAGAGAGCAGTTACGAGGAGCGGTTGGCCGGGCTAAATGGAAAAGACTGACATTACACATCTGCAACTTATTAATGGCAAATTAATGGCAATAAAATGAGACTGAGTTAGAATTTTTATTTTATTCTTTTTATTGGTTACAAGGTTCACTTTTAACATGGTCTATCATTATATTTACATCAAAACTAGGATTGATTAACTTTTTGAAATTATTAAATATAACATGCGAAAAAGCTAGCATAATTGCGTAAGTTTGTGTAATGTGAGTTATTGTGTCTGTGAGAACTACATGCTGAAATGCCTGGCATAATCCAGTGAGACGTTATCCAAAATATGAAAACCGCGTTTGATAACGAAACAATACCTTGTGGTACAGTAAGTTTTTAATAAACGATTTACGATTGAATTCTTGACATCTTATCAATGGATAAACTTATTAAAAATTAATTTTATAATATAAAACTGCTCTACCGATGAAATATCAACAAAAACCTCAATTATGAACAAAATTAATTGATGTGTTAGATCATTTTTTACAAAACGTTTAAGTTAATCTTTTTCTGGCTTTTCTGTAAATTATTCTTTAAGTTTCATTTGAGTTTGAATATCTGTAAGGATAATTAGCAATTTTTATTTGATGTTTCAAAATTCTAGCCTAGGTCAGATTTCAGTTATAATTTTTCATTATCCATGCTGAAATACTCCCTTAATGACTTTCAGACATTTTTTAATTTGTGTAGCCTAATTAGTATCAACATGATACAGGCTGCTTATGTTTTTAATTCAGTTACAAGTTAATGCCAAACATTTATTTAATTTCAGATTATATCGACTTTGTAAGTACCAAATTTTGGGTTAATTACTTAAAAATACTCACTCAAAATTTAATCCTTTGAGCAAAGATTTTATTAAATTATATACTAGAAACTTTTGAATCGTACAAAGATACCCAATGAAAAAATCATATAATATCAGTCATGCTGTTGTGTAGAAATCGTGTACACACAAATGGAAAACTAGGAAATTACTTTGAAGAGACAGTAAATTGATGGCATCTAATTTTAATATGACTTCCTAAAATTTTTGCTCTTTTTAGGGTTCTGTAGCCAAACGGCAAAAAATGGAACTCTTATAGATTTTTCATGTCTGTTTGTCTGTCCTACCGTATGTCACAGGCACTTTTTTCCGAAACTATAAGAACTTTGGTGTTGAAACTTGGTAAGTAGATGTATTCTGTGAACCGTATTAAGATTTTCACCCAAAAAATTGAAAAAAAAACAATAAGTTTTGGGAGTTCCCCATACTTAGAACTGAAACTCAATTTTTTTTTTTCATCAAAGCCATACGTGTATAGGTCTTCAAAAATGCTATTGAGGTTTCTAATATCTTTTTTTTTCTTCCTATTAAAACTGTCCTAGAAGCCTTGCACAAGAATATCAACGCAAGACGTTGACTTTGTAGTATATTTAGCCGCACTGCCCCAATAGTAGCTTTATCGTCCCATACACGTTCTCTAGACAGAAATAAGGCATTTCCATACTAAACCGTTATTAGTAGAATAAGAAGAATAAGAGAAGAATAATATTTATTTACCAAAAATAGTACAACACTTTATATAACTATAGACGTTACATAGATAAAATAAAATGCCACAAAACAAATCAATAAGATAAGATAAGATAATAAGATTTAACTTGAGTTGTGGGTAACCAGGCCCCGCTAGTATGTTTACAAAAATAAGAACTAAAAACAACGACTACTACTACTAATAATGCTAATTTCGTCATGACTTATGTCAACTAGGTGACAATTTAACACGTTTATATAATAACAGCGAGGATATAAGTGAGCTACGGGCTAGTCGTATTTCGGTACACCCCACAACGACTAACTCATATTTCCCGTTGCAGTCGTGCGCGCCATGGAATTATAAGAGCGCGTTGGAAGCGCTCTATAAAGTAACTGGTTGAAAAAATATAAATTTAGTTTTGCAACTTAATTAGGTTACGTTGGGCTACTGTATCACTATATTCTTCAATTTGTTTTAACTTTGTTTGAGCCTAACTCGTTTTGCAAATCCAATAAAAAGAGGTATAATATGTTCCAAAAATTTTGAACAAAATCGCGCATTTGCACTAAGTGGCTAATTAAAAGTGATATAATGGTCTTCAGAAACCGGATAATTTTTATTCTATTAGGTTATCCCGGCTACGATCTTCTACCGTGTGCAGAAAAACTTCCAAAAACGATTTTAGCGAGGATGCAGTCGTTTTAAAAATACCATGAAATCATAAAACCTAAAATCCTCTTGAAGCATCGTATAAAAATTGTGACCAATTTCGTTTGGCGAAAACTATGCCAGTTCTAGAAAATTCATACATCAGCAATGAGGAGTTATGAGATTTGGCACACGGGTAAGCCCGGTTTTCGGCTTTCGATGCCGAAATTATAAAACGCGAAGCAAGTTTCGAACATTGTTGGTCCAATTTGTGTGCCCGTGGTTTTATTAATGCTTTTATTGAAGTGTTCATTTCGCTGCCGACGTTTCGTAACAAGGTATTGTTATATTTTTTTAAATAAAATGCTAGCGCAATATGACGTTCTACTTGTTCTTTTTGAAATAGAAACATGTTCTACTTAATTGAACGGGTTCTCTGATATAAAATTAAACCTATTATATTTTATACACGTAAAGATTTATTACAGACCAATTTAATTAACATAATTACATTTTATCATAATGTTCACCGTTACCAGAGGGGGAGGGAGAGAGAGGGGTGGTTTCTACACTGCTAACCTATGGCCAAGCTACTCCGTTAGGCCAACTGAGCACCAGACATTCAATGTTTGCCGGATTTTCTGGAGTTTTTATTCCTAGTTCATACAAGGGTTTCTGGCAGTAAAAGGTGTTTATAAAACTGCAAAATACTTACCAGCTGGTACAATTTGGAACACACAAGGTTCTAATTGTCTTCCCACAGTGTTACTGCCTCTACAACTGAGCGTTCCATAGTCCCGCTCACTCTGTGGCTTGTAACTTAGCTCACTCGTGCTCCCATTCGCAGTACCTGCACAGATTTAGAGGTAAGAACAAAGAATATTCTTTAAATTGTAAATTTAGTTTCAGGTTCATTCGTTTTGCTGAGATGGACGAAAATAGCAGGATAAAATGCTTTTACGTGTTTTGCTATTTGTTTAGTCATGTTGTGAAGTTGCTGTTCATCCGAAGTAAAGTGGTTCGTAACCGAACTAAGCTTTAAGACCAAAATCTGTGTTTAGGGTGGATATAAGGCTGTTGTACTTAAATAAAGTTTATAAATCATCATTTGCGTAACTCTCAAATTTGTATTGTGATGCACAATATAAATCTGTGAATATTTATGACCATTAATAATTAGTATAATAGTATTTCTCATTACAGGAATATTTTCTAGATTGTGAGCTGTTAAAAAAAAACCAGTCTACTGCGAGTCGGACTCGCGCACTGAGGTTTCTGTGCAAAACTGGATTGAGAGGCAAACTTAACGTTGCTGTAGAACTTCTAGTCTTGACAGACAGACATTCAGATTTTTTTGTGGTTTTGTAACTACATATTTACTGGTTTCGGACTTTACCCTTTACTTGTGCTATAGGTAAAAAACTTTAGTTTCTCAAAAATATAATAATTCTAGCTCTATACGGTACTTCCCGTTGAGCTACGATTTTAGGTTTAGGTTTTGATTCCTTTGCAATTGTCTAAATATGCTGCATATTTCTTCTTGTTTCAACTTGTGCTCAGAATTGAGAGGTTCTCTTCATTTGGTTACATAATTTAATTACATGTCATTCTGCGTTCTGTACATAATGATTAGAACACTCTTAATTAAATAAAGGTGCCTGATATTAAAAGGTCAGGTCCATTTACTAAAAAGATGAAGTACAAATATATTCGCATCGCGTTACAAATTCTCAAACTAATATATTTTTCACGTAGCATGGGTACGGTGACATTTGACTAATTCCATTTCATGCATGATTCATTTCGAAACAATTTACCTAACGCGGAATACAGGAAACAACACTTAATACCAAGATAAAAAGAAAACTATTTTATTTTGCATTTTTAACTTAAAACTATTTTTATTTCTCCGTAATTATTTAAACTTTAAATATAAACATTCCAAATACATAATTCTTGATGCGTGAATCGGAACAGGTTGCGTTAGAGATTGACATAGTAAAATCGTTATAATCGATAAATTGTCGAATAAAGTATCATAAATCATTAGTTGTATTTTTAACTAAAATACGATTATAAAATATAATTATGTAATAATAAACTTTAAACAAAGCATTTTTGTCTTTGTGGAGCTTTATTATAATATAGCAACACTGCTTAAGCATGAGCTGGCAGCCATCTTGTTATATCAACTCAGTACGAGTGCGTCTGCCTTGTATGCGGTCTGTTTTCTTTGTTTTGAGCTTGCGTGGTGTTTTTGTTACTTGTTTTTGTTATTGACTATCGTTGTGCTTTGTTGTTTTCGTTACCGTTTTTTGTTATTGACTTTTGTTTTGTTGTTTTTTTTTGGCAAAATGCCAAAAAGAACGAAAAAGACTGTGCTTGGTAGTCAAGCCCGTGAATTTGTAGTTCGATTGCGGGATTACTTTGAGCGGGAACGTGAGAATGGCGGAACGCTATTGCCTGTGTCCAACGTTTTGGATCGAGTGGCAGATGCGTTAGACATTGGGCGGAACACGGTTTCTCGAATCACTCGAGAAAAATATGGTGCTCACGATACAGAAGAAAATAAGTTGTCCACCCCTAATAAAAAGCGAACCAAAAAGGCATCTGTAACAGATGTAGACAGTTTTGCGGCCGATGCTATACGGAGCCACATTTATAACTATTACCAGAATAAAGAATTACCGACGCTTCTAAAGCTGGTCAAGTCTTTAAAAGATGCTGATTTGTTTACTGGAAGTCCTACATCCTTGTGGCGCGTATTGAAGGACATTGGTTTCCAATTCAAAAAAGTAAACAAAAGAAAAATTGTCATGGAGAGAGGCGATATAGCACTTGCGCGGGTTACCTTTTTGAAAAAGGCTAAAGCGATTACCGATTGGAGCAATGTCGTCTTCCTGGATGAAACTTGGCTGAATGCCAATCATACGGTCGGTAAAATGTGGACTGACGATACACCTCATGCCTCGACCAAAGTGCCAGAAGGAAAATGGGGGAGATTGATTATTTGTCACGCAGGCACATCGAAAGGATTGGTAGAAAATGGGCTACTTGCTTTTAAATCGAAAAAGACGGGAGAATATCACGAAGATATGAATGCGGAAGTATTCACGGAGTGGTTTCAAAATATGCTTAGCAATTTAGAAGAACCCAGCACAATTATTATGGAACGTATAAAAATGTAATGTAAAAATGCACAAGCCCCAAACGACATACAAATTAGATATGATGGCAAACGAATATGGTCACGAAGTCCTGAGGCTTCCACCGTACCACTGTCAGTACAATGCCATTGAATTAATTTGGGCCCAAATCAAAGGTAACTTGTTTAACCATAGTCTATTTACATACTGACAAAAATATGATTATGTTTATTACTTGAATTCTATGACTCAATTTGTTTTTTATCTTGTTTCAGGATACGCTGCACGAAAAAATACAGCTCCGCCTTTTACAGCCACAAAAATGATGGGGTTATTGAAAGAGGGATGCAAAAATGTCACTGGCGATGACTGGAAGAAAGTAGTGGAGAAAACCAAAAATCTAATCTTACATGACTGGGAGCGAGACATTAGAATAGACTGCATAATTGATTCCCAAATAATTATTCACGTCGACGAGTCAGATGACGATGATGATGATGATGATGATGATGAAGATGATGAACATGTTTGATTTTTAATAAATAATTAAACAGGTTATCAATTTTGTTTTACTTTTTTTCTTCAAAATTATTAGTTAATAGAATCGATTTCTTCTTCATTAATAAATGATCTCGATAAGATATATAATCGATTTTATTTCATGCGATTTTATCTTGACTACATCTCTAGTAACTTCAAATCCCAAACGTCACCGTACCCATGCTACGTGAAAAATATTGTAATGATTAATATACAGTACTTATCAAAATATTATCGGTACCACATTTCACTAGACTTGACCACCTAGCGTACTTAAAATACCCTTTTTCGTGTTAAAAATCAGACTATTCTGTTTGATTGAGCGAAGTTATTCGTGCTTTTCAAATGAGTTTTCAACTTGGTACCTACCCATTACCTACTATTCCATACTTACCAAATTTCAGCGGTGATACATCGAGACTTTCACCACTGTTGTTGAACTGCCAGAAAAATGTGACATCTGGTGGATTGGCTGTCACCGAGCACTGCACGCGCAGCGCCTCGTCGAGCTGCGCGCCTAGTACTTGTGGTGATGGGTGGGCGCATACTGGCGCGTCTGTTGTAAGAATACTAAATAATGTAAAATTATTGAAACAGGAAACAATACTACAGAACAATGCTTTTATTCTATTACCTACCAACACATAATCACAATAGTTTTGTTTCGTGAAAAAGTTTAACTCACGTTGAGTAGTAAGTACCACTTACGCACTGAATTTAGACAGTACAATACTTCGACATGTAGCGAAAACATCTCGAAAACACATAGATCGATAAGTCATTGCTTCGACAGACAATTATTAGACAGACAACAAAGAATTTTTTTTTAACATTCTTAGCTTGTTTTAGAAACAGTTGGTGCAGTATATTCAATATAGCTTCTGGGTTAGGTTAGAACTGTGACCCCCACAGAGCACGAGCCGAGCGAGCGTAGCGAGCGTGCCGCGGCAGTGGCCGGCGAAGCTCCGGAACCACTAGTCCGGAAAGTTGGATTTCGATAGCAACCTAGTAGCTAGTGTTAAAAAAAAACTGTCAAACTAGTGGTAATTCGAAGATGTGTCTTGTCTAAGTATTATCTGTCGAATAATCGTCTGTCGAAGTAGTGGTAATTCGAAGGTGTGTGTTGTCTAATAATTGTCTGTCGAAGCAATGACTTGTCGATCAATGTGTTTTCGAAGTTCGCTACATGTCGAAGTATTGTACTGTCTAAATTCAGTCCGTAAGTCAGTAAGTACAATTGTGTGAAAACAACGTATCAGTTTGTATACTATACCTATATAACTAACGAGTATAAGATTCATCTCATATAAGCAGTTTAGTACTTAAAACAAAGGCACCTCAGGAAAATGTATAATGTCCCTAGAACACAGTGGCCAGTGATGGGATATGCTCTGTAATGCGCAACTGATGGCCATCATCACGTAGATGTTACTGGTATATCTTTCTAATACGCCACGATTCCTTCTTTGTTGACTGCACAAGGTCTTCAGAATAACTACTGAAGAATGTAAATTTTACAATTAATGTCTATGTGTACAAATAATTTCATGAAATGTTACTAGGCAGATTGCATTGACTGCAATACAAGCAATCAAGGTCATTTACAATACAGTATTTCCATAAGAATTTTCTCATTAGCAGAACAAACGTAGTTCAAATTATTTCATCTTTTATGCGGAGTTAAACGAACAGTCAAAGCGACCTTGTATTTGACAAAGATCCCGTTTTGTATTCTCAACCAAGAATGCAATCATTAACAAAAAGCTGAAAGAGACCCGAATACAGTTCGTTAAATCATAACAGAAGTTAGACGATGTATAAATTTTATCGTCCAACTGTTCCCCTCTGGAGCAGGCGCAGTCGGCGACTGTGATTCATTTAGATATCTACTTGCAAAACTGCGCTCCCGAGCTGCCTTAGATTTTCATTAAACTCTCAAATATTTGCTCGCGTTAAGCAGCCCTACCTCGGATTATTGTAGCAGGAATATGAAAATATGTATGTGGATTAATGTTACGCCGGCGCCAGTGATCGTGTACCGCGTGCGAATAACAACGTACATTTTCTTCGCTTTAGATTTGTGACGGTAAGGATCAATAAAATGGAAACAAAGTGTCGGCAGCGAGCGGTACAAAAGTACAACAGTGGTGCGGTAACAAATAGCAACGGAAGGTTGGGTACATTTATCGCGGATCGGCCGCCGCGCGCCACGGTGACGGAACGGAGCCGACATAAATCTTCAAACAACTTCTGATGATTGATGTTTGCCCGATGACTCTCGAGACAAGTCGTACTCCTTCATACACTCAACACAGTTCAGTAGCAGAACTTTGTTTGTTGACACATTGATCAGTGTTGTTGGCAGTGCTAAATTAATCCCCGGGGATAATAGTTTGCACTTGGATATTGAACGGTAGCGCTCATGTGTACTTTTACATTGGCTGTTGAGTTACTAGGCAATACAGTGGACTCGTTCCCGTAATACAGTGAATTATATGAATAAAAACTAGCTGTTGCCCGCGACTTCGTCTGCGTTAAGTTCGGAACAGATCAATGTATGTTTACATCTAAAATATAGTGATGAAAACTATATTTTCATTTATTAATTATGAAGAAGTAAGCCTTTTTCGGGTGACAGACTCATCAACGAAGAGCCGACACTACCGAAGCTAGAACTACAAGATTGGGACAGTAGGTTCCTTCTATGGCCTAGGCCAGCCGGGCTAGCGCTAAGAAAGGAAATTGAGAAATTCAATCGTTGATGGGTGAAAAGCCTTTCACCTAAACAGAATCAAACACGTGTATCATCATTTATCAAAGTTTAACAGTGTTGAACATCCCGTTAAGAATCCCATGCGAATTCGAGGCAGAAACAAAATTTTAGAACAGAAGACCAAGTTCTGAAACGCTAACAACCGATCATATGAAAAATCAGCAAATAAAATACTTGTGATAGAAAAAAATAGTAAGGATTGAAATAGGTAAAAATGTTTCCCAGGCTCGTAGGATAGTTTTTTGTGACAATTTTTTGCAATCAAAATTAAAAAATAATTAAAAAACTACATAACATAACTTCACGCCTATATCCCCGAAGTGGTAGGCAGAGGTGTATTACAAAACCACGATTCGCCAGTTATGTTGAGGTCCCAATGTAATAGGGGGCGAGCCTATTGCCATCTACCGGGCACATTATTAAGCGGCGATAATTAACATTTATTAATGCACACATAACTACGAAAAGTCAGAGGTGTGTGCCTGGGGCGACTGGGGATCGACCTCGAGACCTCGTCTCAGCAGTCCGTTACGTACGCCACCGGGCTATCGCCGCTTTAAAAAAAACTAATAATAATAAAACAACTTTACTAAAATAAGCGGGTAAAATAAAAATTATCATTTATATTTTGGTTGGATTCGAACGATGATCAGTAAAAATGGAAGTTCATTGCTGACCCGCTGAGGCACTAATGCTTTTGAAATGTCACTCCAGATAGAAGTTTAAATGTACTAACAAACTAAATTCTGCTGATTCTTCAATATATTAACGTGATGATATGCATTGTAAAAGGCTTATCAGTCTCTAACAAATTATCTTTTAGACGTAGGTAACTATGAAATTTCTTGATTTTATATTTTAATGCTCATCAGCTGTTAACTATAGCGTGATAATTTATAGTCTGTATGTTGACCATGTCTGAGTTCTAACGAAATGCAAACTCCTATCATATGTACCTATAACAGCGTAATGATATAAATACCGAAGTTTATACATAAAAAACTCAAGGCGTCGTAATACAAATCCGCGTAAGCGCAAAAAGCGACTTACCATTTAGATTAAAAAATATAGGCAGCCTGTCAAAGTAAAAAAATATGACATATCGACACTGAAAGGTGAACATAATTTAATATTAATAAATCAATTGTACTAAGGCGTTTTAATACCGATTTCGAATTAAATCTGATGAAAAATATTTTACAACCCCAATTTATCATTTGAGGGGTTGAAAATTAAAAAACGATGAAACACGTGTTTACTTAAATCTTTTACAGAATATAAATGCCAAGTTTAAGTTGATCAGACGAAGAAAACACGTTGTTCCATACAAACTTTGCAACCCCTTTACACCCCCTTAGGAGGATAAATTTGCGAAAACCCTTTCTCAGTGCACACCTACGTTATTTAAGGAATATTTGTGCAAAATTTCATGCGTCTAGACCCAACGGTTTCAGCTGTGCGTTGATTATCAGTCAGTCAGTTTCTGCTTTTATATATATACATATTAACAAACATACTCACTTGAATCATACTAAAATTAAACAGGACTAGATGAAATTGGGCACAGAAATAGAATAGGCTATGTATCTTGGGAATAGATTGCTGTGGGTCGCAGAAACGAGATCTGTATTTCACACTAGCATCGCCGCGCGGTTTCAACCGCGTAAGTCCTGATCCCGTAGGAATATCGTGATAAAAAGTATCCTATGCTACTCAGTTATAATGTAGGTTTCTAACGGTATAGGAGTTTTTAAAATCGGTCCAATAGTTTTTAGTTTTATTAGTTAAATACAAAAATATAACTCTGTATAATATTAGTGTACATAGCGGAATCAGTGGCAAAAGTAGTAGTTATATTTATGATCTAAATGCTCCAAAACACAGCCCGTATGTTTCGTAATGTAGCCCTCATATGGTGCAATAGATACTATTGCACCATATATATAATATATATATATAATATATATAAGTGGTTCAGTTAATCCTTGCTTTATCGCACGATAAATAACTATATACGATGCTTTACCCACAAACGTGATCCGTTCTTCCCACAATCCCTGGTTCTTTAAGCGGGGCTGGCAAAAGCAACCGTCGAGCCCGGCAAGGTAGAGACTACAATTCTAGGGACAGCATCGGCCACTAGTTTTTAAACTTCAACTTAGCTTACCATCGATCGAGGTGCAGTCAAATTAATGGTTCAAACACAAAACATAATTTCATTTACTTTCGCATTGTTCTAGATCTAACGAGGCTCTTTAATGTATGTCCCATGTTGTTTGCCAGTAAATAGATTTATACTTTAATCAATGCAGTGATGGGTGTAACCAATCTTTGTTAAGATCTACGTAAGAATGATTGATACAGCAGTCAGCAGACGACGAAAAGCCTCCAGCGAAATAAAATGTAATTTATTAGCACTCTGTTCATAATAGGGAACAAAAGGCTCGTCGAATCGTCCCGGGGAGTTATCTACGTAACAATTTACTTATTGGTGTGCTTTACTTTTTAGACATGGCCATTTTTTCTCGTTTGTAACAGTATTTTAGAGTGAAATTGATGACTAGTATTATACAGTTGAACTTTTTTCAATAGCAGTCAATATGGTTACAATATTATCCTTATATTGATTTCAGTACAGGCTTTGACAAACACAGTTTTTAGTTAATAATCTTACGAATATTATTAGTCGGACTAACTAATACAAACAATTTAGCTTAGCTGGAGGGGTTAGAGGGAATGCTAGTAATTGCGGTACTAATATTCTTTTTACAAGCTTTTACTTAACTCGCGTTTGTTAGCATAGTCAAATCTTGGAAATCCAATTAGATCCAATTCCTGATATTAGATTGGACTCAAATGTGGTATACTTGCGTATCTTCGGTGACAATGCGATAATATTACTATGAAGCTGGTCTGCTGATGGAGTTGGAAGGTGTCCATAGGAACTCCTCAACTAATCAAAATGAACCAATCGGTTTTGAGCTCATTTGTTACTTCCTGGGAAATATTCTGATGCTACATGATATCCAGCGTTAGAAGATGGAGACAGTAGGTGGTCATAGGAATTTCTGAACTAAAAATAAATCATGTCACGTCATGGCTCATTTGATTTGTCTGGTTATGCACTTACTAGAAAGCTTGTTTAAAAAAAAAGGGTTTTTAATTCATAATTTCTTCTTAAAATAAATAATGACTTGTTCTATAGTAACATGGCCGTTATGATAACGTATTTTTATGAAATTAGGTCCGGTTATAGTGACCGACATGATTCCTTACGCCTTCGCTGGTTATCGTAATCGTTCTAATCCTTTTCTCTTCGACGACGTTCGTTGTGGTATTTTATTAAATAAATAAATAACTATTTGTACATTTACGGACTGCGATATTGTTTATATATTATAATTATTAATATTTGTATGACCTCCGCTTATTATGACGTGTTAATTACTTCTCTTCGATGTCGCTATGAGAGAAGCTTACTGTATTTCATTTAAAATAAAAAATAAGCAAATTTTATGGATTCGGAGGAGCCATAGCTACTGCAGTAAGCCTATTAAACAACTGAGCGAATTCAATTTTCCACCCTCTTCTGTCGTAATTCGTTGATCCCTGGTTCTAGCCATTATAGGGGTCACACAACAGGGTGAATGGTGGGCTTTCTTCTGTAATGATTGTTTTATAATTAATTTAAGATATCCAACTGCTGATTAAATTTATAAAACAAATAAGTAATAAAAAATCTTGATCTGTTGTATAACGGACGATACTCTGGTGCAGGTTTCCCTTATCGGGGACAGAAGGCAGTCGCTTCTGTTAAAGCCAAGATAAGCCAAATTAAAAGAAAGAAGCGAACCCCGGGCTCCAAAACGCAAGATTTGAATGCAATCAGGATTAAGGCTGTGATGATGATGATATTACAGATTTTTATTTTATATCTGCCGCAATCATGCTGCCGAGTGAGAGGACTCCCACCCCGATCGCTACCACGAGGTCACGCCTCGGCACCTCCCACGCCGGGAAGTCCGCCAACGTGTGCAGCCTCGAGTCCTCGCTCGCGTCGCAGTGATGGCACTCAGGCGTTGGCTCCTTCTTGATTCGATGCAGGTGGTCCCCGAAGTTCCCGTACCAGAGATCATCTGCGTCAGTCGGTACGAGAGGCTTCCATGTCGCCTCTCTAGCCAATCCTCCATGATGGGCCTTATCAATTTTAGCGTACATAACTAATGAATTTGTGTACATGGCCGTATCAAGATCTTTGAGGCCCAAGTAAATAGCACCTACAAGTCGGTGCGCCTGGTAAACAACGAACGAGGCTCTGGCGCAGGCTTTCCTCTCAGGGTTGGGAGGTCAGACGGCAGTCGCTTCTGGAAAAGCCAACAAACCCATAAGTGCCATCTGGAAAATCGGTGATGATGAATGACAGAGACCGATATTCTTAGCAATCCATGGATTCTCCGTGCGGGTGCCGGGTCCATCGCGTTGCTGAGTTGGGAACTCGGGACAGTGCCTAGGAGTTGCGACCCAAGTGTAGGTAATAATACTAAATAGTTAGTGCAAATAAATTAAAAAAACTTGAAAAATACTTGCATTGTATACTTAATTGCGTAGATTGGCTGGCTGTTTCACCAAGGGCGTTGGTCGCTCGACAGGAGTAATCACCACCGTGGTCTCTTGTCACCTTCTGCAGCACTAAGGATTTGGTGCTCACAATGATGCCTGACACCACGTTGTGGAGGACCGGTTTGTCCTAGACAATAAAATAATATAAGGTCTTAATCATCGTAAGGCTAAAGAAACAGTAAAGACAAGGGATTTCGTAACAAGTTGAATTAGTGCAAATTATCATTTATGTAGCTCGTAGCAAACAACTATAACGGTTTACCGCAAATTTTTTTTACTTGTATTTGTTTTACACAAAGTTATAACTAACTGTTAAAAACTAAAAGGTTATAATAGCGTCACATACTTTAGTACGTTTACGTAGAACTTCGATATCACCAATGGGTTGTGGTGACCAGATGCCAGTCGCTTCACATAAAAAATCGAAGTTCAGCCATTTCGCAGGAAAACTGATAACCGACCCCAACTTACACAAATAACCAAAGAACATTATAAAAAGAAGAGAGAGAAAAGAAAAGACAAGGTCAAAGTCAGCTTTTCATTTAATATACTTATAATTTCAATCTAGAGTAACCATCTTCTGAAGTAACCGTATTTCTTGATATTACTATTAACTCATATTATTTATTATTATTAACTCTTATAAGTAACATGTGGATGTTTCAATATCGCGTGTTTACAAATGCTTCTTTAATCCAGCACTTGCATAGTGTTGGGCTAAAGAAGCTTTCCGGCGGACAAATTGTGAACAATCCACGTATCATTTCGTAATCCAGCACTTGCATAGTGTTGAGCTAAAGAAGGCAGAAGAAGTTAGGTAGATCTCCGGTATTTTTCTATCTTATGAATTACTGAGCAATGACGAGAGAGTACCGCTGCGCGGGACTACTATTTCTTCATGCAATATCACAGTTTATTTAACAAGAAGGCTCTGACTGAGATCTCGCACTAAGCTGACCTAACTAAACTGGTGTCCACAAGATCGCTTCGCTCGCTCAACATGGTATGTGTGTGCTAAGCTAAAGAAGGATACGTGACTCGTTTTCGCAATTTATCTGCCCGAAAGCTTCTTTAGCCCAACACTATGCAAGCGCTTGGCTAAAGAAGCATTCGTAAATACGCTTCAATATCAGCAGTCATTTCAATTAATTGGTATTTGAGTATGTTGAAGGTTATTATTTCAATATTTTGCGTACCTATAAATGCATATTAAAGACTTTTGTGGCATAGCGGCAGAGCGTTCGTGTATGAGTATGCCTATTTGTATTGTACTAGATGTTTCTATGTATAATAGGGAAGTATTTAAGAGAAAAAAAAAAGGATCTAAGTATGTTTATTCGCTTTCTAGAACCCATATTATAAGCTATGGATAGTTTAGTTCTAGAAAGCGCTGTTTATTGTGCTGCATCTTTCTCTATGGTATTTCTACAAAATATTTTTATTTTGATAATTGATTAGGACCAGTAACTGATAATATACACTTATCGGTTTACATCACTTATGACTTTTGCTTAAATGTGCTGTGCTGTGTACTTTTATTCTGACATTCACAAAAGTCGTTTCATATGCGTTATATGATGAATATGTTACACGACAGATCACAGATGCCAGATATCACAATTCATATGCACTCGAACCCGAAATATTAAGAATTAAGTTAGCGAGACTTTGATTCAACGGTATTGAAATATTGTGATCTATTGATTCGCCAAGTATTGCAGTGATAAAGATGATCATTTTTTAACGCACAGAGCAAGAAATGAATGTCAGTCGCGTCCGAGCGAGGAAGCGAGCTATATTCCTTGCTCTTTGTTTTAACACTATCTATTACACCTCTAATTAATATAAACAGCTGTCAGTGGGTTCAATCATGTAAAACATAGAATAAAGCGGAATCCACTACTTCTTGATTCCAATTCTGTCTTATTCGATAGGTCTTCCAACTTTATCTTTAGAGAAAGGTTGCCTACCTTCGTTAAAAACAGAAATCTATAAAAAAATCGGGAACGAAATCTATTAAACACAGTTTTTCATTAAGATATACTTCAATAGTCCGTGGCGTTGTTATGATAAATGGTTTTAGTAAACACGAATGGTATTTAGCTATGACCATAAATTGATAACAACATTAAGTACTACTTAAGTATTCCGTTATGTTACGTTTCACATTTTGTTATTTATTAAGTATAATATCAGTTTTGACGTAGATGTTAAATATATTGGATGTACTGTGTATCAATCAATCAATCAACCCTACTATAATTTATACAAATAAATGAAATTGAAGTGTATGTTTGCAATGTTAAAATTACAACTTTTTGATGAGAAAAACTATAATATGTAAATTGATTCTGATTCTGTCGGTTTGTTCCGGCTCTCTCCGTAATTTCTGTGCCGATTTCTACGGGTTTTAAACTAGCAGATATCAGCAGGTGTTATTAGGTATTACGTAGGCTACTTTCATTTTTAACCGACTTCCAAAAAAGGAGGAAGGTTCACAATTAGCCGATTTTTAATTTTTTTATTAATGTATGTTCTTCGATTAAAGGGTATTCCCAGTTGGTCCTCTTTAAATTTCGTAAAGATCTGATGATAAGTTTCGGAGACAGACAACGGAACTCTACAAAAATGCCTGCAAATCAACTATGATTGCTGCTATCGCATATCAAAGCATTGTTTTGTGCTATTACTTAATATAACATCACGCCTATATTCTCTGAATGGGTGCGCAGTTCAGTACACATGTTCGATTTCAATTTAAAAAACCGGCCAAGTGCGAGTCGGTCTCGCCCATGAAGGGTTACGTAACATAATATAAAAGTTATTGTAGTTCGTTGTAACAAAAAAAAACTACTTACTAGATCTCGCTCAAACCAATTTTCGTTAGAAGTTTACATAGTAATGTACATAATAAATATTTTTTAGTTTTATCATTCTCTTATCTTAGACGTTACACAGGGGGGGGGGGCACATTTTACCACTTTGGCAGCGTCTCTCGGGCAAACTATTCATTTTAGAAAAAAAATTATATTAGAAACCTCAATATCATCCAGTCCTCAAGACCTATCCAAGTTTCAACATCATAGTTCTTATAGTTTCGGAAAAAGTGGCTGTGACATACGAACGGACACACAGACAGACAGACATGATGAATCTATAAGAGTTCCGTTTTTTTCCTTTTGGCTATGGAACCCTAAAACTCTTTCACCAACGGGTTTAGTTTCGCTCCCGGGTGTAAGTGGTCCCATTTAATTTAAGTTGCGTTGACTAAAAAGTGAGTAATAGTAAAGTTTTATTAAAAACAAGTTGAATTCCTGAGACGAGCTCAGCCGAATACAAGGGATTTTCGATTTTGCGTTTATTCATTTTTTTTGCGATTTTTTGCGATTTTTTTCTTTATCTTGCAATGGTTCACGAATCTATTACCGAAAACAGCAACTCGATAGCTCATCTCCTTCATACCCAAAACCGTGACAGAAAATTGGCAACGACGACGTCGACGACAACTCGATAGCAATAGGGCTTTTCTAAAGAAAATCCCTAAATATAAAACCTACTCCAGTGACCAAAAAACCATTTAAAAAAACAAAAAATAACTAAATTACAGATTTATTTTTAAAGGCAAAAATACGTCTAGACGTAAAGACGTGACTAGGTGGCTCAGTTGGTCAGAGCATTCTCCCTGTAAGAGAATGGTCGCGGGTTCAAGTCCCGTCCTAGATGTTCTCCTTTTCCGATCTAAATCTATAGGAAAATTAAGCATACTAATTGCTTAAAAATTTTATTGAAAAAAAGTATAAGGGTTCCATGCAAAGAAAAAAATTTAAGTCTAGCAGACCAAGTTGAGGGCAAAACTAGTATCATAATGAAATCAGCCACAAGTTTTATACAAATTTCGTTGGAAACGATCAAAGCCGTGATAGCAGTGTGGTCCAATATTGGTTATCGAAGTGGACTACGTTTTTTAAGGAAGTGATAATTAACCTAGCTAAAAGCGGTTCTTTAGGAGGGCTCGTGAAGTTTTGTACCTAGTAATAATTTTGAAGGCAGTTTTTTAAAGAGAAAATTAATGACAGCCCTGACCACTGTCTAATTGGGTAAATTTGAATTTATTAGTAGTATTTTACGTTAAGTTTGTAATCCGGTCGCGCAATATGCTAATTGTGTTTTGTTGTTTGTTTGCGATGTCTTGCAATATAACTAGTATATTATGAGATCGACTTCAAATGTATAAAGGATTACAGTTGCATGACGAGCTTGCTCTTCACAGACACTGTGTATTGTCAGGAAGTTAACACACCAGGATCAACAGTAGCGATCTCACACCAACTAATGACAGTCGAAGTTACAAGTAAACACAAACTGTCTTGGGACCCATTACAAAAATATAATAAATCCACTTTTATCCATAGCAAAAAGCCTGTGAGATTAAGGTAGACATTTGAATACCAGCTTTGCAGGTAAAAGCCTTATCACTATTGATTATCGAATTTTGATAATGGTGCAAGTTTTTGGTCTAAGTTTGCTATCCTGAACCAATACCGTAGATATTTCTCAGTTAAAGCTATTTTGTTGTAAAGCTATTTACGCAGAATGAGCTCACAGTGTCATGAAGGCGAGATAAACCACAGATACTCGCCAAAGAAAATCGATTCCTACCTAGGATGGTCCGCGAAGCTATTGAAATTAAAAAACATCCTAATTTTAATAGAGAAGATGGTTGGAATGTACCACCAGCTTGGGACCCAGTCCTTCACTTAATTAATTCCAAGAAAAATCAAAATACAACAAGACTTCATGACACTGTGAGCTCATTCTGCGTAAATAGTAACACCAATAATTCAACATAGTTCGGGTACTTTGAGATAACTTTCACTTCAAACTACAAGACAACAACCATCTTTAGTCTCCCTGTGACCATGGCTGCTGAAAAGCAACCGAAACGTCGGGATCAATATAAAATATAAAATAACATCAAATAAACCGCGATAGAATCCGTTAAAAATAGTTTTATTTCTAAGATAACTATGTTATTCTGCTACGACTAGTTTCTATATTATTCTACTCTTGATGCATATGCCACACAAATAATTATACTAATATTGGTAAAAAATATTTATAAAGGTCCTGAATGACAACATAGTAATTTACCTAATAAAATATATCACGAACATGTATTGTTCCTATAATTTACTTGTTTTACTTGAAATATTATTCGTGTTACGACGTGGTTCGATTTTCATTTAAGGGTCGTTATTCATTAAGTTTCAAAACCCTTATAGAAAAATATTAGGTAAGCCTTTGAACCATTAGACTTTCTCCTTAGTACTGTGTTATCAAACAGGGTGTTGCAAGCGCTCTATTTCAAAACATGACAGCATCTCATTTTATCCACTGCCACAGACCGGGAAGATATAAAGTAAGGTGTAAGAGTATGCCGATAAATGCTACGCTTTGTCTATGTTATTTCTTTAATGTGTGCAGAACCTTATTCTATTTTCTATAAAGGTCACGAACTATACTGTGATTGGGCCACTGTTATTCAAATGTAATTTAGATTGTACGGTGACGGTGGACATTTTGTTTCAGTGTATTTGTAATCAAAGTTCTGTGTTTTAATGTATATTTTTTGTTCAGTTGCGTGTGTCACACTTTAATATATCCATAAATAGCTACGGTTATGTAAGCTTTAAATTATTATAAGTATGAACAAAAAAGAAATAGTATAAAGAAATCAAAAAATGTGTTTTTCGATTATGTGGCATCTACTGAGATTTTTGTAAATTACCCAAATGACTGGTTCTAAGTCTAACATTTCAGTGACGGTCGAGGACGGTAACACATTTGTATTTACTATGTTCTACGTGTTACCAGTACTTGGGAATAGTCTCTTGTGATCTTTACGGGATGATACGTAAGACATTTTGAGGTCATTTTGAGGTCATTTTGACACCATGATAGGGTGATTTTATCCACTGACGGACGGAAATCCATCATTGTACCAATCTGCTACTCACTGAACACAATTTATCTTCTCGTGGAGAATTTATAGCGATATTTCATTAGAAGTTCTAAAATCAATCTTAAAATAAGCATCAGTTTTGGAAGTCAAAAGACAGACGCTTCCAAGATTAGTATCCAAGAGTTAGGATTAATAATGTTATAATGATGAACAAAGCCTACTAGTAATTTAATAGTACCTTGACTACCTTAGCGTATCTTTAATCATAATATTCATAGTCTGTCTCGAATGAAACATTACATCAATATCGATGAGGCGATGAGATAATCTATTTTGGGTCCAATAATGAACAACCAACTTCAACTCTGGCCGACAATTCATCAAGCGGAGGTATTTACTCCACGGTGATCTCATTCGTCTCCCTGGTATTTATTGTCCGTTGGAACTTTAACAAGTATCCGTTGCCGGGCACCCCGGGTAAGCCCTCGAAAGGATAACCCCAGGGTTGCCGGCGGACTTTGGCCGCCACCGCGGCCTCGCCAGGTGGGGTCGGGTTTTATCCCGCTTCGGTGAGTTGGCAGGCGTGTGTAGGGCACACACGACACGCCTCCGCCACGGCCTGCTTCTGTAAGGACGGTGAGTCGGCCAACTGCCGTCCTCGGGCCCCGATCATGGAGGTCGGTAGTCCCGGGCGTAGATGAGTCTGCGGCGTCCTCGCCGCAGACTGCGAAACTCGGGGGGCAGGGTTCTCTCCCGCTCCCTCTCCGCCTTCTCTTTCGCGCGCATTACCTGCTCGCAGAAAGAGGCGGCGGCGTGCCACTTGCTCCCGTCGGAGACCACGGCCCTCACCATGGTCTCCAACGAGAGAACGTCCACGCCCAAGACCGCAACGAGATCTCGGCGTTGACTCGCCCACGCAGGGCACTCCACCAACGTGTGGAGCGCCGTGTCTTCGCCAGGATCCTCACCGTGCTGGCACTGCGGCGTTGTCTCCCGGTGGATGCGCCACAGATACTTACCGAAACACCCGTGTCCGGCACATCCGGTAGGAGAGGTCCCCATGGTCGCTCTCCAACCACTCCTTCATGATCGGTCTCACCGCCGCAATGGTGGATTCCCCCCACTTTGGGTGCTCAAGTCGCACCCTCCATGTCTCCATGAGTTCCCGGTGGAGCTGGGACCGTTGAGCCCTGATTTCTCGGGGCTCCGGCCTATGGCCCCGCTCCAGCGCCTCCTTGCGCCACTGGTACAGCAGCGCCAGGGCTCTCGCTTCCAGGTCCCATGGAGGGGTCCCGGCTAGGAGACATGCCGCCTCGACGGAGATCGTGCGATACCCCCTGATGACTCTGACGGCCATCGCTTTTAACGGGCTATTTAATACAGCCACGTTGCGGGCCGCCAGAGTCTCCGCCCATACGGGGGCCCCGTATAGGGCCATTCTTCTCACGATCCCCAGGTACAGTCTCCTAGTGGGGGCGTCTTTATAGAGTGCTAAGATAACAAACAAGTATACAGCTCATCTGATGCTAGTTGGTAATCGTGACCTATGAACGTTTGTAATACAAGAGGTATCACTTATGCGTATTACTTACAAAGTATACAAAAGTACTTTGCTTACTCTCTCTTTCTTATCTTTTTTAATAACATATTCTGTTGACAATTTTATACTAAAATAGCAAAATAAATAGCTTAAACTACAAAACTGCTAAATAAACTATGAAATTATTAATATGGGAATGTGTTAGTTCGTGTGTGTGTCGTTTTTGAGTTGCATATAATTTTAGAGCAGTGTGCTCGTCATCATCTTTATGCTTACATTATGATACCAGGATATCCTGTGTTCTCTTGGATTTGCGCGCACCGAACACTCGAAGTACACATCATCGCCCTCTTTGATATCGTGAGGGTTAAGAGTACTGCCCAAGGAGAGTGAGACCACAGGCGGATCTGCAACAAAAATATATTAAATTGAAAATATCAGTGTTTAACAGTCAGCTATACTTTATGTCAACTAGAACTAGATAGAACTAGAGATGTCAAGGAAAATTTAAATAGGAAAGGTGAACATCCAGGACGTGGTTTGAACTCGTGAGCAGTCCTTATGTACGAATGTTGTATGCATTTAAGCTATCAAGGATAGGTCCAGGTATCTCAGTTGGTAGTCATAGTAGTAAAATGGTCCCCTAGAAAGGGACTAGTCGTGGGTTCAAATACCGTCCTGAATTTTTTTTTCGGTTTAAATTAACATGTTAAGTTTAAGTTCAAACACACAATTAGCGTATGCTAATTGCTTCAACATTTCATTCACTACTAAGGTGAAGTTTGGAGAGTTCAATGTCCTTTCAAATGAGCTTGACAGCTGTAATTAATCAACTTTTAGCAGTCAACATTTCTGCACCAAGTCACGATAAATGTGTGAGACGTACTATAAAAGGTACCACTTTCATAAATCGTATGATCTTGGTTTTAATCATTTATAATCTTGGGTAAATAATGACAACGATCCAACTACAGTAGTAAAGAAAACATAATCTGATAGTTTTAAATTATATACAAAAATACTTGCACAGTAAAATTACACATGAAAATAAATTTGTCACTCAAAATTAAAATTTTATTCAATTTATTTCAGAATAAAAGGTTATTATTCTATTAATTCCGGATAAGCCCTCTTCATTTTAAATTGAATCCATTTCAGGCTAAGCAAACTGCACTGCAAAGTTTGGATTTCATAATAAAAATATTAGAGGGATACTAATCAATCAATACTTTTCAATATTATTAATGATATAATCTGAAATAACCACAAGTAAGCAGTAAGTTTGTGATTATTGTAGAAGTAGTATGATCGTATTGAGAACACCAATATATAAATTAATTCTCACAATCTCACCTTCTTAATTTTCTTCACTAGACTGAATTTCGTGAATAATACTTAATTAAAAAAAACAGTCACGTTTAGCCCAATTTTGATTAGAAATTACCTATTAAACTTCTTGACTTCTAAACAAGTTTTCTAATTAAATAGGTCGATGCCTAATTTAGATAAACAAACTACAAATAACAGGAAATGGTTCTGTTTATTTGGGCTATTCAACGCATTTAGAGAAACGTTTTTCGAAAAGTTTTCATTTAGGTACAATTAAATTTTCAAATTGATAAATAAGAAAAGGTCTCACAAAAAACAGTTTTATGTTTATATTGTCCCAGAGGGTAACGGAAAGGTGTATTAACATTCATATTTCCCGAGGTGATATTGCCGGGCGATGTTCTAAATTGCGGACTGCTGAGAAATTCTGATTATTAAATCTTATTATATCCGAAATCAAATACAGGATTCACGAACAATACAGGCGTGTGACGTAGTAACAAATACATCTTGCTAAATTTGCTATACGAAAACAAAGACTAATAACTATTGCTTAGGTACAGGAGTGAGTGTTTGAAAAATAATAAAATGTAAACAGATAAAATGGTAGTTACAATCTTTGCCCACGCATATTGTATTATCTTTACATGTCTATAAGATCAGTATGGGATAATATTTATGTGAGAAGCTCCACCTTCTTTGATTTTTCGTGCGGATATTCCCCCGGGCAGCCCTCGCTGCCAGTGGGGGTAGTTATGTCGGATTCGAACCGACTAAAACCGCACGCCATCTCGGGTCTTCAGACGCCAGGGTGTTAGGTAGTCCATAAGGCATTTTCCTTGCACCCCGGCTAACCCAGGGCCATCTGCGGTTTCGAGATGGGCCCCCTCGGGTTTGGAGACAATGGTGTCCCCATTTCGCCCCGGAAAGAGGAGGCTCATGGCGCGCAATTCACCACCGCTTTGATGGAGGATGTAGTTCAATCAGCGATCTCCGACGCCTAGGTCGCCTCCGCGCGTCGCAGGCTCTGCGGATCGGGTGAGACCTGAGTATCTACCGGACCCCCTCCGCCGCCTCCTTTACGAGCATAATTTGCTCGCAGAGAGGCGTCAGCGGCCCACGAGCTCGCACTCTACACCATCGCTGTGAGCAAGACGTCGAGCGAGAGAAATCCCACTCCGAGGGCTGCCACGAGAAGTTCCACCTAACCGAAGTTATAATATGATTGTTTATGCGTTTTACAACATGTTGCCTCACCAGAACCCTTGAAAGCGATTTGTGTTGCTAAACGTACAAAATTTATGTTCAGTATGAAATATAATTTCTATTTAACACACTGTAAAAGACAAAGGTCAAAGATTTTTATATTATGCTTTCGTTCACAATGGGTAAGCATTTTTACTTCAGGTGAACACTTATCCGCGCCGAGCAGCGGGCGTTGACACTTTATTGGCCATTAAAGACCTATAACGACGTCGCCCCGCGGCCGGAGGAAACGCCCGTTCTCCAAATAAACATTTACGATTTCTCCGTTTAAATTGTTGCCAAAACGATTCACGCCGTGAGCGGCGAAATTCTCCCTGCTCTAAATGCGTTACGGTTCGCCGAGTAGAAGTAAATAGAATTTATTTATATTTGAAAATTAATTTCCTCTGTCGTAATAGAGTCAGTGCGTTTCCGGTGTATTTCAAAAATGACTGGCCCGTTGAGGAATTAGTGTTGTGATTGAGTGGCTCGATTGCGGAACGTGAAATGTAAATTTCATTATTACACCACAAGCACGAACACTCAATGCTGAAATATACATTATTATGCAACAGAAATTCAGCTTCAATAAATTAATTAACAACTTAGGTTTTTATATTAGAAATAAAATGAATGCAGCAATGGCGACATGAGAACCGATTTTGTTTCCATGAACTGTTTCACAGTTTCGAGTGTAAGTTTAGGTCAAGAAAGATAATTTCCACCCTTCAGTCATCAGGGTGATGAGAAAGGTATCCCGAGTATGTCAATTAGATAAATAGCAGTTGAATGATGTGCAGTGCGCTTTTGAAAAACTTCAATTAAAGAGTTTAGCTAGCATCTCACTTGACACATTAAGGGATTGTAGATTATTTCCCTATTACCTTTAAAATGTTTGTTCTAATATAATCAAGTGTAAAATTTGAAACTTTTTATCAAAAGCAAAACTACCTGACCAATATCTACCAAGAGAATTGTTTCTGAAAAACCAATCAAAGAATCAAAGGACGCCGAAAGTAGGAAGATAAAATTCGTACTTTGTCCTAAATACTACGCCCTATTAGACCTATTGTCTATGCGCATGTTTTATGTTTAAACCTCATAATCCCTTAAACGTTTTGTGATCGACCGTAGAGAGGGTGGAGTCGGGCCACTAGACCTAATACTCCGAATTAGTTTTTGGTGAGTCCTTGGCGGATGTTAAGTGTTGATGTTGTGTGAGCTTGGCCGCGCTAACAAGGTTTTAATTACATTTTACGAAGTTTCTCATGTTGGCGCATACAAGCTTTTAATATTGTTACATAGGTTGTTTGTTTGGGAATGACAAGCCTGGTTAAATGAGTTGACTGAATTACTGTACAACGAAACTGTTCAACTATATTTAGGTGCAGGTTATTTTTTTAACCAACTTAAAAAAAGGGGAAGGTTCTCCATTCGGACGCTTAAATTTTTTTGATTATGTCTTCAGGAATAACTCGTTCATATGTAGACGGATTTGCAAAATTCATTTTTTGTTAGACAGACATTTACTTTGAAATGGTCCCATATAGATTTCGGCAAAAATATGATGATAAGTTTCGGAGACAGATTAAGTAACTCTTCAATAAACGGCAGCAATTCAACCGTGATTGCTTCTTTATCATTGTACGTCTGTAGGGTACAAGAGTACGCTGATGTGTTCAGTACTTATATTCGGTGATATTGCCGTCGTTTATGAACAGACTTTGATCATTCTTTTTGTATTGGGTTTGGTTTAGCTTCGAGGATTTCTCATATTAATTTCAACTTGACTGCGGAATACACCGGAGAACTTATCAGAATCACATAAATATGAATGAAAAAAAAAAAAAAAAAAAAAATTGTTAGGATAATTATTCTTCTTTTCTATCTATATATGATAGAATAGTTAAGGTTAGGTTAGATTAGGTTAGGTAGTTAAGGTACTATCATCATCTTTTCACGAGGTAGGTACATTACTGTAGGAAGGGTCGGCAGCGCGAGTGTGACGCCCCTGGTGTTGCACACGTCCATAGGCCGCGGTAACCACTTCCCATCAGGTGGGCCGTGAGCTTGTCTGCCACCTGAGTGGTATAAAAAAAAAAAAAAAAAAAAGGAAGGAGCCAACGCCTGAGTGTCATCACTGTGACGCGAGAGAGGACACAGGGCTGCACACGCTGGCGGATTGCCCGGCGTGGGAGGTGCCGAGGCGTGACCTCGTTGATAGCCATCGGGGTGGGAGTCCTCTCGCTCGGCAGCATGATTGCGGCAATGGTGCGGAGCGCGAGCGCGTGGGCCGCCGCCACCTCCTTCTGCGAGCATGTGATGCTCGCGAAGGAGATGGCGGAGCGCGCCCGGGAGAGATTTAGAACTCTCCCGGCCCGCCGAGCCCGCAACATGCTCGCCGCGCGTCGCAGGCGACTCAGGCGCCGGAGGTCGCTCAACGACCTCCGTCCTCCATGAGCGCAGGCCTGGGGGTGGCAGGTGAGGCCGCCTGTCACCCCAGCAGAAGCAGGCCGGGACGGTGGGGCGACTAGCGCCCCTCCTCCAAACCGGGGCAAGACGGGGACACCGTGGTTCCCAAACCCGAGGGGGCCATCTCGAAACCGGAGATGGCCCAGGGTCAGTCGGGGTGCGAGGGATATGCTCTATGGGCAACCTTACACCCCGGCGTCTACAGACCCGAGACGGCGTGCAGTTTTAGTCGGTTCAAGCCCGACATAACCGCCCCCGCTGGCCGGCGGGGGGGTATCCGAGGGGATTTCCGCACGAAAAAAAAAAAAAGGTACATTACTGTAGTCAAGGTTGTACTGGAATAGTCTAGATTTGAATTACGAAGACTAACAACTGTTTAACGATTGGAAATTTTACTGGTGGTAGAAATTTGATGACACAAATTTGTCACGAAATTCGGCCGGGGGGGTACCACCGTGCACGATTGCGAAAAACCCTCCATAGTAATCCAATTTCGGTTTGATTGCGTTCAGGAGTCAGCAAGTGCATAACCGGGCAGGGGGATTGTGGATTGTCGCAGCACTAGTGGGACCGGTGGGTGTCACGCGGTGCTGCGACAACAATCCTCTTCTGATGAGGCCGTCAAGCTGAGTGCCACCATTGTTAACATGGTACGTGTATGTAATGGTGGCCCTCTTTCCTAAAACTTTACCTTCAGCTTACCATCAGGCGAGGTGAAGTCAAATTGACGTGTCCTAAATATAAAAAAAAATAACATAAATGTCTCGGTCGATCCTACGAGGTAGAGGTACACCTAACTATAGTTACAAACGTGTTGTATTGGTCTGAACTACAGAGGCACCTAACAATATTCCTTAACGATAAACAGCATGAGTGTCTCGTTTATGTTATAGAATGTTTCTTTTTAATAAATAGGGCAGGTTCTCATTTGTGAAATTCTGTTTTTGCATTATCCCTACTGTATATAACCAAATTATTACATAAACATCAAAAAACCCGAATGTCCTTAAAAACCGAAACAAGTTAGATAACAGGGACTCTTTAATTTTCTCTTCATTTTAATACTCTACTCGATAAGTTTGAGTGAAAATATTTTTAACAACATATATTTTTACCGTCAAATATCCGCAATTTTTTATATCTTTTTATTTACTCTCATAGTAAATACGAATCTAACGACAACTCTCAAGTTAAAATCAATCGAGCCGTTCAGGCTGCAGAGTGTGCCAAACAATTAAACAAACATTCGTACATACTCTCGAAAAACACAACCCTCCTTCTGGCGCAGTCGGGTAAATAGTCTTGGATGCAAATTCCTGCTTTGAGATAGATATTTCTTCCTTTATCTGTGTGTCTCATTGAATGTTACTGTCTCATAGGAAGTTCACCCGAATTCGCAATTACATTAGTTACGAACGTGAACACTAAAAAAAGGTAGAAATAAATACATTTTAATAAAAAATCTAAACCAATTTCAAAAATTAAAGTTTATGATTTTGAAGTTGGTTTAAATTTTTTATTAAAATTTTATTTATTCATAATTGTTGCATCTCAAGCTTGTATTTTGGATCCATCCGCTCTTCTACCACTACCGTTTGACTTCCCAACCCCGAAAGGAAAGCCTGCAGCATCTATCGTCTATCAATCATTAGGCTGGTGTATGTATGGTGTGGTTAGTTTGGGCCCCAAAGATCATGATGGGGCCTTTTAAGCCCCGTTGCCCCTGTCTACCAGCCTCGTTTATTTTTTTCATAAAAATAATATACGAACATACATTACTAGTACTACCCCTAACCTTTGCAGCTAGGCTAAATTGCTCGTGTTAGGAGTGGGTTCACGTCGGTAGTGTAATGGCCAGGATTTGAACCCAGGACCTCACAATACTAAGGCCGACTGCTTAGCCACTAAGCAAAACAACGAAAAAATAAAATTTCTAGGTATGTATATCCGTATTCTAAAACCCATAACACAAGCTAGTTAAGCTATGCTTACTTTGGGTCTAGATGTATAAATGTATAAAATAGAGATGTATAGAATGCGTAATATCGTAGAATATTTATTAATTATTTATAGATTATTTCAGTTATAAAATTAACCATTCAACCTATCCATTTATGTAATCACACAAATCTCAGTTGTGAAAATTATATCGTCAGTAGGTATATTTGTTTTGAATCCTGCAATACACCTGCTTGCACCGGAACTAAAGTAGCAGTGTTTTGTCCGTGGACGTAGCAGCTTAACATAGCATGTCAAACAGTGGGCACTGAACGGTCAACAAAGGCAAATTAATCCTTCACACAGGAAGGTGTCACTCTAGAATCGGTGTAAGCCATGCGTCTGCGAGTCCATGCCAGCCACAGACTAAATTAGATGGAATTAGTTGAGAACAAGTTGGCCGTCCTGGATAAATTAAGCGACTACGGAAAGTTTCGTGGTGGAGATTGTAGCACGAGGGAAAGAGAAGGGCCGTCGCCGCTGGCTTTGTGTGTCACCGGAGGTTACAGTAAATGACACATCAGATAAGTAGGTGCCTAGATAAGCACAATACGTAAAAGACGATGTACTAAAACTTAATAATGACTGCATTTTAGGTAGCGTTTTTTAATGTTTTGTGAAATACTACGCACATTCATGTAAAACGTGCAAGCGTGGGCGCGGGACAGCCGTCAGGTTACCACATTCACCTCCACCCCTACCTTACGACCCTCATCCTCATCCAACCATGGGAGTATCACGCATGAATTTGTCATGCTATAGTTTATTGAACAGAGAGACTGATAAATGAAGAATAAGATCACAATTTTTTTGTATTAAAGCCCGAAGAATATTTTAGTAAGGTCAAGACAAAATGGCATTACAGTTTAATGAAATGGTACAAAAGTCACTAAGTGATTTTTTGAGTAGGTATACACAAAATTATACGCTATACAAAAAATATATATACTCGTATATGTATTATATAGAATATCTTAAACCGTAATGAGGGTTCCTCGACTGTGTTCGTCATCGCTCAGTTAAGTGATTCTACCCTCTTAATACGCTGTATTATTATAATTATGGCTTTTCTCGACGTCTTCGTGAAAAGCACTTCAGTATTTTCTATTGCAGTGATAATGAGACACGTATTACTAATTACATACCGTCTTTATCTGAGATATGAAATTCTTAAGATGAATTTCAAATGTAGGGGATCTCTTGAAATAAATAAACATCATATTAAATAAACCGGCGTGTATGGAGTCCCATCAAGATTTTCTTAACCAAAGTTCAGCCTAGTTGGTATATCTGCACATTAACGGACGAGGCTTTAGCTCTCGTTGTTAGGGGGTCCGATGACTTTCGCTCCCAACGCCGACATAAGCCAAATCCAGAGAAAATGTAGGAGAGCTTACCCTGGACTGCAAAGTGGGAGCTTTGAATGCAATTGAGACAAACGCTGTGATGACGAAGATGAATAAAATCACATCTGTCTATTGCCCCTATAATGACAGATCCAAATTGCTTATCTACAATCATGCTTTGACAAAAAAAATGGACCTGCTGGTAAACTACACTTCCATAATAGTATCATTAAGAGAAAAATACTCTGTATTACCTAAATTTGTTATTTTAACATGCATAAAGAGACCCCCATAGATCTTTCTAATAACGATATGTTACGTCATACGATACAAAATCAAAATCTAAGATAGTACTACTACCCTGTTTAATAATATCGAATTATATAAAGCACCTTAACTTGGATTATATTTAAGTATAAGCGTTTGCGACTGAGAGGATGTAACGCATGTTTCAATTACATGTATTTTAATTAAGAAAGTAGCAACGTGTACATTCACCGTATTACGTTTCGAGAACAACGCGTTTTGGGGCCCTCGTGATTCGTAATTTCGTCTGACTCAGTGTTTACTTAATAATACCCTATCAACATGAGCACACATGTTTACAAAACTGGCATCTTAACGTTATTTTGGAAAGTATAGTACATTTATCAATAACTTGCGTGTATCTTTATAGACAAAACCAATAAAAGCGTAGCCTGGTTTTACTTTTTTGTTTAAGAAAATAAAACAACAAAAATGTGCACTAAATGACATTATAATTCACCTCAGTCCACTAGGATCCATTGCCACAATCCAACAGTGGAGCAAACGATACTCTGGGGTTCACTTGGTCCACCATTGGTGTAGGGCAGCGGTGACCAACTTAACTTGATCCAAGATCTACTGTTAACTGACCAAACTCTGTGGGATCGACCAATTACATACTTTTTGACATTTAAAATTAAACTGTAGGTATTTCATTATAAGAGAAAACATGAACTTGAAAATCATGTTGGGTATATTATTAGATCATCCTCCGAGCCTTTTCCCAACTCGGTTGGGGTCGGCTTTTCAATATAACTACGAAGCGGCTGAACTTCGATTTTTTCCGTGAATCGACTGCCATCTGAACTCCATAACCGATTGGCGATATCCAAATACTGTAGTTAGATCATTTGTCGGACTTTTCAGGGCTATCCGTAACGACTGCCATAGATGTTTTTATGGCAACCGGGACCGGTGGCTTATCGTGCTCTCCGAGGCATGGAAATATTATTATTAGGTGTCTGGTATACTAACTTAATATATTTTTTGCCCTGGCAGGACCGACTGAATTAATAGCTACAAACGACTGGTCGATCGCAATCGCCTGGTTGGCCACCCCCGGTCTACGAGATTCTGTAACACTTGCAAAAATTTAAGTAACCACCGTTTGCTCCACTAGTGAACCTAAAAACGAAAAAAGAGTGGGAAGATCCACCACCAGATCAAAGAAGCAAGTGGAGAATAATAAAGATAATACACCCTAAGTAGAATTTAAACAACAACCTGACAACGCCCATGACAACAGTGTAAACATATTATGTGCTACTGATTGAGATCCAAATACCAATCAATCGCCCGCGCTCAAAGTAATGGAAGTTTGGACAATCCTAATTAATATTAAAAATGTGAAAGTAAGTTTGTTTATTAATCCTTTCAGCAGTTAATATTCTAGGTTTTCCATAGGGCTATCCACTATGCATGGATGGTATCACTGATATTGCGAACGGCCTTGGCAGTATGAAAGCAATTACCACCTGGGATGCCATATGTTTGATGGCATGTGACACTGATTCCGTTTCCTTGACCCGTAGACCGATGTATTTTTCACATTATCTATCTCTACGCCAAATTTCATCCAAACCAACCATCTAACCTTCTTTTCAAACCTGTGCATTTATAGTACTAGTTAGATTACAATTTTAGTGGTTTAGCATAAAATAAGATTATACTACAGGTAAGAATAGCTCAAGTGGAGATTATACCACAGTGTCTCACGTTGAGTTTGCTGAAGGAGTTAAGTAGCAATAATAATTAAGCTCAACGATGTTGAAAATGCGCAAACTGGTTAGAGAGAGCTCCTTTATGGCTTATTTGCAGTAATATTTGTTAAGAAGAAATCTTAACGAATTAAGAAGTTACGCTAATTTTATCATCGTAGGCGTTTGTATAGACAGAGCAGTTGATTTGTACAAACAATTAAGGCTCGTTTTCATCTCAGAATATGAATTTGTGTGGCAGACGTTTTGTTCTATTTCGAACCACAGTATACTTTTCGCTAAATAAGTCACAAAAATTACTACATACATTGAATTAGAGATTATACGCCCCAACAACAGAAAGAAAGAAATTTTATTTTATTGGAGCGAATTTAATACATATTACATTAAGTACAGTCGCCATCGGTATGAGTCTAACACATTCCAAGTTACGGACCACCTAAGATTTACATTAAATAAACAAAGGATAGTAGTGTAATAAACGTTATTGTAAAAAAGTGAAGAGAACATCACAGCAGCTATTCAGGAGGCGAACATTCAAAGCGTATGCAATATAAAATAATGTTTAATCTATGGTCGTCCCGCCTGAATAGTTAACTTTCTGTGGTTCTATTATTTACTTGAGTTCAATTTTTTGAGAAAATTGGTTCTATTATTTTTTAGCTTATATAAAATTTTGGAGTTGTAGAACCAGCTGAGCTGATTTCTTTCACGTTCACGTTCAATACGTCAACATGTAAGAAATAATATTCAGAAAGAAGTAGAAATTTGCTTCATCATTGTAGATAGCTATTGTATAGGAAGTTTGGATTATTTAATAGTTGAATGAAGTGAAAAGCCCCATCTTCATAGAGATTATTTCAAAATTAGTGATTAATAAACATTATTTATAGGAGTATATTTCCCAAAAACGGCACGGAAAAGACCACAGAAATGCAGGGCCGGACCCCATCGGACATGGAACCTTCTAGGCTTCTGCCACGAAGAGATTTCGGCCGCAGCTGGACACTTACCAGATACTTTATTTTAAAATGAATCTACAGTTTAAAACTTCCATATATAAGTACTATTGGAGAAGCTGTTTAGTGTAAAAATTGTCCGGGACACAATTTTTACACTAAATAGCTTCTTCTTCCGGGAGTGAGCCAGCAATGCTGGAGGGGTACGGAACGCAGAGACTGGATAAATGATTCAACGCATTTTGACTTCTATCCACGTAGTCATAGCGCACCTTTTTTAACGTCATCTGTGTGACAGCTACAAAAAATTGCGCGTAGTTGATGGTCGATTGATGACTTTTTCACTTTTTATTACCATTTGACATGAAATGTTGAATTGTGTTATAAAATTGTTTTCTACTTCATCCGAGCGTCAATCCCGGTTACATACAAAGTTTGCACTAAGGAGCCCGGGACCCACCCTTTGAGTCCTTCCATAATTAGATTTTTACGGGAGCGATTGCCATATGACCCGAACCCCGAGAGGAAAACCTGCACCAGAACCTCGTCCGTCAATCAACAGGTGTGTCGACTTGTAGTTATGGTTGCATCTTAGTAGGGCCCCATATACCAGTTGTTTTATAAAATCGTAATACTTACAAACAACATCCAGTTTAAACGAATCTTCTAAACTCTGTCCAGGCAGTGCATTGTTATCTGCTTGGCACTTGAGTTGCACCCCATCGTCTTCTGGTAGGGGTATGAACTGCATCTGACTGCTCACCCATGTTTCGTTCATAGCTTCTATGATCTAAAAAATATGAACCACTAAAACATACTTTTTTACTTAACTAACTTACTATGACAAAGTGTACACCTTGGCTTGACACAACAAAATATATATTTTATCAACGAATGGTATCTTAATGACATATTTTGCTACAATCCTGGCATAAGCATTTTGCTTCTTCTACATTCATAATTATTTTCATACATGAACGCCGAATTTGATGTAATAACGTTAATACTTTTCCTTTATTCACTTCACTTATAAATTAATTTTTAAACAAATTGAAAATGAAATAAATTAATGTTATATCAATCTTTACTCCAAACTGAAACGTAACAGAAAACCAACATCCAGGAAAATAGAGAAAATATTTATTTAGTAATATAGTATTTAGTATATTTCCACAAAACGGCACAGGGTACACAGGTAAGTGTTGCGTGCAAACTCCGTCGCGCAATATAATATATAAAAGAAATAACAAAATATGCTTACCTTTCCTCTCTTGAATTTTCTGTTATCCTTGTACCAGGTGAGCTGAGCCGGGGGCCTCGAGCCCTCGGATAGGCACATCAGAGTGACGTATCTCTCGGACGATAGCGTAGCTGGCTTGTTTAATATCTCCACCAGCGTCGGCTTCACTGTGAAAATATTTCACATTAATATGATGAATTGTAACTAATAAAAAACCTTTTCAAAAGTATAAATACTTTTAACTTTCCATGCACACAATATATGTACGAGGTTATTCTAAATTAACTGACGAAGTCTACATAATATGAGTGTTAAGTTTGTCAACGTAGTTTGTAAAATTTGTTTCTTAAAGTTTCGATAGATGGCGTGATTTAGATCGCGCTATTAAGATTCTCCGCAACTGAATGACCCCACTGTGTAATTCCTATTAAATTGTCTCGTCCTGAGCAAGTGTGTTTCACTGTAATACCTTGGCTGGCCCTCAAGATATTTTTTCCGGAGTATATACATGGTCCTTCGAGCCGGATAAGACAAGTGGGGACATCACGTCAATCTCCAAATCTACTTGGTTGGATCTACCTGGTTGGATCCATTGGTGAAAAGGGAAGGTGACGGCGATACATCAACGGTAGATTTGCGGGACAGCAGTTTGTCCTTAAGCGGAAGCGATTAGCGGATCGAGAGACTTGGATCAAGATTTAATAGTGAAGTATATGAAGTGACCAACCGTGAGTACATTTATTTGATCTAATACAATTCAAGCAAATTGGACTTAGAAAGATTGACATTGTTAAAAATCAAGCTAGAACAGAACTTTAAAATATTAAGTGTTAAGTGTTGCATGAACTTAGAATAATTTCTCAAAAAGTGAATAGACGGGGAACCTATGCTGGTTTTTCTACCGAATTCCAAACCCGCAAAACACTTAGAAAAATTTGATCAAAAAGTTCATCGACTTAGAATATTTTGAGTGACTGCCACTCATCATAACTTGAGGTTTTGATTGTACTGGAACTAATTGGGAGACCACAGCACTTTTTATTTGCAAAATGGAAGCTTACATTAAGGTTCAAAATGATATACAATTAAAAATAAAGAACGCAAGAGTTAATTTTAAAAAGTCTCCAAGGGAACGGATAACGCAGTCTTATGTGGAAACTCGGATAGAAACATTAAACGACTATTGGATCTCTTACTGTAACACACATAAACAATTTGTTTCCGAATTTGAGTCTGAAGATTTAATGAAAACAAATTATTACAAGACGGATGCATACAGTGTTACTGAAGAAGTTTATACGGACTATAAAGCGGAATTGAAAGAATGTTTGCTTAAATTTAGGGCTGCTCAACCTGTTGTATTGTCTACTTCTAAGGTTAAGGAGTCTGGCGACGACCAATCCCTAGCTCAATTACCCAAGATCTCGATACCGAATTTTAGTGGTCAATACACAGAATGGACTAGTTTTCGGGAATTATTTACATCTTTAATTCACAGCAACAAGGGATTGGACGACGTTCAAAGCTTACACTATCTTAAGGGAAATTTAACAGGCGAAGCCGAACAACTTTTACGTCATATTCCTATCACGGCCGCTAATTATAAAGAATGTTGGGATCAATTGTCCCAACGATATAATAATAAAAAGCATTTAGCCGACTGTATTGTAAAACGTTTTATAAACCAAAAGAGCATACAATCCGAGTCGTCACGTGCCTTAACGGAGTTATTAAATACAACTGTCGAATGTTTAAACGCTCTTGTGTTGATGTTTCCTCATGGGACATAATTATAATATACATTGTTAATTTAAAGCTTGATACTGAATCTAGAAAATTGTGGGAAGCCCGAGCTTGTAAAGTTAGTGGTGAATTACCCAAGTTCAGTGAATTTAGCTTAATTAGCACTGGCGAAAGACTCCGGTCGCCAATGCTGGCGACCCCGACGCTTTGTTAGAGATCTGATCCCCCCTCCCCTTAAGAGAAGCGCGAGCGGCAACACGACGCGCCGTCTTCCTTTTTTTTTTTTTTTTTTTTTTTTTTTTTTTCGTGCGGAAATCCCTTCGGATACCGCCCCCGCTAGAGAGCGGGGGTCTCCAGCGGGGGCGGTTATGTCGGGCTTGAACCGACTAAAACCGCACGCCGTCTCGGGTCTTAAGACGCCGGGGTGTAAGGTTACCCATAGAGCATATCCCTCGCACCCCGACTGACCCTGGGCCATCTCCGGTTTCGAGATGGTCCCCTTACTTGCTCTCCACTGTGCCATCTGCTAATCAGAGGGACACGTGGAAAGCTTCCGAACAGCCCTCAACAGGGCCGTCCTCGCCTCGGTCGGAGTTGGCCGTAGGGGGCAGCGTCTCTCCCGCCCTAGGAGAGAGGCGCTGCCGTCTCCGTTGCCCAGGGTGCACCGCGTGGAGGTCCCCAACCAAGCACCCCTCCCCAACCAAGCACCCCTCCCCAACCAAGCACCCCAGACACGCGCCGTCTTCCTGGGCCAGATTCTGCTAGGGTGACAGCTAGCCCCGACCGTCACCCCTAGACCCGCGCTCATGGAGGACGGAGATCGTTCTGCGATCTCCGCCGCCCGGTGCGCTGTCTACGGCAAGCTTTTTTGTTTTCGTGCGGAAATTCCTTCGGATACCCCCCCGCCAGCCAGCGGGGGCGGTTATGTCGGGCTTGAACCGACTAAAACCGCACGCTGTCTCGGGTCTAAAGACGCCGGTGTGTAAGGTTGCCCATAGAGCATATCCCTCGCACCCCGACTGACCCTGGGTCATCTCCGGTTTCGAGATGGCCCCCTCGGGTTTGAGAACCACGGTGTCCCCGTCTTGTCCCGGTTTGGGGTAGGGGCGCTAGTCACCCCGCCGTTCCGGCCTGCTACTGCTGGGGTGACAGGCGGCCTCACCTGCCACCCCCAGGCCTGCGCTCATGAAGGACGGAGGTCGTTAAGCGACCTCCGGCGCCTAGGTCGCTTGCGACGCGCGGCGAGCATGTTGCGGGCTCGGCGGGCCGGGAGAGTTCTAAATCTCTCCCGGGCGCGCTCCACCATCTCCTTCGTGACCATTACATGCTCGCAAAAGGAGGTGGCGGTGGCCCACGCGCTCGCGCTCCGCAGCATTGCCGCAATCATGCTACCGAGCGAGAGGACCCCCACTCCGATAGCTGCCACGAGGTCACGCCTCGGCGCCTCCCACGCCGGGCAGTTCGCCAGCTTGTGCAGCCCTGAGTCGTCGCTCGCGTCACAGTGATGACACTCAGGCGTTGGCTCGTTTCTGATCCGATACAGGTGGTCCCCGAAGCACCCCTTCCCGGAGATCACGTGCGTCAGTCGGTACGAGAGGCTTCCGTGTCGCCTCTCTAGCCAATCCTCCATGATGGGCCTTACCACCGCTGTTTCAGCGTGCCCTGCGCTTGGTCGCCCAAGTCATTCCTTCCACTCTGCCACGATGGCCTGGTGGAGCTGGGACTACACGGCCTCGATTTCTCGAGGCTCGGGGTTCCGTCCCTGCTCCCGCACTTCCTTTCGCCACTGGTACAGTTGCGAAACGGCTCTCGCATCCAGGTCCCATGGCGGAGTTCCGGCAAGGAGACTCGCCGCCTCGAAGGAGATTGTGCGGTACCCGCAGATGACCCTGATGGCCATTCCCCGCTGCGGAGCGCGCAGCATACGCACACTTCCGGCCTTCAGGGCCTCCGCCCATATTGGGCACCCATACAGGGCCATGGACCGCACGATCCCCGCGTAGAGTCTGCTGCAGGAGTCATCGGGCCTCCTCATGTTGGGCAGCAGCCGCGCCAGAGCTAGAGCTGTGCCCTTCAGTTTGGGGGCCAGATTTCGGATGTGCTCTCCAAAGTCCCATCGGCCGTCGAGCACGAGCCCCAAATATTCCATTTGGGGATCAAGCCCCAAATGGAATATTTGGGGCCGATGCGATTACCTCCCACGATGAGACTGGTCTCCTCAGGTGGCTTGCTCCGAGGCCCATGAAAGAACAGGGCCTCGGTTTTTGCAGAGCCACCTCGAGACCCAGCCGCCGGATCCGCTCCACGGCTTGGGCAGCCGCGGTCGTGGCTTTCAGGGTCGCTTTGCAGAACGTCGCCCCGCACGCCGTCACGAGCGTGTCGTCCGCGTAGCACGTGACGGCGGCACCGTCTGCGAGCTCACCGCGAAGCAACCAGTCGTATCCGATGTTCCACAGGAGCGGCCCCAGGACCAATCCCTGCGGAACACCGCGCGACATCTCACGCCGGCCGAGACCGGTCACGGTTGGGTAGAAGACGGCTCTCTCCGTCAAATACGCCCCGACTATGCGGCGGAGGTAAAGAGGCACCTCGTGATCACGAGTGCCTCCCTAATGCAACTCCAGGGCAAGGTGTTGAACGCGTTGGCGATGTCCAGGGACACCGCTAACATCACCTCACCCCGGGCTGCTGCATCCTCCGACAAAGCCCTCACGCACATGATGGCATCCACGGTGGAGCGCCTCTGCCGGAAGCCATATTGGCCATCCGCCACTCTTTAGAGGTGCTCGACGAGGCGCTTCGCAATTACTCATTCAAAGAGCTTGCACACCTCGTCGAGCAACACTATGGGCCAGTAGGCGGACGGCGAGTCCACCGGGCGACCCTCCTTTCGGATGAGGACCAGTTTCCCCGTCTTCCACAATTTCAGAAACTGGCCCCGTTCCAAGAATGCGCTGAGAAGCCCTCTCAGTCGGGGCTAGAGAGCGTCGTCGACTAGAGCTAGGACCCACGCTCAGCCTGGAATGCATTCGGGTCCCGGGGCGGTGCGTTTGGCTCTCAGCCTTCTCACCGCCAGCTCTAGTTCTACGCAAGTGACCTCGGGCACGTCGTCGTCATCCACGTCGGGCACCATGGGCGACCGAGGCGGAGTCATCTGCGGTGGAACATGTTCCACCGCCCGCGCTGGGAACAGGGAGCTAACAACTCCTCCGAGCAGCTCCTTTTTGGGCCCGTCTTATCTCTGCTCGGAGGGCACCTCTGGCCTCTCTGTATCCCTCGTACAACTCCGCCTCTCGAGTCTCCGCATCTGCGGGGTGGCGACGCCTCCTACGGAATCGGGCCCACCGGCGGTGCGTGATCACGCAGGCCCGTCTGAGCCTCGCGATCTCAGACGACCACCAGTAGACCTGACCCCTTGGATTATAGGGCGTCGCTCTAGGCATCGCCGCGTTGCAGACACGGGTTATGGCCTCCCGGAATCACTCCGCCTCATCGTCTACGATGACAGGCCTGTCCGGCGCAGGGGCCCAGGCCTGTACGAAGGTGGCTTCCAGGAGGAGCTCCCGATCTAGTCGCTAAAGTGCCCAACGTGGCGGTGTGGCCGGCGCATTGTTCGCGGAGGGGGGGGGGGGGAGACGTCAAACCGAATATATCGGTGATCCGAACTTTTCTCCTCCCCCAAAACGACACACCAGCCGACCGCACCACCGACGACTGCCAGCTGACGGAGCCATTGCTCATAAGCAGCTATGTCTCGGCTCGGCGTGAAGTAAGCAGCCACGACCGCTGTTTCCCCAACCACCGCCGCCACGCAGCCAGGTCCCCTTGCAACGACGGTAAGGGGGGGGGGGGGGGGGGCTGCCGGCGGTGGCATTGTGCACCAGTGCCGCCGTCCGATCCAGCGCGGTTTCCCAGGCAGGCCCGAGGAACCGGTGGGTGTATGGGTCGACGACAGCGGCGACATTTATGGCCCACTGTGCCATGCTTAGGACCTTCTGCTCCTTCACCTACAGGATGCGGAGTTGAGGATCCATTCTGGAACCCCCATCTCGGTTTCCCGCTGTGAACTGGAGGCGGAAGGCCGGCCTCCCGGCTTCGGCTCCCCACCGGCGCAGGCCTTGCTGCCAACCCTGTGGTCAGCCGGCTTGCCTTCACACCTAAAATAGTACAGCGGGGCGCCACACATGCCTTGTGACCGGGCTAGCCACAGCGGAAGCAACGATCACCCGCCGTCACTTCTGCCGTGCAGTGCACCCCCACATGGCCCACCGACAGGCACCTAAAGCACCTAGCCGGTCGGGCCTGCAGGAGCCGTGCCTGCGCCCTCAGGAAGCCTCCTATCAGGAGGCTCCGCCCGTCAGCAACCTTTTGGGCCGCCGCGATAGGGCAGCCGACAACTGCTGCCCCCTGTCCACCGCGGCCAAAGCGTATAGCTCCGGCCTTCACTGTGTCCGGGGAGCAGTCCCACCTCTTCCGTACCTGTTTTTCTGTACGTTATACCTTTTCTTTTCGTGCGGAAATCCCTTCGGATACCCCCCCGCCAGCCAGCAGGGGCGGTTATGTCGGGCTTGAACCGACTAAAACCGCACGCCGTCTCGGGTCTACAGACGCCGGGGTGTAAGGTTGCCCATAGAGCATATCCCTAACATCCCGACTGACCCTGGGCCATCTCCGGTTTCGAGATAGCCCCCTTGGGACCTCTTCCGTACCTTTTTTTTTTCGTGCGGAAATCCCTTCGGATACCCCCCCGCTGGCCAGCAGGGGCGGTTATGTCGGGCTTGAACCGACTAAAACCGCACGCCGTCTCGGGTCTTCAGATGCCGGGGTGTAAGGTTACCCACGGTGTCCCCATCTTGCCCCGGTTTGGGGGAGGGGCGCTAGTCACCCCACCGTCCCGGCCTGCTTCTGCTGGGGTGACAGGCGGCCTCACCTGCCAACCCCAGGCCTGCGCTCATGGAGGACGGAGGCTCCTTCTGCGAGCATGTAATGCTCGCGAAGGAGATGGCGGAGCGCGCCCGGGAGAGGTTCAGAACTCTCCCGGCCCGCCGAGCCCGCAACATGCTCGCCGCACGTCGCTGGCGACTCAGGCGCCGGAGGTCGCTTAACGACCTCTTCCGTACCTAGCATGTTTTTGGTCCTACACAATGGGGAGTGAGCCACTCGGGCACTATTTCCAGACTTCGTTTTGTATGAGAACCTTCTAATAGAACGGGTCAATAATATTTTGTCCCTCCCTGTAACGTTTTGGAATTCTTATCTGTTTTTTTTGTTTGTTCGCGATGAACGCAAAAACTGTGGATTTTGATACGGTTTTTGGTGACCGAAAACTTTTTAAGGTGCGTTGAACACGCTCCATATTAGCGCTTTTTTTGGGTGAAGAAAAATCATGGAACTCGCGTCATGGTCACGTCTCGTCACGTACCGTCCTATCACGCTTTCTATAATCAAAAATGAATGGATGGATAGATCGATGGATGAATGGGTAGAGGAATAGTTGGAGAGAAGGGGGGGAGTGAGGGCGGTTGAAAGGGAGGAGGGTAGGCAGGAAGGAGGGAAGAAAGAGAGGGAAGAAAGAGAGGGAGAGAGTTAGGCAAAGAGAGGAAGGAAGAGACTAGGGAGTGAGGGAGGAAGGTAGGGAGAAATGTAGGTAGAGAGGGAAGGAGGGAGTGAGGTATGATGACTCAAAAAATACACATGTAATTGGTCAAGTTTTCACTTCTATCTGCACTCCCAGAATGCCACTTACTTTTTTATTAGTAAGTTCTTGGTCAGGTTTTAAAAATGCCGTATGTTTGATTGCAATTATTTAAGTAGAACCGGAGATATGGATATATAAACGATAACCAACCTCGGGGCGGGCGGAGCCGTGGTCATGAGCTAGTAAATAAATTAAATTAAAGCGTGGGGGTGCTTACAATAATATTCAACGAGTACTCAATGCTTTTTAACAATAAATGTTTTATTATTCGCTCTATTTTCAAAATTCAAATTCACTAACAATTATATTACTTTTTAGTTTGGTCTTCTGTTAAAGCGTGTTTTTTAATATTTTTCTATGTATACTTACAATTCATTTCTAGTCTAACAGTCTTCTCTTGTGGGCTGACAAGGTTGGTGTTGGAGGCGCGGCACTTAAATGTCGTGTTCAGATGGTTCCTCCTCACATGCGATAGCTCCAGCTTGTTCACCACCACGTGTGTGTCAGTCTTCTCCCCGATGTACTGGGGTGCAGCCCTTCCATCTATTAGCCACGTCACTGTTGGTGCTGGACGACCTGTAGAGGAAAACAACATTTTAACCTTCAGATTCTTATTAGAAATTTTAGTTAGGATTTTGTGAGGAGATAAGGAGATAAGAGATAATAATTTAAGTAAAGTAAGTAATAAAGTTATGTTTCTAAGTTCAAGAACGACGCGACGTTATAACAATTTGAAAATAGTAGTTTATGCAACTGTCATATAAGAAGGGGTATTAAAACACGAGAGCCTGTTTATCGCTTATAATAGGTTGACTCGAGTGTTTTAATACCTAAGTTATATGCAGTTTCATACACTACTTTATCTTCACTCATAGGAAAAATTGAAATTAAACAAAGTAGGTAGGTTACAAGGAAGTAATTTAGTGTGCGCCATTTTTTTCACAGTTCGAACTGCGCATGCGTGCGTCTTTTTTTTCATATTCAGCCTAAAACCATAGGCTAGTTTAATGAATAAAAAAAGATAGCGGTGTTATAATGAGTTTTATGATACAGATGGCGGCGGTACTATAATAAGTTTTATTTTTAATTTTATGTATATGCGTTTAGAAAGTGCGTATGTATAGAATCGTCTTTGAATTCGTAATTTTTATTTTTAATTATTTGTATATGCGTTTAGAAAGTGCGTATGTATAGAATCGTCTTTGAATTCGTAATTCGAATTTTTCGATTTGAGTGTAGATAAATAATATTTCAACCTTTCAAATATCGAATTAACCTCCACAATGGCATTAATGCTAACTTATAATGAATCAGCATATGAAGGCATAATGAACTGAATATCCGAAATCAGTGACAATCTTTTAGTTATGAAAATAAAAAAATCAAAAGATGTATGCCAGGCTCGCAGCAAGTGGAAACATGTCATATGGTCTCTGCTTGGGGAAAGAGGCGTGAATGTATGTATTTTTAGGGTTCCGTACCTCAAAAGGAAGAAACGTAATTCTTATAAGATCACTTCCTCGTCTCTCGGTCTGTTTATGTATGTCAAGACCCTTTTCTCAGAAACGCGTAGATGCATCAGGTTGAAATTAATACCAAATGCATATGTAGTACCAACACCATCCCTCTACCTACGGCAACGTTAAGTTTGCTCCTCGATCCAGTTTTGCACGGAACCCTCAGTGTGCGAGTCCGACTCGCACTTGACCGGTTTTTAAGTTATTCTTTTGAAAAAACATAACAATATGAAACCCGTTCTCATGCAGTTATAACTATTTATTATACATTAACCAATTATTTTCAAAATAAACGTACTAAATCATTGTGAGTTTTACTCCATTCTTCGGTCACTGATCGAATCAATAACTGGACTGTGAACCCAGAAATTGAATTTATTAGGAAGGAAATACAGCGAACCGTTAAAAATAAGTCTGTCGATTACATGAATATGTTACCCGCTGTATGTGCTTAGATGTTATGAAGACAAGTGCTATAGATACGGTAAATTTTCTCATTGGAACAGTGCCAGGCCACAAACGAGACGCCAATGGTGACATGCTCCTGAATAGTCCTATTACTTTTCATGCTTATCTATATCGAGAAATAATGAACGTTGATATTTAGTATTTTGTTAGTACCTCCTTGGATAAGTTTAAGGAAGTGAAATTCCGCTGAAGTGATTGAGGGAGTACTCGTTGTAATATGTGTAATACATGCATCCACCCTATAATATATCTTGAAAGTGTAGGTTATAATTAGGGCCTTTTTTTACGGGTGGAAACCCCCACGGGCTTTACCCTATCGGTGCCAACTCTCTCCATGGTCTCCAGCGGGAGAACATCCACACCCAGGACCGCAACGAGATCCCAGCGTTGATTCGCACGCACTGGGCACTCCACCAATATGTGGAGTGCCGTGTCGTCGCCAGGATCCTCGCAGTGCTGGCACTGCGGCGTTGTTTCCCGGTGGATGCGCCACAGATACTTAACGAAGCATCCGTGTCTGGTAACCATCTGGGACATACGGTAGGGAAGGTCACCGTGGTGCCTCTCCAACGACGCCTCCATGACCGGCCTCACCGCTGCGATGGTGGTTTGTCCCCACCTTAGTTTCTCAAGTCGCATCTTCCATGTCTCCATGAGTTCCTGGCGGAGCTGGGACCGCTAAGTCCTGATTTCTCGGGGCTCCGACCTATGGCCCCGCTCCAGCGCTTTCTTGCGTCATTGGTACAACGACGCAAGGGCCCTCGCTTCCAGGTCCCATGGAGGGGTCGCGGCTAGGAGACATGCCGCCTCGACGGAGATCGTACGATATCCCCTTATAACTCTGACGGCCATCATTTTCGATATGGGCTGTGTCAAAAAGCCACGTTGTGGGCCGGCAGACGTTCCGCCCATACGGGGGCCCCGTATAGGGCCATACTTCACACGATCTCCAGGTACAATCTCCTAGTGGGAGCGTTGGGTCCCTTAATGTTGGGCATCAGCCGCGAGCTTCAATTTAGAGACCAGACATCGAGATGTGGTCAGAGATGTGGTCCGAAGTCCCATCGACTATTGAGTACGAGCCCCAGATACTTCATCAAGGGCTTGATACCGAATCATTAGGGCCTGAACCATTTTATATAATCGCTGAAACTATTATGAAATACCAGACTGATAAATAGACGTCTGTTATTTTTATACACTGGCAAGAGATCCGATTCTCAGCACTCCATGGATTCACCGTGCGGTCGCCGGGTCCATAGCGTGGTACAGAGAGGAACACCATGACGGCGACTGGGACTTACGACCCAGATGTAGGTTTAGGGTGGCCACCTTGTGATGCATCAGCGCATCCGAGGTCTTTAAGTAAGTTGTACAGGGATTTAGCTGGAATTCCCCTTGCTCCTACTTCTACGGCGTAGAGTTTAACCACGTATATTAGGTATATTAGTTTCCCACGGTACTGTGAGTTCTACAAGCACTGCACGCTTATGCGATCGTGAAAAAAGGAATATGTCGGGTCTGGATGATGAGGCACAGACATCCTCCGGTATCCTATAGTGCTTCTCATACGTGTCTACGAGTATTGTCCAGTCAACGGCAGCTATCAAAATTGAATATGGCTTTTGAGGTGATTTCTTTGAGCCGCCTTCCTTTACAAACGCAATGTCATTTCTATGGTTTGTGGTTAATCCTTTTTTCGCACTAGCTACCGCCAAACTTACAGCCTCACGTATGATTTCTAATACCTTATCCTGACGGCGCGAGTAATGACCCCGGTCTAATAGCGTTTTACAACCCACTAGTAGGTGCCTAGCCGTACCAGTTGCTTCACCACATGAGTTACATGTTTTATCTGTGGCTTTTCCCCATCTGACCAGATTGCTTTGGTCGGGCAGGGTCAACTGGAATGCATTTAGGTAGAATTTAAGTAAGGCCGGTGACCAGTCGTATATTATGGTACGCCATTTTAAGGCCATGGGAATACAAAATTCACCTAGGGTCAACCATTCGTTTTGCATTTCTAGGTTCATTGCGTGCACCTTATAGGTGTTGTTTTCGTCTGCTTGAAGAAAAGATTTTGTTATTTCTTTATCTGTTTGTCTCTGAATATTACCTAGACCTACTCTACCAGTCTGCGAGACCATCATGATTTTTTTATGGTATTGGAGGCGTGATTCGAGCTCCGATGCATTTTTATCTTTTGGAAGGACTTTTACTATTTCGTCTTTAGATTTCGATAAGACGTGCATTTTAGTTACTCTTAGGTGTTTATAGAGTTCTGATGGCTTCTTAAGCGTCATTCCAAAATTATTCGCGGATCTATATAGTGCCGACGGGTCGGCCGACTGAGCTAGCCCTAGCCACGACTTAAGTGTCTTCGTGACACTCGCATCTAGTTTTTTGAGGAGGCTCTGATTAAAAAGTAAATACTTACAAAAATCTCTTAGGTGCCATAATTTGGTAATTTGTTTTACGTTTGCATTATGTGGACATTTATTGACCATAACTACATAACATTGGATTGCGCGCTTTAAAAGCAATAACTTTAAAGCGTGAGAAACTGAACTGAGAAATTTGAGAGTCGATATGCCCTTTTTTTTTTACGTTCGGAAATCCCTTCGGATGGGGGGTATCCCTTCGGATAGGCCGGCCAGCGGGAGTTGTTATGTCGTGTATCGACTAAAACCGTACGGTGTCCTCCCCAAGTGTCTGTTGCCAGGCACCCCGGGTAAGCCTTCGAAAGGATAACCCCAGGGTTGCCGGCGGACTTTGGCCGCCACCGCAGCCTCGCCTGGTGGGGTCGGGTTTTATCCCGCTTCGGTGAGTTGGCAGTTGGCAGGCGTGTGTAGGGCACACACGACACACCTCCGCCACGGCCTGCTTCTGTAAGGACGGCGAGTCAGCCAACTGCCGTCCTCAGGCCCCGATCATGGAGGTCGGTAGTCCCGGGCGTAGATGAGTCGATATGCCTTCGATACGACAGAAGAAGTGGCTAACCTTGCATAAGCCTTCACATCTTGTTGTTACATTTCGAATAATAGTTTGCAAACCATTTGAAAATATATGAAACACAAATGTTTTGCGTCATTATGATCATCAATTCGTTATTGTCCGATTACAAGAAACGGGTCCCAGTTTGAGTAGGGTTAACCGTGAACAAACTCAACACGCTCGCCCATTATTACAATCTAGTTGAATGTAAACTTAAATAATATAGTATAGGTATACATGTATATGTAGTACTGCGAACGACCGCGGCCATTGCTCGCACGTTTAGATAATTACCTCGTATGAGTAGTTTATCATAAGACGAAATTCAACTAAACCTACACACTTCAATTGTGGTGTATTATAATGGTGTCCCAGGCCCAGGTACATCATTATCGTCATATATACTGGAAGGCCCGCATTGTTGTCGTACTGTTTGACAACTATACAAACCAAAAGTGAACCTACTATTTATAGGATATCATTTTTTTATATCTTATACAATTTATAGTTAGTAAGATAGTTATAATACTGATGATTATTGAAAAGAATATAGACAAGGCTGATTGTACCTAATGCTATGATCAACAATATAGACATGTATAATAAGTGTCAAAGTTTTTAGACACTGGGATATTCTACTGTTGAGAGATGGAGGTAACGATGAAGATATTGATTAGATTAACTATCAGGAATATGTTAAACCGTTACTTGGAATTTTCTTACCGGGACCCCAAACTTGAAACTATGAATTCATGTTTGTAACAACTTCAACGTCTTATGGACATATCTATAATACTTATTCATTTCATTATACAATCAAGCATATAAATTAACAAATTTTCACAGACGAATAAGCGTCTTCACATTATACGTACGTTTTCTAGGGGTGCGACTTTTTGGAGGGGTGCGACTGGTTGGATCACCTCCAAGTTTGGTGCACCCTGGGCAACGTGGGCGATGACGCATCATTGATTGCTCCTCTGGAGTAGCTGGCGTCAAGGTCAACGGCCAAGAGTCTGACCAACCGGGCCTTTTCAGGGCCAGCTGACCCCATTGCACGAGAGGGTTGGGGTATGGCGGGCCTGCAAGCCCGACATAACCGCCCCCGCTGGCCGGCGGGGGGGGTATCCCAAGGGATTTCCGTACAAAAAAAGAAAGGTACGTTAACTTATGCTATATGGGCAACCTTACACCCCGGCGTCTTAAGACCCGAGACGGCGTGTGGTTTTAGTCGGTTCAAGCCGGACATAACCACCCCCGCTGGCCGGCGGGGGGGGGGAATCCGAAGGGATTTCCGCACGAAAATAAAAGAGGTACCTTAACTTAAAATAGATTAAAACCGCGCGGTACACACTAAAACCCCTGCGATGCGCTTTACTCTGCGATTTGTCGCAGAGGCCAGAGTCTATACAAGAATACTTCTATGGTGACCCCCCTAGCTAATGCCCGCAGTGTGTCCCTTAATGTTGGGCCCTTAATGTTGGGCATCAGCCGCGAGCTTCAATTTAGAGACCAGACATCGAGATGTGGTCAGAGATGTGGTCCGAAGTTCCTGGCGGAGCAGTCCGAAGTCGGTGTAGGGAGCTTCCTACGCTGTGAAAAATATTAGGACTTTAACTATATAGATACCGCTAGAATAGTTTATTTCTGTTATTTCCATAGTATTATGAGCTACGGCATTCTCCTTTGGAGTAAAGCCGCAGATTTAAATACAATCTTTGTATTACAAAAGCGGGCTGTGCGGGCAATTTATAAGTCCAAGAGTCTCCCTCCTAGAAAAGTTCAAAGAAATAAACATTCTAACTGTAGTGTCTCAATATATTTTTGAAAATCTTTTGTATGTTAGAAGAAACATTTCCAATTTTTTAAGGCTTTGTGATGTACATAACTAAGACATAAAAACAATCTTGTGGTTTGTAATAGTCGACTCCACAAGATTAGTATTTCCTTTCAGGGTAACTGTATACGCTTCTACAACAAGCTTCCTAGTGAAATGAAGAATCTACCTCTTTATAAATTTAAAAGACAAATTAAAAGTAAACTCAGCCAAAAAGGCTATTATAAAATTCAAGACTATTTAGATGACAAACAAGCTTGGATATGAACTGTTTGCTCTCTCTCTATGCTACTCAAATGAAATATTGTAATTAGGTTAAGTAAACATGTTTGTAAATAGACCAAAAAAAAACAGCCCGCTGAGTTTCTTGCCGGAGTCTTCTCAGGACAGGGCCGCGTTTCGAACCGGTGGTCCATTTGCCAAACATTCGTTTAATATTTTTTGACGTTTTGTAAGTTCCGTATTAATGGTCTATACAGAATAAATGATTTTTGACTTTTGTGTCACGGGCACCTGCACCATAAAACTCTCATTTAGGCGACGTCCAACCGACCGCCTCTTCGCGGGTGGCCAGATCGGCGGGTGGAGGGCTTAACGGACGACGCTCAGACGCAAGCTGTCCTCTCGAGGTTAGCAGGTCAGACAGAAGTTGCTGCCGTAAACGCCGTATAAACCAAATCAAAGGGAGATGAAGGAGTAAGCGGGCCTCGTACTTTGAGGTAAAAATCTCGTATGCAACTGGAAATAACTCCAAAATGATGATGAATAAGCAAGTTTTGAGATTGTTATATTTCATTTGTTGTATATCTGATAGTCCTCGGTAGATAAGGTATAATATTAATACTGTAATCTGCAGGTTATAAGGACTTAATCAATATGCGTTACATCAATATACGCCACAACTCGTGTGGGCTCAAAAGAGCTGAGTCCTTTGTGCCACTGATAATTTTATCTTGTAGTTCTAAGCCCAAGAATGGGACAATGGTGTTGGGAACATTTGCTGCCATTATTGAACTCTTAGTCTTAATAATCATCCTTTGTCCCGCCACAGACAATGCAGTTAACGGGGTAGCGGTTCGGTCGATTTATGAAAATAAGTATCTATAAAAGGTACGAGGCCATTGGTAAGAAGAAGAAAAGCTAAGAGTCAACTACAAAAGTTTTACACAATCAATATAATGAATACAATAGGATTACTTTTCAATTTAAAAAAATGGGAAAAAAATTGTATGTCAACATTATTTTTTTACATAAGACTTATTTTTCGATTTTGAAATTTAATATGCTATAATCGCGGTGACTTCACAAATATGCATTGTAGATTCAAAACATAGAATTCACCAATATACCACAGACTTATATTTCAAACTTATTTTATTTTTTTGGATATAATGATATAGGTAGGTACCATACACGCTGTCTACAATCCAAGTAAGTATAGCTTATACTATAGGTTCCAGAATGCGGATAAGCATAATTAGATTTTTTGTAAGTACATACTTGTTTTAACACTCCGACCAGGTATACAAACATTTATATTGAGTGAGAATCGAACCTACTGACCTGGCTAGTATTGCTTAACCTTCCAATGTGCTATCCTACTGGGTTACCACTTAGCTACGAGCCTCACCTATGCTATGTTGCCACATAATTTAAAATTTCCTCTACATTATAGGACGGCAAAAAAGTAGTTAATTGCGTAATGGTTGTCTGTAAAAGATTGCTCTGTGCGAAAGGCCGCCAATTGTTTATGCCACAAAACTTTACCAACTTATATAATATAATATGTAGTATATAATATAATAATGAATAGATTTATTATTATTATTTCCTTTATTATTAATTTTGATTATTTGATGATTATTTATTCACAGAGATTGAAGTTTCACAAGTCCAACTATAAATAGTTCCGCAGCCCCATTACGGAAAAATTATAGCATAAATAAATGTTATGTGAGTATATAACACAAATTAAAGATTATAATGTAAAAATAGCTTGGAAATATAAAAGGAGTTAATAAAGTAGAATCTATAGAGGCTTCGAACACTTTTGGTTTATATATGATACTTGAAAGTTTCGGTTAACGCAAGCGTCCGGTACTGATGAAATAATGGTGGGTTCAGGTCCCAAATTGACATCTTGCCATATTTATTTTATTTGTTAACCTTACTGCTTTAGAATTCGACCTATAATTGATGTCGGTTAAATAGTTGTTATCTTCGGCTCCGTCCATGTTAAATACAGATCCCGTTCCCCCGTCCCAAGCGGGTCCAAGTCCAAAAAGTGGCGTTTGTGCTAAACCAGACTTTAATTTATATCTTTGCCATATAATAGACTACATGAGAATTCCTTATCGTTCTCGTAGTCGAATCTATAACGAGATAGGGTGATAAAAATCTATACTAATCACAGAGGTAATAACAGATCTAAAATAATAACTTAATATAATACTATTCACGTAGGATACACAAACAAAAGCAACTAGGTTTGTCATTTCATATTTCCTTGATGAAGCTATGTAACTTGCGGTAACGCATCCCATTTCAGTAGGCCTCAAATTTCTCACCGTAATGGAAAATCATGATACATAAAATAACCCAATAGATTATGGACGAGAAACAATGTAAAGGCGGCTCAGGTCGCTCGTTGGGTGAGGCTTTGCCGGTAATTACGTTATCGTGGCGGCCGAGTTCGACCCCCTCCCTATTGATCATTCTACGTCACTTATTTCAACAAACTTGTTCCAGCCAACTTGAGCCGCCCTTCGCCACCGGCACATTGAGACATACAACGTGGCAAGACCTCAGTGAAATGTCGGTGGCAATAAGACAAGAAACGATGCTAATAAAATGTTATCTTGTTTTATTTTTCCTATGAGATCTATAAGGAAATAGTTGTCTTGATGACTCTTAACGCATTAAGAGTTTTTATTTCTTGAACGAAATACAAAACTGTGTTATACTTTATGTTTGTTTAAATAGATGACTGAAGGTGTTGGTCGCGTTGTAGATCTTAAACAAAAGAAATATCTTTTATTTTTAGGCGAGCCAAGGTCAGCGTAAAACGTGCATTGAGAGAAGTGTTGGGTAATCAGAAGTGTATTTATCTCACCTCATTGACACCTAACGTGACAAAGAAGACGATGGGCTAGCGTCTGGCACTTCTAAAGAATCAAAGAGGGTTTGCTGTTACCTAACGAGACGGCACGCAAACAATAATGGTCAATTCCTCCTGAAGGCGAGTGTATACTACGCTTCACCTCTTCTGATAATAAGTCTGGTGTCTGAAACACTTTGCGATAATTAATGGATGAGCTTCAACATATCTCCCTAGAGGTTTTCTAAGTACCTGGATACTTTCATACAAAAAAAACCATGTAAATTTCATGACATTATAGAGATCAGTAATTATTACATATTCACGATAATTCTATTGAGAAACAGGTAAAGCTACACATATAAACTATAATCTCTCGTACTCAACGCGTAAAATATTATATTAACCAAATACCATTAGGACTAACGCTATTTCCTTTGTGTTTATACGTAAAGGTTGTACGCACATTAGACCATGAAAATGATCTAGCTGAGCCGTTCTGGTGCGACAGAGATGACAAGCAGCTAATCCCTTGGGTTATGCATAATTCCATCTTGAAACATTAAGCGCTGTAAAGGATTAGACGCGATTTATATAAGAAGGTTTTCCACTCCAAATCATATTATAACTTACCAACTGAATGTTGACACAACTATTATCAAGCATGAATATTGGCTTTAGTTTGTTGGTACGTTTGAAACTTTCATAATCAAAGTAGGAAAGTTTTGTAAACTAAATTTCAGTTATTAACAATATTTGTGTGTACCTTAAGTAAATTGTAAATTATAATTCAATTTCAATAGAATATCACAGGGGATTGGGTTGGAGAAGCGAATGCGTGGATCGATATACGTTAGTTGCTGGGGAACCATTTTATTCAGGGTCTATGCTTAAATTCGTCAGCCGCATAAATAAATTCATATACACAATCGAAAGAAGAATGAAATACAAATGGACGTTCAATATTTGCTATAATTTAGATTTACTCATACGAGTGTTGTATATAGTTAAATCGTTAAGGGACAAAATTGTATACGAAGACTGTTTTTAAGACTAGAGATTCTAGACTGAAAGAAAATGGATTTACCATTTTTATAGAATTTACATTAATTTATTCTTAACTTTAATATATCTAGTATGTGGTTCGATTCCCGCTCAGTGTAAATATTTGTTTGCATGAATATGTCTGTCTGCATTCTATGTATAATATGTAACACAAGCTAGTTAAAATATGCTTAATTTGGGTCTAGAAAGCGCTGTGTAGAATGTTGTAGAATATTTATTATTTATATATTTCTGGATTTTGTATTTAAATTAAACATAAATCAACAATTCAGTCGTTATTTCTTGTAAAATTACTTAATAACAAGCACCAAGATGAATATCACTTAATAAATATGTATGAGTACAAAAATTATAATTATTTGGATGAGTACATTTTATAGAAGACAAAGCATAGTACAAATGTTCGAATTCGATTATGTCCGATGTGAGAAATATCAATACATGATAGAGGTAATGCATTGATGTCCACAGTTTATAACTGGGAGCTAGTTCTGCACAAACATCTGAACCTTAATACCCTATGTTGGTTGTATACCTGCACTGACCACGTTATTCAGAGCAAACAAGCAGGACAAAGGCAGGACTCGAGCGAATGGTCTGCTGAGTTCTCATTGTAGTTACATTATACGTCTTTGTTGTTACAAGTGTACAAAGTTTCATCAACCGTGTACTTACTAAAGCAAAGTCGGATTTCGTATTGGTATTAACAAAAAAATAGGTACAAACATAAATATTATAGTCACGCCTCTTCCCCCAGAAAAAAAATTAAAAAAAAGGCAATACTAGGAAGATTAGGAGATTTATTTATGTAGTGAGTGGAAATATGTTTTATGTGCAGTCAACGACAAAAGTTGATTACCTGTAAAATATTTACTAACTTTTTTAATTGTAATACATGTACCAATAATAGCTGTATAAGTGATTTTATAATCCCCAGAGGACAAAGTTAATATATTTAATGTTTGTTTATTATTTTATGAAAGTTTTAATAGCTAAGGCGATTCATAAATTTTAATTTGTTAAGTTACTTTTGTTCTTGATTGTTTAAGTAGTAGAGACCCCAATGGAAAAAACTATATGATGCCATATTATTGACTAAGGTAATGGGATGTTTCATGTGAATTTCAGTCGCGCGTATGTGGTAAAACCTGAAAGTACACTTCTTTCTTAGTTTGTTATTCCTGCTAGGGTTTCCAGTAGGGTCACCAAAGTGCCTCAGCAAGGATGATAGGTTGGTAACGCGAAAGCAACACGAGGCACTTTAAAATGATCAGTATTATAAGGACTTATAGGTCGCTTTGAAGCGGGCATCGCGTGTTTGCCACCTTAGCAATATTAATAAAAAAAATAATCTCTTATACCTGCAGTGACGGGAGACAACACCGCAGTGCCAGCACTGCGAGGATCTTGGCGAAGACACGGTGCTCCACACGTTGGTGGAGTGCCCTGCGTGGGCGAGTCAACGCCGGGATCTCGTTGCGGTCCTGGGCCTGGACGTTCTCTCGTTGGAGACCATGGTGAGGGCCGTGGTCTCCGACGGGAGCAAGAGGCACGACGACGCCTATTTCTGCGAGCAGGTTATGCGCGCAAAAGAGACGGCGGAGAGGGACCGGAAGAGAACCCTGCGACCCGAGTTCCGCAGTCTGCGGCAAGGACGCCGCGGACTCGTCTACGCCCGGGACTACCGACCTCCATGATCGGGGACTGAGGATCGCAGTTGGCCGACTCGCCGTCCTTAAAGAAGCAGACCGTGGCGGAGGCGTGTCATGTGAGTTCTACACACGCCTGCCTACTCACCGACGCGGGATAAAACCCGACCCCACCAGGCGAGGCCGCGCTGGCGGCCAAGGTCCACCGGTAACCCTGGGGTTATCCTTTCGAGGGCTTACCCGGGGTGCCCGGCAATGGACACTTGGGCAGGACACCATGCGGTTTTAATCAGTTCATGCACGACATAACCGCCCCCGCTGGCCGGCGGGGGGGTATCCGAAGGGATTTCCGCACGTAAAAAGAAAAAAATAAAATTTAAAAATACCTGCAGTGACAAATGTTATCTTGATTTTATCTATATGCATTGAGTAAGAACTGAATCCTCGATGTCTATATGTGACAAATACCAGGACTGTATTAAAGGAAAGAACCTCATATATAACTAAGCCTTGTTGTAATCAATCAATCTCATAAGTGTGGATCGACATGTGTCTTCACAGCCTCTGAACATAAAGTGAAGGGAGGGCATCTACTTTCGATTCTCTTTAAGCTTTCTTTGTTCGCCTCAGAATTATTTATTTAGTCAAGTACTCGTACTATTCCATCCTTCTTTCTTCGCAAATAATAAAGTAAACCTACAATGCGTCTCCTGTTTAGTCTTTTTAAAAGATCCTTTACTTTTGTGATGCTCCCTCCGCTTCAGTTTTATGTCAGTAATATGTAAGTACATTATATTTTGTCTTCGTCTTGGGGCGTTTTTACGTAACTTATGAGGGGGCGATTTCGGACAGAGAACTTTAACAAACCAGTTTGATGGATGGTCGATTGCAGTATAGACCGCTACAAATTGACAGGTGGGTTAGTAACCGCCTGTGTAGCTTTGCGTGATGTTTTTTATATTGAGCTCAGCTATAGATTTCAAATGCCACTAGACGAATGATACAAGTGTTACATTATTAATTTAAATTGTTATTTTAAAGATAATTTTTTACTTTAAAGAAAATGTGTGGAACCTCTCAGCGATAGAAGAGATTTTATCTCTCTGCGCGTTTTCTACCGCCTATATAATGGTATGTGTTCATAAGAATTTCTCGATATGATGCCCACGGCCACATTCTACCATCGCGCCGCTCGCCATAGACAGAAAATTCATCCTCACACGTTGCAACTGGCAACGGTGCGCACAGTGAGGTATGAAAGAAATTTCATTCCGCGCGTGCTCAAACTGTGGAACTATCTCCCTGCTGTGGTTTTACCAAGCGACTACAATATGGGATTCTTGAAGAAGGGCATTAGAAGGTTTTTACAGGGTTGGCCGCGCGAATGTGACGACCTTGGTGTTGCACACGTCCATATGCCACGGTAACCGCTTCCCATCAGGTGGGCCATGTACTTGTCTACCACCTAAGTGGTATAATAAATGTCTTTGGTTCAATATGTTATCATGCTGCTACGATTTTTAGGGAAATTCAAACAAACCAGGATATTACTGAAATCAATCGGTTGGACAGAACTTCTAGATAGAATGGGACTAAGAGAATTTGAATCATGCCTTCAGTGCAAAATTTGTGCTAAATTGAAAGTAATAAGATCAGCAACATCTATGATGTAAACAATATCAACAAAGTTTCAAATCAACACAATAATGCTCGATTTCCCAAAAATCTATTTGAGTACCTACTAATTAAATCGGCATAATAAGCGGAATATAATAAAATGAATAGATCGGTACAAAGATAATTAATATAAAGTTTGCAAAATGTTTTGGCGCCTTTCCCACCCGCCACTCCTTTCCCCCTGTTGGCGTATCTGGAGGCGATGGATAACTTTACAGCGGGTGCCATTTGGAGCCGATCTCTCACAGAGTGACTTATCGGTAAGTTTAAGAGTAATATATCAAAGTAATCGCTTTAATTTCTCATCTCCTACTTGGGGTAGAACTTATGCTTATTTCTTGACTGATACTGTAGTGATTTGTGAACATGCCTTTGTTTTCATAGTTTTGTGTTGAATATATTTTATCTGAAGAAGTGTAAACATTTTGTAATTAATTCTTCTGATCAAATCTGTTATACCCAAGTTATAGCCTGGTATTACAAGCATTCATAACTTACGGCAACCGGTTTTAAGGTAGTACTTTTATTTGCGGTATAAACATATATAATCCTTAATTTGTCTTAGAAATACTCCCCTCAGAAAAAATACCATGCAAGAAAATTTACATATTTCAAAAAAAACTTTACTTAAGCTATTATATATTGGAGCCGTTTATAGTTGAAACGCTAGGGTCGTGGGGTCCAAGCGCCCATTTATTATAAAAAGAAATTTCAAAGCATCTTATAGAAGCTACCCGTGACCGGAGGGCTAGTTTATTCCTTGCAAAGAGAATTTGCATTGCCATTCAACGTGGCGATGCCACCAGCCTTCTTGCCACCCTTCCAGTTGACGTCCATGGACAGGAGTTCTACTATGCCTCAAACTGTAGGTTTGTATATTTTGTTATCTATATGTTATTCAATTGTTAATAATATTATTATGTGCTTACCTATGTTCATTATCTTAAATAAATATTAACACTTATGCAAAAGAAAACACGTAAAATCTAGAATAACAATATTGAGTACTGGTCTAAATTTGTGTAAACACACGTACCTACTCTTGTCGTATGTAAAAATAATGTTGACAGCGGCAACGGCTGTAACAGCACATTAAGGCATGTTTTTGCTGGAGAGACTCTATAAAGGTTGTTATAATACGTTTTTGAGACTAGTAATAATTTATAATAATTATGAAACTTGAACTCCTAAATTGAGTTTACGTATAAATGCCTCATCATCAATTTACAAAATCTTACACCATAATTAGAAAAGCATTAAGGCCTCGGATCAGCCTCAATTTTTCTTTATTACCTTTGCCTATTAAAATAATAGACACTTTATATTAATTTACTTGGAAATTTGAAAGCTTTACATTTCATTTAATGATGACTACGCATGATCACGATCGATGCAATTCGATCGACACGTCTGGAAAACAACGATAAATTTGTTTGCCTTAATTTCCGAAATAATATTTTCATTTGATATTTAATTAGTGATTAGTTTAATACTATGGGTTCCATATAGCGGATAGAGACCGATATTCTTAGCAATCCATGGATTCTCCGTGCGGATGCCGGGTCCATCGCGTTACTGAGTTGGGAACTCGGGACAATGCCTGGGACTTGCGACCCAAGTGTAGGTTTAGAAGGGGCCCCTTTGCTTCACGCATGATGATAAGCACCTTATCGTGGCGGAGTCAGTAATGGCCTCTATCGAGAAGCACCCTACATCCTACTAATGTGTTTAGCCGTCCCTATTGCCTCACCACAAGTATAACATTGTTTTTCTGTGGCCGTCCCCCACCTTATCAGATTACTCTGGTCTGGGAGGGTCATCTGAAAGGGGTTAAGATAGAATTTTTACAGGGCCAGCGACCAGTCATAGATCAAGGTGCGCCACTTTAAGGCCATCGGTATGCAGAACTCTTCCATTGTCAACCATTCATTTTGGATTCCCAAATTCATCGCGTGCACTCGATATTTATCATTTCCCTTTCTGGCTCTCGTACTCCCAACCCCACTCTGTTCGACTGGGCCCCTATCATAAATCGTTTATGGAATAGGAGTCTAGATTCAAGCTCGGACGCGTTATTATCTTTCGGGAGTGCCCTGACTGTGACATCTTGGGATTTACCTTTTTTTTTTTTTTTTTTTTATCGTGCGGAAATCCCTTCGGATACCCCCCCGCCGGCCAGCGGGGGCGGTTATGTCGGGCTTGCACCGACTAAAACCGCACGCCGTCTCGGGTCTTCAGACGCCGGGGTGTAAGGTTACCCATAGAGCATATCCCTCGCACCCCGGCTGACCCTGGGCCATCTCACCACTAACAGCATCGCTCATCCTGTCTCCTCTGAAAGCAGAGGAGTACGGAGAGCGATGTGTTCCCGCCACGTTGGGTATTGGCCGACGATCAATGCCAACCCTATGAAGGGGTGAAGGGGAAGCCATTGACCGCCGCCCAGGGTGTACCGGCCGCTCCGATTCCGTTCCCCCCGGACTGCAGCGGGCTCGGAATCGGAGCGACACTCGAGGAGGTTACCCAACACACACCCCGATCTTGGGATTTACCTAAGATGTGGGCTTTGGTAACTCTAAGGTGTTTATAGAGCTCCGATGGTTTCTTAAGTTTCATCCCAAAATTATTTTGATCCCTAAATAGAGCAGAAAAATCAGCAGAGTGCGCTAGTCCAAGCCACGAATTTAGCGATTTTATGACAGTTGCATCTATTTTCGCCAGTAAGGTTTTACCGAAAAGTAGTTGTCATAATTATCCAAGCTTTTTTGATATTGTTTAGTGGTAGCTGATCTATCTTATTTAGGTCATTTATAAACGTATCGACAACTTCATCTAAGGATGGTGTGCGTACTTTATAGTCTATCTTTCTCCCAAGAAATTTAAATGGCACCGATTCAGCGACTATGGAAACTGGTTTACCCCCAATGAAGAGTCCCGGGTCGTAGAAGGTAAATTTGGTGTCCCGTCTATCCAGACACAGACAGTGACACTTACTGGGCTTCGTCCTCAGTCCATTAAAAAAAAAAAAAAATTGCTTTATTGGAACTGACAGTAATAACAAATTAACAATGTGTTCGATAGTGACTGCATTAGTGAAACACTGTGGCGCAGTCACTAACGGCCACCTCCAGATAGGGGGCGCATGCGTTCCTTTTGCTTATTACTAACCGTAATCATTACCTATAATAAGTATTATAAAACATTAACTGGGTCTGTGGAGTGAAAGAAGAGTGGAATGTGTATAAGAGGGTGTGTGTATGTGTGTGTGTGTGTGTGTGTGTGTGTGTGTGTGTGTGCGTGTGTGTGTGTGTTTGTGTGTGAGGATTTGTTTGTGCGTGAGTGAGAGGGAGGGTGAGTGAAGAAGTGTGTGGGTGTGTTAATATGATTGTGTGTGTTTATGTGCGTGTGTGTGTGTTGTTGCACTAGTACCAATAATACAAACAAAAATAGACTAGTTGTGCTGGGAGATGATTTAAACAATAGATGCAATCAAGTCTTCTGTTTCTTCGTAACTTAGACCATGCAGCCATTCTGTAGCTCGTGATTTACAGAGGAGGATAGGGTTAGCATAGACGTTTAAAATTTTATTTATTTTGTTGTAGAGGGAGAGGGCAAAGAAATGGTAGTGTCGTTTAGCAAGTTGTGTTTTGCACAATTCAATGTTACAAACTCTGTCCAATCTGCGTTTTTTGGGCTTATGAGAGTAAGGAAGCTCTGTGTGCTTTCGAAGTATAACTTTTTGTAGGAAGAGTTTTCGCACTGTCAAAACTTTCATTAGATCGTATAACTGAGAGGTGGGGAACCATATAGGCTTAAAGGACATAACCTTAAGGTCACCCCTGTGCGCTCTTTCGAGAACAAGGAGGTTCGTATTTTCCGTACCACCCCATGCTGCAATACAGTAGCCTGCCACTGACTGCGCTAGGGCGAAGAATACAATTTTAAGTATAGGCAGGTCTAGAACTGAGCGAAGGTTTTTGAAAAGATACATTAGTTTCCTAAGTCGACCGGTTGTAACTTTTATATGTTCTTTCCAAGAAAGTAGTTGGTCAATCCAGACTCCCAGGTATTTAATTTTCGATTCGCAAGTGATCGGCAAACAGTTACAGTTGGATTTATCGTTACAAAAAGGTACATGGGAGATTAGGCTGAACGATGAAGGAGGAAGTGATACAGAGCTGGCATCGAAAGTGAGACACTTTGTTTTGTCCGGGTTTAGGGTTAAGAGGTTCTGAGAGAGCCAATAGCTTACGGTTGACAGAGCAGCCTCAGCATGACTTTGGGCGTCCTTCCAATTTGCCCCATCCACAAGTAGAACAGTATCATCGGCGTATGCTATTATCTTACAGTGTCGAAAAGAGTGTTTGCAAAGGTCGTTAATATATATAAGAAACAACGTAGGCCCAAGGACACTGCCCTGGGGCACACCGAAAAGTAAGGATTCCGGTTTGCTAATAATATTATTGATCCTGACACACTGAAAACGGTTATCAAAGTAACTTTTGAAAATGTTGTGGATGAGACCTCTCACACCAATACGTTCAAGCTTCCTGAGCAGGGCGGGAATCGGGACAGTGTCGAAAGCTTTCGAAAGATCTAGGAATATGGCGGCAGATTTAAGGTTTTTATTAAGATTAATTACAATAGAATTTGTTAAAGTTAAGACTGCATCTTCAGTGGATTTACCAGCCCTGAAGCCAAATTGATTGTCAGCGAGAACATTATTATAATTTAAATACTTTATTAGTCTATCATTGATTATTTTTTCTAATATTTTGGACATGGTTGTAAGAATTGATATTGGTCTGTAATTATGGACAATGCCCCTATCACCATTTGTCAACGAACAGAACTCATCGACTTCCTTTAATAGTTCCTGACATTGTTTTGGATTACGCGTCAGTATTGCGAGATCGTCAGCAAAAGCTAAGATGGACTCTGAGTATATGTTATTTACTTTAAACCGATAACCCCCTTTCTTTTCGTGACGTATTAACTTGGTAATTAAGATATTAATTACTATGTTAAATGCTATTGGTGACAAGCAGCATCCCTGAAACAGTCCCACATTATACCGTAATGGTCCTGTTTGTACTTCTTGGAAGCTTATAGCAAATTTTAGCTGCGAGTAATACGACTCGATTATCTCTATGACCACGGGTGGAAAGTTATACCATTGCAACGCGTATACCATAAGGTAATCTGGAATTGAGCCAAATGCATTTTCTAGGTCTATCCAATATACCGTTATCTGTCTTTCGTATTTTCGGGCATCTTTTAAGCTTTCAGCTAACACACTATTGTGTTCCAAACCAGAAATGCCGAGTAAAAACCCTTTCTGGTGGTTAGGTCCGAAATACCTATTGTTAATCATAAAATGACACATTATTGTTTGTAGAATTGAGAAAAATAATAATTATATAATAAATACTTTTTTTTTGTAAATAAATATATATTATATATAGAAACACCCACACCAATGCAAATAGACATTTGATTCATGATTACAAATATTTCCACTGAGCGGGAATCTAACCCGCGCCCACTGTCTTAGCAGTCGAATGTACGATCGCTACGCCACAGGGGCCGTCAAATATATACTATAAAAGATCGTAACTGACGTAGCGGTAGAGCGTTTTATGACTAAGTCAGGTTCGATTCCCGCTCAGTGCAAAGTATGTGTATGGATGAGTATGCATATATATTTGCATAAGTCTGGAAGTTTCTATTACTAACAAAAAATGTATCTTAGTATAAATGTCCGCATTATAGAACCCATAATATAGGCTAGTTTAGCTATGCTTCCCTATTAAACCTATTATAAAGAATTGCTGAATTTGAAACACTTACAGAACTACATATTAACGTTTACAATTATGTTTATATCTCAGAAATATTTATGGATTCAAACAACAAGTAGCGGAAAGTCCAACCTACTTAATATGTGTTACGAATATTTTCTCGGAAACTAAACTAACCCATTTAATCCTCATTGGTCTGGAAGTAAAAGTTAACTAGAAAATAAATATCATGCTATCTCTCTCGGTACAGCAGTATGAGTGAAGGAGATAATGATATTACATTACTAGTATTTGATCATTTGTGGGATTGGAACTAAGTCTGCTAACGATCGTCACGTGTTTAGCCTCTATATCCGGTGTGCTCAAAATGTTACCCTTTTCTTTCCTATTTTCTGATTTTGACGGTGTCTCGTTTAGACGTAATACTTGTATTAAAGTTTCAGTATTTACCAGGACAAAATGATCAATTACGAATTTGGAAACAACTTATCTGGGACAAATCTTGTCTGATATCCTTATAAGTTTTAATTAATTGATGGTAATTCTAGACTGCTACTATTAGGGACAGTAGAACGACGCTTGTTGTGAAGAGTGTTGTTTTTCCCCTTAATCAATATATTTTTTGCAATAGCCGTTTTTATTCAAAGAATGTTTCGGATACGTAACAATATTATGTACTATCGTTATTGGATCTCTTGCTCTTTATTTTGTATACCATTGTATTGTTTACGTATTATTGTGACAAAAATGTTTAAAATTGATTCGAGTACCTAATTTTATATAGCATGCTGTATTTACCTATAATTATTTGTTACACTTTGTTTAAAACTAATTGATTGTAATTTTTGGTTGCTTGTAACTGTGTAAACAAATGTTGGTAAATCATAATAAATAAAATAAAATAAAATTTCGTCCGCAACGAGGTGTCTACGCGATACAAACGCTATGATGTTTGAAAGTCAAAACTAGCCGACTACCTTGCAATTACTGAGTGTCCGAATCGTGTACGACGCGCATCATCAGCACGTTCAAAACACGTTGTATGAAAAGCTCCAAACCTTTAGAGCCACAAAGCATATGTACGTCGTAAAGCCGCAAGTGCATTGTGATCCTTAAGCTGTCTAGTAAGAAGTCTAGTTACTTTTCCAATGTACCTGATTAAACTATAACACGTTGCATTTTCAGAACATAGGACTTATATAATCAAGCATTTTTTAATTAATGGAAGCGCAATTAGGAATAACATCTTACCTCCTCTGACCTCACAAACGAGGACTAGTTCGTTGCCCTCCTCTAGGGGACCTGCGACGCCGGACACATCCCGCCCTGACTTGTCATACAGTATCAGTTGATGAGGGGGCACTGTAACAAAGATACTGGTATTATCAGTGTGCTTATCAAATTGAATAACATTAATTCGAACCTTTTATCATTAGTCACAATGATATAGGGAAATAACTCGATATGAATAATAATGATCAAAGATAACTTTTTACCCGACTGCACCAGAAGGAGGGTTATGTTTTTCGAGAATTTGTATGTATGTACGTATAATTGTGTGGTATGCTCTGCAGCCTGAACGGCTCGATGGATTTTAACTTGAGAGGTGTCGTTAGGTTCGTATTCACTGTAAGAGTGCTACTGGGTATATCAAAATAAACAAATAGGCGGATATTTGGCGCTAAAATGTATGTTATTATAAAAAAAATCACTCAAATTTATCGAATAGGGTACCAAAAGAGCTTTAAAGGATGATTTTAAATATATATATATATATATATCATAACCAAAACGTATGTATTTTTTTTTATATTCGTTCCGTCAATTGGCTGCACCCCGCTAGATGGTGAGAAGCTAGGGTGAAGTTCAGAATATATGGGCCACCATCCCAGAAGCTGACTCCTACCTTGACGGCCTCAAAAGATGCTTTTTCACGCCCCGCTTGAAGAACCTGGGATTGTAAGAAGAAGGAAACGCGTGCGTAAATAATAAACTTATTAATTAAAAACTCAAAAACCCGACTGCCCTAAAAAGATCCATTTGCAAATCATAAACCGAAAGAAAATAATGGGTCCCGCCTGCTATCAACCTTGTTTCGGTCTTTTTAGGGCAGTCGGGTTTTTTGATTTTTTAATTAATTATACTAGCGGTGTACCATAAAACCTTCTCGTGTTTGCTACTCGAGGAACAAAAGCGGCATCAACTTTTCTTCTTTCTTTGGGAGAGGCGTTCTTACTTCTGCTTGGTATTTTGCCAAGGTCGAAGTGGTTCAAGAGAAAAAAATCTCTTCTAGAAAAATAAAGTAATTCATTACTTTATAAATAGGAAAATAGAACGGTAGGGAAATTTACCACATGACAGAATTTTAACATGGTTGGACACGCCTTATAGAATTCCCAGTTATTTATATTATCCGATAAGTTTATAAAATTGCTTTATTATCTGAATTGAAAAGGAGACCGGAACTTTATTTCGTTGACTGTATAACAAAACAGATGTATGTTGCTCGTTTTCGTTACGTGTGATCAATACAAAAGCATGAGCGAGGGCAGTTTACGTAGTTTAGTGATTAAGGAATCGACATTACGGTCCCGGGTTCAAATTCTGGCCGTTACACTGCTGACATGAAACTACTCCTAACTAGCTTAACTTATTCAAATGCAAAAAGAATTGTTGAAATTGTACTGGTACTTTCCGAGGTTAGCGAATTTATACAAACAAACTCTAAAGCTTTATTGTTAGTATAGATTACATACACCTTATTATAACTATTTGAAATTGCATTGTTAAAATATTTATGATCACTAGTTATTAACAATTAGATATTTAGTAATAAATAGAAACAAAATGTCAATAGTATATTATTATAGGTGGTGACGTACAAGTGAGCAAGACCATTACGATAAATGTAGGATTCTCAGGCGAACAAGACACTGAAAGTAACGAAGCGATATACAATAAAGGGACAATACTCATTATGCAGATGTCAATAGAACATTCCTTTGTTCAGCGCGAGTGTGGGGAGAGGGTGCGATGGACTGGTAGTTATGTGTCATCTCGAGCAGAAGACGCGAAAGAGATAAATATAATATGGGATACGAATTGATTTGCTTTCAATATTTACATTAACGAGGTTTACAATAATGTTAACGGTAATTAACGTGGTCATATACATACTTTTAGATCATGGAACGCGAAAGTTTAAAAATTAGTATTAATGAGGTTCATAAAAAGAAACATTGTTTCAAAAGATTTACGAAAAAAATATTAGTAATAACATTTTGCGACACTAAAAAAACAAAAGCAACACCTTTTAAAAAGCAATTGGGCGTATAATGTGGTGTTGGATTGCAACCAGGATGTTTTAGTTTTAAGTAATTTGTTTAATAATTTGAAAGGACATTACACAATTGCTCGACCAAAACTTTACTTTACTATTGGTACAGCGATTGACCGGTGCACGCCGGTGTCGATATGCCGATGCCTATGTGTTTTGTTTCACGGCGCCTCTGCCGGCCCCACCAGCCCCGATATAACACTCTGACTGATTGTCTCTGTCTGTCTACCCGGAGGGCAGTCAAAGACAAAGTCAGCAATAAATATAAGGAAACAGTCTGATAAACCCGGCCTAGTTGCGACATGGAGTAGCGTGAACCGACTTTTAAGGTGGCTATCTTCAAAATTGACTTAAGAATGAAGTTCAGCATATTTTTGTACGTAGTTTCAACGATTATTATATTATCACATTATCCGATTTCTATCTTTTCAAATAAGCTCGTTTTAACTATCGTAATTTGGAAATAAGTAACTGATGAAACAGGTGATGCTTCACTTTAATTGACTGGCCTGGTGTCGAGTGACCAATCTGAGACTCAGTCAAGCGCCTACACTGCACTAATTGGCCAATGTTCAAAGCCACAACAGCTGGACTGCAAGGCACGCATACTTGTAGCGCTGGCTGCCAATTATTTATTTCAAAAAGCATAATTTTAATAACCACGTAACCTAACGTAAAATAAATATCTAATTGCACTCCGTATATTTCATGTTGCATAAAATCACCATGAACAGTGGGGAATAAATTCTGTCTAGTCTGACCACTAATCTAATTAATGGGGAAATCCCTAAAATCCAACATCTTAGAGCGTAAAAAAGTATTGTTCGTAGTATTATTAGTTCCTTAATATATCCTCGAGAAAAAAATCTTGAAAAACCGTCAAAAAGCTCGCGGATGTGCACTAACTGGCCAACCAAAAAATCAATAAAAGAACTGATCTATCAATGACACGAGCCCTTAGAGCAAGTGATTAATTGTATAGGTTGATTGGCGCGCCTCCGCTGTTGCCCCCGCGCTTGCCGCCAAAGAGACCCGTTGCTGTGAATCTAGTGTAGGTACATTGTTAAGATTTTTACCCCTAACTATAGAAGGCTGTAATCACAGGGCTTGAATCAGCAAGTTTTAGCATTAATATGTTTCAAGTCGTTTTGATATCATTATCTTACTCAAGATTTGATACAAAAAAGATATTAAAAACTCCCTTGTTTAAAAAAAATCCCTTCATAAAATATTTTATTTTCGACTTTTCAGTTTCAGTAATATCATGTTGTACCAGAGTGCTTGCCGAGATCAGCCAAAGGAGCTCAACATTCCAGACCACCTACTGTGTCCATCTTCAGAGCTTGGACATCATTTAGCACCAGAGTGTTTACCACCTTCGTGCTCTATCATCAGACCCAGATGAATACAATGTTACCCAGAGAGTATGCCAAGATAAAACAAATGAGACAAACTCGATAGGCTTAACTAGTTTAGTTAAGGAGTTCCTATGGCCAACTTCCTACATCAGACTCTGAATATCATGTAGCACCAGAGAGTTATTCAAGTCACAAGAAATTAATGAGCCTAAACTTAATAGGTTTGTCTTCTTTAGCTTAGGATTTCCCAAGCCCACCTTCTACTCCATCATCAAACCCTGAATACCATGTCACACCAGAAAGTTTGTAAAGACAAAACAAATAAGCCCAAACTCGACAGGTTTATTTACTATGTGATGTGCTGATTTGTTTATGTTTATGTTTATTTATTTTTATTATTTGTGAAGAACTAACATAGTTGTAAGATCATTGTTACTAACACATATGGACCATGTCTGAAATAAATGAATTATTATTATTATTATTATTATTATTATTTATCTTTTTAAACTTAGGAGTTCCTATGGCAACCTTCAAACTCAATCATCAGACCATAAATATCAAAGTTACATCAGAGAGTTTATCAAGACGACGAGACAGAGAGTTTATCTTGTTTAATTTCAGAAACTATGTTGTCAATAAAATGGTCTCATATTTTTTACAATCTTTTTAATCTTATTATTATTAATTTAATCTATAAAAAATTAATAATATTCTAGGAAATTCTGCACACAAAAGTATAGATTAACTTGTGTTATGGGTTCTAGAATGCGGATAAACATAAAACTTCAAAAAAAAACGTTCCAAAAAGCATGCGTATCGACTAGATATTATCAAAAACACTTATGTACGTTGAATTGATGTTATCAAAAATAGGGAAAAGAAGCTATGAAGGTCAAAAAAGTTGAAGAATTGCCTCGTTTTAATCACATCTTCAAATAAAAAAATACCACTGTATAAAACTTGCTAACTAGTAAGTTTAAAGCAGTTAGAGATAGTTCAAGCAGAAAACGTTTTTCATCAAATTGCATTATTCTGGTTGGTATTTTCAATATGAAACACCTTGCGGCACGATTCGTTCCGAAGGAAGAACCACTACAGGCAAGTTACTAAAGACATGGTTGATCAAGAAAATTTGGGTTTCTAATTCGTAAAACGTTTTATAAGGGTAATGTAACGTAGGTTTATGAGTTTGATATGCAAATTAGGCAGAAAGCTTGGACAAAAATCGAAAAAATCTCATCAAACCATATCGGTTGTGGTTTTTACTCTCACAAGCCCATTCGCTTACATTAAAGTTAAGTTCGTGTATTAAATCATCTAAGCCTATTTCGTTGTTGACAAAGGAAAAAGACGAATCCGATTATTCCGAACCTGACCCGAAAACCTAACCCGGTCGTGGAACCTGACCCGAAAACCTAACCCGGTCGTGGGCTAACATTAATTTTTTTTGAAGTTTTTTTCAAGTTTCTAACCTAAGTTAGAAACTTGAAAAAAAAAGTAATATTTTTTCCGAACGTAACCCTCTTCCTGACCTGACCCGACGTCTCGTTCCTATCATAATGCCTAGCTATTTAATCAAACAGCTTAGAAAATGACTTATTTCTGCATGGTTATTAAAAAAATTGACACATATGTACTTTTTATTTTGAGAAAGATTATAGGAACGAGACGTAGGGTTGGGTTAGGAAGAGGGTTACGTTCGGGGTGCGACGGAACACCTCCTCGCGGTGCACCCTGGGCAACGTGGGCGATGACGCATCATTGATTGCTCCTCTGGAGTAGCTGGCGTCAACGTCGACGGCTAACGTTCCAGCCCTTTTCAGGGCTAGCTGACCCCATTGTACGAGGGGGTCGTGGTATGGCGGGCCTGCTAGGCCCACGAGGGATCCGCGAGGATCCCAGATCCGAAAGGATCGAGGGACGGGTCGGCCCACTGCTCGCGCAGGGGCTGACAGGCATTCGTGCCGCCGTCGGTGATGGGGGGAGTGGCTGCCCTCCCGCATCGCGTAATCTCCGGGTGATCGTCAAAGACCTGCATGCTAGCCACATGCGGGAAGATGTGATCTCGGAGGACGCGGGGCTTGCCTTCATTGGCCGGCCCGCGACAAGGAAAAGTCTGTAACACCCGACAGCGAAGTCGTAAAAACCTGTGGACACCTGGGGACCTCCACAGTATGTACCCCGCTTCCCGGAATGAGCGTCACCCGGGAAGTGTAGTCATTTCGTCTCATGCTCGTGGGAATTTCATGGATAATTTAAAATTAAAACCCAAAACCCCAAACACAAAAAAGAAGAGCTCCATAGCGAGCACCGTCGCCCAGTGCGACAAAGAGCTTCTTGAGGCCACTCCGGCTTCAGGGAGCGACCAGGTGAGGACGGCAGCCTTTAGGCAGCCAACAGTAGAGTTGCGGCGTTCATCCCGCCTCCGTGCTGCCTCGATCGGCGAGTCGGAGGCGGACATGGATTCCGCGTCGTCGGATAGGGGTTCAACGACTTCGTTGAACCTCGTGTCCAAATTCTTGAAGGCGCAAAAGCACCCACTGTAGGGCTCAGTGGAAGCTCTGGACGGCTCCGTCGAGTCCGGCGGGGCTGCTCAGCCTCCTGCTAAGCTTTCCAGCGCTGGAAGAGGCCGATCGGGGCCAGGTGGTCTCGGATCTGGCCCGTCGGCGTGCCGATGAGGAGCAGGCTGCGCTCGAGTGGGTGGAGCAGCTGTCTGCTGAGCTCGACTCGAGTGCAGATGGTAACCCGCACTCAGCAGCGGAGCTCCTGGAGAGGTCATCGAAGAGTGTGGCCATAATCTTGGATGTGGCCACCAAGTCGACGCACCTCAAAGGGACGTACCAAAAGGCCCTTAAGCTAGCGGCCTCGGGGTTGAAGGAGGCGGTGGAGGCCCTGTCAGGCCGCACCGTCTCAGACGAGACGAGGCGGCTTTTAATAGCCAATAAGCGGCAGGCCGCCGAGATTCTGGCTCTCCAGGAGGAGATGTGGCAGATGCAGGTGGAGAAGCGCCGTCTGACTAAGGCAGTGGGAGCGCCGGTTCCTCCGCCTGCATCGGCTGCGGTGCAGCTAGCTTCGCCTGCTCCACCAGCAGCGCCAGTGCTGGAAAAGGTGGCCCCAACGCCCCCACCCTCCGTGGTACCTCCCTCGGGCCTGCTCTCGCAGGAGCTTATGAGGGAGGTGATGCTGAGCGTGGGCTTTATGCTGGACGCAAAGCTCCAGTCGCTGGAGGCGACGCTGCCTCCTGAGCCCCGCCGCCTTACAACGGCGGCAATGAGGCGGACGCAGGCGGTGCCAGCGCCCTCCTACGCGGCCGCTGCGCGCCCGTCTCAGGGCAGTGCGTCGGCAGTGCGACCAGCGTCGCACTACCGTCGCACTGCCCTGAGACGGGCGCGCAGCGGCCGGCCCAAGGGTGGACTATCCACCCTTACGATCGGTGCAGGCGCCCTCGCGGGCCCCAGCCAGGGCTCGACGTGCCCCCCCTCCCGTGGCACTTACGCCTGCCTCCTTAGCTCCCGTCCCCTCGATCTCCGCTCAGCCGGACAGCGAGGGCTGGCAAACGGTGAGCCGGAGGAAAAAGAGGGGCGGGAAGAAGAAGCGGAAGAAGGCTGCAGCAAAGGCAGCCGCTGCCGCCACTTCCGCCGTTGCCCCACAAACCAGTGGCAAGAAGCCGAGGTTGACACCGCCCAAGTCCGCCGCCGTGGTGATCACGGTGGCGCCAGAGGCGGTGGAGCGAGTCCTTGGCTACGGCGAGGTCCTTCTGCGGGCCAAACAAGGCATCGACGTCTCCGATCTCGGAGGCGTTGGTGCCCGAACGCGCCTCGCCCGCACGGGAGCTCGAATCCTCGAGTTCCCGGGGGCGGAGGGTGCCAGGAGGGCCGACGTCGTGGCCGAAAAGCTGCGGGGGTTGTTCGAGGGTGTGGACGGCGTGAGGATCGCCAGGCCCACCAAGTGCGCCGAGGTGCGCATTTCGGGTCTGGCGGACTTCACGACTGCCGACGACGTCCGGGAGGCCATAGCTTCGACTACGAAGTGCAGCCCGGACCACGTCAAGGTCGGCACTATCCGCCCCGGTCCCGGAGGCGTTGGTGCAGTGTGGGCGAGCTGTCCGGTCGCCTCGGTCAAAGTTTTGGCCGATGCGGGCAGGCTCCTCGTGGGCTGGATCTCAGCCAGGATTACTATCCTGGGGAGCCGGCCCATGAGGTGCTTTAAGTGCATGGCGGCCGGGCACGCTCGCGTAAAGTGCAGCGGATTATGTTTCCGCTGCGGTCAACGCGGGCACAAGGCGGCGGAGTGCTCCGCCCCCCCTCACTGCCCGGCATGTGCCGCAGGCAAGCTGCCCGCTAACCACTTGCTGGGCCGTGAGGGTTGCAGACAACCCCAAACCACGGCTTCTACGCCACGCCTGGGGGCTGGTCGATCGACCGAGGCCGCTCCCAGCGCCGTATCGCCAACGTCGCCGTCGCAAATGGAGGAGGATGTAGAAACCGAGCTCCAATAATGGATCGCGGGTGCAACATCCTCCAGGTGAACCTGAACCACTGTGCCGGTGCGCAGAACCTCCTCATGCAAAACATGGCGCAGTGGTCCATAGGCCTTGCCGTAGCCGCGGATCCGTATATCGTTCCGAACCGCCCGAATTGGGTCGGTTCGTATTCGATACATGGAAACGTGGCAATCGTCGCCTCCACGGCGCTTCATTTCCCCCCCTTGTCGCCAAGAGACAAGGGTCCGGGATATGTCGCTGCCGGCTGGGGAGATATCACCGTTTACAGTGTATACTTCTCCCCGAACCGGAGGTTGAGCGATTTCGAGGACTTCATCTTTCGACTGGAGACCTCGATGCGGCAAGTGGCCTCAGGTCACGTGCTGGTCATGGGGGACTTTAACGCCTGGTCTGAGGCGTGGGGGTCCTCCAGTACCAGTGGCCGCGGCGACGTCGTGCTAGAGTGAGCAGATGCGGTGGGCGTCTGTCTCCTAAACAGAGGCACCACCGCAACGTGTATCAAGCCGTGGGGGTGGTCGATAGTGGACCTTTCGTTCGCTACCCCCGCGCTTGCTGCACGTGTGAGGAACTGGCGTGTCCTGAACGACGAGATGACCGATTCGGATCACCAATACATCCGATTTGAGTTGTCTCGATCGCGGGACGCCAGTAGGGGTCACAGGGTTGGCAGCATCTCACCTTTTAAGAGGTGGGCTTTGGGAAGTCTCGACAGGGACCAACTGGCGGAGGCAGCCATCGTGCAAGCGTGGCTGTCTCTGCCACCTCCAACTGAGGGGGTGGACGTCGGTGCAGGCCGCTTTCGCGACTCGCTAACTGCGGTTTGCGACGCGGCCATGCACCGGGTCGGACGTAGGCCTCCAAAGAAGGAGGTCTACTGGTGGTCCCAAGAGCTGGCGTCCCTCCGCGCGGCATCCAACCGTGCCAAGAGGGCCGTCACCCGAAGTCGTGGGCGTCACAGAGACGCCCAACACCCGGAGGTGGTCCGCTTGAGGGAGGTGGCCAGAGAGGCCGAAATCACCCTCAGGCGGGCTATAGATGCTGCCAAGGAGCGCAGCAGAGCCGAAATGCTGGAGAGTCTGAACAGTGACCCCTGGGGTCGCCCTTACCGCGCGGCGCGTGACAAGCTCCGCGCGCAGGGCACCCCCCTCACGGAGACTCTCCAGCCCAGCTTCCTGGCGGAAGTGGTGGAGGGCCTTTTCCCGGATCGGGCGGAGCATACACCCCCGTCCATGGCTCCTGTGACCGAGGACGAGGGGGTTATAGGGGAGGATGTTCCGCCCGTCACGGAGACGGAGGTGGGGGTGGCCGTTCTGCGAATTAATTCGTTCAAAGAACACCGCCCCGGGCCTGACGGGATTCCTGCCCGTGTGTTGGCCCTGGCCCTCGACCACAGGGAGGACCGCCTCAGGGAACTGCTGGACGCCTGCCTAGCATCCGGCCGGTTCCCTGATTGCTGGAAAAGCGGGAAGCTGGTACTCCTGCAGAAGCCTGGACGGCCCGCCAATTCGGCATCAGCCTTTAGGCCCATAGTGCTGCTCGACGAGGCGGGTAAGTTGTTCGAGAAAATTCTCGCTGCCCGCATCGTCGAGCATCTCACTACAGTGGGGCCCGACCTGTCGGACTCACAGTTCGGCTTCAGAACGGGGCGTTCGACGGTCGATGCAATCCTGCATCTGAGGGCTGCTGCCGAGGAGGTTGTGGGCCGCGGCGGAGTGATGTTGGCGGTGTCTTTGGACATCGCCAACGCATTCAATAGTCTGCCGTTCAGCTGCATCGGGGAGGCGCTCCGCTATCACGGGGTGCCCGTCTACCTGAGGCGGCTAGTAGCAGACTATCTGCAGGAGAGGCGTGTATTGTACGAGGACTGCGACGGACGTGTGCTGCAGCGACCCGTGTCGTGCGGTGTTCCTCAGGGGTCGGTCTTAGGGCCGCTCCTGTGGAACATCGGCTATGATTGGGTCCTCCGCGGAGTCTTTCCTCCCGGGCTGGGTGTCATCTGCTACGCGGATGACACTCTCGTCACGGCCCCGGGGGAAAGCTTCGAGGAGGCGGCGCACTTGGCCACCGTGGGAGTCTCCCAGGTGGTCGGACGTATTGAGGCGTTGGGCCTGCGGGTGGCGGTTGAGAAGACGGAGGCCGTGTTCTTTCACGGGCCTTATCGCCGCCCGCCGCCCCGCGCCTCGATCGAGATCCGTTCGGTCCTCGTACCGGCTATATATCGACTCCAGGTGGCACTTCGACGAGCACTTCCGTAGGCTCGCCCCGAGACTCGTCGGTGCCGCGTCCTCCCTGGGGAGGCTTTTGCCAAACCTGGGCGGAGCCAGTATCGGCTGCCGACGGTTGTATACCGGGGTGATCCGGTCAATGGCGCTGTACGGCGCACCGGTGTGAGCGGACGCCCTGACTGCCCGCAATAGGCCCTCGCTTTTGAGGGCCCAACGCATCGTGGCGGTCAGGGCCATAGGCGGGTACCGCACCGTGTCCACGGAAGCGGCCTGCGCATTGGCCGGAACCCCTCCGTGGGATCTGGAGGCGGAAGTGCTCGCCGAAGTATATCGACTGACGACGCAGCATCGGGCGGATAGTGGCAGTCGGCCTCCGCCCGAAGAGGTCCGCGGGTGGCGAGATGCCGCCCGCCAAGCCATTCTGGCTAAATGGTCGTCCCGGCTGGAGTCCCCGAGTGTAGGTCATCGCACCGTGGCGGCGCTCCAGCCGGTCATTGTCGAGTGGACGGAGAGACAGCACGGGACCCTTTCCTTCCGACTGACTCAGATGCTTTCCGAGCACGGCTGCTTCGGAAAGTATCTGTACTCGGTCGCCAGGAGGGAATCGAGTCCCGCCTGTCATCACTGTCCCTGCCGCGAGGACACGGCGCAGCACACGCTCGAGGCTTGTCCGGCCTGGGCGGTGCAGCGCCGTGATCTCGTGGCAATAGTGGGAGTCGACCTCTCGCTGCCGGCCATCCTGCGCTCCATGGCACGCAGCGAGAGGAGTTTTACCGCGGTCGCGTCCTTCTGCGAGGATGTCATCTCGCAGAAGGAGGCGGCGGAGAGGATTAGAGAGGCAGACGGCCTCGCGGATCCGATCCGCCGCCCGCGAGCTGGGCGGCGTGCGCGCAGATTCCTGCGCCTCATGCCGCCCTAGTGAGGCCGCGGGTGGATGGGCCGGGGTTTGCCCTCCACCCGCAGTAGAGCCCCCCGCGAAGGGGTGATGTCCCGGTGTGTCTGGACATCGCCTAGAGACGGGCCCGCACCGCACCTTGCGGGCCGGCGCATGAGTGTTCCGTCGATGAGTGCGTAGTATTTCCGACGGTTCACTCACTAAGTCGCGGTGTATGGCACACGGCAGGTTGTTTTAGTGTGGTGAGAGCCCCACATAACCGCGCGGCGTCCCCGCGCCGCGCGGTATGCGGAAGGTACATTTTTTCCTGCCTGAACAAAAAAAAAAAAAAAAGGAAGAGGGTTACGTTCGGAACAAATATTACATTTTTTTCAAGTTTCTAACCTAACCCGCGACCGGGTCAGGTTCGAAATAATCAGACGAATCTCGCCCTAAAACCAACGAACATGGCTTATACAATAATTATTTTACCATTTACATTACCAATTTTGCCATCTATTCAACATTGATAATTAAGAGTGTTATAACGTTTTTATTATTTAACCTGAAAGAAATGAAATGTTGTTGCACTAGAACGAAACTAATAATTTTATGCAAGGGCTGTGCTGATGGTGCTCGGCAATAGACACTTGGGGAGGACACCGTGTGGTTTTTGAAAAAGTTTGTATGGCGCAAGTAATTAAAATTTTCTACAACTTTGGTTGTGTACCTTTTAGTCGTAGAATCAAAGCTAACAAAGTTATTACGAATTTAGGTAAATATTTGGGTTTTTTTTTTAATTATGTAATACGGTGGTTAGTAAACCTTATCCTTTTCGATTCTCACTTTCCACACCACTGGAAATCTTTGTGGGATAAATACGTCTTTCCTCCGTTTGTTGCTTTTACCTTCAAACAAGTAGGTAGGTATAATATATTCCTGCTAGCCGGCGGGGGGGTATCCGAAGGGATTTCCACACGAAAAAAAAAAAGAGGTATAATATATTCTTATAGATTTAGATCGGAAAAAGAGAACATCTAGGACGGGACTTGAACCCGCGACCAGTCCCTTACAGTTGAGTGCTCTGACCAGCTGAGCCACCTAGACACGTCCCACAAGCTTTTCCGTCTTTAAAATACAATGCAATAAGAATTCATTCATAATTTAAAATATAAGAAGCATTTTTCTATTGCTGTTGGTTCTAGGGCGAATGATGTATGTATCCTTTAATTATGATTATAATAGTGTTTCTTTAATGAAAACTTAAATATCCTAAAACTAAAGTGCCCTAAATATAGGTTGAATCGGCTGATAGCCGATTCAAACTAGAACCTATGTTACAAGCTAGTTCAGCTTCACTAAATTTGGATCTATATAGCGCTGTGTAGTATTTCCGTAGTCGTATGTAGTTTCGAACGCCGCTGTGGCGACACACGCTGTCGCGAATTATTTTTCCACTGCCTCACAGGTTCAAAAGCTCATGGACTCGAATGAAATAGTCGCGAAAGATGCTGTTTCGAAAAACATTGTTGCGATTAGAGTGCCTATTAGAGTGACTAGTGGTTGCGGCGCTTCTGGGTTAGGTTAGGTTAGAACTGTGACCCCAACTGAGTGCGAGCCGAGCGAGCGGAGCGAGCGTGCCGCGGCAGCGGCCGGCGAAGCGCTGGAACCACTAGTCCGGAAAGTTGGATTTCGATAACGTGAGTATATTCGAGCGTATGAGGCAGTGAAAATGTCTTTCGAAACAGCGTCTTTCGCGACTATTTCATTCGAGTCCATGAGCTTTCGAACCTGTGAGGCACTGGAATAATAAATCGCAGCAGCGTGCGCCGCAAGGACGGCATTCGAAACAAAATATGTATCCCTAGTATTTCGTAGAATATTATTATTATCTGAACTAAAAATACACACACATTTTTTTTTAATGTGTGTAAGCCCCTACGGGCTTCACCCCAAAGGTGCCAAAGAATAACCCCAGGGTTACCGGCGACGTTTTATCTTCACGCCTGTATACCCGAAGGGAGAGGGAGAGGTGTATTACACTACACACCCACGATTCGCCAGTTATGTTTAGGTCGCAATGTAATAGGAGGCGAGCCTATTGCTATCTACCGGGCTCATTACTTAGCGAGTGATAATTAAAATTTTTAATACACTCATAACTACGAAAAGTCAGAGGTGTGTGCCCGGGGCGACTGGGGATCGAACTCGAGACCTCGTCTCGGCAGGCCGTTACGTACACCACTGGGCTATCGCCGCTTAAACTAAAAATATTCATGATATTATATATTATAACCTGCCTTATATAATTAAATCATGCGGTTTTAGTTGTCAACACACATTGAACGGCCAGTTGCCGGGACGCGGTGCGCTTTTGAGCAGGGTTTATGGTACTGTGAAAAACATGACCACTGAGGTTCGGTACAATTGATAAGGATCTGTTTTTGTTGTGAATATTAGCGTGATTATTTGTTACGGTTAGAATTGTTCAATTTGTGTGAAAACTACAGATAGGGTGTTACATGTCATTGAAATTGGTTCTAACGATTCAATAAAATGTATATAGATTAAAAACAACGATTAATTCATTCAAAAGTCATAACAAACACATAAGCCATAAAAAATTTAAATCTTTTTGAAAAAGAAACACAACGTAACTTCACGCCTGTATCCCCGAAGGGGTAGGCAGAGGTGTATTACACACCCACGATTCGCCAGCTATGTTAAGGTCCCAATGTAATAGGAAAAAGAAAAACCATAAATACATATTTGGGTCTTTTACTGAAATCTGGCTGCCAAAACAAGATACATACGCAAGAAAATTTTGAAAGTTTCATAGGCATTTTCCTCACACCCGGCTAGCCCAGGGACATATCCGGTTTCAAGATGGCCCCTCGGGTTTGGGAACCACGGTGTCCCCGTCTGGCCCCCGGAAACAGGGGGGGAAGCAGCGCCGCCGCCCCGGCCTGCTTCTGCTTGACAGGCGGCTCCACCTGTCACCCCTTTTTTTACGTGTGGAAAACCCTACGACCTTCACCCCACCGGTGCCAGCGATGAGGTAGGTATGTCGGAATCGAAACGACTAAAACCACACGGTGTCCTCCCCAAGCGCCCATTGTCGGGCACCCCGGGTACGCCCTCGAAAGGATAACCCCCAGGGTTAAAAGCGCAAAAAGAGGCGGCGGCGTGCCATCTGCTCCCGTCGGAGACCACGGTTCTTACCATGATCTCCAGTGAGAGAACGCGAGATCCCAGCGTTGACTCGCCCACACTGGGCACTCCACCAATCTGTGGTGCACCGTGTCTTCGCCGGGATTCTCGTATATGGTTAGCTGTGGTCAACTCTATCGGCTGTGGCATATTATCTATGAACTCCCACCAAGTAACTTCTGTCAGCCAACGTTATAAATGGGAGTGCAGCAGTTTTGCGAGCCCCTATTTTCTGCATCGCTTCCACAAGCACATTCTAGCTCTGGTACTGAGCCGTTGGTGAGAATTTTACAATTTATACATTATGTGTGCTAATCATTTTTATTACAGAGTGCTCACTAGTTTTGGAAGGTGACGTGGTACCAATGGCCCGCCAGGGATATTCCCCGTGGTCTCTTAATCTTCACCAATGGTGCCACGTCAGGTTCCCACTGCTATGCTAAGCTACTCCAGGCATAGCCTCGTTTTTTACGTGAACGAGGCTTACCACCATTCATCCATGTATTGGAATTATATAGAATGTTATCATGCCACACAACACCTACAGAGGTGACGAGTATTATAATATGAACAATATGACTAGTGACAATGTCAATTAAATAGAAACAAACATGAATAAGTTTGGATATCACAGTCTATGAAGTATTTATGTAGTATCCTTTGTCAAGCACATATCGAGCAAAGTATTGAAATCACTATAGATACTTAACTAATTCAGTCAAGTACGATCATTTGCAATGTAGTGTAACCACGAGTAAAATAAATTCCTGTTGGTCACACCAGTGTAACAAGCTGGTGTGACCACGAGTCTGCAGTGACGACTACAGAGTCGTGGCAAAGTTTTCTAATTGGGATGCTGCTTTTTACGTGAGCAGTATCTATTTGTTTTGATTGTGTGTGTATTTACTTTTAACACATTATTTTGCTAGTGCTTATAGCATTAGACCAGTAGTAGTACTACTGGGATTTATAATTCTTAAGGCTTTAACCTTCAAGCCCTAAGGGAGTGACAGTTGTTACTGTTTCTTTATTTTACTTTTATTACCACTGGTAAGCCAATAAAATTTTATTGTATTCTTGTGCACTGTGTGTAAATTGTAATTCTCAACCTCATTATGTCCGCGTAAACCATTAAGTTCCTCTCACTACAAAAAGCCGAGCTTCAATATGAAGTGACCGTTCGAGGTAGTACTAGCTCTGAATCAGTAGTTGAGCTCAGAAAACAAATAGCCAAATTAGCTCCACTATATCCTCCGCAGGATATCTTAACATCTCACCTCGAACTAGCCGATGATTTTTAAAGGTATTTCAGATTCTATAACTAAAGCAGACGTAAGTCTTAAAACTTTGAAAGGTGGTATCGACAGGAACTTATTGGCCCGTACTGAAACATTACTCAACCATATATACCATAGGCTTAATAGGGTTGACCACACACTGCCAGACATTGACAAGTTGTTTCAAACTTGTATGTCTAGTTTCCAGTCTCAATACAAGGAATTGTTATTATTAAAGGGGAGAGAAATTAAAAATACTAGTGTAACTTCTGTTCAATTAGATCAAGTGCCATTGACTCCAGTCAATGACATGGGTGAAAGGAAAATCTACTCAGAGCTTTTCAAACTAAAGTATTCTGGAAAGACTTGTGTTCGTGCTTTTATACAAAAGGTTGACGAATTCATTCTTAGTCGCTCTATTCCTCAAGATAAGTTGGTCACTTCTGCTTATGAGATTTTTACTGATGATGCTCTTCATTGGTTCAGATGTATTAGCTCCAAGGTTGAGACTTGGTCTGATATAGCTGAACTGCTGAAACAGGATTTCAGTATTTCTGATTACGATTATAGATTAATGTCAGAAATTAGATTGCTTACACAGGGAGAATTGGAAAACATTACCATTTATATTTCCATAATGCATGGTATGTTCTCTCGGTTAGACAAACCATTAACCGAAGAAGAAAATTAGAAATTCTTTTACATAATATCCGACCCTGTTATGCTAGTACTCTTGCTTCCTCTGCTGGCATTACAGACATATCCAGTCTGCAGAAAATTTGTAAAAATTTTGAAAATATTCAGTCTAGGCTCCAGCAATTCCATGAACCTCCTAGAAAAACTTCAGAAACCTTGGCCCCTGAGTTTGCTTATACTAAACAGTCTGGCTCTAAACAAAATTTTAATAGTAATTCTTTTAGTAAACAAAGGTATTATAAATGGGTTAAATTTCCTAGCAAACCTAATTTCAATAAACAACCAGGTCATAGCACTAATAGCATTGAAAATTCACCTAAGAATGATACAAATAATAGTACAGAAGTACAGGTTAGTGCGGTCGATCAAAAACCTAGTGGTCCCAAATTTAGTTGCCCGCGTTGCAGAACAAACTCCCATCTTCTAAGCAAATGTACCAAAACTTTCATTGTATGTATTAGATGTGGTAAGAAAGGTTAGGCACTGCTGGTGCCTCTCCAACCACTCCTTCATGATCGGCCCCACCGCCACAATGGTGGATTCCCCCACCTTGGTTTCTTAAGTCGCACTCTCCATGTCTAGATGAGTTCTTGGCGAAGCTGGGACTGCTGAGTCCAGATTTCTCGGGTTTCCGGCCTATGGCCTTGCTCCAGCGCCTCCTTGCGCCATTGGTACAACGAGGTAAGGGCTCTCGCTTCCAGGTCTCATGGAAGGGTACCGGCTAGGAGACATGCCGCCTCGACGAAGATCGTGCGATACCCCCTGATGACTCTAACGGCCATCGCTTTCAGCGGGCTGTTTAGGACAGCCACGTTGTGGACCACCAGAGTCTCCGCCCATACGGGGGCCCGTACAGGGCCATGCTTCGCACGATCCCCAGGTAGTGCGTGCCCTAGGAAAAATTGACCCGGGTAGTGCCGGGTACGTTCGTACCCGGCACTACCCGGTGTATTTCATAAAATTGCATGTTTATTGATCCTACCTCATTTTTCAATCAACAGAGGAACTTGCGATGAAACAAACTAAAACCATCACAGATAATGTTTTTCATCACACCTCAAACCAATTTCATAGTAGTAGGTTTTCTAATAAGCGCTTCGCAAAACCACTAAGGCAACATAACACACGATAGGTACTAAATACGGTTGTATAAACAAAACAATAGTTTGGGGACGCGTCCTGTGGGGGTCGACCACAAAACCGAATCACTTGTTTCGACCCTTTCAACTATTGGAAACGATAGCAAAGCCTCCAATGCTTTTGAAATTGAACTCGATATTTAAATCAAAATGATTGGACTCAATGTCTAAAAATGATTGGCTGCTTTGACACAACGTCTACATCAGTGAACTGTTGTAAATCGATTGAGTGATGGATTAATTGCCAAAATATTGATGTATTATCGATTTCATTTACCATTACCATTCTTCCAGGGGCAAGGTAACCTCACCTGCAAGCAAGTATACCTTTTTTTTTTTTTTTTTTTATCGTGCGGAAATCCCTTCGGATACCCCCCCGCCGGCCAGCGGGGGTGGTTATGTCGGGCTTGCACCGACTAAAACCGCACGCCGTCTCGGGTCTTCAGACGCCGAGGTGTAAGGTTACCCATAGAGCATATCCCTCGCACCCCGGCTGACCCTGGGCCATCTCACCACTAACAGCATCGCTCATCCTGTCTCCTCTGAAAGCAGAGGAGTACGGAGAGCGATGTGTTCCCGCCACGTTGGGTATTGGCCGACGATCAATGCCAACCATATGAAGGGGTGAAGGGGAAGCCATTGACCGCCGCCCAGGGTGTACCGGCCGCTCCGATTCCGTTCCCCCCGGACTGCAGCGGGATCGGAATCGGAGCGACACTCGAGGAGGTTACCCAACACACACCCCAAGCAAGTATACCTGCTGATTGACATACGAGTTTCTGGCGTAGGCTCTCCTCTCGGGGTTGGAAAGTTAGATGGCAGTATCTAGCATGTAGTAGTAGTATATAGCATGGTAACATTATCCTAAAAGTTTTGACGTCCCAAAATGCCTACAAAAAGGGGATAGTAGTGTCAAAGCTAGTTAGTAGTTATTAGAGAGGCTGCCATTCGGCAAGTTTGACGTTGATAGAGGAATCTCTGGTCATCGAAACAACATCCAATTTAAACGGAATTTCATAGTCGATGGCGCCAATTAAATGAAACTCTCGGCATCGATATGAAGTTTATTTTGTACCTCTGTACTTGATCAATTTGTGCTAGATTCATTACAGGTTTTAATGAACCGATTTGTATTTGATGCAATGACATTCAGATGATGAATACGCATCTTTTTCAGTATTTAGTCTACTTTACAGAATCTGAACTAGGTAATTTAAGTTGCATAACACGTACAGCCAACGACAAAATTAGCAAATTCTGATTAGTTTATCACCTTAGCTCTAAAACCTTTCATAAAATAATAATATGAAATATACTAACGTGATCCTCAAGGGATTATAAAACGACTAGTCTGTTAACCAGTTTACGTTTGGTTAATGCAAAAAAGATTTGTAACTTATTTTAGTACTAGCCACATTTTATCTTTGACTGTACCAAGCTTGGTTAATTAGAGGAGATTGTTTCACGTGAACATAATATGAGCTAGTTAACTATTATTACCTTGATGTTTGCGTATCCTGCAAATAAGTGAAATTAAGAGCTATGCAAGGTTCGCATGTTTTACACTGGTGGTAGAAATTTGATGACACAAATTTGTCACAAAATTCGGCCGGGTAGGTACCACCGTGCACGATTGCGAAAACCCTCCATAGTAATCCAATTTCGGTTTGATTGCGTTCAGGGGTCAGCAAGTGCATAGCCGGGCAGGGGGATTGTGGCCGCGGCACTAGTGGGACCGGTGGGTGTCATACGGTGCTGCGACGACAATCCTCTTCTGATGAGGCCGTCAAGCTGAGTGCCACCATTATTAATATGGTACGTGTATGTAATGGTGACCGTCTTTTCTGAGACTTTACCTTCAGCTTACCATCAGGCGAGGTGAAGTCAAATTGACGTGTCCTAAATATATATTAAAAAAAAAAGAGTTGGCCGTGTGTTAAAAAAATCCAAATAGAGGTTGATTATGTACCGTATACGATCTTTCTGATTGTACCTAATTATTCCTTACTATATTATTTATTGTCTTATAAATAATAGCAATTATCCATTACCATAATTCCAACCCTTCAAATACATCATTATGAGGTCCCATATTAGAAATCTTGCTCGCAATAAAGTTTGATGTGACGATCGATAAATCGCATAGCTGAGACTACACTGAAATTATGGCTGTTGAATTATGCATTAGTTAGTATGCTTGAGGTTGTAAAAGTGGATGTCGAAAGGTCGGACCGGCCCCACACTATTTTGTACACAAATAGGAACAGTTTATTGAAGGTTACCTTCCTTAATATTACCTACTCTGCTAAAGTGATAGGCTCGTATATTAAAGATTTCTTTGGTGAGTTTCCAGATTTTTTTTATTCCTACTTTCTACTACTAGTATAATGAGTAAGTTTGTGAAGATCGAAAACTGAAAAAAGCGGCCAAGTGCGAGTCGGACTCGCCCATTAAGGGTTCCGTAGCAGCAAGTAACATAATAATGTTTTTTTTTTAATTTTTATATTTGAGTTGATTGAATGAAAGGTAAATTGCGGTTTACGATTTATGACGTATTAAAAAAAACTACTTACTAGATCTCGTTTAAACCAATTTTCGTTGGAAGTTTACATGGTAATGTACATCATCTTTTTTTTTAGTTTTATCATTCTCTTATTTTAGAAGTTCCAGTTGGGGGGACGACACATTTTACCACTTTGGAAGTGTCTCTCACGCAAACTGTTCAGTTTAGAAAAAAATGATATTAAAAACCTCAATATAATTTTTGAAGACCTATGCATAGATACCAAACACGAAGAAAATTTTTTTTAGCATTTCAGTTCAAAGTATGGGGACCCCCAAAATTTAATGTTTTTTTCTATTTTTGTGTGAAAATCTTAATGCGGTTCACAAAATACATCTACTTACCAAATCTCAACAGCATAGTTCTTATATTTTCGGAAAAAACTGGCTGTGACATACGGACGGACAGACAGACAGCCATGACGAATCTATAAGGGTTCCGTTTTTGCCATTTGGCAACGGAACCCTAAAAACGAAACATCTTTTCAAACTTTCACATTTGTAATATTAGTAGACAGTATCGACTAAAACCGCACGGTGTCCTCCCCAAGTGTCCGTTGCCGGGCACCCCGGGTAAGCCTTCGACAGGATTATTAGTAGACAGTAGCGTGATTACTTGAGACACAAATCACCTCAATAATTGCTTCTCTATGATGTTAGTGAATTTCTTAATTGAAGCCGGTAGTGCGGAAAGTAATAACAACCTAGGGTATCGTGACCAATTACTAAATTTTACTTTCTCCAGTCTTTACTGACCACATCATGAACACGTGTGATAATCGATATGCGACTAAATAGTCAAAAACCTATTTTCATGACCTTTGAACTTAAATATCTTAAGATACACGAGATTCAACAGACACGAGATTCTAGGAAAATTTTGACTCAACTTTTAGAACGGCAAATAAAGGTCTATATAGATATACAGCTTATTATTTTTGATTTCGAAGTTGACCCCCTAATATGACTGGACTAGTATGCGATACAGTCCGGTATAAACGGAATATTAGCCTCACGATATCTGCCAAGAATTATTTAGAAAACTATGGTCAAAAGGAGTCAAAGAATTCCTCCGCAGAAGTAAGTTGAATTGGTCGCGAAATTTTAGTTTAACAAAAATAAAACATTGAGTATTAAGAATAGGAGTTAGTGAAGAGATTGTGATACCTGACATATCTTCACTTTTAAATACTCTTTCCGGACTAATCTATTACAATCTTTCAGAATTCACATGGCGACATTCTAAATACATCTCATTTAAGTTTATTACTTACAACACCCATAAAACATACTGATCACTTGAATATGACAAATCCATGGTACGTCGTATAGCTATTTTATGGCGGCCTCATATTATACGGCACACTATAGTTTACGAGTTTTCGACACTTGTAATATGAGTAGAAAATTTGTCCATACGCTATGAGCTATAACTTAAAACCGAGACCAGTTTATGACATACGATTTTCTAACAGTTTAAACGCTTGTTTTAATTATCTATTCATGTTAAATTAGGAAAATTTGGTAAACTTACTCAATTTGGGTTTAGTATTTTTGTATTTATAATTACTGGTGCCTATATCTTTCATTGGGCATATATTCATGTATGGCCAGTGTAATATCGTCGAAATACCTATACCGTGATCATATTATTTCCGTTAACATCGGTATTTGTATGTCATGGGGCGCTAAAGTTTCGAAGTTAGCAATTACAGAAAAGGCACTTTTAATGTACGAAGACATTCGCTGTATGCAGGCGAAAACTAAATAGCTTCAAACTTATCATCGTATTTGGTTATCTAATGCACTGTCATAATCGGAGTCTAATATCTGAAATGTCGAAGCGAAACAATTTCATTTTCAACACTTGTATCAAGTTACAACTTATCTTCTACTTTTAAATACCTTTATTGTCACTTTATACCACAAAATTTGAGTGTAACAAACTGTCTGCATATAACAATAATATAAAATTTATAAAATAATTAAATAAAGCGTAAGTAATTTAGTTGAACAATGTGAGTCCTACGTCAATTTATCCCGCTCCGCATAAATGCTGATGTATATTCAGTAAGTAAGTTAGTTCTAGTACCGTATTTGGAGTGTGAAAAGTTTCATAATGTCCGAATAGCGCTTACTTGGAATATTATTACATGATACGTTATTACTATGCCAATATGGGTTATAATTAATTTATATATGCAGATATATGATTCTAGAAGAACTTCGCAGTTTTGCCCAAATGTAATTCAAACTATATTCGCCAAAAGCAGTTAGAAGTCGAGTTTGATGAAATGTCAAATTACACTTAGAATTATAGAAAATTATAGTATGAAATTTTTCAGTAGTGAAATATATAATATGTTCAATAATAAATAAAAGCAAGTGACAAACTATATTCTACAGCCAAAGTGTTCAATTTTCAAATGTTGTGATTGATTTGTTTATTTTTATTTATTTTTGTTTGTAATGGAGAACTAACATAGTTGTAAGATCATTGTTACTAACACATATGGACCTATGTCTGAAAAAAATGAATTGTTATTATTATTTCGATTTAAATGTTATTTATGTAAGTGGCCAATTCTGAAAACTTATAGTAAGTCTTAGGTGCTTATAACCGACGGGGTAAGAAAAGGTGCAAACCAGCGATCTTTGTGGTGTTACGTAAATATAGGATAAGCCTATTGCGATCTACGTTTTCGGACTTCATGCTACCACTGAAAATTTTCTAACAGAAAACCCAATAACACTACGCCTGACACAGAAATCGAAACAGGTACGTAATTTTTTTAATCCGCATATAAGTTACATAATTTATCTTGTGCTACGAAGGTCTAATAAGGCCTATTTGAGTGCAGCAAAAATTACTCTACGGGACTGAGAAAGCAAACTAGCCTCAATTCAACATTAGAAAAGCGTGAAGTCCTTGATATCAGTTAGTGTAAGTAAAGTGCTACTCAAGCTGTTGCTGCTGTAAGTTTAATTTTTACTTTATAGTTCACAAACTTAGACTGGCAAGAAAATCTTCGGAAAGAACAGAAAGAAAGCTTAAAACATGAACTCTGCCTGTGCCGAGTGTTTCTTGTTATCATTTTAGCCCGATTACGTTTTTGGTAATATCATTCATTCTTATCAAACTTTTTAAGCCAGTACTCAAATTATTTTTAAACTTAGTCATAATCTCAGTTTCATAGTTCTAATGATCAATTTTAATAGCAGCTCAATTGGTAATTTATATTGTTTCAGATGTAATTTATATTGCTATAGAAGCTTATATTATTTTGCGGTTAGAATCTATATTTATTCAGTCTATATTTTTATCGGTGTATTCATGGGAATAATTAATATCATTAGGTGTTTTACGCATTGGGGTGTGTGTTGGGTAACCTCCTCGAGTGTCGCTCCGATTCCGATCCCGCTGCAGTCCGGGGGGAACGGAATCGGAGCGGCCGGTACACCCTGGGCGGCGGTCAATGGCTTCCCCTTCACTCCTTCATAGGGTTGGCATTGATCGTCGGCCAATACCCAACGTGGCGGGAACACATCGCTCTCCGTACTCCTCTGCTTTCAGAGGAGACAGGATGAGCGATGCTGTTAGTGGTGAGATGGCCCAGGGTCAGTCGAGGTGCGAGGGATATGCTCTATGGGTAACCTTACACCCCGGCGTCTGAAGACCCGAGACGGCGTGCGGTTTTAGTCGGTGCAAGCCCGACATAACCGCCCCCGCTGGCCGGCGGGGGAGTATCCGAAGCTATTTCCGCACGAAAAAAAAAAAAAAACGGTGTTTTACGCATTTACAATTACTGTAGGCTTATTTATTTAACGTTTGTTATGGCATGTTTTTCTGATTAGCAAGTGATACTCGCTTCTCATTAGCTGGATAATCCATACGTTGAATTTTTAAGGAAAACTTATACCCAATATATTTTTACCTTAAATGCTTTATCATCATCACCACAGTGTTAATCTCGATTGCATCACAAGCTTGCACTTTGGACTCGGCGTCCACTCTCCTACTCTTGGCAAATTATAACGGCAGTGACTACCTCGATCCCGAGTCAAAGCGTCAGAGCTTGATCTGTTAATCAGTAGGTGTACTGGCCAATTGTTAGGTTGGCTTGGGTTCTCAAAATCTTGATAGCGCCCCATATACTCAGCTGCAATTTCTTTTACTTTCTAAGCAATTAAAATATACAATGCTGAATTATTAGCATTATAATGTACAAGTATATTCTAAAAGTATCCATTTTCACATTATCATAATTTTGAACGACACCTCGGCAAAAGGAGCGTGAATTATTCGTTGATGTATTTCTTATAGCCGAGATCGATATACGCTCAGCAGCTTGCTACTAACTTGTTTCATTAAATTCAAATTTCATGTTGTACTTATTAATTCAGGCGAGCGTTTCTCGCGCACGTCGCGCCACTGCTAGTCGATTGCTTTTTATATTCTTGTCGTTGCCACCGACGCGAGAGGAAGTTTCTGAGAAATTCGACAGCTCGGAAAAGGGTTTCTCTATACAGTATCGTAATAATCGCAAAGTTCTATTTCACTTATCAAAACTTTTGTGAAGTATGGCTTGAATTGTATTTTAATCTTAGTTTTTATCAGTTGCTATACAAAATAAACGAAGAAGAATAGTGTTTGTCAGACATTGTACGGTAAGGATAGAAAATACAGCTTGTTTGGATATAGTCGTCAGATTGTACGAAAGCAAAGTTAAAAGCTAAGCCGTTTATTTTAGAACAATTAAGTTTTACGAGTTCGTGTAAAGCAATTCACTTAAAGTTCGCTACATAATCACATTTCTGGAAGTTGAAAGTTAAGCGTGTTTCTGTGCAAGCTCTCGCAACTCTCGCAAAATTTGATGGATACAGATACTTCAGAGGCAAACAAATTTTTGGGAAATTTCCTTCAAGTGAATGCTCATTAGCGTACTCGTCATAATGCTTACGTAACAATAAGGGTTCTCCCGCTGCTCATAATGAGTTCCAATGATTTTATTTATGTGTAAAGACACAAGCTAAAGGTAGGCCTCTGTATAAACTGAAGGGATAAAGGTGTAAGTATAGTCGGATTTCGAAAACGAAACGAATGAACCAAATTCTACTCAATTTCTTCAAAAATTGTTATACAAATAAACAAATTATATCAGAAACGCTTTTAATATAATCTAAAAGTATTTTAAATCACACTTTTGGTCTAGAAGTCGAAATTTCGGAATAGGCATATTCTGGCATATTCTACGCCGTGTTCTGTGAATGAATTTATTTTCAGTTTCCTTAAAAATGGAAGTAACTTTAATGTCAACTTTCTTTTGGTATTATAAACCGTGTTACTGTTTCTAACTTTGGTCACTATTAACCTGAGAATGTACCATAAACTAAAAAAATTGTTACATAGTATGATAAAGTTGTCAGAATATATCTTAGATAATTACCCTCACTTTAGAAAAAAAGAGTAGGAACAAAAGTATCACCTACTTCCCTTTTGAATTGAAAAAGCCCTGATGGTAATTTCATATAAAAATATATTGTTATAGACCCACCGAGATCACTGTATCACGCCTTGGGTAACGCGAGACGGGAAGAGAGTATCGGCCGTCAGTAGAGATAGGCATTTTCGGTAATTTTTGTCATTGATCTACACCGATATTGCGCTAACAGCATGCGTTGTCGGCACCGTTGTTTTTGGCTATGGTGTAAAGACAATAGGGGCTTATGATCCGCTGCCGAAACCATTATTTAAGCACTTCGTTTTCAGGATTCCGTACCTGTTTTTTCGTGCGGAAATCCCTTCGGATACTCCCCCCCCCGCCAACCAGCGGCAGATGTTATGTCAGGCTTGAACCGACTAAAACCGCACGCCGTCTCGGGTCTTCAGACGCTGGGGTGTAAGGTGACCCATAAAGCATTTTCTTCGCACCCCGACTGACCCTCGGGCTTGGGAACCACAGTGTCCCCATCTTGCCCCGGAAAGAGGGGGGGGGGCTAGTCACCCCGCCCTTCCGGCCTGCTACTTCTGGGGTGACAAGCAGCGCCACTTGCCACCCCCAGGCCAACGCTCATGGAGGACGGAGGTCGCTGAGCGAACTCCGGCGTGTAAGTCGTAATTTTAATTATATCAGACCTTAAAACTATTAAATTATATCGTAAGATCCGTCCGACACTAGCGATATTTCGATCTCGTCGACTCATGGTCGTTGCCGTCCCCCAGCATGCCGCGCGTCCCTAGAGAGCAGTACAGCGGTACCTACCGGATGGTCTATAAACAATATTATTTTCATACAGTTTGTATTTGATGATTTTTCTTTTTTCATAATTCGATATTTAATTAAAGCATAAATCAAACATTTTACGAATAACGGCTCGAAATTTTGTTTTTGCTGTTATAAAATCAATGATCGCAACATATTATTTACTAGATATGCATATATTCACGTAACTAGCGTTGAGCTCGTAAAGAGCCTTTGTTTAAACAGTGTGAAATATTGGTTTGCTGTGCAATAGGTTGGCGTGGCACAGCGGTCGTAGAGACGATGACTTACGATTACAGCACCGCTGCAACCCCCACTTAACTGTTACATATTGCTTCACTTAACTCAAAACCCGGTCTGCGAAAGAATTACGTTCGGAAGTGAACCACGGGCCATGGACGAATACTACACAGACACATTACAACGTCTACCTTATAAATTACACCACTTGCTAAACTCCTACTAATAAAGCGGACCTGCATACCAATGAATTGTTCTCGTGACCTAATGTTTGAACACGAACAGATTTTGAATGTGTTCCATTTCCGAACTGAGTATTGAATAATAAAATATCGTCACGGATAACTTCTTTTTATTTAATTATCATCCAATAAGCGTGTGAATATTGTAAATGTTGGATAAGTACTTGATATTTTCATAAGATACTCTAATTAGTTGTGACCGCTATAATTCGATATAAAATATATGGTGCGCCAAACATAATGTAGCGTAAATTCATGCGGAAACTGAACTGGTATTTTCAAGTAGAGCTCGTTTACAATTTAAAATTCCGCGATAAACATATGTAGATAAGGGTAGTATAATAAATTCTCGGGGCGGGCAACGCCAGTCGACGTACTAGGGCATTTGAGTTAATAAAATCACTTTGTTATATAGTCAATTTCACATTTGCGCGACAAAGGGCGATATATCCACAAAGATTTACATATTTAATCACTTTACTTTTATGAAATTAAACATGTTTTAGTGAATATGAATGAAGAAATAAACAAAAATAACTTGTTATAAAACAAAATCGTCATTGAAAATAAAAGTTTTGCAGAAGTTCATTAATCAAATCCATTATATCGTACTGGACTCTTTTGAATAAGTTTTGATAGGAGGGTTGTATTTCTAATAGACTTGACACTAAATGAAAACGACGGTGATCATCGTTGTATTGGGTGAACTTATAAAATTAGAACGATTACAGCAAAGAACAGGACAGTGAGTCGCCGGATGGCATTGTATGAAGGCAGCGCTACTTGAAACGTGATATCGCAGTACATTATTGTAATAACACTACTCGGGGCTTCTTTGACGGAGGAGGGGTCGTATGTAACCTCTCATTTTCCTTACCGAAATTCAAAGGAGCTCTAACAAAGCTTTGTTTTACATCGCTTGCTCGACGAAAGCCACTGAAAGGCTGGCTTTTTAGATAAGGTTCTCTTATAAATTTTCAGCATAAAGCAGACATTTTGCACTAAAGTTTTTCAGTGTGGGAATGTGAACATCTGCTGCGATTCCCATTCTAGTTTGGAGGGTCGACGTTTTGTGGCTGAGTTATTTACGAAATCGTTCTAGTCGTTAGGGCAATTATATGCAAACGGTAATTGAAAAGGTTAGTTTTACCTCGCAAGCTTAAGTACTTTTAAATATTTATTTCAGTTTAACTCATGTTATATCAACAGGTTCCATTAATTTGTAATAAAATTCGTAAGTTATAAATACTTACTCAATAATCTCAATTCATTAATCTCAATCTCAATCTCAATTCCCAGTGAAATTTTAAATGCAGCTATTTGCAGTTGCCTTCTTTTTTTCGTGCCAAAGCCCCCCTAATACATCCCCGCTCTCCCCCCGCGGGCCAGCAGGAGTAGTTATGTAAGGTATATAATATATATATGTAAGGTGGCCCATAAGGCATTTGTCTCGATCCCCGGCTGGCCGAGGGCCGTCTCCGGTTTTGAGTTGGTCCCCTTGGGTTTGGGAACCACAGTGTTTCCGGAAAGAGGGGGGTGCTCATCGTACCGCCGCCCCGACCTGCTGCTGCTAGGATGACAGGCGGCTGCACCTGTCATCCCCAAGCCTGCGCTCATGGAGGACGGAGGTCGTTTAGCGACCTCCGATCCCTAGATCATCACCGCGCCTAGCGGGCTCTGCGGATTGGGAGAGACCTGTGTCTCTCCCGGACCCGTTTATTTAATGAATAATAAAATATGTTAAAATTATCTATATGAAATGTTTTAAGTTAATTAGATAAACTGAAACTGATTATCAATGGTGTTTTACTTTTGTTTGAGTAAACTGCAGACTCTATACCATTTTGTATATAGTTTACTTGACAGTTAATATGAATGACGTAGAGTACTTTAATGGCACTGTGTAGGTATGGTACTGTACGTATGATGAAGAGAGAGGGTAACTTTAATATTTCTACCATTTAATTATAAAATGTCACTTACCTATTACAGAGAGCCGTATTTGGAAATTTCGTGTCGGTGAGTTCTTGAAGTCCACACGGCATCGATAGATCCCCTCATCGTCAAGCTGTACTGTATCAAGGGTGAGAGCAGCTGGTCTTGCTACGGTAGCGAAGTAGGCGCGGGGTCCGAAAGCGTTCGGGTCAGACCACTGGAGCGCTTTATTGAACGAACGCCCACGGACGTCAAAACTGAAACAATCAAAAATCTTGTTGAGGTTAATCTGGACAAATAATTCATTGTAAAAATTTGAAACCAACAGTTTATTTATTTATTTATTTATTGTTTCGAATACAAAATAAATATGACATAAAAGAAATACCAGTGGTATGAGAAATGTGGTATTCGATTGGAATAGATGATAATTATTTGCTAACTGGTTTAGAATTTTAATGAGTTTAAATGTAAATAAAGCATTTTATCATCGAATCTTAGCCCCTTCTTCAAACCAGTTACATACTACCGCCCTACTCGCCTGATTATCGGTGGCTGCACCTGGGATGACCTGCACGTGGAGCCTGAGATGACGGGGATCAGCTATTATTCGCAAATCATAATGTTGCGTTTAGAAATTTCAACATAACTGGCGAATCGTGGGTGTGTAATACACCTCTGCTTACCCCTTCGGGGATACAGGCGTGGAGTTATGTTATGTTATGTAAATTCTGAACTTCAAATAATCCAATTTGGTCTTACCATCATAACACTAGCCCGTGGGGGCTTCTACTAAAAAAAAATTCTAAAGTATCCTTAAGTAAACAAAAGGATTTCATTTGAAAAGGAAATGTCGCACCAGTTTTATCATGGTTTAACATAAATTAATTACAAATTACGGCTAATTATTCCCAAACAGATTTTTGAGATAGACAAACATCATTATGTATGAAATTTGATTATTTAGGTAAATTTTTCCTTGTTTATGTTGAATGTACAATATTATCCAAGCGCGAAAATATTTTTTATATATAATACTAATGCGAGGTTTATGAAGTCTTTTATAAAGTCTACGATAATTTGAGGGTAATGCCTGTACTAAAAATATCCTTAAACTCAGATGCGTCATGAGGTTTTGCGGCTCGTTTAGACATTGGAAAAATTGGACTTTTGCTTATGTGATCGAATTAGGTAATTATGTAAAATTAAAATACGTTAGTGATTTGAACCTCACTCTATTATATAATAGATTATATTAAATATTATCTTCTAACACTAAAATATATCATGTAGGTGCGCCTAGTTATATTATTGTTGTATTCAACTATACGACTATTTGTCCTGATGATGGATGGTACTTGGTGGAACTTGCTACACATATTGAAACAAATGTATCACTTGTACTTTTCCACTATTATATTTAATAATTACACCTGACCGGTTTCGCCTCTCGGCATTCTCAAAGGTTTTTTAAATATTTATTTACATGTTACAGTCACCAAGTATAGTGACCCTCAGATGTAAGAACTTTTGATCTGATTCTATTTTTTTATACTTTTGCGTTCTATGATAATGGGAATTAACGCGATAATGGTATATACCTCTGAATTTCCTGAAATATTGTAATAGAGAAGACGAGTCTTTATCTAAAAAGCCGGACAAATGCGAGTTGAAGTTGAGTTTCGCGCACAAAGGGTTCCGTACCATGTATACATATGTAATCACTTGTCCCGACTGACTGACAGACTGACTAATTCATCAACGCGGAGCCTAAACTGCTGTACCTACAAATTTCGGCAGTAGTTGCTATTTATGTTGTTGGCATCTACTAAGAAAGGTTTTTTAAAATTTAATTTCTAAGGTGGCAAAATAAAGGATGAACGTTTGTATGGAAGTCCGTCATTTTCTAAGTTAGAAACTTGAAATTTCATACATCTACTTCTGGTTACAAATGGATGAACACGTATATCAACGTTTTTCAAAGTTTGACCCGTAAGAGGGTGAAATAGTGGTTGAAAGTTTATGTGGGAAGTTAGTTATTACCTTTGAAGATAATGCATGATTGAAGATAAGCATGAAATTTCATAAAAGTCTTTTCAGAATTAAATGAATACGTACATCAGCATTTTTCAAAAATTTTCTACTAAAGGGGAACAAATAGGCCATGAACAATAAATGGAAAGTTCATCATTTTCGAAGTAAGAAGCATGAAATTTCATATAGCTGCTGTTCAACCCAAAACCTATAGGGTACTTCCGATTGATCTGGTAGTCAATGTTGGTTAAAAGTAAGGTCTTACAGCACACGTAAATTGAAAATTCCGAAAAAAAAACTAAGGTAAATTTTGGTTCCTCGCGAAAATTTCGCGAGAATCGAAAGTAACTCATATCCCACCCATATGAAAGTAACCCATATAATTTTCATACACCTAATAGGGACTATAGACTCGTCCCTGAGAAAAAGGTGGTGACACATGGACGGACAGACGGACAGACGGATAAGAGTGATCTTATAAGGGTTCCTTTTTTACCTTTTGAAGTACGGAACTCTAAAAAGATAACATGAATACAGTTTTACACCCAGCTACATTGCGGAATATCACAACACCGAGCGCCACCAATATTAAATCGTGCGGCATCGTGATGGATGTCTACATTCAATGTAAATTGTCTGATGTACATTGAACTGACATATGTTCGTTTTACCGTTTGTATTGCTATTGTTACCTTGTACCTATGATACAAACATGGTGTAATCTTGAAGTAACGTGTTTTTATAAAGGAGAGGTTTCTATACAATATAGACCCCAGCCTTTAGCCAAGATTTTAGATTATTTGTGATCGTCAGAAAATGGAATAAAATCTACAGACTAAAATTGTATGTGAACATTTTTTTTTTGTGCGGAATTCCATTCGGATACCCCCCCGCCGGCCAGCGGGGGCGGTTATGTCGGACTTGAACCGACTAAAACCGCACGCCGTCTCGGGTCTACAGACGCCGGGGTGTAAAGTTACCCATAGAGCATATCCCTCGCACTCCGACTGACCCTGGGTCATTCGCAGTGTCCCCTCTGATAACAGCAGAGGGGTACCTAGAGCGACCACGCCCCCCCGTGGGCCTTGCAGGCCCGACATATCCGACCCCCTCGTGCAATGGGGTCAGCTGGCCCTGAAAAGGGCCGGTTGGTCAGACTCTTGGCCGTTGACGTTGACGCCAGCTACTCCAGAGGAGCAATCAATGATGCGTCATCGCCCACGTTGCCCAGGGTGCACCAAACTTGGAGGTGATCCAACCAGTCGCATCCCAATGTGAACATACCTAATTTTATTTTTATTACCTAATTTAATTGAATTATGGTGTAAATGAAAATAAAATCGACGGATAAATCTTCAACATATTGTATAAACTGTTACTATACAATATGATAAACTCGTGCCAGTCTTTACAAATCTGGTAAAATATTATATTATAATAAATATATAATACTTTATTCTAGGGCAGTCTACACAACTCGTATCTAGTCCCAAAGTAAGCAAAGCTTAACTAGCTTGTGTTAAAGATTCTAGACTGCGGATAGACATACTCAAATACATTTTTTTCTTGTAAATACATAACATATTATACATACAAACACCCAAACTAATGTAAATAGACATATTCAAGTATACAAAGATTTGGTATAAGCGGGAATCGAACCTGCGACTTTCAAGTTAAATATTCTTGCCCGTCTGCGAAACCTTCCGCGCACCTATTTTTCTTCTTCTCACCCATCCCAGTTTTATTTGGAGTCGGCTCTTCTGTAAGTCTTTTCCAAAAACATCTGTGTTGGGTCGCCACTGAATCTATTTACATGGTCTGGGTGTTTCTATGTATTATATGTATATATTTACAAAAAAAAAGTATTTAAGTATGTTTATCCGCATTCTGGAACCCATAACACAAGCTAGTTAAACTATGCTTACTTTGGGTTTTGAAAGCGCTGTGTAGAATGTCGTTGAATATTTATTATTATTATTTTTTAGCTAAGAAGGGTATTTCTTATTTAATAAGTTTATATATTTTAACGAGGTATAGAAAACAAGTAACATTTTTCACTCATTTTGAGACTGCAAAACAGTAGTAACATGGTGGCAATAAGGAAGTTAATTACGATATTTCACTTACATATATCCATATCATATAAAACAATATGAATAATAATAATTATTTTTGCCTCATAAGAAACATGAAAGGCATTTTATCCTCCTTGTAATACTCTCGTCATACCAAAGAGGCAATATATTTCGCAGGTAAATAATATTCCGCGTAGAATTACATACCACACCATATACTGTATGAAATTGCGCTGCTAATTGCTATTTTATAGTTTCTCATTACCGCTTGGAAGATGGATTGTTCATATAATGGCTTCAATTATTTAAATGATTGTGTTTTTTTCTAACAGTTAGGGAATGGCATGCAATCAACATTACACTATAATGATGTTTATGCGTCGACTTGCATGATTCAGAAAAGATTAGTGCGTCAATTAAATTTATGTTACAATGTTTCAGTACTGAACTAGCTTTTGTACCGCGAATTTTCTTTTTTAATTCGTCTAAAAGTTATTTTTCTATCCCCAAAGAACAATTTTTTTTTCTAGATGATAGTCAACGAAATCCATTTCCCTATCCTTTTTAACGTGTATGCAAAACTGTATGGTGATCCGTTGGGTAGTTAAAGGCGTGCAACCGTATCATACAAATAAAAAAATCCACGTTTACATTTATATTATTGGTTAAAATTATTGACTGATCTGTAGAAATGTATATTGTAATTTATTGATTAAATCAATTAAAGTTTCTGTGCTCTTGGACAGGTAAATGGTTTTTTATACGTTAACCAAATACGAACTAATTATATCATGAAAAATATCTAGTTGTTTTAGCCTTTTATATCTCATGCAGCAGATAATATCAATACATCAAGAAGAAACAACAACAAGTAAATTATTGGAATAGAGATACAAAGCAAAAATATTGATTCAAGTCACCGAACTGAGTATCTCCACCCTATAGACAAGTGATAAATAAATAGACTCTAGTTTATTTATTTATTTTCAGGACAACAAACAGATACACAATTAAATTACAAACAATAGTCTTTCTCTATCCACAAATTAAACAACATAATTAGTTATAGGTTATGCTGTTATAATAATAATTCCATTCACTTCTACTAATAGACATTTGCGTTACGTAAACGAAAAAGTTGTATATTCGTAACTTTCTATACATAACTCGTTAAAAGTAGGAGTATCTTCAAATATACGTTAGAGGAGTGGCAAACTAGTAACGTTGAAAGTCATGGTTCAAGTTGCAAACTACCCTCGCAAAACTAATTACTGCTGTATATGTGCAAAGACGCAGCTCAGTGTCTTCAAGTCTTGGAACATTGTGCTTGACTTTGGATTTGAACTAAACGGATTTACAGCTGGTTTATTTTGGAACGATGTTTAAGAGACAAATGATTAGTCAAAATAAATCGGTAGTCTTTATACTGAGTGTTAGGAAAATGCTTCCGTATACGAACACAGGAGGGAGTATTGATGGTAAACAATATTTAAAGCAATTATTTTTGCTATGTTTTTTTGTTTGACATGCTCTTTTTTTTCTTTTTTTATAAGGTATATAAAGGTCTAAAGGTAAATTGCGGTTTACGTTTTATGATGTATTAAAAAAAAAACTACTTACTAGATCTCGTTCAAACCAACTTTCGGTGGAAGTTTATATGATAATGTACATCATATATTTTTTTTAGTTTTATCATTTTCTTATTTTAGAAGTTACAGGGGGAGGGGGGACACAGTTTACCACTTTGGAAGTGTCTCTCGCGCAAACTATGAGGAAACTATATGAGGGAGTTTAGAAAAAAATGAAATTAGAAACCTCAATATCATTTTTGAAGACCTATCCATAGATACTGCACACGTATGGGTTTCATGAAAAAAAAATCCATACTGTGGCCAGCGCGTAGCAATTGAAAGTTTAGTGTGAATTCTATTTACTTAATACATTACATTAACTATAAATTTTTTGTAATTGCGTATGAAATGATAACTCGAGTTTTTTTTAGATATATACGTGGTTATAATTATGTAACTGTGACTGAAAAATGGCTGAAAATAGAAACTGCTCAAAGGTCGGAAAGGTACAACGTGGTCATCATCCTGCGTCAGTGATGGTTAGGTGAGGCGTGTCTTATCAGGGAGTCACAAAGTAAGTGGTAAGCAATAATGAAATTGATTTGAACATTCTCTTCTTTGAGGTTTCTAAACTTGTAACATGTTAGAACTTCTGTAACTCATTGAATTAATATGTCATAGATATGGAAGTTTATTGATGACCTTAGTCTTTGGTTATTATGATTAGTGCTAGTCTATTGGTCATATTTGACCACAATAATTTTTACAAGTTTGAGATTATTTTTGTTAGTTGAGCACTGCTCGTCAATGGCTACTAAAATAAACGAAAAAATCGACAAACCGAGGAGGGAAAGTTACTGATTTATTATATCTTTGCTTATTTATATTTCGATTATAAAAAGTAGAGTAATTCCAAGTATGAACCAGTTTTAAATATTTTTTTACGAATTTTCATTGTTCCATTTATTTTAAATATTTTAAATACTTTTAGTATAGTAAAATATATAAAGGTTAAATATGAAATTATAAAAAGCTCTAGTATGCAATGGTCTTCCAATCATAATAATAGTATCGTAATGCTTGTTACTCAATCACGTAAAAACAGCTGGACGGTCTAAGCTGTTTTTTTTTTTCACACAGGTAAAGTCCTAGGTGTAAAAAAATTCAATATCATATAGTGGCCCTAGGGCCACTATATGATACCATGTCTAAAGACTTATTATACACGAAACCTACGCGTTCCTTAACTCGTACGATGTCACGGGTAATGGTAAGTATGATAATGAATGAAAGTAAATCGATCTATATCCACCCCACTGACTTTGCAACGGGAAAATAGCCCTTATGGCTATCTCAACAATAATTTAATTCTGTTATCAGTACCTCCACTAACGCTAAACGTATAATAGTATTCTTCTTTTTATATATTAGTTTTACTAATTAATACCATTACAAGTTTAACCGACCCGTCGTAAAACGCCTTACATTCCTGAAGGTTAGCCTTGATTCCAATGTAGATTTCGTTCGAGATTAGTATAAATACTGATTTAACACGAGTTCATCTGTTTTAGCTTGTAAATATAAGTCATGGATTTCAGGCAGACCCCAGAAATGCTACACACTGATAACTTGCTCAAACCCAAATGGTTCCAGGAGCTAAAATTGTATTTAAATTATCTAATAATTGAGCTGATTGTAACACATATATTATTAATTACTGTATTCGACTAAAATACACCCTCTCGTTAGAAAACTGTGTATAAATAATTATATTTCAGATGTCTCTGAATGAACCTACTAAAACCGCACGCTGCCTCTTATGGTTCTTTGCACTTTACGAGTCGAATATCAATTGAGATCACAAACGACAATCTCTTTGTATTTCTAACGCTGTTTTCATGTGTTACTCAATATATTGCAAATGTTAGTTGAATAATCAGCCACTTCGATAATTAACTCTAATGTATAATTCGTCAACTTCTGATTATTTAAATCAGTGTTCTATAACTGATAACTATTTATATTTCATCTAATTCTCGAATGATGTATTCAGTTAATTCAGTCACGTTATAATACACTTAATTACTTGACTACAGTGCTTAGGTAAAATGTTATGGTGATAATGATATTACACGTATTCCTTTAAATCACTCCCGAACGTATTTTCATATAAATTCAAGCAACAGCTCTGTATCTTGTTATTCAAACTAAAATACTATAGAATAGTAGAAATTTATCAGACACTTTCCATTATATTATGTAGTAATATATTTAAAGTTATATAACAAACTATCACGATTTATTCAGACAATGTCCTGGAACTATATTCGATATAACTATTTTTAATTATTGAATAACGTATTTATTCACAACTTTACAATAAAATTCACGTTTACTTTAATTAAAACACAATGGATTTGCCGTTGGATTGATTAAGTTATTTATGATAATTATCTTGTAAACAAAGACTTAACGCGATATAATTTACGTAAATACTTCACTTCGGTTAGTTATCACTTATATAAACGTATTTAGTATGATGTTACCTACGAGTCCTATTAATCCGTATTAATCCGTCTCGTATCAAAGCTTGGCAAAGAAATCAAATTACATCTTATTTGGTTTTTAAAACCATTTATAAATTATTTTAATACGCATTAACCAATGAGATAACGTAGACGTCCATAGAGTGCATTTTGCAATTATTAACACGTGTTGATATTTCTTTATTTCAAATACGTCGTGAAGACGAATAATTTTTTATGTTGTATGAATGGTATTTGTATTGTTAACAGATGTGAGCTAAAAATTCTCAGCGTTGTTTCGCCATCGTGGCGATATAAATAATACCATTTGAACTTGAAAGTCCAAATAGCTTGGGTGATTATGCCAATCACCTGTCATTATGCAGATAACTACAGTCGAGCCATCAGTAAAGACATAAGGATGATACTTAACTCCACAATACTCACGATTTATACGCAACCAAACCGTCGTTAAGTTAAAAGGTTGGCTTCGGTCTTTAGTCAAAGGAGTCGCGGTTGTTAGTAAGTGATGCTATCTTAAGATGCTTGCTAGTGTTTTGTTATTGGTCCATATTAATAATGCGTATGACCTCTATATAGGTAATAGTTTTAGGACGGCCTCTGTGGCGTAGCGGTAGTGCATTTGAGTGCTACGGCATTGGGCGCGGGTTCGATTCCCGTTCAGGCAAATATTTGTACGCATGAATATGCCTATTTGCATTGGTCTGGGTGTTTCTATGTATAATATGTGTGTATTTACAAAAAAAAGTATACAAGTATGTTTATCCGCATTCTGGAACCCATAATACAAGCTTATTAAACTGTGTTTACTTTGGGTCTAGAAAGCGCTGTGTAGAATGTCGTACAATATTTATTTATTGAAATAAAACTATTTTTAACGGGAGTCTCCCCATGACCATGGCTGCTGAAAAGCAACCGAAACATCGGGATCAATGTAAAATATAAAATAACATCAAATAAACCGCGATAGAATCCGTTGAAAATAGTTTTATTTCAATGTGTACATTCGCGTAAACTTCCGACAATATCAAATATTTATTTATTTAAGAATCTTTGTAAACCACTCAAGTTCGCCACCCATATCATACGCATGTATGGGGCGCCATCAAAGTCTTCGGAGCCCAAGCCAACCTCATCTGCAAGCCGGTTAACCTGCTGTTTGATAGACGTAATAGTAGTAGACGGAACTGACGTAGCGTCAGTCCCGGTCGCATCCCATCGCATTACCTTCCCAGGTAAAGTCGGGTCGGACCGGAGTCCGGGGTCCACTTTCCGAACTCTGAACTTTCACTTGAAATACAATAACTGCAAAATTTATGTGATCATTTTATTTTCAATTTTACCGATATAATCTAATTCCGTTACGTCTTCGAAAAACTTTTACAATACTATTCGTTATCTTCTGGGTATTGTTTCAGTAAGGTTCTAGGAAAAAGGGCAAAGGATGAAGCAACGGGGGTTAAAGAAAAAACAATATACTTATCAAAAGATTATTATGCCGACCTCTGTGACTGTGTTCATAATAATTAATCTCATTATGATTTCATTAACAATTTACTATGCATATTATTTCACTTCAAATATGTTTAAGGATCTAGTTATACCTATGTGTTAATTTATTGTATAATTTAATGCTGTTTCGGTTTGTAATTGGTATATAAAATGTTATGCATTGTTAATGAAAACAATAAATGCATAGTTAATGTAAACAAAGTAAAACTTATTGTACACAATGTGAATATATAATTTATTTTTAAATAATTTTATAATTTGTTTTTTTTTTTGGAGACTACATACATCACCCAGACCAATGCAAATATACACATTCACGATTAGACCGAAACCCGCGACTTCTGACTAAGATTAAACTCTATTACCATGCCATACAGGACATTTGATAGAAGAGGCAATAAAACTCATGCTGGCGTTTAGTAATATATACCTACACATCGCTACATACCGGACACTGCGTATTTGGTATTATTATACATTTTCGTTTTGATATATTTTGTCTCTCTGCTTGACATGACTTGAACTAAATACAGGTCGACAGACGGATATATCTTTTAAAAAGCATTATGAATAACTCAAGAAATCTTTTACCCGTAATATTTTCTTAGTACCTATGCTTGATGTTCGCCAATAAATAATAAATGAAACATTTTATACTAGCCACTCGAAGGTGGCATCTTGACGGAGGGTCTCGGCCCCCTTGACCCGCTGCTAAGCCTACAAGGTTAACAAGCAGTCCTCCGTGCCGAGTGGGACTTTCACAAGGAACGTAGCGATGAATTGGAGCAGATTAACAATATGGATTTTTTTTACTATTATATTTATTTCTTCTATTCAATTATGACTATGTTAAGAGAGGCATTAAGTAGCGATAATTAGTTCTTGGAAACTAAGTAGGTAGCTAGAATGGAGCCTGGTTGAAATTAGTGTCCATTATGCCTAGAATTCTGCTCGTATATTAATTAAGTATATATTATATTTAATTAATATACGAGCAGAATTAAGACTCGTAGAAATTTTAACTATCCGTTGACTCTTTAAAATGAATCGGTTAAATAGATGGACTTGCAAAATGGTGTCGACATACGTGAGTTACATTAGAATCATAATAATATAAATAAATAAATATTATAGATATATCTAGAACAAAAGTAAGTATAGCTTAATTAACTTGTGTTATGGATTCTATAATGCGGATAAACATACTTAGATAATTTATATTTGGAAATACATAGAAACACCCAGACCAATGCAAATATACATATTCGTGCATATAAATATTTCGAAATCGAACCCACGATATTTGAATTTGTAGTCCAACGTTCTACCGCTACGCCACATATCAGCCGACTAGGTGTAGTGATAGTGAGTTTAACTAAAGTGCATTATGAAGTAAACAGTTTGGCTGAACTTGTCTCGAGTTCAGCAATACTGTTTACTACATTATAAAAGCGTCGGTAGCTTAGTGGTTAAGGAGTCGACCTTACGATCGAGAGGTCCCGGGTTCGAATCCTGGCCATTACACTACCGACGTGAACCCACTCCTAACACAAGCAATTTAGCTTAGCTGGAGGGGTTAGGGGGAATATTAGTAATTTCGGTTGCTAATATTCTTTAAAACTAACAATAACAATAACAATAACAATAACATAGGTAATGATTTTAATATCCTTTCTTGTTAGAACATTCACCAAGATTTATGCATGTATAATATGTATGTATTTACAAAAAAAGTCACTAAGTGCGAGTCGGACTCGCCCATGAAGGGTTCCGTAGCAGCAAGTAACATAATAATGCTTTTTTAAATTTTATATTTGAGTTGATTGAATGACGCTTTTTTTTTCGATTACGATTTATGACGTATTAAAAAAAACTACTTACTAGATCTCGTTCAAAGCAATTTTCGGTGGAAGTTTACATGGTAATGGACTATATTTTTTTAGTTTTATCATTCTCTTACTTTAGAAGTTACAGGTGGGGGGGGGGCACATTTTACCACTTTGGAAGTGTCTCTCGCGCAAACTATTCAGTTTAGAGAAAAAATATATTAGAAACCTCAATATAATTTTTGAAGCCCTATCCATAGAGATACCACACACGTATGGGTTTGATATAAAAAAAATATTTGAGTTTCAGTTCTAAGTATGGGGAGCCGCAAAATTTAATGTTTTTTTTTCTATTTTTGTGTGAAAATCTTAATGCGGTTCACAGAATACATCTACTTACCAAGTTTCAACAGCATAGTTCTTATAGTTTCGGAAAAAAGTGATGTAACATACGGACGGACAGACAGACAGACATGACGAATCTATAATAATTCCGTTTTTTGCCATTTGGCAACGGAACCCTAAAAATTGTATACAAGTTTGTTAATCCGCATTCTTCAACCCATAATACGAGCTAGTTAAACTATGCTTACCTTAGATCTAGAAAGCGGTGTGTAGAATGTAGAATATTTATTTATTATTTATTTATATATTTCACTTTTATAATCCTCTCCTACTTCCTAGTTCAGTATTATAAATGTAAAAGTTTGTAAAGATGTTTGGATTTTCATTACTTAATCACGGTCAGATGGTTAAACGGATCCGTCTGAAATTTGGTACAGGGATAGATAATAGTCTTAAATAACACAAAGACTATTTTTGTAAACATCTCTGCCTACCCCTTCGGGGATACAGGTGAAGTTATGTATCTATGTATGCTATTTTTGTATCCCTGGAATAGGTTCTCATGGGTTACGGGAATGGTATCAAAACTCCACGCGGCCTGAGGCCCGGGCAACAGCTAGTAGTTTAAATAAATCTTAGGCACTGAATTTGATTAAATGCAGAACTCCGAAGCAAACTAATAACGATAATATACAGTCGCAAGACTTCAAAAGTAATTATATTCGAGTTGTATAACCACTGGCATCTCATGACAGCGGTTCAACTTCGATCCCATGTCACACACCTCTGACCTTTCAAAGCTCATGTACGTATCGGAAATGTAATATTACTTCCTTCAAAGGTGAAGTATGACGTCGTGAGGACGATTTCCTCACCATGTTAAACTTGAATATTCAGGTGTGCACCTGAATATTCTTTGTCATGTAATCGAAGGTTTGTGAAATCTGGCAATCTTACGAAGTGAACTACGAATGAAGGAATGAAGAATCATACTTTGAATGTGGAAAGTAAAATTTTTATGAATGTTGGGTAAATAAGTGAAATAAGATCTTTTTTGATTGTAAAGATTATTATTACCTATCCATTTGAAATATTGTAGGGGAGGTAAGCCTAAAACGGGTACGCTAAGGGACATGTGAAATAAAAAATACTTAGAAACGTAAAATGTACCAAATAGTTTTACTAAAGGAAATGTTTATTTAATATAGTATATAAAAAAATAACAAACATAACCATTCTCTTCAACAATCTTAGAAAAACAGAAATTAGGAGACCCTTCCAAATACCCGTTTTGCCCTTATAGGGGGCCTAAATTAGGTACCTCATCAGGGCATAACGGGTAAAGGCTATATAATGAGAACAATCAACTTATTTTTATAGTTTTACAATATTTATTAACATAAAATCACTTATATTTTCATTTAAGCGTCTTAAATTATTAATCAGACTCATATTCAATCTTATCTTGTTTAAACTATAAATCATCTTTGGCAACAAACAGCTACTAAGAAGAATTTAAAAATAAACTAGAGTACCTATTGTTATTTTTATAGTTTTACAAAATACTTTAACATGAGATCACTTATATTTGCTCATTAAAACTTCCTAAATGTTTAATTAGACCCGTATTCAATCTTTAATCTTGTTTAAATTATAAATCATCGGTGGAACAAAACAACTAAATAAAAACTAGTAAATAAGAATTAAATAAAAACTAAATTACTCTTGGCAGGCATCACAGTAATAATTGCCTCTGCCAGAATAAGAAGTGCACGCTTCGTGAGCCCACATGTCACAATCGTCACACCTGATCCAATCTTCTAGAGGTGGTTCAGTATATAGATCAGCACAGACTAAGCAAGCGTATTCAGTTTTGTCATTCTGACTGTTTTTTGGACCACGTTTGGATCTTACCTGTCTCTTGTTGGTATTACTACAACAAGCTATTACTTCCTTCTTATTAGTGCTGGGTTCCTTTAAATTTTTCTTCACTGCCTTAAGTTTAGTGTTAGTAGGTTTCTTTTTGTTTTCTTTTTCCCTTAGTTCCTCTTTTACTGGTGTGCTTGTTAGTATTTCAGCCTTTTGTGCCTTACGTTTTCGTGTAGTTATATTCGGTGTGATTTGAGGGAGTGGTCTGATGTCTATTGGAGTTTTATGCTGTTTTATTGGTGGTGACGGCTGCATTTCCGGAGTTGTGGGCCTGTTGACTTCAGTAACCTGTAACTCCAAGTCTGTGTCAGCTACTAGTGGCGGAGAATTGTTGGACTGCATCTCAGATGCTGTTTCTTCAGTTTGTCCTGCTGTCACTTCTGCTGTTTCGCTTAAAATAGTCGGTGTTTCTGTAATATCAGTGTTATCGTTAGTAGGTATCTCGATATTCAACACAGCGGGTTGAATATTTGCCGACTCCTCATTTCCAGTAACTGGCTCCGGCCTGTCTGTCAAAGTAGATGGCATATAATCACTTTCGTCAAATACGTTCCGATTGGTTGGCCAAATGCCAGTAGATGAAAACCCTTTTATTGCGTTATGGGCACTGGCCGCTTTCATGTAGGCTTCACCAAACAATCTGGCCACGTCATACTGTGAAATAATGCGCCCGACGTGGGTACGCTGAAATACCGAAACAGCTTGTTCGAAATAATTTTTAAGTGGTCCGTAAACACACGTATCCAAAGGCTGTAATCGGTGCGTTGTGTGTGGTGGAAAAGACACAAAAATCACATGGTTCTTTGAAGCATAATCCAGGACTTCTAAATATTTATGTGACACGTGATTGTCCATTACTAAAATTATTTTTTGCTCACTAGTTGGCCTAGTCATAGCCACAAAATGTCGAAGCCAGTCTAAGAATGTTGGGCCATTTATCCAGCCGTTGTCTGTGCAGCTTGCGACTGATCCAGGTGGAGCGCCATCTAGAAGTCTTGGCACCATTCGCTTTCTCCCAAAGATTAAAAATGGGGGTATAAACGCACCTGCTGCATTGCAACAGCAAACCACTGTTGTGAGTTTACCACGCTCGACACTAGATATCACACCAACCTGTTTTTTTCCTGATCGACTAAGAACTCTAGGCGGCTTGTTGCTATTAGTCTGAATTCCAGTTTCGTCAACATTGTAAATGCGCGTCGCGTCAATTTTATGTTTATCGATCTCTCCCTCTAGCAAATCGAAAAACCTCTGTACTTGTGGTTTGTTAAAACCCCTAGCGCGTGCTAATGACGTCGGTTCTGGACGGCGTAGACTTAAATCAGGATGTCGTACTTTAAACCCAATGTACCAATCTTCACCTGCCATTCCATTTTTGAATGGGTGTGGAATATTGTTGTTTTCGGCATATTGGTACACGAGTTCTAAGAATTCTTTCTTGGTCAGTCCAAAAAACAAACCTTCCATATGAAACACATATTCAAGAAGCTCGAGTTCCTGAGGATCCGTGAATACAGTTGTGTACCTGCCAAGTTTCTTCTTCGGGCATCCTTTTTTGATGTGCCGCTGCAACGTGGATAAGTTTATACCGTACTTCTTAGCCGCACCTTTCACTGAGGTTTTGCTAGCTTCTTCCATAGCAAGTTTCATAACTGCCTCGTCCCATGATGCATTAGAGGTTTTTCTTTTATATTTATTAACCATCTAGAATAAAACAAACCAAAAATCTTAATTAAAACCTCATTTCAACCACCCAAACTACTTACATGACCATACTAGGGCAAATCGGGTACATACCCGTTTTACCCCTACCCGTTATGCCCAAACGCATGTTTTTATTTTTAACCGCCATAACCTCAAAACCAAATGCAGGAATGCCACAAGTTTTTTTAATTTAGATGCATAATTCCTTACAAAATCACAACACAAAACTTAAGTAAACATAATCCATACAATATTTGAGTATTCACTGTTACCAAAAGTCATTTTTTTTTAGTAAAACCATCAAAAATATTGTTTTCAATCTTACCTTGCAAGCGCTTGCGTCACAGCGGAGAGCCGACTGCCTGTGATCGGCCGACTGTCACGCCACCTCGCTGCACTCGTACATTCTCACTAATAGACGTAACACGCACACAAACAAGCATACCCGATTTAGGCGGGGTACCCGATTTAGGCTTATCTCCCCTACCTTTTTTTTTTTTTTTTTTTTCGTGCGGAAATCCCCTCGGATACCCCCCCGCCGGCCAGCGGGGGCGGTTATGTCGGGCTTGAACCGACTAAAACCGCACGCCATCTCGGGTCTGCAGACGCCGGAGTGTAAGGTTGCCCATAGAGCATATCCCTCGCACCCCGACTGACCCTGGGCCATCTCCGGTTTCGAGATGGCCCCCTCGGGTCGAGATGGCCCCCTCGGGGGAAATATTGTACCTGTATAACAAAATTTCTATATCTGACTAGCTGACCCGGCAGACGTCGTACTGCCTCAATCGAGAACAACTTCCATATTTATTCACCTTTTAAACCTTCTATGGACCTCCACAAATAATTCAAGACCAAAATTAGCCAAATCGGTCCAGCCGTTCTCGAGTTTTAGCGAGACTAACGAAAAGCAATTCATTTTTATATATAAGAAGAAGAAGAAGAAGAAGAAGAAGATAAAGATATGCCTGAGTTTTATATCTAAACTAAAACATTCATGAAATTGTGAAAGCGTTCCCTTTCAAGAATATAACAATATATTATGTAAATCATTATTAAGTGAAAGAAAACTTAACAAAAAATGTAACAATATACCTATTATGTATACAAATTAAACCGGTATCCAACTGTAAATGAACCATAAAGAATTATTAATCGTTCACTTAATTTGTCCGAAGAATACAACCTAACGGTTCAATCCGCGACCAGTTATTGCCTTGACACCAATTGTTTAAGGCGTGGATATTTCAACGTTCCCCTAATAATAGCCCAAATGATTAATGACAGAGATGGGCAGGCTTCTAAGTGTCGTTGAAACGCATGTATATCATGTCGGTGGTAGTCTTGAAGTATCTCTTATCTAGTTATTTATTTTGCAACCATATGCACTAGACCCTATTTATTATACTTTTCATTGTTAAACTACCTTCGGGATCAGGCCAACCTCACCTGTAAGTCGATAAACCTGCTGATTGACGGACGGACGGATTGAGGCTAGCGTTTCTCTGGGGGTAGTTACTGATGTTGGTAAAGCCAGTATTAACCAAAAAAAATGACAAGTATTAGAAATAATCTTGCCAGGCAAATCGGCGCGCAGATACCCACCCGCGTTCTGTGGCAAGTTGACAAGGGCTACCTTGAACTGTGAGGCATGTCTAATGACTGTAATAGTTACACTAAAACATTAGTCATATAATATACTATCTAAAGGGAAAAAAATATTTTTATATATTTTTCTTTAATCTCTTCATTCAGTAATTACTTGTAAGAAATTTTCATTGTGCGTTAAATTCAATTGTATACTTAATTCCTAGTGTACAAATAAAGAAGCATTATTATTTTTCTTTGTCGCGGCTATTTTTCTTTCTGTAGTAAGAAGATAACAGGTCTTTTGAGAGGCTTACATGGATTCGAAACACCTTCGGTGAAATCAATTTTGTTGGATCGGTGACAGACCAAAGTGTCGTCAACAGTCGTCACATACATTTATGTCTCCTTACATTACATTGTTTATTAGTATCAGATGCTTCGTATAATTTAGTAAGCTAACAATATACTGTGATAACCTCAGAATAATACGTTAATCTAACAAAAAGATACTGGTACTATAAGTTGGATTTGGTGAAAAAGTTCTTTGACGTGGTTTTAATTACTTGTAAATGGTCTTCAGTTATGTATTATTTACACAAATTAACTTTATATTATATAACTGTAAATTTTGCAAATATATTAGAATTAAAATAATATTTAAATATTGTTAAATGATATTTTTCAATATAATTTTAATGAAGTATATTTAAAGTATATAACAAGATATACTTTTAATGTTATTCTGTGATCAAGGCTTTAAAGATGATAACCTTCTCACAGCTGGCACCTATCCATATAGTAGAGAACTGATTTTTGCATATAAATATTCTACGACATTCTACACAGCGCTTTCTAGACCCAAAGTAAGCATAGTTTAACTAGCTTGTGTTATGGGTTCCAGAATGCGGATAAACATACTTATATACATTTTTTTTGTAAATCCATACATATTTTATACATAGAAACACCCAAACCAATGCAAATTCATGCATACAAATATTTGCACTAAGCGGGAATCGAACTCGCGCCGCCTGTCGTAGCAGTCGAATGCACTACCGCTACGCCACAGAGGCCCTTAATCCAAACACTGAACGTGAACCTCATGATGTGTTTACTCGAGAGTCTTAGCAGACAATCCATAGACGGATAGAACTATTTCGATAAATGTTATTCTAATCACATAGGTACATATTATTATTTGATTAATATGATTACTTCATGGGTTTTCTTTCTTTTTGTTTTTTTAGCCTTCATGAGAATCTTGCCATGTAAGATGGTGGTGAAGACAAGTATCGCGAGGTAATTTAATCGATCTATTATTACCATTTGATGACATATCATGGCCATGATTGATATCACAATATATTTATTCAACAAGTCGAGAACTACATCGGGTACATAACTGTATGTTAGTAAGTACTGTGGTAGGTACTATTAAACGCCCAAAATTGTCTTATACATCCGAGAATCAATCCACAAAATTATACGATCGATCCTGAGCACTTCATTGTTTGTATGCAACTGCAAACTATTCATCGGTAGCAAGACGAAATAACTAGAAACAACTTCGGTGCAGTGACATGCCCAATAAAAAACCGTGCAGCTACTGCACAGATGAAACCTTGAGTTTCTGCATATAAGTTATCGAAATACTTGGGTTATGCTAAATTAACGATACTTTACTTACTTTACTTTACCTTTTTTTGGAAAATTCCAAAAAACAGTAACAGCATAACCCAAGTATTTCAATAATTTCTATGCAGAAACTAAAGGTTTCGTCTGTGCAGTAGCTGCACGGTTTATTGTTCGCGATGAACTTAAAAACTACGGAATGGATTTGAATGCGGCTTTTTTTTATTAGAAAAGTCTTGGTCAAACTTAAAATCTGCCGTATAACATACATACATACATATTATACCTAGAAATACCCAGACCAATGAAAAAATATATATTTATATCATATTATTTTGCATGAACATAGGCTCGCCCCCCATTACATTGGAACCTAAACATAACTGAATCGTGGGTGTGTAATACACCTCTGCCTACCCCTTCGGATATACAGGCGTGAAGTTATGTTATGTTTTAAACGCGGCAAGGACGCCGCAGACTCATCTACGCCCGGGACTACCGACCTCCATGATCGGGGCCTGAGGACGGCAGTTGCCCGACTCGCTGTCCTTACAGAAGCAGGCCGTGGCGGAGGCGTATCGTGTGTGCCCTACACACGCCTGCCAACTTACCGAAGCGGGATAAAACCCGACCCCACCAGGCGAGGCCGCGGTGGCGGCCAAAGTCCGCCGGCAACCCTGGGGTTATCCTTTCGAGGGCTTACCCGGGGTGCCCGGCAACGGACACTTGGGGAGGACACCGTGCGGTTTTAGTCGAGACACGACATAACCACCCCCGCTGGCCGGCGTAAAAGTGAGTGAGAGTGTAAATCGATCACACGACTTCTGACTTAGCACATTCGAACACTCTACCGCTTCGCAACAAGCAACATACAAGTGCTAAATGGGTGTGGAGTGTATTTATTAGTAAGGCTCTCACTTTAGGAAAGCTATTTTAAAAATATTTAAAGGTCACGACAGTATATCCCTTCCGTCACCTTTTAATAAAGTCTTTCATAGACCTTTTACCCCGTAATCGATATTGTGTTTACAGTTCATATTTTAAGTACACTTTGATTGGTTTAATATTTTATGACTTTATATAATAACTAGCTGTTGCAACAGGTAAATAATAATTACTAGAAATCGTACAATAAAATGGGAATAATTGTATTTTGTTGCATCTTGACTTCGGGAAAATAATCTTCATTTAATTTAACGGGAATTAACGCAATCATATATAGGTATATACATACCTTCTTAATATCACTTGAATCCGTGCCATAAAATATAGTTGAATAGGTACAAGACGATCTTTTGAAATCGTAGAGTGCAGTAAAAAATAAATTCGAAATGAAAAGGATTGAACTGATGAAACTACATTCACAGGTTGCCCACAAACTTCAAACACGCTTACATAAGAATTCAAGCTACTTTTCTTTTATAGTTTTAATAAGAGACGAAAACATGAGACTCTTTGAGATGATACTAAAAATAATTATAAGGCTAGCAGTGTAATAGTGTTAGAAACCTTCAGCTACTATAAAATCTCTTTTGAGACTTGAATCTTCAATATCATCATCAATTAAACATGGTTCCCGGTTGCATCCGAGGCTTTCGCCTCGGAGCCTGAAATCCGCTGACTCTTTCTCAGATTTGGGTAATGCCACTTTTGCAGGAGCAACTACCGTCACACCTTCGAACCCCAGGAGGATTGCCTAAGCAAAAGCCTCATCCGTCAATTACCACTGGCTTGTAGTTGAGGTTGGCATGGCCCGAGGGTCTTTGTTTAGCCCCATTCACCCTAATGGATTCGGATCTACAACATACACAAAATACTTGAAGTGTGTGCATTTCAACTTGTTCAAATTTGTCTATCTCTCTTTAATATCAATAGCAACTTGTATATATATTAGTAGCAGCCCACTTTGTACTCGTGTGTATAATTATGTAACTTTACCCGTTCCACGCGTTGCCTACTGAATGCTTATTTAAACTACTCGACGGTAATTGCTAACTTAGAACTACTGTGTATGAAGTGACTCTGTTTGTAAAGCACACCATTATAATGTATTGGACAAACTCATGTTGATGTTGTTTGCCGAAGTTTTATTTCAACTATATAAATCTTAAGGCTTTCATGGCCGGCGTTGCATGTAGAATATACTGCTTCCGGGCTGTTTGGCCGTGGTCCATCGGAAACTTGTATTCTTGATTACCATCCTCCTGGGTGTGTTCTGCAACCGCTACTGCATACCATCAAATTTCAGAACACGAAGGTTCTAGCCACCACTTCACAATTCTTCCCAATAATTTTAATAGAAAAAACGAAGGTTTTCATCTCCAAAAAGATTGGTATCCAGCACTGAGAGCCGCGCGTCATCACAATTCAAACATGACGAAGCCACCACCATCCCCGGTATCCCCCTTGCTTAGCCTCGACCAATCAGTATCGAGCGCATCTGTTGCGCAGCTCTCAACCAATCAGGAGCGATCACGTTGTTTGCCCCCTCCCATTGCGCCTATAAATACGCCAGTGACTCTGGCCTTTACATCAGTCGCACCGAGTTCGCCGCCGAGGAAGGTTCTCCGCACTCGACGGTACCACTGAAGATGTCGACCGGCGATCGACGAAACGTCTGGAATACAAGTTTCCGATGGACCACGGCCAAACAGCCCGGAAGCAGTATATTCTACATTTTATTTCAACGTTCAAAAATATTGTCCTTATTTAATGTGTGTTGATTATTTTTCTTGTTAATACTACTAATAATAGATTTGTGTTAGTTGTGATATTTTGAGATCATAACAAAAACAAGTAAACTCGTGCGTGCCAATTTTTCCCATGGATTCTCCAAAATTCTTATAAACATGTCCTCACATGTTTATAAGAATTTTGGATGAGATGTCTCTGCTTACCCCGAAAGGTGAAAAGTATGCAGACAAAATGTATGTGTGAATATGTATTGTATTATGTAATTATTAGATATACCTTAATATGTACAAATTATTACAAGAAACATCACATTAAAAAATCACAGCTTGTCAGGACCAGCTATTTCATAAAGACACGGTATGTTTTTGAAGTTTCATTTCGTAATATGCAACAAATGATAACTACTGTTGTTGGAAACCATTTCTAGATGTTTTATTTCATTGCACTGAACAAATGTCACAATTTATAAATGTCCGTTACAATCAGTAAACCCGCGCACTCGTGCCCTGGAACGAGATAGTGCCAAGGCATACAATACTCAAACCTGCTATTTATAAAGTTTTATTTCGAATGCATACTGCAGACAATATAATATCTGTATTTTAGTCTGCGTTGTACGATTGTAGAAATTAGTTTTCTTGTGTTCTTCGTTAAATGGTACATCAGTAAATAAATAACAATTGCATAGTTAAAAGTAGGTCAAAGTAGGTAGACCATTTAAATATTCCGTTCATAGTGTGAACGGATGTTGTCAACTAAAAACTAATAACTGGTTTCTGAATTGAAAAATTGCAGTTGAGTCTCAAAAACGCTTTACAGACAGTAATTAGGCGTTAACGAGTTCAGAAACAGGCCATTAGTTTCATAGATAGTAGAGACATGGTTTGAGCGACACAAAGATGATAAAGGAAATGTAGTTCAACCGGAAAAGACCACCCAATCACTTAATATTGTGGTAACTTTGTAAAATATTGCTGTCCATTTGATTTATGGAAATATCGGAGGCTTGATTATTAAAGTTACTCAAAATCTTTATACAGCTTCTGAAGTACCAGGTTACATTGGTCGTGGTCACAGGCTGTGACCACAGCCAGAATAACCTCGTCGAAACCTATATCATTATCGTGCCAATTTCTATTAACAGTATTTTATATCGTGAATTGCGGAAGTTTAAAAGTTAGTACAACTTCTGAAGGCTTCTTGCTGTGTCTGGACTGCGATTATAACACACTAACTAATCTTGCCTGAAAACTCCGTAAAGTTAAAAACAGGAAGGAATATTGGTCAGATTTTGATGATTAACATAAATAATGACGTTTTCTATGTATTATATTTATGATACCTATCCTATATGAAAAATATACGAAGTGACAATCGTGGTACTAATATTTCGTGATACCTTTTAGATAGTGAAATTACTGTAATGCATTTGCATAATATTTTTATTACAGACTACAATCCGCCCTCTCTTCGCTTCTTTAACTCAAGCTATATTATATATAGCCCATGTCCATCAGGGATAATGTACCTTTCCAAAGGTGAAATAATTTTTCCATTAAGTGCAGTGGTTCCGAAGATTACCCTCAACTACTATAAGCAAACTCACAAAATTCAGCCTTTCTCTTTATAATATTAGTTAGTATAGATATAATTTATTCGCTATTGTATGAAAACAATGCTGAACTGATACCACACCAAATACTGATACCAAAAAAATACAAAAGCGAACAGTCCAACATAATAAAAAAATTGCTCTGAAACATTGTTCGTTATTATCGGCTAACGAATGCGAAAATTTTAATCCATACTAAGATTATTGAATATCAATTTGAAACCATTTAAAAGTATTTTTATTGATATTTAATCACAGTTTTACATGAGTGCTATCAGATCAAAAGTTGGAGTTAAAAATGAAAGTTTGGATGTACGGATGTCTGTTACTCTTTCACGCAAAAACGGCTAACGGATCTAGCTAAAATTTCGTACAGGAATAGATTATAGTCTGGAATAACACATAGGCAACAATTATTATTCCTGAAATATGTTCCCATGGGTTGCGAGAACGGGATACGAATTCCGCGCCGGCAAAGCCACTGGTAATGCCTAGTAGTTTCATCTTTTAACTAGTGTTGTGAGAAACCAATGCGAATAAGGTTAAGGTACTTTTGTATCTGCAAGCCCGACATAACCGCCCCCGCTGGCCGGCGGGGGGGTATCCGAAGGGATTTCCGCACGATAAAAAAAAAAAAAAAGGTACTTTTGTATCTTAACCTTATTCGCATTGGTTTCTCAGACTGATGATATAATTTTAACTTGTTCTTGTTTTAATGAAAAACGCTGTCGTTTTGGCTCCTCGTACCTTTTTTTTTGTGCGGAAATCCCTTCGGATACCCCCCCGCCGGCTAGCGGGGGCGGTTATGTCGGGCTTGAACCTACTAAAACTGCACGCCGTCTCGGGTCTACAGTCTCCGGGGTGTAAGTACCTGCATAATTTGTGGCTAACATCAAATCATGCGTGAGCTATTTTTTTAGGAAATATTAATAACCGTGTTGGAACAGTATTGAGGCACTTGTGGCTAAGTGGTAACCGAGTAGATTAACACATTGTATAGTTAAGCAACACTATCCAAGGCAATTTTATGATAGGTGACCATCCTTAACACAGTGAGACCGGTCTGTGCCTCGGAGAGCACGTTAAACCCTCGGTCCCAGTTGCCATATAACCATCATTGCAAGTTAAAATAATTAATCACTTGTACATTTCCACAATATTTACTAAATTAAACGTGACCGGTTGATTCTCGACCTTGGAGAATTCTGTAAGGCGAACCGGTGCCATCAATCAACAGTATAAATAATCTGTAGCAGTCATTACAGGTAGTTGGAGTCCTAAAAAGTTTGACAACTGCTCTAACTAAAGAACTTCGCCAATGGGTTGTGAAGGTCAGATGGCTTCCGCTTCACGGAAAATATCAAAGGTTCAGGCACTTCGTAGTTAGATCGAAAAAGCAACCTCAACTAACTTGAAAAAGGGCTCGAAGGATGATGATTGGAATAGTATTGACGTTTAAGCGACGGCCAATGTTACCTGGTCGAAACGTCAGGTAATTCGAAGGTATGTATATATCTGTATGATCGTGACAATTTTCATTATTGTACACATCCCATATTTATTTTGGGTCATTATAACATGTATACCTTTTCCAATCATCTCTGTTTGCAGTTATCTCAACGCTCACTTCCTTCCCAGCCATATCACTTTTCACAGTACATCCATCTTCTCTTAAGCCTTCCTCTCCCCTAATAACCGACCACTTCTATACTTAATTTCTTCCTTATGATAAGTTAATAAGGTTAGTGGCTTCTAATTTTATACAGATTGTTAAACCACCATTAAGAAACAAACAACAATTTGATTAAAATATATCGTTACGACTTTTTAGTATTAACTACTACTACTAGTAACATAGTTCCTATGGATATAGGGTATTCTCATTAAATACCTCCAACTTAACAAATGATTGTTTGTGGAGTGGCTTCATACCGGTAGCGTGCTAATGTAGGTGTGCACAAGCAACGTCTAGATTGCAAATCTAACAGTAAAGGTATCTCATATCTTACTCCACAGTTTTATGATTATTGTATTATGTCACTTCATTGTAAATCGATTGTTTTTCTATTTATTAGGAAAGGTTTCATATGAATAAAACTACCTTTTGTTTCCATGCGGAAATCCCCTTGGATACCGTCCCGCCGGCCAGCGGGGGAGGTTATGTCGGCCTCTCGGGATGCCAGATGCCAGGGTGTAAGATGGCACATAAGGCATTTCCCTCGCACCCTGACTGCGCTTGTTCGCCCAAGTCGTTCCTTCCACTTCACCAGTACGGCCTGGCGGAGCTAGGACTGAACTGCCTCGATTTCTCGAGGCTCAGGGTCCAGTCCCTGCTCCCGCACCTTCTTATACTGATATAGTTGCGATAGGGTTCTCGCCTTTGGAGCCTGGGCCCATGCTGGAGTTCTGAAAAGGAGACTCGCAGCCTCGAAGTTGATTGTGCGGTACCCCAGTTTGGAGACGGTGTGACTGGCGCGTCGCTCGCAGGGACGGATACGTCAAACCCAATGTATCGGTGATCCGAACTTGTCTCCTCTTCCAGAACGACGCAACAGCTCTGAACACGGCATACAGTGAGGGGCAGGCAAACGAGATGTCCCCGATGAAGCTGCCCCTCGAAGTCACGAACGTGGCCTCGGCTTCCCGATTTAGGAAATCTAGGCCAAGTCTTTCGGCTCAGATCTACAAGCTGTGTCTCAGTTTGGGGACTGCCGGCGGCATCACTCGCGCCGGCTGCGCTAGTTGCACCCACTGCACTATTTGCGCCGGTTGCACAGAGCTCTCCACCACCCTCTTCAGCTCGTATAGAGCTGCAGCGAACCGAGCCGTCTCCCGACGGGATTCAGTCAGTTGCGCGGTTTTCGAACACTGTTTAGCATTTCCTCCAGCTAAGGGTTCGGAGACCCAGAGGACTGGGCTATCCTGGTCCAAGTATCCAGGAGGCCGTCCCGGTGAGGGTATGATTCTCATCCGGCACCCCTCTTTATGCGCTATTTACACTTTTAAGCAGCATTACGGGTCTCTGCTCGGCCTGCTCCTCTCGCTGGCGGTACTGATAAAACTACCTAGTTGTTAATTGTTGCATGTTGGTATGTGTAAGTGCATCCTTATACCCTATATTGCAAACAATTGTAAGTGAAGTACATACAATTGGCGGATTTGCATCCAATTATAGATGTAATGTTAGTGTATACACAATTCATATTTCCTTATGAAGTTGCCATTAAGTTACAAGTTTTTGAATACAGAGTACCTTATAAATAATATTTAACTGTTTTGCGGGAGCAATACGGTGAATAAAAATACCTTAAATTGTACTTTATCCAATTCTCACACACGAATTCACAAAATGCCTAGCAAATTTGAAACATCACCTAGTGAAAGAAAGATTTCGTAGCACTTTTCCAAAGCATATGGACCCGTTATTGACGGATGAATGGTTTAGGCGTATTGCCCCTAGAATAAGACTGAGCCTTGGGCTAACAATCTAAGACCATCATTACATGTCTTATCGCAGCTAACAATAAAATTTGTTAAACATTTGAATACTTATACTAACAAAATGATTTTAAACCTTTAATACCGTAAAAGTGTTTAATCGGCAGCTATTTCAATTTTAAAACATTATTTAAGACGTCTATGCCCAGCAGAGACAGGACAAACTAAAAAAATAAACTCCGTATATACTAACATCAAATATTTTTAATTAAGTGAGTACTCCTTGGAAGACGTATTAGGTAGGTACATTTACAGTGTTCAAAATAAGAAGCATGGATAAAGAAAAGAAATGAAAAATGTAGTTCATTACTCAAAGTAGGCAACCTTTAACGAAATGATATTTGCAGAGTATTCTGAGTCCACCTCTTTAATTTTTTATGACTTTTTTAGTACAGAAATGTGAGCAGTTCTGGTTCATAATTATAGCTTTTATTAGTAACTTGACAGGGCTACTCATTGCATCGTTCAGCGTTTTCACATAACACATCTTTGATATTTTATATTTGTCTCCGCCTATACTCTGTTTGTGGTATTTTTTGCGGAAGTCACCCCGGTTACCCTGCCGGGCACCGGGGGTGGTTATGTCAGACTCGAACTAACCAAAACCTTACGCCGTCTCGGGTTTTTAATACCGAGGTGCAAGGAGGAAGGAACATAACTTGATTCTAAGGCGGAAAGAAGTTTGCCGTGTCAGGTAGTATTTAAAAAAAAATGTTTTTGTAATAATTATAAGTAGTGCAATATTTTAACAACTATTTTAGTAGTTAATTTGATTAATACGCTACTGTAGTGAAATGAGATGGCATACATGTTCACTTTACAACGGCTACTGTGAGTATAAATCTTAATTTCTAGTAACTCTATACTAGAAATTAACAGTTATTACTGCTTAAAGTTTAAGTTGATAAATACAAAATGATTATTTTGGGAAATGGGAATTAGAGAACGCATTAGGTGTATGAGCCATACTAAAATGGGCCCAAGCCAATGTCACCTGAAAGTCAGTAAAGCAGCAGGCTTTCCCTCCAGGGTTAGCGGTCAGACGGTCGCTTCCGTAAAAGTCAAAATATACTACTTCATGGGAAGAAGGGGTAGGAGACCAGATCCCAGGCTCCAAGGTACATTAAGTGCAATCGAGATTGGCACTCGGTTGAAAAAGAAAAAAGGAATTAGAGCATACAATGATTCTGTTTTTATACACCACCATCACGCTAGTAGATTATAAAATAATAACAATCATGGTTGACATTTCTGTACCACACAAAATACGACTTCATAAAATATGAAAAACTACCTGGTCGGTTTACGATGTGATCCCGCTCCGATATTTCAATCCACTTCGACCGTGCACGTGGCATAATGAACTCAAGTCCATATAAAACATGGATGAAATTGGATTGATTCGATTCAAATATCAATCGCATCAGTCGGTCATTCATTCATGTAAAATATTAGGGATGTCGCTTTAAACTTGCCATCAAAATCAATCAGTGGTGGATTAGTTTAAATTTGAAACAGTCCACAACTTAATTTATCCCATCGTATTTCTGATATTTTAAAAGATTAAGGAGAGTTTCATTGTTTTCTCAATTTAAAATTATTGATGCATTGTTCCAGGTGGAGTAAAACACCTGGGCTTATAAACTTTTTTTAAATATTTAATACATTTTTTAGAGAACTCCTCTCAAATATAATTTTAACCAATCTATCTTTCTTAGTAGGTACCACTTCGCATGTAAAGGTGTATACTTAGCTCCTTGGCTGTGTGTCCATGGAACTCATATGGATAAGTTCAAGATTTTACCTACATAATCGCCTAGTGCAGTCGCAAACGATTTAGTCAAATCTTTCAATACAGAGAAAAAGATTTCACCAAAAAACATTAAACATAAAACTGTAATAATTAGTATTAAAACCTTAAAGGATACTTTAGCTAAGAACTGATTAAGTAGATACCAAAATCTCGTAATGTGAAACTGATGATAATTACGCAACAATAATGTCAAATATGCACGTCGCACACAACAAATGGTAAAAATGCCCAGCTTGAATACATGATTCAAGCGACATATGACAGTAAATACCGATGGTAAACATTCTATGAACAAAAAGTTTGCAGCAACCCTGACGTGTAACATATATGTGTTTCACGGAAGTCCCTATCTCCTCAAGATCCGGCTAGCGACGGCTCGGTAAATCAATCTACCATTTCTGTCTGCCATCTCATATTTCATATTTACCTCGACATTAGTGTAAATGTGTATTTGTGGGGGGAAGTAACGCAATCTGAAGGAGCATCTACAGTATCTACCCCCTTGTTTCTTCGTTCATGATATTTCTTTTCTTTTATTTATTCATGAGTGATTCATTTACTGTAGATTGTTTTTTTTTTGTTATCATTACTTAGATAGCTTGAATTTGAGCAGTTTTGCGTTTTGTTGTTGTATGTATACCTCAGTGATATACATCAATCCCTTCCTATCACATTGAGATAAATACGTGATTTTATGTATGTATGTATAAAGGTGAAAACCACTAATACATTTTTTTAACACTTCAGTTAGATTACATTATCATACTCGTAAAACACATAAGGTGGTTTTTGATATAACATAATCCCACCAAAAATATTTTCATGTAAAATAACGCTAACACGAGTACATATTGCATGCACTATAAAAAGTTATCAGATCCCACGGAGAGCCAATTCTAACTCTAAACATCCTAACCTAACACTTTCTTAAGAGTTAGAGAGCTAGGAAGCTCATCTATTCTTCGACCTTAGTCATAATATGTCGGTGGCGAGCGGTGCGGTGGGAACGGAGATGAGGGCACGTCAGGCGCTGGAGTCGGTTGGTTAGTGCTGATAATCACTAGGTGATGGTAAGCAGGTGAGGTTGGCTTAACTTGAGTGTTATTATTATCACCATCTTAGCGCTGTGTCCCGATTGCATCCTAGGCCTCCACCTAGGGGCTCGAGGTGGCTTTTCGGCTCACTCCTCCTCACTAAACACGATCTTGTGCATCCAGGAGAATCCAAATAATAGGAGGGTGTACCCATTACTTTTGCATTAATAATATTATGTATAAATTGAAAGTATCTATTTATTCTGGATATGGAGGGGTATAACGAACTGGGAGTCAGGAGGGATCTCGCACACACTTCGTATTTATATAGAATATTTAGAGAGAGGATACATAATGCGGATATCCTATGGCTTATAGGTTTCTGTGTTCCGGGCGAGTACGTGTGGCTGCGACGACAGCCGTGGCTGCTGGTGGTGCCAAGGGCCCGGACAACTGTGACACAGGCATTCCGCACGCTCAACCTTATTGCTAGGGAGACCGACCTATTCTGTTTTACTCTGAGTGAATTCACAAAGAAGGCTTTATATGTAATTTGTTACTCTTAGAATTTAGATAAGTAGTATTGGATTTTTTAAATGGACACTATCGAATTGGGGTTCATCCTGTAAAGGTAGTAAGTGTGAAATAAATAAACAAATTTATGTATAAATGTATATCAATGTTATAAACTGAAACTGCAGCAAACTGATGATCGAATAACTGCTTCATTTTTTATAAACCACTTGTGCGATTTATTATAACGACTAACATAATCTTTACATGCCGATTCACCACAATGGAATTCGTGACAACCCTTAGTCCATATAGATGTAGTGACGTTTCTGCCCATGTACAAGATCTGGTGTCGGAATCACATAAATTTGTCAACGTGTGATTGATGTCTTGGGTTCGGTGAGGCTTATCTCCCGGCGCAGGTTTCGTCCGGTCACTATACACAGTCCAACAATTGATTGATTATTTGCGAAACAATAAATACGAATAATTTCTTATCTAATCAAATGTATCTTTATCTATTTGTAATAATCTTACTAATGTGATAAATGTGCAAGTTTGTGAGTATAGATGGAGTTATATGTAATTTTTTTGTTGCACTTTCACACAAAAAAGGCTGAACTGATCCGAATCAAACCTGGCCTAAATAGGTTTTATTATTCCGGGATAGCTTCCTGAGGGTCACGGTAACGGGATCAGTATTTTATGCGGGCGGAGATGTGTTACGAGGACTTTTCAGGAATTGCCTTGTTGGTCCCATAGATAATGAATTAGTGATTATGTTTGTGTGCAATAGTGAAATTTTGAGTTCGATTTCCACATTAATAAATTTGGTTAACTTTTCCCACAGGAATTTAGTGTTGTAATGAATGCATGGGCAATACTGCGACTGATTCCTCGATCTTTTAACTAATATATGTAAGAAATCGCAGCTAATAAATGTTTATGATTAACAGGGTACGTCTTTTTCATTATGAAACCCACCAAGGATGAATTATAAAAACTTTTTTCAAACAGAAACGGAAAATTGGAGAAAGACTACCTTTTAAGAAATTAATGAAATCATTTTTCCCTTTCTAAAATAAGAATAGACGAAAAAATTTATTGCCAAAATAGGACAAAAAATTTCTCCTAGTATAAGAAATATTGAGTGTAATATCATTCCAAAAATAAGAGGTATGAATTCATTTCAAACTAGCTGTTGTCCGCGGCTCCAAGCATGTGAAATTCTAAACCTATCCAGTGAAAAAGTCAGCCTACGTGTTATTCCAGACTAAAGTCTATCCCTATATCAAATTTCAGCCAGGTCCGTTCAACCGATTTTTTCTTTATATTTTTAGGTCACGTCAATTTGACTTAAGCTCGCCTGATGGTAAGCTAAAGGTAAAGTCTCAGGAAAGAGGGTCACCATTACATACACGTACCATGTTAACAATGGTGGCACTCACCGCGTGACACCCACCGGGTTTTTCGTAATCGTGCACGGTGGTACCCACCCGGCCGAATTTTGTGACTAATTTGTGTCATCAAATTTCTACCACCAGTTTGAGCGTGATGGAGTGAAAAACATCCAAACATCTTGATAAACTTTCAATTTTAGTAGAAAAATTAAAAATTTAAAAATCCTCGACATAGCTAAGAACACTCCCGACTATATCACCTTTCAAACAAAAAAAAAAACAAAATCAAAATAGGTTCATGTTATGCTCCCGTTCGGGAGCTACAATGCCACAGACAGATACTCACACAGACACGTCAAACTTATAACGCCCCGACATTTTAAGTTGGGGTTAAAACAGGTTTCTGCAGTAAATAGACGTCACATCTCAGCAACCGTTAACTTATTAGACCAACATTCTTAATTTAACGGTATCATCATCATCCGAGTGCCAGTCTCGGCTGCATGCACACCACACCTACTACTCCTCTTTTCCTTATGGATTGGTTTATCTTGATTTTTACTGGAGGTCCTCAACCCCGAGAGGGAAGCCTGCGCCAGGACCTCATACATCAGTCAATAGCTTGCAGATGAGGTTGACTTGGGCTCCGAAAATATTGATGGGGCCCAATACCATCATTGCAACGTGTATTATATTAATATATGTTGTAAGCAATCAGTGTAACGCTTTCAATTAATATCACGCTAGTAGAATATTAATTGCTAATACTGCAGCAAATATTGTGTTTGCTTAACGTGATTAGTTCAACAATTATAATCAATATCAAACAGGAATTGCCCGTAGCATCAAGCTACGTGCAAGTCTACGACGTAGCTTCTCGTAGCTTATTACGTGGAATGTTATGAAAATAGCGAGATAGTAAGAAATTATTTCACTATGCAAAATTTATGGGCCCAGTTTTAGTTTAAATTTAAATATGTTTATATTTAAGTTCTTTTTATTAGTTTTCAGTTATTGTTAATTGATCCAATTTGTTATTCTGTTATAGTTTTAAAATTCTTGTTGATAATCATTACACATTAATAATCAATATGAAGATTACAAAATAATTATTCATCAATATTATTTATTTCGATGTAAACATTGTTAAAAATTTGTAAATTTCTGAAGGCAAATGTACATATTATATTTCTGTATAAACTAACTGTTAAATCTAACTTTTAATAGTTATATTACAAGAAAATGATTTCACACATTTTTTTCCCTCGTAAAGTCTACTTAAATAAATATTTGAAACTCACATAAAACGAAGATATAACTTTAGTTTGCAGCAATCTTTAAGATCATAATAAAATTATTGAGATCTTATTCGCCCGTTTAATTGGTCAAAACTCATTTGAAAACTATCTTAATTATATGGAAAAATCAAATAAGTGCTAGAATGCGGATAAAAATACGTTTTTTTGTAAATCAATACATATATTACACATTGAAATACCCAGACCAATGCAAATATACAAATTTGAGAATCGAACTCGCGACCTCTGACTTTACAGTCGAACGCTCTGCCGTTATCACACAGAATTTGTCATATTATATGATACACACATATTATACATATGATTATCATTATATTTTACAGCTATTCATACCTGTATATAGGTTTTCCGCCGCTTGCTTTCCCCGCTCTGAACCAGAGTACCATATAAACTCTGTCCTCGTTGGTATCAGGTGTGACGTCACATGGTAGGGATGCCGTGCGCCCCAACACTGCGTCCACATCCACAGTCGACACTAAAACAATAGAAAAAATCTATTAATTTGTTAGAAAATTGCTGGATGCTAACATAGCATTATGATACAATAACATCCAATAGGCTTGTATACAAAACATTCGATTTTCAAATTTTGCATGGTAACTTTTATTCACGTTTTAAGGGCTCCGTAGCCAACACGGAATCCTTACAGCTTTGATATGTTCATCCTTCCGTTAGTAGCTTAGATCCGAGACCCTTCGTTCTAGAAAGCTGTTATTTAGGTAGGGATAAATAGGATTTGTATCAGGATTTGATTGGATATGTGTAGGGATTGTCAGCGTGATTACATGTTATTCACGTTTTAGAATAAAATCCTAAAAAAGCTTTTCCATATCAATACTAGCAGACCGACAGATGTTGTCCTGGTCATCTCAAAAAAGTACGTCACAGACTGTTTGAAAAAATTGTAGAAACTAATTGCCACGCCACACACCGGCTCCAAATTATAAACTGTAACCAAGATAAAAAATGCATTTTCCTCCTCCCTCTTTGAAGTTCATAATCATAATACAATTAAAGTAATCATTCATAATAGCACTAACTGTCTTCTATTTTGAGACAGGCGAATACCGTCATTGTCTCAGAGACGCCTCACAAAGACCAATCACAGCTCATTGGCTTCGTCCGCGCCAAAGTGCTCTCAGTTAAACTTTAATTAATTTAAGTCTGTCTATTACATAGGGTCGAAAATTACTGCTTTTAGGTTCTGTGCTTCATTATTTCTTTCATTATCCCTTCACCCGTCATAGTGTCTATACCTAGTCACACCCTCGCATATAGTGCGCACGTTATTACACGATATAATACAGTCTTAAGCCTCTCTACAGCCCTCACTAGTCGGCCTTTCTCTGCCATAATTATACTATAAGCGCTGTAAATTACATCAAGAATTTTCGCATAGTACATAGTTCGTCTTCCGTTTGGTTAATTTCATGTAATGTGCGAGATTGTTCCCTTCTATATCGTACGCTGCGACGACGTATTCAAATGTAAATCCTTTTTTTAAAAAATCATAATATTATTCTCATTTTGTTCATATCCATAAGAAGTGAGAGAGATACGTGTCGTTTGTTAGGCAATATCAACAAAATTGTGCTCGTACACGTTCGTTGCTATTCAACCGTGATACTTATTAGATTAAAATGCATGCATACTTCTGTTGAGTACAGCAGATGAAAGCTAATTTCAGTACCCCAAATCTGTGACAGCAAACATTCAGAGCCTGCTCAGAATGGCGGCTAACAAGCCTTGCCTTCATACAGCCCGAACAGAAAGAATCCCTAAGTGAATATCACTGTTATTCTGTACTTGCATCGTTACGATTCTCGGCATCACTTTCTCAGGGCGATAAAGAGACCGTGAATATAAATAGACGCAATATTAAAACGCTTCGTTTCCGCCGCATGAAATAATCTTCTTTTCTTTAAGAAAAAAACTGTCACCGTGTTGGGGGCAAGTAATATACACCATCAGTCATACTTAGAAGGAATTTTCAATTTACTCAGTGTGAAGACTACCTTAATAAAGACGGATTACTTGGTCTCGTGGTACCCGTTGGGTATCAATTTGTTTGAGGACTCTAGAGGTATTGTGCGTCCAATATTTTGTTGTGTAACTTTTTTACTATCTGGACAAATTACGTACAATAAACCTCACTACCCAGGAAACTAACCTTGGAACTCTGTTGCTATTTATAATGTCTATGCCAAAACTGTAATACCTTCTTTTATCAAACGATCTTTACAACATACCTACTTCCTACATTTTAGTTTATCGTTACCTAAGTAATTTTTAGGGTTCCGTAGCCAAATGGCAAAAAACGGAACCCTTATAGATTCGTCATGTCTGTATGTCTGTCTGCCCGTATGACACAGCCAGTTTTTTTCCGAAACTATAAGAACTATACTGTTGAAACTTGGTAAGTAGATGTATTCTGTGAACCGTTGTAAAATTTCCAAACAAAAATAGATAAAAAACAATAAATTTTGGGGGTTACTTAGAACTGAAACTCAAAAAATTATTTTCATCATACCCATACGTGTGGCTAGGTCTATGGATAGGTCTTCAAAAATGATATTGAGGTTTATAGTATCATTTTTTTCTAAACTGAATAGTTTGCGCGAGAGACACTTCCAAAGTAGTGTAACTTCTAAAATAAGAGATTGATAAACTAAACAAAATATATGATGTACATTACCATGTAAACTTCCACCGAAAATTGGTTTGGACGAGATCTAGCCAGTTAGTTTTATTTTTAATACGTTATAAATCGTAAACTGCAATTTACCTTGCATTCAATCAACTCAAAGATAAAAATTTAACTCGCTGCTACGGAACCCTTCATGGACGAGTCCAACTCGCACATAGCCGGTTTTTTTTTGAAGAACTGGTCTATAAAACTGGTATTTGGGGCTTTTTATTCTAGCTAGCTTTATTCCCCGACCCACCTACGAACGCTCTTATTAAAAATATCTCATCTACAGACTCCCGGGACCACCACTATTGCAATTTAGTAGAAACTTAAAGATATGAAATATATTAACTAAATTAATTTATAAAAATGAAAGAGTCATGAATGAAAAAGCAGACATAGAATGAGCTAATGAAGTCCATTGGGATTTTAGTTTAAGATAAAACAAAAGAAAATCCAAACACTTTGTACAGACAGCAGCACGAAACTCGACGCCCGGGCACATTAAGATAAGAACGAAGAAATGTAATTCCAAATCGGTCCTCTCCCTTCATTTCGATGTCACCGCTGTGTTTGAGTTAGAATAATTTCACAATAAAGCTGTTCTGACAAAGCCTCAAATTTCGACGTTGAATGTCACGCATAATGTATCGGAAATATAAATTATATTAGATTGGGGGTTTGCTAGTGTAATAGGTGGCTATAACGCGCCCGCAAAGATTGTGTCGTGTTGGAGGGCACTAAAGAATTGCGGCAGTCATTATTGCGGTGCCGAATATGGTCAGATGAGTGGTGGCGGCATGTCACGGCACGCGATCACCGCACGTGTGACTATACACGATTCGTCCACTCTTGATACTTTACTCGAAGCGACTTGAACATTTGTAATAGAAAGAAAGAAAAAAAAAAGTATTTAATCTGTTAAACACCACAGTTATGTTTACATTGTTTTTTCTGCCAAACTGCAGGGCAGTTTGTTGGCAGACTTTAGCTCCCATACAGTAAGTAGTTCTGTAGGGTTATGTTATACATACACAATACTACTGTAATACTATATCAAGACCAAGACCATCTTAGTCTTGATATTTTTTTTAGAATTAGATTGAATAAGATTTACTAAGAAACAATATATCTAAAATAATATATAAATATATAAGTATAAATATAAGTAATTCCTTAGATTGTGATATTCGTATAAATTACAAATTACTTACACACATACATATTCCCAAAGCTAACACTGACAACAAAAACAAAACCAAATCATACACAAAGAAATAGAAAACCTATCAATTTTATTTCAAGATACTAACCTCCCAGTTTCGAGGTATAGTAAAATCTAACAACCTCCTCGAGTACACTAAAAGACGCTAAACTCTGTAAAAGGAAGCTAAGAAAAGCTCTTACGTCTCCGTTTTCTCAATATATCATGTTTTTTCGCAGACGCTGAAGATATACGAGCGGCGGTTTCGCGCGTGACAGGCTTCCGGGGGTAATATTAATAAAATTATTGTTGAGACACGTCGCGAGCCTCGGGCCTGACCTACTCGTCTCACGCGCCAACTACTCCGTACAAACTATTTGTATAATGTAGCTGCAAGTAATTGTGTAGGAACTTGCACAAAATTCATGTCAATATATTGAATTCACATAATTATAATATTCTAGGACATTCAAATCTGTACTATATAGATCCAAGGTACGAATGAATAGCTTGACTGGATAGTATTATGGGCTTCAGAATCCATTGTATGTAGCCGGAGGTCGCGGGTTCGATTAACGCTTAGTGCATATATTTGTATGCATGAATGTATATAATAGGTCTTTACCTATGAAATTGCCGAAATTTTCTTACAAATTCATGTGTTCGTTATTCCTGTAATTTAATAGCTATTTCCATTATTAATATTTTGTTTGAAAGTTGATTTCAAGATTTAACAACTCTGTATTAAATTTTATTTTTATTGGCCGCTTGATAAATTAATTCGATCTTCAAAAACAGTACTTCCTAAATGCTATCCATTTTGATGATAAATTTCGTATTACTTAACAGCTGTCACTTTTCAAAATATAATAAAAGTTGCTGTTTGTTAGCTTAATGTTGTCTCACTCATACACAAAAAAAATCATAAAATTTGGATTTGTCATTCCTAAAAAAAATGTACAAATGTTAGTACTGAAAATTGGGTTTCCTCCAATTTCTTCAAGAAAAACGGCAATTTCATATGTAACGCCCAGCTGACCATTATACGTTACATATTATTGTATCAATGCTCCGTTGAGCATTTATACAACAATCTAGCAACGATTAATCTACTCATCGTGTCCTCCAGGAACCTAGTCTTCGGTACAATGAACGTAATATATTCCTAAATAGTTTCATGCAATTCCTGTGTCATCTGGTGTTTATTTCCGTGCCTTTGCGAAAATCTGGTATACACATTATTGGAATATAATAATAACTCACTTAGGACCAAAAATTTTTTTTTCATTTTTGTCTCCCGTTTTGCTAAGGAAGGAATTGGGTTTATTATATTTCAAACTCCTCTTATTTTCTTCATATTAATTTCATTGCGGGCTCAAATATATTTTAACTTTGCCTGGGACTTCCCAAGTGTCATTACTCGGTGTGTTCGTGGGTTACTCCTGTTGATCCTGGTGTACAGGAAAGGGTATATGGGAGGAATTAGTCCCATTAGCACACAGTACACATACTAAATATAATACCAATAAAATCTTACCTATGAGTAGTGCCTAAGCTTGATCGATGTAAACAATTTGTAGTCATATTACGTACCATGTAACTGCATTCGCAATGCAAGACCAAACACAAATGACTTCGTTTGCAGTACATCATCTCCTTAACGAGCTCTGGAGATCAGATCACATGCATACAGCAATATAATATTTGTAATATGAGGAACGTCTAAATGAATGTAGAGTACCTAGGTAATAAACATAACATAACTTCACGCCTACAGGCCCTTCGGGGATACATCCCCGAAGGGGTAGGCAGAGGTGTATTACACTCCCTCGATTCGCCAGTTATGTTAAGGTCCCAATGTAATATGGGGCGAGCCTATTGCCATCTAATGGGCACAATATTAAGCGAGCGATAATTACCATTTATTAATGCACACATAACTACGAAAAGTCAGAGGTGGGTGCCCGGGGCGACTGGGGATCGAACTCGAGACCTCGTCTCAGCAGTCCGTTACGTACGCCACTGGGCTATCGCCGCTTTTTTACCTAGGTAATTTAATTATGGATTCCACTATATCCTTGCGCAATTTCGAGAGCTATAAAATAAATACCTAATACGTTTCGAAAGAAACATTTAATGTCACTATTCAGCTCAATGAAACAATTTTATAAATGATAATTACGCTGAAAGCGCTGTGTAGAATGTCGTAGTATATTTATTTATTTATTATTTTACTGAAATTCTTTAGAATCCACCCTCATAGTAATGAGAGGCCCACGCGAAATTTTGATTCCCGGAATCAGACGTTATTGACCTTTGAAAGGTTACTGTTATAGTGACTTCCGTATTGATACTACTACTACTGCCAGTGGGGACGCCATTTGACCAGGCGGGTGATCATACATATTTGTATGGCAACCGGGACCGACATCTTAACGTGCTCTCCGAGGCACGACCAGACCAATGCAAATACTCATATTCATGCATACAAATATTTGCACTGAGCGGGGATCGAACCCGCGCCTCCTGCGTAGCCGCCGCGTTCAATACCGCCACGCCACGGAGGCTGTCCCGTATTGATACTAAGAAAGTTAAACATAATCACAGTAGTAAAATCATATGCGAGTCATCCTCCGAGCCTTTTCTCAACTCTGTTGGGGTTGACTTTCACTCTAACTACGAAAATTCAACTTCATTATTTTCCGTGAAGCGAATAATTTCTGTCGTCCACAACCCACTGGTGATCACTGATTATCGAACTTTTAAGGTCTTCAACTGCCCGTAAAGAACGTTACAGATGTTCAGGTGACAACCGGGATCGAGACTCTAACGTGCTCTGCGTGGCATGGGCTTCACTGTCTTAAGAATGTTCACCCACTCTAAGGCTATCTAGCTAGTGTCGTACAACATTGCAATGTGTTAACTAACTTGGTTACCACTTAGCCTCGAGATGGTCTACAACTGTGCGCAACTGTACACTGTTAACTTGCTAGTATGACGTGAACAAATAATTTGCACTTTCATTAACGAGCATGTGCTGGGCTTTTTTGAGTTTGAGTGTAGTAATGATTTATTACATAATGAGGTTTTATACTAGGACAAATTGCCTAAGTTTTCAAATTATGGTTTTTGACGTGTTACGTATAGCGTAATTTGAGCTACCTATTACTAATGCTAATGACTGTTGGCCTTGTTAACACTAAAAGGATTATCTATGACTAGCTATTACCCGCGGCTTCACCCGCGTGGAATTCTGATCTCGATTCTGCTACTCATGGGACCTTATTCCACCACCACAACCTATGAAAGATACATAATTCTATCCTACATCATTTTATCATGTCTCAAAGGGTATAGGCAGCGTTTTCGTTGTAAGCTCCCAGATGGCTTATTTTTTCCGATACATCCAACAAATATTATATTTTAGCCAACGTATACAAAAACTTGACAAATTCTATACTTAAACCTTCCTTGAGCACCACTCTATCCATTGGTGAAAACAACATGAAAATCTATGCAGTAGTTTTTGAGCTTATCGCGAACAACATAGACAGACAGACAAAAACGGCAGAGGATTTGATTTTAAAATACGAAGTGATATTAGTAGGAAGTTGGACAGTAGGAAGTAGAATTTCTATGTAGTGGTTTAATTATGGAAGTATACGCTCTTTAAATATTTGTTATTTAAGTAATAGGGAGTGATATAAAACATGAATGTATTAAACGTTGCATTGTAGTATGTTTTTACCTAGACCCAAACTAAATGTAACTTGTTTTATGGAACAAGACAACCTTACCTGCAAGTCGGTACATCCGCTGATAGACAGACAACTGTCGATCTCATAAAAGTTAAGATAAACCAAATCGAAAGAAGGAGACAGAGTAAGCGGACCTCCTTTTTCGAGTCTACAGGGGGATCTTGCGGTCCATGGGCGTATATGGGGAGAGACCCTGAAGGCCAAACATGTGCGGCTGCTGCGTGCTTTGCAGCGGGTGATGGCCAACAGGGTCATCAGGGGGTACCGCACGAGCTCCTTCGAGGCGGCGAGTCTCCTTGCCGGAACTCCACCATGGTACCTGGAGGCAAGAGCCCTCTCGCAACTATATTGGTGACGATAAGATTTATTAATTTATTTAGATACACCAACAGTCTCCAAAAATTTGTCTTAATAAAATACAGAGTAAACATTTTTTTATTTTTTTTTATTGGAAAATTCATGTGGCATTCGATAATATAGAAGTACAGCAACTTATAATAAATGTTCGGGAGAGCTCATAGAGTGACAGTGATGATTCATCAGGTTTTGATTAAAATAAATAAATAAAGAATAGATAAAATAGATATATAAGATAGATAGATATATAAAATAGATAATAAAGAATAGAGGCATAAATAGATAAAAAACAGAATATAATTACATCTTGTAATGAAATGTAATACTAGTTAATAAATTTGTACAAAATTATCCGGCAATAGTTTAGTTTCTTACATTTTGTAAAAAAATATTGTGTCTGTTATCGTGTAACGTTTATCGATAGCTCCATCCCTATCAGTTTCTCCGACTATGCTATGACCTTGTACGTGCGTAAGCGTCATATTTTTATTAAATAATGTATACATAATGTAGAAAAGGCGTTCGTTCAAGTTTCCACAGGAGCTGTCATCGAGAAAATAAATAAACGGAAATAGTATAGTTCTTAATATGTAGGTACAAAAATAAATAATAATAATATTATAATAATATTAATCCGTTATGCAATTGGGTCAAGGGCTTGATGCAGAAGGCAGTGCTCCTCGCCACGGCACGTATTGTGAGGAGATTCCTCTCTCTGGAGCCCTAACCACCGGTAGCTTGGTCCCTGTACCCGATGCCGGTGGGCCACTATTTTTTATATTTTAAATATATTTGTTTTTTTTTTGTATATAGAATGTATTTAAAAATATAATTTAGATGTATTTAAAATTTAATAAAGGAAATATTAATAATATTTCTTATATGTAAGAAGATGACATACACATAGACTTAAGATTCAAGTGGAAAGTGGACAAAGAAGAGACATAGATTATGTGAGCGACCTCGATACCCTTCTCTTGAAGACATTAAACGGGTCGTGAAAAATATCCAGCCGGTCGAATGTACTATTTAGAGCATTACATTTACAACATGCACGTGTCAGGGGCGAATTAAGATTCATGAGATAATGATTCATATTATGCTCGAACAATGCAAATACGCAATATATACATTACACAGGACAGAAGCGTTAAGTGTGTCCAGCCGAAAACTAATAAATAAACCGTGCTATATTAAATGTACGGGAACCGCCAAAGTAAAATTGTAAACGCATGGTGATAATTATTTATACCTTTTATTAATTTTTATATGTCATTTCATAGGTTAAGCGATGCAGATTACATAATATCAATTAAAAGATTTGTAATATCTTTAAAAATTACGAAATTATCGACTGATTTTATTTGCGTTTCCACCCTGTATATATCATCATTTCAAAATTCATTTAGTCCGAGATAAGATTTGACAAACTGAAACGTATAGATAAACATAATAATTATACGTATCACTGCCTACATTAAGTTCATAACTCTTGATGTACGATTTTTGATTAAATTTACTCACAGTTATCTGAATGATAAGGACTAAGTGGGACAGGTGAAGTTAAAGGAATGTGTGAAAGGAAAATATTTCAAATTAAATCGTACGCCAATTGAATTTGAAAAGAAAATTATAATGAACAACCGTGGATCTAGGACCAAATGTTGAATATTCATTATTACCGTGGACAGAGGTACCGGTGGCGGCACGGCGCTCGATCATTGTCGATATCCAATTACATTAAAATTTCAATTCATTCATCACGTTCACAATGAGCAAGCGGCGAACACTTTTTTCAGCTGTGTGCCCTTTGATTAGATTCGGCACTGAACAAACCCATCCATCGCTCAACCACAAAAAGTCGCTGAAGCCACCTCGGCGTACTCTCGTTTTCCATTCGTTCCACTGTCCAGAAATTTTTGCAATAAAATTAATCGTTCCGATAAAATTGAAGCCGAATAGAATCACTCATGCATGAACACTTTTTAATTGGGTCGCTCTTTTTGCTCCTTTCACAAGCATCCAAACGAGTAATAGAGCTTAAGCAAGTCGCCGGTTTACGTTCAGACATTTCATCGCCGCCGCTTAGATATAATTAATTTATAATTTTACAAAACTGATTCACTAAACGTGTTCTTTGGTGATGATAGCATTATTACGAATAACGAGTATATATTAAAATAATTATGAAAGTAAAAAAACAAAGAATTATGTTTAGATCACCATTTTATTGAAGTTAGGTTTACCCATTTTGTAAACAAATCGTATCTTGAAAGTAAAAATGGTGTTATACAAAAATAATAACTTTTCAGTACGCCCGTTTCAAGTTTTGGATACAATATTTTTATCAGAATTTAAGAAACCAATTGACGTAGAACACTACAAATTACTGTATTTGTTAGATAGGCTATTTAGCTTTAAGTTTATCTATCTATACTATTATATATCTATGTCGAGTCTCAAAATAAATCACAAGTAAGAAAAAGTCTTATTCCTTTGGTAAAAATATCTAACTTATAATCAGTCTGAACTGTAGAAACAACAATAAGTTTATCACTTTACCATAAAATCAGTTACAAACTCATGAAGCATAAATCAACTACCTTTTGAAAAAAGTAACTAATCATGTAACCAACAGTTCCCTAACCATAAAAAATATTAAATCTTTAGGCTTTCACGGCCGGCGTTGCATGTAGAATATTCTACTTCCTGGATAGGCGCGGTTGGAGGGTGGAAACGACGTGATCGACCCTGATTGGTCGAGAGCTGGGGAATCGACGCGCTCGATCCTGATTGGTCGAGGCTAAGCAGGGGAGCGTGGCCTTCCGATACCAGGGATGTTGTTGGCTCCGTCATGTTTGAACTGTGATGCTAATCGGCTCTCAGTACTGGGTACCAAAATCTTTGGAGATGAAAACATTTGTTTTTTCTGCTGAAATTGTTGGGATGCTTGAATATTTCGATGGATTCTCGAAGTAGATGTTTTTTTTTATAGAGTATGTATGAGTTGTATAGATTATAGATATAGAGTATGTATGAGTATGTATGTGTTGTATAGAGTGTTTTTCTTTCCTGAGACTTTACCTTCAGCTTACTATAGCAAATTGACGTGTCCTAACGTCAATTTGCTATAGTAAGCTGAAGGTAAAGTCTCAGGAAAGAGGATCACCATTACATACACGTTCCATGTTAATAATGGTGGCACTCAGCTTGACGGCCTCATCAGAAGAGGATTGCCGACGCAGCACCGTGTGACACCCACCGGTGCCACTAGTGCTGCGACCACAATCCCCCTGCCCGGCTATGCACTTGCTGCCCCCTGAACGCAATCAAACCGAAATTGGATTACTATGGAGGGGTTTTCGCAATCGTGCACGGTGGTACCTACCAGGCCGAATTTTGTGACAAATTTGTGTCATCAAATTTCTACCACCAGTGGGTAGAACTGTGATGTGGTGACTAGAACCTTCGTGTTCTGAAATTTGATGGTATGAGTACCATTCCCCTGGGTGTGTTCTGCAACCGCTGACTTATCGAAGTGGCTGAGGCGGCAATTTCGTTCATGTTTCGAAAGGCAGGTCTTGATTCTTCGAGTAGTGCCCACGTATACAGAGCCACATGAGTAGGGCAGTCGGTAAACTCCAGCTGAAGATAGTGGGTCACGAGGGTCCTTGACCAAACGGTAAACATTCCATAACTGCGTTGTGGGCTTGAAGATAGGCTTGATATTGTAAGCTTCTAGCAGTGCCAGTTGTGCCACGAATGTATGGCAAAAAGGTCTTCCCTAAAGGAGCAGGTTTTTCCTCATCCTGGTTCGTTAGAGAAATTTCCTCGGATGAAGAGCTCTCCGTATCTCTTGGGCAGAGAATCCATTGGCTTGTAAGGCCAAGTCCAGGTAGCGTAACTCGTTTTGAAGGTGTTGAGGTTCACCGATGCTCTTAGCTCGGTGGACAAGGGTCTTGATGACTGACATTTTCTATCTAGGATGGTGGTTGGAGTCCTTGTACAAGTAACGGTCACACGGCTTTCGATAGACTCGGTGACCAAGGCTACCATCTTCTTTTTTGGATACCAGGACATCGAGGAATGGCAGGTTCCCGTTCTTCTCTACTTCCATGGTAAACTGGATGTTAGGATGGATGCTGATCAGGTGATTCAGGAACTTAGTCAGCTCCAGGTCTCCATGACTCCAAACCACAAAGATAACGTCTACGTAGCGAAACCAGACCTTAGGCTTCTTGGGAGCTCTTTCAAGACCAGCTTCTTCGTGGCCGCCGAAGAGAGTTCTACGCACTCGTCGGCGCCCGGACCTGACCTCTGAAGATGTCGACCTCAGTGATCGTTTGAAGCACAAGTTTCATATGGACCACGGCCAAACAGCCCGAAGCTGTATATTCTACATAAAAATATTAAAAACTTCAAAATAAAAACAACATTATCAAAACAACCTTCAAAGAAATCTTTTTAGTAATCATAAGTAGATCGTTGATATTCAGCAAGAATAGCGCACCAGAGACTACCGAACCTTGAGGGATATTCACCGCTAGCATTTATTGGTCCGACAAACAGCCATCAATGACCACTCGAATTTTTCAACAAGTTGGCAACCTAGACCACAACCCGCTTCCTATCCGCTAACAGCTTTCCGATTGGACTTTCATTCCAGACCCTATAAAAAGCTTTCGAGATGTCGAGGGAAACAGCAGGTTCCTCTCGATGGCATACTCTACACTTGAGTGGCATACACGATAAGATTTCCAGTTGAACGGTTTTGGTGGAAGCCATATTGCCGATCGGTCGTTCGTTTTAAGGTATGCCAGAAGCTTAAATTTAGTACAGGTTCCATACCCTTACAGAGAATGGAAATTACTGAAATGAGACTATAATGGGCTTGCCTGGCTACCCTTCTTGTTTACAGGTTGCCAATTGACTTACTTTCAAGCCTTCTTTGTTTGACTAGCCTCATAGGAGGGACCGAATAGGCGTGACAAGACAGGAGGTAATTCAGGTGCACAAGTTCTAAGATCTATTGCTAGAATATCGTCGGGCTCACTGGCCTTGTTCACATCCAGGTTATCCAGTATTTAACTAACCTTCTTTTGCTGATATCCGCCATAAGCGCCTCGCATCCATCAGGAGGAGCTAGAGATTTGTTTGGAAATCTAGACATGAACATACCGTAAAAAGAGAGGCTTGCAAAATTGGTTTCTTCAGAAGCTTACCGGGTTTTTAGGGTTCTGTAGGCAAATGGTAAAAAACGGAACCCTTATAGATTCGTCATGTCAGTCTGTCTGTCCGTCCGTATGTCATAGCCACTTTTTTCCGAAACTATAAGAAGTATGCTGTTGAAACTTGGTAAGTAGATGTATTCTGTGAACCGCATTAAGATTTTCACACAAAAAAGAAAAAAAAACAACAAAAATAATATTTTCATCAAACCCATCATATCTCTGGATAGGTCTTTAAAAATTATATTGAGGTTTCAAATATCTTTTTTTCTAAACTGAATAGTTTGCGTGTGGGACAGTTGAGTTGATTGAATGAAAGGTAAATTGCGATTTACGATTTATGACCTATTAAAAAAAACTACTTACTAGATCTCGCTCAAACCAATTTTCGTTGGCAGTTTATATGGCAATGTACATCATATATATTTTTTTAGCTTTATCATTCTCTTATTTTAGAAGTTACAGGGGACACACATTTTACCACTTTGGAAGTGTCTCTCGCGCAAACTATACAGTTAAGAAAAAAATGATATTAGAAACCTCAATACGGACGGACAGACAGACAGGCATGACGAATCTATAAGGGTTCCGTTTTTTGCCATTTGGCAACGGAACCCTAAAAACGTCACTATTTCACTAACCACACAGCTTTTTTACTTCAAGTGCTGTGAAGTGACATTAACTGTTATAGTGCTACTCTTTAGATAAGTAATTGTACACTTATGCCAAAAGTCCAAAATTACAATAGTGACTTGTAGGGAAAAGTATTCAATCTATTAAAACACCTGTCTTTGCATTCGAAGCACTTTCAGGAATGTAGATGTCGTTATAACTCATTTTTGGTGTTTTTAGGATAGTGCCACTTGTTTTTTAGGTGTGAAATATTCCCAATACATTGAATGCATATAAATTTTAAGAGTGGTAGAGTCAAGCAACAGTCATTTTGGCCGTTGCATGAATGGGCCGACTCGACCGGGGAAGCACCACCCTCTCACAGAATTTGGACGCCAAGTAACAGTACTTTAACTGTTGCTTTCCGTTTGGTGAGTGAGAGTGCCGGAGCCCAAACTTCTTTCCCATCCCCTCCCAAACTCCTTTCCCATCCCCTCCCAAACTCCTTTCCCACCCCCTTTCCTTTACAGGGTCGGCAGCGCGAGTGTGACGCCACTGTTGTTGCACACGTCCATAGGCCGCGGTAACCGCTTTCCATCGGGTGGGCCGTGTGCTTGTCTGCCACCTTAGTGGTATAAAAAGAAACAAATTGAATTCCTGAGACGAGCTCAGCCGAATACAAGGGATTTTTTTATTTTTTTTAGCTTGCAATGGTTCACCCCAGCACGAATCTATTACCGAAAACAGCAACTCGATAGCTCATCTCCTTCATACCCAAAACCGTGACAGAAAATTGGCAACGACGACGTCAACGACGACAACTCGATAGCAATAGGGCTTTTCTAAAGAAAATCCCTAAAAAAATTATATGCTAAATGTCTCTAAAAACTTGTTAGTACCAAAATTTACCTAAATTTCCAACATTCTTTTTATTTTTTGTAATTTTTCCTTTACTTTTTTCTGATTCTAGGTCAATTAGAATTAACATATAGTTTTTTGACCCACATGAGTACTTCCGATTGACCTAGAATTTTATTGTTAATTTTGGTCAAAAGCAAGGTTGCGAAAAATAAAAAAGTTTAAAACTAAGGTAAATTCTCGTAATTACAAGTTTTCGCGAAAATCTAAATTTACTATATCTTAATATAATGTTGACTCTGGACCTGGAAATTTCAATTTGCTAGGTCCACCCGTTCCTATGAAAATTGTTGGTGACACACGGACAGACAGACAGACAATACAGGTCAAGAGAGTGATCTTATAAGGGTTTCTTTTTTTACCTCTTGAGGTGTGGAACCCTAAAAAGGATAAAATAATGGTTAAGAAATGGGCTAATGAGGGTATGGCATCGTTAAATGCCATATTGAACTCCACGAGATTAATTGACGGGGATTTTGACATTACGATCAAGATTTCATAGCATAGTTTCTATAGAATTTGCTAAATTAGAACTAGTTACATTCTTTTATGTTTAATTGCCCGAGGAAAATTAACAAAAAATCATAAAAAAAAACAATAATAAGTAATCACCCAAAAAATATATATAACAAAAGACAATGTATATATATATATATGTATATATTTATATATGTATATATAAATAATACATCGTTGCTGTTCACTGAATCGAAGTGAGTAATTTGTTGCGTGTAAACGCAGCTCCCGATGGATTGCATAAAAATCAGACGAAAACATGGAACGACGATCCGTCGAACAAACGAAAATATATTTACCCATTTTTATTTTCGACAAGCAATCGCGTTTTAATGGGTTGAGCGCGATTCCCACTTGAATTTGTCCGATATGTTTCATTTGATCGTTTCAGCGATTCACTGTGAGGTGGTGCACCGAACAGCGATGGAAATAGTCATATTATTATTAATTAATTTATATGAATAGAATAACCCTTTTTTACTTTTTTTTTCGGGGATACAGGTGTGAAGTTGTGTTATGTTATGTTTAAATTTTAGAGTTATCGATTCCGTAAGTTGACCCAAAGACGTGACATTTTATTCGGCCTTAACCCAACTAAAAGAAATCCGAAGTAATTTCATACCTTTTTTTTTTTTTTTTTTTTCGTGTGGAAATCCCCTCGGATACCCCCCCGCCGGCCAGCGGGGGCGGTTATGTCGGGCTCGAACCGACTAAAACCGATTTCATACCTAAATGCTACGTCTTTCCTTCCTGTTTCGTGCGGCCCAAAATGCCCAAAGAGTACGATGAAAAACACTGGGTGATGAAAAACAAATAAGTTGGACCTCTTTGTTTATATACTTATGTATCTGTCTGTGGCATCATAGCGTCCAAACGGATGGACTAATTTTAATGTAGTTTTCTTTACTAATGATAGTTAGACCAACTAAACTTGTTAGTACCTAAATGAAACAAGTAAACATTTTTAATATTATTAAGCTACTCCAAAAACACATACTCACAAACCCTTTCACTGTAAGGAGCACGTAAACGTAATCGCAAAGTAAATGTAAATATAAGAAAATTACTTATGAAAACCTATCTCTGGGAATGGTTACCAAACATGAAAACATAGTTCCAAAGAGAGAATATAAGATTAGGTGCTTGGAATGTAAGATGGAAAAATGTGGTTATAGGAAAAGGGAAAAATATGGTTGGAGCTGAAAATAAAAGTAGAAGTGTCGTTGATGGTCGAAAATACTTCTATTTAGAATTTTAGATAACAGGAGGAAAACATGATAAGCCACTCGATACCACAAGACAACTTTTTTTACGGCTAAAAAGAAGTTATATACCATTTAAGAAAGTGAAAGATAGAGATTAGTTGGATTTAGGAGGCCAAAGCAACGCGTAATTGTAACTCTGATATTAAGACCCATTACGAGATTCTATCATGTTGGCTCTTCTATAGGCTGGATACTGGTTTGCCACCTTATTAGTATAATATAAGAAGAAGGAATCTGGGATTTTAACCTCATTGATTGTCATTACATTAGCTGTGTATCGCGGTTTCATTCGCCGTAATCGATTCCATTTCAAGGCCATCACAACGCGCCTTATTGACCTTTTTTCTAATCTTTCAACCCCTAACTCAAAATCTATTTCACAAATAAGCTTATGTTATTTGTGAAATAGTTTTTGCATTTGATACAGTGACAGAGATTAGCACGTTCAAACTAACGAACAAGCTAACCAGCTTTACTATTTCACTGTTAAATAAAGATTATTATAAATTTGCTTACCTAAGTCTTCAGCATCCTCGCTCCATTCTCCCTCCTGAGCCCAGCAAGCAGCTAGCATAACCAGCAACCTCAACCACATGACTGAGCACATCGTTCACGAAACTTCTTAACACCGCATCATAGACAAAACAGAACACCACATTATAAGCACTATTTTTTTCCACTGTCACACGACGCCAGACATTGAGTCACCGTCCTTACTTTTATTTTTAATATTGTATTTTTATTGTTCAACATCATTTCTAAGTTATTCGTAAATTTTAATAAAATATTCACCTATTGTTTTATAAACCTATTGTCGTTTCAGCGATTGTATCGAGTTCTGCGTTAAACATACAATTTGAATTAGAATAGTCACAATAAAAATTTTCTTTATCCTAAAGTTTATTTTTTGATTTCTCTATTTTTTATGCTTTAAAACAAAGAAAAAATGCCCATATTCCTTAAAAAATGCTTTTAAATTTCATGGATTTCGAACACCGTTATCAGGGCCCATACAATGAAACATGATGGGGGACCGTTCTCCTGGATACAAAAGCATTATTTTTCAGACTGTATTTTTTTTTCTAATCCTACTTCCTACTAATAGTATATATGTGAAAGTTTGTGAAGATATTAGATGTTTCTTGTGCTAACGGCTGATAATTTGCCTGAAATTTGGTAAAGGGGTGGTTTATAGTCTGGAATAATACATAGGATAATTGAAAACTACCGCCAAAGATATAGTAATTTTATTTTAAGGCTTATATGAATTTCATTATTTGACACGGATTTATAAAGTGTACGAAATATAATATGACGTTGTATTTTAATTGGATAATTCATAACTACCAACTGCATGCAGTAGTTCAATTACATTTCTAAAGCACACTTCAAAGCTTTATAAAATAAGGTCGTGGCACGAATTTTTCTTTTAAATTTTGATTTGAAAAACTCACCAGAATATAGCGCAGAATAATTTACGAACTTACTGTAAAGCTTTATGCTGAGGGGTTGACGTAGATATGTAGTGATTTTAAAATTAGTATTTATTTCTTTTCTTCAAGTTATCTATATACGAAGTTTATAAATAATTTAGTTGACGTTTTCATAAAAAGTTCTTTTATTAGTTTATCGTTGTAATTCCATCGCTCTTGGTTTATCATCATTATCACTGCGTTAGTCCTGGTTGCATCCAAAACTTGAACTTTGAAGCCCGGAGTTCGCTCTTGTATTCTTTCTCTCGACTTGACTTATTAGGGTGCGTGTCGTCTGACTCCAAGAGAAAATCCTGCGCCAGAGCCTCATGCGGCAATCAGGAGGTGCACGGGCTTGCATTTGAAGTTAGCTTGCGGCCTGAAAATCTTGGCAGGGCTCCAAAAACACCGCTCTAGGCCTGTATCATAAATACCCATAATTACTGCACGTTAATTTACCTAGCGACAAGAAGCCATCATGGCCTTCCCATGATGATTTTTAAGACGCATCGTAACAAATTTTTATTGCATTTCTAATATAACAAAACTATGTCAATTTTGTCAAACTGTTTCGAATAAGTTCTAAAACATTCATCATAAAAAAAAACAAAATATACTGGCAAGTTAATAATATAATATGTATATAAAGACAATGTTGAACAGTTTTTGTTATATTAATAACTAGCTGATGCCCACGGCTCCGCCCGCGCGGAGGTCGGTTATCATTTTTGGTCATATCTCCGGTTCTTCTTAACCAATTGCAATCAAACATACGTCAGATTTTAAGTCTGACCAAGACCTTTCCAACAGAAAAAACTGCATCAAAATCCGTTCAGAAGTTTTTGCATCCATCACGAACAAACAGACAAACGGATAAACAGACAAAAAGACAAGAATTCCAAATTAGGTAGATTTCGATGATTTCTTGACTACTGTCGAATTTAAAAAAAAAATCTTCATAGGAGGTCTAGTTATGACCCCCTGAGTCCGAAATGGCCCACTGGACAAAAAGTTTATATATAAGAGATCCGATTCTCAGCACTCCATGGATTCACCGTGCGGTCGCCGGGTCCATAGCGTGGTACAGAGAGGAACACCATGACGGCGACTGGGACTTGCGACCCAGATGTAGGTTTAGGGTGGCCACCTTGTGATGCATCAGCGCTCACCTCCACCGTCAGTAGTGTTCCCCCCCCTACCTATCCAAATTTGGTAAGATCCTAACAATGCCGCTTTTGATATACGTTTTAATAAAGAGCTTACTGAAGCTCTTGGCAATCCGAGGTCTTTAAGTAAGTTGTACAGGGATTTAGCTGGAATTCCCCTTGCTCCTACTTCTACGGCATAGAGTTTAACCACGTAGCCGTTTTTGGTTAACTCGTTAGTCAAATCAAAGTATTTGTTTGTCTTTATAGCGTGGTCTTTAGGTATATTAGTTTCCCACGGTACTGTGAGTTCTACAAGCACTGCACGCTTATGCGATCGTGAAAAAAGGAATATGTCGGGTCTGGATGATGAGGCACAGACATCCTCCGGTATCCTATAGTGCTTCTCATACGTGTCTACGAGTATTGTCCAGTCAACGGCAGCTATCAAAATTGAATAAGGCTTTTGAAGTGGTATCTTTGAGCAGCCTTCCTTTACAAACGCAATGTCATTTCTTTGGTTTGTGGTTAATCCTTTTTTCGCTCTAGCTACCGCCAAACTTACAGATTCACGTATGATTTCTAATACCTTATCATGACGGCGCGAGTAATGACCCCGGTCTAATAGCGTTTTACAACCCACTAGTAGGTGCCTAGCCGTACCAGTTGCTTCACCACATGAGTTACATGTTTTATCTGTGGCTTTTCCCCATCTGACCAGATTGCTTTGGTCGGGGAGGGTCAACTGGAATGCATTCAGGTAAAATTTAAGTAAGGCCGGTGACCAGTCGTATATTATGGTACGCCATTTTAAGGCTATGGGAATACAAAATTCACCTAGAGTCAACCATTCGTTTTGCATTTCTAGGTTCATTGCGTGCACCTTATAGGTGTTGTTTTCGTCTGCTTGAAGAAAAGATTTTGTTATTTCTTTATCTGTTTGTCTCTGAATATTACCTAGACCTACTCTACCAGTCTGCGAGCCTATCATGAACCTTTTATGGAACTGGAGGCGTGATTCGAGCTCCGATGCATTTTTATCTTTTGGAAGGACTTTTACTATTTCGTCTTTAGATTCCGATAAGACGTGCATTTTAGTTACTCTTAGGTGTTTATAGAGTTCTGATGGCTTCTTAAGCGTCATTCCAAAATTATTCGCGGATCTATATAGTGCCGACGGGTCGGCCGACTGAGCTAGCCCTAGCCACGACTTCAGTGTCTTCGTGACACTCGCATCTAGTTTTTTGAGGAGGCTCTGGTTTATATCATATATAAGAAACGGCCAGTTAAGACGCGAGGTTAAATAATTGTCATAGATCCAAGCTTTTTTAACATTACTTATTGGTTGTTGGTCTACCTTTTTTAAATCGATAATGAAACTATCAATTAATTCGTCCAAAGCTGGAGTGCAACCTCTGTTGTCAATCTTTCTTCCGAGGAATTTAAAAGGCACGGTTTCAGATAAAGTTGAAACGTTTTCCCCGCCTATACTAAGCCCTGGGTCATATGAAGTATACCTGGTACCCCGCCTACCCAGACATAGACAGTAGCATTTGCTAGGTTTTGCTCTCATTCCATCTGTCCATGTACAGAAATCGTCTACTCTACGCAGTAGGTCCTGGCACTGCTTTGGGTTACGAGTCAGTATTGCCAAATCGTCCGCGAAAGCGAGGATAGACTCCGTATATTTACCGTTTAGCTTAAACCGATAGCCCCACTTCTTGTCGTGTGTGGAAATGTTGTCTATTAAAATATTTATTACTATATTGAAAACTATAGGTGATAAACAGCAACCTTGGAACAAACCCACATTATAATTTAAAGGTTGCGTGTATCCATCTTTGGTATTAATCACAAACTTTAATTTACCATAATAAGAGGATATTATTTCCCAAATGATGGACGGAAAGTGATACCATTTTAATGCAAACAACATAAGCTCGTGTTGTACTGAGCCAAAAGCGTTTTCTAGGTCTATCCAACAAACTGTTATTTGCTTTTCATTTGATCTGGCATCTTTTAAACTTTCCGCCAGTAAAGAATTGTGTTCCAGACATCCTGAAATTCCGGGTAGGAACCCTTTTTGGTGGTTTGGTCTGAAATAGTTATTTTTGATCATGAAATTTGTCATTTTAAATTGAAGCCATGAGAAGAAAATTTTAGAAATTGATATATATATTTATGTATGTATGGTTCCACTTCCCAAAATTTGCGGCACTCTCACGGTCGCATTTTTGCCCCGATCGCTTTCAAACTGCGGTCAAAAATTGCTTGGGTGTAAACTTAGTTTAAGTTCGTGAACGGGTGGAATCCGGCCTAAGGGGACGGTAGGGCCTCACTTTTTGTGAAATCAGTTTTTCCTCAAAATTTCACGTTCCATGAAAGATATTCGAACCGTTCTAATTTTATCTCATAGTATACATGAATACCAACAACTTTTAATTATAAACCTATAAGATTAAAACTTTAACTAAAAGTGGAGGGGGGAAAAACCAAAATTTTTCGGGAAAAAAATCAGAACTTCTAACCGGTGAACATTCTTGCCATCGGAAACATTTTTAATCGATAGGCCATTTTTAAGTCTAAAATAAATGTCTGAAAAGTTATGCGCTAAAAGTTACCGTTTTCGAGAAAAATAAATTAAACATGTTAAAAAATTATATTAATTGCTTCACGAAATCTACCTGTGGGAACGGATTTTTTACACTAATTAACAACTAATTTTAAATTTCATAATAGTACTTATAAATATAAGTTATAAAATTAAAACTTATGATTTCATATATCACAAGTTCAAAAGATACTTGAGAGTTTATTATAATATTAGACTATGTACTTCAATATTTAATTCATAATTTTCTTGAATGCAGATTGCCTTGTGGTTAACATAAGACCAGAAATTTACAAATTGATTGACATAATATCTGTTTAACCTAATTATATAATTCACTAGCTGATGCCCGTGGCTTAACCCGCGTTGTATTATATTCCCGTTCCCGCTTCCCATGGGAACCTATTACAGGGATAAAAAGTAGCATATGTTTTATTCCAGACTTTAATCTATAACAGTACCAAATTTCAGCCAGATCCGTTCAGCAGTTAGAGCGTGCTTTAGTAATAAACATACAAACATCTTCACAAACTTTAACTAACTATTTGGTGTTGCCCGCGGCCCGCGTGGAATTCTGATCCCATTCCCGCTACCCACGAGACCCTATTCTACAACCACAACCTTTATAAAATACACAATTCCACCATGCATTAAGTTATATCCCAAAGGGTTTAGGCAGCGTTTCGTTGAAAGCTCCCAGACGTTTTATTTTTTCCGACACCTCCAACAAATATCGTTATATTTTAGCTAATGTGTAGAAAAACTTGACAAATATACTAAAACCTTCCTCGAGAATCACTACTCATTGGTGAAATCAGCATGAAAATTGGTGCAGTAGTTTTGAGTTTATCGCGAACAGATAGACTGATGCGGCAGAGAACTTTGTTTTATAATATGTAGTGATAGTTTTTTATTTAGTAATGATCATAGTTATTATACTTCCAGCTGTTATAATTTTAAATAACTATTCAGACTTGCTGTAGTATTATAGACAAATATTTTGACTATTCAGTTTTCGATAGGCAGTAGCTTTTGAAGGCTGAATAGTGAAATTAATGACTGAATATTGTATATATTAATAAAAGTAAATTACCGTGTGTCAGAGAAATTCTCTTTGGCCATAAACATATTGAATCATCTAGCAGAACATATGTTCAAAGGGTAAGCTTTCAGTCCCCTGTCAGAAATATAAAACTTTGACTGCTGGTTAAGCATATACACGGGTAAATAATGTCTTTTAATCTCTACAAAAGCGCCTGACCCTTGTCCTGGGGAATAAAAACTTTCCAGAAAGGTTAGAAACAGGAACGTTAAATTTATTTTTCGATTATGTTGCGTAATACTCACTCAAATGGAAAAGACTATAAACTGGTTTATGAATGATAGGATTGGATATGAATTATTTTCATAGCCACAATAAATTAAGATCTATCTATTGCCCATGGTAACAACCGTGTGGAGTTCTGATCTCATTCCCATAACTCATGGGAACCTATTTGAGGGACAAAATGTAGTCTATGTATTATTTTAGACTATAATCTATCCCTGTACCAAAGTTTAACTAGATCCATTCAGCCGGTAGAGCTTGATTGAGTCCTCCCCACAAACTAACACATTTATAATATTAGTTGGATAGTAGGACAACAATTCTGTACTATCGTTATTGTGACATGGTAAAATGTTATCTTTTTAATAAAATTATTTTTGAAACATATTACCCTCGTGTTATATTATCAGCTTTTGTTTGAGATTATCTTTCCAGTAGATTTTTTTGATACTGGATTAGCAAGAGAAGTTTTGTAAATATTTTTAAACATAAACATAACATAACATAACTGCACGCCTGTATCTCCGAAGGGGTAGGCAGAGGTGTATTACACACCCGCGAATCGCCAGTTATGTTTATGTTCCAATGTAATAGGGAGCGAGCCTATTACCATCTACCGGGCACATTACTAAGCGAGCGATAATTAACATTAATATTTTTCATGACATTTGATTTTGTAGGCTGAAGAGTCATGGTTTACCCAGATTTAATAGGCTTACGATTTCGAGGTAGTGCCCCACCTTGTCACATATAACAGTTTGTGAGAGTTTCCTATAGTACAACCGTGCGTTCTTAGGCAAACGGCAACTTGCTACCTTAGCGTACAAATAAGTAATCTATCTATATATATAAAAATGAAACCCGTTTTCCGTTGTCAAGACATAGCATGAAAACGGCTTGACCGATTTGGCTGATTTTTTTTTTGTAGTTTTCTAATACTCTGTACAAGGTTCTTACGGAAAAAATATTAAGAAAATCTCTCAGTTTTTTTTTTCGTGCGCACACCGTACGGTTTTAGTCGATACACGACAAAACCACCCCCGCTGGCCGGTGGGGGGTATCCGAACGGATTGATCCTCCCCAAGTGTCCGTTGCCGGGCACCCCGGGTAAGACCTTGAATTCAATACATGGCGGATCATTTTGACGTAGCGAAGCACGTACCGGGCCGCTAGTTATAAATAATTATTTATGCACAAATGGTAGATGTTTGTGTAACAGTTTGGTATCATCATCACAGTGTTAGTTTTGGTTTGCAACCCTATTTGACCCCTCTAAGCTCTGAGAGGAAATCCTGTGCTTGAGCCTTGTCATTAATCAGCAGGTCTACAGGGTATTTGGGTAAAAAATTGTATATTTACTTAAAATATCGTTAAATTATTACCTATTTAAACAATTTCTTAAAATTTTAAAATGCATGGACTGAAGCTTGCATTGTGTTGGCCATTTCCCCCAATTTTTATATATCCTTTACAAGTAATTCAAACGTTGTTACAGGCTATAATGTGAAATATAGGTTAATACACGTAATATAAACACCCAAGGGCAAACTTAAATTGGAAAAAAAATCTGATGCATTGGGGTGTTTTTGAATTTACAAATAATACGCAGAATATATTCATAGACTGTTCTATAAAGCAGCGCAACGTGTGACTCACATTGACTCAAGATTTCTAACACTTTGTTTAAGTATTTAAAGTATTCCAATTAGTCCTTCCTCTCCTCACACCTAGTGGTAGTTATGAGTTCAAAGTTATTAAAAAAAAATTAAGCTGATATTCCTAAAATATTTGTTACTTACTTGAAAAAACAATACAATTTTCTTAAATTTTAATATCTTTGTCACCCACCATCAAGGGTTTGGCATCGAGATCGATAAGCGTATATTCCACAAGTGTCTGGCCGAACATACCGTGGTACTAAAAGGGACATCCCAAACTTGATAACTTTTTAATAAACATGAATATTGTTGTTGCATCATAAATCTTGTAACCGACTGTATCGCAAGACAATTTAGTTCATCTCATTTTTTATTGAATATAAAATGCCTCAGTGCGTACCTTCTCTTATCCGATCGGGTTATTTATTGCACAAGTTTGTTTTTGACCGCCTCACGTACTTTATAGGTCGAACCTTTCCTATCCCGAATTGCCAATTGCTATTTGATATATACTTTATGCTGTAACTTTTCGATCTCATATTTCTTGATTTTTTTTCTTTGTCTTTACATGATTGCATTATATTTTACAAGAGATTTATTCATTTATTTGCATACCAAACGGACAAAAATATTTATAAAATTACAAAGAAGATATCGTAATAATTTTATTATAATTGTGCATGCATAGAGTTTCAACGATCTAAATGACTTCAAATATAAAAACTTTCAAAAAAAAAATTTTTTTATTCATTGTACAATTTTAATGTGTACAATGGCAGTGTAATTTAATGTCAAATTTAACACCAGGATGGGTTAAAACATAACATTATAACTTGAAACAATTACAGTAATAATCCGTATCTTCAAACAAACAATATATATCGCAATGCCACTAAAAAGAACACCTCCTGGTTCACCCGCCCAGATATCGTCGGAGGCCGCGCCTGCGCTTAATAATAGGCAATATGACTCGGTACAAACTCTTGTACCGAACTTTACCACAATCCAGCATAGCGAATCGGCGCCCAATCTTTATACTATTCCTTCTAATACTATGGAGCGTAAAAAGAGGAAATACGACGAAGAAGATCTCAACATCTCGGAGATGATACAGGAGATGTTTTCGACATTTTCTCGTGATCAGGAAAAGCGATTCCATGAACTTCAATGCACAATTAATAAACTATCGGACCAAAATAGTGAATTGAAAAAAAGTGTTATTATTATGTCCGATAAATATGATGACTTCCTGCATAAAATCACTATTCTGGAATCGGCTCGTAAAGACGACAGGAAGACGATTAGGCAGCTGGAGGATAAGCTCGAATCACTGGAGCGTAAGTCTCGCTCATCAGGCGTCGAAATTCGTAACATACCTTTAGACAGCGGTGAAACAAAGGACGTATTATGCGGATTAGTTACGAACATAGGAAAGACGTTGGATGTTGGTATCGATACATCGGGAATACGAGACGTCTACAGAATTAACTCTAAGGACACTACAAAACCTATCATAGTGGACTTTTCTACTACGTTACTGAGAGACAGTTTTATCAGGGGCATGAAAGCATTTAACAAAGGCAAAGGTAGAATGGAGAAATTAAACACTACTCATATAAACCCTCAATATACACATAAGCCAATATATGTATCAGAATGCCTTACTCAGAGGGCCAACAGACTTTATTACTTGGCCAGAGCATATCAAAAGAGCCATGGGTATATGTTCTGCTGGACTGCTAACGGTATTATCTATTTGAAAAAGACTACGGAATCTAATCGTATACGAATATCTTCAGAAGTAGACATTGATAACCTTAAGAATGTCAAATGACTATTTATATGTAATTTTAATTCAATTTCTATACTGGTTATTGTTTATCTTGTAAAATTGTATTCAACTATGCATGCTCACCTATCACTTAAGATTTGTACCTACTCAGTCAGTATTACACTTTACATAACTTACATAAACCATCGCACTGTTACATCAAATAGGCCGAACAAAATATTCGTTGTGCACTTTTATAAAATCCAATATAGCTTGTCTACACTTACAAACACAATAACATGTATACTCTCGGAATTTACACATAAACCATATACTCATCATACAGACTTACCCCTCGAAGCTCAGTGCACACAAACATTTAATATTATACATTATTATATATTTCAGGCATCACAAATGATTATTATTACTTCTATTATTACTGAAATTTTTATGAATATATAAGTCATGTATATAATTATAAATATGCCACAAACTTATTCTAAAGTTATTGTATCACTAAAATACAATACTATTGTTAATTTGTATGCACCCCGGAGACATTCACAAGTAACATATATATTAGTAACTAAAATTCGATCTTAATACACAAATAACTGTGAATGATGACTTGGATGAATTATCTGTGGCCGATTTCAGCACATGTGATATCGATGAATGCCACAATTTAATGTATACTGATAACTCCACGGTAAATGTATTTATCCAAAATATCAGAAGCGTGAATGGAAATTTTGCGGGACTAAACACCCTCATTGCAAGAACTGAAATTGATTGGGATGTGATCATCTTAACAGAATGTTGGCTCTTTGCGAACCCGTTTATACCAAATATGAGTGGTTATCGATCCGTAGGCACCAACTTTGTCAGCACCCAAAACGAAGGTGTAGTTGTTTATTACAAAACTTCACACACCTATACCATATATGAGCCTGTATTATCAGGTGCAAACTGCTTGATAGTTATAATTAATGTCCAAACTGTTTTGCTGGGTATATACCGCCCTCCAGGTGGCAAAGATATACCTGGGTTCCTTGATTCCTTGAACAATGTTTTACGTACACTATCATCCTATAAAAACATATTTCTCACGGGTGATATAAACCTAGATATAGTGAAATCCCCCTTAGAGAAGCATGTCGAAACTTACCTATATATGTTAGCCTCCCATGGTATGTTGCCCGCGTACTGTATACCCACACATCACAAAACATGCCTTGATCATGTAATGGCCAAAACAAAATTACCTACCAAAATTCTAGTTGCACACACAACCCTCACGGACCACTACAGCCAAATTATAAGTCTCTCTAATATGCCTTCTTCTCGCCAAATGACAAAAACAATTAAATTAATAGACTACGCGTCCCTCAACGAAAAAGTTAAAATACTAGACTTCAGCAAAATCTACACACTAGAAACCTCGGATGACGCACTAACTTTCTTTCTTAATACTCTTACAACCACATTATCAAGCTGTACTAAAAACATTAAAGTCCCTAGACGCAAGAGAATACTAAAACGGTGGATAACGCCCGGTCTATTACGATGTATGCGAAATCGAGACAAACTACACCTCAAATGTAAAAAATATCCTAATGATGCTAATATGAAACTAACATATACCCGATATCGTAACTTCTGCAGTGTCATACTTAAAAAAGCTAAAATGGATTATGATCGAGCGGAATTTGCTGAATGTAAAGGCAACACAAAAAAAATGTGGGACAAAATTAAAACAATCACTTACACTAAATCGGAAGCCAGTTCATCTACAGATCTCATTAATCCAAATAACCCATTAAAATCGGTAAATGATATCAATAATTTTTTTGCAAACATAGGCGGATCATTGGCTAGGACCATTAATATGAACACATGTTCCGACCTCACTGCCCAAATCCTGCCTTGTCTTTCCTCATTTGTGCTTCTGCCAACCGATGCCCATGAGATAAGAGACATCATATCCTCTCTCAAAAATAACTGTGCAGTAGGACGCGACAATATTTCTAGTAATCTGATAAAGAAATACGCCAATACACTAGTAGCCCCTATTACATTTATATGTAACATTAGCCTTTCTACAGGGGTGTTTCCAAAGGATTTAAAAAAGTCTCTTATTCATCCAATCCACAAGAGTGGTAGCAGGGATTGTGTCAATCACTACCGTCCAATATCAATTCTACCTACATTGTCGAAAATTTTAGAAAAAGTAATTAACAAGCAACTTATTAAATACATAGAAACACGAAAACTATTATCTGAAAATCAATTTGGTTTCCGAAATGGTAGATCAACAAATGACGCAGTACACCAACTTACCGACACCATAGTGACTAAACTCGACCAAAAGAAGAAGGTCCTTACGATATTTCTTGACTTGGCGAAAGCTTTTGACACGGTCTCAGCGCCACTCCTGCTGGAGAAGATGGAGAGGCTCGGAATTCGCGGCACACAGCTGAAGTTATTCCACAGCTACTTAAAAAGTAGATTCCAACGTGTCAAAGTAGATGAATGGATAAGTGATGACTGTGAAGTTGACACTGGAGTACCACAGGGAAGTATTTTGGGCCCTACATTGTTTCTGATATTTATCAACGACCTCTGCCAGTTGACGATGACAAATGGAAGAATTATTACATTCGCGGATGATACAGCACTCCTCTTCTATGGAGATACCTGGGAGGAAGTCTATCACTTGGCGCAAACTGGCTTCTCCAAGGTTATAAGCTGGCTAACGACCAACTCCCTCACACTAAACACGGATAAAACCAAGTACATACAATTTTCTCTAAGTAATCATACCTCTATATACAGACAACTACCAAAAATAACCGCCCACACATGCAAGAATTACTCTTCCAACTCATGCACATGCCCTCAACTCCAAAAAGTGGACTCAATTAAGTATCTTGGTATTATTATTGACAAAAACCTAACCTTTCATTCTCATATTGACCTTCTGTCTAAACGAGTGAGGAAGCTAATTTACATCTTTAAACACTTAAGACATGTTGTAGATAATACGATACTGAAAACTGTCTACTTTGCATTATGTCAATCGTTACTAACTTATTGCATTACAACCTGGGGCGGAGCTGCCAAAACAAGTATGATAAAGATAGAGAGAGCTCAAAGAGTAGTACTTAAGGTAGCCTTTTCATTACCATTCTTCCATCCAACCTCTGAACTCTACGTAAAGTGTGAAGTTCTCACGGTTCGTCAACTCTTTATCAGGCAAATAGTCTTGCAGAAACATTCCACCCTAACTTACCATCCATCCGCTCTATCTCACAAACGAAAAAATGCTAGGGTATGCACAAATAAAATATATAGAACCTGTCTTTCACATCACAGTTACTGTTTCCTTGGTGATTATTTATATAATAAATTAAACTCGTTTTTAAATATATATCCTTTAACGACAAAAAATTGCAAACAAACCCTCACTTCTTATCTCTTAAGTCTTGATTATAACTCTACTGAAAATTTATTAATTGTTCCGGCATAAGTTAGTTAGTATTCATCATCCTCATTTACTCATATACCTGCACACACATACGCACACCCTTACACACCCTCTCACACACACACACACCTACATATACACCCATACACTCACCCTCACACTCACTCACACACACACGACTTCACCCTTCACTCACTCTCTCACACATACAGACACTATGCAAAAAATTTCTTATAGATCTATATACGTGCGCAGTTCTATTCTTTTGAATTGTCTCTTTACACAGAAGAATATTTAATTTTGCGCTAAATTAAGTACGTATTCATTTATCTTGTAGGGGGCCTGGTAATCTGTGTGACAGGATTTCCTAGTGCAGATACCAGTCTCCCACAAAGGAGTAAAAATTTTATTTATGAGTCGTGTGGGGGCGAATGCAGTGATATCCTTCTGTTTTCAAATGGATATTGCTGTATTCTCTGCTACATGATTTATATTTAATGTGCTTAAAATGTATTTTGTGTACCTTTGTGGAAGAGAACAAATAAACTATATTATTATTATTATTAATATACAAACACGCGTGTAATCTCAGCTTAATTATATTACAAAGGTAAGAATATGCTTACTACTTCCCGAAACAACTTCAAATACCTGTTTTCACGTTGTAGATAATATACATGACAAGGCAATATACATGACAATTTTCATTCCCACCCAATTTGACAAAAACCGCCAATACAAAAGGGGCGCTCTAAAAAATAGAATATTGCGAGAGATTACAGGCGGTGTTCATTCTAAACCATATCAAGCGATAATAGCAGCTAAGGTCCGGTATGAACCGTACACACACCGCTCGGAATGGGCGTCAATGCTTTGGAAGAACCCTCTTTCGGGCAAACGACAATGCTGAATCTTTTATTAGTTTCGTGAATGGACGCCCAGTTGACATAACCGTCGTCGACATCTGTTGTGATATTACGCCATCTTTTCCAGGGCGTAGTTCCATCGATCCCGACCGGGAGCCGAATCGACTATTTTTGGGCACGTGGAATATCTGAGAGGCCAGAATTGAATTCGGCTGAATACGTGTAGATGCCGTGTAGGAAAATTGCTGGAATCGGCAAAAGTTTGTACGTAGTACGTAGGTACACGTACAGTGTCATCAGTTTATTTGTAATAGATGGCACGTTAGTATAATGCTTTTTGTACGAACAGATTTTTATTGTTACGTGTGTCATATTACGTGGTAGATAGATAGATAAACATAACATAACATAAACTCACGCCTATATCCCCGAAGGGGTAGGCAGAGGTGCTAGCACCCACATTAGATAGATAGATAACTCTTTATTGTACACCAACGTTAAGTTTAAAGACAATATAGCATGGATAATAGTAATACAGTTAAATGTACAATGGGCGGCCTTATCGCTAAATGCGATCTCTTCCAGGCAACCTAAGGATGGAAAAAAAAAAATTCAAGACGTTAGACAGTGGTGTAGTTGTCAGGATGAAAGTAGTCAAATATCAATAAAGAGTAATAAGAAAAGAAAAAAAGAAAGAATAAAACAAACATACATATAAATTACAATACCTCACACTAAAATAGTAAATAAACTAAAAATCATATAGATAAATTTATATAAGTACAACCCATATCCCAGAGTTGAAAATTTGGTACCTACGTTATTTTCACTTATGAATACTCATGATGGTTGGATAATACCTAAGTAGTGATTTTTCAACATACTTTTAAATATAGAATTATAATAGAAAAGATTTTGCCTGCCTAATATTTAAGGGCAGTGCATTCCACCGGCAAATTGCACTAACGGTGAATGATTTCCCAGCATAGTTGGTGGAGTGCACTGGCATCTCTAGTTCCAAATTCTCAGACGACCTCAAAACTCTATTATGTGTATCCTTGAGGTATCTAAAGCACTCCCTTAGATAAGTGGGGGTCTTAGGATTGAACATAGCATTGTATAATAATGCTAGAATGTGAGAATTCCTGCGAAGTCGAATTGGAAGCCACTTGAGTCTGTTACGAAATTCAGATACGTGATCATATTTGCGTAAACTAAATATGAATCTTATGCAGAAATTTTGAAGACGCTCAAGCTTATCAAGTTGCTCCTCAGTGAGATCAGGATAGCTGAAATCGGCGTAATCTAGAACTGGAAGAAGAAGTGATTGTGCGAGCGCAATTTTAGTGGCAGTTGGAAGGAAGTTCTTTAACTTCCGTAGAGAACCCGCTGACGCAAAGAGTTTACGACTTGTCTCTTTGATTTGGATGCTCCAGGAGAAGGTCTTGTCGAAATAAATACCCAAGTTTTTAACAGAGTCCTGTATGGGCAGCACGGTTCCGTCAAACTTAACTTGGGGCAGTTGCGACAAGTTCATCCTCGAGACCATGCTGGGGCTGCCAATAACAATGACTTGCGTTTTGGTGGGATTTATCATGAGTCCGTAGTTCTTACTCCATTCGCAGATCCTCTCCAGTCGGTGTTAATGGTACAGAAAGCCTCTGTTAACCTATTCAAGGGGGCTTGTGTATAAATTTGGAGATCGTCCGCGTAAAGGTGGTAGGATGAAACTAGCTTGTCAGAGATGGAATTTATGAAAATTGCGAAGAGTAAAGGAGATAAAACGCCACCCTGTGGTACACCGGCTTCAGTACTGCACCATGAAGAATATGATTCTTCGATGCGTATACGTTGCCGACGACCAAACAGGTAACTACGAAACCAATCAATAGCCGTTGGAGATATGTTAATAGAGCTTAGTATGCCAAGCAAAATGTGGACATCTACACTGTTAAAGGCACTGCTAAAGTCCAGTAAGGATAAAAGTGTAAGATTTCCGCCATCCATTGCTAGCCTTATATCATCTGTGATGTTCACCAACGCTGTCGAAGTACTATGCCCAGGACGAAATCCGGATTGAAATGAATTCAACAATGAATTTTTATTGAGAAAAGTGCTAAGTTGGGAGTGAATAAGGCGCTCTAAGACTTTAGATAGGAATGGGAGTATCGATATGGGACGGTAATCAGATAAAGAGCATGGTTTAGATTTTTTGGGTAAAGGAATTATCTGTGCCTCTTTCCAAGTAGAAGGGAATACTCCACTAGATACGGAGTGATTAAAAATGTTACATAAAATAGGAAGAATTTCGTCCATTATAGGAATGATCATATTTCGGCTAATACAATCATTACCGACAGCATTGGATGAGATTGCCATTATGCTCTTCTTAACATCACAAGCGGTCAATTATTCGAAGACAAATGAAGGGTACTTGGGAGTTGGAACAGTTGAAAGATATTGCAGTGTATTTGATTTAGTTGTCCCGTCTAAATGGGTCGAAGAACAGAAGTGTACATTAAGTGAATTGACATCTAAGTTTTTAGGGATTGAGTCTTGGCGTGATTTTCCAACTCCCAATGAATTAAGAAATTTCCAAACTTTAGCTGGATCTCCGTTTTCGATAGACGTGTGAATGTGTTGGCGTTGTGCGTTCCTACACACCTTGTTGCAACGGTTCCTAATGGCCACATACTTGTCCAGATTCTCCTGGGTCGATCGAAACTTGTACCTTGATTTGGCTGCAGCTTTTTTCGTCATTAACTTTTTGATGTCGTCTGTAAGCCAAGGCGATGGCAAATGTCTTACTTTGATTGCACGAATAGGAGCATGCGCATCATACAGCTGTGTTATGTTAAACGTAAGAATTTGCACCTTAGTGTCGATAGAGTTTGATGTAAAAAGTGGTTCCCAGTCTATTCCAGAAGCATCCTCGCGAAGCCTGTCAACGTCTATGCCACTAAAATTGCGTTGCATAATAATTTTCGGTTTTGCGTTTGGAGGCCGAATTTTATAAGAAAGATAGATTAGGTCATGGTAGGAAAAGTTATCAGCTGAGCATTGACCATGCTTAGCGACATGGTTAGAAGAAGAAACTATAATGAGGTCAAGAAGAGAAGGGACACAATCTGGAAAATGATGAGTAGCATTGAGAGGTAGGATAGATAGATTACAGGATTCAGTGATATGACGCAAGGAGGAAGAACGAGAGTCATTTTTAAGTAGGCAAGTATTAAAGTCTCCCACCAAAATGGCATGACTGTAAGAAGGTAAAAGAGTTTCCAGCATTTGTTCTAAGGAGGAAAAATAGTTCACTCGCAGAGATGGTGCATAGAACACACCAAGCAGAATTTTCGTGTGGTTAAGTTCCAGCTCAATAAACAAGTGTTCACTCGAGTTTGGTGGTGTTTGTGGCGACATGCTAATAATATTGTATGGAATATGTGAGCGCAGGTATATAGCCACACCACCACACCCAGCAAACTCACGGTCATTCCTAACCAGCTGGAAACCTGGAAGAGAGTAAGAACTAGTCGGTAGGCAAGGTTTGAGGAAAGTTTCAGAGACAAGAATAACGTGGATAAGGTTAGAGTGAAAGTTAGCCAGCATATCCGGGAAATGAGCAGGAATACGCTGGGCATTTATGTGGATCACATTAAAATTTCGCGGTACATCCGAAAACTGGAACCGGAGAGTGTCTTCTAGCGAAACGGACGGTAAACTAACGAAGCTGTCGTTTAGACTGCTGGCAGAAACAAAGCTATCATTATCGCTATCTGAATCATTCATAGTATGTAATATATATATTTAAGTTCTCTGAGAATGTATGTAAAATGTCTACAAAATATTATACCTATAAGAATAGTTAAATACAACAATATTAATAAAGTAAAATAACAAATATGTATGCAATAAATTAAAGTAATATGTATATATGTATATATATATATATATATATATATTATAATGTGTATATCAGTATAAGTACTCTAAATTCCAATATACAGTATCCCCCCGCCAGTTGCGTGTTATAATATTAAACATGGTTAAAAATTTACAACATAAACAAATATCACAGCAGTACACACAAATACCTATACCGGGCAACAATTTGTAACGTAAGTAGCATAAAGCATATCAACACCATTTATTTAACAATGACATGTATCAATATGACATAAATACACTATTGTATTGTATATTACCATAAAAATTTATGACTTAAAAGACTAGTTTTCTAACAAAAAGACATGCTAATATTCATTACATTGTGAAGTGACATGGAACGCAGTTTGTCATATTTTTGTATGTAATGTCATGTCATTTCATTGTCAAAATACTGTTACTATTATGCAATTTGTAGTTTTCTTTAACGAAGGTAGTGATTAAATGTTGATAAAATAGTATGAATAGTTCAAAAGTAACACAGACATCAAAACAAGTTACCCGGCCAAGTACGAATGACATAGAAACTTTATTTCTTTTGTGCTGTACGCTTGGATCTTGTGGAAATGGTTTTGACTGGAGCAGCCATGAAAGCTCTGTGCCGTGACTTAGTCAAAAACTCAGAAAAAGTAATACCCGTACCTTTCAGATTCGTCTTCGAAAATCAAATTCTGTCCCTCACTGCTACACTCTGGAGTTAACAAGGATCGGTCTGGGCTGCTGACTAGATGTTTGCCGTCCCATCCGTTGGCACCGTTTGACATCTTTAGATGTAAAAGAGTCGATTTTGAGGTGTTTTTGTACGACCTTAATAACAGCCTCAACCGCTTCCTCACCTATCGTATCTGCAATGCCATGTAATAGTAGAATTTTTCGGCGGCTACGTGTCTCCAGATTATCTACCTCCCGTGCAACTGTATCAAGGTGTTGTGAGAAGGACTTAAGTGACTGTAACACGAATATTTTAAATGCACCAAACTCATCAGCCAGGCTCCCAGTACTTGTTGAGGACTTCTTCTGCAGGTCTGCCTCAAATCTTGCCATTCACTCTTCAAAATATTTTTACATATCAAGTAGGGAGCTCTCCATCCTGTTTCTGTGTTGCTATTTAGTGTTTAGTTTATGGAGAAAACGCTAGACTGGCAGGTTTGTTCAGTTAACTGACTAATCCAATCATTTAATTAGTGTAAAAACAGATAATACTATTTTTTAAAACAATTGAATATCAAGAGATGAAAAGTGCGCTTTTAACCAACTGTGGTTTTATTTTTTAAACTGTTTTCATCGAGTAAAACTAGATATTTGTATACCGGTAAACCGGTAAAGTATTTTTTTTTTTTTGCTATAATGAATAACTGTTGGCAATGGTTCTTATTTCGTTACTCATATTTTTGTTTATAGATACAAAATATTCACGCCTTTTTCCCTCCAGGGTAGGCATAGACAACAGCCCGCCGTCCCCGTTTATCCTCAAACACTTCACGAGCTTCCTCTACTGTCATTTAATCTTTCATTCAAGCCCGCCGGTTTCGAGTGCTTTTGACCTGTCCTTTTTTTAATACATCATCCATTTGATTAGTGTATATTCTACGATGTATATGACTAAAAGAGTAGTTCGCATATTGTTGAATATATTATAGCCCACTTTGGACAGATATGTATTTAAGATGCCAGTCATTTAGATAACACGCCAAAGAATACGTGTACCAACCAGTGACGTAAATAAATCTAGCAATGTCAACTAAAGGCATTTATGTCCGGGAAAATAAAAATGTGAAATATAAAAATGTGTCCGGATGTTACCAAAGCATGTAGCACAAAGCTGTGCTCAGTTGCTTACGTTAGATCCTCTTAAAATTTAGCTTCTGTGATCTGTAAAACTGTTCCCTAAATTACCTAAAAGGATGGTCTAGATGTCGTAAACGTCTGTATTAAATAAGTGTCTCTCGGGAGCATAAAGCTTTCGTTTCCTATCCCGTATTTCGTTGAAACCCTCTGAATTGTTTCCCTAAGGACTAATTAGAATAAAAGAGTGTTAAACTTGCTAACTGATGGACTCTTTTGGGTATCTTAACATTTACTTTCCTCGAGAGTGTCTGGTTAGGTACCACTGTGATGATATTAATGTATAACTATTGCTTGGCAATACGTGACACTTCCAGGGTTCGCGTGGGATGAGGGATGTAAAGCAGGTGTGGTGGTGGAGTGAGCGCGCGGGACGGCCGTCCGGTTACTATATTGCCCGTGGCTCCACCCGTGTGTCTATGTGTTATAAGTATAATATATCTTTGTTTAAAATTACAGCCAGATCTGTTCAGCTGTTTAAGCGTGATTCAGTAACAAATATTCTAACATGTTCACAAACTCATTTATAAAATCGTAGTAAAATGTACTAAAATCAATATAAATTATTACGTACATTAAGAAGTAAAACTATCCATTGAGCACTCTTCTAGAGCGATTTATGCTTAATACTGAACGTCACTTAATTCTAATTAGAATGATAACCGGGATATTTACCATATTTAGTATCTTTTCTATTCTAATTTTAATGTAAATGACTATGTCAATCTAAAATCATATATATGTCACTTAATTCATTTGAAAGTGTGAAGGTAAGGTGGTATTTTGTGAATAAATACTTGAAACTATTACAACGTGACTTAGTTCTAAAAGTTATTTATATCGCAATAGCTAACCAAAATAGGAAAGATTTTAAATTTTAAATTACATTATAACGAAATGATACCTTAGGAATAATATTTAGTGAATAAAAAGTAGATAACGTGAAAGTATAAAGCTAGATATAATATTATGTAGATACATTTAAAAAGGGAGAGTGGCGATAGCCCAGTGGTGTACGTAACGGACTGCTGAGACGAGGTCTCGAGTTCGATCCCCAGTCGACCCGGGCACACACCTCTGACTTTTCAAAGTTATGTGTGCATTAATAAATGTTAATTATCGCTCGCTTAATAATGTGCCCGGTAGATGGCAATAGGCTCGCCCCCTATTACATTGGGACCTTAACATAACTGGCGAATCGTGGGTGTGTAATACACCTCTGCCTACCCCTTCGGGGATACAGGCGTAAAGTTATGTTATGTTATGTTATGTTTAAATGAAAATGAAATATAAAAATGTATTCGAAATTTTATGGAATCTGACTTTAATTATGTTACTGAACCACTTGCCTATATAATATTAAGAGGTGACCTCGCCAGCGGCCACTGTGTCAAGTTTTGTGGTTTCGATTCGTTATGATTAACTGATGATTTTAATAATCTGGTTTGCTGTATTCGTTTTTTGAATATGTATATAGTCCTTGTGAAAACCGGCTTATTCACTAGCGTAAGACTTGTCTTGAAAAAGGAGAGAAATTCGACAGTCGTAATATAATCCACTAAGCAAATCTGTCATGACGTCACTAAACGGCTGGCCACGAGGATTATTTTTATTTCTTGCCCAAGATTTATTTTCCTTAGATTAGCATTCCTCTTATTTATGCTAATGTAATTTTAATGGCGCCGCCTTTTTCGGCTAATTTCATTTCACGAAAAACTCCCTGGATTTGTTTTAAACCTTGGCTTATTAAGATGGTTTTGGTGACGATTTTACTTTAATAAAATTTGAATTATTGGTTTAATTAAGGTTGAGACAACTAATTCGCCTTATCTTAGTATATTGGGGTAAACGAGTCGTTAAGTCCAGAAAGCCTTTATAATCGGGGTTTAAGTCGGATCTTAGGGAGGTGGTGAGGGGAGCATTATCGACATTAAAGTGCCACAAAGCTGCAATATGTCAACATGAAGCAGTCACGAACGTTATATCGGGAAATTCGGATTGAAAGAAATTCTGTGTAGAGCGAGCATGTATAGCTCCGGCACGGACAAGGCGTAGCATTTCGTGTCCAAACTGAGGAGTAATTGTGTTCTTCTACTACCACGAATATATTGTATCCAACTCGAACGATGAGTTAGAGAAGAATATATACTTAAAATTGTCAAAGATAGATCCTGATTGGTTCTGTAATTTATTACACTATACGTTTATATATCACTAAGCAAAACATCTCAAAACTACTTAAACTCTTGAATATTAAATACCATATACATAATTTCTTTTTAATATATGTAAAAAAAAACAATAAAATACGAGTCGGACTCGCGGACTTCGATTCCGTGGATTAAGGGACAAAATTAACGTTGTTGGAAAACTGGAGTTACCAATACAACTCGCAAACTGAAGTGACAATGTTCTGGCCACATCTGCCCAAGGCACGATGGCTGCAAACAAGCCCTGAAGTAGAGATCGCGAATCAGTAATCGGAAAGTGGGATGCCTCCTAGTCAGACGAACTAACGACCTGTACAAGTTTTGAGTTCTAACTAGATTTTACGAGAGTGATTGCCCTCTGACCCCCCAACCTCAAGAGAAAAGTCCAAAGTCTCATCCGTTAACCAGTAGGTGCATCGGGTTGCAGGTGAGGTTGGCTTGTGCAGTTGGGCACCGATAGTGGGGCCCCATACACCCTCCTATGTCTGCTCTGCCTATCTGTAACTGAAACATAATCGACCAAGAACTATTGCAAGACAAAGAAAACTATAATCCAGATAGTTATTTTCAAAAATATTTACAAGTTGCCAAAGATTTTATGGTTAGCGTGTTCAATGCTGGAGTTAGCTTAAGGAAATATTTTATGAATTTCATTCATACAATTTTAACATACGCATGCATACAAATTGCTCGATATCGTGGTATCACGTCGCATGACGAGACTCATTCTGTTTCCGTCGTCATAAAACTACACCGTTCACTATTTTATTCTCGAGAGAGGTTTACTCGCAATTGAATCGAGAAACGGTGGTATCGCTTAATTTTATTTATTTACTAGCAGAAAGAAACGGGACTTGTTTCTATCATTGTAACATACATCACTGTTATTAGCTGACTGTCATTTGTTTGTTTCAAAACAAGTTGTATTTTGGACGAGTATTAATACAAAATGGTGTGTTATTAAATAAAAAAATGTTTTCTTTTATAGCATTCTTATGTTGCATAGGTATTATTTTTGGAATTATATGGTCATATTATATGATGAAGAATTATTTAATATATTATAGTGGCAACTTAAAACTTCTGATCACCGAACGAAAGGCAGACACACTAAAAGACTATGGATCAAGTTATACATTTATGATTCCGTGGTGACGTTTATTCCAAATTTGAGCAATCTACCGATATTTACTGACCTACATATTTCTTCTCTCTGTTACAGAAAAAAAAGGATATAATCTTATCCAAATTCCTATCTAATCTATCTATACTATTATAAAATTGTAAATTCGTTGTCTGTACATTGGAGATATTTAAACATTTGAAAATGTTAAATCAAGGATTTGAACAATTTTTTTTTTGAATTCTTGTCTGTTTATCTGTTCTCTTTGTCTGTATTTCTGTTTGTTCGCGATGGACGCAAAAACAACTGAACGGCCTTTGATGCAGTTTTTTCTATTATAAAGGTCTTGGTTAGACTTAAAATCTACCGTATGTCTAATTGCAATTGGTTAAGTAGAACCGGAGATATGACATCAGTTCATCGTTCCGATGGTAAAGGTCGTAGATGTTTTATGCTCCTATGATACATCTCGTGATGCCGGTTAGGTTAGTTTTCTCCCTCCATCTACTTTAAATACTGACAGACATTGATGACCCAACTTTGAATAAAATTAGTATAAACAAAAACGACAACTGATGTTTGTTTTTAAAACATAGTTAAAATGCTAACTAGACAGTCATGGATCGTTGTTTAGATGACAGTTTGATTACAAGTTGTGCCTCCGACGTCAACCTGTCGTCCTCCCTATAATTTCCCTACAGGGCTCTTAGCAAATAAGCATTTAACATGATGATAGGCTTAGTAGTGCTACCAGTATTCATACTGTATTCAATTTATTTGCTTTTATTTCTTACCTACTGGTACACTAATGAAATTAACAAATCATGACTAAAAAATATTGTTTGAACATATTTTTTTCTGGAGTCGAACTTTTGAAGCATACACGTGTAATCAATATAGAATTTATATTTTTTGTGATTCAACTTTTTAGATAAAGAAAAGATTATCCTCTTGAATGATGACATGAAAACATTATAAATAATAAAAGTGTTTTCAACCCCCTCTAATATTTGACGCTCTGTATTTATTTAAGGAATTTTACGAAATATCGGTTTATTCCTAACCTTTTTTTTTGTTTCATTATGGGAAATGTCCTACGGCATACCACGCGACGCGGGGAGGGCGCGCGGTTATGTGTGGCTCTTACACAATAAACCCTTGCAGTGTGCCATACTCAGCGCCTTTTCGGGGGGGGGGGGGGGGGGTTAACTATACAAGAATACTTCTATGGCAACCCCAACGCGTATCACGGGCACCTGCACCATAAAATTCTCATTTAGGAGACGTCCAGGCACACACGGACGTCGTCTCTTCGCAGGTGTCTAGATCGGCTGTTGGAGGGCTAACCCCGTCCCTCACACCCGCAGCCACACTCAGAACGGCATGAATCGAAGCCGAAATGACTCGGGTCAGGCTAGGAACGGGTCAGATTAGGAATGAATTTAAATAAAATTGTGCTTTTCCTAACCTATCGAGGATGATAATATATAAGGTATCACAAAATTTGATCTCTGAATTTGGTGAGATGACTTGGTATCGACAAAATATGTATTTGAAACAAAAAAAAAATATTTGTGACACCTTATATTATAACTACTGATAACACACTACACTATAGTAACAATTCGAAGCATTAAATAAAATAATTAGGTTAGATTAAACCTTAAGCTGACTCAGATAAGGTAAAATCAAATTGTAGGATATATGTTACTATAAAATCCCGAACTATGGTGAATCCTAACATTTTCCGGTAAATCTTAGGATTTACCAACACGAGTTGGTAAATGTAAGAATTTATAAAAAAGAGACGAGTCTTTCGGGCTTTCACCATTAGAATTTAGTAATATTTTATTGACATTTACCAACCGTCATTGGTAAATGCTAGCATGTACTAAAAATTCTTGTTGAAAGCCCGAAAGGCTCGTCCCTTTTTGGGGTTCCGTTGGCAAATGGCAAAACACGGAACCCTTATAGATTCGTCATGTCTGTCTGTCTGTCCATCCGTATAACACAGCCACTTTTTTCCGAAACTACAAGAACTATCCTGTTGAAACTTTTCAAGTAGATGTATTCTGTGAACCGCATTAAGATTTTCACACAAAAATAGAAAAAAAAACAATAAATTTTGGGGGCTCCTCCATACTTAGAACTGAAACTCAATTTTTTTTTTCATAAAACCCATACGTGTAGGTTATCTATGGATAGGTCTTCAAAAATTATATTCTTTGCGCGAGAGACACTTCCAAAGTGGTAAAATGTGTCCCCCCCCCCCTGTAACTTCTAAACTAAGAGATGTACATTACCATATAAACTTCCACCGAAAATTGGTTTGAACGAGATCTAGTAAGTAGTTTTTTTTATACGTCATAAATCGTAAACCGCAATTTACCTTTCATTCAGTCAACTCAAATATAAAATTTAAAAAAAAGCATTATTATCTTACTTGCTGCTACGGAACCCTTCTTGGGCAAGTCCGACTCGCACTTGACTGCTTTTTTATAAATTTATACATTTACCAACTAGTGTCGGTAAATCTTGAGATTTACCGGAAAATCTTAGGATTTACCGTAGTTCGGGCTTTTACAGTAACATATACATAAAAGAACATCCTAAAGAAGAAGAAAGTTAATTAACAGAAACGGAAAAAATTATAAACTTGCTTTGAAGAATATAAAATATGTAGAATATTATAATATTATTTTGATAAGTGATTATGAATTTTAATTCAGTTTATTTGACAAAGATAATTATATTATGTTGATATCAGATGAAAGGTGTAATTATTTTGCGAAATAATTAATTACAGACTAAATAAACTGTAAATATTAATGAGTATTTACTTTATTTAATTTTAATTGGATGTCTAATGAGAAACAGAACAAACATCTTAAATCTAAGTAATAGAACAGTTTACTATGATTTCTAAATTATCTAATACCTTTAAACGAATAATTCTTGTATATACATAGATATATAATCTGAATTTGGGAAACTGTTCAACGATTTTCATGGAATTTAGTATACAGGGGTTTTTGGGAGCGAAAAATCGATCTAGATGTGTTTCATTTTTAAAAATCGTCAATAAAAAACTACCTAAGTAAACCTAGATCACCCAGGTATTTGATATTAATGAGAGCCTGTACAATAATAATTATACTGTCATTTAAATAGTTTATTATAATAGTGTCGGTCGTATTTGAGATTCTCACTTCGAGGTTCACACTTCGAGTTTAGTTTACTTTGCAGTTTTTAATTTGATGGTATAATATAGGCAATGGGCAGACCGATGGCTATTGTAGTAAACGATTCCTAGTTTGGAAGCCGTAAATCGGCAAATGGACGGTGATACGCCTCCCAGCTAGATGGTCGGATGACCTGCAAGGTAGCTGGAATATGGGGGTGGCAGGTGAGGCCGCCTGTCACCCCAGCAGAAGCAGGCCGGGACGGTGGGGCGACTAGCGCCCCTCCCCCAAACCGGGGCAAGACGGGGACACCGTGGTTCCCAAACCCGAGGGGGCCATCTCGAAACCGGAGATGGCCCAGGGTCAGTCGGGGTGCGAGGGATATGCTCTATGGGCAACCTTACACCCCGGCGTCTGCAGACCCGAGACGGCGTGTGGTTTTAGTCGGTTCAAGCCCGACATAACCGCCCCCGCTGGCCGGCGGGGGGGTATCCGAGGGGATTTCCGCACGAAAAAAAAAAAAAAAAAAAAAAAAAGGTGGCTGGAATATTCTGGCTGCAAAGGTCCGGGTGGAGGACCGGGTGCCATAGCAAATATTCCACTGCTGCAATAAGATGATTGATTGAGTTAATGGTAATGCAATAAATACTACAGAAACTGCTGATGGCTGAAACACATAGCGATTCAATTCATTGGTTTCCATTCAACATAAAAAATAAAACACAAGCAGTTTTTTTGCACAGTTGGAATGACAATTTATCCAGCATTCCATAGGGCTCGATTCTGGGACCTCTCCTGTTTAATTTATTTATTTTGTTATATATTATTCCGTTGCTATGCATATTCTGAAATTCAAATGACAAAAATTGCGTAAGACTTTTCTGTTGAAGTCGGTACCAAGCCCGACACACAACGTAAAAATTTAATGTAATTCGAGACGTCTGTTTTATTCTTTTTATAATAATGTTACTTTTTTCTCCCTTTTTAGTGCACGTAACTTACCTAATTCATATGGCACCATATGCACACGTGAGCAAAACCATACTCGATGTTGAAAGAATGTTTAAAACCGGCTTATAAATAACGGACATATTATACCGCACATGAACAATGTCTAGATATGCGATATGGTTCAGGAATCTGCGGAGAACATACATTAAGAAAACAAGATTCTGACTATTTGGGAACCTTCCTCCTTTTTGGAAGTCGGTTAAAATTAATGTAGCATAAAAAGATAGAACATTATTTCAGTAAATTTATATTAAGTAATTTGAAACTTCAGAGTCAGTGTCAGAGGCTAATTTAATCGCATAATAATTTCAGCTTGGAGATTAATTACTGCATAATATTTGCGTAATATTTTGTTAATTTTTATACTGAATCGTTAGAATAATAATTGATATAGTTATACAAATGCGAGCGCATTTTTAAAGTTAATTTAATTATTTTAACGGTGCATGGTGCAAGATTTTCGGGGCCCAAGCCAACCTCGCCTACAAGCGAGAGCGACAGTCATGAACGGGGCTGTTGTGATGGCTTCTTTTCGGTGTTAAGAGGTTATAAAGCACTCGATTCCGTAAAAGCCAACATAAGCTAAAGCAAGCGAAAGAGCAAAAAATGTCTGAATACCCGATCTACGAGTAACTACAGAATTTCAGATGTTCGTGAAGGTCAGATTCACAGAATAATAATAATCTGAAAATATTGAATATTGGCCCGGCTGTTTTGTAGTTAGACTGAAACCCAACCTAAACTAAGTTGGGAAAAGGCTCGGCGGATGATGAAGAGAAAGAGCAGTGAGTTCAGCGCCAAAGTGCAAACATTGGATGCAACCGGTACTAACGCTGTGATGATGATGATGCATCTACAATGCTTATTTTAATAAACAGAAACTTATAAAAGGAACAACTATTATATCAACTAAACATGATTACCTATGTAAACACATAAACAAACACCACATTCATGTATCCAAGTATACAATTTAACGGAAAAGTTCAAAGTTTACCTTCGCCAAGTAATGATACATAAGTATTGGGTTAAAAGCTAAACAGCTATAATGAACACAGTGTCAGTAAAAAGAATAAATATAGGAGCAGTTTATTACGTTCAAATGACGTGCACGCTGTTGGTAGGAAGTAAATGACCCTCAGAACGTGCGTAGGAAGAAAAGCACCTGATACTTTTCTTTTTCATTTTCCTGCATAAAGATGAGTGGGGAAAAGAATGCTTATTAAATGTTCAATAAAATTATTTCTCCTATTATTGCGCTTGTACATAAGTACTCGCAAATAAATGTTGTATTGATTTAGTTCAGAAAAAGTGAAGATCAGGGACGGGACTTCGACCCGCGACCAGTCCCTTACAGGGAGAATAGTCTGACCGATTGAGCTACCTGAACACTGCCTAGAGATTCTAAATTCTCGACGACGTATAATATATCGAGATTATATTTAAAAATTTACGTTAACAATTACAGAGCATTACAGTAGATGGCTCTAACGTAAACGACAATAGGCTCACCCTACATAGATGGGGCCAACTACAGGAATTGGTAACATCTGCTTATCCTATTTAAGATATAAGCGTGATTATATCTGTAAGTTAAACAAGTCGATAATATAACATATATATTCCAGTCCATCTCTACATCAATATAGTCTATCAGAGAAGTTGAGGCTTGTTCTTCGTCATCGCTTACACGTTGCTATCAATAAAAGCTAATTAATTTCGTAGATAGCATTCACATAATAGCTGTCAGTAATATTCCCGCACTACGGCCCCACTACTATTATCCCTAATAATTATTATTAATATCGAATAGCTACGTGTCTGCGTGTTAGTATAAGCCATTTAGTTGGATGGTGCCTTTATTAATAATCAGCCTTAATAAATCGTTGGTGATGCGTGAGAAGTCTTTTGATGATTGAACTTTAATAGCTATTATATAGTATAAGGATGATCATCATCCACCTAGCGAATTTTCGGTTGCGTTCAAAGTTTATATTTTGGAGCCCGGAATCCGCTTAATATTTTAATTGGTTGGTTGGTTTTTACGACAACGAATGCCGCCTGACATCTTTACTCCGAAAGGGAAGCCTCCGCCAGAGCCTCGTCCGTTGTTTAGCTGATCAACCGACTAGCAGGTGAGGTTGACTTGGCACTGAATATGTTCGTAGGGCCCTGTGGATGATATACTATGAATCCCTCAGTCCAATAGGATCTACCACTACGATACAGCAGAGTGGAGCAAATAGCACTCTGAAGTTCATTGTGATCTATTTGGTGGTTTAGTGGATCCTGTGATACTGGCAACTGTTGTAGAATCCACTGTCTGCTCCACTAGTGGATCAAACAGCACTCAAGGATTTTCCACTCTTCTCTTTCTCTTCCGGAAGATCCACCACAAGCCCCAGTGCCAGCCCCAATTACTTTTTTTCTATTGATCACCTAGGACATGGAGATCGGTAGAAACTATTTTACATTAAAATATTTTGTAGCACGATGTCTGGTATTTTGTAGCACGTTTCGTAGACGTCAGCGTTTCGTAGCTCATTCTACGACATAAAGAAGTTTCTTTGTAGCCTAAGCAGCAATAAAATTTTGATTTAGATGTCAACTATGAATGCCAAAGTTACCGGGTTCTCTAGATTACCCTAAGAATGTACAAACGCAATATTGCAAATTAGAATGTTGAAATTTAATTTTGCAAATTTAAGTTACGAAATAATTTTATATTAATTCTTGTTATTATTATTTTGTGAAATGTTCATCGATGCCCTCGAATTTTAATATTTATTAATTAGACTCGTCCTAAAATTTAACAGAGTAATATTTTATGGGTATACAGGGTGTATTTTTGAAACGGGGCAGCAAGGGCAAGTACCTTAACCGTTGTAGTTACAGCAAAACGTTCTTAGGAGACCTTCCCTAACTTTTTGAGATATTTTGAACTGCATTCACAGATTTTGCAAAAATCTTACAGTTAGCAAAAAAATTCCAAAAATATTTTTTTGTGCCAATCGATTCTATTTCATGTGGACCAAAAGACTCTACGGGACCATTTTAGTACTAGGAAAGACAGAAATCGCCAAAAACGTTTCCCATACATTTCGGCAAGAGAATCAAATTTCTACAATGGTCAAACTTTTTGTTATGGGCACCTGCCCGGCAATGGACACTTGGGGAGGACACCGTGTGGTTTTAGTCGGTCCGATTCTGACACGCCCACCCCATCGTCGGCACTGATGGGATGAAGCCCGTGGGGGTTTCCACACGCTAAAATAAAATGGGCAGGAAGTGGGTAAGATTGACTATTAAGTAAATAAAAAGAATTTTTACCCACAAATTTCGAATTTGATTCGAATATTTTTATGTCATTCTTGATACTAAGAATAAAAGCTGAGAAAATTCGTAAAAGTTATTAATTAAGAATTTTGGCTAAAATGTCTTCTAATCGTGAAAAAATTGACTTATTTGCTAAAGGCTTCTGTCTATTTTATCAATAATCGGAACGCGGGAGCTGCATTAGTGTGGTACCGCAATAATGATCCGTTGCGGCATGTGCCTTCGAGAAAGGTTATTACAAATCTTTTAAAAAACCTGGAATTGCAGGGTTCTTTTAAAAGCAAGCGGCAGCCTCGTATGGACATAGACACGGAGATTGCGGTTTTGACTTATGTCGAAGCATATCCAGAGGTATCGTCCAGGCATGTCGTTCTTGAAGTAGGTGTTTCCCACTCCCTTGTGACAAAGATATGGAAAAAATACGGTGATAAATGCTATGCGCCCATATGGCGCATAGTTTGAGTGTTACATCCGGGTGATGATGTTCGAAGGCTTACTTTTTGCAGATGGCTAAGAGGAAAAATAAGCCGAGATCATGAGTTTTTGAATTACATACTGTGGTCTGACGAAACAATTTTTTCCAATAACAGTATGTACAACCGAAAAAATCACCACTATTCGTCCAAAGAAAATCCACTAAGAGTTACGGCAAGTCATAATCAGGTTCGTTTCTAATTCAACTATTGGTGTGGTATAATGTCCAATCGAGTCATAATAGTGGAATTTTATGAAGGGAAACTGAATTCTGCCACATGGCATGAAATGATGGTGTAAAATGATATCATTATACATATAATGATGTCATTTTACACCATCTTGAAAACGAGTTGGACGAATGGCCCCTGTACGAATTCCTAAAAGTTCATTTTTAACAAGATGGTGCTCCGCCACATAATAGCCACCTTTCACGTTCCAATTTGAGCCACCTATTCGGTACACAGTGGATAGGTACACATGGTCCAACATAGTGGCCACCTCGCAGCCCCGATCTAACACCACTCGATTACTTTATGGGGCTTCGTAAAAAACGAGGCGTATAAGACGGCGTACACCAGTGTTCAAGAGCTCAAGGATGCATTAACGACCGTTTTACGTAATATTCATCCGAGAACATTATTAGCCGCCATTCGTTCAGTGCAAAAAAGGATAAACACTTATGTATTCGTGAAAATGGAAGTCATTTTGAGCAATTTATTTCTAACCATATTTCCAAAAACTTAACGACTATTTCAGTATTCCATGTGGGCAACATAAAATATATTATGTTGATGAAAACTTCATATCCTTAACCCAACCTGCACAAAGATAATTACATAGCAAGCAGTCGATATCAAAATGCTGTCAGTGAGTACATTTTATACGACATTCGAACCTTTGATCAAATTCAAAGTTTCTGTATTTGAAATATCAAGATTGGCCGTCAAGTTGTGTATTAATAATATTAAAAATGAAATTGCTAACATGCAGAGGATGGTCGAAAAGGCGGTAAACGCTAATAAGACCCATCGCAATTTGTTGAAGTTCGGCTGATATTTCTTCTCACTTTTATATGCTACAAGTATTGATTTAGAAATATAACGTTAGCAAAGTATTTGTGTGAATTATCTTTACTTCGAAATGTTTTCTTGAAAAGTGGGGTTTGTCTTAAGTTTTCTTTTTCTTCACTTCGGTTCTTGCCAGCGTTTTTTGAAGTAATATATTAATAATAAATTAGATTTTTACATCGTTTTTATACTACGAAGGTAGCAAGCAATCGCTCGAGTGCCTTGATAATAACCATGGCAACATATTCTTCACGCTATGCTACCTGTAGACAGTTAAGTATATGGAGAAAAGAGAAGAAGGAGACTAGGAGGAATATATAACAAATGAAAGGAAAGATGGGTAGGTGGGTAGGCACCCAGTAGTTTGGCCAATCATTAGATAATAGCGTTGTTTTTTATAGCACTACTTTTGGAGTTGATAGAGGTTCTCCTTTACAATTACTTACCAAGAAACTTTACTCTACTACCTGTCTGATTTTTTTTTAAGTATGTCAATGTAAAAACTTGCAAGTAACAAAACCTAATTTGATAGACCCACTAAAACCAACTTCATCGAAATAATTATTTAGGAGGCATATTGTGTATGATAGAGACAAATTTGAAGGGCCCAAATTAAACATTATTTTATGTAAGACAACTTAAGTCAGGCGGAAATTCGGGATACAATTATTAAGCCAGTAATAAGTAAATCTCACGTAGATATTGGTTCGGGTAAAATGGAATGAATGGGCTTTCAACATCGGAAAAGTGTCGACTTTAGGAAAATACACTTCGCGTAAAGTAAATTTGGGAGTTTGGAGGAAATACCTATTCATCGCTTTTAGTATATATCGATTTTACAACTGATATGAATATATAGCACCGAAAGAATGTCCTTAAGCCAATGATTTGATAAATGGGTTATATGTTCCAACAATTTTATTCATTTAGTTATGTATTGAATTTTATTTATTTTATACCTTTTCTACTTTTTCTAGATATATTTTCTGTAGGTCAAATCAGATCGTGTACATTTTAGGAAAGGCCAGGTCTAGAAAGGAAATCCCTCCGGAGACCTCCCCGCCGGCCAGCGGGGGAGATGATGTCGGGCTTGAACCGACTAAAACCGCACGCGGTCTCGGGTCTTCAGACGCTGGGGTGTAAGATGACCCTAAGGCATTTCCCTGGCAACCCGACTGACCCAGGGCTATCTCCGGTTTCGAGATGGCCCCCTCGGGTTTGAGAACCACGGTGTCCCCATCTTGCCCTGAAAAGGGGGGGTCGCTAATCGCGCCACAGAACCGGCCTGCTTCTGCTGGGATGACAGGCGACCTCACCTGCCACCCTCAGGCCTGCGCTCATGAAGGACGGAGGTCATTGAGCGACCTCTGGCGTCTGAGTCGCCTGCGGGCCGGGAGAGTTCTAAATCCTTCCCGGACTCGTTCCGCCATCTCCTTCTCGAGCAGTGCATGCTCGCAGAAGGAATCGGCGGTGGCCCACGAACTCGCGCTCCATGCCATTGTCGCAATCATGCTGCCGAGCGAGGGGACTCCCACCCCGATTGTTGCTACAAGGTCACGCCTCGGCACCTCCCACGCCGGGCAGTCTACCAGCGTGTGTAGGTCAAAAGTACCTTCTACCAGTGAATATGTATGAAAACGATTATTATAGTATGATGTCATGGCGGTACCACACTTCGCTATGGGTTATTTGTTATGCGGCTAGGCTGTATTCGTCAAATATAATTGTCATGTGATCGTCATTTGTCATTTGATGTGCCTTGGTACTATAGTTTGACCGCTGTACCGCTCCTATGGTAGACGCGGCGTGGTGGGAGACGGGATAGGAAAGAGGATGAGTCGACGAGATCGATATATCGATATTATCGGACAGGTGCACATGATAACTTATAAACAGTTCAGTTTCGGAGCATTTCAATACATTTTTGGCAAAATGTGAACTATTTTTGTTGAGTTTACGTGTTCAGCTTATTTTGTTGAACTACCTACAATATTCAATGACATTTTGAAGCACTAGTATGCTAATTTTTCCAAAAGATTTAGTTCGGAAAAATCTATTAAATATAATAAATAAATAAATATTCTACGACATTCTACACAGCGATTTCTAGACCCAAAGTAAGCATAGTTTAACTTGCTTGTCTTATGGGTTCCAGAATGCGGTTAAACATACTCATTTACTTTTTTTTTGTAAATACATATATATTATACATAGAAACACCCAGACCAATGCAAATAGACATATTCATGCATACAAATATTTGCACTGAGCGGGAATCGAACCCACGCGGGAATCGAACTGTCGTAGCAGTCGAATGTACTACCGCTACGCCACAGAGGCCGTTTTTTCTTGATTATATCGGATCTTTGAAATTTTCCGGTATTCCAATATCTAGGACGTGTCAAGGTAGCTCACATGGTCAAAGTATTTCCCCTCTAAGGGACTGGTCGTGGGTTCAAGTCTTATCCTGAATGTTCACTTTTTCCGAACTGAATCTACCTAAAATTTGTTACAAAAGTAGTTGAACTTTCCTATAATGTAGATTTTAGCATACTGTGCATGGTATTTTGAATAATATTACACGTTCAGGTCCTACAGATCGCCAATGACTACTTTCTTAAAATTACCTCTTTCCTTTTTCCTAAAAACATTTCGTGAAAAAATTCGGCCGTCGCTCATGTAGTGTCTGGATGATATCCAAATCGATCTTTAAATTCTAGTAACAAAATTGCACAATTTGAATACTATTTTATTTTATACCAAAAAAAAAACACAATATTATATATTAATTTAATTATTACACATTAATTATTATATCGAGTTTTTTTTTCAAATATCGATGTTTTAATACATCGATGTTTTTCTTCACGGTGTTTGTATCCCTAACTAACAGTCCCCGTCTCGCCGCGCACATACCCGAGGCGCGGTACAGAGATTGCGGTCGGTCTATAGCGGCTTATTTGTATCTTTTGATGTGTGTGAAAAAACAAGTAGACGGTGTACAAGTGGACGTATAGGCGTATTTGCTTTTCGGGACTATGCACTATGCCTGCGAATAGAGCAAATATAGACGAATGAGCCCTCTGCACTTCGTCGTATGCGGCCGAATAAGGCGAGCAACGAATAACGAATAGTGAAGTATCATTCCGCCATCAAGTTAGTAGCATTTGCAAATGTGTGGTCTCTACCTACCCTTATGTATCTATATTAATACGTGAAAGGCAAAACTTTCCCCTCCCTTTTTACGAAAATTATGTTTGTTCGCAATTTACGCAAAAACTACTTACAGATTTTGATGCGTTTTTTCTATTAGAAAGTTCATACTTAAAATCTGCCGTATTTTTGATTGCGATTGTTTAAGTAGAACCGGACATAATTATGACAAAAAAAAGGATAACTGACTTCCGCGCGGGCGTAACTGCGGGCATCAACTAGTGACATATATGGAGAAGTGCAGAATGCTAATATTTATACATTAAATTAATCTAAATTGATAAATAAAACATTACACACACTACCATGCATTTGAAACACACACACCCATGTTAGTTTATATCGCCAATGTGAAACGTATTATGACATTTGTTCGCAGCTGACGCATGTAACAAAATTAAAAAGAAATACAATGAAGTTTAACTCTCTGACAACCTCAAAAAAAAACGGTGGAATTTCGGGGTCGCTAGTATTCATAAACAGGCAACAAGGCAGACAGACAAAAGTTAAAAAAAGGTATTTGGTTATAACTACCGTGTCATTTGCATTAATTCAACTGTTTTATTTTAACATCATAAACAGTCACTTCAAGTATTTTAATAAATAAAAGAAAATAAATAAGTTAGGATTATAAAATGAATAAAGAAAACATCATAGCCGGTAAACCACGTAATTGGGATCAAATATTCAGTGGATGACCCTTGTTTACATATTGAAACTCGCCCGTGCTTAAAAAACACGTACGCGTAAGGTCCCCAAATCTGCGACTGTCGTTACGTGCAGACACCTCAAAAATCTTTACCAAAGTTCGGAATAAGATTTACGTCCTTGAAATTATATTACCATGGTTAAAATGTTCCGAAATGCTCACTGCTGCTATTACCATCTCTGCAAAACTATATCTGCAGTCACCCTCAGAAGTTGCTGAAAACTAACAAATTTACGAAATGATCTTTGGATTGAAATAAATCAATATATAGTAATAATTGTTGTATATGATTTTGGAAACTTCCAAGGACCATTTTAACATTTTATAAATGTTTGTCAATTATTTTATTTAAAGTTTTAGAGCTAAGGAAGTAAGGAACAAGTCAAATTTAATATTCATGTATTCTGTTTAGACCATTAAAAAAACACTTACAAAACGTAAAAAAAAAAATGTTTAGCAAATGGACCACCGCCGGTTCGAAACGCGGTTTTGGGAAGACTCCGGCAAGAAACTCAGCGGGCTGTTTTTTAGGGATTTTCTTTAGAAAAGTCCTATTGCTATCGAGTTGTCGTCGTCGACGTCGTCGTTGCCAATTTTCTGTCACGGTTTTGGGTATGAAGGAGATGAGCTATCGAGTTGCTGTTTTCGGTAATAGATTTGTGTAGCCTTTTTGGCAAAGATTAGTTTTAATTTCACTTTTAACTTTATGATGAGGTAGATCCTTCATTTCATTAGGGACCTTGTTATAGAAGCAGATACATTTACCGTGGAAGAAATTACTGATCTTGCGGAGTCAACTATCACAAACTACAAGATTGTTTTTATGTCTAGTATTTATGTTATGTATGTCACAAAGTATTTAAAAAATTCAGATTTTTTTTGAAATATAGAAAATATACTGTGTACTACATTCATAATGTTTATTTCTTTAAACTTTTGTCGGAGGGAGACTCTTAGGCCCAAATTATAAATTTCCCGCACTGGGCACACAGCCCACTTTTACAATACAAACATTGTATTTATATTCACGGCATTACCCCCAAGGGGAAATTCGAAGCTCAAAATACTACGAAAATAACTGAAATAAACTATTTTAGCCGTAACTACATCTGTCTAAGTCCTAATCTTTTTTACAGCGTAGGAAGCAGAACTTAGCCTACTAGTTATTTTTTAAATATGTTTTCCCCATTGCATTTGGGCATCAATACTTAAACCTAAAAACACGTTCCATTCCACAAGGATCAACAACTGTCTATTGAGTTGTACATTGGTTTCCACCTGTTTAACATTAGGTAAGGTGAATATAATACATTCGGTTTTCTTTGTTATTAAGGCAAAGAATATTTATATTAAACCGATGACTAGTTTATTAGTTTAAACTTGAGATTGCGATTGATTGTTTACTTCGTCATAATGGTCTAAATGTCTTTTAATTTCAAATATTAAGTGAGAACCATTAGCCAATAATACAATACTATTTTTATGCCTTACACAGTGAGTTCATTTATATAAATTAAAATAATCCCAATGGTGGCTATACCATTACGCTATTGCTAATTCTTTTGCTATTCAATAACGGCAGTTACTTATAAATTTACAATGAGGTGTATTGACTGAAACACATATATTAAACATGAATATTGAAATATATTTGGTCATCTACAAAGGGCAAGTCTAATTTTGTTTCATGTTCTCTTTAGTGCTTATGAAAGTTAAAGTGAGCTCATAATGTAACTAAAAAATGTAAAATAAAAGCCACTTAAAATCACAAAAATCTACTTGTGCGTCACTCTACGAGGCGTGTCTTAAATTTTATGTTAAAATAATTGTGAATTTAACTTCATCTAATGTTGATGACTTAAAAAACTAGTATTAATAACTACAAAAGAAAGATATCAAACAACCAAACCTAAAAAAAATAGTTTAAAAATTAGGGATGTTTGCAGGTTGTCGTGGCCAGGTGATAACTTAGTAGGTTAACACATTGCAAACTTAAGCAATACTAGCTAGGTCACTCCTAGGAAGGGATTCTTAAGAGATTGAGAAACCTCCGTGCCTCGGTGAGCTCGGTAAGTCATCAGTTCCAGTTGCCATACACACATATGTGGTATTCGCTACGGGTAGTTGGAGCCTTAAAAAGTCCGATATTGGGGTCTAACCACAGAACTTCGATAGAGCCAGTGGGTTATGGAGGTCAGATTGCAGTCATTTCACGGAAAATACACGTTCGGCCGTTTCGTAGTTAGACTGAAGCCGACTCCAGCTAAGTTGAGAAAAGGCATGGAGGATGAGAAGGGGAAATGTTTGCTCGTCAGAATCAAAATTCTACACAAAATAAACTACATACACATACATGACAAAAGAAACATGAAGAGCGCGTGTCGACTTCATAAAACCATTTCATAAGTGTCTCCAGTGCTCATATATTTTACAATCACTATAAATAAATATCTTCACCTGAAAACAGCTTTATATCGATTTTAGATTTATTACAAAGTTAGCTACTTGCAAGTTAATATTGCATTTTCAGTCTTTTAAAATTGCAACGTCTTTCAAACGAGATATTTCAATATAAACGCTCCTTCGTAGAATTACTAGCGAACAGAGACAATAACTAATAAGTTTTCTTTTTAGCGTCCAAGCTACCCGAAGATATTGGATGAACACTTTAAGGGTGGATCCTATTATCTTCTTATACTTACCAAGTGTGTAAGAACGAAATTGTATTGAGTAATCCCAAATTGTGTGATCCTTTTACACAAGCAGCTTAATATAATGAAAGACTATTTTTCGAAAAAAATAAAGTTTTTTTCGAAAAATAGTCTAGAATAGGTAGACGAAAAAGCAAATATAATTACGTAGGTATTTACTCGTTCCTTTGTTTAGTTCATAAGATCCTTTCGTCAATGTTCACTCGGTTACAATTATAGCAAAATCAAATTTAGGAGACTTCTTTTGTTTGTTATGCTAATGACACAGTTTCAATTATTTTAGCAAATTATGGTAATCAAATAGTGGTGAATCTAAATACTACTTAGTACAAATGCGAAAGTTTGGATGAATAGATGAACGGATTTTTATTATTCAATCACGCAAGAATGGCTGCACCGATCTATTATCCGATTATAGTCCGATTATAGTCTGGAATAGGACATATACTAAATTTATACTTAGAATATTTGTTATATACTCGAATATCTACTATCTACTATATAAATGCTCGGTGCAATTATTCATATGCATGGCTGGTATTAACTGGCTGGCATTGACTGGTGGTAGAAATTTGATGACACAAATTTGTCACAAAATTCGGCCGGGTAGGTTACCACCGTGCACGATTGCGAAAAACCCTCCATATTAATCCAATTTCGGTTTGATTGCGTTCAGGGGTCAGCAAGTGCATAGCCGGGCCGGGGCATTGTGGTCGCAGCACTGGTGGGACGGGTGGGTGTCACGCGGTGCTGCGACGACAATTTTCTCTTCTGATGAGGATATAAGTTTGTTTATACGCATTCTAGGACCCATAATGCAATCTGGTTGAGCTATGTTGACTTTGGATCTGGATAACGCTGTGTCGAATGTTCTAGAATATTATTATAAATAGTATATTTAACTTATGCTCAGCAAGCACATGAATCTTCTTCAAGGTTCTTTGAGTGTTTAAACAACTTTTGCATTTAACTCAAAGACAAAAGACGTTTCTAGGAACACATTTAATCATTAGAAAAGACATGGCTACTAACGAGGAACATTGTAGCCAGAGGGTCGTATTATTTAATGTTGATATTGTAGGGATATCTTCCTAATTATATTTCTTATGTTAATTGAATATAATACTGTGCCTCATAGTTTCCATGCTACAAACGAAGCGTATTGTAACGTATATTATATAATATACATTAGTGTACACTTCGCTTGCTGATACTAAATAGATGCCAAATAGTATACATTTCTGTACGTTACATGGTAAATGTACGGTACATGTTTACCGTATATTTTTACTAAAATACAGCTCACTTAGGATCAATACCGTTTACGTCTATGGTGCTTTCTCTCTATGTTTCTATGTTCTCAAACAAGCGTGTCTAGGTGGCTCAGTTGGTCAGAGCATTCCCCCTGTAAGGGACTGGTCGCGGGTTCAAGTCCCGTCCTAGATGTTCTCTTTTTCCGATCTAAATCTTTATTTATTATAACTCCAAAAAATATCAATAGCCTTGTTACATTAAATTACAGGTAAAACTAATACGTAAACATAAAAAAAATTAAAGCAACTGCGAAAAATAAAAAACAAATTTGTTGAAATCTAACAATTTTATTTTGCTTTTGAAATTGCTTAAAATATTATATTAAATTATGCGATGTCATTCGAGATTGAAATCAGAATATCATCTGTCTAACAAACTAAAAATACATTCGAAGAATTTGGATGCCGAATATATAAATTCGGTAAGTTATGTTATTTCAAAAATTCTGAATTATATATTTGAATATAAGTGTTAGATTATTGTAACAGTAATCTTGATTATGATAAAAATAATTTGATTAAATATAAATATTGTTCTTTTTTGCAACAAACATTGTTGACGACTACTGTACTCGTATCTAACTGGCATCGGTCGTTATCTCCGCCCAAGTTGGTCTACCAACCCACAGGAATCTATTTAGGTATTAACAGAATACAAGTAATGTATGTCCTTTGCGGGTCACGCTCTGTACATACAGTGCCTTATTTAGGCCAAAACCATCCAGCGGTTCCTAACAAAAAAGTCACTTGCACATTTTTTTATATAGAAACACCAATACGAGTATTATCAGTAGGATTAACAAAAAAAACAATAGGATAAATTAAACTGTTTCTTGTAGAAAATCCCTTTTATTTTGTAAAAAAATTCGATCTTTATTATTTTCCAATACATTGTCAAAAGTTTTTATACCAATACGCCAATTTGAATCTAGGTTCTGAGGTGAAAACCTCGGATGTAACCGGAATAGTCGTTATATTGATAATGATGGACAAATATTTTAAGAATATTATCAATATAGAAGCATAATTGAACACTAAAACGATAATTTATTTACATTCTCAACATTCTTAGCATTCATTCACGAGAGAAACTTCGCTTAAACTTCCACTGCTAGATATCTGGCCAATCTCGTACGTTTACTAAGAACTTTGTTAAATCAATAGTTAAACGTCGGAAACCGGGTGTCAAAGAGTTAAAGTATAGATTGGTTTAATCCAGTAGTTAAAAGATAGAGCATAACCGGATTTCCAGTTTAAATTCGTACCTGACCAATTAGGAATTGGAAGCGATTTTCACATTATATGAATTTAAAGCGAAAACCACTTCCAATTCCTACCAAAACTCCTTAGAGATTAAGCCGCGTATGTAACACTTTTCAGGGTAAACTATTTTCCCATTTAAGAAATTATAATCTCGCCAAGAAATAAAAAGTTTAAAACAATTTTACTTTCTTCAGAACATGAAAAGCTAAAAACTAAAAATTGTCCAGTAGACAATGCTATCAGCAAGTTCTAAAAACTGGGTATATATTATCATAGTATCTTAGTGATATGTAAATATTTTGATACAAATAAAGTATTGCCTGTGTATCTATTTGGCAAAAAAATAAAAAGTTTGACTGAAGATGTTCATCAACAATTATAAGTATTTCTACATGAGTTACTGTTTAAGCGAACTTTTTTAATACCACTAGTGTAACACCCTAGTGTCAACAAAGTATGTGTGTAGCTGTGAAATTAAATTGAATTAATATTTTATTGCATAGTTTTTATAAATTTACTAGCTGACCTGGCAGACTTCGTACTGCCTCAATCGATAACAACTTCTCAACTTCTCTGGACCTTCACAAATAATTCCAGACCAAAATTAGCCAAATCGGTCCAGCCGTTCTCGAGTTTTAGCGAGACTAACGAACAGCAATTCATTTTTATATATAAAGATAGTTATTGCAAATTTATAGTTATAGTATACCTTTTTTTTTCGGGAAATCCCCTCGGAGACCCCACGCCGGCCAGCGGTTGTGGTTATTACGGATTCGAACCTACTGAAATGACACGCCGTCTCGAGTCTCCAGACAGGGGTGTACGGTGGCCCATAAGGCATTTCTCTCGCACCTCGGCTGACCCAGGGCCATCTCCGGTTTCGAGAAGGCACCCTCGGGTTTGGTAACCACGGTGACCCATCTTGCCCCGGAAAGGGGAGGGGGCGCTAGTCGCCCCGCCGCCCGGGCCTGCTTCTGCAGGGGTGACAGGCAGCCTCACCTGCCACCCCCAAGCTAGTTATAATATATAATCAGATATTTTTGCATGTTTCAAGTTACACTTAGGTAACTTGAAACATTTTTTTTAAATACGGAATATCTAATATGAGAATTATATTTATAATTATAGTAAAGAATATGAAACTGTCTTCAAGATTCATATCGCTGACTTTAACGAGGACTCTGTATTAAGAGTACGTATGAGAGTACCGTTCATGTAGTCTAGTATAGCTTATTTACATAGATTGACCGCAAATATGCACTAACTGATTGACACCTGACTAAGAACAGCTCCTTTTTGGACATTAATAACATACAAATGTACATGTATGTACAGTGTATGTACAGTGTCATACTTGGCGTCATCCTTGGGTACTACATACTCCAACATACATATTCCAACAGGTATAAAGTGTGAATGTAATTAGTTGCATAGCAAATATACAAATGATTAGATCTTAATTTTCCGTGTACAGGCCCCTACCAACACTTTGAGGCGCAAGCCAACCTCTTCTACAAGTCGGTATACCAGCGGCAATAACGATTGAGGTTCTAGCATAGGCTTTCCCCATAGGGGTTGGAAGGTCAGATGGCTGTCGCTCCCGGAAAAGCCGACATACCAGTCGAAAACAATTAGCGGATCTCGGTTTCCAAATTGCGAACCTTTCCACGCAATTGATAAAAATCGCTATGAGAATGATGATGAGATCTTAATTTTACGTATAAATTTTTTGTGAGTGTATGAGTCATTTAAATATATTTGCTTCGAAAACAAGAAAAGACTAACTAGAAAAAGCTCATTTACATTGATTACTATGAATATTTATGTTTTATTAATACATTAACAAACGTAGCAGTTCTGCTAGAAAAATGAAATTTTAAAATACCATAATATTGATATATGTATTTTAGGCTAATTACAAGCTCCGGTAGCTGTATTGAATCTCTTGAGAGAAGAAAACATACTGACGAAGCATGAAGAGAAGCTCGACGAATTTGAAGAAAATGTAGGAAAAGTGGCCAGCGACTCTAGGTAAATACTTTTTCAACAATTGTTTGTTTTACTTTTTCAGTTTTTTTTTTGTGAATTATAAATTGAACTGCGGTTTCTTCTTCAGGATAAAAATACCTAAATTTCCCTACTTTTAAGGTAGTTGGTCAAACGTAAGAGTTTGTCAATGTTATTATATATCTCAATTTACGTAATAACATTATCTTAATTTAATATTGTTTATGTTACAGATGTTAGAGTTTATCAATGACATATTATGTCAACATCGTATATGTAGATATATAAGCTCGTATATATATTATAAATAGACGCCCTCTGTGGCGTAGCGGTAGAGCATTCGATTACTAAGTCAGAGGTCGCGAGTACGATACCTGCTCATTGCAAATATGTATATTTGCATTGGTCGGGGTGTTTCTATGTATAATATGTATTTATTTACAAAAAAATATCTAAGTATGTTTATCTGCATTCTAGAACCCATATGACAAGCTCTGCTTAGTTTGGTTCTAGATGACACTGTGTAATAAGTCTTAGGATATTTATTTATTTATATGGGACTGGAAAATGCACTTCCACATACACTTGAATATTGAACAATATGAATTAGGTTTTAAACTTTATATGGATTATATAAATAGGTTAATACATGCATTTATTGCAAAATACTTATTGAAATAAATATATGTACTGAATTATTGCTGGATAATTTTAGGAGTACCATCAATGCAAGTCATTTATTTCCAATCTTTACTTGGTAATTATTATGTAAAAACGTACCCATTTTTAATGTAAGTTCCATCTTATGGCTGTTTAACGTAATTAATTCAAGTAAGTAATTTAAAATTATAGGTTCAATTAAAATGTTGAAAAATAAATTCCTTTCAAAGTTTTGATAAAATTTGAAATCACACTGTTATCGTTGTAAAATAATTATTAAGGATATGCTGACATGATCAACAGGTAAAGAATATTTACGTCACAAAGCACAAATTAAATAGTCGATTATTTTAGTGTATGTATAAACACGAGCAGGTTGGAGCGGGACAATGAGCCCACAGCCATTCGCGGCGAACTGCGAACGAGCACTGATTCGGCATTGGACGATGTTTTCTAAAGGTGAGGATATCGTGCACCCTCGGCTAGTCTCGGCTGCCTTCGGGTAACTCATCTCGGTTCGATTGTAAAAAGAATTTTCATATTTGGAACTGACACATTCCGTTATTTCAAAACTTTGAATAGAATGTGTAGTGCTAGAACAAAGTGTTACAATTTATTTAAATTTAACAATGTGTGTAGTTATATCGTAAACACTGACCAGTCTCAATGAGCAATTTCGTCACACTTTGTTAACTATCAAAAGGGTGATTTAAGTTGGCCTGTTTCATTTTCATTAATTTTGTGCAACATTAAAGAGCAAGACTTGTGTCAGTTATGTTCAGTGAAATAATTATTAAAGCGTTTGATAATAGTTTGAAGTAAGCTTTTATACAAATATTTAATAATTTTTATGTTAAATTTAATATACCAAAACGAAAGTAACTTACGAGTAGTACCACCCCTTCAACTGATGATCTTTGGTAATGCTGATACACGTCTTTCATTATGTTTAGGTCTCGGATTTTTTAATTCTTAGCGTTTGCCTACACCATAGAAGGAACCTACTGTCCTAATTTCGTAGTTCTGGTATTGGTAGTTTAGCTCTGGATTGATAAGTCAGTCACCCGAAAAAGGCTTTCTTCTTCATGCAAATATAACGATGAAATAACTTAATACTTACATGTGTGTTTCGAGACGGTAGAAGTAAACATCTATTCTGTACTTAACGCGGACGAAGTCGCGGGCAACAGCCACTTTTTATAATATTAACCTCAAACAATTTTATTCGTGACTATATGAATAGGAAATTTTAGAAACGGACCCAGTTGATCTATTCAAAGATAGATTAAGCCAATTGGGTTCGCGGCCCAGTAGACTAAAGAGCCAATATGGATGTTCTATTTATAAACACGAATTAGATATAACTGAAAGCTACAAACAACATATAAAACGGTTTATGATATACCTACGCTTGAAGTCGATGGGGGAGGCCTATGTTCCGCAGTAGACTTCCTACGGCTGATATGATGATGGTGATGATGATGATGATATTCTTTTTACTGCAGCCATCCACTAATAGTAATTTATTTGACAATAACGAAGTATGCCTTCATACGTCAAAATTAGAGGAATTCTCATTATAAAGCTTGATGATACAGTGACAACAACACAGTACAAATTATCCCTACATTTAAATAAATCAATAAATAATTGATGTGCACAAGGACAAAATTAACATTTTTCAATTTTTATTAATTATTTTATAATTAAGTTTTAGCGCAAAGGTGGTAAGTAACTTGAAATGTGTTAAGCTAACACCCATGGCAAATGTACTTCAGTCTACGGTTTCATAGCATAAGATGGTGCTTAGAAAGATATAATAACTCTGCAAATATTAGTAGCTGAGAGCCTCATTCGGCTTTTTATTTTCAAAACTTTGAGTCAGAGCATAGTCCACAAAATCCTTTATAGGAAACATTTAAACAACTTCTGCTATTGAGCTAAAAACCACATGACTGAGTTTATTTAACAAACAAACGTTCTTAGTTTATATATGAACTGCACTCCTCAACTTTTAGTGCAAATTGCATGGCGTATGACAACCTCGTATAACAGTTTTCGTCTGTATCGGATTTAAACTAATTAATTAATTTTCCTCAGATTCTCGTTAGTTTGTCAAACTCATATCAACTTAGAGGAGTGGATTCAACGAAAAATGTACCAAGATGAATTGAAACTAAACTGCGTTATCATCTCATAACATTTTATTCGATGAATTTTGTGGAGCAAAACGTGATAATCCTGTTAAGCTCACGCTAAATATGATTGTATTTCCACTAACATCCACTCTCAACACACTGAGGCTTGAATTTCACCAACAAAATTTCATGAAACTAAACTAAATTCTTAGTTTTCATTGTATAATATAATATATGTTTAAGCATCTATAAACAACGTACATATGCACACTTACATATTGATACAAGAAAATTCACGATACAAAGGAACAAAAAAACGAATTACCTACCTTATAAATTATCACAAAACTTCAAACACTTTATGTATTGAAAGTTTTTTTCAGTAAATTTTAATTCTATGAACAAGTTTGTGTATAACATTTTGGTCCTGCACAAAGCGTTTTGATTTAATTAAACTTGGTTGTTTCGATTTCAATCAATTTTATTATTGAATATTTTGTCCAGCAAACGATTGGCACAACTTGATAAATGTATAGTTTTATAGCTTAATTTACTTACAGGCTTATTTGAATCTTCCAAACTTTGTTAATTTCATTTTGAATGCTTAAGTTATGACTTTCAGTTGAGCTACTCAATTAATTATAATATCCAAGCGTATTCAAATTTAATAAATGAACGCTATTCCTTTGTAAGTATAACGTAATATTATTTTGATAAACATTGACATCAATATTCATAGATATTTGCACAAGTCTTCATCAACATTCCAGCTGTTATTCCGGTTGCATATAAAGCTTGCACCTTAGAAGGCTCCAAGGTGGGTGGACTTTTTCCTGATGTGACTTATTGCCTTGGTTATTGGAGCAACGAACTGTGGCGTAGTTCGTTAATCAGCTAGTGTAACGGCGCGTAGGTGAGGTTGCCATCGGCTCCGAAGATATGGTGAGGGTATACACCTAAGCAACCAAAGCGTATGCCTATGCGCAGCAGATTATTTATTTAATGATAGTAGAGGAAGCTTGTGAAGGTGCGTAGTCACAGAAGACGGCGGGCTGTTGTCTGCCACCTACCACCTATTTCCGTCCTTTAACCACCTACATGCGGTCCTGGAGACCACTCATAGATTATTACCTGAAAATATGTAACGAAATATAAAAATAAACACAGCTTCTGTTACCACCCTGAAGATTTATTTAAGAGTTCTAAATAACATAAACTGTAAAGATAGAAGTATTAGGAACTTAAAATGTCCACTACTTGGTATTGATTCCTATAAATTTGGTAATCAAACCATAATGAAAAAGTAAAACTTTAAACAGAAAATAAAATCTAGAGCAAAGTTGCAACTCTTAAACATTCATAAATTGTACACCAACCCATGTTTTCAATATGCTCAATACCGTCAATAAAATACGATTACACGTCACTAAATTGGTTGTTTAGCACATGTTTCTTATCTGTGATCTCTTGTAGTAAATATTATTCAAAATTCACATCGTTTTGATTCATTTTAATGGTAAATACCTAAAAATAAATGAGTTAAAAATCACATAACCACCCACGTGCGGTCTCCGAGACCGCCTAACCATTTACCGAGCTCAAGTGTCATGCCGTTCAATGTGTGGAAAAGGTACTAGGACGCACTCTGTCGCATGCCATGTACCTGTTGGAATAAAATTTTCAAAGTTTTCTTGAGGCATATAATTATTTTTTAAATTGTATTATGAAATAGCTACATCCAGGCTATTCTTATATATGTCTTAAACCCACGGCAGGCTCTTTCTAAGCGTAAATACGATACCAATTAAACTATTTCGACTAATATGTTGAGGTTATGGTATGTTAACTTTAAAATTAAGTTTACAAGAAAAAGTTTTCCTAGTAAATGTTTCAAAAGTTCATTCGGTACACTTCAATATCTCATATAATATTCTATTAGAACATGGAATCACCTGCAATCCATTTAAAATAAGTGTTCTAGAAGGCAGCCTTCGTTTAATAATTTAATGTGCAATTTGTCGCGAATTTCATAAAAAAAATCCCTTTCTATTGTAAAACTTTTCCGTCCAGTATCGCTAAGGTAATACTAATGATGCCATTGCAGAGAACCACGAATCAGTGTAGCAATAAAGCGGTTATAAATACCCACATATTTTTGTCTTAAAGACGTTGGTGGAAATAAGTGTTGACGGATGAAGCCAAGCAGCTCATTCAACTATTGTATATCATTATCTGATTAAATGTTACAAACATCAGATATATGTCGCTTAAATTGACAGCCGGACCGTATTGCAAACAAAGATAAATCAATTGCCTTTGGATTCGCGATCTCGGACTCTTACTCTAAGCGGTGCAGAACCTCAATTATATTACACACGAAAAAGCGGAACAAACTTAATGAAAGAAAGCTAAGACGCTTCCAACCCGCAGAAGAAACAATGTGTGCTGGAGGGCCATAGAGAGCAAGTATTCTCAATTGTCTAAAAGCACGGGCTGAAGAGTTACTTATAGTGGCATTCTATCGATAATACCTACTGCAACATAGCAGTACTAATTATTATTGTAATGCGTATCACAATAATGTATAATACGATTTTCAATACAAGGGTGTTTTGGTACGTGTAATTAAATTTGTTTGCGGAATTTGACTGCCGCGGTCGGCTTAAGGATTGTGATTTTTGCACGTCCTATATTCTGAAAATATAACAGGACGAAGTTTGATGAAATTTTAATCAAAATGTGTTCAAACTCACGTTGGAAAAAACCTTTTTGACTTGAATATATTTTTGGTTTGCTTGTTTAATTCTATGTAAACAGGTTCGTTAGACGAAATACGAGTAATAAAATTAAACAAAATGTTATTTTCTCAATCAAGCTATGGAATAAATATGTTAATACCTACCTGTTGAGTTTTGATTGGTATAACGGTGTTACTTACATGTTTGTTTGTCAATGACAAACGATTTTGCGACATTAATTTTCAAGAAGACCTCAAAGGTATATACTTAGTCCAGGGTACTACAACTAGACCGATCATGAAGGAGTGGTTGGAGAGGGACCATGGGGACCTCTCCTACCGGATGTGCCAGATGGTTACCGGACACGGGTGTTTCGGTAAGTATCTGTGGCGCATCCACCGGGAGACAACGCCGCAGTGCCAGCACTGCGAGAATCCTGGCGAAGACACGGCGCTCCACACGTTGGTGGAGTGCCCTGCGTGGGCGAGTCAACGCCAGGATCTCGTTGCGGTCCTGGACGTGGTCGTTCTCTCGTTGGAGACCATGGTGAGGGCCGTGGTCTCCGACGGGAGCAAGTGGCACGCCGCCGCCTCTTTCTGCGAGCAGGTAATGCGCGCGAAAGAGACGGCAGAGAGGGAGCGGGAGAGAACCCTGCCCCCCGAGTTTCGCAGTCTGCGGCGAGGTCGCCGCAGACTCATCTACGCCCGGGACTACCGACCTCCATGATCGGGGCCTGAGGACGGCAGTTGGCCGACTCGCCGTCCTTACAGACGCAGGCCGTGGCGGAGGCGTGTCGTGTGTGCCCTACACACGCCTGCCAACTCACCGAAGCGGGATAAAACCCGACCCCACCAAGCGAGGCCGGGATGGCGGCCAAAGTCCGCCGGCAACCCTGGGGTTATCCTTTCGAGGGCTTACCCGGGGTGCCCGGCAACGGACACTTGGGGAGGACACCGTGCGGTTTTAGTCGAGACACGACATAACCACCCCCCTGGCCAGCGGGGGGTATCCGAAGGGATTCCCGCACGTTAAAAAAAAAAAAAAAAATGGTACTACAACTTGATAAGCCTTAAACTTAATTCTTTTTAAAAATCTCTAATTCATTATTTTCATAGTTTCACGCTTTTATATTCCCGAGGCGGCGGGCAGAGGTGTGACCATTTTTATTCTTACTTCATTAATATAAAAAATATAAAAAACGAAAAACAAACCTCATAAAGAAGATAAAGCACAATTGCGTCACTTGATTACGATTCAGCCTTCAAAGTACAACCGTAAGTTCAATTATCAGTAAATCTGCCAAGAAGTAAGTGATGTTGTGTCACTACACAATTAGTTCTCGAGGAATGTAATATGTCGTAACTTATTAACTAACTACAATGTTGTCTTCATTTTAAAGTAATTGTGTGGTTTCGTGCATTGCGCAGTTGCGTATAAACTAAAAGCTGTTTTTTTTTTGTTCAATAAATTATACTTGTAGTGAATAATAATGTAGAGTGTATTTTCTTTACATTACTTTTCAAATATTTAATTTATTTTTATCGGAGTTCTAATTATATTTTTAAATTGATTGTTCAGTTAATATATATATTATTATATAACATTAAGTATTCTATGTCCAGCAGTGAACGACTAAATTAAAAAACACGTAGTAATAATACGGGGAACTAATATTGCAAGCTGTATTGCTTTAAAATTAAGATCGCTTTTGTATCGCTGTTAGATTCTATATTCATAATAATTGCTAGATCATTAAGATCAAACGAACCTTTAATTAGACGTAAATGCTTTACCTAGCAAACAAATGAAAAACTAATGTATAATGCAAAAAAACTGTGTAAGTGACAAATTTTGAATTCCACACGGACTCCATTTAAGCAACCTTGAGGTAGCAGCTGCTCCGCGCTACTGTTTTCCTGATATATTCGGTAACTCGAGACGTTGTCAAGAGACGAAGTACGCAGAGCGGCGAGCCTTTCGGTGTTGGGTCACAGGGTCACAGTTAATGTTCGTGCACGCGTTCAAAGGTGCGCCCGTCCAAGCCCTATGGAGATAGTCGACATGTGCTCTATTCATAGTAAGATAAATTATGAAAGTATTATAAAATTGCTGTGCTTGCTTAATTATAATAATGACGAAACATTTTTTTTTCGTTTTCGTTTTCTTATGTAGAGATTAATTACTATTAAAGCTTCAGAAATATTAAGTCAACACTCCCTGTAGTATTGTAACTGCGTTTGATCAACTGCACAACGAAGTTGCTCAACTACAGTTACGATAGTATACCTACATCAATTGAATAGATAAGCGGACATACAGAGGAGGTGCCGCTACGTAGCACTTTAGTAAGGAAAAATATAAATATATTATTTAAACACTCACAATATGATTTTGCAATGTGAGTATAACGACCAAAAAAAAAAATTGAAATCTTGGTGAAATGGCGTTACGATACTAAATATAAAGTGTCGAAGCATTTCCGAGGCTATGGGAAGTGAGAAACTGCCTCGTTCCATGTACGTTGCTCCAATCGAGATGTATGAATTTGCCGCAGCCACATTGTTCTATTTAACACGTGGCTACTCGTCACGAGGTTGCTCAACTGGAGATTCGGCTACAGAAATATAATTGGCAATTGAAATACTCTAATGTAGATCTTTTTTAAATTATCATAATTTTCTTATTGTACTGCACAATGCAGTAAGAGATGACTATAAATAAATTAAAGACATCTAGGTAGGTACTTAAGTTAAATTATAATATTGAAATATAGTTACTTGATGTTATATAGTGATAGGGATAGTGAGCCATATTTAATATATATATAACCAAGCGGTTTGGCACTTCCTTTCCTTGTTGGATGATAAATAACGGGAATCATCTACCCGCATACGTGTTTCGTTCTCCTACAATCCCGGGTTCTTTCAGCGGGTCATGAAATAGCATGTGCCGATGCCGTCAAGATAAGGACCACCATTTTATTATCGTCAGCATCTGGAATGGAGGCCCGTATCTTCTGGACTTCACCCTAGCGTATTATCAACCTGTGGGGTGCGGGTAAATATATTTTCATAATAGCTCAGTAAGTCGCATCACTGTTTTAAAAATTTCACACACTTTTTAAGTTCAAGAAAGTTTAAATTGCATAAAATTTTAGTCTCTAATATTTCAAATACCTACATAATCATTTTTCATTTCATATTATTCTTATATAATCGTAAATTTTAATATGATAATAATAATGACAATTTTCCGTATTATATACTGGGTATGTTGGCAATAACATTGATAAATATTGTTATTAGTATATTTACTTGCAGTACAACTAGTAGAACTACGGGCAATAAATGTGTTACTTATACAAATTTATTGCCCGTATATAGAAATGTGAATCAGGAAAGGAAAACTTTTCTCACCACGCAGTTTTAAACGTCTAAATTGGTCTAAATATGGGCAAATAAAAACAGAGTATTGTCGCTAAGATTTGCTTATTATATGTTAGTTTGGTACTGAAAGAAGCGGGAAATTGGTTCTGAACTTTCCTAACCTTAATTTTCAATGGATCAATAGTCTACAATATTGCATCTCGGTAAGTAAATCTTATTAATTTAATACTGAATTATTATTGTATACATTAGTCATAGTCATGCACAGTATAATATATAAGAGTAGTGAAATAAAAGAAAAAAAATTAGAAGTTATTACATCATACATAATTATATCTAGCTAACACCTATTATACCTTTAAACGAGCAATTCTTATAAATCTGAATCGCGGAAATGGCTCCAAACAATTTTCATGAAACTATGTATACAGGGGGTTTCGGGGGCGACGAGTTGATCTAGCTACGAGTAGATTGCAGATTTAGAAACCGTCAAAAATTATCACCAGCAATGCCTAGCCAGGCTCGGTCACCCAGATATTATTATTAATAATCGTAATTAGTGACCGATCTCTCATTTTTAATCTTTTTTTTTCAAATAGCGTTTCAAATTGAAGGTGGAAATCCATTGTACATTTGTAATTGGTGAGGGTACATTTTTTTTTATCGTGCGGAAATCCCTTCGGATACCCCCCCGCCGGCCAGCGGGGGCGGTTATGTCGGGCTTGAACTGACTAAAACCGCACGCCGTCTCGGGTCTACAGACGCCGGGGTGTAAGGTTGCCCATAGAGCATATCCCTCGCACCCCGACTGACCCTGGGCCATCTCCGGTCTCGAGATTGGCTCCCTCGGGTTTGGGAACCACGGTGTCCCCATCTTGCCGCGGTTTGGGGGAGGGGCGCTAGTCGCCCCACCGTCCCGGCCTGCTTCTGCTGGGGTGACAGGCGGCCTCACCTGCCACCCCCAGGCCTGCGCTCATGGAGGACGGAGGTCGTTGAGCGACCTCCGGCGCCTGAGTCGCCTGCGACGCGCGGCGAGAATGTTGCGGGCTCGGCGGGCCGGGAGAGTTCTGAACCTCTCCCGGGCGCGCTCCGCCATCTCCTTCGCGAGTATCACATGCTCGCAGAAGGAGATGGCGGCGGCCCATGCGCTCGCGCTCTGCTCCATTGCCGCAATCATGCTGCCGAGCGAGAAGACTCCCACCCCGATGGCTGCCACGAGGTCACGCCTCGGCGCCTCCCACGCCGGGCAGTCCGCCAGTGTGTGCAGCCCTGAGTCCTCGCTCGCGTCACAGTGATGACACTCAGGCGTTGGCTCCTTCCTGATCCGATGCAGGTGGTCCCCGAAGCACCCCTTCCCGGAGATCACCTGCGTCAGTCGGTACGAGAGGCTTCCGTGTCGCCTCTCTAGCCAATCCTCCATGATGGGCCTTACCGCCGCTATTGCGGCGTGCCCTTGGTGAGGGTACCCATCACTCAATCCGGTTAATCCGAACAACAGAGGTTAAATAACGGTATCCGGAAAATACCCAGTTATTTAAAAATATATCATGTAAAAGGCGTTTAAATAGGATAAGTACAATTATTGTTTTGTTCTAAAAGGAAAAAAATACCGCACCGACCCACAATACGCAGAAATGCAGTACGGTTATGTAGAACTCTACCATTACTAATTAAATCTGCTATCGGCTATACACTGCGTACCTATGCGAGGCTATCGTTTGAACCTTCCATCGTGTTTCTTAAAAGATACATACGAGAACTCATTGTGGAAAAAAAAGCAAAAGACATTTAGTCTTTTGCTTTGCAATTTGAAACATTTTTGCATGCTATTGTCCGAAGTTTACGCGAATGTCACACATTGAAATAAAACTATTTTTAACGGATTCTATCGCGATTTATTTGATGTTATTTTATATTTTACATTGCTCTCGATGTTTCGGTTGCTTTTCAACAGCCATGGTCACCGGGAGACTTTTGTAGTCAAATATAAATACTATCTAAAAAGCTAATCAGGTAGACAGTAACATAGGGGTGTGTGTTGGGTAACCTCCTCGAGTGTCGCTCCGATTCCGATCCCGCTGCAGTCCGAGGGGAACGGAATCGGAGCGGCCGGTACACCCTGGGCGGCGGTCAATGGCTTCCCCTTCACCCCTTCATAGGGTTGGCATTGATCGTCGGCCAATACCCAACGTGGCGGGAACATATCGCTCCCCGTACTCCTCTGCTTTCAGAGGAGACAGGATGAGCGATGCTGTTAGTGGTGAGATGGCCCAGGGTCAGCCGGGGTGCGAGGGATATGCTCTATGAGTAACCTTACACCCCGGCGTCTGAGGACCCGAGACGGCGTGCGGTTTTAGTCGGTGCAAGCCCGACATAACCGCCCCCGCTGGCCGGCGGGGGGTATCCGAAGGGATTTCCGCACGATAAAAAAAAAAAAAAAAAAAAAAAAAAGGTAGACAGTAACATAGTTGGTTTTCTCTTTTATTTTTTAACCCCGTAAATAAGAGCAATGAGCATCCATTATAAGATAATCCATTATTGCCTACGAATAATGTTATTCGTAGATTATTGCCTACCCCTTATAGAAGGGCATTTGAATAATCCAAAAACTCGAATTATTAATAATGACTGTGTCTTTCCACTTTAGTAAAATGACTTTTAGTAAAGGTGTATTATGAACTTCATTTGGTTTTCGAAATTTTATTCACGTCGTAAAGCTAAATATTTCCCATTAATGTCTGGACATTCTTTGGCTATCAAAAATTAGTTATATTGTTGATATCCTTATAAGTTAAGTATATTATCGTGATGACAACTATCTCCATCTAATATGCAACCTAAGCATACAAGTTACGTTACAAGTCAAGCTCTTGTCTCGCGGATTCCTTTAAATCTCAGTAATAATCCAAAACATTCATAACAAGACCAACCTGTCCAATAATATAATTATCTGAAATAAATGAACAGAATTATAGTAAACGGGTATAATGAAGATCGCAAGTTAAGCCACGTCTACACATGTCTAATATTCCCAGTGTGGCCGTGGAGCCGCGTTGAGAAATGGTTCCCCCGCACCCCTGTGACAAGGCCAGCGATTTTTCTCCCGGGATAGGCACGTATATCTTGCTGTTTGAGATAAGGGAACCGGGACAGCTGCTAGGTACAGATAACTATGTCCTGTATGCACGTAATTACACTATGTGGATAGGATTAATGTTTTTCAAGTGCTTTTTCGGTTTTTGGTATCGTAAAATGTATCGAGTCTATTATCATGAGTTAGTATTTTGTAATAGAGACTTTATGATCGGACTATGTTTATAGTATTTTGTTTATAATGGGTGTAACTTTCTCATCTTTTAGTCTATGATAATTCCAATTATGAGGGTCGTATTAGGTATATATACTCACAAAGATCTTCGGGTATCTACATTATGTTTGTGCTAGAATATTTAACTAACATACAACACAATTGGACGTAAAAGCGTCGGTAGCCTAGTGGTTAAGGAGTCGAACTTGCGATCGAGAGGCCTCAGGGTCGAATCATGACCATTACACTACCAACGGTAACCCACTACTAACACAAGCAAATTAGTTTAGCTGGAGGGGTTAGAGAGAATACTTGTAATTTCAGTTACTAATATTCTTTAAAAAATACATTATAAATAATTAACTCATTATTATCAACAGACTTATACGTACACAGATATGCAGATTTCTTAATAATATTTTTTAACTTCTAATTGGTAGTTTCGGACGGTACCCACTATGAGCTAATTAGACCACTTTCATCCATTGACCAGATGAAAATATAAAGTGCATTCAAAGTATATAATATATTCTTTGAATGTTACGTTACTCTAACACAATAAGCAGCGTTTAAAACTAACTCCACCAAGCTACGAAACATCCCATCAATATGCATTTACTTCAACCAAATAGCAACTCTATCCGCAGTTACAAAGCCAAGCTGGTACCATTTTCATTGCGGCTGCCAGACAAAAGGATCAATTTAGAGATGGACTATTGTGAATAATAAAATAGCTAGCCTAAGCCTTATTCAATATTTTAAAAGGTTTCTATAATTCTTTTATCTTGAGGCGGGTGCTTTGCCGATTAATTTATAAAAGAAAAATTCTTCACCAATAATCTTTTTCTATACTAATATTATAAAGAGAAAAGATTTGTTTTTTTTTGTAATCGATTTCCGCACGAAATAAAAAAGGCCGGCGCTGACCGATGGCACTGTACGGCAAAATGTTTTTGTCTCTGAATCCCATCCTAAACTTTCGTATTCAAATTAGTAGTAACATGCGAAAGTTCGAATGAATGGTTGTTTCTTCCTCGATCACATCAGAACGGCTGAACGGATTTGGATTAAATTTGACACAGCAATAGATTATAGTCTGAAATAGCATAATACCTATATATTATGGACACTTGGGCAGGACACCGTGCGGTTTTCTTCGGTTCATGCCCGACATAGCCACCCCCGCTGGCCGGCGGGGGGGTATCCGAAGGGATTTCCGCACATAAAAAAAAAACCCTCCGTCTCTCTTCTTTTTCCGGTTTTTGTTTTTGCTTTTCTGGGAGCGACTGCCATCTGACCTCCAAACCCCGAGAGGGAAGTTTGCAACAGAGACTCATCCGTCAGTCAGCAGGTGTATTGGCTTGCAGGTGTGGTTAACTTAGGCCTCAAGATCTTGGTGGGCCCCATACAAACCCTTTTCAGGTTATTCGAATAGAGCCATAATCATCGGCTAGTAAAATATACTTTATACAGCAGTTCAAATGATTCTTATACTAAATTATTTTCGTACTGATTTGATACGTGTATGTAATGGTGACCCTCTTTCCTAAGACTTTACCTTCAGCTTACCATCAGGCGAGGTGAAGTCAAATTGACGTGTCCTAAATATAAAAAAAATATAAAAAAAAATAATAGCGGCTCTAATAATGTATGTTATACGTAATACAATTACATCAACTGGTAGTACAGCTCGAACTTGTCATATCTAATGTACAGTATTGACATTAAATTAGAGCGAATATTTTTATTTGATACGAGTATGATACGTGCCCAGTTTATTCTTATATCTATTAATATAACGTCTAAAAGAAACGAATTCATTGTTATTGGATCCACATTAAATATTTATGGTAAGCTTTTTTAGGGTTCCTTACCTCAAAAGGAAAACCCGGAGCCTTCAATCAAACATAACCTTCGATCAAGCTTCTAAGTCCACGCAATCTAACGATACAGTCGTTTACGCAGCATATTTACATAATTGTTAAGGAATCAAAACTGATAGGTTACCCACTTCTCTTTGAGCTAGAATCATGAAATTTAACGGGCAGCTAGATCTTTTTTTTTCATGCGGTTACCACCTGGGTCTTCACAAAAAAGGCAGCAAGGTCTTATAGCACAAGTAAAGGGAAAAGTTCGAAACCCGTAAAACCGGTAAATAGTAACAAATTTTAAATCGTGTTTTGTTGCATGTATAAGCTACTTACATCACACAAAACACGATTTTAAAATTATGAATTTGAAAATCGTGTTTTGTGTGATGTAAGTAGCTGATGTGTTGTAAGAGCATTTGACAGCGGTCCCAAATCCGCCGGGAACTCATGGAGACATGGAGGGTGCGACTTGAGCATCCAAGGGGGGGGGGGAATCCACCATTGCGGCGGTGAGACCGATTATGAAGGAGTGGTTGGAGAGGCACCTCGGTGACCTCTCCTACCGGATGTGCCAGATATTCACCGGACACTGGTGCTTCGGTAAGTATCTATGGCACATCCACCGGGAGACAATGCCGCAATGCCAGCTCTGCGAGGATTCCGGCGAAGACACGGCGCTCCACACGTTAGTGGAGTGCCCTGCGTGGGCGAGTCAACGCCGGGATCTCGTTGCGGTCCTGGGCGTGGACGTTCTCTCGTTGGAGACCATAGACGGCCGTAGTGTCCGACGGGAGCAAGTGGCACGCCGTCGGCGCCGCCTCGTTCTGCGAGCAGGTTATGCGCGAAAGAGACAGCGGAGAGGGAGCGGGAGAGAACCCTGCCCCCCGAGTTCCGCAGACTCGTCTACGCCCGGGCCTACCGACCTCCATGATCGGGGCCTGAGGACGGCAGTTGGCCGACTCGCCGTCCTTACAGAAGCAGGCCGTGGCGGAGGTGTGTCGTGTGTGTCCTACACACGCCTGCCTACTAACCGATGTGGGATAAAACCCGACCCCACCAGGCGAAGCCGCGATGGCGGCCAAGGTCCGCCGGTAACCCTGGGGTTTTTCTTTCGAGGGCTTACCCGGGGCTCCTGGCAATGGACACTTGGGCAAGACACCGTGCGGTTTTAGTCGATGCACGACATAACCGCCCCCGCTGGCCGCGGGGGGGGGGTATTCGAAGGTATTTCCGCACGTAAATAAAAAAGCAAAAAAAAAGGCCTAAGCCATAACTTGACCCTAGACCATGTGACATAATGCCACATTTTTGTGCCTTCATTGAACGGTTAATTTATTCTTTCTGCATATTTTGACGAACTAGTAAATAAAAATTAAAATATTACAGTATATTATATAGTGATAAATAAATTCACGGTCAAATACTTCCTTTAATGAACTATAACAATGTTTTAACGTTTCACGTAACATTTACTTTTTAACGACTCATAAGCGTTTTTCTTTTCAGCGTTTTCTTTTTGGTTTTATAATCAAAGATAACATAAAAATATTATATTCGAATTGTGAACGAACTCATTCAGTAATTAAAAAGTTAAACTTTTTTTGCTAAACACTGTAGTATTGATTTAATTTATCTTGAGACCAGGTTCGAGAAGCACTTCTTAAATATATATTGGGAGGTTGGTCCGATAACTTTCCAACTTCTCTCATTATAATTATAAATATTAAACTTCACCCTTAAAATTAATAACTTCACTTTAGCAAATGTAGTTAAGCAATCTTGGAAGATCTTAAGAAAAGATATGATATTCTATCAATTCCATTCATTTCATTTGTTCTGTGAATTTTTTACAAGTTTTGCAACATGTATACCATGAGTTTATTGATCACTTGTATTGGAAAAGAGTGTTTAAATATTATCATATCATATTTGGTGCATTAAAGTGTATGGGACTCTAATAACTTCTTGGGCCAGCTACTACTAGCACTCAAACTATTCACAGTCTATTATAATAATTACGATTAGGTTATGAGAGTAATCATTACAATCATATAAGTATCAGAGCCTAATGACAGGACATCAAACATATTGTAACTGTCTGAAGCTCAAAGATTACTATCGAAATATTTCTAATTTTCTAAAATGAATAATGAAGTATGTTACTTTATCAAAAAATTCAAAAGTGAAATTATTTTTAGTAATCATTCAACATTTAATTATATGCCATAAAAATATATCAGATATCTACTAGATCAAAGTTTAAAAAATGTTATAACTAAATTTCTACTTCAACACATTAAACTAGTAATTCTAAGAAATTCTCATGCTCTTGACCATTTTTTGCTATCGCTGTTAGAGGCAGCATTTTTACTAGCTTGGCAAGTTTGGACACTGAACGACTTTAAATTGTACGTGTAAAAAGCGTCAATTCCTTTTAGTTGTCAAAAGCTACATCATTTTAGTGGAAACTAATATAAGACCTTGATTAGAATAGCAGCGTCGTAGCTTAGTGGTTAAGGCCAGGTAAATCAAATAAATAGAACTGATTTAAGTAAATTGATTAAAAGTAGAAGTTTCACAGACGTTTAACTTACCTCAATAGCAGAACAAATAATAAAGTGTTCGCTCAGTACGCATCTAAAGGGCACATAGCAAACCGTTCAATAAATTGTTTTGGACCAACTTCGCTTATAGTAGCTTTTAGAGATTTGCTTTACATAACAAGTAAATACATTAGGAACAAAAGTCATTCGTGAAATTCCACTTCAGAAATTCTAATTAAATACGAGCACACAGGGCAGATACAGAGCAGCTAACTATAGCCACCCTTTATCTAAAGTTGCAGAGTTATTTCGACAAATCTGAAGTATTTGTTCAAAAGTCAACCGAATTGTATTAATGCTGGGGCATGCCAATTTATACGGATTATACTGTACATATTTTGCACTAAAGCCACAAAGGTTCGTATGATATTTCGTAATTTACGTAACGTGTATGAAATTAATGCAATAATCTGTATAAATTGTTAAATAAATGTCAATGTTTAAATCGAGTTTTCTATAGGTGAAATCACATGCGTATCATCAGGGCCGACATTGTCGACTCGACACTTATCCCTCACCATACAAATTCCTTATGGACATTCACCGTTAACAAAGCACATATTGGTACATCAAGACAATCGTTAACACGCCCCATTGTAGTTGATTCCGCACAATCGTGGCGGGCCCTTAGTCACTCATCCAGACTGGATGTGGTAGGCACTCAAACCGGGTCAGATGGTGAAGCGATACGGCACGACTCCGCACGCCACTGCACTATGACACTCCGTTAAGGAAAATGGATGCTTTAGACGACTTACTATTATGTTAAATGAATGACCTGTAATTATGGAATGGAACTACAAAGAATCTAAAATAAATACTTCACAAAGGTTCACGTTTTCACAAATAAAGACATTGATTAATATAACAAAGAGATGTATTTACGTATTTGGCAATTCATATAAATAAACATTCCAAGTTTCTGATCAAATTCTGTTTAGAAGTGAGGACCAAGCTACACTTGGAGTTAATATCTCTCTTATTAACTCCCTTGTGCTTTAATTACCTGTAGGAAATTCATATTAAAAATTTAAGATGAAAGTCTCTTAACTTTCCTTGTTTTATTCAGTCAGTTTTAAAGTTAAACTCAAGAAACTTACACTAATTGGGAAAATAACAAATCGACAGTATAAGTTAAACATTTCGCTGCATCTTGCTGAGTTTTGACACGGCACAGGATAATAATTTGTCGTTCTTACAGATGTTTTTTCCAATATTTGAGTTTCGCTTTAAAGTCATTCTTGTGACAGAGTCACGTCCGTTCAAGGGTTAAAGCTGAGGGACCGAAATTTATTAACAATTATAATTTTATGCTAGAATTTTGCAAATGGCCTCCCTGTGACGGATAATTAGACAATCGTTTTAACTTTTGTAAAATAATTTTCGAAATGGAAGTCCAATTTGTAGTTTGACATATTTAATGTCTATCTACCTACATAGAAGTCAATTTATTAATATTGTGTATTTTTAAATGTAATCAAAAGCTAGATATCGTAAAAATATGTAAATAATATTTTAGGTCGTTACATATGAAATTTCCGTTTTTCTTGAAGAAATTGGAGGATACCCAATTTTCAGTAGGTACTAACATTTTTGAATTTTTTTTAGGAATGCAACATATCCAAATTTTATGATTTTTTTGTGTATGAATGAGACAACATTAAGCTAACAAACAGCAACTTTTATTACATTTTTGAAAAGTGACAGCAAAACGAAATTTATCATCAAAATGGATAGCATTTAGGAAGTACTGTTTTTGAAGATCGAATTAATTTATCAAGCGGCCAATAAAAACAAAATTTAATACAGAGTTGTAAAATCTTGAAATCAACTTTCAAACAAAATATAAATAATGGAAATAGCTATTAAATTACAGGAATAACGAACTCATGAATTTGTAAGAAAATTTCGGCAATTTCATAGGTAAACACCTATTATTTACCAGAATGAAGTACCATTCTATAGTAAAACGTAACTGTTAACTTTGTGCATTCGTTTAATTTCAACCAGTCTTGCCTCGAAGGCAAGCCTGGCGTAACAAATTACGCGGGATGCAAAACTATAGCCGGCAAAATGTGGGTCTAACAACACCCCTCTGCGTACCTCTTTGAGATATACAGGCGTGATACGTATTGTATCTCACTAACAATCCAATTATAATATCCCCTAAACCTAAAAGAAAATCTTAAATATTTAAATTCATGCCGTAATACTCTACTAATTTTCAACAATCTATCCATTTATCGAGCCGTGCGAGCTATAGGTCAAAAGAACATTAGGTTAAATGAATTTTGTATAAAAAGAATATTATATGTATTGAAAATTATATAAAATGAACGTTATACTAAATGTTATTATATTATAGGAATATTAGATGAGACAATCTGGCGAATATCATAATTTTGAGAAACCGAATTCCGTTTAAAGTAAAAATAATACTTTATAACGCACTAGCTGAATCCTACATACAGTACGGCCTGAGTAGTTATGGTCGTACCTATAAGTCATATCTGGATACCAGCTATAAACTACAAGTAACTATTCTCAAAGCATTAGTATCACCCAAAATAAAAACGCAATTTTACAACAATGAAAACGGTCTCTTCAAACATTGTAAAGTTTTGCCAGTACAGACGCAAGTACGTTTATCGCTACTGAAAGAACAATTTTTTAATAAATCTTTAAGAGATGTCATTGAACATCCTGTACGCACTCGGGCTGTTTCCGAGAATATGTATGGCGAGCGCACTACGGGCTATATTGTCCCACGGCTTCTTAATAGTCTACCTTCTCGTATACGAAAATGTAACACGGTATCAGGTATAAAGTGTAAACTCAAACCATATTTTTTAGATTTACTGTAGGTGGTTGGAGATTTGAAGATTTTTTGAACTTTATTTTAAATTGTTAAGTGCTTGATAACTAATGACAGCACAGGTATAAACCTTCGTGGTTTTTTGGTTGCTATTGTCATGTGTATTTAATGTAATGTTCGTTTTTAATACTTAATAATAATTGAAAAAAAAAGGTCATATGAATTTAGGTTACTTGCATTATAGCATATAAAAATTATATCATTTGAACGTTATTTCAAGTGAAATTAGAGCATTTGTTATTATACCAAACATTACACACCCCGCTACACCACACAGGCCGTCACTTAACCGACTTAAAAAACGGGGTATGTCTACGGTTTATTAACAGTCTGTCGTCGTATGATATTTTAGTTTTCAGTGTTCAATAAATCAGTTACGTTCACTAAAACGGAGAAATAAATAAAAATATATAAAAATAATAGAACCGACTTCAAAACCAAAAGGACTTAAAAGTGAAAAATAACTGAATTACTTATTAAATTCAAAAGCCAAAAAAAATCATAAGACTTTCCTGTTGAAGTTGGTGCCAAACCAAAGAGGTAACATTGAATATTTATTGTGAAGAAAGGCCGTATCTAGTTCGTTGTGCCTGTTAAATGATATAAAGATATTTTAGTAGTACATAGTTCTATTGTTTAGACGAAAGGTAAAATTATATTTTTTATAGGAACAATAAATAAAATATATTCCTATTTAAGGTTGGCTAGGTATTTTCTTAGTGTACCTTAATTAATGCTTTTTTTCTTAATGATACACACGATATTGCCAGCAAAACAACCCTCGAAAAACTTTCAAACTTGTCTATGTCATACATTTTTGTTGGTTGTTTTTTTTTCTGTACGTAGGCAGAAAAATGAAGATCATTTTACACCAGTCAAATAGGTACCTGTAGGTCACTGGAACGGAATCAATATTCAATGCGGGTGGAGCTGCGAGCAATAGATAGTAGGAGAAGTAAGTGAAGCGGGAATAATATGACAGTTTTTAAGCGTTTCTCTTTATTACATTTTAGCAAAGTCGAAGCCTTGTTGTCCAGCAGTATGTCAAGTATGAGAAGCTCGTTAATGTTCTCTATCTATTGTGTATTTCGTTTATGGAGACATTTATAAGATAAAAGTAAAAAGTCTGGACATACTCTCTAGTTGAAAATCTCAGTTTCATTTATCAACGTTGAATGGAATAAGGAGACGTCATCTGATTATTTTTCATCAGTGCCATAAATATTTAAGTAGACTACTCTAATATTTTCGTTTGTTTCTGTTTAGATAAAAACAGTCAAATTTATACATCGTTTCTTGTCACGGCTGACTGATTCAACTGACTAACGGATTCATCAACGTTTAAATTTGCCCCTAAGGGGGTAAAATAAAGCATGTACGTTTATATTAAATCCGTAGTTTTCAAAGTAAGAAGATATCATTCAAAAAATTATATACTCTATATCTGTTTTTGTGCAGAAATAAATAAAAATGTGTTTATTATAAGTTATTAAAAAGTTAATTATAATTTAAATTCACAATTCGACCCAGTAGGTAGCGAAGCGATCGGGTTGTAGGATTTTCTTCACTAATTTTTGGCCTGGAGCGAAGACGGGACCGGGCCGCTAGTAGTAAATATACCTAGTAAATATACATGACCTTCGATTCTCCTGTTGTTTATACAAAATAAAACAAGTTACTGTACTGTTGAGCAGTATCTAAATATATAATGGGCGATGGAATAAACGTACAACAGTGAACACGTAGAACGAAGTCGTAAAAATAGTGAATAGTCCAGGAGTCGTATAGTGTGCTTCAGTGAATTCATACTTTACGTGATTCCTGAGCTAAGAACCTCGATGTTCAAGAAAAATTCTTCACTAAGCCATGTGCATACTGACAAATACTTATGGTATTATTATAATTTCTTTGTTCAAACAGGCATATATTTTATAGAGTTTATTAATTGAAATGCACGCTAAAGATATAACAGCTGGGAAATCTTCTCAGCTCTTTAAATATTTTTTATTAGTTTGATATTTTAGAAGTATAAAAAAAATCATGATAAGGTCTCTCGGTAGCAGTTTTTTTTAAAACAGTCGAATAGTTGCTCCCCACGCGAGACAAGTTTTTGAGTGATTGCATATAAAATTACTTTAACTATTTCAGTCCTATTTCCTTTTTCCACAATATAATTAATAGTTCCGCAGTGCGTGAGTGAACTAAGAAAATATATTCGTAGAAGCACTGTGTGATTTTATAAGGTTCTGAATAAAATTTCAGTCTTATATCATTGCAAAAGTGCAACACACAATCTCATCTTTTTGAGAAGCAATACTTGGGCTAAAATTTTACGTCACTACAATTTTTTGATGGTATATAGGGCAAACCAACATATTTGGGACCAAAACGAACCTGACCTGCAAGCCGGTACCCCTGCTGATTGACGGACATGGTAATGGCACAAGCTTTTCGCTCAGGGCTGGGGACCAAACGGCAGTCGTTTCCTTAAAGGCTAGCAAACTAAATCATGTAAAGTAAAAGCAGGAGAGCGGACTTTGGATGCAACCGGAGTTCGCGCTCGGATGAAGAGAGATCAAATTCTGGTCCTGTGTAAATGCGTCCTTATAAATTTGATGTTATATAATCACGTAGACACGTGTCTGTTAAATTAAAAACGAGACTGCAGTGCTATGTCCAGCTATATTCTTATTAACTTTCAGAAACGGCGAAGCTGTATTGTCATTTAAAAAAGTTTTAAGATGCTTCTTAGTATTCTCTTCTTATAGTACTTATATGTATTTTTGCGTAGTTACGGTTGTAGCAGTGAAATAAAAACTTGTAATAAAATTAATCGATTTACTGTGCTAAGTCAGTACAATGGTTTTTGCTGAAGGTAGACACATAGTAAAAAATAAAAGTTGCTAGGTTATAAAAATCAATATGCTTAGCGCCTAGCGCAAAGATGATGGTCTCGAGTAACGTATCGTAAACAATTAATTTGTCCGAACATGCTCCCGGGCCTTGGAAGCTTGCTCTTCCAGAGAATCATGATGAATCAGAGGACAAATTCTGTTAAACGATCTTCGGATGACGCCGTTGGAAGTCATAATATCTGCCACACGGTTGATTGAGTCTGCGCCAGGATACATTTCTATCACTCGTCCAAGTCGCCACTTTAGACGAGGCAGATGATCTTCTTTAATGACAACGAGACTATCAATCTTCAGTGTATCTCGGTTGTGCTTCCATTTTACACGTTGTTGTAATTCGCCAACATATTCTCGGCACCTTCTGGACCAAAAGTATTGTCGAAGCTTTTCAATTTTCTGGTAGCGATTAAGATGGTTCATATTGGTGTCTTCGAAATTTGGTGCTGGAAGTGCAACTAGAGGTCGCCCAATCAAAAAATGCCCAGGCGTGAGTGGGGTGAAATCGTTTGGATCCGAAGATAGTGGAGAGATAGGTCTTGAGTTTAGTATGGCCTCTATCTGAACCAACACAGTGTGCAGCTTTTCGTAAGTTATATTACAATTGCCCAGTATCCTAAGCAAATGATATTTTACCGACTTCACTCCAGTCTCCCAGAGACCTCCAAAATTTGGAGAAAAAGGAGGAATAAAATGCCAGGTGATGCCTTCATCAGCCACACTCTCAATTAACGAATTGCAACACTCTTTCAAAAATTTGCCAATCTCATTAAAAGCACCAACTAATGAGGTACCATTATCTGAATAAATCTGACGAGGCCGAAGGGACCTGAACCGGCGCAAAGCCGAAAGAAAATTTTTACTGGTTAAGTCACCTACCAATTCTATATGTATCGCTTTTGTGGTAAAACATACGAATAAGACGATATAGACTTTAACCATTTTGCAACCGCGACCTTGACGACTGGCACTTGATATAGGACCGGCGTAATCTACCCCTACAGACTCGAACGAGTATCCTTCTGGAGTGAGCCGTGACTGAGGCAAGTTAACCATGATTGGTTCAATAGCCTTTCCCTTCATGCGGGTGCATCGCACACATTGATGATAGGTTGCCTTAGCGAGGTTGCGGCCACCTATGGGCCAATAGGTCTCTCGAATGGTCGTTAACAATAACTGCGGATGGGGCCGCTGGGCCTTATTAGCCTAATGTGCTCAAATTGAAAAAAAAGTTTTGTAAAGCGATGAGCGGACTGTATAAGTATGGGATGCTTTTTATCAAAAGCAAATGAAGAGTTTCCTAAACGACCTCCAACACGAAGTAGTTTATTTTCATCGAGGAACTCGTTAAAATTACTATGACGTGGAATATATTTATTGTTAATTAAAAGATTGTATTCCGAGAAAGATTCCCTTTGACAAAGCTTGACAGTGAGAATTAAAGCATTTCGGAGCTCATCATTAGTTAAAACATTAGTTGCAATGGATTGTTTTCTACAAGCTTTAATAAACCGTAGAAGGTAAGCAATGCTACGTTTTTAAGCCTTGATAAATTTGAAAACTTATCAAAATCAATCACTTTGTCAGTTTCAACTACTGATACGTGTACTGAAACCTCAGGCGCACACTCTGGTGAGGTTTACCCTTCAGAGGTGACATTATCAGCTGGCCACTGACTCCCATTTAGACTCAAATAATCAGGTCCTGACCACCAAAAATTATGTCATTTATTTTAGCTCCACGTGAAATAATATCTGCGGGATTCTGATCAGTCGGTACTTGCCGCCAATTGCAGTTACTAGTATGCTCAATAATTTCTCTAACACGATTCCTAACAAATGGCTGAAGTTTGCTTGGATGCATTTTTAACCATCCAAGAACGATGGTGAAATCAGTCCAGAAGGTAATGTTTGCAACTTTGTAACGCAATGAGGCAGTAACCTTTTGATATATTCGAACACCCACCAATGCTCCACAGAGTTCGAGCCTAGGTATCGTCAGGGGCTTTATTGGAGCTACCTTACTTTTGACTATAAGTAATCGCACTAGAATCTCACCCTGAGCACTGGTAGATGTGAGATCTACCAGTGCTCAGGGTTTTTTTTTCAAGCGCTTTTGGAGCCTGTATGTATGTGAATACATACAGGCTCCAAAAGCGGAAACAGATGCTTCGGAGTAAATGTGTAACTCTAAATTAATACATGCATCACATATGACAAGACGTGGAATGCGAACTCTATTTAAACTTGGAATGTCTTCCAGTATCTCACGCCAGATATTTAAAATCTCTAAAGGCAGAGGATCATCCCAAGATAGCTTTAACATCCATAGCCTCTGCATAAGAATTTTTATTGTAATTATACAAGGAGAGAAAAGCCCCGTTGGGTCAAATATTTTGCCGATGACTGAGAGTATTCCACGCTTTGTTATACCAGTTAAGAATGAGCAATTTGAAATTGAAAAACATAATTCATCAGTTGTTGTTAGCCAGCCTAATCCTGACATTTTATTCTGCTCATTGCCCATGTTTAAGTCCACAGATTCATGAGCTTGTCTACTTGAAGTTCCTTGAGGAGCAATTAAATCAAGACAATTTGACTTCCACTTACGAAGTGGCATGCCAGCTGAAGCTAGTGTTTCAGTTACCCTTTGTTTAATTTCTAGAGCACCAGTAATAGTATTGTCTCCTTTGAGCAAATCGTCAACGTACATGTCGTGTTGAATGATTTCTGAGATTCTATTGTTCATGCACTCGAGTCCCAGTTGCTTAATACACCTAGTGGCTAAAAAAGGTGCACTCGCAGTTCCATAGCTAACTGTATTAAGCTGATACGGCTTGATAGGTTCAGAAGGATGGTTCCTCCAAACGATTTGCTGCAGGGGTCTATCTGCAGGATGCACAGTGACCTGGCGGTACATTTTTTCTACGTCACCAGCTAAGACATACTTATGTTGTCTGAATCTAATAAGAATTGAAAATAAGTCTCTTGTACGGTTGGTCCGACCATCTGTATATCGTTACACGATATTTGTGACGTAGAAGGCATGCTGGCGTTAAAAACAACACGTAATTTTGTAGTACTGCTACTTTCACGCAGAATTCCATGGTGAGGCATACTTCACCATGGAATTCTGCGTGAATTGAATACATAGGGCATTCAGTCATGTGACCCAAAGAAATATATTCTGACATAAATTCTACATGCATGAAGGATATTAGGCACTGTTTAGCACGCGCTAATGAGTCACCGAGAACACCAGGTGATTGCTTTACACAAAAACGACCGTTCGTCAAAAGAGTAGTATGCTTCGAAAAATGTTCCTCACAAAGTAGCTCATCTTTGGAAAATAATGATTTGCATTCCACCTGCCAAAAGCGTGATAATATAGTTTGGCAATCATTCATTTCATATGAATCTAAAATTGAGTCCACCTTTGTAAAGTTGCAAGAAATACGATCCGATTCACGACTTCCTACAGGACCTGAAACCAAACAACCTAACCTGGTCTCCCACAGAACCGGTAGATTTTCGCCTAATGTGATTTTTTGTGATCCCAAAAGATCCCAAAATATATTACTGCCTATCACTAGATGAACGTCGGATGACTTATTAAAATCAGGATCGGCTAAGGTGAGGTACATAAGTAGGTGTGTTTAAATGAGTAATACTCACTCAATGACAAGGTATCTTGTCTGTGATCACTGGTAAAACATAACACAATAATCTGCGAGAATAGAGATCGAGAGGTCTCGGGTTCGAATCCTGGCCATTACACTACCGATGTGAACCCACTCCTAACACAAGCAATTTAGCTTAGCTGGAGGGGTTAGGGGGAATATTAGTAATTTCGGTTGCTAATATTCTTCTTAAAAAAAAAAAAATAGTCTTTACTCAAAGAGTGCATCTCAATGCGACTCACTTGTGACGTACGTGTTTGAGTTTTATTTATGCCATAAATCGGCTTGTCTGCTTCACCAAGGGGTAAATCGAGCAACCGACTCGGCTTTTCTGTTAATGCAAGAAGAGCATGCACAATCAAGCAGTGCTCGAACTATGTGCGCTTGAAAATGCTTGTCCAGTACTTTGACTAGTGCTGTTGATAGCAGTACATCCTGCTCAGTTGCTACAGGCGCATGCATGCATGTGGTCAACGTGACAGAAGCTGGCGGTGAAGTAACAGAAGATGCAAGAATAGGTTTATTATCATTTGTCGGTATGACTAGACTTACCGTAGACTTTTGATCAGCTACATGAACCAATGTATTGTGTTTGCGTTTGCAAATTTTGCAGCTACTCTTTTTACAATTATTGGCAAAATGACCGCTGCAAAAGCAATTAAAGCATATTTTGTATTGAGGTAATAATTCTAGTCTCTTATCAGAATTTAAAGAGAGAAATTGAGCACAATTATACAAGGAATGAGCACCACTACACACGGGGCATGATTTGACAACCGACTGATTACTTGTTTCGTTTTGAACCTGAGAATTGGCAACTGAAATCGACGTTTTAAGTTTCACATTGTGCGTAAATTTTTGCTGATGTTTACTATGGCAAGCTCTTTCTAAGGATTGTAATAAATCAGCTCGGCTTCTCAAAAATTCAAAAAAATTACTCAACGTAATTTTTTCGATTTTTATCGAAACGAGATTTACACTCCTCCCACTCACTGTGGGTTTTTTGATCGAGTTTCAAAGAAATGACATGAATAAGAAGAGTGTCCCAATGTGCAGTAGGTTCATCAAGAGATTTCAGAGCGTATAAATTTTTATTAATACCATCAATTAATCGCTTAAGGCTCAAAGACGATTCACTCTTAATCGCATCAAAGTTAAACAATGCAGTGATGTGGGTTTGAATCAACAACCGCGTGTTGTCAAACCGCTCACACAATAAGGCCCGGGCTATGGGATAATTAACTGCAGAAAATCCAATAGACTGAATAACCACAGTCGCTGAGCCTTCCAAGGAATCCCGTAGGTAGTGAAACTTATTAATATTGTCAATGTCCTCATTCAAGTGTATAAGGCTAGTAAAGGTATCGCGGAACTCAAGCCAGTTGTCGTATGAACCACTAAATTTCGGTAGGCGACTCGCCGTCCTTACAGAAGCAGGCCGTGGCGGAGGCGTATCGTGTGTGCCCTACACACGCCTGCCAACTCACCGAAGCGGGATAAAACCCGACCCCACCAGGCGAGGCCGCGGTGGCGGCCAAAGTCCGTTGGCAACCCTGGGGTTATCCTTCCGAGGGCTTACCCGGGGTACGACATAACCACCCCCGCTGGCCAGCGGGGGAGTATCCGAAGGAATTTCCGCACGTAAAAAAAAAGGCCAATAATAGGTAACTTAACAGGTTTGCTATTGTAATGGCTGCGAGAACCATGCTCACTACTAGGTGCTTCAGTTTGCACTTTATTATTTTGAACGTTTTTACTTAAAATGTCTTGCGCTTTAGATAAACTCTGACAATATGATGACTCAAATTCATTACGCTCAGTGATCTGCGCCTCGGTATCGTATCCAACTGCAATTGTATCTCATCAAATTGTTGATATACATGCTCAATTTTCCCTATACGTAATTGCAATTCGTTAACCTGAATAGTGGTTAATGAATCACCCAGATCGTACAAGAAATTCCAGAAGGCAGTGAGACGTCCTTTAAAAGACGCCCGTTTCCTTTCTAAATCCCTTTCCTCATTATCCTTAACCTTATCCTTCTCTTGATCAGTAAGCATTTTGGTAACCTCTGAGAGACTGAAGTGTATCTGAAACCGTTATAATGACCTTAATAATTAGATAAATACTACCTTAATAGGATACTGGGTAGGATTTAATATGATTATTCGCTGAAACCACTGTATTTCACTTCCAATGACCTTTGAACTTTCATTGAACAAATGACTTGCAATACTTGATCAAAATAATTGTTCAATTTTTCATCCATTTCTTATTTTTTGACGCTGACTTCAATATATAATATCCAGCTCGAATGTGGACCATGTATTTTTGCGTAGGTAACTGCGCAAAAATACGTGGGGTATAAAAACATGGGGCGGGCGCTTTGAAATTTTTAAATTATTGAATATCTAAGGAGAACGATACATTAAAGGATTAAAGCGCCCGCCCCACGATTTTTAGGATTGAAAACGTGGTTTTTAAAAAGTTTATTTTATTTTATTTTTTTCTTAACTACTGACTATTTCTGATGATTAAATATGAAAATGTAAAGTGGCATTAGCCTACATAAGAATTTCAGAGTTTTTTAGGGTGATCAGAAGTGGTCGAAAATTATGTGTCAATTTTTGGCTTCAGAGGGAAAGAAACACAGACACGAAGTGAAACTAAGAAAAACGTGGTAATAATAAAAGTAGGTAGGTTATAAAAATAAATATGCTTAGCGCCTTTTTTTTTTTTTTTTTTTCGTGCGGAAATCCCTTCGGATACCCCCCCGCGTGCCAGCGGGGGCGGTTATGTCGGGCATGAACCGACTAAAACCGCACGCCGTCTCGGGTCTACAGACGCCGGGGTGTAAGGTTGCCCATAGAGCATATCCCTCGCACCCCGACTGACCCTGGGCCATCTCCGGTTTCGAGATGGCCCCCTCGGAATATGCTTAGCGCCTAGCGCAAAGATGATGGTCTCGAGTAACGTAAAGTAAACAATTAACTTGTCCGAACAGTATATCTAGCATATGTATACAGTTGTAAAATAAACATCTACAGGTTTACTATTGTATTAGTAATAATATTTAATTAAGATTATAGGAATATTTGCTATCGTTGTGTGTTTTGTACTGTTTGTTTACAAGCAACTGGCTTACAGGACTTCAACATATCCATGATCATTTCTCAGAACGAGGCTGCGTTGAAAACTTATATTGGTCCATTTGGTAAATCAGTGTATTCCCCCCCCCCCCCTCCAGTCGCCCCGGGCACATACCTCTGACTTTTCGTAGTTATGTGTGCATTAATACATTTTAATTATCGCTCGCTTAATAATGTGTCCGGTAGATGGCAATAGCCTCGCCCCCTATTACATTGGGACCTAAACATAACTGGCGAATCTTGGGTGTGTAATACACCTCTGCCTACCCCTTCGGGGATACAGGCGTGAAGTTATGTTATGTTTTATGTTTTTTTTATGTGTATTTTTTTTGCTTTTATATAATATAAATAAATAAATATTGTAGGACAAATTACACAACGCCATCTAGACCCAAACTAAGCACAGCTTGTCATATGGGTTCTAGAATGCGGATAAATATACTTAAATACCCTTTTTTGTAATTAGATACATATTATACATAGAAACAATCAGACCACTGCATATACATATGCAATATACATATTTGCGCTGAGTGGGAATCGACCCCGTGACCTCCGGCCAGGGCCTCCGTCACTCGCTCAAGGCCGCGCGCTAAATACCTACCGCTCGGCGTATCGTCGACGATACAACAGGGCAGAGGGCTGCCGAACGCCCGACTGAGCCCTCACGCCGCACCGCACTGCACGTTTCCCGCGCTTACGCTTCGAAATGCAGAAACCACGTAATTATTTGTGCAGTGATGGGTGTAAAAGTCAAACGAAAATTTAAATGAATGAAAACAAAGGAAAATTTGATGTTTTTTTAATTGCCGAGAGACGAAGAAAGGTGAGTAGTATTTTAAATTTATGTAACATGAAAGTAAAATGGTACATATTTTTTTTTGTTTGTGGAAACCCCCTTGGGCTTCACCCCATCGGTGCCGACGATGGGGTGGGTGTGTCGGAATCGGACCGACTAAAACCACAGGGCGTCCACCCCAAGTGTCCATGGGGCACCCCGGGTAAGCCCTCGAAAGGATAACGCCAAGGTAAATGGTACTAAATAGAATAATTTATTATAATATAGTATAGTTGACTCAAGTGCAGAACATATAAAAAGCGGCCAAGTGCGAGTCGGACTCGTCCATTAAGGGTTCCGTAGCAGCAAGTAACATAATAATGTTTTTTTTTTACATTTTATATTTGAGTTGATTAAATGAAAGGTAAATTGCAGTTTACGATTTATGGCGTATTAAAAAAAAGCTACTTACTTGATCTCGTTCAAACTAATTATCGTTGGAAGTTTATACGATAATGTACATCATATATTTTTTTTAGTTTTATCATTCTCTTATTTTAGAAGTTACAGGGGGAGGGGGGGGGGACGCACATTTTACCACTTTGGAAGTGTCTCTCGCGTAAACTATTCAGTTTAGAAAAAAATTATATTAGAAACCTCAATATCATTTTTGAAGACCTATCTGAAGAGGAGGTTTAGGTAGTATCTTAATAAAAATTCTTGAATTTATACGGAAGCGTGTAATGCACCCAGTGGTTCGTATTAGACAATTAACAGTTGACAGACAGCACCTAGCATAAATGATTCATGCCCATATCAGTTTACATATTGCGGATTAAAAATAATAGGCGCTAAGTAACACAAACGTTTATCATAATATAAGGTTAGTAATTAGATACTAAAACTAAACATCTTCCAACATCTTCCAGTAGCGGACATATCCTGTTGAAGTTGAACTACACCAGTTGAAGTTCGTACATCGGCTACGCGAGAAATCGCATCAGTGCCTGGGTACAGCTGGATGATACGTCCCAATCTCCATTTGAGCGGTGGAAGATTTTCGTCTTTTAATAAGACCAGAGCATTTAATTTGAGTGCTTCATGGTTGACTTTCCACTTGACTCGTTCCTGTAGCAATGTGACATACTCCTTACTCCATCTGTTCCAGAAACTTAGTCGAAGTTGTTCGAGCCGATGGAAACGTGATAAACACGGTTTCGAGTAGTCCACAGTGTGTGAAGTAGGAGTTGAAGTGAGGGGACGCCCGATTAAAAAATGTGCAGGCGTTAATGGCAGTAGATCGTCAGGGTCTGGTGAAAGTGGTGTGAGTGGTCTGGACCCTTCAATTTGTACGAGCACTGTAGACAGTTCTTCATATGTTAAGTGAGAGGTACCCAACACTCTGTACAAGTGATGCTTAACGGACTTCACACCCGCTTCCCAGAGTCCACCGAAATGAGGTGCATAGGCAGGGGTAAAGTTAAATTTAATGCCGTCGTTAGCGGCAGATCCAGCTAAAGAACCACAACTCGACTGTAAAAACTTAGCTAAATCATTGCAAGCTCCTTTATATGCAGTCCCGTTGTCACTAAAAATGTTCTTTGGTTTGCCTCTTCGGGAAACAAAACGATATAACGCGCAAAGAAAACTATTGCTTGTAAGGTCTCCCACTAATTCTATATGGATCGCCTTTGTAGCAAAACATACAAAATGGACAATATACACCTTAACAAGCTTGCTACCGCGGCTTTGACGACTGAGTGCATTTATAGGACCAGCATAATCGGTCCCAACATTCTCAAAAGGGAAGCTTGGTGTTATGCGATCACGGGGCAGATTACCCATCAGTGGAGCGCTTATTTTCCCTTTCATGCGACAGCATCTCACGCATTTTCGGAAACATGATCTAGCCAAATTACGGCCACCTATAGGCCAATAGGTTTCTCTTATAGAAGCCAGTAAAAGTTGAGGTCCGGCATGCATTAAACGTTTGTGCGCATGTTCAAATAACAATTTGGTTAAAATATGAGAGGACTGTATCACGATAGGATGTTTTTGTTGATCTGATAAATTTGAGTTCTCTAAACGACCACCAACACGTAGTAATTTATTGTCATCTAGAAACAAGTTCAGTTTATTTAATGGATTTTTTATAGGTAATTTTTTGTTATTCGTAATTAATTTATATTCTAAAAATGATTCTGATTGTGCTAATTTAATTAAAAGGTTTGAAGAATTGTTTAATTCTTCCACAGACAGAGGACCAGACAGTTTTATTTTTCCTTTAATGTTACTTAAAAAACGCAAGACATAGGCGGTTGAACGAAGGAGTCTATTATAATTAGAAAATCTACTAAAATCAATAGTAGCTGGGTTTGATTGCTCCATCACATGTAAAGTTTTTTCACTGCGGAGTTCGGGTAAATTAGAATCAACCTTAATGAACTTGGATGGCCATTCTGAAACCGGTTTACGTAAAAATGATGGACCTAACCACCATAGATCATTGTCCATGATGCCACTCGGAGTACGAGTAACACCTCGAGACAAAAGGTCAGCAGGGTTTTCATGTGTAGGAATATGCCGCCAGGTGAACTCACCAGTCACGTCAAGGATAGATACAACACATTTATGGGTTTGATGAAAAAGTATGGGGACCCCCAAAATTTATTGTTGTTTTTCTATTTTTGTATGAAAATCTTAATGCGGTTCACAGAATACATCTACTTACCAAGTTTCAACAGCATAGATCTTATAGTTTAGGAAAAAAGTGGCTGTGACATACATGACGAATCTATAAGTGTTCCGTTTTTTGCCATTTGGCAACGGAACCCTAAAAAGGGGATTTTGAGTGTGACATGCTTTGATTACGTAACATGTGTGAAAGTAGTTTTGCAGTTAAATTAATAGACGGCAAAACGTTGCAATGTTGTTACCTTTGCGAATTGAACTAAATTGCTTGTATTCCGAATAGATTCACGTTGCTGGTGTACAGGTTGGGGTTCGAACACACAGCCTCTTGTGGACCTCTCGTGAGGAATTCTGATCCTGTTCATAAGACACACGGGAACCTATTTCCGAGAAAAAAAGCACTATATCTGTGTGTAAAATTTCATTGAAAGACTTTTTGTGTGATTGAATAATAAATAACACTTTTTCGCATTTATAAGATCAGTTACAATGCCACGTAATACCTGTTTGCTAAAACATAAAATTCAAAATAAAGTATCTTAAGACATCCTACAAATAATATAAGCCAAAGTTTTGATGTTGGAGAGATGGTAAAAAGTGGCTGTTGTCATAATACACCTAAAACAACTCGAGCTGAATAAAAGCAACCGCTTGGTTGCCACTTTCATGAGACACTTCCACCATAAGAAATCCAATTTAACTTTGTCGCCGAACAAAATGTTCCAATAGAAATAATTTCGTCAAGGACTTCCAACAGCTGTACAATTCAATCAGTGTAGTCTCTGTTTTTTATCATCCAAGTATTTTTTCTTTGCGAGTCGCCAAAGTTAGCTAATGTTGTCAATAGCCCCATCACTTGTGGGGTCGTACGATAGCCATGAGAAAGGTAATAAATTCAGTAGTATTTTATTTAAAACCATATTTTGTTACGTGTTATTATAATATTCTGGCATCTTTGCGAGCGTATATATCAACTTAGCCGACGTTTTTTATAGCAACTTTGTGTTTAATAGAATTTTGGACTGTATTTTCAATGAGTTTTCTAACGTATTAATTTTTCGAAATTCCGCATGTAAGTATATAAAAACAACTAATGAAGATGGATTATCGGAAGTTAACGCGAAAATTAAACATTGAAATAAAACTATGGTTAACGAATTGTACCGCGATTTATTTTATGCTATTTTAATATTTATACTTTCGCGATAAAATCTGTTAATAACAGTTTAATTTTAATAACGACAATAGAGTTGGGTGTACGAGGGGGCCCCGTACATCAAACACTATTGTCGTCATTAAAATTAAAATTAAAATTTTTCGGAGCCCAAGCCAATGTCACCTGCAAGTCGGACGGACGAGGTGCAGGCAAGGGGACACCTTGGGGATGATATCTCCATATTTATATAAATTTTAATTCCACGCATTCCTGACAGCTTGACAAAAGCATAATGAAGCCATGTTAGAAGGTTGTTCTCTTCCTTTTGAAGTACGGAACCCTAAACTCACTCTCTAACTCATATTGTAATCATATGTCTTAATGATATGTACGCAACTACACTATTAATATTACGCCTATTGCAACTTACGGAGACAAAGAAAAGGCGAAGGAGTGTCGCAATATCTTGGTGCATTATCGATTCTATAACATGCAGAGAAATTCCAACATAGCTGTGTAATAATAGAACGGCAGTGCATCTCCCCCAAAACATTGAAAGTCCAATTAAAATTCATATAGAGGCATCTAGTGACTCTTGTGGTTCGACTTAAGCAGACTGGAGGATTTCTAAAATAACTCTAACCTTTGACGTCAAAATTAAGCACTTGATATTGTCGGAAGTTTACGCGAATGTCACATATTGAAATAAAACTATTTTTAACGGATAATATCGCGATTTATTTAAAGTCTTCCCGTGACTATGGCTGCTGAAAAGCAACTGAAACGTCGGGTTCAATGTAAATAATAAAACAACATCAAATAAATCGCGACAGAATCCGTTAAAAATAGTTTTATTTCAATAAAGAGCATTTTGCAATCTGATCAAACAATGAAATTTTGTTTTTGCGGAAAAATATAATCAGAAGATTTCTAGTTTGGAATTGGAACTACCTGATGGGAAAGATATTTCTACAATACGAGAGACTATAGTGCTACAGGAATAGTAACATTTTTATGCTATTACTTAGGACTTGCGCGATTTACACTCTTTGTCTTGTCATGAAGGTTATGTCAACAATTCGTATCTCTGACCGTTCCTGAATTACCCATGACAGTACTGGTTAGTAGCGCAGAACGGAATGCATATTCCCCATGACTCTACTGGTACTGTAATTTGTTAGAGTGATGCATTAGAAGGTTTTTGAGGGTAAAGACACGGTAACTGCTTATCACCGTTTATGTGTAGTCGGTGCAAGCCCGACATCACCGCCCCCGCTGGCCGGCGGGGGGGGGGGGGGGTATCCGAAGGGATTTCCGCACGAAAGTAAAAAAAAAAAAAAGGTACGTTATAAAAAATCATACTTTTTTAAATAGAGGAAAGTTTATAATAATATAGCAAGATAGAATTAGAAAGGAATGTTGCTAAACTAACCGTCTGTAGATGGGTGAAGGCGTGCGCTATTTAACCTCTTAGTATTGTTATTTTCAAGTATATTGAGGTCAACTTCTAGTGCAGCCAGCTTTAACTAATCTAATTAGTTGTTCGTCGGAGCAACTACTTTCTGACCTCTATAACTCAAAGAGGTAATAATTAAATTCTATATTTAGTACGGTTTAAGTCTGCATATGAGGTTTTACCAAGGGAATCTTAGCAGAAGCTACGAGGAATAGCTCATTTCAAAATTTTATTTATGAATGTCGTTGAATATGCGTTGTTCATAAGATATGCCAAAAATGCTTGTGAACTGTTATTAAAAGAGATACGTTTGCACTATATTTGATTCGATATAAATATGATGATGACATAATATGCTTCAATAGACAAGACATTTAGTCTTAGAATATTATGATCGAAAAAAAAACTTAAAATCGGTCGGGCCCATCAGCCGATATCAAGTAGATTATTGTTATTTTTTTGCCATTAAAAACGCTGATTCTGATAACAAATTTTCCCAACGTTAATTATCTGCATTAGCTGAAATCGTCGCAGCCTAGGCCCAGCAAATTTAAATCTTATTTGGTTAGAATCGTTATCGTACGGTTTGTGTAGACGTGCCTGTGGCTGGCGCTCTTCACTTGCAGGTAACACCACCTTACAGTGTATTCCGTTCGCCGGGACACGTTCGGCAAAATCATATTTTACGTGATTCTATTTTACTGTAATTCCAGACTTTATCACTATGTGTTTCACAATTTTTTTGTATTAAATTGCTAATGATATTGCCGATCTAATAGCAAATCATCTCTAATGATATTTAGGAGTTTTAGGTAAAATATGTATGAGGTTCCATGAAGTCCAATACCCAGTTTTCATCGTCCGTTTTCTAATGTCTCAGTATCGATCTCCCTTATATTATAGTATTTGTAGACCATTTCACTTAGTTGTAGTGACAGTGACTCAGGCCTCTACATCAGTCGCAGAGAAGTCTCCGCCGAGGAGAGTTCTACGCACCCGGACTGAAGTACTGAAGATGTCGACCTCAGTGATCGACGAAACGTTTGGAATACCAGTTTCATATGGACCACGACACAAACAGTCCTGAAGCAGTATATTCTACTCGTTTCTAATTTTGATTCATATCTTAGTCCGATATTTTAGAGAGGTTTACATCTCAGCATGTCTTACACCAACGACAACCCAACGTTATCAAAAATTGAACTAAATTTGTGAGATTAAATATGTAATTCAGTTATTTTATAGTTTTAGTCCCTTTCTAATTTTTGAAATCGATTCTATTTTTTAAAATATTTTTATTTATTTATCCGTTTTTAGTAAAAGTAACTGCTTTTTGGAAATTTGGAAAACTTGAAGATCATACGACGACAGATTGTTAAAAAACAATGAACATACCTCCTTTTTCAAGTCGGTTAATTCTTTACTGAACACTGCATCAATATTGATTCAACCTAATTTGTGAAACCTTTGTTTTTTTTTTTTTTTTTTCGTGCGGTAATCCCTTCGGATACGCCCCCCCCCCGCCGGCCAGCGGGGGCGGTTATGTCGGGCTTGAACCGACTAAAACCGCATGCCGTCTCGGGTCTTCAGCCATACAGCATATCCCTCGCACCCCGAAAATTTGTGAAACCTAATCACCGACAAACATACTTCCTTTTTTAAGAAAGCTAAGCATATTAAAACCTTCCCCGGAACGTAGCGAATACTTTTCTGAAAACCGCATCAAAATCAGTTACTTTAACCGCGAGAAAATCGCGGACAAACATACATACAAACATACCATACAAACAGTGAACCACCTTTTGAAGTCGGGTAAACGCTGAGTACGTAAGTAGTCATATTGTGAAATGTCTAAAAATAAATAAAAAGTTAAAGGAGTCAGCCTCACGTCTTGAGATATCTGTGCATTCTTTTGGCAAAATTATTCAACAGTTCTTGACCTCATAGATTGCGATATGGTTTAAGTAGCCGTCTCACAACCAACTGCGAGTGTTGTGACTTATAAACCGAATGTATTGTGTGTCCGCGCTTTGCACCTTTGTGTAAAGTCCCACAACATAAATATAAAGCCCTAGTGTGAGAGTTAAAATCAGAAACTCAAGATGTTGGTATTCAGGATAACGACTTCCATAAAACTGCCTCATATGAACATTTTCACGTAGGTATAGTTTAAGCAATTTTGATTTATTTAAACTAGCCTCACGGATCGCCGACAGCAAATGTTATCAAAACGTCTCTTTGGCTTGTTCAACCGCCTGACTTCGCCCGAGATTTGATGAGAACGTCCTAAACTGTTCCACTCCGTTGATTTTACAGTGATCTTGTTATTTGCACCATGTAGGCTCAGCATTGCACTTACTACTAAGAACATATTTGCCCTTTTGATATATAAAAAAAATATTTCTTATTATAATCCATTAACAAGAATGGCCCGTCAATATAATGGTTTGGCAAAAATCTATAAATCACTTGATGTTTTTGATTGCAACTATAACAGATATATCAAAATTGTAAAAGACATCCTTCATAGTGGGCTGGGTTTGGATGGTTCTGTCTCCGGTGGAGGCATCCAAATCTAAACCTATATTTTAGTATTTATAAATCAGAGATTTATATTGTGTTAACTTTTTGTTTCTCTATGTGTGCACATATTATTTACGTTACGATCCAGATCTAAACATTGTATTTAGGATATAATACGTATATGATTGCGATGTGTTTTATGCATTTAAAAAAAAAAACAAACAAAAAAAATAAAGACATCATAAGAAAATTGTTTCCGATGTTAAAGAGTTTCTTGACGCCTGTAAAATAGCAAAATTACAGGACGCCACTTTGAACAAAGCTAATAAGTCTCTTCGAGGCTTATTGTCAAGCTTTGAATACGTTCAGACATATAACTTTTGATAATACTTTTTTATTCAAGTTAATGTACAAATGATTTCTGTTATTCCTTTTACAGTTATGTACAGTTCAAATGTCCAGCAGTAGACTAATAGAGGTTGATGATGATGATGATGATGATAGTTCACAGCAGACTAAAGAGTAAAGCCCGCAAACACTATTTCCTTTCTACTATATGACGGTAGTTTTATATAATGTATGTATATATTAATAGATTATTATTAGGATAGTGTACTGGGAGAGAAGCAAGTGCTGCAAGCGGCGTGCGTCATGGAGTTGCGTGCCTCTCCATAGAGGGACGCGCAGAAACACGAGGCAAGCGGCAACCTAAGCCCCTTCTCCATAAAGGCAGCTTCGATTGGCGGTTCAGACAGAAGATACTTGAAAAGGCACGCCGCAATAGCGGCGGTAAGGCCCATCATGGAGGATTGGCTAGAGAGGCGACACGGAAGCCTCTCGTACCGACTGACGCAGGTGATCTCCGGGAAGGGGTGCTTCGGGGACCACCTGCATCGGATCAGGAAGGAGCCAACGCCTGAGTGTCATCACTGTGACGCGAGCGAGGACTCAGGGCTGCACACGCTGGCGGACTGACCGGCGTGGGAGGTGCCGAGGCGTGACCTCGTGGCAGCCATCGGGGTGGGAGTCCTCTCGCTCGGCAGCATGATTGCGGCAATGGTGCGGAGCGCGAGCGCGTGGGCCGCCGCCACCTCCTTCTGCGAGCATGTGATGCTCGCGAAGGAGATGGCGGAGCGCGTCCGGGAGAGGTTCAGAACTCTCCCGGCCCGCCGAGCCCGCAACATGCTCGCCGCGCGTCGCCGGCGACTCAGGCGCCGGAGGTCGCTTAACGACCTCCGTCCTCCATGAGCGCAGGCCTGGGGGTGGCAGGTGAGGCCGCCTGTCACCCCAGCAGAAGCAGGCTGGGACGGTGGGCCACTAGCGCCCCTCCCCCAAACCGGGGCAAGATGGGGACACCATGGTTCCCAAACCCGAGGGGGCCATCTCGATTCCGGAGATGGCCCAGGGTCAGTCGGGGTGCGAGGGATATGCTCTATGGGCAACCTTACACCCCGGCGTCTGTAGACCCGAGACGGCGTGCGGTTTTAGTCGGTTCAAGCCCGACAGAACCGCCCCCGCTGGCCGGCGGGGGGGCATCCGAGGGGATTTCCGCACGAAAAAAAAAAAAAAAAAGATACTTGAAAAGTCTTTGAATACAGTTTAAATTGTTTTTAAATACAAATTCATTTTAATTTCAAAGTCTTCTTGCATTGAAATTTTCTAAATACATTATTTCCTTCCATGTGGTTATAGCATAGCCGTGGAACGCCTTGTATAATTTTTCAAATATGGTTTGAAATATTTGAAAACTTGTTGATTTTAAGGTTGAACCTCACCTTAAAACGAAAATTAACAATAATATCTATAACCAAAGACGAATTCAAGTTATTATTATTCCAAATTGACAAAATTATATTTTCCATTTTAGATTCGAGATAGAATCGAGTGTAATTAGTAAGTTACAGAATTAAATTATCGAATGAAATCAACAAAACTCACAGAATTGAATTTACATCGAAACAGGTTTTCGGTATTTAATGTTTCAAATATTTAGAATTATCTTAACTAATGCTATGTTTGCTTTCAATGGATATGTATGATAGCAGGTATTTACATTATTGTATTTTACGATATGGTTATTGTATATTATATTTCTCGCAGCAACATCAAATAACTTTAATTACTATTATTATAAGCTTGTTATAATTAGGATTATAAATTCATATTTGAGTCCATACGTTTCATAAAAAATGATTCTTAGCTTTTGTTAATTATTATTCCAATATTTTGATTGTGTATTGATCTAATTAAATCATTGCAAAAGACTAGGAATGTAAATATCATAAATATTTGATGTTGCTGCGACATATTAATTATTGTTTTGAAATAGGATTTGATTTAAAGATGATGGAGTTTATTTAAGTTTTAAAGATAATGGTAAAAATATGTTACACAATTATTGACATAAATGCACTTTTTAGGGTTCCGTAGCCAAATAGCAAAAAACGGCACCCTTATAGTCTGGGTCTGTGTGCCTGTCCGACCGTATGTCACAGCCACTTTTTTCCGAAACTATAAGAACTATGCTGTTGAAACTTGGTAAGTAGATGTATTCTGTAAACCGCATTAAGATTTTTACACAAAAAACAAAAAAAATTGGGGGTTTCCCCACACTTAGAACTGAAACTCAAAAATTTTTTTTCATCAAACCCATGCGTATGGATAGGTCTTCAAAAATGATATTGGTGTTTCTGATATCATTTTTTTCTAAACTGAATAGTTTGCGCGAGAGATACTTCCAAAGTGGTAAAATGTGCCCCCCCCCCCCCCTGTAACTTCTAAAATTAGAAAATGATAAAACTAAAAAAGAAATATGTTGTACATTACTACGATGTAGATCTAGTAAGTAGTTTTTTTTAATACGTACGTACCGTAATCCAGTGTAGTACGTAACGGACTGCTGAGAACGGCGATAGCCCAGTGGAGTACGTAACGGACTGCTGCGACGAGGTCTCGAGTTCGATCCCCAGTGGCCCCGGGCACACACCTCTGACTTTTCGTAGTTATGTGCGCATTAATAAATGTTAATTATCGGTCGCTTAATAATGTGCCCGGTAGATGGCAATAGGCTCTCCCCCTATTATATTGGGACCTTAACATAACTGGCGAATCGTGGGTGTGTAATACACCTCTGCCTACCCCTTCGGGGATACAGGCGTGAAGTTATGTTTGTCATAAATTGTAAACCGCAATTTACCTTTCACTACGCACGGTCTGAGGCATCCCTGGCAGTGAAATCATTAGGACGCACGACATCCAATACGACGGCAAGCCAGCTCTTCTTGGGTCATTTATTGCCTTATTATTCAGCTTAATAAGTTCAGTGTAATAAACTCAGTCAAGACAATTATTTTTCAAAATGATACTTTCAAAAGCCATTTAAAATGTTACAACTTAATACAAGTCAATTAGCCGTAACTAGTGGTAGGTACTAAGTAGTTGTAATACTTGTCAAAGGTAAGCTAGATAGTTGTACAAGTTAATTCGTTCCCCATAACTTAGTTTAATTTGAACTAGTCAAACGCAGTTTCCACTTACTAGCAACGTTTAATTATCGCTGCAAGACTTCGCTAATTTGATACTAAAAGGCATCTCTATATTGTGCTCGTTGAAGTGTTTATTCAACTTTGTGTTTGGTTTCAAAACATTTACGAATGTTTTTACAAGCTACTATGATGACTAGGTCTGCAAGGCGAATCGCTGCTTGCAATGTTGAGCTGAGTGAGACATCGTGATTCTTGTCCAATAGATTTGACCGCTATTGCGGAATCAGATTTTGAAAATTTTGAACAGTGATCATTCCTCCGTGGCAAGTCCGATTTTGAAAATTCTTTTTGAAAGTCACAACTCTGGACATGCTTTCTGAGCGTGTAAAGTTTGGTCACAGTGTCTCGAGCGGTTATTATGTAATTCCATCTGGAATTTTTTTAACGGTGATTCCTCTGTGGTAGCATTAATTTTTTCAAAATATATCCATAAACCTTCCTCTGATTGACCTCTTTAATCATGCCAAATTTGGTTCTGATTGGATTAGTAGTTTAGGAGGAGACCTGTGACAAAGAAAATCCTGAAGTCTGGTATGAGGAGCTTTCGCTCGACTTCGTCTCACTCAGCTCAATAATATGTAATGGCGTCCCCGCCGGGTCCTAGTAGGAAGGGTAGTTGTATTGGCTTGATAGTCATAGATGGTGACATGCGTGCCAATGGTCTCGTTGCCAGGGCTGCCCAAGACCGTGCAAGTCCAGGAAGAAAGGCTGGAAGGCGCATCATGGGCTAAGAGGGAAAGGGCTTTTTTTTTGGACGGAAATTGCCCCTGACTACCCCCCCGCCGGCCAGCGGGGGTGGTTATGTCGGATTCGGACCGACTGAAATCACACGCCGTCTCGTATCTCCAGATGCCGGGGTGCACGGTGGCCCGTAAGATATTTCCCTCACACCCCGGCTGACCCAGGGCCATCTCCGGTTTCGAGAAGGCACCCCCGGGTTTGAAGAGAAAAAGGCCTCGGATGCAATTGGGACACAATGCTGTTGCAATTGGGACATAATGGTAATGACCATAGCGATAATATACTAAAGTACTGGCTATACCCATGACTCCACTGATGTGACGCAGTGATCCCGTTCCTGCAACCCACAGGAACATATCCCCGGTGTAAAAAGTTACGTATGTAAAATTTCACTCTATTATCAGATAGTCCAGGACTGGCGCTCGGATAAAGCAGTATAATGATAAGGCATAGGTACTAGAATTGCTTTATGTTCTTAAAAGTTTTTGTGAACTGTCAAAGACCTGTGAGGGCTGTGGCAGTAGAGCCTTTGCCTGTTACGTCAGAGGTCGCGGTCAGAGGGTTCGAGTCGCACTCGGTGCAAAAATTGATACGCATGAAAATGTGTATTTGCGTTGCTTCTATGTACGTATTTACAAAACAAGTATAAGGAGGTTTATCCGCATTATAAAACCCATATAACAACCTATGCTTAGTTTTTACATATACTGAAACCCTTTTCCCCATACACAAAGATTAGCTTGAGTAAAAAAACATTAAAAACTAAAATTTACAAAATCAAAAATTGCGTATGCAACTTAGTCTTCCAACAAATTACTTGTTTATTAGAATAATGATGCGACATATCATTCTTTTCGCGTTTCTTCTGGTCCAAAAGTTTCAATGATGTTTGTTCACTGATAGCACTCTCATCATTTCCTTCGGGTCATATTCATCCAATACAACAGGCTGAGGGAAGGGGCGGGCATCTTAGACTGGCAGGCGGGGAAGGCAATAACCCCTGAGTGCGTGCTTACTTGAGAGGTATTGCATTTGTTGCTCTCTATACAAGGGTTACGACGGCATTTGTATAAAATAAACAAGATTAAAATACCATTAGACGATTTGTTATTTATTGGGTTTTATTGTGTTTGAATATATAATTTCAGTTAAAATTTAATTGACAACTAAAATGGTATACATACTTTAGTTATCATATAATAAATAGGTCTTTACCTATGAAATTGCCGAAATTTTCTTACAAATTCATAATGAGATGAGATTTTACAACTCTGTATTAAAATTTTGTTTTTATTGGCCGCTTGATAAATTAATTCGATCTTCAAAACAGTACTTCCTAAATGCTATCCATTTTGATGGTAAATTTCGTATTACTTAACAGCTGTCACTTTTCAAAAATGTAATAAAAGTTGCTGTTTGTTAGCTTAATGTTGTCTCATTCACACACAAAAAAAAATCATAAAATTTGGATTTGTCATTTTTTTACAAAATGCAAAAATGTTAGTACTGAAAATTGGGTTTCCTCCAATTTCTTCAAGAAAAACGGCAATTTCATATGTAACGACCTTTTTTTTTTTTTTTTATCGTGCGGAAATCCCTTCGGATACCCCCCCGCGTGCCAGCGGGGGCGGTTATGTCGGGCTTGAACCGACTAAAACCGCACGCCGTCTCGGGTCTACAGACGCCGGGGTGTAAGGTTGCCCATAGAGCATATCCCTCGCACCCCGACTGACCCTGGGCCATCTCCGGTTTCGAGATGGCCCCCCCGGGTTTGGGAACCACGGTGTCCCCGTCTTGCCCCGGTTTGGGGGAGGGGCGCTAGGCGCCCCACCGTCCCGGCCTGCTTCTGCTGGGGTGACAGGTGGCCTCACCCGCCACCCCCAGGCCTGCGCTCATGGAGGACGGAGGTCGTTAAGCGACCTCCGGCGCCTGAGTCACCTGCGACGCGCGGCGAGCAAGTTGCGGGCTCGGCGGACCGGGAGAGTTCTAAGTCTCTCTTGTCTCTCTAGACTTGCTCAACAGCGCTCACCATTGACTCTCGACAACATCATACAGATTGAGGAACAGGTAAACCACCTAACCAAATCTATAATAGACAGCTACCACATAGCATGCCCAGAAACCCTACCTCCCAAAACCCCAGGCAAACAGCCATGGTGGGGCCCAGAGCTAGAGCGCAAGCGAAGGAAGGTTAGAAGGGCTTTCAACAGGGCTATGAATACTTGTGCAGATGAAGACTGGGACGCCTATCGTTCAGCCAAATCCAGCTACAAAAAATGTATTAGATACCGAAGCAAACAGGGATGGCGAAAATTCTGTGGGAACATAGAATCATGCCAACAAGCAAACAGGGTAAGGAAAGTCCTAGCGCAGACAAAACCGATGGCACTGACCGCCCTTAAAAAACAGGATAATACACTCACAACATCGCCAGGAGAGTCTAGACGCGTACTCATCGAAACCCACTTCCCTGGATGCGTCTTCACGACGACAATCAACTGGCACGATGAAACCATAACACCTACTGCCCGAGACTGGCAGTACGCAAACAAAGTGGTCACACTGGAAAAAGTCCAGTGGGCCATCAGTAATTTTCACCCTTATAAGGCAGCTGGCCCCGACCGAATCATCCCTGCTATGCTACAGTGGGGCGACAAACTAGTCGCAAGCAGACTGGAGCGTATCTTTAAAGCCTGTCTGGCACACAGATACGTTCCAAAAGGATGGCGGGAAGTAGGAGTAATTTTCATCCCGAAGCCAGGAAAGGGTGACTACACAAATCCCAAAGCACATCGACCAATCAGTCTGACCTCCTTCATGCTAAAGACCATGGAACGCCTATGCGAGAGGGAGCTGAGAGATGGTGCACTAAAACAGCTACCCCTACATGCAAACCAGCACGCATACAGCTCCGGTAAGTCTACGGAATCAGCCCTCCATCTGGTAGTCAGCCGGATAGAGGAAGCGATCGAACAAAAAGGCTTCTGCCTAGGAACGTTCATTGACATCGAAGGAGCTTTCGACAAAACCAGCTTCACCAGTATTAAGGCCGCCCTGTCAAAACATGGAGCGGAACCGGTACTAACAGACTGGATAACAAACATGCTCAGCAAAAGAGTAGTTCGCCTTGGGGAAGAAGATTAGACAGCTCTGATAGCCAAAGGCTGCCCGCAGGGTGGAGTTATCTCTCCCCTTCTGTGGAATTTAGTGATAGATGACCTAATCACAAGGCTGAACAAAAACCGCGACTACACAATAGGCTACGCCGACGACCTAACAATCCTTATCTCAGGGAAGGTAGCGGGAACGGTCTGTAACCTAACCCAACAAGCCTTACGCATTGTAGAAAAATGGTGCAGGGAATTCGAACTATCGGTGAATCCGAACAAAACCGAGTTAGTAATGTTTACGAACAAAAGGGTATTAGGCGAATACCGATTACCCAAACTCTTTGACACGGAACTCCAACTGTCAAAAGAGGTAAAATACCTTGGCGTTATTCTTGACAGCAAGTTAAAATGGAGTAGCCACCTAGACAATAAATTACAAAAGGCCGGCATTACCTTCTGGCAGTGCAGAAGAATGATTGGTAAAAAATGGGGGCTATCACCGAAAATCATCCTGTGGCTTTACGAAACAGTAATCCGCCCCATGATAGCGTATGGCGCTATCGTCTGGTGGACAAAGACCGAAAACAGCACAATAGCGGCTAAACTACAACGGACCCAAAGACTAGCCTGCATGGCAACCACTGGATGCATGAAATCTACCCCCACCGCGGCAATGGAAGCCATGCTCGGACTCCCACCCTTGGATCTGTTCATCCGCCAAGAAGCAACAGCTGCGGCTATACGCCTGAGGGCACTCAACCTATGGAGCGAGAGAAACACACGACACACCTCACTGCTCACAGATCTCATAAAGGAGATACCCGTGATAGGAGCAATGAATGATCGTGTACCCAAACAATACGTTTTCGACAAAAAATACAAGATCCAACTTCATGAGGACCACCGCTGTGAGGCTTTATGCCCAACGGAATTACGCATTTTCACAGATGGATCAAAAACTGGAACAGGCACCGGGGCCGGCGTTTTCTCGGAGGACCTTAATGTATCCATTTCAACACCGCTGGGGACCCATAACACAGTATTTCAAGCTGAATGCATGGGGATTACCCTGGCAGCTTCAGCGGTAATGGCCAGGAGAGTGGAAGGCCACTCAATACGCATACTCTCCGACAGCATGGCCGTGCTGCAAGCTTTAAACAGCCACACTATAAACTCGGGACTAATTTTGGAGTGCCATCGTAAACTGAACCAAATAGGCCATTCCAACAACATAACGTTGCAATGGATTAAGGGTCACAGCGGCTCGCGCGGCAATGATGCAGCAGATGAGCTTGCCAGGAGAGGATCTGACATGGTGGTAATGGGACCTGAGCCCATAATACCGATCCCCTTTGCATACCTACGAACTATAGTAAACAAACGAACGAGAGATCAACACAACAGCTATTGGACAAATCTGGAAGTTTGCAGACAGGCGAGGGAAGCACTCCCCGTGCTTGAAAATAGACTGACCAGGCGTCTTCGACAACTGACCAAACGGCAACTGCGCACGGCCACAGCTGCCATCACGGGGCACGGCTCCTTCAATAAACACCTTTTTATTTTAGGAATCACCGACAGCCCTCTCTGCAGAGCCTGCATGAGAGAGGAAGAAACAGCGGCACACGTGCTCCTACACTGCCCTGCAACCGCCACATACAGGGTTAAGTACTTCGGAAATACAGGTACGCTCCAGGAGATTGCCAGCAGCGTGAATAGCCTGCTGGCGTTCTTCAATGAGTTGGGGTGGATCGAGTGAAATGCCCACCCTCACGCAAAAACCGCGCCTTGTCGTGGAGTTGCGGATACCAGCTCGCGAAACCATACCATACCATACCAAGTCTCTCCCGGGCGCGCTCCGCCACCTCCTTCGCGAGCATTACATGCTCGCAGAAGGAGGCGGCGGCGGCCCACGCGCTCGCGCTCCGCACCATTGCCGCAATCATGCTGCCGAGCGAGAGGACTCCCACCCCGATGGCTGCCACAAGGTCACGCCTCGGCGCCTCCCACGCCGGGCAGTCCGCCAACGTGTGCAGCCCTGAGTCCTCGCTCGCGTCGCAGTGATGACACTCAGGCGTTGGCTCCTTCCTGATCCGATGCAGGTGGTCCCCGAAGCACCCCTTCCCGGAGATCACCTGCGTCAGTCGGTACGAGAGGCTTCCGTGTCGCCTCTCCAGCCAATCCTCCATGATGGGCCTTACCGCCGCTATTGCGGCGTGCCCTGCGCTTGGTCGCCCAAGTCGTTCCTTCCACTCACGGCCTCGATTTCTCGAGGCTCGGGGTTCCATCCCTGCTCCCGCGCCTCTTTTCGCCACTGGTACAGTTGCGTCATATGTAACGACCTAATATTATATTTGAAATATTTATATCCATCCTATTTTGCTGTTGCCCATGGCTTCACCCATGTGAAATACTGACAACGTTCTTGCGATCTACAGGATATGATTCTCGGAATAAAAAGTACGATGTGCTATTCCAGGCTACAATCCATCTTAGTATTAAATTTTACCTCACAATACTTCTTCACATAATCGTTTTCTTTCTTCTTCTTTTTTTGAATGTTAACTAACTATTTAACGTAAAAGTCCTAACTTTGGTCTTTGAATGTAACAGGGATGATATTTTTTTATGGTACCCACTTCCTTATACTTTTTATTCAATTTCAAATTCATTTTATTTTGGATAAGAAGTTTTATATTTATGATATCTACAGTAGTATAAACTGTGACGCAGACAACAATACTCTTTCCCAAGTAACAATAAGATTCATCATCATCATCCTCCTGCCCTTATCCCAAAATTATTTGGGGTCGACGCAACAATAAGATTATTAAATTAAAAGAATTGCAAGCACAATTTAGAATCTTAAAATAATATTAAGCATAGTATATGTGTATATGTATGTAAGGGTGTGTGAGGGTGTATGTATGTAGGGTGTTTCATGTGTGTATGAAGGGTGTGTATGGGTGTGTTTGTGTGTAATTTTTAAGCAGTCAGCCATCCAACTGAGCTTCAGAGGCATCATATCAAAGAGTAAGCAGCCATTCACTACATATTTTTTATATTTATACAATAGAAGTGGATATATATTTAGTTTCCTATTTAAAATGTTGTACAGTGTTGAGCTAATATAGCCTCAGGAGCATTTAGGAAAAAAAAATAAAAGTACTATTTATAAGCTAATTTCTGTATATTTTATATGCATTTAAACATATTATTACTATACTGTATTCATATGTTATAGCATAGTGTGTTGTGGAGGTCAGATGTCAGTCACTTCACGAAAAATATCAAAGTTCGGTTTTTGCGAAGTATGACCCCAAGTGAAATAAGAAAAGGCTCGCACGATGATGATTTAACAGCACACATAATATTTGTGTTTTATTTTTAAGTACCGGTATTATATTGACTGGTAATAAACTCCTTATACATCATATCATAGTCATATGCGTGAAGTGGAACAAAAATAAATCAGGCTTGCACCCGTTCATTATTTTCCATTAAAAATGCGTTAATTTGTTTAACATGCATTCAAATTGTCAGAATGTAGTTGAACATGAACCGTACACAGATTTAAATCACGCGCCTGGTGGGATGTTGAAAGAACAAAAAAAATAAAAGCCACAGCGGTACCCGTCGACGTGTCGGAAATATTAACTTGAACATTTGAATACTTTATGCTCAGTAAAAAGACCGATTTGAATGGCAAATGTGTTCGCATTTTAATCAAACAAGCATTCCTCCGAGATTTTGCTTATTATATTTAAATATTTTACAATATTTTTTGCTTTTTACAGCTTTGAGACTGTTGGTTTTTAGGGTTCCGTACCCAATAGGTAAAAATGGAACCCTAAGGCTTCACTGTCTGTAAATATGTCTGTCTGTCTGTCACCAGGATGTATCTCATATACCGTGATAGGTAGACAGTTGAAATATTCACAGAATATTTAGTATTATATTCACTTAAAAAATAAATTATGACATAAATATTAAATTTGTGGGGCTCCGATACAAAAAGCACGTGTTTTTTTGCCGTTCTATGGTATGGATGATTTATGGTTTATACCAATTCTGATGTTGATTGATTGTGATGTTTTTATATACACCGGATTTGATCTATCTAATTTATACTTTTATAGTAACTTAGAGGTTTTCAAACGTAGTGGCGAAACTCTAGCGTTTTTTTTTATACCACTTAGGTGGCTGAGAAGCACACGGCCCACCTGATGGGAAGCGGTTACCGCGGCCTATGGACATGTCAAACACCAGGGGTATCACACTCGCCGACCCAAATCATCTACGAATCATTTCTTTCATTTAGTCGCATTTTTTATTTTCAATGCGAGTCACAAATTTAATGATAATTCATTTTTAATCATGACAATTACCCAATATGACTAAACACGTGCACATAGAAAAGCTTTATTTTGATACGAATAATACATACCTATATAGAGCGGCGATAGCCCAGTGGCGTACGTAACGGACTTCTGAGACGAGGTCTCGAGTTCGATCCCCAGTCGCCCCGGGCACACACCTCTGACTTTTCGTAGTTATGTGTGCATTAATAAATGTTAATGTGCCCGGTAGATGGCAATGGGCTCGCCCCCTATTACATTGGGACCTTAACATAACTGGCGAATCGTGGGTGTGTAATACACCTCTGCCTACCCCTTCGGGGATACAGGCGTGAAGTTATGTTATGTTATGTAATACATACCTGCGTATTGATTCGTGAAACAGTTTTCCTTTCGACCTTGTGCATATTAATGAACAGAATATTATTATAGCATATAGCATAAGAATCTGTAGATTTACAAAACATCAAACAAACATTTGTAAAGCCTACTCCGAAAAATTTTCAAAGTATTTATTTAGTATTAAAAGGACTTACGTTAAGTTACGCCGATACAAACAAGCACGATCAACAAGGTTCTTGTAAGAAATACAATTTAACTTCCTTCTGAACACAAAATGTTTCATTTGAAAGCGTTTCCTGAAGATTGTAACAAATTGAATCTCACGCTGGCTCAATCCTTTATTTCATTGCCTCCCTTTAATGCGAAGAAAATATTATTAATTGAAAATTTTCCATCTTAGTAGAAGTATTTAGGGCCATCTGTTTTGATTTGTCAATTGCAAAGGTTTGGTAAAATCTAAATTATCCCTTTCTTTAATAAGTTCACCTCCTGTTTGACGAGATAAAGGTTGCGATAGACTTTATGTGATTGTTTATCATCCACAAACAATTTAGGGACATTGACCTTAAACCCCTAACATAGTTTATAAAATATTTTTACTATTATAACTACCATACGAAACAATGAGAGAAATGAAGTTTAAAAACAGCAAATTTATTTTGTGTATGCGTGTGTGTGTTTATCTTCTAGTGTCCAGAAATGGCAATTTTGTGAGGTAACTTAGTACTGCCGAATGATTATTACAATAAGAAGGATTAACTTAATTGATAATTATGACTATCAACGACCACATTACTCCCCAGTACCCTACTATCTATCTAAATTAATAATATAATCTCATGTCACGTCTGATACCAGCCGTGGATGCTGGCCATCAGGTGGATGTGGCATATTTTGACTTCAGAAAGGCGTTCGACTTGGTAGATAATGACATCCTCTTGTCTAGGTTGGCTAACGTAGGATGCACTCAACATACACTTGCATTTTTTTCTAGCTATTTGAAGGATAGTTGTCAATATGTAGACTGTGGCGGGCGACCAGGTCGGGTGTGAGTCAGGGGAGTAATTTGGGGCCCCTCCTCTTTAATTTGACCATAAATAATCTACCGGATGTAGTTGAAAATTCTACAACCTTGCTTTTCGCCGATGATTTAAAACTAATCTTTGAAATTAAGCAGCCTTCTGACCACCTTGTTTTACAACAGGACATTGACAGGGTTGTTGAGTGGGGTGAAGGCAGCAGGCTGTATTTCAATGTGGAGAAATGTCGCTTGGTGTCATTTACTCGATCGCTCGATCTCCCAGCCATCATGAATACTGTTTGGACGGGAAAACATTAAAACGCGTTACGGAGGTTAGGGACTTAGGAATTAACTTCACAGCTGACTTGAGCTTCAGGAAGCACATAATAGAGGTGTGCAAAAAGCATATAGAAATTTAGGGTTTATTCTGCGTCAAGCGCGTCAATTTACTAACATCAAGGCTCTGAAGGCACTATATGAGGCTTTAGTGAAAAGCCATCTAGAATATAATTCTATAATTGGGTCTCCTCACGAAGATAAGTACAAGTTTATGCTTGAACGAATACAAAACAAATTTGTTAGATTCATATATCTGAAACAATATGGCGTGTACCCGGGATACCCATTATTTACCCAACATTATTTGTACGTGGCATGATAGACTATTTGTATACACTGTCGCATTAGGTGTTTATCTGTAATGATAGCGGTTTAAATAAATAAATAAAATAAAAAATAAAGCTGAAGAATTTGTTTGTTTGTAAAAAAATATTTTTGCATTTGATAGTCCAGTTCTTGAGAAAGGCTACGAGTATAAGTTATTTAACATTGTGCTATAACCCAAAGGAGAAAAATAAAAAAGATGAGAAAGCCGAGTTCAAGCATGGTATGCGACGCGGTGGAAGAGAACCCAATATGGCGGTTGAAACAATGAGGCATTGCTAGTCTATATTTATACTAGTCGTTTGTATTCATACCAACTAATTCCATCCGGCACCAAGTGGTTCGGCACCTCTTTCTTCGCCAGACCATAAAGACTTGGAATTATTTTCCAATTAGTTTTTAGACATTTTGCGACTTCGGCAAAATGCTATTATACCATAATGAGAAATGGACGTAAACAGTATTAGTCTTTATAATGACTGCGGCAACTTGCGTTCGAGGCATCTATCGCCCGACCCAAGCTGAGGGCCACCATTGTAATATTATTGGTACCTATGATGGTGACACTTATTCTGAGACTTCCCCTTTAGCTCACCATCATGCAAGATGGTGTCATATTAACGTGCCCTATACAAAAGTAAAAAAGCGGCCAAGTGCGAGTCGGACTCGCCCATTAAGGGTTCCGTAGCAGCAAGTAACATGATAATGTTTTTTTTTATTTTTGTTTCGCCCGCGGCTCAGCCCGCGTAGATGTCGGTTATCGCGAGAAAACATAGCCTATGTCCTTTCCCAAGGTCTAATCTACCCCTGTACCAAATTTCAGCAAAATCAGTTCAGTAGTTTAGGCGTGAAAACGTAACAGACAGACAGACAGAGTTACTTTCACATTTATATATTAGTAAGGATTCATTGAATGAAAGGTAAATAGCGGTTTACGATTTATGACGTATTAAAAAAAAACTACTTACTAGATCTCGCTCAAACCAATTTTCGTTGGCAGTTTACATGGTAATATATTTTTTTTAGCTTTATCATTCTCTTATTTTAGAAGTTACAGGAGGGGGGGGGGGACACATTTTACCACTTTGAAAGTGTTTCTCGCGCAAACTATTCAGTTTAGATTTTTTTTTAATTAGAAACCTCAATATCAATTTTGCAACGTATGGATTAGATGAAAAAAACTATTTGAGTTTCAGTTCCAAGTATGGGGACCCCCAAAATTTATTCTTTTTTTTTCTATTTTTGTGTGAAAATCTTAATACGGTTCACAGAATACATCTACTTACCAAGTTAAAACAGCATAGTTTTTTGGGTTTCGGAAAAAAGTGGCTGTGACATACGGACGGACAGACAGACAGACATGACGAATCTATAAGGGTTCCGTTTTTTGCCATTTGGCAACGGAACCCTAAAAATAATAGAAAAACAATTGAGTTCAAAATTGAAATTAAGGTATATTTTTTGTTTATTTGTCTTAATAATATAACATAACGTAACGTAACGTAACGTAACGTAACGTAACGTAACGTAACGTAACGTAACGTAACGTAACGTAACGTAACGTAACGTAACGTAACGTAACGTAAAAGCCGGCGCCAAAGTCGGCACCTAAGCCGGCGCCGAATTCAGCGCCTAGGCCGGCGCCCAATCCGCCGCCAGAGACTGCGCCTGCGCGCTCTTGGCGGCTATCGAGAGGCGGCTCGGTGTTCTGGAGGACCGGGCTTACCGTCCCCCACTGGCACGGCCTGCGTCTTTCGCAGCTGCTGCCGGTGGTAAGACCGGCCCCGCCACCCCAGTGGCCCCAACGCCACAAGGGAAGGGGAAAAAGCGCGGCACCCCCACCCCCGCCATACCCGCCACTCCCGCTGCACCCGAGCGTTCCTCCAGAGGGGAGGAATGGGTGGTTAGCGGGAGCCGCCAAAAAGGCGAAGAAAGCCGCCAAAAAGGCGGCTAAGAAGGCGGCAAAAGCCGCTGCGGCGAAGGCGCCGAAGAGGCTCCACGCCCCACGCTCCACTGCCGTCGTCCTGACGGTGACGACGGAGGGTGTGGAGAAGGGCGTGGGGTACGCCCAGGTCCTGAGGCAGGTTAAAGCCTCAGTGGACCTCAAGGCCCTCGATATAGAGGGGGGGCTCCGGTGCAAAACAACTCGCACCGGAGCTCGCCTCCTCGAGGTCTCCGGCGCCACCAGCGGCCCCAAAGCCGACGCCCTAGCGGCCAAGCTGAGGGAGTCGCTGGATACCGAAGCCGTCCGCGTCACCAGACCCAACAAATGCGCAGGTTTGCGCATTTCGGGTCTGGATGACGCGGCCACGACGGAGGAAGTCATCTCCGCCGTCGTGGAGGCGGGCGGCTGCCCCCGTGATCAGGTGAGAGCTGGAGAAATCCGCTTCAGCTCCACCGGTCACGGCACAGCAGTCGTCAACTGCCCTGTCGCAGCGGCGCAAAAAATTGCGGACGAACGGAGCCTCCTCGTTGGGGGCTTCCTAAAGGCGCGGGTGCAACTCCTGCAGCCCCGCGAGACCAGGTGCTTCAGGTGCCTGGCTGTGGGGCATGTGGGAGTGCAGTGCACAGCGGGAGACACCGTGGGGGATCGGTGCTTCCGCTGCAGTCAGCCCGGGCACAAGGCCAGTGCTTGTGATGCTCCGCCGCGCTGCTACAAATGCGTAGCGGAGGGCAAAGCGGCGGAGCACCGGGCGGACAGCAGAACCTGCGCCGCCTTGAGGCCAAAGCCCCGTTCGTCCGCAACGGGTAGCGGGGGTGCCGCTCAAGAGCGGCCACATTCGAGGCGGGATGCGGAGATGGACGTCCATTAATGAACACACCAATCCGCATCCTGCAGGCGAACATAAACCACTGCACCGATGCTCAGGATCTCCTGTACCAGAGCATCGTGGAGTGGTCTATCAATGTGGTCGTGGTCGCTGAGCCGTACTGGGTCCACCCCGGAAGCCCGGTGGACCTGGACGGCGTAGCGACCGTCTTCGGGGGTTCCGCCGTGGACACCTCGCGCCTTGCACTCATTGCAAGGTGCAGAGGCTGCGTCGCGGCGGACTATGAGGGCTTGGCTGTCGTGGCCGTCTACTTCTCGCCAAGCCTTGACCAGTACGAGCTTGAGCTAAGGCTCGCTGAACTGGACATTGTTCTCGCTGCGTGCCGTCCTCGTCCTGTCTTGGTCCTGGGAGACTTCAACTCCTGGTCTCAGGCCTGGCGCTCCCGGGAAACCAATGACAAGGGGCGAGTACTGGAGGACTGGGCTAACACCCGTGGTCTAGAGGTCCTCAACCGGGGGAGTGTCGCCACCTGGGAGCGGCGGGGGCTCAGTTCGGTCGTGGATGTCGCATTCGCGACCCCTGCTCTCGCCCGCCGCGTCCAGGGTTGGCGTGTGGTGGAGGAGGAGGAGACGGATTCCGACCATAAGTATATTCGGTTCAACGTCTCCCCTCCAACTAACCTGCCGCCGACAATTGCGAATCCCCCGAATCCACGTTGGGCGCTCAGACGCCTGGATCGGGAGGCTCTCCTGGAGGCATCAATAGTGCAGGCCTGGATTCCGTCACTGGCCAGGCCTGCCGATGTCGTCGCAGAGGCGGAATGGTTCAGGAGAGCCATGTCGCATATCTGTGATGCGGCGATGCCTAGGGTTAAGCCCGGCCCGGCAAAGAAACAGGTGTACTGGTGGTCAGCGGAGATCGCACAGCTGCGAGCAGCGTGCATGACCGCTCGCCGCCAGTACACCAGGTTTCGCCGGAGGCGTCGCCGCCCAGACGATGCGGCAGCCCGAGAGGCGGAGCTGTATGAGGCGTACAAGGGGGCCAAGAAGACCCTCCAAAAAGCCATAAAGCAGTCCAAACGGCGGGCCCGCGAAGAGCTGCTGGAGTCTCTGGAGCAGAACCCATGGGGGCGTCCTTACCTTGCGGTCAGGGGCAAAATCCGCCCAAGGGCGCCCCTACTGACCCAGAGCCTCCAGCCGGAGCGGCTGGAGGGGATACTGGGCTCCTTGTTCCCAGCGAGAGCGGAGGAGCACGTCCCTCCGCGTATGGCTCCGCCTCAGGCGCCTGACGCTGATAATAGCGAGAGCGATGTGCCCGAAGTCAGGGAGAGTGAACTGGGGGTAGCAGTGCTCCGGCTTAAAGCCCGGAAATGCACTGCCCCCGGACCCGACGGCATTCCAGGCCGAGCATGGGTCCTGGCCCTGGAGGAACTAGGGCCTCGACTGGTGGCGCTCTTTAGCGCATGCCTCGAAAGGGGCCAGTTTCCAAAGGCTTGGAAGACGGGGAAACTGGTCCTTATCCGGAAGGCGGGGCGGCCGGCGGACCAGCCATCCGGATATCGGCCGATCGTGTTGCTCGACGAGGTGTGCAAGCTCTTTGAGCGGATTATTGCAGAGCGCCTCGTCGAGCATCTCACGAACGTGGGGCCAGATCTGGCGGACAACCAGTTTGGTTTCCGCCGGGGGCGCTCCACCGTGGAAGCGATCATGCGCGTTAGGCGCCTGGCGGAGGAAGTAGTCTCGCGGGGTGGGGTGGTGGTGGCGGTGTCTCTCGACATCGCCAACGCCTTCAACACCCTACCCTGGAGCTGCGCGTATCACAGAGTGCCTCCTTACCTCCGCCGCATTGTCGAGGCATACCTATCCGAGAGGGCCATAGTTTACCCGAGCTGGCTAGGGCCAGGGCGGCGAGAAGTGTCGTGCGGTGTTCCGCAGGGGTCGGTCCTAGGGCCACTCCTGTGGAACATCGGATACGACTGGGTGCTGCGCGGTTCGTTGCTCGAGGGTGTCAGCATAACGTGTTATGCTGACGACACCCTCGTTATGGCGCGGGGAGCAACGCACCGTAGCGCGGCACTAAAGGCCACGGCAGGGGTTGCTCAAGTCGTGGGTCGTATACGACGGCTGGGACTCGAGGTGGCTCTCCACAAATCCGAGGCTATGTGTTTCCACGGGCCTCGGAGGGGGCCACCTGCGGGAACCAGCATAACCGTAGGGGGCGTGAGCATCGGCATCGAGCCCACGATGAAGTACCTTGGGCTCGTACTCGATAGCCGATGGGACTTCGGACCTCATCTCCGAAGTCTGGTTCCGAAACTGAGGGGGGCTGCGGCCGCGCTATCGCGGCTGATGCCCAACGTTAAGGGACCCAACGCCCCCACTAGGAGACTGTACCTGGGGATCGTGCGAAGCATGGCCCTGTACGGGGCCCCAGTATGGGCGGAGACTCTGGCGGCCCGCAACGTGGCTGTATTAAACAGCCCGTTAAAAGCGATGGCCGTCAGAGTCATCAGGGGGTATCGCACGATCTCCGTCGAGGCGGCATGTCTCCTAGTCGGGACCCCTCCATGGGACCTGGAAGCGAGAGCCCTTGCGCTGCTGTACCAGTGGCGCAAGGAGGCGCTGGAGCGGGGCCATAGGCCGGAGCCCCGAGAAATCAGAGCTCAGCGGTCCCTGCTCCGCCAGGAACTCATGGAGACATGGAGGGTGCGACTTGAGCACCCAAGGTGGGGGGAATCCACCATTGCGGTGGTGAGACCGATCATGAAGGAGTGGTTGGAGAGGGATCATGGGGACCTCTCCTACCGGATGTGCCAGATGGTTACCGGACACGGGTGCTTCGGTAAGTATCTGTGGCGCATCCACCGGGAGACAACGCCGCAGTGCCAGCACTGCGAGGATCCTGGCGAAGACACGGCGCTCCACACGTTGGTGGAGTGCCCTGCGTGGGCGAGTCAACGCCGGGATCTCGTTGCGGTCCTGGGCGTGGACGTTCTCTCGTTGGAGACCATGGTGAGGGCCGTGGTCTCCAACGGGAGCAAGTGGCACGCCGCCGCCTCTTTCTGCGAGCAGGTAATGCGCGCGAAAGAGACGGCGGAGAGGGAGCGGGAGAGAACCCTGCCCCCCGAGTTTCGCAGTCTGCGGCGAGGACGCCGCAGACTCATCTACGCCCGGGACTACCGACCTCCATGATCGGGGCCTGAGGACGGCAGTTGGCCGACTCGCCGTCCTTACAGAAGCAGGCCGTGGCGGAGGCGCGTCGTGTGTGCCCTACACATGCCTGCCAACTCACCGAAGCGGGATAAAACCCGACCCCACCAGGCGAGGCCGCGGTGGCGGCCAAAGCCCGCCGGCAACCCTGGGGTTATCCTTTCGAGGGCTTACCCGGGGTGCCCAGCAACGGACACTTGGGGAGGACACCGTGCGGTTTTAGTCGAGACACGACATAACCACCCCCGCTGGCCGGCGGGGGGGTATCCGAAGGGATTTCCGCACGTTAAAAAAAAAAAAAAAAGGTATATTTTTTGTTTATTTGTCTTAATAATATAACATAACATAACATAACGTAACGTAACGTAACGTAACGTAACGTAACGTAACGTAACGTAATGCAACGTTTCGTAACGTAACGTAACGTAACGTAACATAACATAACATTATTTTTTTTTTTTTTATGTGCTTCATATCTTGCAATCTACCTAAGTACTTGGCATTTAGCTAGAGGTTAAGTATTTTGAATTGGTCTTGAAAGAAAGTAGTCTAGCGACTAATCCAATCTGTTGTTTCCAAGTCGTTTATATAAGGTCTGGAGAAGCGTTTCTTTTTACTCTGATGAAAGTGCTGGATATCTTATCCATCAGGTTGCAGGCGAGTGCGTTGGGGTGAACCTCGATGCGTTTTGCATAAGTCTGAAGTTTGTTCAGTATCTCCTGTTTTACCATCGGTATATTCAGGTCTCGGTGGAGTTGATTGTTGGTCATATACCAAGGTGCATTTGTTATCATCCGCAAGATTTTAGATTGGAAACGTTGTAGGATTTCCAAATTTGAGTTTGATGCAATTCCCCACAGCTCAACTCCATAGGACCAGATAGGCTTCAATATACATTTGTACAGAAGGAGTTTATTATCTAGTGATAATTTTGAAATGCTACACATTAGCCAATACATCTTTCTAAGTTGTAGCCCCAGTGCTTTTCATTTATTGAAAATATGATTTTTCCATGTCAGCCTTCCATGAGTATACCCAAGTATCTCACCGTCTCGCTTTGAGGTATCTGAATTTTATTCAGCTCGACAGGAGGGCAGGAATTGTGCCTCAGTGTAAAAGTCATATGTGCCGATTTGGTTTCGTTTGCCTTGATACGCCAGTCGGTAAGCCACTTAGATATGTCATTTAAGCTTCGTTGTAACATACTGGTTGCAGTTTCTGGATTTTCATGAGCAGCTAGCACTGCCGTATCATCGGCGAAAGTATCCACGAGAACGTTTCTTGTTACTGGTAGGTCATATGTGTATATGAGGTATAACATTGGACCCATTACACTTCCTTGGGGTACCCCTGCTTTAATGTCGTATAACTTTGTTCTGTCCTCACCTATCTTAACATAAAAGTGACGTCTAGTTAAGTATGATTTTAGCAATAAATAGTAGGTAGGTGGGAGCGTTTTCAATATCTTATGTAACAGACCTTCGTGCCATACCCGGTCAAAGGCCTGTGAAATGTCTAGGAAAGCTGCCGTGCAATATTTTTTTTGTTCGAATGCGGTGTTAATTTCATTGACAAGACGATGAACCTGTTCAATAGTTCCATGAGCCGCACGAAATCCAAACTGATGCAAAGGGATTATTTGTGATTTATTAATTTCTGGTAAGAGTCTTTTCATTATGAGGGTTTCAAGCACTTTAGAAGGCATAGGTAGGAGGCTTATTAGGCGATAAGAGGAGACTTTATCTGATTTCTTTCCGGGTTTAAGAATAAGTATTATTTCGGCTGTTTTCCATTGCTCGGGAATGAAGTCGTTTCTCAAAATGGCATTGTATATCTGCGTTAAGAAAGCTATACCGATTTCAGGTAATTCTTTTAACGTTTTTGCAGTTATGAGGTCGTAACCGGGCGCCTTTTTTGAGTCTAGTTTTCGGATGACTTGGTCTACTTCGTTCTTAGAAAAATATTTAATGGAAGGCGCAAGCTGGTGAATAAGAGATAAGTTCTCCTTAACTTCGGCTATTTTAGTTGATCCTAGGTCAGGATTTGGAGTAAACATGTGAGAAAGATGTTCTGCGAATAAATCTGCCTTATCGGCGTCACTTCTGGTCCAGCTTCCAATTGCAATTTCAAAAGCAATTGGTCTTTTAACTTTTTTAACGATTTTCTGCAGAGAATAATCCGTTGTTGGGGTAGCGTCTAGTTTCTGTATAAAATTTTCTAGGTTATCGTTTTTAATTTTTTCCAAAGTGTGTTTAAGTTCTTTGACCAGTTTATTATACACGCTTTTGTCCCCGGGATATTTTATCTGTTGCCACTTTTTCCTAGCTTGTCTCTTTCTTTGTACCAGGTCCGTTACAATCTGCGGGTATGTTGGAATGTAGTCAGATTTGCTATGTATTTTAGGAGTAGCTACCCATGCAGCAGATTGAACGCATTTATTAAATATTTCTATAGCATCAGTAATGTCGTCGTTAGATTTCATTGTGATTTGAGTAGTCATCGTATCCTGAATTTGCTGTCTAAATGCAGTCCAATTAGTTTTTCTACTGTAAAGTTTACAGGGTCCCTTTACTCTCACAGGTTCGTTACATAATTCAACTATAATTGCGGTATGGTCAGAAGATAGGTCAAAGCTAGACGTGCAGCGTAGAGATGATGCCGGAAGACCTTTAGTTACAAAGAAGTCTACCAGATCAGGTTTTCTTTTTATATCGTTGGGTCAGTAAGTAGGTTCACCAGTGGACGACACATTTAGATTCAGATGGTGGATTGTTTTCAATAGTTCACGGCCCTTGGGGGATATCATTCTTGATCCCCAGTCAGTGTGCTTTGCATTATAGTCACCTCCAGCAATAAATTGATTACCCAGCGTTTTGAAGAACGATGTGTAGTTTACACTTTTAAGGTTGTGCCTAGGTGGTATGTAAAGTGCTGATACAATTAATGGTCCTTCTGAGCATTCAATTATAATATTTGTGGCTTGAATTTCGTTGCTAAAGTACGAATTTGTTACATAGTGTTTTATATTCTCTTTGATTAATAGAGCTGAGCCAGCATGGGCCGAGCCATCGGGATAATCTGTACTATATATTTTATATTTTGGCACCTTGAAGAAGCTTTTAGCGGTGAAATGGGTCTCAGATATTAACATTATATCTATATTGTGAGTGTTTAGAAACAATTTTACTTCGAGAGCATGATTTGACAGCCCATTGGCATTCCACGTTGCAATTTTTAATGGTCTGAATGTGAATGCATTTGGGACATGATGTTCATGAGTATGTTTGTCATAGCAGTCATTTGTTGCATCATTTCTTTAAACATATTCATAAGTTGTTTGAAGTTGTGTGAATAGTCTGTTGTTTCGTTTCGTCGTTGCTGCAGAACTGGAATGTTTTCACTGTGTTTGATTCTTACTGGTTGTGCTTGTTTATTAACATAACATAACATAACGTAACGTAACGTAACGTAACGTAAAGTAACGTAACGTAACGTAACGTAACGTAACGTAACGTAACGTAACGTAACGTAACATAACGTAACGTAACGTAACATAACGTAACATAACGTAACATAACGTAACATAACATAACATAACATAACATAACATAACATAACATAACGTAACATAACATAACATAACATAACATAACATAACATAACATAACATAACATAACATAACATAACATAACATAGCATAGCATAGCATAGCATAGCATAGCATAGCATAGCATAGCATAGCATAGCATAGCATAGCATAGCATAGCATAGCATAGCATAGCATAGCATAGCATAGCATAGCATAGCATAGCATAGCATAGCATAACATAACATAACATAACATAACATAACATAACATAACATAACATAACATAACATAACATAACATAACATAACATAACATAACATAACATAACATAACATAACATAACATAACATAACATAACATAACATAACATAACATAACATAACATAACATAACATAACATAACATAACATAACATAACATAACATAACATAACATAACATAACATAACATAACATAACATAACATAACATAACATAACATAACATAACATAACATAACATAACATAACATAACATAACATAACATAACATAACATAACATAACATAACATAACATAACATAACATAACATAACATAACATAACATAACATAACATAACATAACATAACATAACATAACATAACATAACATAACATAACATAACATAACATAACATAACATAACATAACATAACATAACATAACATAACATAACATAACATAACATAACATAACATAACATAACATAACATAACATGACCAAACATACTTACGAGGTTTAAATGATCCATTAGGGTCCCGCATTCGATGCATGCGTCCCGAGACTACGGAGAAAGCTCTTGAGTTCGTACAGGAGGAGCTTAACACCCTATACATGCAAAATAGAAACGAAGGTGGCTCCAGTAGGAAAGGCTTTCAGCAACCAACCCCTAATAATAATAATAATTTAAGAAAAACAAATAAAATATTTGGATTTGGCTCACGAGGTTGTCGACATGTGGAGTGTGGATTCGGCGATTATTGTTCCGATAGTTGTATCGGTGCACGGACTGATTGCCAAGAGCCTCGAACAACATCTCCAGAGGCTCGCGTTAGGCAGTTGGGTCAAGGGCTTGATGCAGAAGGCAGTGCTCCTCGACACGGCACGTATTGTGAGGAGATTCCTCTCTCTGGAGCCCTAACCACCGGTAGCTTGGTCCCTGTTCCCGATGCCGGTGGGCCACTATTTTTTATATTTTTAAATATATTTGTTTTTTTTTATATATATAGAATGTATTTAAAAATATAATTGATATGTATTTAAACTTAAATAAAGGAAATAATAATTTTAAATTGCCTTTAAATAATTTTATACCAAAATTGATACCTTTTATTACACAGTTTAGACAACCGAATTTTAACGTACCTGGTCCCTCGAGGCCATTTGCTATATAGGGTCCACCCAGACAAGGTTGGCAACCTAATCAACCTAATGCACAGTTGCAACAGCCTCGTGGATTTACTAGAACCCAACAAATAATGCGTGCGACTCCTCAAAACTACAACCCGCAAAGCAACGTATTGAGATTACCTAACAAGCCTCAGCAACAAGCTCCAATTCAATCTAGCAGTAATTCACCGCGACCTATGAGTGACGTAGGTACGTCATTTCGTACCGAGACCACTACCGCCTAGTCTAGGACATGATTGGCGTAGATTTGGTAATCCACCTCCCAGTAACTATTTTAGAACACGTGTCGCTAATTGCAACGAGTATAATGATTTATACGATTATTATAACTATGATATTATAGTGATTACCAATACGATTACCAACAATATCCCGATAATTATTTTCATTACGAGCAGCATGAGGAACCAGCAACTGCCGTCAAGGAATCTATGACTGATCCATCAGTGAATAACGATCAAAATATTCAGACAGAATCCAAGCAAAAAAAAAGGAAACATAGAGGTAAACTTTCAAATACATAGACAGCTAGGATACATTCAGATTTATAATCCACCACTTAAATTTCTAATTGATACAGGGGCTAATTTATCTACAATCAGCCCTGAAGTTGTCGAAAGATATTATAATGATATACCATTAAATTATAACCCAATTGAAATAACCAATATTCACACTACTAAGAATTGCGATTATTCTATCAATTTACTCTGTTTCCAAGAATGTGGAATTAACGAAAATTTAAATTTTTCAGTGTACGAGTTTCATAACTTTTTCGATGGTTTAATAGGTTTAGATATTCTAGACTCTTGGAATTCCAATATTGATTTAAACAATAAATTGTAAAAAATTCAGAATGTCCATATACCAATCCATATGTACGACTCTAGAAATGCGAATTTGTATGAGGAAATCATACCTGCCAATTCTTCTAAGTTAGTTAGATTACCAATCAATACACCAGACGGTGAGGTGTCGGTAGATAAACAAACTACGTGTAATTGTATAATTTCAGACTGTTTAACGACTGTTGCTAATAATCGTGGTTGGGTGGAAATTATTAACCCTACTCTTAATGATATTATATTTTCTTCTAATAGTCCCATCAAAGCTAAAATGTTTAATAAAAACAAGAAATGTGCTCAAATTTATTCAAACTAGACTGAAGCAATTCTATCTAATCTTCGTACAAATCACTTAAATGCAGAAGAGCTCGTTAATCTTCAAAATCTTTGTGCTAATTAAGCTGACGTGTATTACCTAGAAGGTGAACCATTAACCTTTACTAACAAAACTAAGCATAAAATCCGAACAACCGACGAAATACCAGTTCATACTAAAAGTTATAGATATCCGTACGTACACCGACAGGAGGTTAGAGATCAAATAAATAAAATGCTTGAGCAAAACATTATTCGTCCATCAGACTCTGCGTGGAGCTCTCCCATCTGGATTGTACCTAAGAAAAGTGATGCTTCTGATAAAGTTAAATGGCGTCTTGTCATAGACTTCCGAAAGGTTAACGAGAAAACGGTTGATGACAAATACCCCATTCCTAATATAACGGACGTACTAGATAATCTTGGTAAGTGTCAATACTTTACCACCTTAGACCTTGCTTGTGGATTTTACCAAGTTGAAATGGACCCAGATGATATACACAAGACAGCATTCAATGTAGAGAATGACCACTACGAATTTATGAGGATGCCGATGGGTTTAAAAATTCTCCCTCGACATTCCAACATGTCATGGATAATGTCCTTAAAGACCTTCAAAATCAAGTGTGTCTAGTTTATCTTGACGATAATATCGTATTCGGAGTATCGTTACAAGAGCATATGTTAAGCCTAGAAAAAGTATATCAAAAACTACGCGAATCAAACTTCAAAATACAGATGGATAAATCGGATTTTTTAAAACTAGAGACTGAATTTCTTGGCCATGTTATTTGTAAAGACGGTGTCAAACCAAACCCTAATAAAATCCACGCTATTCAAAATTATCCTATACCCCAAACTGCCACTGAAATCAAACGTTTTCTTGGACTACTTGGATATTACCGAAAGTTCATTCCAAATTTTGCTCGAATAACTAAGCCACTTACTCAGTGTTTGAAGAAAGGCTCAAACATAATGCTAGATAGAAATTATATTAACTGTTTCGAACACTGTAAAACTCTACTTACCAACGACGCAATCTTACAATACCCAGACTTTACAAGAGACTTTATTTTGACCACAGATGCATCTAATGTTGCAATTGGTGCCATTTTATCTCAAGGTACAATTGGAACAGATAAACCTATAGCGTATGCTTCACGTACCCTTAACACCCGTGAATTGAACTACAGTTCGATAGAAAAGGAACTGCTAGCAATTGTTTGGGCTACAAAATATTTCAGACCATAAACCATTTCAGTGGGTTATGAGTCTCATGGAACTAAATTCACGATTAACACGATGGCGACTAAAACTTAGTGAGTACGATTTTACCAGTGTCTATAAGCAAGGTAAAAATAATACCAATGCTGACGCGCTCTCACGGATCCAACTGTATAATGAAGAGCTATCATCCATCGTAGTTAACCCATCTCATTCAGTACATTCGTTAAGTTATTCTAGAACTGCCACAGCTTCTGAAGTCGATGCTGGGTCTAAAACAGCTACAGTACATACTGACGCTGAAAATCCTATTCTTGAAGTGCCCATTACAGATGATCCATTAAATAAATATACCAATCAGTTAATTTTCTACTTAGTAGGAGACATTAAAGCCAAACCACTTTAAACAAAACCATTTCCTACTCATACTAGGGTATCATTACAAATTTCTGAGTCAAATTTAGGGGAAGACATACTTAATGCAGTAAAAGACTATGTAAATCCTAAAATTGAAACACGTCTACTTATTAATCCGCCTTTAGCCATGTATACGATTATACCAATTATCCAACGAAACTTTTGGAATTCTTCTATGAATCTAGCTTTAACTAAAAGAAAAGTAGAAAACGTTAGAGAATACCTCAGACAACAGGAGACCATTAACAAACACCACAATGGTAAAACGAACCATCGCGGTATAAATGAATGCACTTTAGCTTTGTCACATAAGTATTACTGGCCAAAAATGAAAGAGCATATTACGAAATTTATAAATGAATGTAGAATTTGTGGTCAAGCCAAATACGACCGAAACCCTATAAAGCAACAGTTCCAAGTAGTACCACCAACTATAAAACCCTTCGAATTAATACATTTAGATCTATTAACCATTCAAAGTGAAAAGTTCCTAACCATTGTAGATGCCTTTTCTAAATATGGACAGCCCTATAATTTGAGAGATGGAACCGCAATAAGTGTGTTACAGGCTTTGTTTAACTTTTGCACTCACCATGGTGTACCTATCACTATTGTAACGGACAATGGCACTGAATTCACAAATCAGCTTATGGCAGAATTCGTTAGACTTCACAAAATACAGCACCACAGGGTAGCCTCTCACACGCCCAATGAAAATGGTATAGTGAAAAGGTTTAATTCTACTATATTAGAACACTTACGTATCTTAAAACTTTCACAAAATTTAGATTCAGTTGTTAACCTTAGGGCCTTATGCTATTTTAGCTTATAATCATAGTATCCATAGTTTTACTAAATGCAAGCCTATCGAGGTAATTACAGGACACTTTGATCCCCGTGATCCATTTGATATGGACTTAGGCAGCCAGTTATTACAACAATACATAGTTAACCATGGCGATAAAATGAAAATAGCGTATAACACCATCCATGATTTATGTAGTGCTAATCGGCAAGGCATAATGATAAACCGCAATGAAAATCGTGAACCAGAAGTTGAATATGCTCCCGAGCAGCAGATCTTTGTCAAAAACCCGTTGGCTTCTCGTCAAAAACTAGCACCTCGGTATACAAGCGATACCGTAATGACAAACTCACCAATACACATTTATACCAAACGTAATCGGGGTCCTATTGCTAAATCCAGGTTAAAGCGAGTACTTAAAAGCTCAAAATTGTTACAGGAAACTCCTGGTACTTCATCTTCTCCTGAGCACTGCGCTGACACAGGAGATAAGACTGGAAAGTCTCAAAGACGGACCTGGTATTTTACCTTTCAAATTAGGAACAGCAAAAGTCATCTCTCATTACCATTCATTCCTCCAATATATCGATCTTCACGAACTACACAATAAGATTCAATCCGTTATAGATCAACTAAATCAAACTACTCCCGGATTACATTTGAAAACCCAGTCATTGTTTGAACCTCACGTGAACTACCTGAAACTTAAGCTCAGTGGTGTTTTAGAACTGTTACAAACTTTCGAAACTCATCGTATAAAGAGAGGTCTCGTAGATGGTCTTGGTTCTGTGATAAAAAGTATCACAGGCAATCTTGATTATACTGATGCGCAGCGCTATAACCAAGCAATAAAACAGCTTCAAGATAGTGAGAACAAACTAGTTACTGAATTTAATAATCACATTTCTTTATCTAAGGACTGGTCTGCACAATATACAAAAGTTATTGATAGTATTGTAGAAAACCAGTTTAAAATAGAAGTATTAGTGCAAAAAATCAATGAGAGTGAAGCTAGTAGGGATTATGACTTAATAAAATATTTATTTATTTATTTATGTATTATTTTGTGAAACATAGGTATTACAAAAGATCTTAATATCAAATATCAGTGCACTATGTCCTACCATTAAACATGGTGTACAAATTAAATTTAAAGTATGGTTAGTATTGGACTTAAATAATATGGTTAGTAGCTACATATCATTCATTCAATTATTGATTTATTTCTATCACATTTCATAATTATTAATAACCTTTATCTGTGACTTTATTCATATTTTTAACTTGTCTAATTTAAAGTCATGAGAAATTATAATAATAGAAGGTTTGAATATCAAAGTAATAAAATGTCAAATTTAAAATAATGCACCTCAACAATAACAGTAAAAATATTAATATTTCCATAATGTCATCAATAATAATAGTCATCAATATAATAGGAGATTTGAATGTCAACGTAAAATAATTTTAGATTAAAAAATAATGCATTTCAATAATAACAGTAAAATATTAATATTCCCATAATGTCAGCAATAAAAATAATTAAATAATAATAAAATTTAATATGTAATATGTATATGTAATATTAAAATTTCTCATTCACGTACTCATTAATATAATAGTATGCTTTTTCTAACAGTAATGTGAGTAGTTTGTTTTTAAATTCTTGTATATCTAAAGTCGAGCTAATAGACTTAGGCAACTTATTGTAAATTGTAGGTGCCATGCAGAACACACTTTTCTGATACATAGTTGTTTTACAAGCTACCACATGTTATGTTCCTAATCTGCGGCTACTAGTCACTTGTGAGAATTTCGACCAATTACGTTTTACAAACATGCACATCTCAAAAATATACATAGATGGCATTGTCGACAATTTCAGTCTTAAGAAATGTGGCTTACAAGTATCGGTAGTGTGTAAGTTACAAATTGCTCTGATGCATCGTTTCTGTGCCTTAAATACTAACTCTTTGCCGACTGCATTCCCCCAGAATATAATCCCGTATCTTAAGGTGGATGCAACTAGCCCATGGTATGCTGTAAGAACGGTATCTTGGTTTGCGGTTCTATTTAGCATATATAAAGCATATGCATGCTGATTTAATTTTCCGCATATTTTTGCGATTTGTTCCTTCCACTCTAACGTGCTTTCTATCTGTAGCCCAAGAAATTTCGTAACTGTTGCTTCGTGTATTGTAATATTGTTATGTTTAATATTTAAGTGTGAATGTTCATTTATATTTCTTCCAAAATTCATTAGAGTTGTTTTTTCAGTATTCAATTTTAAGTTTTGCGCTTTAAGCCAAGTAGCAAGAGAATAAATACTGCTATTGATATCAGATTCAATTAAATTGAGATTAGGCTTATCAAATACAACCGTAGTGTCATCAGCAAACATTACCATTGAAGATGTTGTAGCTGAAGGGAAGTCATTGATATAAATGTTAAATAATAATGGGCCTAATGTACTTCCTTGCGGGACTCCGTAGACGATTCTTCTCACGTCAGACTGATATTGATGGTCAGTTCTAGATTTATAACTTATCCTATTAATTATGGTCAATTGTTGTCGATTTGTTCGGAATGATTCAATTAAACTGGATACGTTTCCCCTAATTTCGTATGCATTCAACTTGTTGAACACTATGGAAAGTAAAGAACAATCAAACACTCTCTCTCAACCTGAAAAACTTCAAAATAAAGTACTTACTCAACAAATTTTTCATCGACAACCTCACACCAGCCAATACGGAAATTTGTACACCTATAACTGATAGCGAACAATGGACAAAAGTACCTGAAAGAAAAAGGCAACGTGAAAGCCCTGAAACAGATAAAGCTCAAAAACAAAAAAAACTTGATACCAACTGGCTGAGCCAGCATACACCAACCTCAAATAGATTTACCAAGCTAGATATCGATACGCAAGACATACAAAAGAATGAAATCGCTGAAAAACCCGCTAAGGCCCCACCCTTATATGTAGACCGGGTCAGTAATATCCAACCATTATTAAAAATGCTTGATGAAGTAGCTGCAGATAACTACGAAGTGAAAGTTCTCCGTAATGAACAAGTTAGGATACAACCAAAATCAACAGAACTGTATACAAAAATAGTTAAAAATTTACAAGAAAAGAATACAGAATTTTATACCTACAGGCCAAAACAAGACCGCTGTTTCAAAGTAATCCTCAAAAATATCCATCCCTCTACTGACGTAGAAGAAATAAAAGGTGAACTAGAAATTCAAGGACACAAAGTTACAAACATAATTATGGAACGTTAAACAAAGAATTACCAAAAAACCATTACCCATACATTTCATAGAAATCGAATCTAACAGCAACAACAAACATTATCTATGAAATCAAAAGTCTTTTGCATTGTAGAGTCATTTTTGAACCGCCAAGACCTAAACGAGAAATCCCACAATGTGGCAATTGCCAACAATATGGGCATACAAAAAAATACTGTTTTAGGAATCCCAAATGCATTAAATGTGCTGGAGACCACGAATCATCCAAATGCGAACGGAAAGAAAGATCCAGTTCAGTTAAATGCGTACTCTGCGATGGCAACCATCCTGCGAACTACAAAGGTTGTTCAATATATAAGGAGCTCCAAAAAATTAAATAACCTACCCAACCAGCAAAACGCCGACAAATAATGCAACCAACAAACAAGGTTGGCACTACTGGGCAACAAGACCAACTAACCTACAAACAAGCGTTGACATCCAATAAACTATCACATACACCTGATAGCAATGAAAATTTCAATGAATCACCACAAGTACAAACAAACAATAATGAGATGAAAGGAATAATGAATACTATGACACAACTAATGCAACAATTAACCACAATAACAAATCTCCTGATGGAAATCATGTCCAAACTGACACATTCCGCTCATTAAAAATAGCCCTTTGGAATGCTAACGGGCTCTCGAACCATGTCTTAGAAGTACAGACATTTTTAAAAACAAATAAAATTGACATCTTGCTAATATCTGAAACACATTTTACAAGAAAGAATTACCTCAAAATCTTAAACTACAAATTCTAATCCATCCAAAAAGGACGGTTCCTGGGCAAAAAGTGACCTAGAAAAATGCGAAACCTTCGCCTCTCATCTAGCCGATGTGTTCGTACCAAACAATGCATCCGGACGGTACAGCCCATGGAGGATCAGCAATACTAATTAAAAATAATATTAAACACCATGAGACCGAACCATATATAACTCCAGAAATACAAGCCACTATTGTCGAGGATCGGCGAGGAAACTTAACTGTTACTGCACTATATTCTCCCCCAAAACATGCGATCAAAAAAGAAAATTAGGTCAACTTTTTCAAAACACTAGGACCAAGGTTTATCGCAGGTGTAGACTATAATTCAAAAAATACTCAATGGGGCTCTCGCCTAACAACTCCCAAAGGGCGCCAGTTACAGGCAGCTATAATGGATCTACATCTAGAAACAATATCGCATGGGGAACCAACTTACTGGCCGACTGACCCAAAAAAAAACACCTGATCTGGTAGACTTCAGTGTTATAAAGGGAATTCCTGCAAAGTATTTTAAATGTACCTCTCTTCAAGACCTCTCATCTGATCATAGTGTAGTTTTACTAGAAGTCGCACAGGAATTCGTATATGTCAAACCAGCAGCAAGGTTACACGAGCCTAGGACAAACTGGAATAAATTTCGTTCCATAGTAGAGTCTATACTCAATATTAACCTGCCTCTTAAAACCGAACAGGACATTACAGCAGCTGTCGAACATTTCAACGAGTGTGTTCAAAAGGCTGCTTGGGATAGCGCTCCTACTGCCAAGAAACATGTTGAACCATACTACTCAAAGCCTGTTCGAGAACTAGTAGCGGAAAAAAGGCAGGCTCGTAAACTATGGCAAAATACGAAATTTCCCGGAGACAAAACTCGGTTGAACTATGTACTTAACGGCTAAACTTAAAAAAATATTACATACCGAAAAAAATGAAAACGTACAGAAACACTTACGTGATCTAGATGCAACAGCTGCTAGTGACTATTCCCTTTGGAAAACAACCCAAAGAATTAAAAGACCTACTGTTTCTAATCCACCTATACGCAAAAAGGACGGTTCCTGGGCAAAAAGTGACCTAGAAAAATGCGAAACCTTCGCCTCTCATCTAGCCGATGTGTTCGTACCAAACACCGTCCAGAACCCAACGAAATCCAACAGTGAAGAACTTATTAACTCCCTAAATGAACCTTACCAACTAGACCGACCAATTGAAAGGATTAAGATACGTGAGGTCATTGAAACAATTAATAACTTAAATAAAAATAAAGCCCCAGGATACGACTTAATTACCTGAAAAAGCATTACATTTTTTGACACACCTTTTCAACTCTGTATTGATCAGAGGCATCTTCCCATCGCAATGGAAGGTAGCGCAAAATAAAATGATCCTTAAATCCGGTAAAGCTCCTGAAGATGTATCCTCATACAGACCAATCAGCTTACTACCCATTCTGTCAAGAATAATGGAAATACTGTTTCTAAAACGATTAAATATAGTAATAGTAGAAAATAACATCATACCTGACCACCAATTTGGCTTTAGAAAACATCATGGTACTATAGAACAGGTGCATAGGCTGGTGGAAGAAATCCATAAAGCATTTGAAAATAAGAAATACTGTTGCGCAGCATTTTTAGATATTTCTCAGGCCTTTGACAGAGTTTGGCACGAAGGTTTATTACACAAAATAAAAAGCTTGCTCCCGACAAACTATTATATATTCCTAAAATCATATCTCGCTGACAGATTTTTCTACGTTAAGCAAGGAGAAGAAATATCTAAACTTCATAGAGCCCAGGCAGGAGTTCCACAGGGAAGTGTACTTGGTCCGGTGCTGTATCTTATTTTTACTGCAGACCTACCCATGACAGACGGCGTTGTGATTGGCACTTTTGCTGACGACACAGCAGCCTTAACATCCCATGACGATCCAGCTCAAGCGAGTAACATGCTTCAACGTGCACTAGACAAAATCACGGATTGGTTAAACACCTGGCGAATAAAAGCAAACGAAGCTAAGTCGGTGCAGGTGACTTTTACGATACGGCGAGAAACATGTCCCCCTGTGTCGCTGAACCGAGTACAGATACCACAAGCAAATGAAGCCAAATACCTTGGGCTTTATTTGGATCGCCGTCTGACTTGGAAAAAACATATATTTACAAAACGAAAAGCACTTGGAATCCAACTAAGGAAAATGTACTGGCTACTGAACAAAAAATCACAGTTATCATTGGAAAATTAACGGCTTCTATACAAATGTATTTTGAAACCAATCTGGACTTACGGAGTACAACTTCGGGGTACAGCTGCCAACTCAAACATAGAAATATTTCAGAGATTTCAGTCTAAAATGCTGAGGATAATAACCAATGCTCCTTGGTTCATAACAAACCAACAACTACACCACGATCTAGAAATCAGAACAATCCAAGATGAGATTAAACACACAATGAAATCGTACAGGAACAGATTGGAATCTCACCCAAACTTACTGACTACGCATTTAATGAATAGCAATTCCACATTTAAGAGACTAAAAAAGAAGTCCCCTGGAGATTTATAGGGTATACAATAATAAAGGGCGCACGTCACTGGACTGACTGCCCTACAAGACAATCTATAAATACTTAACCTTATGCTAAATGTTCATAGTAACAGATCGCAATAATACAAACAAAAAAAAAAAATACATATCGACAACTTCATGTAAGGATGGTGTGCGTCCTTTATAGTCTATCTTTCTCCCAAGGAATTTAAATGGCACCGATTCAGCGACTATGGAAACTGGTTTACCCCCAATGAAAAGTCCCGGGTCGTAGGAGGTAAATTTGGTGTCCCGTCTACCCAGACACAGACAATGACACTTACTGGGTTTCGTCCTCAGTCTCTTTGTCCACAAACAGAACTCATCGATTTCCTTAATAGTTCCTGACATTGTTTTGGATTACGCGTCAGTATTACGAGATCATCAACAAAAGCTAAGATGTACTCTGAATATTTGTTATTTACTTTAACCCAATAACCCCATTTCTTTTCGTGACTTGGTGATTAAGATATTAATTACTATGATAAATGCTATGGGCGACAACAAAACTTCACGCCTGTATTCCCGAAGGGGTAGGCAGAGGTGTATTACACACCCACGATTGGCCAGTTATCTTAAGGTCCCAATGTAATAGGGGGCGAGCCTATTGCCATCTACCGGGCACATTATTAAGCGAGTGATAATTAACATTTATTAATGCACACATAACTACGAAAAGTCAGAGGTGTGTGCCCGGGGCGACTGGGGATCGAACTCGAGACCTCGTCTCAGCAGTCCGTTACGTACGCCACTAGGCTATCGCTGCTCTATAATAATCTATCTTAATAATATATAATATCCAAAACCGTTTAAACACAGCACTGTGACTAATATCGCTCTGTTTTTGAAGTAGTCACTCACAATGTATATTATTGAGGCTCCAACATTGCGTTGGGAGTGATATAAATTGGCAAACAAAACAAACTGCCCAAGGGCCCCATTCAGTTACAAACACATGAAATCAAACACGATAATTTAGATTAACGAGTTATTTTGACAGCGGCCCTATTTTGTAAAGAGTTATGAGCATTTGGTTGAATGGTATACGTACAGTAAATGCTTGCGAGATTGCTAGAGTGATTGTTGTGTACGTAAAACTTTTTGCTAAGTTTATGGGGTGTATGAGGCCCACTAAGATCTTTGGGGCCCAAAGGCATACATCTAGGAGTCGAAATTTCAGGCAGCAGTCACTCCCTTAAAAGCCAAAATAAATTCTGTGTATTTTCATTTGTTAACTTTACCAACAAAGCCTGCAGATACAGTGTTTGCGGATGGCAAGTTATGACGTTAATATTTCTGTGGTTTGACATCAATAGATGTTTAAAGTGGGAGAACCATATTGACAAAGTTTGCAACAATGTAGGAAATGCATACCGAACTATCCGATAGATACCGATAGTTCGGCATGCCCTAGGGTAGTATCTACATACTACCCTATACGCTACTATAGAAGTATGAACCTGTTTTATATGCTACCATTACTAAATGACTAAAGTTTACAATCGCACTGATTATTTGGGTTTTACAAAGGATCTTAAAATTACGGACTTCAGCCCCCTGTACATGACTGCTTGTGGATGATGCTGTGGATTATTTTATAAAATCACTTCGCACACTAATGACTTTGAATTCAAAAGAAATGAAACCATCTAAACGAAGGACTATTCTTGAACCACGGTGAACAGCAGGCGTTTTAAAATGTGGGGTGCTTGGTTGGAGACCTCCACGCGGTGCACCCTGGGCAACGGAGACGGCAGCGCCTCTCTCCTAGGGCGGGAGAGACGCTGCCACCTACGGTCAACTCCAACCGAGGCGAGGACGGCCCTGTTGAGGGCTGTTCGGAAGCTTTCCACGTGTCCCTCTGATTAGCAGATGGCACAGTGGAGAGCAAGTAAGGGGGCCATCTCGAAACCGGAGATGGCCCAGGGTCAGTCGGGGTGCAAGGGATATGCTCTATGGGTAACCTTACACCCCGGCGTCTTAAGACCCGAGACGGCGTGCGGTTTTAGTCGGTTCACGCCCGACATAACCGCCCCCGCTGGAGACCCCCCGCTCTCCAGCGGGGGCGGTATCCGAAAGGATTTCCGCACGAAAAAAAAAACAAAAAACAAAAAAAGGCGTTTTAAAATGTATTAGAAACCGGGATAACTTATAACAAAGAAATAAAATAAGATTACAATAACATCACACAACAATTAATATACAAAAGGTTCAGGAACCTCTGCTGTTCATTATTAAAAGAATTAAAAATAAATTATGAAAAAGAACGGCTCCAGAGTGTAACACACACAAACACATGCTACCTCACACAACCTCGAGCATAATATAATATAATATATATATATATATTATATGGTAATTATATGTTATTTGAATACTTACCTATAATAACTTCTCTAACCAAGGTCAAGTAATAGCATAAGCAAAGTCTTGTAAATGTTTATGTAATATTTATTTGTGATGTGGATCTGGTGATCTGTAATACCGGAATCAACCTATTTCAGAACCAGATCCTCACATATACCACTCTGTATAAAAACAATTATTTGAAGTTATCTAGCCTATTATGTTGTACCTTAAAACTGTTTCATGTCGGATATGTGAAGAAAATAAACGAAATTATTATTATTATAGAAACACCCAGACCCACAAATATTTTCGAACCCACGGCCTCCGACGTAATATACGAACGCTCTTGTATCACGGCACAGAGATGGTGAAATTACATATGTACAAATACAGTACATCTACAAGGAAATTTAGATATTGCTAAGTGAATAATAATACATATATGGGTGTCTCTTGAAGAATAAACTTCTATTTAAAATATTTATTACTGAACATGCTATAAGGCAGTAGAATAAACTAATTGATAACCTGTATAAAATATCGCTTTCCTCAAAGGTTAGTAATCTGTCTCTCTTCCACATTCAGCCAGGTAATGTTAGTAAGAATATTCGTGTAAAAGGTTCCTTGGCATACAGTTTCAAAGTAGTACATAGGTTGACTGAACTTTTCCATTAATTTTGCCACCATACTTTCTGTGAAAAAGCAATTATCGTATTTACTGAGGTGGAATTCCGGTTTTCTGAAAATGTGTTTTATTGTGACAAATATTCTACTATCCTATCCAACTAATATTTAAATTCTACTTCCTACTATTCCTACTATAATAATATTTTATATATTATATATTATTATTATTTATAGTATATATATAATTTTTTTTTCAACATTAAAAAAAGTTGATTATCGCTCGCTTAGTAATGTGCCTGGTAGACGGTAATAAGCTCGCCCCCTATGACATTGGGACCTAAACATAACTGGCGAATCGTGGGTGTGTAAAACACCTCTGCCTACCCCTTCGGGGATACAAGCGTGAAATTATGTTATGTTATGTTATAAATATATTGGGTTACAAATAAAGTCGTGCTAGATCCGTTAAGGGCATGGAGTACCCATCAGTTCTGACTTATTTCTCTATGAAACACCCTACCCTAAATTTAACCCTTTTCTAGATTTTCGACTTTTAATTTTTTTATTGAAAATTGCCAATTTTTAGGCTACTAAATTTAATTGTGTTTATTTTGTGTGCCTTATTATTGTTATTATTGCATTTTTACATGTGTAATAAGATGCTTTAGGGCGTCAATCATTAAAATAGTGCATAAGTTTATAGAATAGGCCGTAGTGACAAGTGGAAGTTAAGAAATTACAAAAAATAATTTACAGGTTTATTTTTCTCTAAGGGATATCTAAAAAAAATATTATAGCTGTTGTTCGGCAGATGTGTTTTAAAATATCTACGTTTCATCAGCTATCTAACGAGGTATAACAATTTAGGGTTTGTTTCACATTTCGTGGAAAAAAACTTAGTTTCATAGGCGAAAGTGGGGAAGAAAGTTAATACTTAGCCCAAAAAAGTAAAGTAAAACAATACTTAAGTATGAAATGTCATTTATTAAATCAGGTTTTCACACAACTTTTTCTTACTCTACAGTGTATGTTCAACATGGCCGCCTCTGTTTCTAACACATTGTCGCATCCTTCTACGGAGACCAGTCTTCACTACTCCAGTGGTCAACGTTGTCCAACTACTTATTTCCACGAAATGTAATACAAACCCTAGATTGTTAAATAGCTGATGAAACGTAGATATTTTAAAACACATCTGCCGAACAACTAGCATAATATTTTTTTTAGATATCCCTTAGAGAAAGATAAAACTGCAAATTATTTTTTGAAATTTCTTAACTTTCACTTGTCTACTACGGTCTATTCAATTAACTTATTCACTATTTTAATGATTGACGCTTAAAGCATCTTATTACACAATGTAAAAATGCAATAATAATAATAATAAGGCACACAAAATAAACAAAATTAAATTTAGTAGCCTAAAAATCGGCAATTTTCAATAAAAAAATTTAAAGTCGAAAATCTAGAAAAGGGTTAAAAATTTAGAGTAGGGTGTTTCATAGAGAAATAAGGCAGAACTGATGGGTACTCCACGCCCTTAACGGATCTAGCACGACTTTTCCTGTAACCCTGTATATATATACTAATAATATAAATGTGAAATTTATTGTTTAGATGTTTGTTACTCAATCACGCTCTAACGGCTGAACGCATCTGGCTAAAATTTGGTACAGAAATATGCTATAGTCTGGAATAACAAATAGGCTTCTTTTTATTCCTGGAATAGGTTTCCATGGGAAGCGGGAACCTATAACTTATAGCAGGAAATTATAACTGCGAGTCACTATTTAATATATTGTATCTATATGTAATTATGATTCTTGGTAGTTACATTTATTAATCATTTCAAAGTAAGGCCAGGTGAAAGTAGAAGAAACGCAAGTTGTTTGCCAGGGATCGCAGTTAGTGAAAATATGTAGTTCCTGTCTACCCCATTACAAATGAGAGTAATTAAAAATTGGAGGAGGCTCAATCAACACAGTAGGCGGTTATGCCCCGTGTGTCAGAGTTTCATGGCAGGAACTTCTCACACCACAAATAACTGAATACCGGGTCATGTTATATTTTGCAATTCCCCACAACGGCCAAACTACGTAATAATATTGTGCTCGGGCCCGCATTCAGGGTAGAATCATCGATAGTCATTATCGGAAAAGCGGGTTTAAGAGCCGTCCCAGCCCCAACGGGACCTTTACAGAGGTCTCATCCCGGCGCGTTCGATAACTATGCTAATGTTATTTGCGCCAGTGGGTTTGAAAACGACGGCATCCACTAACTTGGCATTCCCAAGAACACAGGGCTCCCTAAAGGTAAGGTTTCAGAATGAAACATCTTACTTTACGATCGTATATACTATTCCATATTGTGAAAAGATTTGCTATTTTCAAAATGTCTCTAGGTTTTGTGCTGTTAACAATGGTTGCACTTCGATTCAACTAATTCACAAGCTCAAGTTCTGATAGTATCGCTTAGTGTCCTAGGGCGAGTCACATAATGACTCATTTACATTACACGGGATCCCGCGTGTGCTAGATTTCGTTAACGACTTTCACGGACGGGAAATGGCTTGCAATATTCGGACAATTGCTGTCATATTTTAGCATTAAGTCCTTTGTTATTTGCACGTTCAATAGAACGTACACATAATATTATTTATTATTCTGTTTGGTTCTTATATTACATTAGGAAACAGTTTTTTTTTTTCACCTTTAAGTTACATCATTTTATATTAATTATGTTTGATTTTTACATACATAATATAGTCACGCCTCTTTCTCAATGGACTAGGCAGAGTTCAGATTTTACCACTTGCTACGGTCCTGGCATACACCTTCCGCTTTCTCTACTCTATTAACTGTTGCTCGCCGGTTGCATGCACTCTTAACCTGGTATACTCTTGAAAAGTCTTTGATCTGATTTACATACATTTAATTTTTGTTTGGCAAAATATTCCAGGACATAGACGTATATATATATTATCACATTGAATAAACCTTCCTGTATCTTAATTTTTTTTTATTTTTTTTTTTATTTTATACCACTAAGGTGGCAGACAAGTACACGGCTCACCTGATGGGAAGCGGTTACCGGGGCCTATGGACGTGTGCAACACCAGTGGCGTCACACTCGCACTGCCGACCCTGTAAAGGAAAGGGGATGGGAAAGGAGTTTGGGAGGGGATGGGAACGGAGTTTGGAAGGGGATGGGAAAGGAGTTTGGGCTTCGGCACTCTCACTCACCAAACGGAACGCAACAATTCAAATACTGTTACTTGGCGACGATATTCTGTGAAAGGGTGGTGCTTCCCCGGTCGAGTCGGCCCATTCATGCAACGGCCAAAATGACTGTTGCTTGACTCTACCACCTATTTTGTATTTTTCGTTGTTTATATTCCTTTCACTGCTATGTTTAGCTTACCTTGCTGTCTAAAATACTATCTGATGCTTTGCGCTTAGTAATTCTATAAACTGTTTAATTGTGACGTTGTACAATTAAAGAGAGACTTTTAAAGATACTTCGGCCTTTAATTTAGCAGCATATTGTATACTGAAGTCCCATTGTGGCCCATTTCTCATTAATTACAAGAGGATTTCATAGTTTCTTAACATCTTCATTCAAAAGTGAATTGTGTTATATAAAACTAACCCTGATGTGTAACAAACTTACTCTAAGGTAACAAATGATAAAATAAATGCTAAGAGCAGTGTGATGCCCAAAGTAGATCGGTGACAGCCGCACATAATTAATACTGACGTCTGATTTGTACTTGGTACTTACATTTTGTTTTAGCTACTACTTATAAACAGAAGCTCACAGAACAGAGCTCATGAACAGAATACATGTTTGAAATGAATACAGAAATTTCCAAAGTAAGGAGAGCAGTAGTTTCCACGAGTAATTTTATCGCTTTCGACTATGCAATCAGGAACGTTTATTCAAGCCCATCTATCTATACTATTGTAACGGTGTAAGTTAGTTGCGTCTGTACATTGGAGATATTAAAAAATTACTTGGGTTATTTCAAATTAACGATTCTAAACACAAAAATATTTTTTTTGGATTCTTGTCTGTTAGTCTGTTTATTCGCGATGGAAGCAAAAACTACGGAACGGATTTTGAAGCTGTTTCTTCTATTAGAAAGGTCTTGATCAGACTTAAAATCTGCTGTATGTTTAATTGCAATTGTATATGTAAAACCGGGAATATGACCGAAAACGGTAACCGACCTCCACGCGGGAGTTAATAATATATATGAGATATTATACAGATGCATGCAATAATTGAAAGCATATTCACGTGTTGGTATTCCTACTTGATTGTGGCCGAATTTGTTGTATAATTAACGTATTTTCTGCTTACACGTGTTATTATGTATTAGAATATTAGTTCAAATAAACAGTCTTTGAATCTCACCAGTGTAACTTTACAAGGCTAACACGACGAGGAAATTTGGCTCTGTACCTATTTAACCCGAGAATAGATTGTTTTCTCAGAAACTTCAGGGTTTTTTCTCTGGTCGATGGAAAAGACTCGCTCCCTATTAAGAGGCAACTGAGAAGTCGGAAAATAGAACACAATATGGGGGTATTTAATACACCTCTACCTAACCCTTTGATGGTATACAGACGCGATGACTCACTATTCTGTTTTGTATCCAGAAGTTAATTTTTGAACTATTTTTCATTGGATATGCTCTATGGGCAACCTTACACCCCGGCGTCTGTAGACCCGAGACGGCGTGCGGTTTTAGTCGGTTCAAGCCCGACATAACCGCCCCCGCTGGCACGCGGGGGGGTATCCGAAGGGATTTCCGCACGAAAAAAAAAAAAAAAAAAAGGCACAGCCGGTTGGGCTCAGCGGTCCCAGCTCCGCCGAGAACTCATGGAGACATGGAGGGTGCGACTTGTGCATCCAAGGTGGGGGGAATCCACCATTGCGGTGGTGAGACCGATTATGAAGAAGTGGTTGGAGAGGCACCACGGTGACCTCTCCTACCGGATGTGCCAGATATTTACCGGACACGGGTGCTCGGTAAGTATTTATGGCGCATCCACCGGGAGACATCGCCGCAGTGCCAGCACTACGAGGATCTTGGTGAAGACACGGCGCTCCACACGTTGGTGGAGTGCCCTGCGTGGGCGAGTCAACGCCGGGATCTCGTTGCGGTCCTGGGCGTGGACGTTCTCTCGTTGCAGGCCATGGTGAGGGCCGTGGTCTCCGACGGGAGCAAGTGGAACGCCACCGCCTCTTTCTGCGAGCAGGTTATGCGCGCGAGAGAACCCTGCCCCCGAGTTCCGCAGTCTGCGGCGTCCTCGCCGCAGACTGCGGAACTACGCCCGGGACTACCAACCTCCATGATCGGGGCCTGAGGACGGCAGTTGGCCGACTCGCCGTCCTTACAGAAGCAGGCCGTGGCGGAGGCGTGTCGTGTGTGTCCTACAAACGCCTGCCTACTCACCGACGCGGGATAAAAAGGACCAAGGTCCGCTGGTAACCCTGAGGATATCCTTTCGAGGGCTTACCCGGAGTGCCCGGCAATGGACACTTGGGCAGGACACCGTCCGGTTTTAGTCGGTCTACGACATAACCGCCCCCGCTGTACGGCGGGGGGGTATCCGAAGGGACTTCCGCACGTAAAAAAAGAAAAGGCACAGCCGGTCACATTTAATAAATAAATATTGCGGAAACAAATGAGCCCTCGGCTAACAAAGCATTAGTGAAAATGGCATCCGGAATGTCCGGATTATTCGTTTCTCGTAACATTCCAATCATACATCGGACGCTTACTGTGTGATATACGGCGTCTAATATAGTGTACCTATGTAATTTGTATAGATGTACCGGATGCACTCTGCCTAATGTTAATGTACTTTTATTTCACTTAGAAGAGCTTTTCTGAGGTCACTAAGAATGACGTCCGTGATGGCATCTCGATTACTCGCTGTGTAATTTACGGCGTCTAATAAAAAAGTACACATTTTATATCCATGTACCTGATGCACTCTGCCTAATGTATTCAGTATTTTATTTGGATAGTAGCATTATGTAAAGTTATAAGTTAAATCGCGTCGAGGGTCCATCCGCCGGACATAGCGCAGTGCGGCGCGTGCAGCGTACAGAAGCGACCATTTTTGGAAACTGCAACGCACACGTGATCAAACTAGTATACTAGTATACCCCTTTTTATTTTTTGAACTAAAGTTTTATGTCACTAATTTATTAAAGAGTTCAAAGTGTTTAAACAGTTTAGACTACACAGGTACAGAACAAAAATAGTATACTTACAGTGTTGCCAGATACACTACAAAACAGTGTTGTGAGTTTTATTAACTATAAATAGTCTGAAGTTGTAAGTAAAACAGAGTATTATGGTACTAAAATAACGGAAAAAAATGGTACTAAAATATGAAATGTATTATATGCATATTATAAGTGAAAAATGTTATCGAATTTTATAGTGGGTTGCCTTGTTATTACGTTGCAGTTGACGTAAATAAATCTTTATCTTTCTTTTTCTAAGGGTACAAGTGACTTCCTCTATGATCGGGGCCTGAGGACGACGTAGGCGTGTCGTGTGTGTCCTACACATGCCTGCCAACTCACCTACGCGGGATTAAAGCCGACCCCAAAGGCGAGACTGCGACGGCGGCGGCCGAAGTCAGTCCGGATTATCCTTTCGAGGGCGTACCCGGGTTGCCTGGCAATGGGCGCTCGGAAGGACACCGTTTGGTTTTAGTCGGTTCGATTCCGACATACCCACCTCATCGCTGGCATCAGTGGGGCCAAGCCCGTGGGAGTTTCCACACGTAAAAAAAAACCGGCCAAGTGCGAGTCGAACTTGCACACCGAGGGTTCCGTTGTTACAGCTTAAAGGTATTATAGACCTGAGTATTTGATATGAATTTCAATTTAATACCTCTACGCGTTCATGAGAAAAGAAGTAGTAACTTTAAAATTTTCAAAAATATTTTTTATTATTGATATAACTAAAAATTTACGGTGTTCGCAATTTTTCGTTTATCTGTACTACAAGACGTTACTTCGTACCAAATTTCAAGAATCAATGCTCACGGGAAGTACCCTGTAGGTTTTGATTCCCGTGCGAGTTTCGAAAATTTGCGGAAATTTGCGGCATAAACGGCTGTATCTTTTGATTGCTTTGGCTTAGAAGTTTGATTTTTTCACAGCTCCAAGGGACAGTAGACCTGAGTATTAGATAGAAATTTCAGTTACGGACGGACGGACGGACGGACAACGAAGTGATCCTATAAGGGTTCCGTTTTTACCTTTTGAGGTACGGAACCCTAAAAAGGCTACAAGTGACTCAATTCAATATATTCGTTTGCTAATAGGATGACCGTACATTACGAAATAGTATTGTGAACTGGAGTGATGCACAAATATTTCCACAAACTTACTACAACTATTATAATACTGAACTTTATCTCTCGCAAGCAATAAAAAGTGACATTAGGTGGGAACAAATAGTAATCAATTTAAATGTATCAAAGTGATACAATAAAACAGTCGAGCTTGTCTAAGCATTGTGTGTAGAATAATAAAAGGGAGCTCATCTGTACCGCTTATGTCCCACGTACGGCGTACTATTCACGAGATCGAAAAAGTTTTCCAATAGCTTCGTCTGCTGATAGAAAATAGTTGGAGACCTGTGAGGTTAGTTTTATTGCAGTCACCACTCTTCCACTATGTCCGAAGAGACTCCTCATATTGCAACCATTATTTTATTTCATAGTTTTGATTGTTGTTTTACTGTTTGTTTTTCTATAATAGGGTTACAAATAAGCACGCGGCACTCCTGAAGGTAAGCAGTTAACGTGACCAAAGAACATCTCAGTCTCTAGTGCGTTGCTTCTAATAAAGGGGAATAGATAAATGTGATTATAGAAAAAAAAAACATTCTGCAATCTCTCACACCCAAATGAAGCATCCCTGTTTCCATCCCTAATGGAATAATTATCGCAATCTCAATCGCTTTCACTATAGTTATCGCAATTGTAGTCGTTATCGTTATTGCAATCGTATTTGGTGAAATTGATGTAAGACGAGTTAAAACAGAATAGATTAGGACAGCAACAGATACATATACAATGATTTAATTAATTTAATGAACAATGTTTAATGTAAAATACATAGTGAAAATATTTGTAATGTATCCCTTGGTGAAGAGCCCCGCCTAAATACCTCACTTCGTTTGAACCTCCGAAGTCACGATAAGAGTCTTCTAAAACCACCCATTACCAGGACACCGAACGTCTTCATACAAGTAATAGGCATTTAATACATGCATATTCAGACTGATATTCAGAACGTTAACTGTAATATTAAAGTTGCTAGCTGGCGGATTGCCAGTTTCCAAAAATGAACAGTGTTGAAAATTTGAATATAACATGTAATTTTGTCAATTGATTATCTTTACTTGATGAAAATCAAATTAGTGTTTTGTTATGACTCTCAATATAAAGTATAAAACAATAAGATGTTGATATATTTATAAATTCGATAAACTATGCTATCGATGGTGAAAAACTTGTTTTAATCACTCTAAAGATAATTTGATACCCTCTGTTCTCCATGCGAGCCCGGCGCATCCCAAACCCGCACTATGACGCTCAGGGTCGCTTGCTTGTCGTTCTTTAGTTTGAAATATATTTTTTTTTAGCGGATCAAATAAATCACGATAGAATCCGTTAAAAAAATTGTTTTATTTCAATGTGTGACGATTCGCGTAAACTTCCGACAATATCATGTAATTTAGTTGGTTTGGCCTTTTATAGGAGCGACTGCCATCCGACCACACAACCCCGAGAGGATAGCCTGTGCCGATTTACCAGCTTATGATTTGATTTGAATCAGATCTACAATAAGCACACACACATTCAGTATTTGCTTTACATTCCAGATATTGACACCTCTCCACGTGTTTGAAGTCGCATTGCAGATGCTGTGTAGCCTTTCGAACCTCTTTCCCAAATTACAAAATGAAAGACAATAGCGCAAAATAAATATTTGTGAATATTTAAAGACATTATTATATGGTTGTACACAATGTTTTAGGTTCTGTACGTATACTGGACCTACTGGGCGCACAATTTTGATACGATAGGGTGGAAGAGCGTACTGTGTATATGGGCGCCCACCAAGATCTTCGGGGTTCAAGTTTTTTTTAAATATATTAGTTTACAATATATAAGACATACATTTTACACATTAGCACACCTTAAACCACTAAGGGTTTGTCTGGTATGCCAGTAGTACACGTGCTAGTCGGTACAATTGTTGATTAACGGACAAGGCTGTAGCGCAAGCTTTCCATTCGGCGTTGGTGGGTCAGATGGCATTCGTAGACACCAAGATAAAGCAATAATGGAGAAGTAGAAGAACGGACTCGGACTCCAATGTATAAGCTTTGGATACAACCAGGACTAACAATGTGATGATGATGATGAAAAGAGTGAAATATCAAGCAAGTCTGTAAGCGTGCGAGTAAGGGTGTTGCACTTTTTCTACATTTAAACATCGACGTATCGTTACTACATTTTACTCTCCGAATTTTATTGAGTATAAAACGCGAGATCCCAGTTAAGCTGAACGGATTTTCACTGGAGAAATCCAGCCTTTTACTAAAACTGCACGGTGTCTGTTGCATCAGCAATGCGGAACAGGAAATCTGGTGTATTTTTTTATTAGTAAATTTCTAGGGCAGAAAGGAAATATCAGAGACCACGACCGGTTCCGGTCGCCAACGCTGACTACCCCGACGCATTGTTGAGATCTAATCCCCTAAAGAAAAGCGCGCGTGGAAATACGGCGCGCCGCCACCCTGGGCCTGCTTCTGCTAAGGTAACTGCTAGCCCCAACCGACCCGCAGCCCGCGCTCATGGAGGACGGAAATCGGTCTGCAATCTCCGCCGCCCGGTGCGCCTTCTACGTCATGGGAGAGTGTTGAGTCTCTCCCGCACTTTTCGGCCGCCTCTTTTGCGTGCATCACTGCCTCGCAAAAGAAGGTGGCGGCGTTCCACACACTCTCGCTGCCGACCATGGCCAGCACCAGGGTCTGCCGCTCCAACGGCTCCTTCAAGGTCACAGTGCCACTCCATCCACTCTGGGCACGCTGCCAGTGTGTGAAGCGGCGTGTCCACGGAGCAGCCCTGGCAATTGTGGCACTCGAGCTTTGGCTCCCGGCCTATACGATGCAGGAACTCATCGAAACAGTAGAGAAATCCAGCCTTAGTCATAAATAGTCCTAACTTTGCATAATTATTACAGAGTAGTACGCGGTAAAATGTTTTTTTCCTCTTTCTCACGCCCTGCGTTATATGACCAAACGATATCATTATGAATACTATCCCCTTGAAATTCTACTTACAAACATTTTTTGTGTAAGTTAATGAATAAACCCTAACAGCGTAATTTTACCTGTTCAACGAAGTTTAACTTAGTAACGGGTATCAGACAACCTTATAGGATTACGTTTTCCAGTATTAAAACTTTTAAGGGTGTTGTTATATACTCTTCCAAAGTTACCCTTTGTTTTGTGTTGTTAGGCTAATAATAACTGAGAATTTTCTTTGTGATGTTAAGGTACCTGATGGTAAGCGGTTATCGTACTCTTTCAACTACGAAGAGGATAAACAGTATGTCCCTTAGAAAAGAATTTCTTCGATTTAAATTTCTAGTTGTTATCAGTAACTTCTTTAGAAATGGTATTTAATAAAATTATCTTTTAATAACTTTTAACATTATCTTGCCGAGGTTTCATTACTTTATAAAAAATCGTTTTATTTTAATTCATAGTAAAATAAAACTCATTTTATCTTCTGAAATAGCTAGGCATATTGTGACAGGATTTTTACTGCCAGTGCTGCAAAACAAGTGATGTTAGGAGCTTAGCCTAGTTTTTTCTTTTTTTTTAAGTATTTGAATTCTGAGCTAAATAATCAAAACCTAGATCTAAGTCCACACATATGAAGGCACGGGTACAGCTAGTTTATAATATTAGTAAGATCATGTTTGATACAGTCCTACATCACGGGTCAGTTATTATGGTAATCTGCGTATCTTACTTTCCAGTTTAATCTAAAATGAACAAAAGACATCTAGCGAACTGTATTTCGGTTAATAAAGATAGCTCCAAACTTCGACAGGTTCGTTCAAAGCTTTGGAATCTCGGAATGCCTAACGCCAGGTGCCCCTTAGGGATTCTTTCGTACCCGCAGTGATATTACGTGCACGTATCCATGGAGAATTTATGAATGCCACGGTATCGATGACATAAAATTTTACAAGGTTTATAAAGTTGGAAAAATGTATCAGTATGTTTTTGAGTGACTTAAACAGGTGACTTAAACAACTCCATGTATTCAAATTTCAATAAAATTATAACCTCATTCATCAGCATCATTTTAGCCTTGTTCCCAGTTGCATCCGATATATATTTATATAACATAACATAAACTCACGCCTATATCCCCGAAGGGGTAGGCAGAGGTGGTAGCACCCACATTTCGCCAGTTTATGTTTAGGTTAGTTTATGGTTAGCCTATTGCCATTAACCGGGCACTTATTTACTTTTATTATATACTCTTTTTCCTCCATTTAGTTTGACTCATACAGCTTACTATGGAACCTCTATGGTATGCAGGTGAGGTTGGCTCCGAAATTCTTGGTGCGGCCCAAACACCCTATGTCAAACATTGTATTATTTATATATAAATACTAGCTGTTGCACGCGGCTACGCCCGCGTGGAATTCTGATCCCGTTCCCGCTACCCATGGGACCCGATTCCACCACCACAAACTATTTAAGATACAGAATTCCACCATACATCAGTTTGTTTTATAAATCAAAGGGTTTGGTTAGCGTTTTCGTTGAAAGCTCCCAGCCGTTTTATTTTTTGACGACACCTCCAAAAAAATCACTATATTTTAGCCAATGTATACAAAAACTTCCTCTGAGCCATTGAGCCATTCTATACATTGGTGAAAACAGCATGAGAATCGGTGCAGTAGTTTTTGAGTGTATCGCGAACAGACAGACAAACAGGAGCGGCGGAGTACTTTATTTTATAATATAAGGTGATAGTGATGTAGGGATCCGAAGGGCAAGATTATTCCACTCACGTTTTGAAAGCTACATTTTTAGCCACGTAATAGGGAAAGAGCATATTGCCGCCTATCGAGTACGTTTCCAGACTCAGTAAGTTCAACTGCACTAAGTTCAAATCGAATTTTAAATTTTTCAGAAACAAAATCTTTCGGGGTCAACTTCTAAAGCAAACTCGTCCTGTTAATTAACAAAAAGTACATTCGCTAGGGTAACATTAGCAATGTATGCTACGTTACCATTTAGATCGGTATATCCCGATCTTCCTTGTTCGGTGCTATGTGCTATGAATACAGACGGCCGAGGTTTTGCCATAAGCGATGAACTTGTTTGAACCTCATGTTCTTTTTTCTACTAAATTCTACCATCTTAAAGGTAGATTAGTTTCATACTTAACTTATATAATCTAGATTACTGGTATCGATTTAAGCGAACTCAAGTTACGTACAACATGAATACAAATGAAGATAGTTTTTAATATACTCTCAGAATGTATGTAATTCTAGAAGTAAGGTATTTCAAAGTATATTTGAGTTTATGTTCGTATATAAATAAAGCGATTTGGTTACCATAGTATGTTCTAAATTTGCAAATGGTGATAAGGTCGAGCGGGGTGTGTTGGATTTCAGTCATGGGGATCACATCATCGACGTCTTGATGTAACTCTCGTCATGAAGCCTCGATTGAAGTTTTCTTAGGCTTTTTTTCCCGCATCTATAATTCATTATCAAATAAACTAATATCCGAGGTTGGGCCCAAAGGTACTTATTGGCGATTGCAAAACTGACTCATACGAAGAGTTCCTTTCTATCATGGAGTGGCGCAATCCTCGCGTGATGAAAGTACGTTGTGAACGTCATGATTTGTTGGTGGTACCATTTATTCACGCATGCAGTGTCTCGTTGATCTTTCTCTTTTATACTAAGTATAACAAGTCTTGTTAATAGTTTGTACGTGTCTTTCCCTGCTGATCTGTCATTGGTGAACCGGGTGGTGGAGTTAAATTCTACAAGCCTCAAGCCTATGTATTTGGCTATCTTAAGTAAATGGGATAGCATAACCTATAACCAGCTATAGAGATTTCCGTGTGAGAGTGATATTTAACTATCTCGAAACATCATTACTAAATATGAGATAGTGCCAGCACGCTACTCTGTATTTTTTGGGAAAGCTGATAATCATGCATCAATGCAGATCGAACATATTTATAGCAATCCTCTACAATAGAGTAGTTGGCGTATACATTTTAGAACCATTATGATAGCATTACCAGCTTAAAATCAAACCGCCTACTTAGAGACATTTAGAAATATTACAATGAATTGCGGTACTGCGCGCTATTGTGTTGTCATCAAAGCTTACTTGGTTGAATAGACACAGATATTGCCTACGTACAGTTCTATGCAGATTACTGAGTAGTAACTACGTGGAATCTACTTTGTATTGCAGTATACGTATGTACAATATGCTTTGAACAGCAACATTTGAACATGTTTAGAACAAAATATACTCATATTTATTCACGTATCTTTCACATAGTTCAACCTATATAAAAAATTAAGAATGTAAAGGTAGAAGGTAATATTTATAGAAATAACAATATTTATAATCCTTTAAACGTACAAACGTATTCGCGTGAAATCACATCACACAACAAAATAAGTAATGCCAGTTAAGTAAACCGCGAGTTGATATGCTGGTAATAGTGAGAGCCAGATGGTTGCAGTCATTAATAAAAGCGTGACGCGGTCAGTGGCAGACACTCCTAGTTAAGGCACAGACTAATAAATAGTTACTACGTAGTTAAGGTCACAATGATACCGGTTACAGACTGCATGGACGACAAGTTCAAAGTAATAAAAAAATCAGTCAGTAATAGGGAAACTGCTAAGAAGCTCCAGTCGTTTTACATATTATTCATTTAGGTTCAACATCACATCACAAATAATGAAAGATACATGTGCCAGGGTATATTCTTAACAAATAGGAAAATAGCCGTGATTAAGACGCGATAGTAATAATAAATATAAACCTCTTGGACCTGTGGTTTTCTTCTTAAGACTAACACTACACTCTGAGGACAAAGTACATTAGCTTTTTAAAAAATAACGATCTAAATGCTAAAACAATATATTATTATGTTCAAATTGGATTGCATTTATTGAGAAAGTTATTTGTTAATGATGATAATAAAAATTATCTAATAAATACCTTTTAACAGATTTTTTAAGAACAAACGGTATTTGTATAATTATTGAATTTGATATAAATACATAGATGTAATGAAAGCGGCGATAGCCCAGTGGCGTATGTAACGGACTGCTGAGACGAGGTCTCGAGTTCGATCCCCAGTCACCCCGGGCACACACCTCTGACTTTTCGTATTTATGTGTGCATTAATAAATGTTAATTATCGCTCGCTTAATAATGTGCCCGGTAGATGGCAATAGGCTCTCCCCCTACTATATTGGAAAATTAACGTAACTGGGGAATCGTGGGTTTGTAATACACCTCTGCCTACCCCTTCGGGGATACAGGCGTGAAGTTATGTTTATGTGTATTTATTGAGAAAGTTGTTTGTTAATGATGATAATAAAAATTATTTAATAAATACCTTTTAACAGTTTTTTTACGAACAAACGGTATTTGTATAATTATTGAATTTGATACAAATACATAGATGTAAATGCTATAGATACTGAAAATAAATACTGAAAACAGAAAGCGGAATAATGAGTTACTTACATTTACAAACAGGGATTCTGAAAATTACAAAATATATTGCAGTACCTATCCCTTAGGGGTACTACTATCAGTAGAGGATTCCAACTAAGCGACTAATGTATCTTACTTTACGCTAATAAGGTAATGAAAATTTATTGTGGTCAGAGCATCGAATATTTATTCATATTACCTAATGTAGTTAGTGGACAGTACTTGATTATGTGAGTATCAAAATTTATAACCGTTGCTTTGAAACAAGTCAAGCGGTTACCAGTAAAAAATAGCGGCTGTTTAGCCACTAAGGCGATTTTCAATCGAGAAAATCCTTTTGAAGTAGGGAACCCTAAAAATGGTTTTCATATCTTACCCACTTGTTCCAGCTTCGAAGTATGTGAGGTATTAGTTCTCGTAATAGCTTCTCTATTTCGAAGCAGGAACATATACATTTTATAAGCAATATGTAAATAATACTGTTAGGGCAGTTCAAGTCCTATCTCTCAAAACCTAATTTCACCGTCAATTATAATGGAAAAACATCACTTTAGAAAAGTATTCAATGTAAATGCAAACCTGCAAGTGTCTGGTAAATTAAAGTTTATTCCAAAAGGGATGAAAAGTAAAGTCAAAGTATTGTTGAACACAGTGTGTATTTGATGTTTTAATTAGAAACCCCGTGACATGAAATATTTATATTTTAACACATAAAAGTTTTTATCCGTACCTTTGAACAGATTTTTGTGAAACATGGCTTTGAAGTTTCAAATAACAATAGCGCCCTATGGGAGAAATTTCAAGTAGAAAATTGTTTTTCAAAAATTTGCTTAGATTTTCAACGGCTCGAAATGAATGAATATTTCTAGTAATTTATTATTCAACTAGTGATAAAGCTTTTATATTATAGTTGTGTAATATAACTGCATTTACATTTAAATCAAATGTAGTTCGGCTTCATTTTAGTTATGAAGATGTAAACATCTTTCAGTTAACTTTGAAATTTTCTAAATCTATACTCAATACTAATATTATAAATAAGAAAGAGTTGTTTGTTTTTAATCTATAAACTCTGAAAAAACTGAATTGACTTCAAAAACTTTTTCATCATTAGAATGCTTCATTATTATTCCGCTATTTCCATGGGAGCAGGACTTACAAATTCATTCTAGCGTCAATCTCGGTTGCATCCATAGCCTGTACTTTGGCACCCCGGTTTTCCTTTATTATGTTTATTATGACTTTTATCGAAGCGAATGCCCTCTGATTGAACTTCTAGAGGACAGCCTGTGCCTGGACCTCATCCATCGAAAAATACAATAACAATGTTAAACATAATTGTAAAATAATTTCATTGATCTATAAGTTCCTCAAAATAGTCTATTAGCTAATTACTTCATCTTTAAATGGAAGTTTTTTCAAAAATTTCAATGTACCCTGACCTCAGATAGCTCAGTCAGCAGAGCAAAATACTCTGTATTGAAACTGAATTTGCATCCCATTCTAAGTGTTGGTTTTTTTTTTTCAATTTAAATTTGCATAGAGTTTAAGTCATCCATAAAATGTTATTTATATATGCTCTTAAGTGTTACACCGTGGATGTAGCTGGAAAGTGTCCCCTTAGACGATATGTTATTAGATGAGTATGAACTCGAATAATATAAAAAAACTAACAAACGCCTCTATCTGTTTGCTGTTGCCCGTCTCGACGCAAACAATTAGACATTTTGTGTGCTTACCCACACTTCCTATAATATAACGAAGGTGTTGTCATAGATATAAGTCCGTAGCTAGATAAGCTAGACAAGCGAGCGTATACATCCCAAGGATGACATGGGTTCACAATGAGAATGCTGTTTTACAGAGGTTTAAATATGACAAGAATTGAATTAAATGTTTGTTCAAATATATGAAATTTTATATTTAGAATGAATCAGAAGTTTAAATCAGAAGTGTAAACATCATAAAAAAATTAATTGACGATGTCCGTGGAAAAGTTTTTATAACTTAATTTTAATACTTTTAACTTAATAGCTATATGATCTATTTTCGTCACTCAAATCAGCACAAGATACGTTCTAACATAAACTGTTGGGCGAGAGCCCAACAGTTTATGTTAGCTCACCAGAATTTCTTAGACTTAGAATATCATACACCTCCATTTCTTTAATTTTGGAAGTAGGTAAGTCGGTATCTATACATCTATACATATAAATAAAATTGGAGTGTCTGTTTGTAATATTGAAATAACCTTTTTAACTACATGTATATGAATATATATATACGGTACATACACCTGTCTGTCTGTCTATTTGTTTCGGCTAATCTCTGAAATGGCTGGACCTATTTTGACGGGACTTTCACTGACAGATAGGTAATGTTAACGTAACATAAGGTACTTTAATTTTAGAAAAAAAATTAGCGTTCCGCGCAAAAGAACCAAATCCATAAAATCTAAATCCACGCGGACGAAGTCGCGAGCACAGCTAGTATTATATAAGGTTCACTTTAAAGTTCGACTTGTTTGGGCTAAACGTAAAAGACATCCTAGTGTTATAGATTTATATGAGATAAAGAGAACATCTGGGACGGGACTTGAACCCGTGACCAGTCCCTTACAGGGGGAACGCTCTGACCAACTGAGCCACCTAGACACGTCCGAGATATTCGAAATCCTAGGATATATAGGAAAAGTAAGCATACAAAATGCTTAAAAATGTATTTGAACATCCTAATGTTTTTTTTTAAATTAGTGATATGATAGTGCGAAGTGGATAAAAGCCGGCAAACGCACCATTCTAAGGTGAGAGCCTTGGATGCATCTAGGACTAGCGCTAAGATAATGATGAGTGATACACGTCTGAACGGAAATTAACTTCTTCTGACTTTTACCGGTGATTTTTAATCCAAAAACATATTCCAATGTCAAGAACCCTGATATGTACTCACTTATCCTAAGAGTTTATTTAAATATACAACCTCAAGACTCAAGTAATCTCGAGGTAATAAACCCAGTAAAAAAGGTTAACGATTAAAGTTCGCGAAGCAAGTTCAATATCAGACCAAACTTTACACTCTTCTGTCTGATTTATATCCGTGTAGCAAGATAATATACAATTAATATTTTTGTTTATTTAGGCCAACATTATTTACGAACCGAATACAAATGAGGCTCGGCCATGACGTATAATTGCTAGTTTAAATTGCATTTAAATTTATAATGTAAGTAAATGATCTGTAATTAGTACTTCTGATATCATAGGAGATTAGAAATTAAATTATAATAGGTACCAGACTCTTGCAAAATATACTTGCAACATAAATATATATGATTGTTAATAAAGAAAGGATATTTAAGTGGGTGAGAATTGAAAGTACTCACACGAGGGAACCAATTCTCGTAATAAAAATATGTTGTGTCTTAATGTGTAAAATTGTAAATGGGAAGGTAAGTAGCTGCTCCCAAACCGTTTTAGGATTACTCAAACTATAAGACCTATATAGTTTGACAAACTTTTTGCAACGATAGGTCTTGCAACACGAATAATTCTCTTTAAAATCGAAACAGAATGTTTTAAATGACTCAATCTTTGCCAAAAGGGAATTTCAATATATGATTTTCAGATACTGTATCAGAAATAACAGGTAGAGAAGGGTTGGGGTGTGTGTTGGGTAACCTCCTCGAGTGTAGCTCCGATTCCGATCCCGCTGCAGTCCGGGGGGAACGGAATCGGAGCGGCCGGTACACCCTGGGCGGCGGTCAATGGCTTCCCCTTCACCCCTTCATAGGGTTGGCATTGATCGTCGGCCAATACCCAACGTGGCGGGAACACATCGCTCTCCGTACTCCTCTGCTTTCAGAGGAGACAGGATGAGCGATGCTGTTAGTGGTGAGATGGCCCAGGGGCAGCCGGGGTGCGAGGGATATGCTCTATGGGTAACCTTGCACCCCGGCGTCTGAAGACCCGAGACGGCGTGCGGTTTTAGTCGGTGCAAGCCCGACATAACCGCCCCCGCTGGCTGGCGGGGGGGTATCCGAAGGGATTTCCGCACGATAAAAAAAAAAAAAAAAACTCCTAAAAAAAAGAGGAGTACGGAGAGCGAAGTGTTCCCGCCACGTTGGGTATTGGCCGACGATCAATGCCAACCCTATGAAGGGGTGAAGGGGAAGCCATTGACCGCCGCCCAGGGTGTACCGGCCGCTCCGATTCCGTTCCCCCCGGACTGCAGCGGGATCGGAATCGGAGCGACACTCGAGGAGGTTACCCAACACACACCCCAACACTTAAAATACCTAATTATGATACGTTGTAAGTATGTATCATACATTGTAAGTATGTATCATAGATTGTAAAAAAATTATACAAACAGGAATATAAAATATATATAGAAAAAATATGACAGTTGTGTTGGCAGTTTAGGCGTGGCATTGTCATGGTGCCCGTTGCCTTGGAAGCCGCATCCAGAGCTTCTGTCCCGACGCGAAGAACCAGATAGGTTTCGAATGGTACCTATTTTCAATCATAAAGCAAGCGTTTCTCGACCATATTGAACCAGCCGTAAGATACTAGGCTACGACGAGCGCTGGTGGCGTACCTTTTGCAGAGCTTATTCTTTTTATTTATTTCAACTTTATTTTATCACTTTTATAATTATTTATTATGTACGGGAACCTGTGTTATGTTGGATAGAGTTGTACGTTGAACAAACCTAATTAAAAAAAATCCCATGCTTAAAAATAATATTATCTATGGCAGTCGAAGCATTTTTTGTCAACTCCAACGTTTTGCGGCACCGCGTGAATGCAGATAAAAAAGGGAATTTATGATTTCTCGCTCGAAAAGTACGTTTATAACTTATTTATTCTGAGTCTAATCTCAGTAAACGTAAGTAACAGATAGCATTAATGTTCTAAGCCTACCTAAACTTCAAGTGTGTTTACAAAAGCGGTATAAAGAAAGAGTCCTATTTTATATCTTGACTCCCCTAATTAACTACGTATATTGTTTGGAACTACGTATATTGAACATTGGCCAAGATAAATCGCTTTGGGCTAGTTGAATTGAAAACGTTTTCGTAGTCATTAGCATAATTAAAAAATAAACGTTCTACAGCCTGCTAAGCCCTAGTATGTCCAACAAAAATGGTACGGTCTAAGGTCAAAGGTCATAGTTTCCCTTTTTATATAGCGGCCTTTGTGTATTCATTAATGATGTAGTTGCATAACTAACCTTTCTATCCATGCCTATGTGACAGGTTTTATTCCTGCCATTTATTCTAAAAAATGCAAATGTTAAAAAACTGGCGCAAAGTATGTACCAATTTAGGGGTATCCGAAGGGATTTCCGCACGAAAAAAAAAAAAAAAAAGATATGGGAAACGATAAAATGTAAGAGTGTTTGGTCAATTGTTGAATCAATTTGGATAAGTGCAAGGAACGGAATTTAAATATTGATATTTAAATAAAACTTAGGTTATTATGTTAAATTATCGATTCTGAACCCATTTTTTTTCTGTTTTTCTTGTCTGTTTGTTCGCGATGGACGCAAAAACTACAGAACGGATTTTGGTATGATTTTTTAAATAGAGATGTCTTAATTAGACTTAGAAACTACTATATATGTATACCAAAACCGGAATATGGCCAAAAATAACGACACCTGGTTACTTTTGATCGCGATAACCGACAACCACGCGAACAAAGCCACGGGCATCAGCTAGTAACACTACTAAGCAGTTATTGAACTCATTCTGCTGTTACCTTTGCCGGTAACAGCCGGTATGAGTTATAAGGTGACCCTTACTCCTCGAAGTATTGCTTTAATATTTCGTAATCCTTCCGTAACAGCGACATCCTATTTTTCCTCTCCTTTACAACATACTATACTTACAATGTTTCATCATTTATGCCAAAGTATTTCAATCGTACAGAGACGAGCATTCTCGTCTTTTATCATCGTAAAAGATCGTAAATAATAAATAGCAGATCACTCATTAGTGATCTGCTATTTATTATTTAATTATGTTATACAGATTTAAGATTATTCTTTTAATTGTTGGTTTCTGATTAGGTGATACCATTAAATCATAAATCAAAAAAGTCAATTAGTTATGAAGTACTTACATATATTTTGCTTAAGTTCTGAATCGAATAAAGAAGTTTCTTGGTGTATGTTTTTGAGTTGGTATCAATGTACGCGTTTATAAAACACGATGTAACGATTATCTGAGCTATCTTTTCACTGTAATCAGAAAATCTATTGACGTCTCGAATTATTTCAACTCTACACCTCCGGAAAGTCTCAGCCAATACCTCTTCGCCACTAAAGGTAATGCTCGCTGTCTAATATATGACGTCAAACATATAACTAGCATAATATAGGAAATACCTTTTATTTTTAGAAAAAGCTTCTAAAGAAAGAGTCGGCCTTAAGATTGAGAGGCTTGAATCCTGGCCGAAATTACACTACCGACGTAAACCCGATCCTAACATAAGCAAATTAGCTTGGTAGTATAAAAACTAGTGAATTATTAATGCTATTTTAAACTTCAAATAATACGCTATTAATATAAACAATATTTATCCAAACGATTACAAAGGTCTGAAGTTATATTGTAAACCATTGTAATAACTACGACAAATACATTGCTTCTAATTATACGCTTAATATGCTATACAAATAGTTAAAAAATGTTATATAAACAAACCCACAATTTGTGTCTATTTAAATACGAGTACGGTATATTATTTTATCATAATGTTTTACACCTATATTCTTTCTGCCCTTATATAGGAGCCGAAATGATAGCTGTGTAAAAAATCCTTAATGTCTTCATTAATGTCCACAACCGATCAGGGTGTCACCAGTGATCCTATTCAATTTATAGAGTGCGATTTCAAAACTTACCAAAATTTATAGAATAAAAGTGTAAAATTTAATATTGAAAACGCATTCTAACGATGAGTGATTCTGAAAGTTTAGTTTTGACTGATCATACTGAATATCAAAGTATATTTTATGATTTTCTGTAGACTCGAATTGAAATCACGCGTTTTAAAAATGTGGCGTTACTGAATCGGTTCCTAGCTTTTGTTTTACGTGTGGAAACCCCCACGGGCTTCGCCCCACCGGTGCTAGCGACGAGGTGGATATATCGGAATCGAACCGACTAAAAACACACGGTGTCCTGGTGGTAGAAATTTGATGACACAAATTTGTCACAAAATTCGGCCGGGTAGGTACCACCGTGCACGATTGTGAAAAACCCTCCATAGTAATCCAATTTCGGTTTGATTGCGATCAGGGGTCAGCAAGTGCATGGCCGGGCAGGGGGATTGTGGTCGCAGCACTAGTGGGACCGGTGGGTGTCACGCGGTGCTGCGACGACAATCCTCTTCTGATGAAGCGGTCAAGCTGAGTGCCACCATTGTTAACGTCATACGTGTATGTAATGGTGACCCTCTTTCCTGAGACTTTACCTTCAGCTTACCATCAGGCGAGGTGAAGTCAAATTGACGTGTCCTAAATATTTAAAAAAAGCACCCATTGCCAGGCACCCCGAGTACGCCCTCGAAGGGATAACCCCAGGGTCCCCGACGAACTCCGACCGCCACCGCAGCCTCGCCTATGGGGTCGGGTTTGATCCCGCGTCAGTGAGTTGGCAGGCGTATGTAGGACACAAACGACCCGCCTCCGCCTTGGCTTGCTTCTGTAAGGACGGCTAGCCGGCCGACTGCCGTCCTCAGGCTCCGATCATAGAGGTCAGTTGTCCCGGGCGTAGACAAATCTGCGGCGTCCTCGCCGGAGACTGCAGAATTCGGGGGGCAAGGTACTCTCCCGCTCCCTCTCCGTCGCCCCTTTCGCGTACATTACCTACTCGCAGAAAGAGGTGTCGGCGTGTCACTTGCTCCCGTTGGAGACCACGGCTCTCACCATGATCTCCAGCGAGAGAACGTCCACGCCCAGAACCGCAACGAGATCCCGGCGTTGACTCGCCCATGCTGGGGACTTCACCAATGTGTGGAGTGCCGTGTCTACGTCGGTATCCTCGCAGTACTGGCACTGCGGCGTTGTCTCCTGGTGAATGCGCCACAGATACTTACCGAAGCACCCGTGTCCGGTAACCATCTGGGACATCCGGTAGGAGAGGTCACCGTGGTGCCTCTCCAACCACTCCTCCTTGACCAGCCTCACCGCCGCATTGGTGAATTCTCCCTACCTTGGTCGCTCAAGTCGCACCTTCCATGTCTCCATGAGTTCTTGGCGGAGCTGGGGCAGTTGAGCCCTGATTTCTCGGGACTCCGGCCTATGGTCCCCCTCCAACGCCTCCTTGCGCCATTGGTACACGACGCAAGGGACGCTTGGAGTCTTGCATAACAATTTGATCAAATGTGGAAACCCGAGTTCTATAGTTAGTTGTATATCACCAGTTCTTTTAGATTGTGCACATTCATTCAATTATTTTTACAGAAATTAATTCTCTGAAGATTCTGTAGAAATTGTTTTTATAAACATATTATTTTAACCAGCAGGTTGTTCTATAATAATTCTTCATCTGAGCACCAATCCCGGCTGCATCCAAGGCTTGCACTTGGAGCTCAGGATCCGCATATCACTCCTCTTTTCCTCTAGTTTGGTTTGACAGGAGCGACTGTCATCAGGTGAGATTGGCTTGGGCCCTGAAAATATTGTTCTAGAATATCGAGGATGGTTTAGATACACGGTACAGTTGTTTGAAAGACATTCCTGGGGCCCTGACCCACTCTCTAAAAGGTGGGCCTGGCTACCTCACTCACCATTAGAAACATACCAGCATGTAAGTTAACTTTAGTCTTCTATTACCCCAATAAGTAAATTTGAAAGAAAACGAAAATCCATTTAAAATTTTCCTTAACAGGATCCGCTAAGCGTTCACCTTAAACCATACACCTATAGTATTATCTCTTCCGAATATTTTTCGAACGGCGAACTGCCGGATACTATATTTTCATAATTGCGCCGCAGCTTAGAAATTAACACACAATACGAATAGCGTGAAATAGCGATATAAACTCTATTTTAAGTACCTACACCACATGCACGGCCTGATAAAAAATCTGTTCGCTGTCGAGTATCATTGAAAAGGTCTATTCAAGAGGCTTTCGTATATGTACATTTTTTAAACCACCGTTTACGAAACATTGAGCCTCAGAATATATTAGCATATTTTTGCATAACACTTCAAAAGATAGAATAGCAATAATAGTCTGTTCTGTATCGCTAGGGTAAAGTTTTTATTGAGTTACGTTCAATGTGATGACCTATCTTCAGACAGTAAAGGTAAGATAAACATTTATGTTAATGTTAATAAAACTATTGATTTCCTAAAATTTCGATCGACTCACACCGATCGTGCTCACAGACTAGGCTAGGTTTTACCAGTGGAAATTCATTGAATTAAACTTAGTTCAGACGTTTTAAAATCAGGTAACGTAGTTTAAATTACTCGTTAAAAATGAAATAGAGGGAACGTGAATTTGAGTTCAATATCTAGACAAATAAAGTTGGTATATATATTTATACTATATTAAAAGACGGGTCTCTAGGTATATTTGTAGAATTTGGTCCCTGATTGCACATAAAGAAACAGAGAGGATGTATGCAATATTTTGTCTCTTTTTGTGTTCTTAATAAAAGTAGTCTTCTGACGTTGAAATTGGCCCATATCTAACGAATGAATGTATGGCGGGTAGCAATGTATTCATTAGATATATTAGGTCGTTACATATGAAATTGCCGTTTTTCTTGAAGAAATTGGAGGAAACCCAATTTTCAGTACTAACATTTTTGCATTTTTTTAGGAATGACAAATCCAAATTTTATGATTTTTTTTTGTGTATGAATGAGAAAACATTAAGCTAACAAACAGCAACTTTTATTACATTATTGAAAAGTGACAGCTGTTAAGTAATACGAAATTTATCATCAAAATGGATAGCATTTAGGAAGTACTGTTTTGAAGATCGAATTTATCAAGCAGCCAATAAAAACAAAATTTTAATACAGAGTTGTAAAATCTTAAAATCAACTTTCAAACAAAATATAAATAATGGAAATAGCTATTAAATTACAGGAATAACGAACTCATGAATTTGTAAGAAAATTTTGGCAATTTCATAGGTAAAGACCTAAAATATTATATAATAATATATATATTTTTAAATTGGTAAGGTTATAATTCTCCATATACCGTGCGGCTTGGGGAAGCCACTGTTATTACCTTAGTAAAGTGCGGCTTTACTTGAGGTCAATCGAATAAAAATTTCAATAAATACAACTGTTCGGTTCCATAATCGGTATAATAATATCATAAATACATGCGTGCAATTACATATATAAGGTAAGGCGAGCCACACACTACATTTGATATCGAAAGCCTACTCAGTCTAGCAGCAAAATGACGCACTCTCCCTCTTCTAATTCAGCAATATCCAGACCTAATACAGACCACTCTCTTTCGCAAGGGACTCTACTGCAGGTAGACGGCAAACCTAGTCGTATCCATCTTCAGTTACATTTAGGGCATACACACAATATATGGGCGTAATAAATAAAACATGCGCACGCAAATAAGATATCGGGTTAGCTAACTATGGAATAGATCAGTACATCTACTAGGAATCCAACGGATCTACCTCCCTTATTCACTCCACCACCTTCCTCTGCGATATGACCTCGTAATAAAATTTTGTTGTACATCCTTAAGCAAATCCCAGTTGTATCCAAAGTTTTCATTTTGGTGTCACAGATGTGGATTCTACTCTCCTACTCCTCTTTATTATATTTTGGTTAATTCTGACTTTCAAGCGGGCGAATGTCATCTGATCTCCTTTATTTTTCGTGCGGAAATCCCTTCGGATACCCCTGGAACCTACTGGAACCGATTAAAAATGCACGCCACCTCGGGTCTTCAGACGCCGGGGTGTGACGCGAGACTGGCTTGGGTGTCGAAGATTTTGTTGGTGCTCCATACAACCAGTCCTCGTAGAAATATACATTTATTAATTTCTTCTTTTTAATAATTTTGTATATCAAATCGATATAACTTCAGCAAGTCACATTATGCCTTTACAGCATATTGCTACTACTATATAGTATAATTCCTTAGAGACTTACAGAGTATATGCTATCTTGACTGTATTGTCATTGAAACTCGCTCTATGGGCTCATGTCATAGCAGAATTAATTAAATTTGTGTGTACACTAAAGATTACAAGCGCAGCCCATGTTTGCACTGAGGTTAATCTATTATTAAAATGCAGCTGCATCCACCGCGGTCGTATTAATGCTTGCGTTGTCGTCAAGTTAAAATATTGCAATGTTTATGTCGATGGATTTTTTTGGTGTTACAGAAGTATACTATGGTTGAGTGGTATTATGTGTACTGCATAGCAATATCATTATAGGATTATTTCGCCCCATTAACTTTGGATAATCTTCGAAAGCGGCATGAGTCCACGAGCATGGCTGACCTAAGTACTAAGATTTAAATGTTGAACGGGGCGGATCCACCCGGAGATGCGCGTCGGACTGGTTGTGGACCCCTATTCTCAATACCTGTCCGGTGATAAGTCTGGCGAAGGCCTGGGACGAGCGCAAGTCGCAAAGATCCCCAGAGCTAGGCGAGAGGTTAACTTTACGTGGTGCCGTCTGTTATTGTTTTTCTTCTACATACGTAGGAAAAATATATTATATAAATACTATTCTACCGCATATCCATCTTTCAATCATCCGTCGCCCAACAGTCTGGTTTTCTAAGAAACAGACCCAACAGAAATTTTCCTCTCGGGGTTGCGAGATCAGACGATTGTCGCTCCCGCAAAAGCCAAAATAAGGCAAAGAGTAGAAGGGTGTACCCTGGGCCCCAAAGTGCATGCAAGGGTACAACCAGGACTAACGCTATGATTACGACGATGAGTGTTGTTGTTATTACAATATATAATGTATATCTATATAACACATCCTAAGTCAGTGTAATAAAAAGTATGCGACGCGTTATAAAACAAAATAGGTCACGTTTTTGTTGGCAAAAGAAGTTACCTAGTGAGTTTCACACATACGTGCAAGGCGTTCGTGAAGCTATGTCGATACGTCAATTACTTCTAGTTGATGTATAAAGAAAGTAGGTAAATAGGTTCTGTGCCAACCTACATAAAAATGCAGTTTAACAGTATTTGTATGTTTTTATGGGGGGGCGGGGGAGCACATTTTACCAATTTGGAAGTGTGTCTCGCCCAAACTATTCAGTTTAGAAAAAAAAAATAAAGTAGAACCCTCAATATCATTTTTGAAGACCTATCCAATACCCCAGAAGTAAAAAAACAAATTGAGTTTCAGTTCAAAGTATGGGAAGCCTCCAAAATGTATTGTTTTTATTTTCTATTTTTGTGTCAAAATCTTAATGCGGTTCACAGAATACATCTACAAGTTCCAACAGCATAGTTCTTATAGTTTCGGAAAAAAGTAACTGTGACAACAGACGGACAGACAGAAATACATGACGAATCTATAAGGGTTCCGTTTTTAGCCATTTGGCTACGGAACCCTAAAAACCTTATGTGCACCGTAGGCTCATTTACCTACGGTGCATCTATCCTATGGTCCATTCCAAACTAGTAATATGAGTTTGAAATGTGTGGCATTTAAATTATTTCTCCTTATCTGTATATATGTCGGCATTATTTGGTTAACTCACCTCGTTCATTAAATGCCGGTATTGTATCAAATGGTTGATAAACAACTAACCAAGTCGTGAACGGAACGTTCAACGAGATGGCTGAACGTCATGTAGTCATTACACCCAAGAGTTCAAGAGTTTTACTCCCTTTTAGAATGTTAACTTACAGCAATTAAAACTACGAGGCAAAGTGATTACAAATTTATTCGAGTTTATCACTACTTATTTTGATTATACAAAAAATATCAATTAGTATTTACTAAATCTGTTAAGGTTTTATTTAAATAAGAACACTAGGTCAATGCATACCTTTGCAATGAATTTACCACGATGGAAAGTTGTAGTTACACTTAGCTACATTCACATACATATTATATGGTAGGTACCATTATTTGTGTTAATTATTGTTCCCTGTAGAGCAGTTGGATGACTTTGTCAACCATGTGTAGTGCAGTACAGAAGCAAAAGTACATTGCTCTAACGACATATGGTTAGATCCAAGTTTTAATAGCACCACCGTACTTTTAGGCCCTAGTTAACTGAGAGAATGTGGTTAGAAACACGTTGATAACCTATATGTCTATACTTTAGAGAATGGATTCTTATACATGTTTCTATCTATTCTTTTTGTATTCATAATTGTTTGGTCGGGTTGATTATAAAAAGGTAATGAATTTGAGTCTCGGTGCGCCACTGATATAAACTCATTCCTACACAAACATTAAAATTATGTATAGGGGCCAGTAGAGTAGAATATAAGGACCAACCTATCTCTTCCCGGGAATATAAAGTGACCAACGTTCAACGCTATAATATAGGATGAGAATAGTTTAATGCTCTTCGGCACTCTGTGGTGCCTGAGGCTTTCTTGAAGCCCGGTTGATCAGCAATACCTTATTACCTCCTTGCAACAAACTTGTGATATTAAATTATCATGGTATATATAGTCAATACCATTTTTCACTCACCACCAAGAATTATGCATTTTTTCAATCCTTATTTGAAATCAAAGTAAATATTTGTCAAGACTAACATTAGGCTGGGGATTTTTTGGTATTTCTATTGTTCTCATTTATTGAAATTTAAATAAAGAAACTAAAATTGTAAATCAAGCCAAAAAGAAACACAGAATCAGTTTTAAATACAATGCCGTAGCAACAAGTGACCTAAAAAAAAGGCTGACAAGAGTTAAACTAAACTCCATAATTAGCTGGCTGAGCCATGCCGGATAAAAACATAAAACTTAACAAGCGAATCATTTAAACAAGAAGCTTGTTGGCCAGTAACCAAAAACGTGGGGCTTCGAATACGAAGCCGATGTAACCACTACATCTGATCCCCCTTTAATTAGAGACACTGGCTTGACTTGTGCCAAATTCGGAACACGTTGTGCTATTTGTAAGTGGTGTGTTAGCAGCCAGTATCGCTGTTCTCATTCGCTTAGAGTATTGTGTGAAGCGCACCTTAAATACTTGAGACCAGATCATGCTGATAGAATAGTGTTATGTTATCCATTTCTTTGAATTACTCAGCAATAGAAGGGTTAAAATTAAAACGTTGTTGGTAAATATTTTCCTTTACACTTTTGGAATTAATTTGGAGTATTCATTACTTTTGACTTCATGGATAGAGTTTTGGTATAGAATTATCATACAACTATTTGTGCCCATGCACACATAATACTCGGGTGCATACACACACAGTAGACTGGATTTCGTTACGTGACTTCTTCTACCAAGTCATTTTACTGGTGAGCCACGGCTTCTATTTTTGCTCCAGCGTTCTCTAGGGTCTGCTAGAGCAGTTACAGAACTATCTTGACAAAAGGTGCAAGGTATCCTTGATTTTGCTACTGCAAGTTCATCAATCCTTTTTGTATTATTGTCTTGAAGGGTAGGGTATAGTCCTGCAGCATAATAATACAAAAATAGTAGTAAGTGTTACAAATTGCGCCCGTTAATTTTTTAATAAAGAAATACAAATTTTTTTTAGCTAATGATTACTTAAGTAATCATTAGCTAAAAAAAATTTGTATTTCTTTCCTAAATTTCTCTTTTGATATCTGGGATTAATACTTTTAGTGGCAGTACCTATGTTATAAGTGAGGCCGCGGATAGCTGAATTGGAGATTGTTGCTACTTTCGGTAAAGCTGTCAACGTTCGTGTATATTTGAACGTCACTCAGCAAGTGAAGTGAGAAGAGTGTTAATATTGTAATCCGGTGATGTCAACGGCACCCTCGGAGTGTTTTCATGTACAGCGTGCCATAGACTTATGATTATATTAGAGTCATGTGGTGTGAAAAAAGGATCATGGCAAGCAAATCATAATAAAATCTTTATTTAGAATAAGAAACAATATAACAACTATAGCAAACTTGGATCGATGATACCTGCAAAAGTATACACTATCGGACAGCCATCAACCCCACTCCTAAGAAGGTGGATTGTTCCAAGTTTATACAATAATAAAAAGAAAGTAATACAAAAAGGCTGTTATTGATCTAGCCTATAAATAGAGCGCATGCAAAAGAGTATGTAAATGTGTGTGAGGTGTGAGTGTGAGGGGGTATGCACGGGCGTTCAAATTCATGGACACGAGTCCATAAGTAGTGATACGAATAGACATCGTAAAGAAATCTATTAATCAACATGATTACTATATAGTTATACAACATAAATGATTTAAAGATGGAAAGGAAAAAAAAATCGTGAATACATACTGAAATGGTATTATTTATATCGCCACGATGGCGAAACAACGCTGAGAATTTTTACCTCACATCTGTTAACAATACAAATACCATTCATACAACATAAAAAATTATTCGTCTTCACGACGTATTTGAAATAAAGGAATATTGACACGTGTTAATTATTACAAAATGAACTCTATGGACGTCTAAATTATCTCATTAGTTAATGCGTATTAAAATAATTTATAAAGGGTTTTAGGAACCAAATAAGATGTAATTTGATTTCTTTGTCAAGCTTTGATACGAGACTGTTGGTTAGTAAACGGACGCGTTTACCAAATTTTGCACGATTGAATGTCGCTATGCTTTGCCTGACAATGAGTTTGTATTACGTAGATTGAGAGTTAAGTGTTAAGCGTGGCATGTTGCATGGAAGGATAGTAATTTAAGGTTAATGGTGTGTATATAATTAAAATATGCTTAATTTGAACTAGTTAAGATGTTTGGTTTAAAATAATATTGGCATGCTATTTTAAGTACAAGAAAGGTCTAATGCGTAGGTCATTTCTCAAAAAAAATACTACCTGATACCCAAGCGACGAGGAGGCGTGTGACGCCACAAGGAAGCATCAGGCGGGGAGTCAGTGGAATATAAAAACTGATTTCGAACGGGGACATGATATAGTTTTTCATTGTAGCTGGTTGAAGTGCATACGCTCTGTTAAAATAGTTGGTAATTTCGTTGGCTGTGTTATGCTAATATAATTGGTGATTCTTTTGACGAGTTGTGCATACTAGACAGTGACAAATGATAACGCTCTTTGGATTGAATATCTAAAGATTCCTATATTTTATAAATACCTTTCTCTATATAAACCCAATCTCCTGAAACGTGGCAAAAAAAGAACTTTTAGGTAACAAGCCTTAAATTCTGGGATTGAGTCTGATTTCGGAAGCGTTTCAAACACCTATTTCCTATAATCTAGGATCCGTGGAATAGTTTTAGGGGTTTTCGCAAGCTATTCCATTCCTTTTCCTTAGTTTAGTTCGCATTGTTATTCCCCTACACACAATTCGCACACAAACACACATGTCAAATCAAACACACCTGCTATCTTTGGTACGGGATAGTAGACCGAGGTAAACACTAGCCATTTGAGTCTAGAATTATTTAGGTTAATCTGTCGAGGTGGATTAATAGGACTCGTAGGTAACATCATACTAAATACGTTTATTTAAGTGACAACTAACCGAAGTGAAGTGTTACGTAAATTATATCGCGTTAAGTCTTTGTTTACAAGATAATTATCATAAATAACTTAATCAATCCAACGGCAAATCCATTGTGTTTTAATTAAAGTAACCGTGAATTTTATAGTAAAGTTGTGGATAAATACGTTATTCAATAATTAAAAATAGATGTATTGAAAATAGTTCCAGAACATTGTCTGAATAAATGGTGATAGTTTGTTATATAACTTTAAATATATTACTAAATAATATAATTGAAGGTTTCTGGTAAATTTCTACTATTTTATAGTATATTGGTTTGAATAGCAAGATAAAGAACTGTGGTCTGAATTTATATGAAATTACGTTTGGAAGTGATTTAAATGATTACGTGAAATATCATTATCATTATAACATTTTATCTAGGCACTGTAATCAAATAATTAAGTGCATTTTAACACGGCTGAATACATCATTCGAGAATTAGAGCAAGTATAAATAATTATTCCGTTATCAGTTATAGAACATTGATTTGAATGGTCAGAAGTTGACGAGTAATATATTAGAGTAAATTATCTAAGTGGCTGATTATTCATCTAACATTTGCAATATATCGAGTAACACAAGGAAATAGTATCAGTAATACAAAGAGATGGTCGTTGGTGAACTCAATTAATATTCGACTTGTAAAGTGCAAAGAACACATAAGAGACGACGTGTGGTTTTAGTAGGTTCATTCAGAGACATCTGAAATATCATTATTTGCACACAGTTTTCTAACGAGAGGGAGTATTTTAGTCGAATACAGCAATAAATAAATATATGTGTTACAATCAGCTCACTTAATAGATAATTTAAATACAATTTTAGCTCCTGGAACCATTTGGGTTTTCAGTTTGAGCAAGTTATCAGTGTGTAGCATATCTGGGGTCTGCCTGAAATTCATAAATTATATTTACAAGCTAAAACAGATGAACTCATGTCAAATCAGTATTTATACCAGTCTCGAACGAAACCTACATTGGAATGCAGGCAAACCTAGATATGTGAGGCGATTTACGACGGGTCGGTTGAACTTGTAATGGTATTAATTAGTGAATACTAATAAAAAAAAAAGAGAAGAATACTATTATACGTTTAGCGTTAGTGGAGGTACTGATAACAGAATTAAATTACTCTTGAGAGAGAGGAGGAGAAAATATGTTGATTTAATATCAACCACCAAAAAAATATATATGAGCTCACGACAAAACATATGAAATATAAAAAAATACAGGCCATTATCATATAATCTGGATCCAGAAAACCTCAGTTACCTGGTAGATACAATCTACGACCGTAAATGATAACTTGACATTTAAATCAATATCGTATATAGAAACTAGATTTTAAGCAGATAGAGTTCATTTTATTTCAACAAAACTCAAAAGATTAGAACATTAGTTAATATATAATATAAACCGAAGGTTAAATTAATTCAGTGAGGAGAATAATCACGGCGTACGTTATCGAAAATAAATCGGTTAGGAATTTATTTTCACAATTTAGTTTAATTTTAGTTAGGTTTAGACGATCATAGCCAAGCTAGTGACGAAGATAGCCTTAAGGGCTATTTCCCGTTACAGTTTTTGATGCCCGGTGACCAGAATTCTTGTCTAGTATTAAATTTTAATACAACGAGAAAAGAACCAACTTATAAATTACTACAAAACATACCACGCAGAATATCAAATTTTTATTTATTACGTCCGACACTCACAGAAATAGACTTTTAAAAGAGTATAAAACGCGTATTCATTGTTTAAAATCTATTTTTTATTCATTGTTTAAAAAAAAATATTACACAACGTAGGCAATTACTAAAATAGTAAGACTTTCTAAAAAGGGTCCAATACACAATACACCGAAAATTATTACGGATATCATAAACATAGGCAAAACTTGGGTCAGTCTTTGTCTATATTTAAGCAAACTAAAACTTTTGTTGACGCACGTGTAAACTCGTAACAATATTTTTTTGCCTTACGATTCTCATAGACATAGTTAACAAAACGGAAAAAAAATACAATAACTCGATACATTTGGACATTTCAAGGGGTCTTAAAATAGGACCGTTTATCACGTACGAAACTGACATTCGTAAAAACTTAAAAACGCACTTGTGAAAACAAGACACTTAGCAATATTAGAAGTTTGAAAATCATTAATTTCAAAAAGGTTTGACAGTTTATTAGGATAAGATAATAAACGAACTCAAAAAGGTTAGGCGCACTTAACACACTTGGTGTTATTTAATCTTAAGAATATTCTTTGAACACTCGAAAAATATTCAAAACGATAAATTTCAAATACTTAACTTCTACTCGAAAAATATATTTGGATAACGTATCTAAGTGAATACTTAAGAGCAATTCTAACAACAAATAACCAATACAAAATTGAGAGTATTCATTTTCACATGAGAAATAATATATTTTAATAACAAACCATGAGCGGAAAGAACATGCGTAATAGTCGTAGAGGGACTAGCGGTACTAATAACATGAATAGTGCAAATCAGACTAATCAATTGTTATCTGAAATATTAAATAGACTTACGAGATTGGAAAACGAGCGAATTGAAAGTGATAGTGGTCATAGTTCAGGTTCTCCAATAGTACCATTGACTAGCTCGGAAACGAACAATATTAGTAGTGAGACAACACGTCAAACGGTAATTGTACAAGTAAAGCAAAAATTACCTACATTCGATGGCAATAGGATGCACAATCCAATGAGTTTCTTGAGGGATCTTAAAGATTATTTTTCTATGACGGGACAAGACCTAAATACAGAACGAACATTAAGTTTAGCAATAGAATCATTATCAGGGGAAGCTAAAATTCGTATGAATATTTATAGAGATTATTGGGAGTCGTTTAGTGATTTTGAATCGGATTTCCAGAATGTATTTTGGAGCCAGGCAGAACAGGAAGTAGTAAAGTCTAGATTTATGACTTCAAAATATAATAAACAGAACGGGAGTATGGAGAAATATTTCGCGGAGCAGTTGGATAAAGTTTATGCTTTATCATTGCCTTTTACGGATGCAGAAAAGATAAATACCATTTTTAGGCAGTATCCTGAACATATACAAGTAGCATACTTTAGTAGACAACAACCTATGACAATCAGAGAAGCAGTTGAATTTTTAAGACATCTGGAAAGAAATATAAATGTAGATAGGCTCAGTAGTTCACAATCACAGAGTTCGACAGTAAATAGATATGAAAGAACACGCGATGCAAACGTCAACACGAGGTACAGTTCGGTGCGAGTAAATACAATACGGTTTAATTCCACGAATCGCGGAAGAGGCAGTAATACACGGGGTTATCCTTATAGGAATTATAACAGACGAGGTCGAGGTGTAGCAACTGGTAGGTACTCTAATATACGGGGAGGCGTTCAGCCAATTGAATTTAGACCGGAAGCAAAAGATCAAAACACAAATAATAGCGGGAATAGTAATACGGAAAATAATTCTAGTACTAAGTAAAAAAAGGTAGTCATTAAGTTAAGGTGGAATATGTGGGCTCCAAAGTTCAAAATTTCGGTTTTGTTAAAACATTTATTCATAAAAAAAAAAAAAACAAATAGTTCCAATAAGACCAGCTGTAGGAGTAAAGGAGTTTGTCCGATTAAAAGGCAGAAACGTTTCGATATGTTTATCGAAATCAAATGACAATAATTGAGTTATGCAAAATAATAAATCATTCAAACATTATTTAAAGGCGCTGACATTTTAGACTGCGAAAAGGACTCACATAGATATTTAAAATTGCAAAAAAAAAAAAACGACAGTTTAGGAGGCGTGAATTTAACAGGTCTATTAGATGCAGGTAAATCTTGTTATAAATACATATATTCTATGCAGGATACCTATGGTAAAGTTAAACGATTATATACATTGCGGAATCTTACAGAACGAGTTACATAACATCCACTAATTGTTATGCCCTCATGGAACCCAAAACTAATAAAATAAAAGGAACTTACAACACTATTAATTTAGCGTGATAACATATTAAGAGTAAAGAGATTGAGTCAAAGGAATGCATCTGGGAACTAATCCTAGAAGCAGATCTTCAAAAGAAGTCTGTTTCTAAGCGAATCAACTTAATTTGAAGTCTGAGGAGGCGACTGAAATGGTATTATTTATATCGCCACGATGGCGAAACAACGCTGAGAATTTTTACCTCACATCTGTTAACAATACAAATACCATTCATACAACATAAAAAATTATTCGTCTTCACGACGTATTTGAAATAAAGGAATATTGACACGTGTTAATTATTACAAAATGAACTCTATGGACGTCTAAATTATCTCATTAGTTAATGCGTATTAAAATAATTTATAAAGGGTTTTAGGAACCAAATAAGATGTAATTTGATTTCTTTGTCAAGCTTTGATACGAGACTGTTGGTTAGTAAACGGACGCGTTTACCAAATTTTGCACGATTGAATGTCGCTATGCTTTGCCTGACAATGAGTTTGTATTACGTAGATTGAGAGTTAAGTGTTAAGCGTGGCATGTTGCATGGAAGGATAGTAATTTAAGGTTAATGGTGTGTATATAATTAAAATATGCTTAATTTGAACTAGTTAAGATGTTTGGTTTAAAATAATATTGGCATGCTATTTTAAGTACAAGAAAGGTCTAATGCGTAGGTCATTTCTCAAAAAAAATACTACCTGATACCCAAGCGACGAGGAGGCGTGTGACGCCACAAGGAAGCATCAGGCGGGGAGTCAGTGGAATATAAAAACTGATTTCGAACGGGGACATGATATAGTTTTTCATTGTAGCTGGTTGAAGTGCATACGCTCTGTTAAAATAGTTGGTAATTTCGTTGGCTGTGTTATGCTAATATAATTGGTGATTCTTTTGACCAGTTGTGCATACTAGACAGTGACAAATGATAACGCTCTTTGGATTGAATATCTAAAGATTCCTATATTTTATAAATACCTTTCTCTATATAAACCCAATCTCCTGAAACGTGGCAAAAAAAGAACTTTTAGGTAACAAGCCTTAAATTCTGGGATTGAGTCTGATTTCGGAAGCGTTTCAAACACCTATTTCCTATAATCTAGGATCCGTGGAATAGTTTTAGGGGTTTTCGCAAGCTATTCCATTCCTTTTCCTTAGTTTAGTTCGCATTGTTATTCCCCTACACACAATTCGCACACAAACACACATGTCAAATCAAACACACCTGCTATCTTTGGTACGGGATAGTAGACCGAGGTAAACACTAGCCATTTGAGTCTAGAATTATTTAGGTTAATCTGTCGAGGCGGATTAATAGGACTCGTAGGTAACATCATACTAAATACGTTTATTTAAGTGACAACTAACCGAAGTGAAGTGTTACGTAAATTATATCGCGTTAAGTCTTTGTTTACAAGATAATTATCATAAATAACTTAATCAATCCAACGGCAAATCCATTGTGTTTTAATTAAAGTAACCGTGAATTTTATAGTAAAGTTGTGGATAAATACGTTATTCAATAATTAAAAATAGATGTATTGAAAATAGTTCCAGAACATTGTCTGAATAAATGGTGATAGTTTGTTATATAACTTTAAATATATTACTAAATAATATAATTGAAGGTTTCTGGTAAATTTCTACTATTTTATAGTATATTGGTTTGAATAGCAAGATAAAGAACTGTGGTCTGAATTTATATGAAATTACGTTTGGAAGTGATTTAAATGATTACGTGAAATATCATTATCATTATAACATTTTATCTAGGCACTGTAATCAAATAATTAAGTGCATTTTAACACGGCTGAATACATCATTCGAGAATTAGAGCAAGTATAAATAATTATTCCGTTATCAGTTATAGAACATTGATTTGAATGGTCAGAAGTTGACGAGTAATATATTAGAGTAAATTATCTAAGTGGCTGATTATTCATCTAACATTTGCAATATATCGAGTAACACAAGGAAATAGTATCAGTAATACAAAGAGATGGTCGTTGGTGAACTCAATTAATATTCGACTTGTAAAGTGCAAAGAACACATAAGAGACGACGTGTGGTTTTAGTAGGTTCATTCAGAGACATCTGAAATATCATTATTTGCACACAGTTTTCTAACGAGAGGGAGTATTTTAGTCGAATACAGCAATAAATAAATATATGTGTTACAATCAGCTCACTTAATAGATAATTTAAATACAATTTTAGCTCCTGGAACCATTTGGGTTTTCAGTTTGAGCAAGTTATCAGTGTGTAGCATATCTGGGGTCTGCCTGAAATTCATAAATTATATTTACAAGCTAAAACAGATGAACTCATGTCAAATCAGTATTTATACCAGTCTCGAACGAAACCTACATTGGAATGCAGGCAAACCTAGATATGTGAGGCGATTTACGACGGGTCGGTTGAACTTGTAATGGTATTAATTAGTGAATACTAATAAAAAAAAGAGAAGAATACTATTATACGTTTAGCGTTAGTGGAGGTACTGATAACAGAATTAAATTACTCTTGAGAGAGAGGAGGAGAAAATATGTTGATTTAATATCAACCACCAAAAAAATATATATAAGCTCACGACAAAACATATGAAATATAAAAAAATACAGGCCATTATCATATAATCTGGATCCAGAAAACCTCAGTTACCTGGTAGATACAATCTACGACCGTAAATGATAACTTGACATTTAAATCAATATCGTATATAGAAACTAGATTTTAAGCAGATAGAGTTCATTTTATTTCAACAAAACTCAAAAGATTAGAACATTAGTTAATATATAATATAAACCGAAGGTTAAATTAATTCAGTGAGGAGAATAATCACGGCGTACGTTATCGAAAATAAATCGGTTAGGAATTTATTTTCACAATTTAGTTTTATGTTTAGTTAGGTTTAGACGATCATAGCCAAGCTAGTGACGAAGATAGCCTTAAGGGCTATTTCCCGTTACAATACAAGAAACTTACAACCCTTAGAACCTTACCTGTTCTTTTCTTCTTTTATGCTTATCCCTAACCCTTCACACGTAATTAAATTAATACACCCTTGAGTGGCGAGTGACCTCTTGCGAGCATTCATAGACTATAGAAACTGCTTGCCATATAAGGGAGCTTGAACTTCCTTGTCACAATAGTATTATAATAAAACATTCAAAATCTAACTGCCAACGGAGGTATATTATTCGCGGGTTCAAGTCCCGTCCTAGATATTCTCTTTTTCCGATCTAAATCTTTAGAAAAAAGTAAGCATACAAAATGCTTAAAAATTTAATTGAAAGAATACTAAATACTTCACAAGTAACATGACAGTAGTAAAACCAATAAGCTATAAATATAAAACAAAGTCGTGTTAGTGATGACCGGGATAAACTCAATAAATTACAGTGCCATTATGGAGTTTTTTTTTGAGGGAATCGCCACCTTTACCCCTCCCCAGCCGATCTGCGGGGGTGGTTATGTCGGACTTGAACCGACCAAAACCTCACACCATCTAAGGTATTTAATGCCGGGTGCAAGGAGATATTCACGAAATAAATTTAGCTGGTAAGGTAATTAACACAACTTGATTCTAGGGTGCAAGGAATTTTGCTGGGTCAGCTAGTTTAAAATAAATCCTACAAACAAAGTCGTTTGGATGAGTGTAAGTAAAATAAATTTCCATGTGGCTGACTGTGTTAACAGAGCTAACGATGTTTGAAAGTTTGAACGACTTTTATCAACCACAGCTAAGAGTCTCGGTACTTCCAATTAGAAACCACATCGCAATTGGGTCGATTATGTAAACAGCGCGTACATACACGGAATTAGAAGCTTTCGACTCTTTTGACATCACCTTACAAACCTAACACCATCAAAAATATTTAAGTCGCATACTTATGTCCTCCCCGCTGAAGGTTGGCGAAACAAACAACAAAAAGGATTCGTTTAGGGTAACTTCTACATATTTAACATGCCATCAAATAATAATCTTATTTTTGTCATGAATTGCAAAATTCTCATACCACATTTTAACCACTTACATATTAAAATACTCAGAGTTTAATATTTATAGATTATTTTAATCGAAAAAACTTTAATGATATCACTGATATCACAACTGTAGCTGAATATTTTAATATATGTATATATGAGTATAAAAATTATTTTGATAATATATATATATACTTACATATATATTTATAAAATAGGACGGATTCGCAGAAATTTGCTATCCATTGATGTGACTGTTGACGTTTCATGTATAATTGTCAGGACGATAAATTAAATAAAACACTTCAAAGGCCATTTATTCCGTAAATGTTTCGTACATAACACACCCAATTAATCTACAAGTTAAACAGGTGAAGTCAACATCTCACTTGAACCATGTCAAAGTTGTCCAGTGTCGTACAAACATACCCAACTTAATGGATTAATATTGATGCGTGGTTTTGACATTTCCTTGCTTAGTGACCCTTCGGCACCACTACACCTACTCGAGGTCTTGACTCCTGCAACCCTTTAGTTACTAACTTTGTGTGCCAACTGAGCTAAGTTAATACATGCGTAAAACTTCGTACGTGTGATTAATAATTCGCCCAAGGAATCAGTCGAGCATTTAAATTGTTAAATGGTTTTTTACTGTTCAATCTTATTTGTCTTCGAATTTTACGATTTGATTTCGAATTAGTCAGCAGTGCGTATATAAATTCGATATAATATTATCCAAAGTTAAGAATTTAGAGTACTAATTTAGGTGGTTTCTATCGGGTGATTATTGGCGCTCGGATGATGACGATGATGATTATCAAAAGTATACGCGAATATTTCGCTCTCTTAAGAAAATTATTACCGTTACTCGTGTCCTATTCCTGGGATAAAATTAGCATGATGTCTTATTTCTGATAGTGCTCTGACCATATACAACAAAACATTAACTAAAACCACACCATGAAGTAGCAAATAAATGAACTCACGCATATTTATATCATTAGTTTGGATTGAAAAGAAACAAAGTTTGACGGATTATATCGCTATTTATTATTTATTATATTTTATCAACATTTGGCATTTAATAAAATTTATGCACGTGAATAATATTTCAATAGATGTTTTAACAGATAAGAGTATATTTTACGTCGGTTCATCAATAAAATATTTTGAAATAACGCCTGACGCTGTTAAATGTTATGATATTTTTTATCGCAGACCTATAAACCGTGGCTTAAAGTTACTTAGTGGAGAGTCAGCTTATATAACCACAACTTGATGTGGTATTGCAAATATAAAATTTGTTAAATGCAAATCAGAAATACAGCATTATGTTAGTATTAGTTCAATTGTTTTTCGTAACATTATATTAGAATCTATTTACGAATAAAATAATATAAGTACTTGACATACCGCATAGCGCTATCTAGATCCAAACTAAACAAATATAAATACCTTTTTAGGGTTTCGTACCTCAAAAGGAAAAAAGGCAGAACCCTTATAGGATCACTTCATCATCAGTCTGTCTGTCAAGACCTGTTTATCTCAGGAACACGTAGAGGCATCAAGTTAAAATTTACACCAAGGTCTGAAACGCCTTAAAGCTGCGAAAAATTCAAACTAGGTCTCTTTAGGTCACTGTAATCAAAAGTACAGCTGTTTATGTAACAAATTTCACCAAATGCAAAGTCATAAAAATGTGAAGAGTACTTTCCCGTTGAGTTAGAATCGTGAAATTTAGCAGGAAGCAAGGTATAGGACCTTGCTCCTTATATCGCCGTTTCTGAAGGATATTTAGACAATCGCAAGGGAGTCAAAACTTCCCGTTGAGTTATAATCATGGATATTTTGCATAAAGTAGTGTCCACCCCCGTCGATGTCGCATTTGCTCTCTTGCCCACTGTGTCCCTCCACTTGTACTACCGAGGACCTGTGTAGAGCAACGGATAGCGCTGTGGCCAAGTTTTGTGCCGACAACATATAAAAATCTAGCCATCAAGTATTGTATCTAGCCATCAAGTGTTGTATCTAGCCATTAACTCGGAGAAGAAGAAGAAGAAAGTAGAGTCTTACAACAAGTAATGGGAAACACTTAGAGAAAAAGAGAAGACATCTGAGATCTTGTATGTAAAGTCCATTTAACTTTGTAGTCTAACATACATAAAAAGACCATAGTGTATAGCTAGTCCTATTAGAAAAACATAACAATATTTTCGCTCCCACTAATTCCAATCAGGTTTCCTACCCCTTTCTGAAAAAGTAATACAGGGGCACGAAATCTGCAAAAAAAGACAACAATAGAGAGTAGTGTTATAACGCGTGACGGAATAAATTTAACTGGGTGTTTCTATGTATAATATTTATGTATTAACAAAAAAATTGTTTCTAAGTATATTTGCATATCCGCATTCCAGAGTGAGGGTTACGTCAAAATAAAAATATTCAATTCTAAAATCATGGTTACATTAAATGGACCACACTCTTGCCACGACGCAGTTTCTATTTGTTTTATACGCTGATGAGTATGCAAAGCTCACAACAATGCTTCCAGCACGTAATACGACCACATCCAAAGTTACCACCATATAGATTTAAATTCACGTCTCCGGGAACATGATATTCCCGATTGAGGTAATTGAGAGCTTATAGGAATTTATTTTCAATTTCCTATCGTATGAGCTTTTTCCGTCTGTAAATTCATCGCGTATACCGATATCAGATATATTGCATGTATATTTTTAATTCCTAAATGAAGTTAATTACCTTTGTTAACCAAAAAACGGGGATGTAATATATTTTTTTGTAATAGCTGGCTTATGAAAAGGCCTATGTTTCATAATGTGATATTTGTGTCGTGACAGAGCTTCGTTCAGTTTTTTTTAATTTTTTGCTTTCGGGAAAGATATGACTTGTATAGATAAATTAAAAAATCTTATTTATAAGGATTAACCCGATTCCGATTCATAAAGACATGAAATTGATGATGATTACAGAACTGAAAATTAAACCGTAGCACTAAGAAAAATTTCTTAAGACCCAGTTTCACTACTATCAGTAATGACCTGGTCAGTTGAATCCTGCGTCATTTGTGGTAGGTATAGATTAAGCTTGAAATTGTAATAAACATTGAACATGTTTGTAATAAATTAGGAGCTGTAATCAGTAGACTATATATATTAAAATACAAAATGACATTCAAATCCTTGTGCGTACTGTATCTCGCTTTGGCAGACTGTTATTAAATATGTATTATGTAGCTATGGACGCACTTATAAAACATATATCGAAAAAATATACAAGTTTCAGTTAAGGTTATTGAAAACGATAGTTCCATTGAATTTCAAAAATAAATATAAAGACAATTACAACTAATTATTTAAATATTGTGAGGTACTACCAATTCAATACAAAACTTAAATAGCCATTATGAAAGAAGAAAGCCCAAATAAAAATCAGTTACGTGCAAAAAACCGAAACGGTAATCTGCGACAATCGACATATTTAAAGAGATATCTTATACCAAAATCAACAAAAGTATATGGAACCAGAACTTGTCAATATATACTACCCTATATGTTAATAGCTTGCCAGAACAATATTCGTTTTTTACTGTATGTTTGTATAAGATTTTGCATGTATATGTCCTATACAATGTAAAATTGTTTGTGATGATAGATAAATAAATAAATAAATAGTTTAAAAATATGTATGCCATTTCTTACAGAATATAGAAGATTCTATATTTAGTTTATTTTAAATTATAAGTTTTCACTCATGTAATTATTTAGTTGCTTATAACCAATATGCGAACTCCCGTTCGCATAAAAACCATTATGGTTTAAGCGGGTCGTTTAATTAAAATAACATAAATAATGTAAATGAATTGATCAATGAAAAAAATCTAACAAAAAATGATATTTGTTGACAGTTTTAGGTTGAGTAATCTGTGGTATGAAATGCAAAAAGTAAGCTGAAAGACGCTTAGTTAGCTCTTTAAGTGTTATATTGTATAGTTATGAGCAGGATTTTACTGAACTCAGAATTGGTTTATAAAACAGAAACAATTCAAAGACAAAGGCAACGATCACAATAAATTTACAGCTTATCTCTTTAAAGGATTACTCTAAAACGTGTTGTGATAATCCATAATTAAAGCTTTAGTGGCATAAGGCTTTAACGGTAAGGATTATCGAGATTAGTCACAAATATCTTTTTGAGGTATGTTTCTTTTTTTTTCTTTTAATATTATTAAGAAAATATAATAAAAACATCGGGTTTCTCATATGATATCAGTTCTTTTCTTTTGTAAATCCATTACAGAGATTATTCTACTTTACTTTATAATTTTTCCTAAAAATATATTACTTTTTTTTAAATTTTGTTATCATCTATGATACTAAAATTATTTTTTATTAAAACCTTTTGAAATGTGTGCTGTACAATATACAGTAAGCTTTACAAAACCGATGTAGCCTTTTCTTAGCCAGACTCTCACTCTTCTTCCCGACATGCTAAATCAAAAGTCAGCTACTGTATAATAGTTTGATTCAATTCAACGTACAAATGTAAACAAACAAACGCAATGTAACTATTTACGGATATAATCGAATTATTCTGCGAGACGGTCAATTGGCTTCAGCAGTGTAAATATCGCATTCATGCTCAGGATTTACCAATCACAGTAGAGCTCTTTGTGACAACCCTGGTTTGAGAATATTTAACGGCTTTCAATCCTATACAAACATAACTAAATACTAAGAACGTTGCTCTACCTGACTTGTTTGTTAAGGCACGCAGCAGCGTATAGCTAACTTTAGATTGAGAAGTACGTTCATCATGTTTATTTAATCAAACTGCTGAAATATAACAATGTTTGTAAGCCTATATATTATTAGAATACATAAACTATTGAATAATGAACACGAGTGAAGAATGTTACTTATTTATAGCTTTGAAATAAAACTATTTATATCGCTCTCGCTAGTTCGAAATAATTTCAATAAATCATCCACATAAACTTCCGACAGCGGTATACTATGCGGAACTCATATTTACACGTTTCTGCTATACATATTATAAGAATCAAATATTTCGGCGTTTCTGCTATACATATTATTAGAATCAAATATTTCGGCGTTTCTGCTATACATATTATTAGAACCAAATATTTCGGCGTTTCTGCTATACATATTATTAGAACCAAATATTTCGGCGTTTCTGCTATGCATATTATTAGAATCAAATATTTCGGCGTTTCTGCTATACATATTATTAGAATCAAATATTTCGGCGTTTCTGCTATACATATTATTAGAACCAAATATTTCGGCGTTTCTGCTATACATATTATTAGAACCAAATATTTCGGCGTTTCTGCTATACATATTATTAGAATCAAATATTTAGCTCACTTAGGAGCCATAATATTTGTGTCCGTGGTACTTATCTCTTTCATAGCTAGTTTGTCTGTTTGTCTCCATTATCTCCCGTTTGCTAAGGAAGGAAATGGATTTATTTTATTTCGAACTCCTTCTGTTTACTTCTGAGTAATTTCACTATAAACCCAGAACATTTTACCGTATGATAGCTGAATAATAGATGGAGATGCTCTACAATTCGAACTTCACATAGTTCTACCGTCGTGAGCCCACACCTCACACAAACAATTTAGTTTAGTTGGAGGGGTTGAACGATAAAATTTGTAATTTCTGTTAATAGTCCTTTAATTTAAAAATAGCTTATGCAGCACTAATTTCAAGTTAGCTAGAACTATGCAACCTACAGGAGCAGAAAATGCTAATGTTTTCCATTTAAAAGAAAACAAGGCTCTTGTATATCGTCAGTCTGATGGACCAAAGCGCGGGTACACGAAGGTTAAAGGGGAGAATTTTCCTGAAGCTAAAAAATAGGTCATCACTCATTATTGAATCAGAATCACTTAAATTCCAATACCATCCTACCAATATTATAAATTTTGTAGTTTTTGAATATGATTGAATCACGCTCTAACAGTAAAACCAAGGTAGGAAAGATCTGGCTGAAATTTGGCACAGGGATAGATTATAGTCGGGAATAACATATAGGCTAATTTTTATCCCTGGAATAGGTTCCCATGGGAATCTAGAACATGAATCAAAGTACACGTGGGCGAAGCCGCGAGCAACAGTTAGTAGAATATAATTACTGTGAGACATAAAAAAATACACAGCTTACCGTGAAATTCATTAACGGTTCCGCTATTTATAAAGGTAAACTTTTGTCTCTGATATTCATCAATCTTATAGCATTAACATGGCGCCTATATAGTCTCGCCACTATCCCTAGTGACCTGAACAAATGCAGGTGCCGCCTAATTACCAGCACGTGAGAGAAGGATAGGAATACAGAATCGGGTAAGTCGGAGCAAGATAGTGCACGACGAAGAGTCAATCCGTCACTGTCGTATTGGTAATCTTGTAAAGCGAGAGTGATAAATCCGAGTAAGGCGTCGAGCTGCCATGATTTTTGCGTTTGCTATAATTAAATAGGGGTTGACTTTCGTATGTTCGCATTTTGAATACAATGTGTGAAGATTTTGACTCCTTTTGTTAGGTTATTGGTCAATCTGGCTAGCGACCTACCTTCCGGACTCATTTGCTTGGTCAGCTCAAATCAAGCTTAAAATGTATTGAAAACTCACCAATATTTATAAAATACCTATCTAACCATACCCTTTTTTTTCGTCATGCGGAAATCTCCTCGGATACCCCCCGCCGGCCAGCAGGGGTGGTTATGTCGGACTTGAACAGACTAAAACCGCACGCCGTCTCGGGTCTTCGGATGGGTGTAAGGTGGCCTAATAAGGCAAATCCCCTCGCACCCCGGCTGACCCTGGGCCATCTACCTAACGATACCCATGGGGAATACGAAAGAAACAAATCATCCCCACGCCATTTTGTTGGCGTGATTAAAATATGTAAATCCATGCTAAATTACAGACAGACGAATAAAGGAACAGACGGCCGAACGTACCAAAACTTTAAAGGTTCTATGTTGACTACGGAACGCTAAAACCGCTTTTAAAAACTAAAAAGCGGACTCGGAACGTTAAATTATAGTCAGGTTCCTGAGAAGTAATTATAAATTAATCCTGTGATCAAAGTGAGGTAGTTAAAAAACTTTTCACTACATAACTCGGTATATACAGAGCTTGCAGTTGCAATGCTCGGTCAATCTAACTTTTAAAAACATAATTATTGTATGTCTATATAAAGTTCTGTGAAAATATTTTGAAATCCATTTCCCAGTAGATTTAAGTTACTCGTAATTCAAATTCCCCAGCCACACAGGCTGATGTGACAAAACATCGTGCGGTTTTAGTCGATTCGACATATCCACCGTATCATTAACTTTGTTGAGATGAAGGCCCGAGGGTGTTACTAATATGAGCTAGTTTGAGAATTCGTTATGCATTTATTAAAAGGGTAAAAATAAAACACAGTGTCTTGTCAATAAAACAATCAAATGAACCAGTTTCCTTATTATATCTTTCTCAATAATTTTAGTAGCTACTATAGCTTGGAAGCTTCAGATAAAATTAATGTACAAGTACAATAAGAATTATTTCATGAAACTCCATAGGCCAGTAGGCCTATGGAGTTTCATGAAATCACACTATAAGAACTCATCAAAGGTAAAGGAGAAGTATTTAATTTTATAATTACTATTTAATTTGGATTGGAACTATTGTAGTTTATATTAAACTATTATTACAACTATTATACGAACTCGTAGCCAATAGCTACGCCACCGTAGGCCTACTGATTTACGTCGTAGCACTGCATCAGATATTGCTTCTCGATACTTTTTACCTCAAATTCAACTTAGATATCAGATCTATGAGACGGCGTTTATACATTGTAATTGAAAGCAATCTCTTATCATACATATAAATATTATCACTGAATAAGTTAGCTTGTAGCATTTATTTTATAGGAAGTCAACCTTTGTAAAATGGGTCTTATCATTGAATATACATTTTCTGTAAGCCAACGACTTCAAAGCTACACCAAAATTATTTTGATCATCTTATCTTTACCTTAAGCAAACTTTGATCTCCAACCGGTTTATTGATTACTTTTTTATTCACGCATATTGAGTAAATATTTACGACATTGTATAATGTTCTGTGTAAGCATTGAAGCGTAACAGTTCATTTGGCTCAATTAAGAACTCTGCTTCGTAATACATTTTGTTTATGCACTCAGTTAAGAACTTATAATTTAAAGCAAACAATGAAATACATTACGCTCTTTTTGTTGTTCAGTGGTTTTGAGAGTTTAAGTAACTTTTATCAAGAATATTAATTTTCATCACGTCCGACCGACGTCCTACCTTCCGTATACCGATTCGTGGTCTCCACTCTAGGATTCGTTTGCTCCATCGGCCATCGGTCCTTCGGCAGATAAATAATTATTAGTGGGTAATTAAATAGTGTATTCCTAATGTAAGCAGCTCACCGAAAAACTGGCACATGTGTATATTGACGGAAGAGGTGAGGATAATCCCGCTGGAAACTTCTATAAGAATGACCTGACAAAAAAACAATCGATATGACCGCATAACATACGCCCTCTGACGGGGAGGTGCTACAGACCGCCACATCGATTGCAACCACCGTAGTCGTGACCGTGTCCTACAGATGGCGCTAACCACAATTAATTCTGTATATTCAGTATTATAACTGTTACAATTTATAGGCAAAAAATATTACAAAGTTTGTTTATCCGTATTCTTTAACATTACGAACTATGCTTAGTTTCGATCTAGACAGCGCTGTGTAGTTATGACCTAGAATATTATTATTAATATAAGGTATATTTATTACAAAACTATAAAACTATTTTACCTTCAAGGCAACAACAATACCACAAGATTTGCAATGATTTACGAACTTATGAGTAAGTACCTATTTCAACAATAGTATTGAATTGGCGACACACTCAACTAATGTTATTTATTGCACAAGTTAGTGGGGACATACTTCGTACTGTAATGAATTGAAAATAAAAAATGACCTATAACTTAAAATTTTAATATCACCCCAACCAAGAAAATGAATATGGACTAGTAGCACAAAGTTGTGGAGGATCGGGGTAAGATGTTCCTTCGACACAAAGGGAGGATCCTCCAACTAGGTAAGGGGATCACGCCTGGCGAGCCGCGGCGCAATGGTTGATGTTGGGATGTTGGAAGTTCACGATGCTGGATAGGTAGTTCTGTAGTATTGAAGTAAGGAAGAAAAAAAGAAAATATGTTTACTTAGAAGTACTTCAGCTTGCTGTCGCTAGATGGCACTGAACAAATTGGGTATCACCACAATGTTTTGGTTTTAATTAGCAAGTGTTAAGGGTTCTGACTCAATCTTATACGCTTCTAACACTGTGAGGTCACCACATTTGTTTTTTTATTTTCATGCCATATAGAGCGCGATGCGGTAAACGATGCGGTTATATCTGGCTCTTACAGACTAAAATACGTGTGGTGTACCATATAGTAAACGTTGTTGACTAACAGGGACTAAGCTACTATAACATAACATGGTCTCCACCGTAGGAGTCGTTTGTGGTGTATGTCATGTGTCCTTCGAAAGATGTGACCAGCCCATTGTCATATGCCAGCTATTTTAGAAAGTCCAGTTTTTCAAAGGCAGCGTTATGTAAGTCGTAAGCGTATGTCCGTCAGTCCACTTTTGTGGGGAACAATCAGTGTGTGAGACCAACTCGCATTTGAGCAGTTTTTTGGGAATCTAATGAGTTACTAGTAAGCTCTTTAGAATGTTATGCCTTTTTTTTTTACGTTCGGAATACCCTTCGGATACCCCCCCCCCCCGGTTATGTCGTGTCTCGACTAAAACCGCACGGTGTCCTCTCGAAGTGTCCGTTGCCGGGCACTCCGGGTAAGCCCTCGAAAAGATAACCCCAAGGTTGCCGGCGGACTTTGGCCGCCACCGCGGCCTCGCCTGGTGGGGTCGGGTTTTATCCGGCTTCGGTGAGTTGGCAGGCGTGTGTGGGGCACACACGACACGCCTCCGCCACGGCCTGCTTCTGTAAGGACGGCGAGTCGGCCAACTGCTGTCCTCAGGCCCCGATCATGGAGGTCGGTAGTCCCGGGCGTAGATGAGTCTGCGGCGTCCTCGCCGCAGACTGCGAAACTCGGGGGGCAGGGTTCTCTCCCGCTCCCTCTCCGCCGTCTCTTTCGCGCGCATTACCTGCTCGCAGAAAGAGGCGGTGGCGTGCCACTTGCTCCCGTCGGAGACCACGGCCCTCACCATGGTCTCCAACGAGAGAACGTCCACGCCCAGGACCGCAACGAGAACCCGGCGTTGACTCACCCACGCAGGGCACTCCACTAGCGTGTGGAGCACCGTGTCTTCGCCAGGATCCTCGCAGTGCTGGCACTGCGGCGTTGTCTCCCGGTGGATGCGCCACAGATACTTACCGAAACACCCGTGTCCGGTAACTATCTGGCACATCCGGTAGGAGAGGTCCCCATGGTCCCTCTGCAATCATTCCTTCATGATAGGTCTCACCGCCACAATGGTGGATTCCCCCCACCTTGGGTGCTCAAGTCGCACCCTCCAGGTCTCCATGAGTTCCCGGTGGAGTTGGGACCGCTGAGCCCTGAATTCTCGGGGCTCCGGCCTATGGCCCCGCTCCAGCGCCTTCTTGCGCCACTGGTACAGCAGCGCAAGGGCTCTCACTTCCAGGTCCCATGGAGGGGTCCCGGCTAGGAGACATGCCGCTTCGACGGAGATCGTGCAGTACCCCCTGATGACTCTGACGGCCATCGCTTTTAACGGGCTGTTTAATACAGCCACGTTGCGGGCCGCCAGATTCTCCGCCCATACGGGGGCCCCGTATAGGGCCATGCTTCGCACGATCCCCAGGTACAGTCTCCTAGTGGAGGCGTTGGGTCCCTTAATGTTGGACATCAGCCGCGATAGCGCAGGCGCAGCCCCCCTCAGTTTCGGGACCAGACTTCGGAGATGAGGTCCGAAGTCCCATCGGCTATCGAGTGCGAGTCCAAGGTACTTCATCGTGGGCTCGATGCCGATGCTCACGCCCCCTACGATTATGCTGGTTCCCGCAGGTGGCCCCCTCCGAGGCCGTGAAAACACATAGCCTCGGATTTGTGGAGAGCCACCTCGAGTCCCAGCCGCCGTATTCGACCCACGACTTGAGCAACCCCTGCCGTGGCCTTCAGTGCCGCGCTTCGGTACGTTGCTCCCAGCGCCATATCGAGGGTGTCGTCAGCATAGCAGACTATGCTGACACCCTCGAGCAACGCACCGCGCAGCGTATCCAGCCCAGTCGTATCCGATGTTCCACAGGAGTGGCCCTAGGACGGACCCCTGCGGAACACCGCACGACACTTCTCGCCGCCCTGGCCCTAGCCAGCTTGGGTAAACTATGGCCCTCTCGGATAGGTATGCCTCGACAATGCGGCGAAGGTAAGGAGGCGCTCCGTGATACGCGAAGAATGTTATGCCTATGATAGACTATAACCCTATAAACTGTGCATTTTCTTATAAGCAATATGTATGTATTACTATGTAATGTGTAATATGTATTACTTCAATGTTTTACTTATTCCAGATCTCCTAATACATCCAATTTAAGGTTTCTAATGGCCCTCTCTATTTCTTTTCTTTATGTTTGAGTTATAAGCCCTTGCGGGTATAGGACAATGATGTTCCTTCGAAAGTTTCTTCACAATTAGGCGGATGATTATATGCAAGCATAGGGGCCATTTAAACAAAGAAATATATATATCTACACATACACTTTGTTAAAATTTTAATCTGTTGGTATCACCGAAATGAAATATTTTTCTGGGTTCTAATAAATATTTTGCAGCATATATTTTACTAAGCAGTTGTTGTTTCAATTTTGCAAAAAGTAATAGTATGGCTACATCAAAGGTCGATGGGTTCGATTCTAGTTTAATGCAAATATTGATCTTCTTCTTTCTAGCGTTGTCTTGGTTGCCTCCAAAGCTACAACTGTGAGGCCCAACTCCCAAGTACAAAAGGAAAGCCTATGCCAGAGCCTCTTCCGTCAATATACATGTGTGCCAGTTTGTCGGTGAGCTGCTTACATTAGGAATACACTATTTAATTACCCACTAATAATTATTTATCTGCCGAAGGACCGATGGCCGATGGAGCAAACGAATCTAGAGTGGAGACCACGAATCGGTAAACGGAGGAAGATAGGACGTCGGTCGGACGTGATGAAAATTAATATTCTTGATAAAAGTTACTTAAACTCTCAAAACCACTGAACAACAAAAAGAGCGTAATGTATTTCATTGTTTGCTTTAAATTATAACTTCTTAACTGAGTGCATAAACAAAATGTATTACGAAGCAGAGTTCTTAATTGAGCCAAATGAACTGTTACGCTTCAATGCTTACACAGAACATTATACAATGTCGTAAATATTTACTCAATATGCGTGAATAAAAAAGTAATCAATAAACCGGTCGGAGATCAAAGTTTGCTTAAGGTAAAGATAAGATGATCAAAATAATTTTGGTGTAGCTTTGAAGTCGTTGGCTTACAGAAAATATATATTCAATGATAAGACCCATTTTACAAAGGTTGACTTCCAATAAAATAAATGCTACAAGCTAACTTATTCAGTGATAATATTTATATGTATGATAAGAGATTGCTTTCAATTACAATGTATAAACGCCGTCTCATAGATCTGATATCTAAGTTGAATTTGAGGTAAAAAGTATCGAGAAGCAATATCTGATGCAGTGCTACGACGTAAATCAGTAGGCCTACGGTGGCGTAGCTATTGGCTACGAGTTCGTATAATAGTTGTAATAAAAGTTTAATATAAACTACAATAGTTCCAATCCAAATTAAATAGTAATTATAAAATTAAATACTTCTCCTTTACCTATGATGAGTTCTTATAGTGTGATTTCATGAAACTCCATAGGCCAGTACGCCTATGGAAAATGCACAGTTTATAGGGTTATAGTCTATCATAGGCATAACATTCTTCGCGTATCACGGAGCGCCTCCTTACCTTCGCCGCATTGTCAAGGCATACCTATCCGAGAGGGCCATAGTTTACCCAAGCTGGCTAGGGCCAGGGCGGCGAGAAGTGTCGTGCGGTGTTCCGCAGGGGTCCGTCCTAGGGCCACTCCTGTGGAACATCGGATACGACTGGGCTGGATACGCTGCGCGGTGCGTTGCTCGAGGGTGTCAGCATAGTCTGCTATGCTGACGACACCCTCGATATGGCGCGGGGAGCAACGTACCGAAGCGCGGCACTGAAGACCACGGCAGGGGTTGCTCAAGTCGTGGGTCGAATACGGCGGCTGGGACTCGAGGTGGCTCTCCACAAATCCGAGGCTATGTGTTTTCACGGGCCTCGGAGGGGGCCACCTGCGGGAACCAGCATAATCGTAGGGGGCGTGAGCATCGGCATCGAGCCCACGATGAAGTACCTTGGACTCGCACTCGATAGCCGATGGGACTTCGGACCTCATCTCCGAAGTCTGGTCCCGAAACTGAGGGGGGCTGCGCCTGCGCTATCGCGGCTGATGTCCAACATTAAGGGACCCAACGCCTCCACTAGGAGACTGTACCTGGGGATCGTGCGAAGCATGGCCCTATACGGGGCCCCCGTATGGGCGGAGAATCTGGCGGCCCGCAACGTGGCTGTATTAAACAGCCCGTTAAAAGCGATGGCCGTCAGAGTCATCAGGGGGTACTGCACGATCTCCGTCGAAGCGGCATGTCTCCTAGCCGGGACCCCTCCATGGGACCTGGAAGTGAGAGCCCTTGCGCTGCTGTACCAGTGGCGCAAGAAGGCGCTGGAGCGGGGCCATAGGCCGGAGCCCCGAGAATTCAGGGCTCAGCGGTCCCAACTCCACCGGGAACTCATGGAGACCTGGAGGGTGCGACTTGAGCACCCAAGGTGGGGGGAATCCACCATTGTGGCGGTGAGACCTATCATGAAGGAATGATTGCAGAGGGACCATGGGGACCTCTCCTACCGGATGTGCCAGATGGTTACCGGACACGGGTGTTTCGGTAAGTATCTGTGGCGCATCCACCGGGAGACAACGCCGCAGTGCCAGCACTGCGAGGATCCTGGCGAAGACACGGTGCTCCACACGCTAGTGGAGTGCCCTGCGTGGGTGAGTCAACGCCGGGTTCTCGTTGCGATCCTGGGCGTGGACGTTCTCTCGTTGGAGACCATGGTGAGGGCCGTGGTCTCCGACGGGAGCAAGTGGCACGCCACCGCCTCTTTCTGCGAGCAGGTAATGCGCGCGAAAGAGACGGCGGAGAGGGAGCGGGAGAGAACCCTGCCCCCCGAGTTTCGCAGTCTGCGGCGAGGACGCCGCAGACTCATCTACGCCCGGGACTACCGACCTCCATGATCGGGGCCTGAGGACAGCAGTTGGCCGACTCGCCGTCCTTACAGAAGCAGGCCGTGGCGGAGGCGTGTCGTGTGTGCCCCACACACGCCTGCCAACTCACCGAAGCCGGATAAAACCCGACCCCACCAGGCGAGGCCGCGGTGGCGGCCAAAGTCCGCCGGCAACCTTGGGGTTATCTTTTCGAGGGCTTACCCGGAGTGCCCGGCAACGGACACTTCGAGAGGACACCGTGCGGTTTTAGTCGAGACACGACATAACCGGGGGGGGGGGTATCCGAAGGGTATTCCGAACGTAAAAAAAAAAGGCATAACATTCTAAAGAGCTTACTAGTAACTCATTAGATTCCCAAAAAACTGCTCAAATGCGAGTTGGTCTCACACACTGATTGTTCCCCACAAAAGTGGACTGACGGACATACGCTTACGACTTACATAACGCTGCCTTTGAAAAACTGGACTTTCTAAAATAGCTGGCATATGACAATGGGCTGGTCACATCTTTCGAAGGACACATGACATACACCACAAACGACTCCTACGGTGGAGACCATGTTATGTTATAGTAGCTTAGTCCCTGTTAGTCAACAACGTTTACTATATGGTACACCACACGTATTTTAGTCTGTAAGAGCCAGATATAACCGCATCGTTTACCGCATCGCGCTCTATATGGCATGAAAATAAAAAAACAAATGTGGTGACCTCACAGTGTTAGAAGCGTATAAGATTGAGTCAGAACCCTTAACACTTGCTAATTAAAACCAAAACATTGTGGTTATACCCAATTTGTTCAGTGCCATCTAGCGACAGCAAGCTGAAGTACTTCTAAGTAAACATATTTTCTTTTTTTCTTCCTTACTTCAATACTACAGAACTACCTATCCAGCATCGTGAACTTCCAACATCCCAACATCAACCATTGCGCCGCGGCTCGCCAGGCGTGATCCCCTTACCTAGTTGGAGGATCCTCCCTTTGTGTCGAAGGAACATCTTACCCCGATCCTCCACAACTTTGTGCTACTAGTCCATATTCATTTTCTTGGTTGGGGTGATATTAAAATTTTAAGTTATAGGTCATTTTTTATTTTCAATTCATTACAGTACGAAGTATGTCCCCACTAACTTGTACAATAAATAACATTAGTTGAGTGTGTCGCCAATTCAATACTATTGTTGAAATAGGTACTTACTCATAAGTTCGTAAATCATTGCAAATCTTGTGGTATTGTTGTTGCCTTGAAGGTAAAATAGTTTTATAGTTTTGTAATAAATATACCTTATATTAATAATAATATTCTAGGTCATAACTACACAGCGCTGTCTAGATCGAAACTAAGCATAGTTCGTAATGTTAAAGAATACGGATAAACAAACTTTGTAATATTTTTTGCCTATAAATTGTAACAGTTATAATACTGAATATACAGAATTAATTGATATATAGAATTAATTGTGGTTAGCGCCATCTGTAGGACACGGTCGCGACTACGGTGGTTGCAATCGATGTGGCGGTCTGTAGCACCTCCCCATCAGAGGGTACGCCCTCTGATGGGGAGGTGCTACAGACGCGATACGTGTTATGCGGTCATATCGATTGTTTTTTTGTCAGGTCATTCTTATAGAAGTTTCCAGCGGGATTATCCTCACCGGTATTGTTCTCGCAAGATCTAGAATTATTTTAGTATATAAGGATGATCGCAGTGACACGATGATTTTATTTGTTGTTTGAGAGGTCATTAGTCCCCCACTCTGAAAATTAATCGTCTGAAGTTATTATAGTGAAGCATAGATTGTCTTCAGTTTGGAGGTTATAGTTTGTGTGTTATTAAAAGAATAACTTACCAGATTTGATCTGGTAAGTTATTCTTTTAATTGCTGTTAATCTATTCGCATAATGGAGATGTGTTATTGATAAAAATTGTGTATCTTCATAACAGGGTCGTTAGTTCTGGAAGAAAACCCCGTATACAATTTAAAAGGACATATACTCTGAGGTGTCAATCGTGGTGACTTGGAGGCCGAGACCTTGAGGACGCAGATCACTAGGGAAGCTCTGGAATCTGCTCTACCGGTCCCCAACCACTGACGGTCACAAGAATACCTGAGCTAAACAAGGTCAAGTATCAGTTCCCTTAAACAGTACCTGGTCACTTTATTACTGCTGACCGGCGTGAGGCTGGTGTATTATACATCTAAGTGTGCCACTACTGGCTGGCATCAGGTAGCAATACATACCCTCAACATTGTCTATATATAATTGTGCCAATAACTGTGTGATGCTGCCTTGTTGAGAAGATTGTTATCTGTATATGTCTGTATCATTTGAGCTTCTAAAATAACTTCTATTTATATTTATGTTTCTAATTCATGTGTAATGTTTTTAAATAACTATCTGTGACTGTGGTATTTCTTTGTATGTAAATATATGTGTGTACAACTGTGTATTGAGTTTCATTGGAGATCAGCTGACCTGTGCACCACCTAGAACCTCTGTAAAAGGCGCCCTGGGATTAAGAAACTCTGTTGCTCACCTGGACTAGCCGGTGTAACCCTAGTGAGGAAAAAAGGTTACAAAATATACTTGCTATGTAAAATGTCTTACAATATTTATTTATTCAAAGAAAAATTAATAAAACGCAACAATTTTGACACTTTCCGAACTTTCCATTGTTTTACGCGGGAAGAGCTGTCGGCATCAGCTAGTAAATTATAAAACAGGCGACTATGTTAATTATCACCGGGTTTCAAAACACAACTTGAAAATGTTACGCAATAGCCAAAAGGGCGTTACAAGTCACAATTGACTCTTAAAATCGTTATGAAAAGTGATTAGGTTGACAAGGTATCCGAAGGAATTTGCGCACGAAAAAGAAAAAAAAAGGTACATTGTTTTTGAATTTTACTTGTGAGACGATAACAATAATTTAATTTATTGTTTGTAGCGGACCCGGCAAACTTCGTTCTGCCTTAGAATCAAGTTATGTTGGTTACCTTATCAGCTGAATTTATTTCGTGAGTGTGTCCTTGCACCCCTTTAAAGACCCGAAATGGCGTGAGCTTTTGGATAGTGACAATGCGACTTAACCACCCCTGCTGGCTGGCGGAGGGTAACAGTGACTATTTCCGCAAAAAAAAGGCGCAGTATAGGCGGAGATAAATCTAAAAATCACAGATCATGAAAATCGGTTCACTTGTTCTTAAGTTTATCCCGCTCATCATTAAAATGACTTTATTTTATATATATAGACAATATAATTAAAATTTCCAGAAATATATACACTGGCGTGCTCCGGGGTTCCACTCGCCGCACTCCTTACTTTTCGGGCGGTGTGGGAGCGAGTGTGTCTGTATTTTGCTGTAGGGCTGGTGTCCTGCTTGTGGTTCTTAAATAAAATTGCTGGAGTCGGTATGATGTTGGTTTAATGGACCACAAGCAGGACACCAGCCCTTCAGCAAAATACAGATACACTCGCTCCCACATTGGTCCTTCGACTTTTTATTTGAAGATCTACGTCCTGAGGGTCCCGGAGGACGAGTCGCATACATAACAAGATTGGGCGCAAATACAAGAACGTCCGCCATTTTCTTCGTGCAAGTAGATCACCCGAGACGATATCGGGTGCGTGCACGACGTTGGCGTCCGATGCTGCCCGCGCGAACCCCTTCAAGACACGAAAGCAACATCGCTGGCATATCGCAAGCACGAGTGAGAAGACGCTTTGTCACATCACGGCAATACAACGGCGCAAGAAAGAAACAAGATATACCCTTCGTCAAAATTACACTAGTGCGAAAGAGGTTACAAGTGACGCCAAATCACTACGCACGAGCTGGCAACATTCGTCCAGTTCTACAGCGAAGCGCAGGAGTTCGCCATTTTATTTCATTTATTTGTTCGTGCAAACAAGTTGTTCGTAAAATTGAAAATAATTGCATCGTTACATTTAAACTTAAATTGTTTATAGTAATAAGTATCGTAAAGTGGTTGTGCTTGATTTACGTTTGGCAAAAATGGCACCCAGTGAAGAAGTAACAAAGAAAAATGTGGCACGTGGCCATATTAAGGCTGCGATAACACGTCTTAAAACATTTTCTTTATAAGAAATAAAAAGTGCTTCTTTAGAACTTTCATTACGTAAAAGGGAACGCCTCGTGGAATCATTCAAACAATACGAGGAAATTTGTAAATTAATTCTGTTTCTCAATCCTAATGACACAGAGGACTTCGTGTCAATGGAGAATGAATATTTTGATATCTTAAGCACTTTCGATAGAGAAATAAACGCAAAAAGTGAGAAAATGCCAATGCCAAGTACATCAACCACTTCTACAAAAAAGTTACCCTTCATGTCAATCAAAACCTTCGAAGGTAAGTTTACAGAATATGTACCTTTCAAAAACGTGTTTACTTCAATGATTCACAATGACAAAAGTCTTGACTCTGTGCAAAAATTATATTATTTGCGATCATTTCTTAAAAATGAACTGTTAGATTTAATTAAAAACCTTCCAATTGCTTCTGACAGCTATGAACAAGCCCTAAGCCTGTTGGATAAAAGGAATGAAAGTTTACTGCACGCAGGGCCTTGGCTTACGCTTTCGAGTTTAAACCAAAGGTTTTGGATTGTGAATGGCTTGTTAGAAGTTAAGAAAATCACGAACAGATGTGTTACTTGTTTCAGAAATAAAGCTACTGTAGCAAAACAGCTAATGGGTTCCTTGCCTGCCGGTAGGGTAACGGTTACTAGCCGACCCTTTGATAAAGTTGGAGTGGACTTTGCTGGGCCTATCCAGGTTAAACTCTCACGCATTGGACGATCAGTAATCGGTAAGAGTTACATTCTAGTATGCGTGTGTTTCGCGACGAAGGCAATTCATTTAGAATTTAGAATTGGCTTTCGATTTAACAACCGAAACGTTTCTAGCTTGCATTAGGAGATTATACTGGAGACGTGAACTGCCCAGGGAAATTCATTGCGACAATGCAAGTACGTTTAAGTGTGCACGGAGCCAGTTAGCTGAACTCTATTCGCTGCAGTCTTCACAGAATCACCAGGCAAAGGTACACGAATTTTCTTCTCAAAAGGGCATAGATTTCCATTTTATACCTTGTTATTCACCGACCTTTGGTACTCTGTGGGAGACTTTAGTGAAGAGTATGAAATTCCATTTAAAAAGAATTCTAAATAATAATTCTCTCACTTATGAACAATTGTCAACAGTACTGACAGAAATAGAAGCTGTTCTTAACAGTAGACCGCTGTTACCATTGTGATCGGATCCTAACGATTTTTGTTATCTTACACCGGGTCATTTTATAATAGGTAGCTCATTAACCATGTACCCAGAAAAAGATGTAATATTCCTCAGAACAGACTTTAGCTCTGGTAATTATGTACTCATTTAAAACAGTCATTTTGGAAACAGTGGCACAAACATTACCTAAATACATTGCAGCATAAACTTAAGTGGCTTAATGAGCAAAATAATGTAAAAATTGGTAGTTTAGTCATTCTAAAGGAGGATAACTTACCATCCATGTCATGGCCCATGGCCAGAATTATAAAGGTGTTCCCGGGGCATGATGGCAAGTTCAGGGCCGTAGAAGTTAGAACTTCTAATAATAAAACTCATCTTCGTAGTATACTACGACTACGTGGTAAAATATGTATATTACCAATACAAGATAATGATTATTAACATTTTATAATGTTATGTGTCACAAATGAACTCCTAGGGTTATGTGCCATCCCAAGAAAACTCTCTTCGTAGGGCTAGGAGTTCATTAACTGCTGTGTTAAGTGCTTGGTTTTTAATTGATATTTTTAAGATAAGTGCTTGGTTTTTGATTATTATGTTAATAACATAGTTACATACTTTACATTGTTCTTCAACTATTGTGCTCATAACAAGGTTACATACTTTAGTTAACCTAATTGTAAACCTTAGTAAATACGGTGTTACTTAAAAATTGTTGAATAAGAATGTTCCTTTGGTGATAGGGATATAAATTAACTGTGTAAACTGTATTTCATTGCTTTTTTTGTTAACGGGTAGGAATAGGTGAATTGTTGTGACATTACATACCTTTTTTTTTTCGTGCGGAAATCCGATTATGTCCGGTTATGTCGGACTTGAACCGACTAGCTTAAACTTATTTTTGTTGTGCCCCCAGCATGTTGAGACTTATGGCAACATTAGAATAAGTGTACTATTTTTTATATTGTGGCACCGTTGTAATAAGAACGTTTTCGTCCATTAAACCAGTATCATACCGACTCCGGTAATTTTATTTAAGAACCTCAAGCAGGACACCAGCGCTTAGCAAAAATATAGACAAACTCGCTCCCACACGGACCGACTTCCCGGCTTTCCGGTCTTATAACTTTGCTCCTAAGGTTGGTATCTATATCTAACCTAACCTTTCCCACATTCCCACGAACTGGGATATCCAATGAGCAAAGAATTTTTCAAATCGCACTGGTCCTTTCAGGGATTAGCGTATTACAAGAAGCAAACAAACTATTTAGCTACATAATTCGTATAGAAACAACTCGTTAAAAGAACCAAACAATCCTAAATGTTTCAACTTTAATTTACGTAACGTTTTGAAATCAAAACAAAATTCGTGAAAACTGTACAAATTTCAAATTTGAAAGTTTAACAAATATACAAATTCTATTGTAACATATCCTGATTCACGTTTTTAATGAGTACATAAACCTCTTTTTACATAATAAAACACACGCATCTATATGCGGTATCAAAGACAAAGAAGAGAAGTCTCGAAGAAATTAACTTAATTTTGTTCAAGCGTATGTTCAAGACTATGAAAATACTCATTCTTTAGAACGTTAAATACTACAAATCTGATTAAAGATGGGATGATGTCAAACATGCTAAGTATTGCCTCTCCAAAAGACATATATGTACACAATTAACATGTATCATGTCTTTATGTGCTTCATATGGGTGTGTGATGAAATTTAAATACTTGCTTAGAAATGAAAAGGTCAACAATTTAAAATTACGTCAGATTTGTATGCATTGTTTTACGCGTAGAAATAACTCTTGTACAAGATTCTTATACCAGTGTTGTAAGTTTTTACAAACAAGTTTTACTTTATCGACTTACTAGCTTACTATAAGCGTTTGTTGAAAGCTCTTGGAACTTTGTTAAGCATTTTTAGTTAGAATTATACTCTAATCGTCCATGATGAGTATACAATCTGGCCATCAGTGGTAAGTCGCAAACTTCAGTCATCAAGTCAACTAATCAATAGTTTAGATACATAAGAGTTAACGGGAATACTAGCAATTTCAGTTACTAATACTCTTTGAAAAATACATACAGTCGCCCTAGAAAGGAGCTGGTTTCAGGTTCAAGTCCCGTTCTGAATGTTGAGGTTTTCACATTTAAATTAATTAAATTAATTAAAAAAAAAAAAAAATTAAAGGAGAGCGCAGTAATCGCTTCAAATTTTTATTTAATTAATGTATCGTATAAAATGATTACGTTACGAGTATCGTTATTTAAAATTTTAAATTTATTTATTTATTTATAACACAACACAAGGCCATTACATTATAAATACAATAGTATAACTCAGAAGTATTTGACCCAAATTATAATGTTTGGTACATGTTAATAATTGGGATCAGCTGCAGCCGAACTAGGTGGGAACCTGTATCTCGGCATGCAGCGCCAATCCCTAAAAATAGGGTTAGTAATAATATTATATTTAGGTATTTATTACATGAGCAAATTTAAATTTACACAACAATATTGAAATGCAACTACTTGTAAGTGGCATAATAATTGAAAAGAATTTACATAGCAAATAATAAATTATAATTTAACTTAATCTAAATGTGTTGTTGCGTGGGTGAGTGTGAAGTTGATGGAGGGTGTGTGTGCGTGAGTGAGGGTGTGTGTGCGTGATTGAGGGTATGTGTGTGTGTGTGAGGGTGTGTGTACGTGAGTGAGGGTGTGTGTATGAGTGGGTGTGTCAACTTGGTATGGTTAAGAGGTCTTCAGTCTGTTCGTATGTTAAGCTTTGGAGGTATGCATTCACCTGTTTTTTGCACTGTGTGGAATTTAATGGATAAAGGTTTAAAAACGGTTTAAAAAAGGTTTAAAAAACTTTATTACTTTTGTTTTAAATATGGGGAGCAATGAATATAAAAAATCGCCTGATGAATGAGCTCTTTGGTCTATAGATGGGACACACTGCATGTTTCCTACGATTTGTAAGTAAACTTGGATCATATATCAGTTCAACATCTTGTTTCATGATTATACTACGAAGAAAAAGCTGACGGACTGTTAGCACCTGATATGACTGATAAAGAGTTGTAGTGGGGAAAAGGAAAGGTTTAAAGCTGTAGACTTTTAGAATAGCTCGTTGGGCCACCTCAAGGCTCTTCAACGTGCCCCTAGAAGCACCTCCCCAAGACGATATACAATATGTGATTATGCATTGGCATAGGGATAGATGTACGCCCCTTAACAGAGTGGCACCTGCCACATGTCTAAGATTTTTAAATATATAGTTTACGAACCGGGGCACATGTATTTTTTACATGCTCCTTAAAATTAAGGGTGTTGTCAATAGTGACACCCAAATATTTGATTTGGTTTACCCGCTGAAGTGATCCGCACGTGCAGCTTCCACTCGCGATACACAGATTATAAGTATCAAAATGTCTCTGGGGTTGACGTAAGCTGAAAGTGATGTATTTGGTTTTATCGACGTTGAGCGTAAGATAGTTATCGCGGAGCCATACTTTTACTTGGTCAAGCCCTTTTTTGGGCTCTACTAAATGTCTCCTCCCAGGTATCGGCAGTGAAAAGGAGAGCAGTGTCATCTGCGTAAGAGATAATTTCGCCTTTAGGTAGCTGGATACACGGACGAGGATTTTACCCTCACCGGGAAGACCTCCTCCTCCAGTAGCGACGAAGCCTCAAAGCCGGCATCCAAGGTGGCTGCTGGCCGCCGAGGGGCGCAGGGTGGCGTGAGGGGTGGGCAATCCACCCGAGCCCCCTCGGCTCTTGGAAGGGCTGCGGGAAAGTCACCGCCGAGGCCTTCCACCTCGGCGGTGTCGGTATCGGAGCCATGCGGGAGGACGCGGTCACTCATGGAGAGACTCCAGAAGGTGACCGCGTCCTTCCAGGGGTCCCCAAACCCTGAGCAGGAGGCGATGTTGCGCATTGTGTTCGACATCGCCTCCGAGAATGAGGGCCTGGCGGCGCAGCTGGCCGAGTCCCGTCGGGAGACGGCTCGACTAGCTGCAGCCGTCGAGGAGCTCAAGAGGGGGATGGCGAGCTCGGCTCAAACGGCGCAGCGGGCGCAACCGGCGGAGCCGGCGCGCGCGACTCGCTCGTCCACGAGTCGGTCAGCGCAGCCTGCGCTGTCGGCGCGGCCGGAGCGGCCGGTGCAACCGGTCCAGCAGCCGGCACAGTCGGTGCGGCCGGCGCAGCCGAGGGCACCGCCGGCGGAGGCCTGGCTCCCCTATATAGAGGCGCTGGAGGAGAGGATGATGTGTCGGATTCAGGCCCTAATGGACTCCATCCGCCGTCCGCCTCTGGCGCCACCAGCGGCCGTCTACGCGGCTGTAGCCAAGAGGGGCCCCACCCGCCCGGCTGCGGGTGCGGTTGTGACCCTGCCGGAGCCGGCTCCTCAGCCCCCTCCCACTCAGGGTAAGGGGAAGGGCAAAGGCAAGGGGAAGGGCAAGGGGAAGACGTCCCCAGCCCTGGCCCCAGCCCCAGCCCCAGCCGTGGTTCCGGCTACCTCCACCCCATTGGAAGGGGGCTGGGAGGTGGCTGGAGCCAACAAGAAGAGGCGGAAGGCCGCCAAGAAGGCCAGGAAGGCCGCGGCCGCCGCGAAGACAGCGTCGGGGAAGCTCCGTGCCCCTCTTACCACGGCCGTCGTCGTCACCCTGACGGCGGAGGCAGCGGGTAGGGGCATGGGGTATGCCGAGGTGTTGGCCAAAGTTAAGGCCAACGTCGATTTGAAGGCCCTCGAGATCCCGGGTGTCCGGTGCAAGAGCACACGGACGGGAGCCCGGCTTCTCGAGGTCCCTGGCGCCGCCAGTGGCCCCAAGGCCGACGCCCTAGCGGCTCGGCTGAGGGAGTCGCTGGACGCAGCCGACGTCCGGGTGTCCAGGCCCATTAAATGCGCAGAAGTGCGCATTACGGGCCTGGACGACTCCGTCACAGCAGAAGAGCTCAGGCTCGCCGTGGCGGAGGCCGGGGACTGCTCCCCGGACACAATTAAGGCCGGAGCTATACGCTTCGGCCGCGGTGGACAGGGGGCAGCAGTTGTCGGCTGCCCTATCGCGGTGGCCTAAAAGGTCGCTGACGGGCGGAGCCTCCTGGTAGGAGGCTTCCTGAGGGCGCAGGCACGGCTCCTGCAGGCCCGACCGGCCAGGTGCTTCAGGTGCCTGTCGGTGGGCCATGTGGGGGTGCACTGCACAGCGGAGGTAACGGCGGGTGACCGTTGCTTCCGCTGTGGCCAGCCCGGTCATAAGGCCGGCACGTGTAGCGCCCCGTTGCACTGCTTCAGATGTGCAGCGGGGGGCAAGCCGGCTGACCATAGGGTTGGCAGCAAGGCCTGCGCCGGAGGGGAGCCGAAGCCGGGAGGCCGGCCTTCTGCCCCTAGTTCGCAGCGGGATGCGGAGATGGGGGTTCCATAATGGATCCTCAACTCCGCATCCTGCAGGTGAACGTTGGCCACGGTGCCCATGTTCAGGACCTTCTGCGCCAGAGCATGGCACAGTGGGCCATAAATGTCGCCGCTGTCGCCGACCCATACACCCACCGGTTCCTCGGGCCTACCTGGGAAACCGCGCTGGATGGGTCGGCGGCACTGGTGCACAACCCTGCCGCCGGCAGCCCCCCTCTTGCCGTCGTTGCAAGGGGACCCGGCTGCGTGGCGGCGGCGGTTGGGGATATAGCGGTCGTGGCCGCTTATATCACGCCGAACCGAGACCAAGCTGCATATGAGCAATGGCTCCGTCAGCTGGCCGTCGTCGTCAATGCCTGCCAGCCCCGTCCGGTCCTTGTGCTCGGGGATTTCAACGCCTGGTCGTATGTCTGGGGTTCCCGACACGAAAGGGGCGCGACGGGGCATAGAGGCAGGGCACTGGTGGACTGGGCCGCACGACTCGGCCTAGTCCTCCTAAATCGGGGAGCCGTGGACACGTTCGTGACCTCGAGGGGTAGCTCCATCGTGGACCTATCGTTCGCGAGCCCCTCGTTGGCGCGACGTGTTCAGGGCTGGCGCGTCGTTTTGGGGGAGGACACAAGTTCGGATCACCGATACATTCGGTTTGACGTGTCCCCCCCTGCGAGCGACGCGCCGGCTGCACCGGCTCCACCCGAGCCACGTTGGGCGCTTAAGCGACTTGATCGGGAGCTCCTCCTGGAAGCCGCCATCGTACAGGCCTGGGCCCCTGCGCCGGACAGGCCTGTCTGCATAGACGATGAGGCGGAGTGGTTCCGGGAGGCTATGACCCGTGTCTGTGACGCGGCGATGCCTAGGGCTCCGCCCTATAATCCGAGGGGTCAGGTCTACTGGTGGTCGTCGGAGATCGCGCAGCTTAGACGGGGCTGCGTGATCACGCACCGCCGGTGGGCCCGATTCCGTAGGAGGCGTCGCCGCCCCGCAGATGCGGAGGCTCGAGAGGCGGAGTTGTACGAGGGATACAGGGAGACCAGACGAGCCCTCCGAGCGGAGATAAGGCGTTCCAAACGGGACGCCTTCCGCGAGCTGCTGGAGACGCTGGAGCGGGACCCTTGGGGGCGGCCCTACCGGATGGTGAGGGGCAAGCTGCGCCCCAAGGCCCCGCCGTTAACCCGGTGTCTCCAGCCGGATCTGCTCGGAGGAGTTGTTGGCTCCCTGTTCCCAGCGCGGGCGGTGGAACACGTTCCACCACGGATGACTCCGCCTCGGTTGCGCATGGCGCCCGACGTGGAAGACGACGACGTGCCCGAGGTCACTTGGGTAGAACTAGAGCTGGCGGTGAGAAGGCTAAGAGCCAAACACACCGCCCCGGGACCCGACGGCATTCCAGGCCGAGCGTGGGTCCTAGCTCTAGTCGACGACGCTCTCGAGCCCCGACTGAGAGGGCTTCTCAGCGCATGTTTGGAGCGGGGCCAGTTTCCGAAATTGTGGAAGACGGGGAAACTGGTCCTCATCCGAAAGGAGGGGCGCCCGGCGGACTCGCCGTCCGCCTACCGGCCCATAGTGTTGCTCGACGAGGTGTGCAAGCTCTTTGAAAGAGTAATTGTGAAGCGCCTCGTCGAGCACCTCTCAAGAGTGGGGCCGGACCTGGCGGATGGCCAATATGGCTTCCGCCAGAGGCGCTCCACCGTGGATGCCATCATGTGCGTGAAGGCTCTGGCGGAGGATGCAGTAGCCCGGGGTGAGGTGATGTTGGCGGTGTCCCTGGAAATCGCCAACGCGTTCAACACCTTGCCCTAGAGTTGCATTAGGGAGGCGCTCGTGTATCACGAAGTGCCTCTCTACCTCCGCCGCATAGTCGGGGCGTATTTGACGGAGAGAGCCGTCATCTACCCAACCGTGACCGGTCTCGGTCGGCGTGAAATGTCGTGCGGTGTTCCACAGGGATTGGTCCTGGGGCCGCTCCTGTGGAACATCGGATACGACTGGGTGCTTCGCGGTGAGCTCGTAGGCGGTGCCGCCGTCACGTGCTACGCGGACGACACGCTCGTGACGGTGTGCGGGGCGACGTACCGCGAAGCGACCCGAAAGGCCACGACCGCGGTTGCCCAAGTCGTTAGGCGGATCCGGCGGCTGGGTCTCGAGGTGGCCCTGCATGAAACCGAGGCCCTGTTCTTCCATGGGCCTCGGAGCAAGCCACCCGAGGGATCCAGTCTCATCGTGGGAGGAAATCGCATCGGCATCAAGCCCCAAATGAAATATTTGGGGCTCGTGCTCGACGGCCGATGGGACTTCGGAGAGCACATGCGAAGTCTGGCCCCCAAATTGAAGGGCACAGCTCTTGCTCTGGCTCGGCTGTTGCCCAACATGAGGGAGCCCGATGACTCCTGCAGGAGACTCTACGCGGGGATCGTGCGGTCCATGGCCCTGTATGCGTGCCCAATATGGGCGGAGGCCCTGAGGACCAGAACTGTGCATATGCTGCGCGCTCCGCAGCGAGTTCTGGCCATCAGGGTCATCCGAGGGTACCGCACGATCTCCTTCGAGGCGGCGAGTCTCCTTGCCGGAACTCCGCCATGGGACCTGGAAGCGAGAGCCCTTTCGCAACTGTACCAGTGGCGAAAGGAGGCGCGGGAGCAGGGATGGAACCCCGAGCCTCGAGAAATCGAGGCCGTGCAGTCCCAGCTCCGCCAGGCCATCGTGGTGGAGTGGAAGGAACGACTTGGGCAACCAAGCGCAGGGCACGCCGCAATAGCGGCGGTAAGGCCCATCATGGAGGATTGGCTGGAGAGGCGATACGGAAGCCTCTCCTACCGACTGACGCAGGTGATCTCAGGGAAGGGGTGCTTCGGGGACCACCTGCATCGGATCAGGAAGGAGCCAACGCCTGAGTGTCATCACTGCGATGCGAGCGAGGACTCAGGGCTGCACACGCTGGCGGACTGCTCGGCGTGGGAGGCGCCGAGGCGTGACCTCGTGGCAGCCATCGGGGTGGGAGTCCTCTCGCTCGGCAGCATGATTGCGGCAATGGGGCGGAGCGCGAGCGCGTGGGCCGCCGCCGCCTCCTTCTGCGAGCATGTAATGCTTGCGAAGGAGGTGGCGGAGCCCGCCCGGGAGAGACTTAGAACTCTCCCGGTCCGCCGAGCCCGCAACTTGCTCGCCGCGCGTCGCAGGCAACTCAGGCGCCGGAGGTCGCTTAACGACCTCCGTCCTCCATGAGCGCAGGCCTGGGCGTGGCGGGTGAGGCCACCTGTCACCCCAGCAGAAGCAGGCCGGGACGGTGGGACGACTAGCGCCCCTCCCCCAAACCGGGGCAAGACGGGGACACCGTGGTTCCCAAACCCGAGGGGGCCATCTCGAAACCGGAGATGGCCCAGGGTCAGTCGGGGTGCGAGGGATCTGTAGACCCGAGACGGCGTGCGGTTTTAGTCGGTTCAAGCCGGCATAACCGCCCCCGCTGGCACGCGGGGGGGTATCCGAAGGGATTTCCGCACGATAAAAAAAAAAAAAAAAAAAAGGTAGCTGGAGACAAGTGAGATCGTTGATATAGACGAGAAACTAGGTAAGTCCTAAGATGCTACCCTGAGGACGTTAGTTCGTAAGAGTTCCGGTAGCTTAGTTAGTCAGAGTATTCTCCCTGGAAACGGACTGGTCGCAGATTCAAGTCCCGCCCTGGATGTTGACTTTTTCCAATATCTACTAATTGATTCAACGTTTCATTAAATAAGTTTAGTTGTTGTATAGCCGTGCTTTTCTAGGCACTCATAGGCTGGGTCGACCTTAATATCAGTGATAATGTATTACCAGAGCTCCTTAAGTAGCTTCCCTCCTAAGAATTAACAAATCACGAATGATCGGTCGTTGATGGAAAGGGCTTGGCATCCAATAAAACACCGATAGGCTTGTAAGTTTGCATCGATGTTCATGGCTCTGAAGCTTTTTCTCCACTAGTGCATCGTTATTAATGAGCCTCTTGGCCCATATCTCTAACGTCCCAAGCTCTCCTGGCTAGTATTTTGCAGAGCCGTCACATATTATATACGAGATATTCTGTACAGCATCGTATTTGCACTTTATAAAGGTTAAGCAGCTGTTCCGGTGTAAAATTCTATCGCACTTTTGATGTCAGAGATGTATGCCTCTTTGCCAACTTGGTGAATTAAACAAAAACTCTATTATTTTCTTGTTCAATATTTGGTTTGTGCCAATTTAATCAGGCATCATCCTACATGCCAAAATAGATTCAATTTATTAAAATACACACTTCTATTCAAAACAAAATGATAACTCTTGAATTCCCAGATTTAAAAGGAGAAAAAAGCGTACAATACCCACCCATTATCGTTTTCCCGAATCTCCGTTGCAGTCCAAAAGGCTTTGTAACTTTAAAACAGATTATTTGTAATAAAGAAACGATAAATTAAGCGGCTCATTTGAGCGAATGAATGGCTCTGTAATAGAGTGCGAGCTGTCTGCGACTCCCCACAAAAGAAAAGTAGGCGAAAACGGTTTCTTTGTTCTTACTAAATCGAGTACTGGCGTCGTTTGTCGACCTTATATCACGTTGATTCGACGTTTATGGCCAAACTGCAGGCCCTCTGGTACTGTTGATTTGGGAATAGCTACTTGATTATCGCAATATATTGACGGTGATAATAGGACACATCTCATGATTTTATCTTTTATTCCTTCTCCTATTGTAAAGTTAAAGATAGTAAGTAGCAGCAAGTTATAACGAATGTAATGCAGGCTATACTAATATTACAAAGAGAGAGGCCGAATTTCGTAAGTTATAATTATATGTTTGGGATAATCTTCGGAACCAAAGCAACTTATTGTAAAAAATCTTTCACCATTGACAGGTCCCGATGGACTGGGTTAGCTATACTAATATTATAAAGAGGAAAGATTTTTATGTAAGTATGTTTGTAACGAATTGGCTCAAAAGTACTCGAGCGATTTCAAAAATTCTTTCACCATTAGTATGCTACATTATTCCTGAGTAACATAGGATACTTTTTATCCCAATATTCCTACGGGATCAAGACTTACACGGGTGAAACCGCGTGGTGATGCTGAAACCCTTATATTTTTTTAGAACACGAGCATTTTATTAGAAGACAAGTAAGTCTTTGAAACAAATATAATGGAAAAATATTATTCACAAAAATACGGTAATATTGTCGTTATTAAATTGTAATATTTCAAGATTGGCATTTTACGAGTATCTATAAAAAAAATACAGCAGTACAGGATGACGTTGATGGCGTTCAATAAAAACGAGAATGTGGATATAAAGAACGTGAATAATAGAAGTAATTTGGTTTGCATGTTGGCAAAAATAGAAAATTAAGTATAATTTTATAGACACTGCAGCCATAACGCTACCGCCGTGAACCTACTCCTAACTCAAACAAATTAGGGTTAGGAGGAATGGTAGTAATTTCGGTTACTAATATTATAATACTTTTTTTTTTAAATTTACTTTGTAAATAAATAATATTGATTATTGAGATAGCCAGAATGTCAAGACATTAAGAAAAGGATGTAAGAAATGAACGTGGCAAGCAAAACTCATCACCAATATTTTTAATTGCCAGCAATAGGTATATGACTTCTATAAATCTTTGCTGCAAATAAAATGCTACTAATACACCATCTTCATAAAAGTACCGAGTAAATGAAGAGAGTAAATATCATTATTTATGTCTTCACTGCTAGTGTAGCAGGAGTATTTATCTGAGTAGTATCAACTTTATGCAGCAAAAAGGGGTAGTAATTTTGTTTTTTACTGTATCAGTCTAATTCCCCTTATTATATTAGGGCCTATATTTGATCAAGAACGAAAAAAGACTAGACCAACTTTCGAATAAATTTTAGACTTGTGCCGGTTTTATGATTCATTTACCTTGGTTATTCATTTTATTTGATTCAGAATGACATCGAAATTGGCTATAATACTGGTAGTATAATTATATTTATTACTGGCTACGCTGAATACTATATTTTCATATATGTTGAATAGATATATTATTTTTTCATGTGAGCACGATAACAGTTGAATTTATTTTGTTCGTTAAATTTGTATAGTCATAAATATTTAATAGTAATTAATTTAATTTCCTTTTTAGTTACTTATAGGTTTTCTCTTGGAGTTGGGAGGTCAAACGGCAGTCACTCCCATAACGTATAAACTAAATAATAAAAGCAGCCAAGTGCGAGTCGGACTCGCCCCTTAAGGGTTCCATAGCAGAAAGTACATAACGATGTTTTTTTTTTTATTTACAGATTTGAGTTTATTTATTTATTTATTTATTTATTTATTGGGACATAAAACAGTTACACGTTAGGTACATTGCTAGTATAAAATTAGAGTAAGTTATAACTATTGCGTTAACGGTTTACGAATTATGACGTTTTTGATCTCGTTCAAACCAATTTTCGGTGGACGTTTACGTGGTACCTAATGTACATCATATATTTTTTTGAGTTTTATCATTCTCTTATTTTAGAAGTTACAGGAGGGGACACGCATTTTAACCCTTTGGAAGTGCCTGTCGCGCAAACTATTCAGTTTAGAAAAAATGATATAAGGAACCTCAATATCATTTTTTAAGACCTATCCATAGATACCACACATGTATGGGTTTAATGAAAATAAAGATACTGTGTTCTAGTTCTAAGTATGGGGAACCCCCAAGATTTATTGCTTTTTTTTTTCTATTTTTGGGTGAAAATCTTAATGCGATTCACAGAATAAATCTACTTACCGAATTCTGTAACAGCATAGTTCTTATAGTTTCGAAAAAAAAGTGGCTGTGACATACGGACGGACAGACAGACATGACGACTCTATAAGGGATCCGTTTTTGCCATTTGGCAACGGAACCCTAAAAAAGAGAAGAAGCAGTAAGCAGTTGTAACTGGGAATAATGCTAAAATGATGATGATGATGATGATGATGATGATTCAATACTTACCTGATTGAATCAACTCAAATGTGCTTGGTGAAAACATAGTGCCATCACTTAATAAACTAATAATGATAATGACTATAAAACTCAACTCGTAAACTATCATTAGCAAAATTTAGTTAGGATGGTATAGATTTAGGTTTCTTCTAAAATAAAAAATAATTTGGGATTTCTCCAGTCTAATATTTATCAAATATAGACCATATCTACAAGGAGTATAAACTGAGGTATGATTTATGAAGTATACACTTTTATCGAAACAATCGATCCCACATAGACGGGGCTGGGTGTCAAAACAGTCATTTATCATAGTTATCTCGCCCACCCACCCGTATTGTCTGCCCGTTGCATAGAACCACAGATACATTTCATGTTTAAGGTCCCGTCGTTAGACAAAATGCACGTATATACACATTATTTCTGAGTAGTGAGGTATAGTACCTACATAGGTTTTTCGATTTGTAGTAAAGTAAAGATTTAAATAACCGTTTTAAATGTAAATAATTATGAGGTACTTCGGATCTGTACTGGTAACATCAATTGCGACGTTAAGGCACGCATTGCCGTAGCATGGGCTAAGTGGCGTGAGATGACTGGTGTCATCTGTGATCCCAAAATGCCGGTTGAAGGCAGGTCTATAAAACCATCACTAGGCCGGTCCTTTCACACTGCTGTGAAGCGTGGCCATTGCTATAGTGACATAAGCAGGGGCAACGTGTCACGGATATGAATATACTGCGATGGCTGTGTAAAGTCACACGTGAAGATTGCGTGAGGAACTCCCGCATTCGCGGCAGCTAAACTGCAGGAGTGTCGCCTTCGCTTCATGGGTAACAAATGTCACGGTACTTTCACCGCGCCCCGTTAGGAGGTGAATACCCAAGAAAAGCTGGCTTGACGTCGTAAGGGATGACAAACGTGCCAATGGTTTCACTATCATGGATGCCCAAGATCGTGTGCATCGAAAGCAGGAAAGCGGACCCCGGGCTCCTAGTTATAGGCCTCGGATTCAATCGGGATACAATATTGAGATGATGGTGATGATGGGAAAGCCGGTGCGAGTAGACCTAGGTGTATGTATATCGATCAAACCAATGACGGTCTAAACAAAGGTCTTCTTGAAAAACGAAAAATGTAGAAAATAATGTATTAGAAAAGTTGAATAATAAAAATTATTAACAAAATAATGCCTCATGAAGCACACCATAGTATTTTCTCTCGGCCAAGCCACAAACAAAATGAATAGTACTTCTTAAGCCAACTTGGCAACTACTGAGTACCCTGCCAGCTGGCTTAGCCTGGTATTTGCTATGTACGCGTCCAAGAAATATTTACCTATCAATAGTACATCTAATCACTGTTTATCAACAATTCACCGTGTTCAAGAGTTTCTTTAGATTTAACCACAGAAGGTGATCACTAGTTAAGGGTTCTACTTAATATTTATGCGCACTGTTTGTAAATATATGCAGTGACCGTGCGGTATATGCAGTTTTATAGCTCAGCATAAATACAGAGTACCTAAATAATAATTATATAGATACGCGGCAGTGCAAATTTTTGTGACGTAGTATGTTAGACTTTATCCTCATATACAGAATATATACACTTTTGTCTAACATGCACTTTAAAATCTTATTTGAAGTATGTACTGTGTACTAAATGTTGTTTTTAATTACTTATTTAATTTGTCTCACTGAAATCAAATGATATTATGGTATATTCTGTATTCGAGAGCACGCATAGAAGACAATAAAAAAACACAACCACTCAACTGAACCTAGATTCGTTAATCCCATACAAGGTTCAAACTAATCATTTTCCGTATAAGCATCCCCAAAAACTGGATTAAAGGAAAAACCTCATTTACTCGGACCCCAATGACAATGAGTTTATTTCGTCGACAAAAACTAATAAACGGTAAGAAAGAGGACATTTCCTTTCGGACATGTTTCGAGTTAGCAACTAAAATTGGTAGATACTATAGTTTTGCGGAGTATAGGCAGTAGTAACGCTGATCACGTCCACATTTGCGATGTCCTCTACATCATATAGTCAGTCTCCAAAGGTTATCTCTCAGTTTTATTCCGAGTTTCTTGCAAAAATATTTCTCACAACTTGTACACAAATGTTGTATTTGTCGATTTAACTTTTATATGTATTGTGGTCTTCTTTGCATTTTGTTTATTTTTCGAATGTTTTGGATTTATATGATGTTAGCATATGAAACTAAAAATAAAAGCGGTTTTCACTAATTACCTCGAAAGTTTGGGTCTCCATATTAATATATGAACTCCAAAATGTTAAAACATTATATTCAAAATTCCTCACAAAATTTTATTTTGTTTATTAAAATTCCTTACAAAATTTTATTGTGTAAAGAATTTTGAATTTTAACATTTTGTTTTAATTATTACTCATAGCACTCACTATTAAAATGCTGTTTCAGCAGAAGTTCATATAGGTGTAGTACACAAGGGTGTAAATACACAATTTATTCTAACAAGTTAATTGGAAACAAATACATTTTGATATGTTTTTTGAGTACCTAGTGAAGCATAAATTTAACCGTAAGGTACGAAACACGGGGGTGTGTGTTGGGTAACCTCCTCGAGTGTCGCTCCGATTCCGATCCCGCTGCAGTCCGGGGGCAACGGAATCGGAGCGGCCGGTACACCCTGGGCGGCGGTCAATGGCTTCCCCTTCACCCCTTCATAGGGTTGGCATTGATCGTCGGCCAATACCCAACGTGGCGGGAACACATCGCTCTCCGTACTCCTCTGCTTTCAGAGGAGACAGGATGAGCGATGCTGTTAGTGGTGAGATGGCCCAGGGTCAGCCGGGGTGCGAGGGATATGCTCTATGGGTAACCTTACACCCCGGCGTCTGAAGACCCGAGACGGCGTGTGGTTTTAGTCGGTGCAAGCCCGACATAACCGCCCCCGCTGGCCGGCGGGGGGTATCCGAAGGGATTTCCGCACGATAAAAAAAAACACGATTCATGTACCTACGTTACATGCTAATTAGTTTTCTTACCTTTTTTAAAAACCACTTATGTAGTAGACTATGTTGAAGAACCTCATATTGTAGTCGCTTGAGAAAACCACAGCAGAGAGATCTTTCCAGATTGAGCTTCCGTGGACTGAAGGTTCTTAGACCTCCACCTCCAGTCCACGGAAGCTCAATCTGGAGAGATATGTATATCTCACTGTGCACACCGTTGCTGGCTGCAAATTGTGAAGATGAATTCCCTGTCTGTGGCAAGCGGTGCGATGCCAGAATGTGGCCATGGTCATCATATCGAACAATTTTTTTGAACACATACCATTATATAGGTGGTAGAACACGCACAGAGAGGCAAGCAATTAGTATGCTAACCTTTCCTATAGATTCAGAGACGAGACGTATATAATATATCACAGAATTTCGAATATTTGGGACGTGTCTTGGTAGCTCAGTTCTTCAGAGCACTCCCCCTGTAAGGGACTGGTCACGGATTCAAGTCCCGTCAAGTATGTTCTCTTTTTCCGATCTAAATCTATAGGGAAGGTTAGCAGACTTATTGCTTAAACATGTAATTAAATAACTTATTAAAACCTTTAGTCACACTGTAAATACTGAAGCAAAAAGGTACTTAACCCTAAAAATGTATAAAATACCACCAGAATAACTTTATCAGAATATAAAAATATGAAATCAATATAGAAATATTTTGAACCCGATCATCTGGTGGCTGACGCGAATCACCGGCAACTTAAATTACGAAATTTGACAAATGGGCAAACAAAAGCGAAGTGGACCCAAGATGTTCAGAAGCTGATTACAGACAAATTTTCTCGGCGGTTAACTAAAAGAGACGCCGATAAATAATGTCCTGCGTTGCGAACGGTGATAATAAATAAGCAATTCCTTAGCAATAATTCGCATAAAACTAATGGCTTGAAAACGTGACAACTCAAGCGAAAACTTGCGATAAAAGTAATCAAACTGTCGTTAAAATTATTTTAGTACCCAGTGATTGTGAGGAGTAATCCTTACATTCGCGTGCCCTGTTCTTAGGGCCATAGCACACAGAGCCGCTGCCACTCTGTAGAAACTTTATACAGATCAGCGGGTATAATTAAATACGTTCACTTTTACCTTCCGGGGTAGGCAGAGACGAGACACGAGCTTCCTGAACTGTCATTTAAACCTTTTATTCTCAAAAATATGAAACAAAATCAAAACGTGAGACAACGCTGCTTAGTAGGAGTCTGAATTTTTTTAAATTTAACCCTTGCGGCGTCACAGACTGACCATTACAATTCAATAGCTGCATTTAATTGATTTTTTTATTTCGTACGCAACCGTCCTTAGTAGCTTACCACTATGAGTGGCTCGACACTCTCCGCTCAAAATTTAAAAAAATATTTTTTATTATATAATCTAACAAAAAATTTACGGTTTTCGCAATTTTTCCTTTATCTGTACTATAAGACGTTACTTCGTACCAAATTTCAAGATTTTAAGTTCACGGGAAGTACTCTGTAGGTTTTGATTCCCGTGCGAGTTTCGAAAATTTGCGGAAATTTGCGACTTAAACGGCTGTATCTTTTGTTTAAAGGAATCAAGTTTGGCTTAGAAGTTTGATTTTTTCACAGCTCCAAGGGACAGTAGACCTGAGTATTAGATATAAATTTCAGTTTGATACCTCCACGTGTTCCTGAGAAAAACGGTCTTGATAGACGGACGGACGGACAACGAAGTGATCCTATAAGGGTTCCGTTTTTTCCTTTTGAGGTACGGAACCCTAAAAAGATAGGAAAACATAGTACATCTGGTAACGTGCAATAATCACATACATTTGGATCATGCAGTTTTTCAATGTCCAACTTGCTACCAAACCAGAACGTCAGAAAATATTCAAGAAAGAGACCAAGACTGATTATTTAATTTTTAATTATAAAAACATGAAAGTGTTTTATATTTGTTAAAATGATTATTATAGCATTCCTTATTTTGTTGGCAAATATTGTCATATGAAAACATAGCTCCTTTTTTATGTCAAAAATATTGCTTGAGTTTTATTTTAAAAAAAGTCTTCTCGTTCTCGTTCTTGAGTCTGATTTTCTTTATTTAATTTATGATCATGCATACCAATTAATATATTTAAGTATAAAATATACGGGATATAATATAATTGAAGGGGTTGAAAGTCATGGTCTATCAGACCCTACCAGGCATGCCGTGTAACTTTTTACCACCAGGCATATCAAGGGTAAAGGACATCAATATAACGTGTTACTAAAAGAAGATGCTTTTGTAACTTTAATAACATGAGGAGAGCAAGGATATAATAATGCACGGACAGAAGCTGCTATGACGTAGTGAAAAAGAAAAGACGCATCTATAATGCTTCGTTGCCCACTTATTAAAAAGAATATGCTGGGCAAAAATACAAGCGTTCATAAAAGCTTTGTCCGTTGTTCATGTACCGTCGTTGTGGTGTGCATCGCACTTTATACTAGCTGACACGTATAAGAAGAGCTTTATTTACTGAGAATAGGTCAGTAGGTTTTGAAATAAGTTATTCGTCTAGATGTATACACAATATTATATGATGTAAAATGACTTTTGCGAGCAGATCAACATGCATACACATTCTATGATTTTCCACGACATACTGTATAGTGCTATTAACTAGCTTGTACATAACATAACATAACTTCACGCCTGTATCCCCGAAGGGATAGGCAGAGGTGTATTACACACCCACGATTCGCCAGTTATGTTGAGGTCCCAATGTAATAGGGGGCGAGCCTATTGCCATCTACCTATATATATATATATATATTATTAAGCGAGCGATAATTAACATTTATTAATGTACGCATAACTACGAAAAGTCAGAGGTGTGTGCCCGGGGCAACTGGGGATCGAACTCGAGACCTCGTTTCAGCAGTCCGTTACGTACGCCACCGGGCTATCGCTTTTTCGAGTTTCGGTCTTTTTAGGGCAGTCGGGATTTTTGATTTTTTTATAAAACAAAAATATTTATATTATAAATATAATAGAACTAAAACTAAATAAATATTAACAACCTACGTTTCCGTTTGCCAAACATCCGTTTTTTTAGGGTTCCGTTGCCAAATTGCAAAAAACGGAACCCTTATAGATTCGTCATGTCTGTCTGTCTGCCCGTCCACATGTCACAGCCACTTTTTTTCTGAAACTATAAGAATTATGCTGTTGAAACTTGGTAAGTAGAGGTATTCTGTGAACCGCATTAAGATTTTCACACAAAAATAGAAAAACAATAAATCTTGGGGGATCCCCATATTTAGAACTGAAACTCAAAACTTTTTTTCTTATCAAACCCATACGTGTAGGGTATCTCGGCCATTCTCCGATTAGAAATTTTTACGTGTCCGAGATTGTGTAATCCCTAATATTAATCGATTTAATCATGCAAATATTTTTATATGTTAGTTAGCATCCATGTCTAGCTGGAAACAAAAACACTGGCTTCTGTTTTAAGTAGATACGGCTAAATAATTAAATATCTGTTTGAAGAACCTATGTTCTCTAATTACCGTGACATGTCCACACACCAGCTTAATGTTAAAACATGCCTGTAATTTTTGTAACGTACAGACTTACTTCGATCCATTCAACGTTTTAAGCACTATTAAGCCAAGTGTATTGCATAAGAAAATATGGACACAATAGATCCAGCAGTAATTATCATTAGGTAACTGCATGTCCGAGCGGAAATTATAATTGCCGTGACATCTTCTGTTCTTTGGTGCATATCCCTAAATAATAATATTTGAAACATCAGTACCACACGCCTCGCGAGCCCTCAATGTGTGCCGCTGCCTATTAACAGTTGCACTTCTCTAATGTTAGTGTACCGCCAATGAAGCACATGAGCATATACCCGTAGCCTTGGTTAAAATTTTTACTAATTACCATTGTACTTATTTTGAAATTTATTTTTTAAGTTAGACTCTCGTTGTTGTTATAAACAGAGACTGTACTTTGGACTCCGTATATTTTAAAGGGCAAGTATTTGCATACTGTGCAGGTTTTCGAAATTTAGAAGAAGATCTATCCTTTTTTAATAACCGTATACGCATTACCAAGTATTTATAATAAATAAATGTATAAATGTATAAATAAAAAAAGAGCCGCGGTAGCCTTGTGGTATGGGTAATGGACTGCTGAGACGAGGTCTCGGGTTCGATCCCAGGGTTTACCATGGCCCACACCAATTACTTTTCGATGCTTTTCGAAGTTATGTGTGTATTTATCGCAGGCTTATAAGTGCCCGGTTAATGGCAATAGGCTCGCCACCTATTACATTGGGACCTAAACATAAACTAGCGAAATGTGGGTGCTAGCACCTCTGCCTAACCCCTTCGGGGATATAGGCGTGAGTTTATGTTATGTTATGTTTATAATTACCATTGTATGAAAAGTTACTAACTTACTGTATACGTGACGTCATACCAAGGGATATTTTTCCTGCGTATCATTACCATTTTCTGTAAATACCTCTGAACTATATGCTGACCATTCATCGAGTTATTTAATTTATAGAATGGTAAAACCCAAAAAGATCAAAAAGGAAGTTAAAGAAAACAGGATTTTACTCATTGAATCTAGAAAAGTCAGAAGAGACTGATCTTTCCCTGCCTTCCAGACTCATGTTATCTGCACGCTCCGAAAACAAACATAATTATTGTGATACATGGTCAATAAGCGCTAAGAAATATTCGGACCAACCAAAAAAATTATCTAACGAGCTGCTAGTACAGCCTGTATGTATTTTCTAGATCTTTGAAGTCTCTTGTTTCTAAACATGACAAAACAAAAACGTTTAAGCATTTTGAGAAGCTTGTAAAGGTGGAAAGTAGCTTAAATTTATCTTAATCAGATAATTTTTGGAATCCCGACAATGACAAATATGCCAAATAATAGTATTAAGAAAAATAAGATTTTTCGACTAATGTGATTCTGATTTTAATTATAGATTGTTTGTTATTTTGAACTATTCATATTATTATGATATGATGTATAATTTATTTAAAATATTTTTTTAAAAGGTTACAGTTGATTTATTTAAATCTTAAAAGAGCTGTGAGTTGCTTTAAATTGAAAGTGTTTTTATTAAAAACTTATAAATTATAGCAACAATAAATAATTTTTTTACAATTTATTTTAATGCTGTACCACAATATGATGAGTGATATTATCATTTTTACTATTTTAGATGAACTTATTGATGTTATCTAATTACCGTTGCATTAAATAAAAACTTATCTAATTACCATACCAATAATTTTTGTAAATCTCATTAATTACGAAACCATTATTACTAGACAAACGCCTAGTTAGTAGTTTTTTTAATACGTCATAAATCGTAAACAGCAATTTACCTTTCATTTAATCAACTTAAATATAAAATTTTAGTAAAAAGCATTATTGTGTTACTTGCTGCTACGGAACCCTTCATTGGTGAGTTCGACTCGCACTTGGCCGTTTTTTTTATTTTGATATTCCCAGTAGCACCTTTACGGTAAATACGAATCTAACGACACCTGTCAAAATCCATCGAGCCGTTTAGGCTGCACAGCGTGCTCAATAATTATACACACATTCATACTCTCGAAAAAGATAACCTTCCATCTGGTGCAGTCGGGTAAAGAGACGAGCAGGAGAGCGGACCCCGAGCTCCGAAGTCTGAATTTTGGATGCGATTAGCGTTGGGATGAACAAGCAGAACGTATTACCTGTCACAGACAGTCACTAATATTATTGACAATATTGGAAACTGTCAGGGAACCAAATTTGGTTAAACCAGAAGTCACTGCGAACATAGTTCTTAGGAAATCAAAAATCACGAAGTAAAGGGTTTGGAGAATAAGTTTTATCCTGTTTAATATATATTAAGTTTAAAGGTCACATGGATCTTAATACTCCTATGTATGTAGGTAGACTTAGAAGACATGTTTGGTTACTGTTCCATACCTGTGAATCGTAGCGAGATTGTGTACGTAATTTTCTCGAGCTACGATTTAATAATTATGTGTAAGTATAAATCGTAGTAGTATGTACGTCATAAATAAAATTAGAATATATTTAAAAACGATTTCCACCAGTTTAAAAAAATTTCGTGACATTCTCACACGTAAACATTTTTACTAAACTGTTATGTTCATATTCATAGGCAATTTCACCGAGTTTATGTACGCGTTTAACTCGATTCGCTTGTAAATAGTCGTAAATTCATGGCGGGCTAGCCGAGCTCATATCGAAGATCAGACCGGAGTGAACGTCAAATATTTGTTTCATTTTTTCGCTTTCACGAAACAGTTTTCAAATTTATGACACTCGACTCGTCTAGTGGCCTGGCCCAAGGGGCTTAACCTGAAATGGACGCGCGGCCGCCGCCGAGGAAAATATATTTCCAAGTTTACTGGTCCATAAATAACTGTGGAGTGACAGGGCGATGATAAACTCTCGAGCAAGAGTTCATCTCATGTCCTTTACTGAATATTGAACGAACACTATAACTGATATAATACTGTTACATAATTAACAGGATCCTTAGTAACAGCATTAGTGTTTGTATTATGCTTACAATGTTTGACATAAGATCCAACATAATATGAACAATGTACAGTACTGCCGTCATTACGAAAAATGCAATAACTGGAGTTTTGGTTCGATTGAGTTAAGTACATATTCGGAATTAGCAGAACGAAATCTGTAGTGTGATAATATTTTATGTAATATAATTGGATGGTTCTCACTGGTTCCATATATTGTATCATTCGACAGATTCCATGATATTTAGATTTTTAGGTGAATGGAGCCCCACTAACATCTTCGTGGTCCAAGCCAGCCTCGCCTGCAAGCCGGTTCCGCAACGATACTCTGGCAACGGCGGCTTTCCTCTGGGGGTCGGGGCGTCAGATGGCAGTTGATCCCAATAAAGTCAACCAAACCAAATTATGGAATGGAGTAAGGGGCGGATTCTAAAGTGCAAGCTTAAGATGAAACCAGAATCTGCATCCAACCGGTTACATTTTGTGGATATATAACTAAGAGTGGAACTCTACTAGTTAAGCCTGCCTATTCGTACTCGTAGCTCCTAGCTAGCTAAACTACTAAGGCTTTCTTTTCTAAAATGGAAAATAATTTCTAATACAACCTTGTTAAGCCAGTGCGTGACCGTAGTTCCAACTTATACCTCCGTCAGCGTGAGACGCTAATGGTTACACCACAATTAATAATTGAGGTAATTATGCGCCGGTGGTGGCGTGGACGTGGCGCATCAACGCGGCTAATTATACAGATCATAACACCAATAATTGTTGTCACTTTAATTAATCTCAATTATTCACTAACAGCGATTAGTGTATGTTATACATTTTAATCACTAGCCTTGACATTACACTTGTGAGTAACTTGATTCGTCACTTTATATATTACTCTTTAAAAACTTAATTTAGCCATTTTTACAGAACTAAAGTGTATTTCCATATTTGCTTCACCTTCGATGAAAAAGGAGCAAGAGAATCCAAGAGGTATCAATTTCAATTTCGGTAAACTGTTCGTCGCATTTAAACAATTAATACAAAGTGTCTAGTTGACAGTAATAGGCTCACCCTCTATTATGTGAGACTATGAATATATTTGAAAAAATTTGGGTGTTGTTCATACATCTCTACCTACCCCTCCGGTCTATATGGGTGTGAGTAAATATAAAATGAAAGCATGATTTATCTTTTTCGACCTGACCGGATTTAATGAATGTTCTATTCCTGTCTAATAATAATGAATTGTTACTCTTTTATATCTTCTCTCTGTAATTCTACATCAAATGCAGCTGTATACTCAAATATAATGAGATATGTGGAACCATTTTGACATTTTATAACACAAAATTAAACTACCATACATATCACAAACGTTATAATACACATGAATTATATCAACCTACTATTATTCGAAATTAAATTAAATATCTGCTATTGTTGTACACAGAATATAGCTGACACAACCTTTAACTAAGAAACAAACCGACCTAATGAATTTGTTTACATTGTAGGTGTATAAAATAAAGATACGAGAGTCGAACGACCCGCGCAGAGCTATATACTGAACAAAATAAAAGTTACAAGTAAAACTATTTCGACTAAGTTAGTTTTTATTCAGCGCAACGGATGTATTTTACAGCTCTCCAAAGAATGTAGTCCACTGAAAATCTGCACTAAATACTGTTCTCAAATGGAGCTCCTTTGTCTTGATACTCTTTGTTTACTTACAATTGTGATTCGAACAATACAAAAAGGTCCGAATTTCACTTACAACTTAAGCTCCAGTGGAAGTTTTAATTGCTTCAAAATAGTTTACACCTTAGGTACCCTATCACCTAAGGCATGAGCGGCAATTACCCAAATGTAATTTGCCGACATCAACTTGTGAATATTACGATGCAATATGAAAAAACCAGCTGTTGCCGTCAGCTCTGCTTACATTACATACTGATTCCGTTACCGCAACCTACAGGAGCCTATTCCCGGGATAAAAGGTCGCATATGTGCAATTTCAGACTATTATCTATCTCTGTCTATCTAACAAATATCGATCCATCTCTACAACCATCCTCATAAACTTTCATATTTATAATATTAGTAGGATTCGGGTTTATTTCATTTGGAGTTATAGGTGTTAATATTTAAATTCGATAGAGTAAATTCAAATTGAATTCAATTCAGCGCGATTTTCAAAGATATTATCTGTAACAAATATTCCAAACAACACTACACAATATTCCAATTTCATTTTGCCCATAATAATGGCTGTCGATAACCCACTCTGAAAGTAACCCTGTTAACCTATAAAGTTATTTGGCATAACGATTGACACTAGTTAATATTTCTGAAAACAAATTGTATTGTATCGCCTTGGAATCTGCAAGTTATGATCTAATAGGAAACCCTACGCTGTGTATTCTCACCTCAAAATATTGGCTCACATTTATTTTACAACTAGCTGTTACCTGCGAGGAATTCTGATCTCGTTCCCGCTACCCATGGGAACCTATTCCAGGTTTATTCCAGACTATAATCTATATCTGTGCCAAATTACAGCCAGATCCGTTCAGCCGTTAGAGCCTGATGACAATCGTGCAACAAACATTCAAACATCTTCACAAATTTTCACATTTATAATATTAGTAGGAAGTAGGATTGCAGAGCTAGAATTGAATCGAAATGGTTTTATCGTTACATTCTTCTATGTACAGGTCAATCCCTCCCATTCTGATAGATACGTTGAATTTGGATTGTGGTCCGCTGTTATGCTGAAATCTGATAATGTACAACCGTTTCTTGTTTAATTGGATGTTTAGATTGAAATATAATTATTTTTTAAGAATTCTATATTACAACTAAATCGCGACAGCATCCGTTAAAAATAGTTTTATTTCAATAAGTACCATTCGCGTAAACTTCATCATTGGATGTTTAGATTATACTAAAATTAAAGCGATCGACTATGTACAGTACCCAGCTTTTAATTTGGCACTTCGGGATGAAGAGTGAGAAACCAGCTAAAATCATCTTGGTTCGGTTTTGTGTTTCTCTATTGTACAGCGCATTTCTACAGCTTAATATTTCCTTAGAGTAGTTAGAACCCATTAGAACTGAAGCAATAGTTTTAATCATTTATGAATACAAATGGTTTTAACTACTCTATTGAAGGTGTCACACTGTCAATCCGTCTTACCTCGCAACCACGAGAAGAAATATATGGTAAAGTGAATATAACAGACATTGTTTTTGGAACAGGAACCGGAACCTTACCAGCCAGCCAGTTAGGGGGCCAGACGGTAGTCACTATCGTATTTATTTTAGAGAGTTTTGTATAAATATAAAAATAATAAGTAAGCGTTAATTCAAGTCTTTTAAGCTCCGTAGGCGAATGAGATTAATAATCATATCGGTTCAAATGACTCAAATTCCCTTCCCAGGTGAAAGTTGCAAAACATAACAAAGTGTAGAAAAGCCGCAGGTGCGAGCACAGCAATAAATTCCTAAGTAAATAACGAGTGCATTTATTAACACTAATAAAGTTGGTCGCCACCGTCGCCTTTACGACGACGCCGATGCCTGAGTTTTGCAATTGACATACAAAAATTATACGCATTTTCACTACCGCAACTTGCGCTACCGCTCGTTGTTCTACTTTGTGATAATTCTGCATAAATGTGGATAGTTTGGTTTATTGTTCGTAAATGTTGGTGCAGGTCTGATGTACCTTTGTACATTATTTTTACTGTTTGTTTATTTGTTTGTTAGAGCATTAAATCGGAACTTCTGAAGTTTAAAAATCAAAAGAAATGTGATTTAAGTTAAAAAAGCGCTGAAACTGATTTAGGAAGTTCTATATAACACTTTCTTATGTTGTTTATATCGAAACGAATAATAAAAATGCGAAAAAGTTTAATAGAGAATTACTAAATTTTATGCAGAAATATATAGATTGCGTGTATCACTATGATAGAAGTTGGTAGTAGATAAAGAAATGGCTTAAATGTGATTCCATTATACCACACTTGTTTTCTAGAAAGAATCCACTGAATCATTTTGGTTGATTTAGCCACACTTAGTGCAAAATCCATCAGCATCCACCAGTCGTACTAAGTTGGCTGCTACTCACGGGTCCACTCGCGTGTTATTCCAAAATTGCAATTTCAATATCTTCCTATTATATCTTCTGACTTCTGCTATCTGACCGACGTAACTGTCTTTATGACTTTGCAAGAAAATGAGAAGCCAAAAATGTTCAGCAAAATTCGTTCAATAGTAGTTTTTTTACACTTCATTATTCCATTAAAATCAAATAATTCAATAAACTGTCTAAGTTAAGCCGTCATTCACAGCCTAATAACATAATATAGTTATAAGTTTCCACATAATATCACACATAATTTTGTTCCCAGAAAATATTATTCTATCATCTTTTTGAGTAATCTCGACCTGTGGTATTATATTACAACGAAGTTTGCTGTTGGAAGAAAGAAAAAATCTAATCACATGAATTTTCTTTAGGCGTCCTTTTAAATTGAAGAACAATGTTATATTGTTTTCATGACTTGATCTAAAATAGTAATTGAAGTTTCAATAATAATCCAAAGTTCAGATTAATTGATTTTATTTATAACAAGGCAGACCACTTCAATCTGTGTTATAGATTTACTATTAATACATTAAAATCTTTCATATAATTAAAAAGTTAACCTTTTATAATCTAGCAAAACTCTGTTATCTCTCTATTTACTACAGATCAGATCAAAAGCATGCGTAACCGGTGAGCATGTATAAAAACAATTATGAGCAAAGCGTAGCAAGTGGAAAGATATCATCTCGGCCTACCCAAATGGGAAAGAATCACGATTTTAAATAGGGACTGAATAAAAGAAAAATAGAAAGATCCATGTAAATTTTGTTATTCTTTAAAAGAAAAATATTCTGCCCAGCTGAAACAAGTAGCTCCCGGTATCGCCACGTCAAATTTTTTTTTTGGTTATTTGTGAAATTAAGCATATCGAGAAAGCGACAAAGTCGTTAGTTCAGATTTAAACTATACCTAAAGCTACGTGGTATCTCCTTTTTCTGGCAGTCTAACGTATTCACAAGCCCCCGGTAATAACATTTCTGAATGATATCAGTTACTCTATATTAGAATAGACCTAACTATTATCGAAAACTCAATTTTCAGAAAATTCCATTCTTGTATGATAAAACCGCACCTTTTTTTTTTTTTTTTTTTCGTGCGGAAATCCCGTCGGATACCCCCCTGCCGGCCAGCGGGGGTGGTTATGTCGGGCTTGAACCGACTAAAACCGCACGCCGTCTCGGGTCTGCAGACGCCGGGGTGTAAGGTTGCCCATAGAGCATATCCCTCGCACCCCGACTGACCCTGGGCCATCTCCGGTTTCGAGATGGCCCCCTCGGGTTTGGGAACCACGGTGTCCCCGTCTTGCCCCGGTTTGGGGGAGGGGCGCTAGTCGCCCCACCGTCCCGGCCTGCTTCTGCTGGGGTGACAGGCGGCCTCACCTGCCACCCCCAGGCCTGCGCTCATGGAGGACGGAGGTCGTTAAGCGACCTCCGGCGCCTGAGTCGCCTGCGACGCGAGGCGAGCATGTTGCGGGCTCGGCGGGCCGGGAGGGTTCTGAACCTCTGCCGGGCGCGCTCCGCCATCTCCTTCGCGAGCATCACATACTCGCAGAAGGAGGTGGCGGCGGCCCACGCGCTCGCGCTCCGCACCATTGCCGCAATCATGCTGCCTAGCGAGAGGACTCCCACCCCGATGGCTGCCACGAGGTCACGCCTCGGCACCTCCCACGCCGGGCAGTCCGCCAGCGTGTGCAGCCCTGAGTCCTCGCTCGCGTCACAGTGATGTCACTCAGGCGTTGGCTCCTTCCTGATCCGATGCAGGTGGTCCCCGAAGCACCCCTTCCCGGAGATCACCTGCGTCAGTCGGTACGAGAGGCTTCCGTATCGCCTCTCTAGCCAATCCTCCATGATGGGCCTTACCGCCGCTATTGCGGCGTGCCCTGCGCTTGGGATAAAACCGCACCTTATGTGCATATACAGGGGAAAATGGAGAATTAATAGAACCGTTACCAAAGCAATACCAAAGCGGTAACGGTTTGGTAGTGATAACTAACATGTAAAGCGTGTCAATTTTAACTACCAAAGCTAAAACCAATAAGGACAAAGCGAATACTCTTGTATTCGATTCAATTTTCTTAGATTTTATCGTTTTACTTCAGTTGAAATTTAGCACACGTTTTGTATTTATAGTCTGGTATGAAGCTCAGCCTTGCTAAGTTTCAATAGAAATACCAAGTACCAAACTAACTTCTGCCTACGACTATTTTGGGACAGTTCAAAAGTTAAATGTATAAATCTATGCAGCCTGTTTTATTTTTAACCCCTAACAACAAAATGTTACAAGTTTCACGTGTCTGTGTGTGTTTCTGTCTGAGGCATCGTCTCTCTCATTTTCATTTTTAATTATATCATTCAACTGTGACCTCTTTCGCTTGATTGTGATGGCCACAGTTGCAATCAATACGAAGGATTTATATATCTATTTTTACTCAAGCTTTGTAATTCAATCGAATCCACATAGACATCGTGGGTTACCCGTATCAAGCGGTATGAGTTTTAGATATGTTAGTACATTACATCAATGTGAAAATGATTGTTCATGGATTGGTGACCGATTTCAATATAGCTCCTCCTTTCTTCCCCTTAATGTGGCGATACCACATATAACCAGCACTATCTAGCGACAACAAGTGGAACTACTTCGATACTACTACGTCACTACCAATCATGCATCGCGAAAGTGAAGTTCGCGCGCTGTTATAACATATATACAACATCCCGACGACAACCGTTGGGCCACGGCCCGCCAGGCGTGATCCTCCACAAGCATATTATTTTGAAGACCGGGGTCAGCTTACTCCTCCAAGGTTCTAATGGGATCTGGGAACGACTGTCGTTTGACCTCCTAACCCCAACGTGGAAAGCTCACGCCAGAGCCTCGTCCGACAATCAGCAGAAGTAGCGGCTTTACAGTTATAGATAAGAATAATATTATATCAGGCGTGAGGTATTTTCTTATACATTTTGAGACAAATGTATAAAACAAATCATGTTCAATTCAATTCAATTCTTTGTTCTACAAAATACCAGATTCTTATACATGTCTGTTTTATTTTTATAACAATACAGTGCACGTTTTTTTTTTTGGCCACATACACACTTTTTGATTAAGTACAAATACAAAGACTGCTAATTCTATTACGCATGCTTTGAGATTTCCACATACCGAAAGAAATATTCAGTAAAAGGAAAAAAGCCCACAAAAAGTAGATACATCTAACTAGATAACTTCTTTAGTAGGTCAATGGACTGGCGGGACAACGCTGAGCCACAAAACAGAGAAGACCAGAAGTCTGTTTCTCACTAGTTCCTTAGCAGTAGTACTTCGTATTCTTAAATAATTCACTGTTCCTCTCCTCCGTTAATTTGATATTCGGATCTGCTCTTATGAGTCATAACGTTATATAATCATTGTGTCACTGAACGAACATGTTCAAAGAAGTAATTTTGGTCTATTATTAGTATATGCTAGTAAAATTATGTTTTCAGTATACTAGTTTCGAGTCCTCCTACCGGGGTCTATCGGAAGCGAACCTGATAAAACAATATTCTTTCTCCGATGGGGTAAGCAGAGTGGCTAAAAAAATTACCTACGATTAGATGCATTGAGGTGCACTTTAACTGATACTCGTAAGTCGGTTTGTTCTCCCTTGTTCTGCTAATTAGTTCTTTATTAGAACTTCGCTTGCCACAGTTATGTGTAGACGGATTAGATTCAACATTGGATCGGTGTCTGCTTTATTAGTGTGTTACCTCAAGCATTAAGTTGCGGTATATCGACCTTGCAATGCCACGAATCATTGTCCCCAAGTGTCTCAGAAACTGTCATGGTTACTAAATTTTGTGAAAGGTAACCACAATTAGAAGATAATAAATGAAACGTCAAATTATGTAATCAATTTGTTAAGGTATATCCTACTAATCATACTAATGTTATAAAAGCGAAAGTTTATGACTATGGATGTATGAATGTTTGGATGTTTGTTATTCTTTCACGCAAAAACGACCAAACGGATTTGGCTGAAATTTAGTACACGAATAGATTATGGTCTGGAATAATACATACCTAAGGTACTTTTTATCCCTGGAATAGTATCCCATGGGTAGCGGGAACGGGAACAGAATACCATGCGGGTGAAGCCACGGGCAATAACTAGTATATACATATACTCACGCATGTTACCCCAGAAAGGTGAATCCATACACACAATTCACTAATCTTATATTGAATCCCACGTAATAGACCCTATATATATTGCTGACTCCAAGAAAAGTATTACGAGAAGATAATATGAAAACACATACACAATACATACGAGAGAAAATAAGTTATGTGACTTCCCATTTCCGGCTTGATAAGATAATGAATAAATTATTTTAGTTTACCACCGTGTGAACCCTCTGAAAAAGTTGAGGACCACTGCTAAAGAGGATGATTGTAAGGTGATATCAAACACAAAGAAAAGACATGTCAACTGAGTTATGTAAGCATGCATGTGTTCATAAAATTTATTATTACATAGCAATCAGCAGTGTAAACTTCTCAGAGTGCGAGAGTACGAGACTAGTAGGTTACAATTAAGCTAGAAATTGCTAGGCATAATCGCCGTATGTGGCATCGGTGGTGCCAGTAGTGCCTATAACTACAAAACGGTACAAAAGTTACTGTACTTACTGTACTTTTTGTATATATTATGAGTGTTAGAGTAATGAACTCTGACATATAACACAGCAGTTATGTAGTTCGATCATTCCAGTTTTCTAGGAAACGTAATGTTAATCATATTTTCAGTTATTATTAATCATTAGCAGAGTCATTAGCGTTGTACCCGGTTGCATCCAATGCTAGTGCTGCTAATGCTAGTCTACTGACTCTTTCTCTTTTAGGTTTGGATTATACGGCTATTTGGCCCGAGCCATCAATCAGATAATCGATCAGTCGCTCCTGCAATAGTCAAAATAAACTAAATCATGTAAAGGAAGACTAAGAGAGCAGACCATTAAGACAGCAGGTTTCAAGGTGTAGGCTTTGGATTTAACGGAGATTAGCACTCGGATGAATAATACTCACGTTCTTTAGAAGTAACACTAAAACTAACAGGCGTTTCCACAACTATATTCTAAATACTACACAACGCTAACTAGACTCAAACAAAGCAGAGCTTGTCACATGTATTCCAGAATATGGATAAACTCAGATACTTTTTTCTGAAAATAAATATATATAGTATATTACATAGAAACCCCAAACCGATTTAAATAAAAATATTTGCAATAAACGGGTATTAAACCCGCGACCTTTGAGTCAGCAGTCAAACGCCCCTCCACTACGCCTTAAAGATTAACTTTAAACTTCGTAAATTTTACGTAATTCGAATTTTGCATTATGTTGCTAGTGTATACCTATGCAGGAGTTGTATACATAACGAAACTAAACTTCTGACTTATAAAACGTTGCGGTTTCGTCGGGAACCAGTAAACACCGCTACTTTAGTTTCTACAATAACGTAGCAAGTAGACTCGTTTCCGCTCTCCGGGAACTTTTCGTAGTTAGGAGTACAAACCCACCTTGGATTCGAAGACGTTTTTATTTCGCTTTCTGTGATATGTTACATGAAGCACAAAGGAAAATTGGGAAATAATTTAGGTTTATTACAAACGCAAGCTATAAAGTTAGCGAAGTGCTTATATTTTAGAGTTACTCAATCAAGATTGTTAATTTAGCTTGAAATCAAAAGACATCAATAACTTTAACTTAACCTCTAGGAGGTTCACCTAGCAACCTTGATGTGTTTACATAAATTATCTTATATCAAACAGAGTTAGTTTATTTATTGCCTAGCGTCAAAAATGATAAACTTCTATATACTAATATAAATTGTAAATTAGTTGTCTTGGAGATATTTCAAAAAAAACCTTGGAGTATTTTTTTTGCTAAAAGAACGATTCTAAATAGTTTTTTTTTAATTCTTATCTGTTTGTTCGTGATGGGAGCAAAAATCACTGAACGGATTTTGATGCGGTTTTTTCTATTAGAAAGGTCTTGGTCAGACTTAAAATCTGCCGTATCATCATCATCAGCATCAACCTATTCTAGTCCACTGCTGGACATAGGTCTCCCCTAATGAGCGCCATAGCGCACTGCCGTATGTTTGATTGCAATTGGTTAAGTAGAACCAGAGTTATGACCAACAATCGCAAAATACCAATGAAATAAATAATAACATTTCATTGAACAGTAAGGCGATTTGACGCCATGTTGGTAAAATGTTACTTCTCAGACGGTGAGCTGCACAAAAGCTATAAGTATTATCGACATTGGTAGCAATTCTGTTGCTGACATCACTAAACTAACTTTTCTCTAAAATTTTCTTATTTTAGAGAAATTTAGAGGGAATGCTATTCTGTTGTTACGTCGAACTAAATTTGGTGTTCAATATGACAGCACCAAATTTGAATCTGACATCACCAAAATTTAAATATGAAAGTGTTACCGTTATTTAAAAAAATAAGAATGAATGATAAAGAGTGAATTATTAAATTCTTTAAAAACTATATTCTTAGGTTTTTAGAATGCCGAAAAATGATTATTAATGCAAATTATAGATCAAACAGTAAACAAACCGTTATTTTTCTTAGTCATAGCTAAGTACAAACGGTTTTATTCAGTTCACTAGCCTGGCAACCCGGTGTAAACCTCTTTGTTATCTACGCAACTAAACTATCTCTGGCTGGAATATGTGCAAGTCAATTTGACGTGACATGACACAATTGACATATCGGATCAGTAAAAAATTTGGCAAGAAATAATTGCTTGATTTGAAATACATGAACAATTTAATATTTATTTTAGGGAATTACATTGAGCAGCTCCCCACCTGTATCTCTATTGCTGCCCTCTGTACAATCTCCTCAGGAGGTACAGCAGCCACAACTGCCTCAATCTGGTGTCTCGGCAGAAGCTGGCCCCATTCGCCATCGGATTGTGCCGAGACGCCGCATATTGCCTAGGCCTTCACGACCTCCTGCCTATAAAAACTTAGTGAATGCCCTGCATGAAAGCAATAGCACCTTACAAGAAACTATTCGTAACATAGTGTTGATGTGATTGTGATTGTTGATTGTGATTTTTGGTGATTATATGCTTAGATTATTAATATGTCATTATATGTAAAAAAAATAACTTTATTTAAAACGAATTATATGTTTTTAATTAAAATTTCTTTCAATTAATTCTGCCCGCATTTGTCTGTGAAAAAGATTAGGACTTTAACAGACATAGATACCGCTAGAATAGTTTATTTCAGTTATTTCCATAGTATTATGAGCTACGGCATTCTCCTTTGGGGTAATGCCGCAGATTTAAATACAATCTTTGTATTGCAAAAGCGGGCTGTGCGGGCAATTTATAAGTTGGGCCCAAGAGTCTCTGTAGTGTCTCAATATATTTTTGAAAATCTTTTGTATGTTAGAAGAAACATTTCCAATTTTTTAAGGCTTTGTAAGGGCCGTATTAATGGTCTATACAGAATAAATGATTTTTGACTTTAACTTTGACTGGCCAAAGCCAAAATCACGAAATCGTTATTCATCATTGCGGCGATAGCCCAGTGGCGTACGTAACGGACTGCTGAGACGAGGTCTCGAGTTCGATCCCCAGTCGCCCCGGGCACACACCTCTGACTTTTCGTAGTTATGTGTGCATTAATAAATGTTAATTATCACTCGCTTAATAACGTGCCCGGTAGATGGCAATAGGCTCGCCCCCTATTACATTGGGACCTTAACATAACTGGCGAATCGTGGGTGTGTAATACCCCTCTGCCTACCCCTTCGGGGATACAGGCGTGAAGTTATGTTATGTTATTCATCATGAGACATGGAGGGTGCGACTTGAGCACCCAAGGTGGGGGGAATCCACCATTGCGGCGGTGAGACCGATCATGAAGGAGTGGTTGGAGAGGGACCATGGGGACCTCTCCTACCGGATGTGCCAGATGGTTACCGGACACGGGTGTTTCGGTAAGTATCTGTGGCGCATCCACCGGGAGACAACGCCGCAGTGCCAGCACTGCGAGGATCCTGGCGAAGACACGGCGCTCCACACGTTGGTGGAGTGCCCTGCGTGGGCGAGTCAACGCCGGGATCTCGTTGCGGTCCTGGGCGTGGACGTTGTTAGCCACTTTATATAATTGGCTGGTTTTGCGATTGTAACATAAATAAAACTGGCGAGATTATAGATCTCATAGTAATTTATTGATTCGACTACACAGTACAGTACAAGCGTACAGAGTGAGTGTTTAAAGTAAAACTACCAACACAACTACTTAAATCCATGTTCGGATACTTGTATCGAACAGACGTTCTCTCGTTGGAGACCATGGTGAGGGCCGTGGTCTCCGACGGGAGCAAGTGGCACACCGCCGCCTCTTTCTGCGAGCAGGTAATGCGCGCGAAAGAGACGGCGGAGAGAGAGCGGGAGAGAACCCTGCCCCCCGAGTTTCGCAGTCTGCGGCGAGGACGCCGCAGACTCATCTAAGCCCGGGACTACCGACCTCCATGATCGGGGCCTGAGGACGGCAGTTGGCCGACTCGCCGTCCTTACAGAAGCAGGCCGTGGCGGAGGCGTGTCGTGTGTGCCCACACACGCCTGCCAACTCACCGAAGCGGGATAAAACCCGACCCCACCAGGCGAGGCCGCGGTGGCGGCCAGAGTCCGCCGGCAACCCTAGGGTTATCCTTTCGAGGGCTTACCCGGGGTGCCCGGCAACGGACACTTGGGGAGGACACCGTGCGGTTTTAGTCAAGACACGACATAACCACCCCCGCTGGCCAGCGTGGGGGTATCCGAAGGGATTTCCGCACGTAAAAAAAAAAAAAACAAATGTTATTCATCATAAAAATGTTATTTGAATTGAAATTTTAACGAAATTACAATTATCACTATAACTGGTCGGCAGTATTTTAGATGGCGTCTAATTTTAGTGTGACGTTTCTAATTTTAGACGTTTAGGACGTACAACAGAATACCAAATAAGCAAATTTGGACTAAGTTGAGTAACTAAGCTAATTTTGGTTGTGTCAAACTAATAATAGTTTAGTCATACGTTTTCAGAATACAAAACGTCGTTTGACATCACTAAACTAAATTTTAGTGATTTTTAGTTTAGTTTAGAGAGTTTTTAAACAACAGAATTGCTACCATTAGCTGACGTGAACAATACAGTTAAGTACGGAGAAACATACGTTTTATTTATGAAGTATCTATACTATTACAAAACTGTGAATTAGTTGTGTCTGCACATTGGAGATATTAAAAAAAAATAGTTATGTTAAATTAAGGATTCTGACCAGAAAAATATTTTCTTTTGAAATTCTTGTCTGTTTGGTCGCGATGGATGTAAAAACTACCGAATGGATTTTGATGCGGTTTTCTATTAGAAACTTTAGCTAAGACCTTTCTATTAGAAGGGTCTTGGCTTCCGTAGCAGCAAGTAACATAATAATGTTTTTAAATTTTTTATATTTGAGTTGATTGAATGAAAGGTAAATTGCGGTTTACGATTTATGAAATATTAAAAAAAAACTACTAACTAGATCTCGTTCAAACCAGTTTTCGGTGGAAGTTTACATGGTAATTACATCATATATTTTTTGATGATTGACATGACGAATTTTTTTTTTTTATATTTAGGACACGTCAATTTGACTTCACCTCGCCTGATGGTAAGCTGAAGGTAAAGTCTCAGGAAAGAGGGTCACCATTACATACACGCATCATGTTAACAATGGTGGCACTCAGCTTGACGGCCTCATCAGAAGAGGATTATCGTCGCAGCACCGCGTGACACCCACTGGTCCCACTAGTGCTGCGACCACAATCCCCCTACCCGGCTATGCACTTGCTGACCCCTGAACGCAATCAAACCGAAATTGGATTACTATGGAGGGTTTTTCGCAATCGTGCACGGTGGTACCTACCCGGCCGAATTTTGTGACATATTTGTGTCATCAAATTTCGTTCCGTTCTTTGCCATTTGGCAACGGAACCCTAATTAAAATCAATTGATAGAGGAGTAAAGATACTAAACTACTTTGTATTTTACTATTTGTATTATTTTTTTTCAGGGCCTCCGCCCATATTGGGCACCCATACAGGGCCATGGACCGCACGATCCCCACGTAGAGTCTCCTGCAGGATTCATGGGGCCCCCTCTTGTTGGGCAGCAGCCGCGCCAGAGCGAGAGCTGTGCCCTTCAATTTGGAGGCCAGACCTCGAATGTGCTCTCCGAAGTCCCATTGGCCGTCGAGCACGAGCCCCAAATATTTTCATTTGGGGCTTGATGTCGATGCGTTTACTATTCGTATACCTCTACGGCGAGGCGGTAGTGTATTCGACTGCTACTTTAGGGGGCGTGGGTTCGATTTCCGTTGAACTTGAACTCAATTACATATTTAACGCAATATAGTATTTTTTTGTTATATAGAATGGTGGTAAACCGGTTTCTGTTAACGTGCATTTGTAAACTTCATCATCATCATCAACCTATTCTAGTCCACTGCTGGACATAGGTCTCCCCTAATGAGCGAAAGGGGAGACTTTCCTTTTTATAAACTTGTTTACTGGAAAATAATATGTTTTGTTTTGTATATTAGTCGAGTTTTTGCAGATCTGGAAACTTCGCTAAGCTCACTTCAGAAATTCTAAACGTGAATAAAAAGCTACGAAAATGCTGAAACAGACATATTGTTGGCGATCAGTCAGAGTGAGTTGAGTGTTTTGGACCATTCCAAAGTTTGGTCTCAAATTAAAATACCTTGATATTATGTTTACATATACTTGCACGAGTGATGAAAATTTATTTACTGATTTAAATAAAATAATTTGATTCAAAATTCTTTTTGAAAAAACTAAATAACCAAATTACGCGTTAAATGACCTTGGTATTCATGTGAAAAGTGACAAAAGGCTGATTTGTCATCATCATCACAGTATTGTGTCTCTATTGCATCCGAGGCCTTAACCTTGGAGCCCGGGGTCCGCTTTCTGGCTTCTTCCCTCTCCACTTCGCACGGTCTTGGGTATCCCTGGCATTAGCACGGATGTCATCCGTTGCGACGTCAAGCCAGTATTTCTTGGGGTTTCTTCTTCCCTTTAGAGTTAACCTACCAATATCCCAGTATTTCAACTGAGCAACGGCGGTGGATTATTCTCCTTTAGTATCTAAAGTTTTGTACAAATTGGAAACTACAGCTATCATTCATCAAAAAGTAAAGATCATATTTATACCGGTTATTTTTTTTAAAGGTAAAAAGGTTATTTTTTAGAATTTGCGTATTTAGAACAATAAAATGATTAAATACCAATTACCTACAAGTGAATTATTGCAAATAAATTTAGAAGAAGGAAATCAAAGAGTAAGTGTTACCATAATCTGGTAAATTCAATAATTTTTACTGCTATTCGTCAACATCTATCTACTTGACTCAAATTTCAAAACATTGGGTTGTGTTGTACATAAGACCTTTAAATATTTCTTTCAAATGGACTTCTATATGTGCGATATACCAAGAAACCTTTTATAAATCATCCATTATGATTGATGATATCATATAGGTGGTAGAGTCAAGCAACAGTCATTTTGGCCGTTGCATGAATGGGTCGACTCGACCGGGGAAGCACCACCCTCTCACAGAATATCGGCGCCAAGTAACAGTATTTGAACTGTTGCGTTCCGTTTGGTGAGTGAGAGTGCCGGAGCCCAAACTCCTTTCCCATCCCCATCCCCGGTAACCGCTTCCCATCAGGTGGGCCGTGTGCTTGTCTGCCACCTTAGTGGTATAAAAAAAAAAAAAAAAAAATTATAAGTATCCACTCAGAAAATAACATTAGTAGTTATAGTAGCCTTGACCATAATATCAAATGACTCCACTTTCGCTAGATGATGCTGTAGCACACCTATATAATGGCTTAAGTTAAATAAGTATGAATGTAACATATTACAAAACGTTCATTGTTTCTTACCTTCTTTATATTATATTGCATTTGTTAGAAAATGTGCAAGAGGCATTGCAGATGATGCCCTTGGGTAACGTTGTTTGATTCTGTGAACTGAAATAAATTCTTAATTTGTGGACCATTTTGCGAATTTCCATACGAAACTGTCAACCATTAGAATTGCGGCATTTGAATTGAGCGTAGTTCATAATTATGATTGATCAATGTGTATTTTCCTAATACGATTCCATTAAAGTGGCCGTTTTAGACCCGCAAGTCATATATACGTACGTATGTACCCTCATGCATAGAATGTATGGCAAAAATTAATGCAAAGTCTCAGTCTTGAAATTCTTGTGTAAGGCATATTGTTGGTAGTAGCGAAACTTTAACAATACTAGCGGATATGCTTCCGGACAAGTCCGAGGTTTAACAATACTTGAATTTGTATTATGCTGCTGGGGCATGGATACAACTTTTTTGGTAGATTTTTTTTTTGACTACTCAGCTAGCAGCGTGATGTATACAAGGCCAAGGAAATAAGTATACACCTTTACATACACCTTCACATGTAAAGATATATACTTATTTACTTGGTCGCGTGTACGTCATTCTGCTGGTTACCAAGGAAATAAGGATACACCTTTACATACCATAGATTGAATAATAGATAAAGCTTTTCAATCAATTAAAGTTACATTACTCTAACTGTCTTAAATAAAGGAGAATAAAAGAAATCCTATTGTCATATATTTTCAGAAATCAATTTTGAACATTCTTATAAAAGGAATGAACTATTATCGAGAGTGTCGAGCAAGCTCTTACAGAAAAATAGGCGACACTTTGGACAGCGACAATAATTGTCTGTATTGTAACACTACCTTCCTGTACCCGAGCGACAAATTATTTTCAATATCGCCTTATATCAAGGAACAACTACAGGAAAAAAATCTGGAACGGAAAATCCAAAAAAAGGCAATCAATGGAAAAAGTAAGTGCCCGAGATAACGGGCGTTGGGAATTGAAGTCACGTCCTCTCTGCGTCCGCGACACGATACACACATAAATAATCCTAATGATATCCGATTGTGTCCAGTTTGCGATGCGAAAAAAAATTGCCCCAAATTCGTGTAGGCGTTATTGCTAAATATAACGTTCGTGTTAATAAAATATTATTGTGGTGTATACAAGTTTGTATGCTTGTTCGAAATGGATTTGTAAGCGGCAATGGTTTCTCGTTAATATTTATGACTCGCTCTTCGAAACGATTGCGAATTCAATAAAAAAAATATCAGTCGAAAACAATATAAAAGAACTTATTGAATCATATTAATGTGAAATTAAAATAAGTTATATTATATTTGGTTATCTGCAAGACATAGGTAGGCCATAGAAAAGTGAACTGGAATGCGTGGAAGAGGATATGCCAAAGAACGAAGTGACTGAGGCGATGACATTTGACAGGACTGAATAGAGAAGAATGACATGTGCTGACCCCAAATAATTGTGACAATGGCAGGTAGATAGATAGATAAATTAGTTACCTGAAACCCTGAAAAACAAAAGTTGTCATCAATGGATAAGAATCTGAAACGGTTATTACATCATCTGGCGTGCCACAGGGTCTATCCCTAGTCCCCTACTCTTTATTTTGTTTCTTAATGATATACATACTTGCTTTCGTCGTTGTATTTATTATATTACTGATGACCTAACGATTTCCCGAACTATAGATACTATCAATGATCAGCATGGATTTCAGGATTACTTACACAGTTTTCCAATTATTGTAACTCTAATAAATTGCATCTCAATCTCGGTAAATGTAAAATGATCACATTTACTAGAAAACGCTCTTTTTGTACATATTGCTATATAATAGATGGTCATTATCTTGACAGAGTACAACACATCCGCGATTTAGGTGTTACACTGGATGCCAACCTGCATTGAATGCACATGTTGATAATACTTCCAGTAAAGCTTACGGGATGTACGGCTTTGTTTTGCGAGGCAGTAATAATTTTACTCGTCCAGGTACTTCTGCTCTCTGGGGTGTGTGTTGGGTAACCTCCTCGAGTGTCGCTCCGATTCCGATCCCGCTGCAGTCCGGGGGGAACGGAATCGAAGCGGCCGGTACACCCTGGGCGGCGGTCAATGGCTTCCCCTTCACCCCCTTCATAGGGTTGGCATTGATCGTCGGCCAATACCCAACGTGGCGGGAACACATCGCTCTCCGAACTCCTCTGCTTTCAGAGGAGACAGGATGAGCGATGCTGTTAGTGGTGAGATGGCCCAGGGTCAGCCGGGGTGCGAGGGATATGCTCTATGGGTAACCTTACACCCCGGCGTCTGAAGACCCGAGACGGCGTGCGGTTTTAGTCGGTGCAAGCCCGACATAACCGCACCCGCTGGCCGGCGGGGGGGTATCCGAAGGGATTTCCGCACGATAAAAAAAAAAAAAAAAAAGGTACTTCTGCTCTCTATAAGCATTTGAGATTAATATGTATTTACTATTCTTATGTCACAAATTTTGTTATCGCTCAACTACCTTAAGAATGTTTATTGTAAAAAAAAAATATTTAAATACATATCCGTCTTATATTGCATTGTTTTCCTCCAGGTCCCCAAACTCAAGTAGTGCTGGTTTGACGTCGTAAGGGATGCCATGCGTGCTAATGGTTTCACTTCCACGGAAGCTCAAGATCTTGGGAAGTGGAGAAGGAAAATCAAGAAAGTGGACCCCGACTTCCAAGGTGTAGGCCTCGGACTCAAGCGGGACACAACGTTGAGATGATGATGATGATTCCATCCTTGTTGTGCGATAAATGACACTCCACTATACGTCCAATAATCTTGAACAAAATATATTTTATTACTCTTATCCCCACTTTACCAATGAGTCCCGCATTTTGGCCTGCATTATTTTATTTTAATTTTGTTGCCGAATCCCACATTCACTATCATACATACCAACTTTTTTTCATATTTCAGATAAAGATACTATTGCGGATATACATACTTAAAATTTATTGAAGAAGAAGGATATACATACTTTCATCAATTTTCTTCTGTAAATAAATATATATTATACATAGAAATATTTGTGTTTAGCAGGAATCTAGCCTGCGACCTCCGAAGTGGTAGTCGAACACTTTACCGCTACGCCACAGAGGTGTGGACATCTTCTTATTTCCCTGGCAGTATTTAGTGATGAATTTATCAATCCGATTTGAGCTGTAACGGTTTACGCGTTAGGCTGATGCCTAACGCGTAAACCGTTATAAATTATCAAATTTGCAGCGTAATATAGAGGTTCGATAAATGACAATATCGACCCTAAACAACCCCTGACTCTTATATTGATTGGATAAAATATGTATGGAGTGAACTAAATTAAACAATTAAACAATTTCTTTTTTTAATACATTTATGAGGTTTCATCGAGTATTTTAAATGCACTCAAATGAGTGCAAATTGAAGTATATAAAATGAAAATAAAATGTTAAGTGAATTGTAATTTACATGTTTAATTATGCTCATTTATTTATATGCATGACTGAAAATTAGAACTTTTCAAGAATCGACAAAAAATAAAAACGAACGAAGAAACTTATTGGAGACGAAAAAAACTTGGAAAAAGCCTTAGAAAATAAAAAGAAAAATATACAAAATTAATTATTTTGAAAGGTTCAGCCAAGTCTCTTCAGTCTATTTCTGGTCAATGGTCAAAATTTAAATAGCATAAAAAGAATGTTTAGCAATCCTATCTCGTCAGAAGTTAATGATAGTACTGGTAAGATTTAGACCTATCCGAGCAATTTTTTTTTATTGTGCGGAAATCCTTTCGGATACCCCCCCGCCGTCTAGCGGGGGCGGTTATGTCGGGCTTGAACCGACTAACACCGCACGCCGTCTCGGGTCTACAGACGCCGGGGTGTAAGGTTACCCATAGAGCATATCCCTCGCACTCCGACTGACCCTGGGCCATTCGCAGTGTCCCCTCTGATAACAACAGAGGGGTACCTGGAGCGACCACGCCCCCCCGCGGGCCTTGCAGGCCCGTCATACCCCGACACCCTCGTGCAATGGGGTCAGCTGGCCCTGAAAAGGGCCGGTTGGTCAAACTCTTGGCCGTTGACGTTGACGCCAGCTACTCCAGAGGAGCAATCAATGATGCGTCATCGCCCACGTTGCCCAGGGTGCACCAAACTTGGAGGTGATCCAACCAGTCGCACCCCTGAAATACTTGTACTTTTTTTTTTTTTTTTTTTTTTCGTGCGGAAATCCCCTCGGATACCCCCCCGTCGGCCAGCGGGGGCGGTTATGTTGGGCTTGAACCGACTAAAACCGCCGTCTCGGGTCTGCAGACGCCGGGGTGTAAGGTTGCCTATAGAGCATATCCCTCGCACCCCGACTGACCCTGGGCCATCTCCGGTTTCGAGATGGCCCCTATATTATTTACTCGTCAACGCGATTTTCAAATCATTCGAAAATTATTTCCTTGAAAATCGTACTCACAAACATCTATTCTGTAGTTGTAACTACGAAAAAATATATACTTCAGCAACGAAAGTTAATATCTTTATCATAAAGAAAATTGTTTTGATCAATGTTCCCAGCTAGCTTACTAAATATATAATGATACTAAAGTAATATAAAAATATACAAAACTTATAAAAAAATCCGTTCCCGCAGGGGAAACGCACAGGTAGATTTCGTGAAGCAATTAATATTATTTTATATAGAGAACAACGGACTTTATACAGTTTAATTTTATTTCTCGAAAACGGTAACTTTTAGCGAAAAACTTATCACACATTTATTTTAGACATAAAAATGGCCTATCGATTAAAAATGTTTCCGACTGCAAGAATGTTCACCGGTTAGAAGTTATGATTTTTTTCCCGAAAAATTTTGGATTTTCCCCCCTCCACTTTTAGTTAAAGTTTTAATCTTATAGGTTTATTATTTTTTATTTTTTTTATTTTTTTTAATGGAAGTCCGCTAGAATATTATATTGTAGCAAGACCCCCCTTGTGTACCCATGCGTTAGGTTCGCATGGTCCTTGTTTACAAATAATTTGTATAACGGTTATGAGTTTTATAAGTTAAATGAAAAGAAGAAAATAACTAAAGGTTTTATACTACTATGTGGAACTAAAAATTTTACGGAATGAAATAAGAGGTGATTAAATTATCTGAAGTTATTAAGAACTGAGCTTTAATAATCATGTAATATGTTTAATTTTTGAGCCATTTGGGCTATTCTATTGGGACAATTTTGTAGGATTCCAAAATATATTTGTTGAAGTCGAAAAGGGGTTTTATTGTCTCGAATTGTGTCGAGTTGTGTAAGTTTGTGTTCTATGTATGCTTATTGTTCTATCGGTTTATTGAGCGGTTTATTATATAATAAACTACAAAATGCCCGGTGTGTTAAAATGTACGTGTGTCTTATTCATGTAGTGTAGCTGTTGGTGTGTGTGTGGCATATAACTATATATATATATATTATTATTATATATACTATTTTAGTACCGAGAATTGTGTCTTAATGCTTGTATTTCGTAGTGATATTTTGTTGTGTATTGTATAGTATTTTTGTGTCTTAGTGTATTTTTTTATTTCTTTATTTAATTGCCAAAATTCTTTGATTTAGGAAGTACAAGTTTAGTTTTATATGGTTTTAAATTAAATGATTTATTTATTTCTGTTGTTTTATTTTTCTATTTGAATGCTACAATGCATATTTTAACAAAATATCATTATAGCATATCAATTTATATTGTGAAGCCTAAAGAGACTTTATTTATGACTGAATTTGGTTATTAGGTTTGGTAACTTGTACTCCTATGGAGTGCGGCGCGTTGGCTCGATCACTCTAGCAATAGGCTACAGCAGCTCGAGCCATCGCGTCCCACTTCTTCCTAATAGGGCAGTCGCTAGCGAACGCATTATGCTGTACTAGCGGCAGTTTGGCACGTGCGCAGTTAACGCAGTGCAAGTGCTCTGGTGCGTTTGTATTGGGACACTCCTTCTGGAGGTGCTTATCACCGCATCCGCTGCATAGGTCACTGGTTTCCGAGCAAAACTTCCGCGTGTGACCGTAACCCAGGCAGCGGGTGCATTGGATTAGGGGCGATTGGTCCTCCACAGAGACCCTTTGGAGGTCTACGTGGAGTTTCCTCGCTTCAATCGCCCTTTTCCAAATTGTTGGTGATACGCTCAAAACGTAGTGGGTGGTGAGCGGGTTCCGGGCCTTCTTCTTATACTTCACCGTCATCCTGTTGTCCTCGTCCTTGAGGTCGCCAAACACCCCCCGGTTCTGGTTTCGAAGGGCTGCTAGGACTTCGGTATCACTGTGTACCAACAGCACTCCCTTCAAGACCAGAAGCGGGTCCTTATTTTTGACAACCTCGACGACAAGGCAATCCCCAGCTTCCTCTATTATCCTCTTCTGAACTTTGTTCCTTTCCTCTTGGGTTCTACAGCTCATGATGATTTTCCTATCTCTACCCTTCCGGATTCGTTCCACCGTCACCCAACCCTCATTTGCCTTCATGACTTTCCTTATTTTGTCTAATACTCTGTCCCCAGTATCTATTTCATCCCTCGAGGAGACAACTACGGAGTGCAGGGCCGCAGGTTCCGGTGAATCAACCCTAGTTTTGACTCCGGCCGCCACACTCGCGTATGTTGCCCTCTCGAGGGTTTCATTTTGCCTTTCTATGGCGTCCTTCAGTGCCGATAATCTACTGTCGCATTCCTGCCGCCCCTCCATTAGCTCTCTCATTTCGCTCAACCTTTTCCCATTATCTTTTATGAGGTTCATCTGCTCCTCAAGTTTCGCCAGTAGGATGTTGCTACATGCAACTCCTTCGTGCGCTACTGGTTCAGCTTCCCCACCCTTTACCAGCTTCACACGCTCTATTTTCTTCCTAGTTTTGTTTAGAGGCATAGGGGGAGGAGTGGACGATTTCGAAAACTCTGCCCCTTTCACCAGGTAGTAAAGGTCCTTTACAGCCGAGGTGACCGCAATTTTGATCTCGGTCTTTAAATTTCGTGCGCTATTGAGCTGAGCTAGAGCCCTTTGCAAGCACCGCTTCGCCTCCCTCACTCGATGCTGCGGAGTACCAGGCATCGCATCCGGGGACGCCCCCGCAGTTTCTGCCGAAACCTGAGGTACACTACTACCTAGAGAGGTATCAGAGTTCGACGTCTGCTGCGAGGGATCCGCCAGGAATGCCGCGGTGGGCGAGGAAAGCGGTGACTGCCGAGTTCTGTGCTCGCGCAGTTCCTCGGATATGTAGATCGCGTTGGGTATGTGGTTGTAATCACCCAAGTCGCGATCTTCTGTGTCCTCGGCGAAGGTTAGTTTCCTAACCAGTACGCGGGGTGATTTGATAGTCGCCATATTATGCGCAGAAGGCGGAAGAGCCAAACAACAGTATGTATCTGCAATAGCAGGTAGCACGAAATAGTTTGAGACTAAAACTACGGTAAATGTAAAATGTAAACAGTACTGGGTTGGTTCCAAAAGGGAACCAGAACACTAAATATAAAATATCACAGTAAACAATAGCCTAAATACAACACAAGAATAAACTAACAAGTTACGACCTAACACGATTCCGAATTTCGGAGCCCAGTTTTCCAACTTTCGGATTCTCCGCCCCAACAGAGTGCACTTGCCTAGGGCAGTTATCCGTGGGTGGGCGGGCGGCCGTTCGAATTTTTTCCAAAATTTGCAGATAAGTCAAAAAGTGTAGGTGTGTGAGGTGTCCGAAGACGCGCGTCGTCAGCGCGCTCACAATGGTGTTACCAGATGAAGGACCTTAATGAAGAAAATTTTTGAAAAACCCGGAAAACTAAATTTTGACGTGACCAAATCGGCCTTAACTGTAGCTACTGTCGCGACTATACGTCCCAGCTCAGCGGGGTTGGTGGCGTTCGACGCGGGGCGCCCGCCTGTTCCCAAAAACGTGAGTAGAACGATAGCCGCCTATAGAAAATTTTTGAAATATTGATGAAAAACCAAAAATTTGGTAATCCGCGTGAAAATGCGAGCAAACCCGGGAAATCTGGAGTCAGATGGTGACAGCCGCGAAGGGCTGAGTCGTACCAGTTCCCAAAGGTATCACAAGACACGGGCACCTTGCGTAAATTTCGAAAAAATGTAAAACAAATTTATGTTAGCCAAATTAGTAAAAATCAAGGGGAAATGCCCCGAAAATTGCCAAAATTTTGATCCTATATACGCGTGTGTGGTGTCAAACGACGCGGGGCGTTCTTGTGAACGCTGCTGTGATGATAGCACTCCAGGTGCCTATACAAAAAACATACAAAATATGCAGATTGCTGTCAAAAGTCAGTGTAAAAAACAGAAAAACAATGAAAATTTGAGATTTTCCTAGGAAAATCGTCACAACAATATAAGATTCGTGTAGGGCTCGGCCGTACGAGTAAAATGATATATGACAGTCGATATATGCTACTGATTTAAAAGTTTTTGATCAGTCCTAGGTTTATTATTAAAAGTTGTTGGTATTCATGTATACTATGGGATAAAATTAGAACGGTTCGAATATCTTTCATGGAACGTGAAATTTTGAGGAAAAACTGATTTCACAAAAAGTGAGGCCCTACCGTCCCGTAGGCCGGATTCCACCCGTTCACGAACTTAAACTAAGTTTACACCCAAGCAATTTTTGACCGCAGTTTGAAAGCGATCGGGGCAAAAATGCGACCGTGAGAGTGCCGCAAATTTTGGGAAGTGGAACCATACATACATATATATATATATATATATAAACTTTTTGACCAGTGGTCATTTCGGACTCAGGGGGTCATAACTAGACCTCCTATGAAGAAATTTTTTTAAAATTCGACAGTAGTCAAGAAACCAATAGGTAGATCGATTTCATCGAAATCTATCTAAAACTGTGAGACGTAATACGAAGGATGAGCATAAATTATTTGGTGGGTGAAAATTTTATAATTATTTCGCAGTTATTATTTAAATTAGTTCACGAGGGAAAGCGACATAAAATGCAGCGGAGAAGGATATAAATTAAAACAATTGCAAAACAAACTTGAAGCATTAAAATATATCATAAAAAATTAAAGGCATAAAATGACTGCAATTGGTCTCCGTATTACACAATAACCATGGATCTTTTACAAGCTCAGTAACTGTTCTTTAAACAAAAAAACCAAAACTAAGATTTATATCACTTTGAAAATTTACGTTCAAATAAAAATAGCTGACTGGTTGCGCTCTGTACAAAAACTTACCTGCTGACATTTTAAAATTTTCAGCTTACTTTTCTTTTATAAACTGTAAAAATCCGTAGCACAGTTCCTTCCTGAAGTTTCTTGTTGTGCTATAAATTCATGGAAGATCTAGAATCCAAGTATTCACTTGCTTGGATTTTTAGTTATAACCTCACCCAGGTCGCCCTCAGTTGAGTTTCGTAATAAAGTTTTATTCACTTTATTTCATTGCTCGACCCAGTTATTATTGTATTTTCACTAAGAATTTTAAATTCGTAGTGAAAATAATATATTTAAATTACATTTTTACGGTAAAGCTAAGAGCATTTGGAGATCGCTGCGGTGGAAATAAATAAACCTGGATATTAATTTTTGTAGGTTGTTTGTAGTTTAGTGATACATTCGAAAATACACTCATGCCTGTATATTCTCGAATGAGTAAGCTTGATAGGGTAGTGTTACACACTTAACTATATTTTACTAGCTGACCCGGCAGACTTTGTACTGCCTCAATCGATAACAACTTCCATATTTATTCACCTTTTAAACCTTCTCTGGACCTCCACAAATAATTCAAGACCAAAATTAGCCAAATCGGTCCAGCCGTTCTCGAGTTTTAGCAAGACTAACGAACAGCAATTCATTTTTATATATAAAGAAGAAGATGACTTTTTTTTAAATATAAATAATATTATAATAGAATATGAAAACCAATATAATTAAAACTTAGCAGCAGTAGTATAAGTTTTTAGACTATACAAATAATGTAATATTTGATTATTAAGCAAAAACCTGGATCAAAACTGTATTGTCTCATACCGTACGAATCGTATAACTTTACTTTCGTGAACTTCTTAAGTTATCCAGTCACAAAACTTTGTAAAATGGTAGTAAAATACTGTGCATTATGATATACACATTATCAAATAGTTCGAAAGACCACAATATAAAGGCATGATACAACTCTTAATGATATCACTCCGATATCGATGAATGCTGACACCGCTAGAACACGTATTACTCTTGTAATCTATAACTAATTGAACTGATTCCCACGGCCGGCCGGTAATTAAAACGCTCTGGACATCAATGATTATACATGGGTCATCAATAATCAAGGACTCGCATCACGTCTGCCCATTGCCTGCGTACAATTACGAACAATAAATCATTTGTATTCGTAGCCGATATATGGACGTCATTACTGACCAAAATTTCATACGGCATGAGATTACGCATATAAAATATTATTATGATGTTACATTCATTAGCGTTATTGTTTTTTTTTATTTATCTTAGAAGTGGATGGTGGATGAACCGGATGGATGACCAGAATTACAGCTGTCTAGAAAAGTCCGAGCTAGCTCAGATGGTGGGTTTGCCCCTACTGACAGGGTGAGTAACTTCACCCTACAGAATATTGCATTATTGGAGTATTTTAGGGTCCACCAAAATCTTCGGGGACAAAGCAACCTCACCGGCAAGCCGGTACACCTGGTGATTGACGGACCAGGCTCTGGCGCAGGTTTTCCGGTAGCGGTTGGGGGTTAAACGTCAAGACCTCACTTACTCATTGGAAGCAGATCCCCGACTCCGTGGTAAAAGCCTCGGATGCAACCTGGAACATTGCTGAGATGATGATGATGATCATGACAGAAGATGGCTTAATCCATGTTGTGTTCCACCAGTCTTCAGATATGTTTAATTGGCCGTTGCCCGTGGCTTCACCCGCGTGGAATTCTGTTCCCATTTCCGCTTCCCATGGGATCTATTCCAGGAACAAAAAGTAGCCACATATGTAAATCTAGACTGTAATCTATCTCTGTGCAATATTTTAGCCAAATCCGTTCTGGCATTGTTGCGTGAAAGAGCAACAAACACCCATGCATCCTCACATTTATAATATTAGTAGAATATTGGGATTATAATATTAGTAGAATTTTCTTTATTCTGCCCATATAACTACAGTTTTTTTAATGTTATAACGGGTACGACAACCCGCGAGAAATACTCGCCAGCATAGTCTATGGTAGCCACTTTCTACTATATATTACAGGGCTATAGGCTGACAGCATCTTAAATAATCTGATATTCAAGATGTTGTCTCTAATATTAACTATCAGGATATTCATGAAACCCAACAACTTTAATTAATGACTTACCATAAAATATTTTATGACGTAATACAAGTTATTCTAGCGTTACAGCTCATTACTCGACGTAATCATTCTTATCTGTGTTAGTAATCTGCAACCGGATGTTTGTTCCGGGGAAAAATGGAACATGTTCCGTAAGATAACGCATGATAAATGCTTATAAGTGTTGAAAAAATATCGCAGGGAACGACAAACTCGCAGTAGTTAATGAGCGCGTGCGAACATTCGAATACGGTAGACATTATAATATGTTAACGCTACGACATTTTTAACAAAGTGTACGAGTATTTTAAAACATTTTTAGCTACATTAAAATGCCATAGAATTTTTTGGAGTCCAAGCCAATCTCACCTGTAAGCCGGTTGCTTGAATCAGAATCTCACCTTTTGATTAACGGGTGAGGCTTTGGCGCAGGCTTTCGTCTCAGGGTTGGAGTCAGAAAGCAAACGCCCCCGTAAACGTCCAGATAAACCAAAGAGGAAGTGTTCCAAGTGCAAGCTTTGAATAAATCCGGGACTAGCACTGTGATGATGGTGATAATTAATATTGAATTATAAACCAGTTTTTTTTATATCATCTGCCTGTCTATTATAAATTATGACAGTTTATTAACGGGAGCCTGCGGCCGAGAGCGCTGGAACCTTGGAGAAGCGTCGGTAGCTTAGTGGTTAAGGAGTCGACCCTACGATCGAGAGGTCCCTGGTTCGAATCCTGGCCATTACACGACCGATGTGAACCCACTCCTAACACAAGCAATTTAGCTTAGCTGGAGGGGTTAGGGGGAATATTAGTCATTTCGGTTACTAATATTCTAATAAAAAAAAAAAAACTTCTCTAAAACCTGGCGGCTTCCGTATTCGCAGAGAAACCCATAGTTGATACATAGTGGACCTGCTTGTAGTAGTGCAATTGACAGGCTTAGTTGATGCCTTCAACCTGCGGTGTACCTTCAACATACTTTAGAGCCCTCTGCATCTTTAATGGACTTTACGAATGCTAGCCACGATATTCAACTACCATTGAACCACAATGGCCGTAAATAGTACGACCTGTACTGTATCCCCGGCAGATTTTAAAATGCACTGAACTTATATAGTGCATTCACTGCAACGCGTAATCACTGCATCACGGAGAGCTGTCATGTCGCATATGGAAATTCATGATTGTACCTACCAATCTACGCACTGAACGAAATTCATCCGCGATGGATAGCGTCTGCTCATCCATGGTTCATCCACTCCCGGGGAATCCGCATTGCACTTACGAATATTAGTAGGATTTAACTAGATGGTTAAAGTAGAACTGTAAATAGGTAAAAGCTACGCGTTTAAACAAGTGCAATGCGGATTCCCCGCGAGCGGATGAACTACATATAGATATAGATATATTATTATAAACGCGAACGTTTGTGAGAATGGATGTATGAATGTATGGATGTCTGTTACGTTTTCACTCAAAAACGGCTGACCACATCTGGCTCAAATTTGGTACATGGATTGATTATAGTCTGGAATAACACTGGAATAGCATATTTTTTCGCATTTTTTATGCCCGGAAAAGGTAATTCTGGAAAAGAAAAGGGAAAGCGATCAGAAATCCACAAGGGTAGAGCCGCGGGCAACCGCTTATAAATAATAAATTGATATTCTAGGACATTCTGCACAGTACTATATTTTGGGTCTAGATTTGGGATTGGGTCTAGACCCAAGGTAAACTCTTAAATAGCTTGTGTTATGAGTTCTAGAATACTTTGATACGTTTTTTTTGCAAACACATATTATACATAAAAACACCTAGACCAAGAAAAATAGTCCTATTTACACATAAAAATATTTGCACTGAATTTGTTCAGGAAGTGAACCCGCCCCTCCTGGCGTAGCAGGCGAAAGCACTCCCGCTACGCTACAGAAGTAGTCAGGAGGATGAGGTAGTTGAACAATAAACTAATTCAGCATTTTGTCTTAACATTGTATCGCATGAATAACGTAATTTATTCAAAGCTGACAGTCCACATCTCTGAAAAGAGTGATGAAAAGATGCAATCACAATTGACTAAAGATAAGGAAACACCTCATATGCTCAGACCTTGGTAATTTTCATAATTAAGTGATTTCATTTGGTGTATTCTCGTTGGGTAGTCTCGGCGGCGATAAGTGCGTCGTCGCACCGAGCAAGGGCGTCTCGAGCCCTAGCGATTATATTCTCTAGAGTCTAGACACTACATGTGCGACTGTGGGCGTGCGTAAATTTTAATGTGACTACACTAATTGCACATAATAAGAATTGCTTATTTTATTATTAAACAATGTTTAAGTACATAATAGTAGTTTATGCAACTGTCATTTAAGAAGGGGTATTAAAACACGAGAGTCTGTTTATCTGCGATAATAGCTTGACTCGAGTGTTTTAATACCTAAGTTATATGCAGTTTCATACACTACTTTATCTTCACTCATAGGAAAAATTGAAATTAAACAAAGTAGGTAGGTTACAAGGAAGTAATTTAGCGTGCGCCATTTTTTCACAGTTCGAATTGCGCATGCGTGCGTCTTTTTTTAATATTCAGCCTAAAACCATAGGCTAGTTTAATGAATAAAAAAAGATAGCGGTGTTATAATGAGTTTTATGATACAGTTGGCGGTACTATTCAGCCTAAAACCATAGGCTAGTTTAATGAATAAAAAAAGATAGCGGTGTTATAATGAGTTTTATCTACACCCATGCTTTAAATCCTCTATAAAAGATTCTGAAACAGTTAGCTTATTGCCAACATTAATACATCCAATGTCCTAATAACCATAATATCATCCGAACGCGTGTTATAATGTTGTATGAAATTTCATAATAACACTCCTTTCGCTTTTTCAATCTCTTCCGCGCAAAGGGTTACACTCGATGCGTGGAATCTGTATGAGTTTCAAAAAAAGAACTGTCATTCACGCGCGTTGCATTGCACGACCACAGCGGCGGCGCGCCGTAAAAAAAAATTAAAGCTTATTCGTTCGAATTCGAATTCCCGCTATTTTTCTTCGCTATTATTTTTGCAAATTTTTTTGTTTACTTACGAAAATGAACGATTCAAGTTTTGATAACACAGCACCTCCAGACATTTCGAATGCAGCAAAGGACATTTCTAACAAATTACTACCGGAAAAATCTAGAAAACAGTATGAAAAGGCGTACCAAGATTTCATGAATTGGAAAATATCAAAGGGCAGTACATCATTCTCTAAAGATGTATTATTAGTTTATCATGGGTGTAGATAAAGTCTTGTATGCAACTGTATAATTAGGTATTAAAACACTCATGTGATACTATTATCACACTCAGCTTCCCTTCGTGTGATAAACCCACATTCATGTTTTAATACCCCTCATTATACCACAGTTGCATAAATAACTATTATGATACAGTTGGCGGTACTATAATAAGTTTTATTTTTAATTTTATGTATATGCGTTTATAAAGTGCGTATGTATTTTTTTTTTTTTTTTACTAAAAATTTGAGTGCGTTTGACTGCATCTCACCTGATGGTAAGTGACGATGCAGTCGAGGATGGTACACGCAAACTCAAATAATGCCTATTCACTCTCGCCTTGAAGGTCCCCAAATTATAAGAATCGGGGAACACAGACGCAGGCAAAGAGTTGCACTCCCTCGCTGTCCGCATAATAAATGAGGAAGCGTTGCGCTTGGTGCGGATTGGTGGAATATCAACAACGAAGGGATGAAAACGTTGCCCGCGCCTAGTTGTCCGATGGTGAAATGGAGCTGGGGGAATGAGGTCATGCAGTTCTTGAGCACATTCTCCGAAATGAATCCGATAGAACACCGATATGCAGGCAACTTTGCGGCGATGTTCAAGGCTTTGGAGCTTGTTGCTAACTAGCTCGTCGTCGTCAATGAGTCTCCTGGCGCGTCAATCGATGGTGTCCAAAGTATCCAGCTGATAGCGGGCTGATCCATCCCATAGGTGTGAACAGTACTCCATACAAGATCGGACCTGTACTTGATATAAAATAAGAAGCTGTCGAGGTGTGAAGTACCATCTCACCTTAGAGAGGATGCCCAGCTTCATTGCAGCAACTTTAGCCTTGGATTCTATATGTCGACCGAAATTAAGAGCAGATGTTAGGTGAACGCCGAGGAGCTCAAGATGATCGGATATTGGTATGGATTCATTTCGGAGAGTCGGAGTCAGGGCGAAAGGACTCCTTTTCGCGGAAAAAAGACACGCCTGAGTTTTAGAGGCATTGAACCTAACGAGGTTGGAGTTACCCCAGTCAGACACTGACTGAAGTGTCAGGTTCATGCGCTCTATCATGGCCTCTCTCAGAGATAGCGTCTCAGCGCCTGTAGCTCGTGAACTGAATAGGTATCTTTCCACAACTGTGCTGTCGTCCGCATACCCAATGATACCGGGTTTCAGCAGATCATTAATATGCAGCAGAAATAGAGTTGCGGAAAGAACAGACCCCTGAGGTACCCCGGCATCAATAGCCAATAGGTCCGAGGAGCAGCCATCAACAACCACTCGAATAGACCGCTCCCTCAGGAAATCAGCTACCCAGTTACACAAACTCATAGGTAGCCCGTAGGATGGAAGCTTGCTAATAAGGCCAGCGTGCCAGACCCTATCGAAAGCCTTCGAGATGTCGAGAGACACAGCGAGAGCTTCGCCGTGTTTCTCGATGGCTTCCCCCCATACATGCGTGGCATACACTAGGAGATCCCCAGTGGATCGTCCTCGGCGGAACCCGTATTGTCGATCACTGAGGAGGTCATTGTCTTCTAGGTATGCCAGGATGCGGGTGTTAATTACACGTTCCATAGTCTTACAGATTATGGAGGTGATTGCTATGGGGCGGTAATTGGCGGGATCAGCACGACTACCTTTCTTGGGCACAGGCTGCACGTTAGCAAGCTTCCATGACTCAGGGACTAAACCTGTTCTAAGAGAGAGGCGGAACAGGCGTGTCAGAACAGGAGACAACTCAGGAGCGCAGTTCTTTAGCACTATAGCAGGTATACCGTCAGGTCCACTGGCTTTGTTCACGTCTAGATTACGAAGCGTTTTGAGTACCTCCTTTTGGCGGATACGAATAGCGGGCATTGTAGTACCGCAAGGAGGTAACTGGGGTGGTACATTGTTCGCTGTATCCAGACGCGAATTTTCGGCAAACATACAGGCAAGCAGGTTTGCCTTATCAGTTGCCGTGTGAGCCAGCGTTCCGTCGGGTTTGTGCAGTGGAGGCAGAGACGAGCGACAAAAGTTCGCCTCGACCGATTTTGCCAGGGACCAAAACGCCTTACTCCCAGAAGGGTAAGAGGCTAGTTTTGATCCAATTCGGCGTATATGATCAAGACGAGCCATGCGCAGCGTCTTTTTGAAGGACTTGGCGGCTTTGTTGAAGGCTTTCTTCTTATCCCGCGTGTCCGGAGCTTTACGATTCCGAGCTTCAGCCCAAGCCCGGTAAGCTGAATACTTAAGCGCCTCTGCGACTGAGCATTCAGCACCAAACCATGGGCGAGCTTTACTCTTGGATGGTAAGTCAGAAAAAGGAATAAAGTACTCCATCGCCTGACACACCACCCTTGAGATTTCTGTCGCGCAGCTCGACGGATCGCTCGAAGAAAAGCACGTTTGCCGCCAAGGATAAGATGCGAAAAAGTGGCGCATCTCATCCCAATCTGCTGACTTGTACCGCCAAACCCGTCTTGTGCCTTTAGGGCTGAGATCGCGAGGTGAACAAGACAGTACAGACTTCACCAAACTATGGTCAGACGTACCCAGTGGTGGGGATACGGACACATTATATCGGTCTGGTTCTGTTGTCAGCAGAAGGTCCAAACAATTCGGCGTATCGCCCTCACGGTCAGGTACACGCGTCGCCTGATCTACCAGCTGGGAAAGGTTAAGCGTCAAAGCAAGTCTGAATGTTTCTCTCCCAGCATGGTCAGTCTTCTCGTACGGGAACAGCCACTCCTTATGGTGGGCGTTAAAGTCCCCGAGAAGGACCAGTTGTGCTGACGGGTACCTCAGTTGGGCCTCATCGGCGGCCTCACACAGATGTTCACATAACCTGGTTGTCTCCTGATTGCCGCTGTGTGAACGGTACACACAGGCGTAGACAATTTTGTCTACACCGGTGTCGACCAGCACCCAGAGTGTGGAGAAAGAGGAGTCTTCAAGGTTACGGAGACGCTTACAGCAGATGCCATCGCTGATATAGACACAGACGCCGGCTTGTGCCTTGAAGTTGTGCTCCAGGGTATACCCCGGGTACTGCAGATAGGACACATCAGCCGGACGTCCGATTTTCGTCTCCGTAAGAAAGAGCAGCAGCGGCTTATCGGTCTCAAGGTGGTGGTGGACCGCATCGAGATTGGAGTGCAATCCTCTGATGTTCCCGAGGTGCACTTTAAGTGGGAGGAAGTGCCGCCGCTGTAAAACTCGATTTCTTTTTATGACTTTCATGTTGTTTGTGGGGAGTGAATAGACAGGAAGGCGGAAGTTGTACGAGGCGCTGACCAGGATCCAGTGGTGAACACAGAATCGCTGCACTGAAGGTAAGACTAGCCTGGAGACCGCGGGGACGCCCGAACCTTCCCCGGAGATGGCCATCGGGTCCTCCCGTCCAATCGCCAATTGGCACGATGGAGCATTCCGGGATTTTTCGTAAGATGTGTGGGGCAGCCTACTAGTTGGGCCCCCTACTATCTACGGTCGGCCAGCGGTGCACCGTGCTTCGGATCCCGCTGCCCTCCAAGACTAGCCGCCAAGTGCAGCGACACTCTGACACCGAAATGGCATACTGACTCAGCGCTACTGTACAGACCCGCCTTCCACATGGCTTCCCAAGGCTCCATGCCGGAACACGTCCAAGGATGCTTGGCGGCAAGACTTAGCCTTGAGGGTGGTGACTAGCCACGGCCGAAGCCTACCACCAGACAAAGTGCTGCTCATTTAGCACTACCCAGGGGCCACGTGTAGGGTAACTAGAGTAATGAGGCCCAAAGGGCCTCGCCTACGGACGCGAGCAACATTAGCTCGTCTTTGAATTCTTAATTCGAATTTTTCCATTTGAGTGTAGATGAAAGTAAAATTAAGCGTATGTAGTGTATGTAATAACATTGACATCTAATTGGAGTGACTGATGCTATATTTATTTAACCAGTTACATGTTGCATAAATTAAAGTTTCGAATGCGCCCTGTAATATTATCATTCAAAAATATTTTTTTCTCCAGCTAGTTGACTCAAGGTATTCTAAACTCATACATAATCACCTAGGAGTTTTCAAGTCTAGAGTGAATAGGGTCTAGGGTCTAGGCAAGCATGCTCCATCTTCGACTACATCCTCACTTACCAACAGGTGAGATAGTGGTAAAAGGCAGGCCTATCGACAATAAAAAAGGTGAAGACGAGGGAAGATTGACAAGAGGAGCAATATAGGTGCCTATACTACTAATTCATATGCTTACCGGACACCACAGTCAGCAGGACTGACGACCTGAAAAAGTTAACTAGGAAAAACGGAATGTTGGGGTGGAGGAATGGGTACTACGGTGCACATTGGAAGAGGGAGAGCAATCAAATCAAATCAAATAATTTATTTTGCAGAAAGCACTGTTACAATGGTGTTGTCAAAATATATATGAATATGTTACAAGTGTTTCGACCTTAGAATAAGCAAGCAAAATTTTGTAAATTAGATAGAATTGTGTTATGTTTTATGTCAAATTATAAATTTAAATATACAAAAAAATAATTAAAATGTCAAATAAAAATGGATAATATAATTACATTGAGTGATAATTTAGGAAATCTATTTTACTATAATAACATTTGTCTAAAAGAAGGCTTTTCAATTTTTTCTTAAACAAATTTAAATTTAGTCCCTTAATTTCTTTAGGTAGCTTATTATAAAGCACAGCAGCCATATGGAATACATTTTTGTGCATTAGAACAGTATTGGTCTTACGTATGCACAATCGATACATGTCTCGCTGGGACCTATAACTGTTTTCTGAAGCTAACTTGAATAAGTTTGGTTTAAGTCTAACAAAAAGTGTCACTTCGTAGATGTATATACCTGGAAGGGTTAAAATTTTATGTTTCACAAATAGTGGCCTACAGCTGTCAGTCGTCTGCAACCCAAACATAGCTTGAATACATCGTTTTGCGCTTTAAATACAAAATCTTTATCGTTAGAGTTTCCCCAGTAAATTACGCCATACCTTTTTTTTTTTCGTGCGGAAATCTCTTCGTATACGCCGCCGCCGGCCAGCGGGGGCGGTTATGTCGGGCTTGAACCGACCAGTACTGAAACTAAAAGATCGTGATATGCCATCAACAGTGTATTTACACTTACAACCTCAGCTAATTCATGAAGGGCGTAAACCGATTAGCTAATTTTTTTACATAATTGTTGTATGTGCGGCTTCCATGTTAATTTATTGTCTATTTCCATAACAAGGAATTTGGTTCTTTTTTTTTATACCACTAAGGTGGCAGACAAGCACACGGCCCACCTGATGGGAAGCGGTTACCGCGGCCTATAGATGTGTGCAACACCAGTGGCGTCACACTCGCGCTGCCGACCCTGTAAAGGAAAGGGGATGGGAAAGGAATTTGGGAGGGGATGGGAAAGGAGTTTGGGAGGGGATGGGGTAGGAGTTTGGGAGGGGATGGGGAAAGGAGTTTGGGAGGGGATGGGAAAAGAGTTTGGGAGGGGATGGGAAAGGAGTTTGGGCTCCGGCACTCTCACTCACCAAACGGAACGCAACAGTTCAAATACTGCTACTTGGCGTCGATATTCTGTGAGAGGGTGGTGCTTCCCCGGTCGAGTCGGCCCATTCATGCAACGGCCAAAATGACTGTTGCTTGACTCTACCACCATGGTTGTCTGTACTTCAACAACTGGTTCGCTTCTGTAGTTGACTTTAGGTACCAGAGTAGATACACGTTGGCTAAAGTGCATCAGCTTAGTTTTTCCAATGTTAGCCTTTAAATTGTTAGCATCCATCTATTCGAAAACAGCGATTAGTGTGGTATTTATATCATGTTCATAAGTCTTTGTATCATTACAATTACCTGCAACCGTACTGTCATCCGCAAAGAGCGTTATTGGATTAGATGTCGCCTTTGGAAGGTCATTAATAAAAATTATAAATAGCAGTGGACCCAGAACACTTCCTTTAGGCACGCCATATTGAATTTGATAACTCTTAGAGAGATATGTATTCTCCATCTTCGTTTTGAGATTGATTCTAGTTAATTGAGTGTGTTGAGTGCGATTCCTTAGGTAAGATTCAATCAATTTCAAGATGTTACCTCTTCTGCCGTAACTCTCAAGTTTGTACAACGTAATGTCATGATTCACATAGTCAAATGCTTGTGTCATGTCAATATGCCACAAATTAGTATTCTTTTGTTGACATTAGATATAATTGTTTCTAAAAAATCAGACACAGCAAGATTTATCGTCTTACCTCGACGAAAACCTTTCTGTTCCCTAGCTAAAATGTTATGAGATTCCAGATAATCGTTGAGAGCATTATAAATATATTTTTCAAAAATTTTAGACAATATTGATACCAGAGCAATAGGTCTGTAATTGTCAATATCTACATTACTATTGTTTTTTTATGCACGGGTTTAATAATACCTACATTTAATCTATCTGGGAACGTGCCCGTTTCTATCGATAAATTTATAATATGACGGAGTATAATAGGACGGATATAATATGAAGGAGCTTGAATATAGTCAATGACATATTTAATTACCTTAGTACAGATGTCATCATAGCCAACACTGTTAGTATTATTTAGGCTTTTTATAAATATTTTTATGTCATCTAGGACACATGGTTTCATAAACGTAAATGAACTGTAATAGGCTGATTGATTGATTGGTTTTGTAGTTTAAAGCAATATTTTTATCATACTAATAAAATTAATTGCTGAGTAGTTGAATAGCATAATATTTTATGCTTTTATGATATTGTGTATTATGGCTTATTTACGATAATCTAAACTACCAAATGATTTGCTTACGTAGGTACTTATATTACGGGGCAGCCTGTATTAACAGCACAGAATAGATAATAGCACTCATATACTAATAAATAAATAAAATAAATATTCTACAACATTCTACACATCGCTCTCTAGACCCAAAGTAAGCATAGTTTAACTAGCTTGTGTTATGGGTTGTAGAATGCGGATAAACATACTTAGATACCTTTTTTTTGTAAATACATACATATTATACATAGAAACACCCAGACCAATGCAAATAGACATAATCCATGCAAATAATCGAAATGTAAGAAATCGAACCCACGCCCCATGTCGTGGCAGTCGAATGCACTACCGCTACGCCAAAGAGGCCGTCGAAATAGCCTCATTGTGTTACTAATTACCTTATAAACGCCATGTTCTGCAGTCTTAGATAGCCCGTCAGCATACTCTGAAATAGATAGTTCCCATTTCTGTAGGTACAATGCCAACTTCATATATATGGGCAATATCGACAAGTAATATTGGTTTATAGTTTAATATTTCTACCAGACTCAGTCTTTATCAGAGCTTTGAAAATCCCACTGTAACAATGCACATTGTACTTTTAATGATATTGGTGGAATATGTAGTCGATTCCTTAGTTGATATCGATTCATAGTCTACTAATATTAACTGTATTCTTTCATCGACTCTGTCTATGGTTAGCTGTGGTCAACTCTATCGGCTGTGGCATACTATCTATGAACTCCCACCAAGTCGCTTCTTTCAGCCGATGTTATAAATGACTGGGTGTATAGGGCCCATCAACATCCTCGAGGCCCAAGTCAACCTCACCTGCAAGTCGGTGCACCTGCTAAACAACGGACGAGGCTCTGGCGCAAGATACTGGTGGTGATACCAAGAAACTTGATATTGGCGTCTTCGCCATTTATAATTTTATAAACATGTATTATATTTCACTTGACATTGGCGAAATTGCGGTGATTCTGCTGCAGAAGCCATTAATTAAAGCTGTATTCTGTTATAAATGACAGTGCAGCGGTTTTGCGAGCCCCTAATTTTCTGCATCGCTTCCACAAGTGCATAGCTCTGGTACTGAGCCGTTGGTGAGAATTTTACAATTTGTACATTACGTGTGCTAATCATTTTTTACAGAGTGCTCATTAGTGTGGAGGGTGTGGAGGGTGACGTGGTACCAATGGCCCACCAGGGATATTCCCCGTGGCCTCTTCATATTCACCAATGGTGCCACGTCAGGTTCCCATTGCTATGCTAAGCTACTCCAGGCATCGCCTCGTTTTTTACGTGAACGAGGCTTGCCAACATTATCCATGTATCGGAATTATATAGAATGTTATCATGCCACACTACACCTCTGTAGTCGTGGCAAAGTTTTCTAATTGGGATGCTGCTTTTAACGTGAGCAGTATCTATGTGTTTTAATTGTGTAGCTTATACGCAAGGCATGCTTTCCCTTTTCACGCTTATCAAAAGGACAATAACCTGTGCGGGCCACGCGGTCAGTGACCGCATGGTGAACAATCCTTCAGTGTCATCTATGTTTCTGTGCATCTGTTCCTGCTGCTTGCAAAGGCTGTGCCCTGCCTGCTTTCGCAATAATGACCATAAGCATCACGTGCCTGGGGAAGCTTATCACCTTTCTTACGCCTTCGGTATACCCGGCCTGCACTAGCAGTATGTTTTCACATACTGAAAGCGTTGCCTTCTCTTTTCAGGTCCGCCGAGCGAGTCACGCAGCGGTTGGTGCCAGCGCGACACGTCGGGCGGATACAGCTCCGAAGCTAAGTGCAGATTTCTGGCTGCCGCGGGTCGTCCTCACATCCATTCTTTTAATTCTTCAACTTCCAATTTTAATTGAATCTATGTGTACTCACCCTTGAGACCACTTATAATTATAAATAATATATGAAAGGTAAAACTAGTCTCATGTTTAATTTACTATAACCTTATATCAAACCAACAATTAACTTCTAATAACTTAAAATCACTATCTACCTTTAAATTTAACTATCAATGTTACACCACCTTAAAATGAATCGGGTGACTTATGAAACTTATAATGCACCTAAATAAACTACCTGCTAAATTTTTTAGTAACTAGTGAAGTTTACATGGTGGGTGAAATAAACAAAATATATAAATATTCTAAGACATTCTACATAGCGCTATCTACACGCACATATTATACCTACATAGAAACACACAGCCCAATGCAAATATACATATTCATGCATACAAATATTTGCACTGAGTAGAAATCGAACCCGCGACCTCTTAATTAGAAGTCATTGAAGTCAAAATGGTCTAAAGTGAACACGATGTGTAGTGGCCGTTGTTGATTTCCGATGAACTCTATCAAATAGAACCATCCTCTATATTTACATCACACCTACACTCGAACCAAACGGTTCAGTACTTTCTATGCTTCATTATCATCAGACGATGAGGGATAGAAAGTACCCAATTGCATCTGAGGTTTGAACTCGGTGTTCAGAATCCACTTTTGTTCTGGTCCATTTGTATAATATTATGGCTTATTTTGGATTTTTTGAGAGAGAAAAGCTTGTACCAGAGTTTCGTTCGGTGATCGGCAGGTGTAGTGACGTTGCAAGATACTTATACAGCCGTTATTTCTTCTTTCTTAAGTTCTTTAAGCGGGGTGTCAGAAAGGATCTGAGTCCCAAATTAAGAAATGATAACATATGCAATGGTGACCTTTTCTTTTTGGGCTTCACCCAAACTTACCATGCTGCGGTGTGCAGTAATTTTTTTTTTATACCACTCAGGTGGCAGACAAGCTCACGGCTCACCTGATGGGAAGCGGTCACCGTGGCCTATGGACGTGTGCAAAACCAGGGGCGTCACACTCGCGCTGCCGACCCTAAAAAAAAAAGAAATTGCAAAGCAGGAACACCATATAAAACTCTAGGTACTATTTTATTCATAACCAGTATGTTTTCATTAATATTTCATTTAATACGGTTAAATTCGATGCACGAGCTACGTGGGTGCTTTATATGGAGCCAATTCCGTCGACGTTCGCTAACTATTTGTCACAAAATATGAAGCGACAAAAATTCATGAAATTGAGGTACCTCTGCTCGCATGATATACAGGGTGTCTGGTTTGTCCACATAAATATTGAAGCGAGTGAACCTGTTACTTATTACCTTTCAGAATAAGTAAAGTTCTTTTTTATATAATATTCGTACAGCGTTACTCCTGGGGTATTTTTTCTGCCTAAAATTGTCAGTGGAGTCTGAAAAGGTGTCCAGCTGATGGTAATAGGCTTTCTGCCCCTATCGCAAAGAACCAATAGTACAGCCAAAGAAGCAATAGTAGTAGTTTGAGCCATGAAAATATTAAATAATCGCTATCTTTGGAAAAGTGTTAGTACAAGTAGTATTATATCGGTAAGTAAACTGATACACGCTTCACCTGATGGTAAACAGTTATCATAACGAATGAAAGCTTCCAAGTCCTGAGCACATTGTCACTTACAGAGGGGGAAGGGAGTTTTGGGGATGATATGGGAGAATAAGAAAAGTCCTTCCTTACTGGATAAGGTCAGATGAAGGTATACCGCTTTCATGAAAGGAATTGAAAGCGTAAGCAATAGTTGAGTAAGTTAGAGGAGACGGTGAGAAAAATCAAAAGCCGAAAAGCTGATCCTTCTGCCACCGGAGGTTGCTTTAGTATCCACTTCTTTTCATTTTTAGGGTTCCGTGCTTCAAAAGTTAAAAAAGAACCCTTATAAGATCACTGTCTAGTCCGTCTGTCTGTCTGTGTCTGTGTTTCTCTGAAACAGGTGGACCTATCAAGTTGAAATTTTTATCAGATACTAAAATCTATAGTCCCTATGAGGTGTATAAAAATCAAGGTTCTGAGTCAACACGATAAAAAGAGCAATGGGCAAATTTAGATTGTTGCGTAAGTACCGAAATTTACAGCATTTATATACATGTCCAATTCTGCAAATTTATTTAGGTTCCGTACCTTAAAAGGCAAAAAGGAACCCTTATAAGATCTTGTCTTGTTTGCTCTTGTCCGCCTGTCGGTCTATCCATCGGTCCGTGTGTCACCACCAATTTTCTCAGGAATGGGTGGGTCCAGCACGTTGAAATTTATACCAGATACTGAGGTCTATAGTCCCTATTAGGTATATAAAAATCAAAGTCCTGAGTCAACACAATAAAAAGATGGGCAAATTTGGATTTTTGCGAAAACTAATTGTAAGTACCAAAATGTACCTTTATTTTCAACTTTTTTTTTGAAATTTTCCCCTTACTTGTGCTTTTGCTTTTAACCAAATTGACTATTCAAGGTCAACCGGAAGTACCCTATAGCATTTGGATCGAAAATCCATATGGTACTTCCCGTTGAAGGTCTTACAGCACATGTAAAGGAAAAAATCTTTGATTTTGAAATTGTTCGTTCGTTTTTATAGATAATGCTAAGGACCCCTCGTGCGCCATGACTAGTTTTTATACCCACACCGTGTGATAATGTAACCAGAAGTGCATAAATATTTCACTATATTGCCGTAGCAATACCGAGTCTATTGATATTTTGCAAGCTTCTATTTAACGTGCTCTGTTGTGTTATTATGAGTCAAATCTTTGAAGCCCAATTAGAACCACTTAATGAAATTAGATTTGACTCAAATATTTGGTATACTTGTGTACCTTCAATGACAATTACCGTCTTCATCATCAGACCAGCTTCATAGTGTCATACTATCGACACTATGAAGCTGGTCTGATGATGAAGACGGTAAGTGGTCATAAGAATGTTTGAACTAAACAAGATAAACCCTTCATGTTTGGGCTCATTTGATTTGTCTGGTTATATTATAGAAAGCTAGTTTTAAAATAAGTCTTTTGATTAATAATTGAAGAACATGTGACAGAAAATCTCTAACCGAAAAGCCTAAAAATAATTTAATTGAAAAGGGAATATCTTACACAGAACCAAGAGCGAGTGCGACTACCATGCCCTTTGCACAGCAGTTCTCCTATTGCACCACCATTTTTTGTACAAAAACTACTCTTCGGACGAATCTAATATATAGCTTACTACATAAGTGTATCACGACAGCGTGGAAGGAACAAGGAAACGCCAATTTTTAACGTGAATTTCAAGGACGCTTCCTTTCTTGTTAGTTCAGAATTTTATTTTGAATTATGAAATATATTGCGCTGTGTACACCACAAACTTTATTACTCTCAGTTAGTATGTTGAGGGCTTATACCCAAGAGATATTTTTAGACAGCCTTCTAATGATAGTTCCAAGTTGGGCAATGCTTTGTTATACATAACTAATGTTTGTTCGGCTCAACGCAATTTGAGGAATATTTCGTGAAACATTATGGCAAATGTTAAATAAGTCGTAGCATTTTTATGACAATATAAATATATATTTTTTAGAAACCTATTAGAATCATGTTGTTCGTAGTGGCAGTTTACCATTTTGTAGCTTCATATGAACGCTATGTTCCTGTAGATCATGAAGTTTAATATCGAAATGAAGTGCTCCGCAGCTATTAATTGTGTGCCACAATCCTGTACAGAAGTTCAGTCATTTGCAAAGAGATAAACTACTATCCGACATTTACTTTTTGGGTTGCTATCTGTCTATCACATTACTGTGTAGTGTGACATGATTAATCAAATATGTAAGAGTTTGGTGACACCAGTTTCCATGCAAACAAGGTTTAAGAGCCATACCACATCTGCTGGGCCGCGGTAGGTGGGGAAGACCCAAGAAGTGCTGATTTGCCGTTGTAAGGGATGAAATGCGTGCCAATGGTCTCACTACCATGGAGAAGGAAAAGCAGTTAAGCGACCCACGGCTCCAAGGTGAAGGCTCGGATGTGGACACAACGCTTAGATGATAATGGTGATCCACCCGTGCTGTGGACATTTTAAATGATTCAGATTTACAGCGATAACTTTTTAAGATAGCTTTGAGAATAATTAAATGATACCTTTTTTTTTTTTTTTTTTTTTATCGTGCGGAAATCCCTTCGGATACCCCCCCGCCGGCCAGCGGGGGCGGTTATGTCGGGCTTGCACCGACTAAAACCGCACGCCGTCTCGGGTCTTCACGCCGGGGTGTAAGGTTACCCATAGAGCATATCCCTCGCACCCCGGCTGACCCTGGGCCATCTCACCACTAACAGCATCGCTCATCCTGTCTCCTCTGAAAGCAGAGGAGTACGGAGAGCGATGTGTTCCCGCCACGTTGGGTATTGGCCGACGATCAATGCCAACCCTATGAAGGGGTGAAGGGGAAGCCATTGACCGCCGCCCAGGGTGTACCGGCCGCTCCGATTCCGTTCCGCCCGGACTGCAGCGGGATCGGAATCGGAGCGACACTCGAGGAGGTTACCCAACACACACTCCAATTAAATGATACCTGGATTTAATAGTTAATTAAGTACAAAACAGGTTGCTTTACATTCTAATGTAATTTCTAACATCAAGCAGAAGGTATACACTGACTTTATTTAGAAAAGAATGATGGCTATTGAGGATTTGATACTTATATAATAAAACTTTTAAATTTATATGATGCTTTTTATACTGCCGTTGTGCAGCGGTGCACGATGATACTATAAAAAGCTCGTGACTACCGAGCAATAAAATTAGAAAACATACAACGTCACCGTAATCTTTCCTCTCAATTAGTATGCTACTATACTACTGTCTGGCCTCTAATTGCATGTTCTAACAATCTTGTTGTGTTGTAGCTAAATGGGTTTGTGCTTAAAGTTTCTTAATTATAATTTTTTTGTTATTTGCTTTCGCGATATGTTCCAACGCGTTTTTATTTACGTGTGGAACCCACGGGCTCCACCCCATCGGTGTCAACGATGAGATGGGTGTGTCGGAATCGGACCGACTATAACCACATGGTGTCCTCCCCGGGAAAGCCCTCGAAAAGATAACCCCTACCTACCAACGCGTAGAACAGAATCTTAGAGTATTTTATTTTAGAACATTTTAGGTTCTTGTAACTAAACTTTTAGAATGTTCTTACTGTTAGGATTGTTTTTACATGCCTCATAGTTTACCTTGATGACAAATCCCTAGTTTCCAGGTCATCTGGAAGTGGCTAAGGTTTTTGATCTATAAAGTCAGTAAATTTGTAAGTCATAAAAATGCCAGTTTTGAAACGTTTATATATCAATAAATTTTTAAGCAATATTTATAAAATTTTGGATTCTAGACGAACTAAAGAGCTTTAATAAATGTGTCAAATTTAATATGTGTAGATTAAATCATTTTCGATTTGTAAAGGGGTCAGATGTATTTCGAAACGGATAGTGTAAATATACATATGGCTGCTGCGTCACCAGTTCCTTTGTCTTTGTACTTGGCTGGACACGCTACCGCGTGTCACCTCTCCTATGGAAGATACATAAATTTTAACTGCAGTGACTCTTGACAATCCATTAAACGTTTCTATTATATGTATCAATTTTCGTTGAACTTGAGTTTTTTTCAGAAAAATTCCACTGTAAGTAAGATTTTCAGGAAAGTACTCGATTGGAGGTAATAGACCCCTACGATGTCAGGATCGAAAACAGGACATAAATAAAACTTAGATTATATTAGAGTTTATACACATCTACTTACTCCTTCACGGATTCACAGGGGTTATAAAAAAAGTCTGCTGATCTAAAGTAGCCGGAACTTTATTACCTTCAGAAAACTCCTACGTCATCTTGTCTATGATCGATTGGAAGTTGGGTAAACTCAATATGAACAACACGTGTCAACGATTGCTCCTACCTGGACCCTAGGTATACCGTTTTTCTACTATTTACCTGGCTGGAATATTTATTTAGTATCACGGATTCAAGGTTTGTTTAACAATGATTGAAGCCACGTCGAGATTAACTTTACGTTACTAATACAATAAGATCATAATTTTAGATTGCTTTTCTCCAATTTAAGGCTGAAAATATCAGTTTATCTTTAATCATGTAGGTACTAACTTGCTCGGGGTGCGAGGGATATACTCTATGGGCATTTGGGCAACCTTACACCCGGCGTCTGAAGACCCGAGACGGCGTGCAGTTTTAGTCGGTTCAAGCCCGACATAACCGCCCCCGCTGGCCGGCGGGGGTATCCGAAGGGATTTCCGCACGAAAAATAAAAGGTACTAACTTGCTGTTGCTCGTGATGTCCTGATCCCGTTTCCGCAACCCATAGAAACCGAATCCCGGAATGAAAAGTAGTGTTCACTTTATTTGCAATATATCTATACTGTATATTTTTTTTATCTATGCTCATGTACTTATACATATTATTATTATTAGATACCATATTATAAAGCCGAAGAGTTTATTTGTATGGTTGAACGCGCTAATGTCAGGAATAACGTAAAATTTTTTTTTCAATTCTAACCAGTTGGGTTACAATTTTTTTTATGTGAAATAACCCATTTATTCGGGAAGGTTACAGGTTATATACTATTGCATTACATCCTAGAAAAGCGGAGCAGTAATCATAAATGTCAACAAATCGGGTAAATTTCCATACATTGTTGTAGAACCAATAAATTACAGATATATGTATGGGAAAAAAAGTTATTCTTATATGTTATACATGTTATGTGAAAATAACTAAATAACTAAAACTGGAAAAGTTACGCAAAATTAATGTAAATAATACTGATTATTATGAATAAAAAGAAATCTAAACAAAAAAGATATGACTTTGAATAATAGTGTAAAAGATGGTTATGTTGAAAAAATATAGGAAAACTAATAAAAGTATAATATATGTTTCTATGCAACTGACATTATGAAGTTGAATGCTTCGAAATTATGAACATTAGAGACAGAGTAGTTAGGAATTGTGATTGTTAGGATGAAAAATGTTAGGAAGAACATTTTCGGATTTCCAATTATCGGAGTTGAAAATTTAGGTGAACTTTGGCGCACCCCTATATATCATCAAGCTACTACCCAGAAGAGCGGAGCAGTAATCATAATTGTAAACAAATCGGGCAAATTACCATAAATAATTGTAGAACTAATAAATAGCGGGCATGTATGATATCTGTCATAATGGGTGTTGTAGCTGACAGAAGCAGGCGCAGGACAGGTAAGGACTTCGGTGAGTAAAAAAAGGCGATTTATTGGAGGCTTGTGCTTAAGGAGCGAGTACGTGTGCTTTGGTTGACGGTCAAAGTGTCACTGCCTGTGACAGAGCTAGGCGACGCACACATAGACTCGCGCCCGTACACGAGCGTTTATTCACACATTTACATTACTTTACAGACACACAGCAGTAGCGGGTTAACAGACCAGGTAAGTAGCTAAATCTATAATTTTTTATTTATTCTATTTTCTGTTTCAGATGGAAGCCAGGCGTCGTGTACTTTACATCATTCTCCCCCCCATTGTCCTTTCAGGACAATCATTCTCGGCTGCAGTGGGGAGCAAAGCCACGCGGGTCGCCGGTCTGGTAAGGATTCCCGTCTTTGTCCGTATGTCCACAATTCGTACTCGACCGTCGGCGCCGGGGTGGACACTCTCGATTATTCCTTTAGGCCAAGTATTTCGTGGTAGTTTCGGGTCAACTATGACAACTACGTCTCCTCGTTTCAGCTGATGACTTTCTTGAAACCATTTTTGGCGTGGTAACATAGTCGGCAGGACTTCTCGCATCCAGCGTTGCCAGAACATGTCCGCTAGTCTCTGCGTGATTCTCCACGATTTTCTACTGTAGAAGTCGTCATTATCAAATTTCCCAGGCACAGGTAAGTTCGAGGAGGTCCCGATAAGAAAATGATTGGGTGTTAGACTTTCAGGGTATTCGTGGTCCACTGAAACATGGCTCAAGGGGCGGCTGTTGACTATATTTTCCACCTCAGCTAGTAATGTTATCAGCACTTCTTCGCGCGGAGCCCTTTCTTTCAGGATTACTCTTAAGGCCGCTTTCACAGTACCAATAAGCCGCTCCCATGCACCACCCATGTGAGGACTTGCCGGAGATATGAAATACCACTCTAGTCCACGGCTGAATAACTCGTTTTTTACAGTAGCTTCTTCATTGATCGCTTGGAATGACTTTTTCAGTTCCGCATTTGAACCCCGAAGATTAGTAGCATTATCCGAAAACATACGGTATGGCCAGCCACGCCGCGCTGCCATTCGCCGCAATGCGATTATAAATGAATCTGTTGACAACGACGGTACAAGTTCCATGTGTATAGCGCGTACTGTGAGGCAGGTGAAAAGAACACCGTACCTTTTTTCTCGGCGGCGTCCGACTGTAATTTCCATTGGGCCGAACAGATCGACGCCACAATAGGTATAGGGTCGCTGATGATGGGCAAGGCGGGCTTCGGGCAGGTCTCCCATTCGTGGGTTGGTAGGTCTCGCTTTCCTTATACGGCAGTACAAACACTTCGCAGCAATCGTTCGCACAGTAGGTCGCAATTTCAATAGCCAGTACTTTTGACGAATCTCATTAACTACTGTTTCGGTACAGCCATGTGCTGCCATCTCGTGGTAGTGTCTTACTATTAATTTTGGAATATAGTCACGTCCGTCCAAAATTACCGGTCGCTTTACACTTGGGTTCACGTTCGCAGCAGCTTCTATTCTCCCGCCGACGCTCAATAACCCATTTTCGTTCCAAACTGGCGTTAGTTTTCTCAGGCGACTAATCGTTGATATAGGTTTATTAATTTTAATCAGATTTACCTCCTCAGGAAACGACTGTAGTTGTGAGTAGCGCAATAACTCATATTCAGCGCGCTGCATAATTTCCGAGGTAAGTTCAGCAGTTCCAGACGTTCTACATTTTTCAATAAACAATAACACGTTCGCCATGCATCGGCACAGGCGGAGCCAGGAGGAAAATCTTGTAGGTTCCGGAACAGGTACGTATTTATTGTAATTTTTCACAATCAAGTTGACTTGTAACGTCTCATCATCATATTTCTCGATTTTTTCAGGGTTCATGGAGGCCAATCTTCGCGCGGCATGTGCAGAAAATGTGGACCTCGCAGCCATTCCCCGTCGTTACTCAGTTTGTAAGTATTAATTTTTGTAGCTTTATCGGCAATATTTAACTTCGTAGGTATATAATTCCATTCTTGAGGCTGAGACAACTCGTCAATTTCTCCGAGTCTGTTAGCGACGAACACTTTATAATTGCGCGTGTTATTCTTTATTTGACATAACACTATTTGCGAGTCCGTCCAAAAGAATCGTTTGTTTATTACTAACCGGTTCTCGCGCGCAATCGTATCGGCGAGGCGGCAGGCTATCACGGCGGCTTGCATCTCAAGTTTAGGTATAGTTATACATTTGTTTATCGGAGCGGCACGGGATTTGCAAGCGATGAATGATACATTAATTTGTTTGTTTGCGAGTGTCTTTCGATAATAAGCAACTGCCGCGTATGCAGTGGGCGCCGCATCGCAAAAAACGTGCAGTTCAAGTGTCGTCTCGTTCTGGCAGTCGCTACTGCTCGATGCATTCATTGCTTTGTCTTGCTCACTCGCCTTTGAAGTGGCGAAGTGATATCTAGGCACTCTCAAGTGTTGTAGCAAATTGAGCTCTAATATCCACTCTTGGAAGGTCTTATTTTCGTTGTCCGAAATCTTGTCGTCCCATTTAATATTACTTTTCCAGGTATTCTGTAGCATTATTTTTGCTTTCACTGTGAATGGAGCGAGAAAACCAAAAACATCAAATATGGACATGAAAATGCGCAAGAGTTCTCTTTTCGTAGGTTTTCTTTGGAGTTTCAGAATGTCCGTAGGTATGCGCTTGAGCGATAAATCGAACCCGAATAAGTCACTGGCGGGAAACCACAACAGTCCCAGCGTTCTCTCTGGTAACTCGTCGCAAGCAGATTTGATTCTTATTGCCTTGTTACTTAAGGTCTCTTTTGGCATGTCGGCTAAAACTTCTTCTTTATTACTAATTCAATTTCTTATCTCGAAACCGCCTTGATGATGAATATAGGATACTGATTTGATCATTTTTCTTGCAGTTTCGATGTCGTCCAGACTTTCAATATAGTCGTCCATGTAGTGGGACTTCAGGATCGCGTCCGTGGCTTCAGGCATCTCGTCTTTAAATCTGATCGCATTTTTGTTTTTAATATGTTGCGCGATGAACGGAGAACAATTCGCGCCGAATAACAAAGATGTCATGACATATGTTTTGATTTTGCTGTCATTAGTTTCGCGCCATAAAAATCGTAGGGCGTGTTGGTCGTCTTCTTTTATTTGAATACGAAGGAACATGTCTCTAATGTCTCCCATTACGGCGACGGGCTTCTCACGAAATCGCAGTAGGATACCCAGCAATGGTTGAAGAAGATCCGCGCCTTGTAATAAAAAATCGTTCAGCGATTTGTTAGCTACTTTAGCCGCAGCGTCGAAAACCAGTCTTAAATTGCGTTTGTTGGGGTTATCCACTCCAAAATGTGGGAGGTACCATGTTCGCTCCCTAGGTGCCGAAATCTCGTAATCAGTTAGCTCCCGCGCGTAGCCGTTTTCAAATAAATGATGCATACGGTCTTGGTATCTCGACGCGTAATCGTTGTTTAGTTTCATTTTTCGTTCAACGGAGAGAAATCTTCTTAACGCCGTTGCATAAGAATCGAGCATTTTTGATTCGTTTTTCCAGGGTAGGCCAACTTCCCATCTGTTATTATTAAGTTTCGCAGATTGATCCACCGTGTTGAGTGCACGAATTTCATCCTTATTTACACGTGGCGTAGAGCTTACTCCAATTGATTCTAAGGCAAACGAGCGTCGAACCAGTTCGTGTAGTTGCATAACTTCGTTATTGTGTGCATCGTTTGAGAGTTGCAGCATTGAGTGCGCTGTGTGCGCGTGTGCGCCCGCGCATGTGTGCGTCTCCGGCTGGGAACAGCCGGGGGGCGGGGCGGGGGCGCCGGGTGGACCGCTGATAAGACAGATCGGCAGGTCGCGCGCTTCGTACAGCGTCGTAGTTAGCGTATGCTCAGTGGTTAGTAGCCCGCGTGAGGTTGCGGGTACGATTCCGTGCAGACACCACCCCAGAGGTGTTAGGGTCGCACACGGTTCATTTATCTTGCGATGAATCGTCTTCAGCGTCATGATCAGATGGAAATTGTCTTGTCCAATTAATAATTTGGGTTTTATGTCAGCACAGGTAACATGGTTTTTCAGGTTTCGTAAATGTTCATAGTCTTCTATATGCACTTTAGATAACTTTTGTGTAGGTAGGTCTAGTTCACTAATTTTACGCGCACGCACTTCGTACATTTGGTCTCTTGTGTTAGAAAGTTTAAATTTCACAATTTCACTTTGGCAAACGATGTCAGAGTTCCACGCGCCTCTCATACGTAACGTTTCAGGCTGACCTTGTAAGTTGATACTGTCCGCGAGATCAGCTGACATTAGGGAGACTGTAGCACCATCGTCTAGCAAAGCGTACGTAGTAATTATACCACTCGGTCCATGTACTTTCACGCGTACTGTTTTTAGCATTACACTAGCACTGTTTTGGGCGGCTATAGTGTTTGTCACAGTTTCACTGTCGTTGGTAGGCTCATTGGTGCTTGTTGTCGTTAATTGGGTAGCACTGGATTCTTCATTTACAGCGTCGCTGCTGGGAGGTGAAGCTACTTTATGGGGCCAGTGTAACAAGCGATGGTGAGGTAGGCCGCACTCGTCGATATCGCACGGCGCGGCCGGGCAGGTTTCTTTCCCATGCCCCGGTAATAGACACTTATGACACATTCTATGTGATTTAATAAATCGCCACTTGTCTTTACGCAGCGCGCGTTTGAATTTAGTGCAGTTTGAAATCGGGTGATCATGTGTGCGACAGAATTTACATTTTGCGTCACTATTATTGTCGTGGTTCAAAACTGCGTGTGAATAAACTCTTCGTTCTTCGGTTTTCGGCTTGAATGGTTTATTTTCAGATTGCGCGTGAATGTGGCTTATTCCAGCTGAGGCGATCTTCATTGCTTCTTTGTGTAGAAATTCGGAAAAATATTGTAATTTTGCCTTCTTGCTGTCGTTATGGTCGTAAATGTAATCTGCCCATTTGTTAAGAAGTGTAGTTGGGCATTTCGATAAAACAGTGTTGAGCAATTCTGGGCTTCTTAAATAGTCGTTTTGATTTATTGACTGTACGGCAGCGACGTAGTTTCTCACTCTAACTGCGAAGTTCACGATCTCGTTATGATAGTTAGGTGGCAAGGAGGGCAGTTTTCTAAATTGTGAACCCAACTTGAAGATAATTAATTCAGGACGTCCAAAACGTAGCTCGAGTGCTTCTAAAATGGTACTTGGAGTAGTGTCGCTCATGAGCAGCGATGAAACTGCTTCCCTGGCTTCACCGCGGAGACATCTGTTCAGTCTTGCGATGTTTTCGCTATAACTGTAATTACACAATTTGGTTGAGTCTTCGTAGCTTCTTTTAAATTGCCTCCATTCGAGTGGGTCGCCGTGGAATGGGGGCAGGTCCTTGGATGTGGCTAATCTTGACATGAAGTTCGTATTTGCACTTTGTGTCGCGGTGGCAAGGTTGGCAATCGCGTGCGACAGTTGCAAAAATTCATTTGAAGTAGGTAGGGCGGCGGGCGCTAAAGCAGGTTCATGGCCGGGATGGTCAACGACTGGTTCCTGTACACTGTTTTCGAGCCATTGTTCCACTTTCTGTGATGCTGCTTGCATTGATTGGTTATCACTACAGCGACTTTTTCTCGAGGAACGGTCATCGAGCGCAGTGAGATCAGCTGCTAGCTTCTTATCAATCAATTCCCGCTCGATTCTCGCCTTGGCCTCGGCCGCCTCTAGCTCTAATTGTTTTCTGCGGGCCAGCACTGAAGGGTTGGAACTCTTGGCCGAGGGAACTGAGGTGCGGCATTCGTCGAGCTCTGTTTTCAAGGTACCCTCTTTTTCTGTAGCCTTCTCTTTCTGTAGAAAATTAGTAGCTATTGGTGGACTTAAATCCGTGAGTTTCCCTGCCGGAGGGCATGTTTTCACTGAGAGCACTTCACTAACGGTTGCCATGGAATGTTTCAACTTTTCACGAACGTGAGCGCGCTCACTGCGAGATGTAGCCTTTGCGTGCGGTGGCGGTGTGCTGAACATTACGTTCGCCGTTTTATCCGGATTCCTTTTTGATCCTGGCTCGGAGGACCAAATGTAGCTGACAGAAGCAGGCGCAGGACAGGTAAGGACTTCGGTGAGTAAAAAAAGGCGATTTATTGGAGGCTTGTGCTTAAGGAGCGAGTACGTGTGCTTTGGTTGACGGTCAAAGGGTCACTGCCTGTGACAGAGCTAGGCGACGCACACATAGACTCGCGCCCGTACACGAGCGTTTATTCACACATTTACATTACTTTACAGACACACAGCAGTAGCGGGTTAACAGACCAGGTAAGTAGCTAAATCTATAATTTTTTATTTATTCTATTTTCTGTTTCAGATGGAAGCCAGGCGTCGTGTACTTTACAGGTGTCATGGGAGCGAAGTATGCCACGGGCGAAGTCGCGGGGCACAGCTAGTAATATTATATAAGTCATTTATATGCAATATCTTGTATTGGCGTTCAGCCCTCTCCTTTTCTATGGAGAACGACACGAGCAGGGCTGAGATGTCACCCTCATACGATGTAAACAATTCCATAAAGCACCAAGCGGTTCGGCGCCTCTGTAGAAAAGATTCTACACCATGAAGACTTGGAATTCTTTACTACTACTACTACTACTACTACGGTTCCTTTGAGTAGGGTGTGAAAAAGTAACTGATGAGGCCGTCAAGCTGAGAGCCACCATTGAATCATTATTGGTGTTCTGTAATGGTGACCATCATTCCTGATAATTGAAGCTAAAGGAGCTTACCATCAGACGAGGTGAAGTCATATTGATGTGACTTTTATAAAAAAAGAAGGACGGAAGTAGGTATTAATAGTATGAAAAGCAAAGTATAAATAGAACCACAATATGTAATTAAACCAGTTCGGGAGAATCGTCTACAATATTTCTTCTGCCCTACTTAAAACATTAAGAACCAACAGCGTGATGTTTTCAAAGGTTAGTTGTTAATTAGTTAGCGGTAGTATAGGCTAAATTGGACTTCCAATCGAGAAATGTTAACTTCGAACACTTAATTACTGACATGATCCTGTCCTTACTCAATTATTTACCTTCGTAATAAGGGTAAACAAGAATACAAACCGAACCGAAGACATTTCTGAAAACAGTTTCCGAATTGAGAAATTGAAGTTGAGTCTCGTCAACGCCTACTTACAGTGCGCAGTACCATACGAAACTGTCCATAAATAGGCATTGAAGAGACTCTCAATTCAGAAACCAGCCATAAATCAGTTATTTGGCTTGTTTTAAAAATAGTGTACCATCAACACAGCGATACTGCAGTGATAGATTTTAACTACACTAACGGTTACTATGTTGATCGTCGAACCTTCTCAGTAATATTAATTTGAGTAAGTTAAACTATTTTCTTTCCCAACATTTTCAAGTATAATAACATTGTTACATCAAATGAAACAATAAAACAAAACCGTATGATTCTAGACAAAGGAACTAGAAAGAATGAAAAAATAAACAGACCTCCACTTTTCTACGCCCACTGTCTGTCTGACGCATAATTAAGTTTCACTGTCTCTTCTCTGCTCTAAAACATTATTTCATATTACAAAAAAATAGAGCTTCGAATAAAAGTTAATATAAACTTTGTATATTACCCTTTATTCGAAATTCTATAGAGACCATCAATTCTAAAGAGACGAACATTTCCTTAAATATTCGTAATGTTGCCTGTCTCACTGTATTTTGAGTGTGATCGATCGCGATGAATCGAACTATAACTAGTTTTAGATTTCACATGAACCAGATTGCTTTGGTGTTGTCGAACGTTATCTCTATCGTACAACCCTCCACTATACAGAAAAATAAATAAAAAAACTTTTTAAAAACCACGTTTTCAACACTAAAAAATGTGGGGCGTGCGCTTTGAAAATTTTAAATTATTGAATATCTAAGGAAAACGATACATTAAAGGATTTAGAGCGCCCGCCCCACGTTTTTTAGTGTTGTAAACGTGGTTTTTAAAAAGTTTTTTTTTTAATTAACTACTGACTATTCCTGATGATTAAATATGAAAATGTAAGGTGGCATTAGGCTACATAAAAATTCTCAGAGCTTTAGGGTGATCAGAAGTGGTCGAAAATTAAGTGTCAATTTTTGGCTTCAGAGGGCTTTAAACACAGAAACACAGACACGAAGTGAAACTAAGAAAAACGTGGTAAATAAATAAAAATGGAAATTAATAGCACCCTCATAGTACAGATTTATAGTAAAAACTTTTATAAAACAAATTTGTGAAAACTAGTTTTACTATTGTATAACACAATTAATTTTAGTATTTCATATCCCACCACAATTGAGCTCAGCTGCACATGTTACAAGGTAACTACAATCTCTAAGGTTTAATGACCGTACATTTTCTCTAATTAAGTTACCTCAATACGTCTGTAACAACATACCAAATGACGTACGCACTTACACCTGATGGTCTATATACTTTCTCTGAATAACACTCAAGACTAGAAATAGTAAGGTATTGAGAAATAGTGTGCACGTGCCAATAATTACCGTAGAGAACTACCGACGTGGAGCAACAACTTTTATATCGTTTTAACTCACTTCAAAACATTTTCTGCCTTATTTTTAAACGATAAGGGTTCATATTTGAACGTAACACATATTTTCATAGTTATAAGCTAAGTATAATAGCTAGTATAACTGTGTACAAAAATAAAGTTATGGTCTCAATGTTAGCGGTAGTAATTATGTATAAAATAATGAATGGGAGACATGCATGAGATCAGCAGTTCATTAGTCAACAGTGCTTTACAACATCAATGGTTCATGCAATCAACATGTATTATGGTCAATGACTTAAAACCCGTTATAGGATTAAAAATAAACACTTCATATTATTAAACTACCTTTTTTTTTCGTACGGATATCCTCACGGATACTTCCCCGCCGGCCAGCGGGAGACGTTATGTCGGGCTTAAACCGACTAAAACCGCACGCCGTCTTGGGTCTTCAGACCCTCGCACCTCGGCTGCTTTGGGAACCAGGGTTTCCCCATCTTTTCCCAGAAAGATAACTAACTATAATTAGTTAGTTTTATATAGATATAACTAACTAAATTTTGAAAACAATACTTAGAAAGCACCGTACTGTTCCCCTTCCAGATCCTAAAAAACGTAGTCAGTCATCTGTGTGCCCCCGTGTGACCTGCAGAACCTCCTTCGCTAGAAGACAAACACGCAGTATAAGCTGCAAATTGTACAATGATACAAATAAAAAACTAAAAATCGTTGGCCTAAGTAGACGTGAAGTGAAGGCGAAAGTTATCCAGTGGCTCGAACAACTGGATTATCAAATGACAGAAGACCTTATTACTTACATAGCCTAACCCACCACATAATGTTTCTATCACACTCGCAGACACACACTCACACACCACACACTTCACACACACTCACACACGCACGCACGCACACACATATACACACACAAATTATTATCTTGTTATTAAGAAAAATAGCGACAAAATGTAATATTGTATAAACAATAACGTCACCGCTTGCACGACTGAACACTGCTTCCCAAGATACAGGCTAATTGCCTAGTTTGGGATATCAGCGTCAGTACATATCCTGAAAATTAACAAATAATTGTGTTCAAGTTCTAAGACCAATGTATGTAATTTTTGTGAAAATAAACGATTTATTTATTTATTTATATTGATTATTTAAGCTTTGTTCTTTAATCATTCCTAAAATTGGTTTTTATACAAATTTCACTTTCTATCATTGGCTCACATCAATAATTTGTCTGTGATTTTAAACAGTATCTTTTACTATATACGAATGTTAAGACTAACCTTGCTAAAAATTTAAGATTTTAGGTGTGAGTAAGCTAATGTATTTTTTTTGGTAATTATTGATGTTTATTAACGGATACTAAAATAAATAAAATTTTGGTGCTTATACATATAACGTATAAACATGACTAAAGAAATCTGTCACGAACCATTTGGATTCTAGTACATTATAATTATTTGAACATATCATATAAACAACAACGGATTAATCAAACAATTACATAGAAAGTTAGGACTATATTTTTTTACTTTGGTAACCACAAACACACGCTGATACCTCAAAGTACTTAAAGTAGTGGAAATATCTTAGAATTCGTTTCAGAAAACTTGAACACAGAAAAGTTCTATTGAAATTTTTCACTTTTTTTATATTTAATACACGTCAATTTGACTTCACCTCACCTGATGGTAAGCTAAAGGTAAAGTCTCAGGAAAGAGATTACATACACGTACCATGTTAACAATGGTGGCACTCAGCTTGATGGCCTCATCAGAAGAGGATTGTCGTCGCAGCACCGCGTGACACCCACCGGTCCCACTAGTGCTGCGACCACAATCCCTTGCACTTGCTGACCCCTGAACGCAATGAAACCGAAATTGGATTACTATGGAGGATTTTTCGCAATCGTGCACGGTGGTACCCACCCGGCCGAATTTTGTGACAAATTTTTGTCATCAAATTTCTACCACTAGTAAATTTGTCTCCTTATTTTTTTATTTACATTATTTTATAAGACATAATAAACTTCTAGGAATCGTTAAAAACAAAATTTGAATCAGTACCGAAAATAAACTTCATTATTTCTATAAGTTATTAAAATATAGGATACGGAGATCATAATAAATAGCATTTAAGATGAAAAGGTAAAATTTGTAAAGACGCCTGGGAAAGTGTATACCTAAATCCATTTTTCTGAAAAGAATTCTGTACTATCTGAGAGAAAAAATATACATTTTCCAATGTCGGTGAAAACCTATTTAATAAAGGTCTGTAGACCGTTTCGCTACGCAGCCAATAGATAAGAGTGAATCGTACAGAATTCCCTTAAGATAAATTGGATGCGACGATCCCTGCAAATATTACTTCTTCAGAAACATGATTAAGATTCAATAAAAACTTCACTTTAAGAAAATATCGATGTTAATTGATTAATCACCAATGATCCGATATTCTTAAAGACAGATGGTCTGATGAATATATTATTTAACAGTGGCGAAGGGTGAAAATTTTCAAAAGATAAGCGGGTGAAAAGTAAATCTTCGATTGATATTCCGACTTCCTTCACTATAACTTTTTTTTTGTCGGACTTGAACCGACTAAAACCACTCGCTGTCTCGGGTCTTAAGACGCCGGGGTGTAAGGTTACCCATAGAGCATATCTCTCGCACCCCGACTGGGGTCGGGAGGCTTAGTGGACCGGGACCACGGTCCACAAAGTGTCCCTTTATTTTACCAACTATTGAGTGTATAGGTTTTGTGGACTGCGACCGTGGTCCACAAAACCTACATTATTAAACCTCTTTTTTAACGGAGGCTTTGGGGCCCACATGTATGTATAAATAATAACATTATTTAAGAAAGTATAGTCAGAGACAAAAGTGAGTAGTAATTTAGAAAATATCTACTGAATTTAATTAGGAAAGAAAACTATGTCTCGGCAATATCTAATTAGGAAATAAAACTATGAGATAATTTAATATTTTTATGGTTGGTTGGCTCTACATCATGGAAGAATGTCCAAATAGGAAAGAAATCACATTATTTAACGATTACTTCGTCAGCACGTGGTTAGTTAATGAAATATATGCTCCGCTATGGTCCTTCTACAATGTTGTTTGTTGTATGCTGTTCTCCATAAAGAACAGCATACAACAAACAACATTGAAGAAGCATGGAACAATCACATAAAAAGATACAAATATCTTTGTATCTGTAGGTATTGTATATTGTATTTGTAGGTTTGGATTTCATAAAATCCAAACCAAATATCGTTCAATTTCTAGAAGGCATAAAAAAAGACAGTAAATTTTTAAAAATTGAAAGGATCACCCAATATCTCGAAAAGGACTCCGGAGAGTATCGAAACCAGGAATAGAATAGCGCGGGCTGTGGAATCATTAATGAGTGGTCAAATGAACATTGCACTATTTCTAGAAAAACTAAAGTGTTAATTTAATATGGTGTAAACTTATAAGACTGATTATAATAAATATTTTATAGTTGTTATTTAACATCTAGTGAATTTTATAACATTTGCTCTATAAGCAAATGTTATAAAATTTACTCTAAATTATTTAAAATATTTAATATCTAAAGCTAAATCTAGTTTTTGCAAGTAACTAATCGAATAATTTGCACGCTTAAAGTAGACTAGCTTTTTAGTATTACCTACTAGTGTTGGTACAATTTTAGGATTTTACATGTTTTTAGTTTCACTTTATTTGTGTTCTGATCAAAATTAATATTATTTGATTTTATTTAACTTTGTGTTAGGAAGGATAACTGTGTCTTTACTTATTGTTTAATCATATCTATAAGTAATATGTGTAACATATTGGAATTATAAATGATCGTACCTGATTTTATGATTTTGCATGTTTTTACATTCGTTTTAAATTATTTTTTTAGACTGATTATTACTATATTTTATAGGTGTTGACTTTAAACATAGTATATTTCATTATAATTTGTACAATTGTTTTTGATTTACAAAAAAAATATTAAACTATCTCATAGTTTTATTTCCTAATTAGATATTGCGACATAGTTTTCTTTCCTAATTAAATTCAGTAGATGTTTTCTAAATTACTACTCACTTTTGTCTCTGACTAAGGAGATGGCGATCTCCTTCACTAGCATTACATGCTCGCAGAAGGAGGTGGCAGCAGCCCACGCCCTCGCGCTCCGCACCATTGCCGCAATTATGCTGCCGAGCGAGAGGACTCCCACTCCGATGGCTGCCACGAGGTCACACCTCGGCGCCTCCCACGCCGGGCAGTCCGCCAGCGTGTGCAGCCCTGAGTCTTCGCTCGCGTCATGCGTTGGCTCCTTCCTGATCTGATGCAGGTGGTCCCCGAAGCTCCCTTTACTGGAGATCACCTGCGTCAGTTGGTACGAGAGGCTTCCATGTCGCCTCTCTAGCCAATCCTCCATGACGGGATTTACCGCCGCTATTGCGGCGTGCCCTGCGCTTGGTCGCCCAAGTCGTTCCTTCCACTCCATCACGATGGCCTGGCGGAGCTGGGACTGCACGGCCTCGATTTCTCGAGGCTCGGGGTACCGTCCCTGCTCCCGCGCCTCCTTTCGCCACTGGTACAGTAATTTTTTTTTTTTATATTTAGGACACGTCAATTTGACTTCACCTCGCCTGATGGTAAGCTGAAGATAATGCTATGCACTTGCTGACCCCTGAACGCAATCAAACCGAAGTTGGATTTTTGGCCCACCCGGCCGAATTTTGTGACAAATTTGTGTCATCAAATTTCTACCACCAGTAAATGTCGGAGTTCCGACAAGGAGACTAGCCGCCTCGAAGGAGATCGTGCGGTACCCGCGGATGACCCTGATGGCCATCACCCGCTGCGGAGCGCGCAGCATCCGCACACTTCCGGCCTTCAGGGCCTCCGCCCATATGGGGCACCCATATGGGGCGGAGCCAGACGTCGGATGTGCTCTCCGAAGTCCCATCGGCTGTCGAGCACGAGCCCCAAATATTTCATTTGGGGCTTGATGCCGATGCGATTTCCTCCCACGATGAGACTGGATCCCTCGGGTGGCTTGCTCCGAGGCCCATGAAAGAACAGGGCCTCGGTTTTATGCAGAGCCACCTCGAGACCCAGCCGCCGGATCCGCTCATCGACTTGGGCAACCGCGGTCGTGGTCTTTAGGGTCGCTTCGCGGTACGTCGCCCTGCACGCCGTCACGAGCGTGTCGTTCGCGTAGCACGTGACGGCGGCACCGCCTACGAGCTCACCACGAAGCATCCAGTCGTATCCGTTGTTCTTGACTAGAGCTAGGATCCACGCTCGGCCTGGAATGCCGTCGGGTCCCGGGGCGGTGCGTTTGGCTCTTAGCCTTCTTGCCGCCAGCTCTAGTTCTACCCAAGTGACCTCGGGCACGTCGTCGTCATCCACGTCGGGCGCCATGGGCGACCGAGGCGGAGTCATCTGCGGTGGAACATGTTCCACCGCCCGCGCTGGGAACAGGGAGCCAACAACTCCTCCGAGCAGCTCCGGCTGAAGACACCAGGTTAACGGCGGGGCCTTGGGGCGCAGCTTGCCCCTCACCATCGGGTAGGGCCGCCCCCACGGATCCCGCTCCAGCCTCTCCAGCAGACACGTAATATACATCTACCCCTATATAAGCATTGATGTTGTAGCATAGAAGAATGCCTTACAGTATGTGATAATAGTGGATTTTGAAAAGCCTGTTGATGAAGCTCCTGCTGAAAAATAATAAGTGTAGGTATACACCACCAAAATAAGTTCCTGTAGGTCGCTAGAATGGGATCAGTATTTCGCGCGGGTAGTTACTACTAAAAATAGTGAATCTACACTGAAATCACAGTTAACGAGTAAGCCTTGTCTCATGGGGCTCGCGTGATTGGTTGCACGCCAAGGTCAATTTGCAAGTTGTTTGGGTACGATTATACTGAATTCACCTCCTAACCTATTTTGTGCAAAACTACTACGTAGATATTTTTTTAATAAGACAATCATAATAATAATAAGATAATCATAAAAGACAATAATAATGACATCATAATTACAACAACATAGATTTCGGTAAAAGATGGAGATTCGGTAACCAATTGCAATCAAACAAACAGCAGATTTTAAGTGTGACCAAGACATTTCTAATAGAAAAATTCGTGACCAGAAGGCTGGCTTCTTTTTACCACAGAGAATAAGTATTGCCATACAACGTGGCAATGCTGCCAGTCTTCTGGGCACGTAACCACAGGAGGCATGCGATGCGGAGGAATTCCACGATGCAATTTAGGTTTAAGTTTCTTTTAATTATATATTTTATTTTAGTTTTATTTAGTTTAGTTTAGTTAGATATAAAATTTGTAACCAATAGAAAAACCACATCAAAATCGCGTCTTTGCATCCGTCACGAACATATAGACGAGAATTCTAAAAAAAATATTATTTTTTGTACCTACTTTTTTTAATATCGCCAATTTACGGATATAAATAATTTACAATGTTATAAAGGTAGAGTCAGTACCGGATGGGTAAAATAATGAGGAAAATATTTTAATTCACAGATATCTAGACGCGCGGTAGTGCGTACAGCCGAGTTTGAAGAAAAAGGAAGTAACGACGCAGAAACCGCGTGTATATTTACACGAACCATTTCAAGCTACTACTGACCTCTTTACAACTTGAAAATTTAACCTACGTATATGAAATTTTAGCAAATTTATTAGAACCTCTTAACTTGTCTAAAACTCCAAAATTTGATAAATGTTGCTAAAACAAGTTATTGATAATTTAACATTTAGAAATCGGCATTTTTATGACTGACTCACTGACTTATAGATCTAAAACTTAACCTACTTCTAGATGACCTAAAAACTTGATATTTAGCATCAAGGTAGACTCTTAGGCATAAAAGAAAAAATCTAAAAACTGAAAATTGTTGATAATTAGCTGTTGTTCTGATCCCGTTCCTGCAACCTATGGGAACCTATTCCAGTGATAAAAAATATATTATCTATCTCTGTTCCAAATTACAGCCAGATCTGATTAGCTGTTTGAGCGTGATTGAATCACAAACATCTAAACATCTTCACAAACGCAAATCGTGCAAATAGTGTAGTTTTTTTTTGCACCATTTTTTATAAATTATCGGCATGAAATCAGCTCAGTATTATTTTAACGTAGCAGGTGCCCGCATGATGTACCGCAGGCCCTTGCGCAAGCACCCCGATGCTGTGTACTTAAAAAGTTATGATTTATGCTTCAACAGAGTTGAGTTACAACTGAGATTATCTATTAATAAAGAAATAAAATCATCTTATACATCTCGATCTAAGTCAAATCAATGCACAAGAAAGTTCTATAGTAAAATACAACTGCCTGCGCAAGCTATATCACTCCGACTTGGCCAAATGAATCGTGTAAGAAAAATCGCAGATAGTGAATGACAATTTGGTAAAACAAATTTTGAGCTTCAATTACATCCTAAGTGAAATAATTCATCATCATCATCCTGTCAGCCAAACGACGCCCACTATTGGGCATAGGCCTTCCCCAAGGATCTCCACAACGTTCGGTCCTGCGCTGCCCGCATCCAGCGGCTTCCCGCGACCTTGACTATATCGTCGGTCCACCTTGTAGAGGGCTTGCCCACGGAACGTCGTCCAGTACGCGGTCTCCATTCGAGAACCTTTCCGCCTCAGCGGTCATCGGTTCTCCGCGCTATGTGTTCCGCCCACTGCCACTTCAACGATGCAATCCTTCGAGCGATGTCGGTTGTTTTAGTTCTCCTGCGGATCACATCATTTCTGATTCGATCGCGCAGGGAAATACCGAGCATCGCTCTCTCCATTGCTCGCTGGGTGACCTTGAGCCTTCTTATGAGACCTATAGTAAAGGACCACGTCTCGCTTCCATATGTCATAACTGGCAACACATACTGGTCAAGTAATTGCATACTGTAAATGATTGTCTGTTCAAATTTAAGAATTTACATTATCTATTAAGTAGAAAATATTGTGGTAGCACGAATTAACAACAAATTGTTATGTAAATTTATTTTAAATATTGTATGTTCTAGCAATTAAAATGTTGGCAAACACCCATAGCATATAGACCTCAATTATTTTGTCAGTGAAGTCAACAATAGTTGGAAAAATTTAAATATTAATTTGTTTAAAAAGAATTTAAAACATCTGCTAAACAATAAGTGTTATTATAATATCGACGAATTTTTTAATGAAAGATTTTAATACCGACATTAATTATTTAAATTGTAATTGCATGTATTTGATTGATAAATGAAACAAAAGAACAGAAAAAATTGTACGCCAGAACGGGCCGAATATGAGATCTGATTTATTAAGTAAACATCACTATTCAACAAATAAAGAATTTGAACCTGAACAACGACGCAAATTCTTAATTGAACTTGGCTCTCATTTTACATTTATGTTTTTAATGGGATTACTATTACATAATTAGTAAAGTTTCTCAGTGTCAACAAACCTATAACATTGTTGAATCTTCAGTAATTGTAATATTTTTGTTTTTATGCATTTTTGCCTCGACATCGGATTAACATCTAACTACTACCTATCCTAGATGAGAAGGTTTAGATGGATGTTCATTATGGTGCTTGCCTCACAGGTTTAAAAATGATAATTGAACGATACATAACATGTCCTGACACGTTAACTTTTTTAGTCTTCAGTGAGATGTTAATTACTATTGTTAGATATATTCAAAGTTTCCACACTGACAAAACATGTAAAACATTTAACAAATATTTTATAATCTTACACTGCAGAAAGAAAATGAAATATGCCACAGAGATAGATTATAATCTGGAATACTGCATAGGCTGTACGCTTGTTCCGAGAATTGAATCATGTGAATTACGGGAATGAGATCAGTATTCAGTTAGTTGAAAATAAATGTGACAATTATTATTATTAATATCAGCGATTTTTTTTTCGTAGGCAAAGTGGTTAAAATGCTCCTTATTGTAAGTTAAACTTTATTTTTCATTACACTCAAATCCTATACTGGATAAGTATCTTATTTACTGTGACTATCATCTATTTAACTTTACATGGGACACTTTCATTTGTGTTATATTTCACAGGTTTAATTTAACCAGTCGGTCGCCCAGATCCACGGTTACGCTCTAAAAAGGAAGGTGAACATATTTCTTGACTGCGTTTATAATCCCTCCTCGGCAACACTAGCCTGCTAACGAAGTTAGTTCTAAGGTAAAGTTTTAATTGCTCTCTGGCAAATCTCAGTTTATCTTTTCGCGGTCTCTGCGAAACAGCTTTGTTGACTATAAATTCAATTTGAGCGAGGCGGAAAAGATTACCGCTTTATTTATGAGAAAGGCAGATTTGACAAAATAATTCTCGGAATAGTTTCTAAGCCAAACCTTTCTGTAGCACGCTACGGGAATATGTATCTTAGACAGAGTATTTTTGTGAAGACATAGAATCAAAAAGAAAAATTATAATAGTACGGTGGTTGCTACGCGATGGATGTGCTAGATTATAATCAATGTAGATGATAGCGAGAAGCAACGATACTCGTCCCCTGAACTATGTTCCAGAGATCGTCGATATTATATCTATATCTAAGTTTCAGAAATGATAATAATAAATCCGAGAGTGCAGAGGTTCATGTTTACCTCACCTGCCAGCTACTGCAGCTAAAAGGGCTTACAGGTCAAAGCAATGTCGCTCTCGTAACAGCCAAAATAAGCGAAACATAAAATGGATTGCGAATCCTGGGCCCTGAGCTAAAAAATTGGAGCTTAACTGGAGGTGAGAGTGGTAGTGTTACCTCAGGCTATCACTAGATAGACTCCCTTACGTCACATTATTATTGTTATAAAAAGAAACAATTATCAGGATAAGCGAGGCCAGCAGACACATTGAACTTGGGGTTTAATGTAATGTATGTGTATGTTCAATATATCATGGCCGTATCACACGTAATCTTTTCTTATATTCAAATCTAAACGAGTACGTAAGATTAAATACTTTAAGTTTTTGTTAAATTTATTTCTATTTGGAATTTAGAATAAATTTAGTTATATAAATATTTTTTCCCTTTTGAATTTATTCTTTACGTTTCGCCTGCGTATTTTAAATAAACTACTACGTGGTAGGAAATATGCTCAGGCAATGAATATCATAGATAATTGCCTTACTATAAAGTTAAGATAAAAAATAATATTTATTTAATCTAACCCAATTAATGATATTCATAGCTTGACATAACATGCCGATATTTATTTTGATGTTGACATAACCAGCTGTTTTGATTTTATCTAACTTAAAATTAATTTGTGTAATTATGTTTTGTGTGGGCATTTTAGTGCATGGAATGTTTACTAATACTAAGATAAGGTAAAGGTTAGCCGACCGCTACATTATCTAAAACTGAAAAATGATAATTTTAAAATAGGTGTCTTGCGGAGACTGCTTTAAGTAGTCTACTTTCAATATTATAAAACTCAAGATGGAAAATTCCATTTAATATAATTAGGCCCCGACAGGCCCCTCAACATCGTGTTCCAGTTTTATCACCTGAGAGTCACGTACTAGAAGCCTCGCGCCATTACTTTAGCGCGGCTAATGAATTCTTACCTTGTTTACAATAAACCAAAAAGCTTTTATGAAGCTCATTCATTAAAGAAATCTGTGGATTATGCGTGAAGCCGTTTTAGCTTCGTAGAACGTGACTTTTAGGATTTTCAACAAATTGATTCTGGCATGTTCCGATAAAACCTGTAAGGCTAAGGGTTAGAGCAGTAAGTTTTATATGTGTTATAAAATTAAAGAGCTATAATGCTTACACGCAGTTTTAAGGCGCATACAAATTAATACTTGCATATTTATGCAAAAATTGGACTCGAATACTCCAATTTTATTTTTCACCATTGATGGTTGTAGTAATTCAAGCATGTAAACTGTTACGATTACTGGAGTGTATGGGCCCAAGCTAACCTCACCTGATAGCGAATACATTTGCTGATCAACGGACTAGGCTTTGGTGCTAAATTTTCTCTCGTGGTTGGGGTGGTCAGACGGCAATCACGCCTGTAGAAACATGTAATCAAATCAAATCGAATAAAGCAGAAGAATAGTTAACCTCGGGTTCCAACGTGCTAATTTTGTCTGCAACCAGGATTAACGATGGTAAACATTCGAAATTAGGACAAGTAGAACATAAAGTAAACCGAACCAAAGACAGTTCTGAAAACAGTTTCAGAATTGAGAAATTGAAGTTGAGTCTCGTCAAATCCTACTTACGTACAGTGCGCCAAACCAGACCAGACCAAACCAGAAACCAGCCATAAATCTGTTATTTTGCTTGTTTTAAAACTAGTATACCATCAACACAACGATACTGCAGTGATAGATTTTAACCAATCAGTATTTTAAATATACTACCGGTTATAACGTTGATCGTCGAACATTACGATGGTAAAAATTCGGAAATTGGACAAGCAGAATATAAAGTAAAATTCGTCTATCTTTTAAAAGGTAAAATTACTCAGTGCGAGAATCAATTTAGGCCAACAACCGGAGAGAAAATAGATACCAGTTTGCAGTCAGTTAGTAGAGCTTTTTTATATCATATTACGATAGCTCGTATAGCAGGGATATAAATAAATATATATAAATAAATAAATATTCTACGCCATTCTACACAGCGCTTTCTAGACCCAAAGTAAGCATATTTTAACTAGCTTGTGTTATGGGTTCTAGAACGCAGATAAACATACGTGTATACTTTTTTTTGTGTAAAGACATACATATTATACATAGAAACACCCAGACCAATGCAAATGGACATTAATGCATACAAATATTTGCACTGAGCGGGAATCGAACCCGCGCCCCCTGTCGTAGCAGTCGAATGCACTACCGCTAGGCCACAGAGACCGTCAATATTCATATTGCTTAGTCCAGTGACGCTTGCAACATTAGTCCGCTTCGATTCCGACATAGCAACTATCAAGTATTTAGACAAAACCACAAGAATTGAAATAGTAATTAACTTTATATTATTTCATAAAGTAATAGAATTTCAACTTAAGAATTACCCACTAGAAAGTAATCAATAAAATATAGAATCGATGGTCGAAAAATACATTTGTTTTTCGACTATCGTTTGTACAGTGGATATTTTTTTAAACAGAAGTGATTCTGTCAGAGTTTTAAACAGTATCAGAATTTTTAGGAAACCTATTTAACACAAAATAAATGTTTCCTCTGCGTATTCTCTCATATGACTTATATACGAATAACTGCAATATATCGTAACGTACCGAAATATATCAAAACGGTCGCCTGCAGGCTACTACGGGTATAGACCAATATCAAGAGGACCTTATCTAAACTTCATCAGTGTTTTTGAACTATTTGAATACTTTGTATGTGTAATATCTTTAATAAAGGGAAAGAGTATAATAATATTGATAGTGATAAACGATCGTAATTCATTGCTAAAAAGTGGTAATGGATATTGTTACGGAAGGCTGCAGGTATATAAAATATATTAAGACAAAGATCATATTCTCAATCAGTGTGCCTGTCACTGTTCTTATATCGAGTTCGAATTTCCCAACCGTGATTTTTTCACGTACCTAGTATTCAACCTCTTTATGTTACAAAACAATGATAACAATGACGTCATAACATCAACGAAGCTAGAATCGAAGAAAATAATAACAAACTCACCAATTATCTCAAGTTATTTCAATACATAAGATTTCCTCAACATCTTAATTGCGATCTTGCTTTGGAATTAACTAAAAATAGTTCTTCCACGGTTCTTACTAAGATCAAATTTGATTAACGCTTTACCTTTTATCTGAATTTATCCATACAGAGGCAAAAGAGTGTTTTATCTCTTTTTAAACTTGTTTTAATTTCAATGTGATTGCTCAATTCTCTTTAAAAGCTCCTTCTTCGTGAAATGACCGCTTCTTATAAGAAAATTCTTACTACTAGGGATATATATCTATATATAAGAATTACTCGTTTAAAGGTATTACATATATACTCTAAACATACATACAAATAAATAAATTTGAAGTGTCTGTTTGTAATATTAAAATAATAGATTTTAATGATTGCATATGAATGTATACACGATACGAATAAATATTTTTTTTTATCGGTCCAGGTGTTTGTGTTTTTGTCTGTTTGACTTAGGTAATCTCTGAAGCGGGGCCGATTTGGATGGGACTTTTGCGGGTAGATATATTATGTTGCAAGGCGTAACATAGGCTACTTTAATTTTAGAAAAAGAATTAGGATACGCTGCTGTTAGACACAGGATGGAGTTACATCGTTCTGAGCTGGGTTGGTTACCTGTACGTCAGCGAAGCAAATTGCGAGCGGTGACGCTGATTTTTACATTCTTACATTCTCCTAACGTCCCTACTTACCTAACATCTCAGATTCAGTTGCTTAGCTCTATTCACGAAAAAAATCTACGCTCAGCTAACAATCTTCTTCTCCTCTGTCCAACTCATAGTTCTAGTCTAGTTCATTCGTTTTTCCTTGTGCAGTCTATTCTTCTCTGGAATGCGCTTCTCGAAGTCAAGTTTTCCACTAACCGTGCTACGTTCAAATATAAAGTACGCCAGCACTACAGTAACTCATAGTAGTTAAATCATAAAAAGTACAATATAATATTTACAATATTATAATTAAATGTACATTATGTGTCGTTTTATATTATGCATATATGTAGTTATTTATTGTACCATCTAATAATAATGTTACATCAAAACCATACGAGTACCTTTTTTTTTTTTTTTCGTGCGGATATCAAATTCAAACCCAAAATTGGGTAAAACATACTTAAATAACGTGTTGTTAATAAAAAAAAACGTACACACATACATATACTCAAGTCTTTTTCCCTCTGGGGTAAGCAGAGACAACAACATGCCATCTGCTCCTATCGTTTCTTTGCACGAAATTAGCTCAGTATTATTTGCACGAAACAGGCGTCCCCAAGAGTGCGATGCAGTGCAGACCCTGTTTTTTTTTTCGTGCGGAAATCTCTTCGGATACCCCCCCGCCGGCCAGCGGGGGCGGTTATGTCGGGCTTGAACCGACTAAAACCGCACGCCGTCTCGGGTCTACAGACGCCGGGGTGTAAGGTTGCCCATAGAGCATATCCCTCGCACCCCGACTGACCCTGGGCCATCTCCGGTTTCGAAATGACCCCCTCGGGTTTGGGAACCACGATGTCCCCGTCTTGCCCCGGTTTGGGGGAGGGGCGCTAGTCGCCCAACCGTCCCGGCCTGCTTCTGCTAGGGTGACAGGCGGCCTCACCCGCCACCCCCAGGCCTGCGCTCATGGAGGACGGAGGTCGTTAAGTGACCTCCGGCGCCTGAGTCGCCTGCGACGCGCGGCGAGCAAGTAGCGGGCTCGGCGGGCCGGGGCAGTGCAGACCCTAAAAGCTCTAAAAACTTTGACTTAAATATGTGACTGGTAGTAGCCATCGCTCAACATTCCCAGAGAGGAATATAATTATATTTATTTACATAAATCTCGACAAAATTATTAACGCACTCATAGTAAACCTCTAATTTTATAATAATTATTATAAACAAGATATCGGCAAGAAACTTAACAATGTACTCTAGATGCTCTGTTACGAGTTTACGGTTGATGGCGAAGGCACGCCTATCAACTATAGACAATAGTAACATTACCATCATAGATACCTACATAAAACTGATCTCGAGCTCAAAGGGCTCACGTCATTGATTGATCAGTCCCATTATTGGTTTTTGATTGGAGAGTCAAGATTTTTGCCTCGAGGTAAACCCCTCTTAGCTCTTTCAACGTAATATCACAAAACCTGCTCCTCGTGTTCAGAACGCCCGAATGCGAATTGCGAATGGTTGTGTCTCAACACACGACTCTAAAAATTGAAAACTAAGGGACCAGACAAACAGAACGGACGCGGGCGCGGCGCCCTTTCAGTGAGTTTCATACAAAATATATAGAAGCGTCACAACTCAAAACAAACAAATAAGACGGGTCGCGGGCGAGATGCGGACATGATGCTTTCAACGACTGCGTCCTATCCTGAAACATACAGAAGAGACGAGACGGAGACAAAATGTTGCCGCGCGCGGTGAGCGAAGGTAACCTTATGGGGTGTTACTTTGAATACGTGGCACCCACCTGCGTACACGCGCAGTAAACGCCTTGGGCGTCTTTGCATTACCTCCGTTCTGTTGTACCGCGCCTTACAGGGAGCTCATACTTCTTGCTTACATCTAAATTAGTTATTGTGTTTCAACACGAAGCTTTAGAAGTAGATTTCTAGTACCTTTTTTTTTTTTTTTTTTTTTTTTTATCGTGCGGAAATCCCTTCGGATACCCCCCCGCCAGCCAGCGGGGGCGGTTATGTCGGGCTTGCACCGACTAAAACCGCACGCCGTCTCGGGTCTTCAGACGCCGGGGTGTAAGGTTACCCATAGAGCATATCCCTCGCACCCCGGCTGACCCTGGGCCATCTCACCACTAACAGCATCGCTCATCCTATCTCCTCTGAAAGCAGAGGAGTACGGAGAGCGATGTGTTCCCGCCACGTTGGGTATTGGCCGACGATCAATGGCAACCCTATGAAGGGGTGAAGGGGAAGCCATTGACCGCCGCCCAGGGTGTACCGGCCGCTCCGATTCCGTTCCCCCCGGACTGCAGCGGGATCAGAATCGGAGCGACACTCGAGGAGGTTACCCAACACACACCCCAGATTTCTAGTACCTTATAATTTTAACTTTGATTTTCTTTTTCGTTTTTCATTTTTGTATTGATCTTAATCTATACAAAAAAAAATTGAAGTGTCTGTTTGTAATATTAAAATAACAGGTTTTAAATAAATTCTTATGAGTGTACATCTATTATAACAAAAAAACAATCTTTAATTTTTTTTGTCTTACTGCCTGTTGGAACGGCTTTGCCGATTTTAACGGGACTTTCACTGGTAGATAGGTTATATTATAAAGCGAAACACATATCATTTTTATTTAAGAAAAAAAAGAAGTTCCTCGCAAAAGAACTAAAACCCTAAAAATCTAAATTCACGTGGACGAATTCGCAGGCACAGCTAGTTGGTATTATAAAGATATGTACTCTTGCTCATGTTTTCACCTTACGATTATAAACACGCCCCAATTGCTATTGCAAAAAACCAGACACGCCAATTGCTTGCTATTCACGGATGATCTTAAGTTATCACTAAGCGTAAGCAGTAGGGATGACTGTGAGCGTTTGCAGAGGGACAACGATAACGTAGTTTCATGGAGCAAAGAGAATTGTTTACACTTTAATACTCAGAAATGTGTTACTATCTCTTTCTCATAATCGCGCGTACATAATCCAATTGTAAAAATTTATAACGTCGATTTCAGGCCAACGGCCATGGTCACAGAAGTCCGAGACTTAAGGGTTAATTTTAACACGGAGCTAACGTTTCGTAGTCACATAGTAAAATGCTGTAAAAAGGCATTTAGAAATTCAGGTTTTATGTTACGTACTGCCCGCAACTTTACTAACATTAAAGTGATAATCGCGTTATATAACGCTCTGGTGAGAAGCCAATTAGAATGCAACGCAGTCATCTGGCCCCCACATGAAAAAAAAAATGTTCTGATGTTGGAGCGGGTAGAAAACAAATTTGTACGATTTTTATATCTTCGCTTGTACGGAGTGTATCCCTTATATCCAATCTCATCATCTCATGTATCCAACTCTGTTTGTTTTAGGCTGTGTGCCAGATAGGTTCGTGTGGTGGTGCCGCCGACCATGTCTACTGACAGTGCTGCGCGCGCGCACCAACTTGCTTGGTGAGGCGAAGCTGTCGCGGGCGATTCGCACTTTAAACCTCGTAGCCGAGGACATTGACATATTTTCCTGTACACTGAGTGAATTCACTGGCACTATTCTATTTTAGTTTTGGAACTTGAAAGTAATGGTTATGTACCTATATATATATATTATGTAATGTTCCTACACTATTGTATTGGGTGTATGTATTTTTTTTTTATCGTGCGGAAATCCCTTCGGATACCCCCCCGCCGGCCAGCGAGAGCGGTTATGTCGGGCTTGCACCGACTAAAACCGCACGCCGTCTCGGGTCTTCAGACGCCGGGGTGTAAGGTATACACATAGAGCATATCCCTCGCACCCCGACTGACCCTGGGCCATCTCACCACTAACAGCATCGCTCATCCTGTCTCCTCTGAAAGCAGAGGAGTACGGAGAGCGATGTGCTCCCGCCACGTTGGGTATTGGCCGACGATCAATGGCAACCCTATGAAGGGGTGAAGGGGAAGCCATTGACCGCCGCCCAGGGTGTACCGGCCGCTCCGATTCCGTTCCCCCCGGACTGCAGCGGGATCGGAATCGGAGCGACACTCGAGGAGGTTACCCAACACACACCCCGTATTGGGTGTATACCTGTAAAAATAGTTGTAAGTATGGATAAATAAATAAAATAAATTCTTCCCGTTAGCATTTTTGCTGTGTGTCATTGTGATGTGCGTCAACTCGTGAATCAAAGTCATACGTACCTTTGTTTTTTGGGTTTTTTAAATCCGTTTTTCGTTTATTATAGTGTTTACAAATATGTTTTGGTCGTAACGGTAATATAGCACCAAAATAACTTTCGTACACTCACCATGCAAAAAGGTCGAAGACGATATTAAACAAAATTTATATCTATTTCCATCGGACAGCATAATATATTATTATAAATGGACTTGCTACCTCCCAACGGTGAATTAGAGTAATGATGTGAATCGTGACCACAGCGTGCGACAACGTACATTTTATTTAGTGCATTCGCTGTAAACATGCGGGTACTAGTAAATTTGTTTTATTCTCGACCAGTGATAAATTGGGTGAGGCTCTGTGGCCGCGGCGTACACCGGACCAATATTTTTCATTACTATGCTAATTTCATTGTCCCAATAAACGCTACGTCCCACGTTCACCCGCAAAGAGGTTAGCTGTTTCACGAGCGTTTTTACTGTGTCCACTGAAAAATTTGAATTCGCTTTCGAAAAGGTCGGTTGGGTTAATTTGAAATGCAACTGGGCATTTTTAGTTTCTCGCTTGCTGACGCCACTTGCTTTTAAATGGTGAGCTACAAAATCGTCTATATTCCTTTTGTAAAAAAATTTCATGATAATTTTCACGATGGTTTAAGTAAATTATGCCTACACTGTTTTAAAATAGTAACAACTAGTTTTATTAATTTAAAAGTATTTAAATTTATAGAAATTCTTTCGAATACATACTCGTGTCAAATTGAAATGAATTAACTAACTTTCCTGTATCTTTTAAATTTACTTCAATATATATTATTAAAAATTATTCATAATTATATGCGATATCAATGGAGTTTTACGAAAACTTAGAACAGATTGGACTCGAGGGAGCTTGAGGATAAATGCCTATTTGCTGAAAATATTCAGACCTTTCACTTCTTCAAATACAGCACTTCAAGGAAAGAAAGATACTCCCCCCTTTAATTAGATATAAATCTTATTTATTACAATAGATTAGATTTTATAAGGCTATTTAATTTTAATTCAAACTGAGTAACTAATTAAACCTTCCAGTCTGGTATAAATTACAATAAATACTCACAATTTACTCACAAATACAAATTCATTGAACGCCGGACAATCAGTACAAATGAGGCACATAATGGCAGTACATCGGTATTATTCCGAACACAATCGGTGAAATGATTCAATAGATCAATGTCGAAGGTGCGGAGAGCGCATACCGCAGTAACATCACGTACGTGGGACGAGTGGGCCGAGCGGGCGACTGGGTCTAGTCTCTGAGGTGCAGAACACGTGTTATATTGCCCTTCTTCGGACGACAATACTTAATCCGATAGCTATTGAAATAGCCCGCCCGACTGTTTGTCCCAAAATCTCAGATATTTGAAATCTCTTTATATTAGGGTTGAATAGGAAATACGCCGCATTACCTATACGCATACCTACAATAAACTATTACGAATTTTAAACAAGCTTGAAATTCAGAAAATCATGTTATCATTTTTCTAATCAGAAATTTTCAATTATTTTTGTTTGTGTTTTACTTTAGGAATTTCATTTAGTAAAATGTAAAAATTCAGTGTTGTTCAGCGGATTTCCATTGGTGAAATCCCTACTTGTAATAATGCATATATAGGTAAGGGTTTCAGCAATGGAAACAAACTATGCACAAAGTACTATTTACCGTTGCATTTTCTTACGATATAAATAAAAGTATTTGCTGCACTAGCAAAGGAAGGTAAATCGATAATTCACGCCTCTCTTATTTCTTTTATAAAAGGCATTGCAGCTTCTGGATGATGTTTTATCAAGGCGAGAGTGGCCCAGGGTATTGGTTACACAGTCATTTTGCGTGCCAATATGATTAGCAGGGGGCACTATGATTTTACAGAACACATATACACACATAGTCTGGCACAGACCTCCACCAACTAAGTAGGATCGACGATTCCAAGCCGCAATCCAGAATTATGTACAAAAGGAACATTGGGTCTTTAGATTTACGAGAAGGAAAACCTCTTTAAAGAAATTACCCTAATGGTCTGATAACGGCGGGCTGGGTAGCCCAACAACTTACTAATGGACCAAAGGAGGCAGTACGCTCGTACTCAAGTGCGGTTCTAGAGAGGGTAGGAGGGCTTGCTCTCCTTTAAAAATACCTATCAGTGGCTGGTGGGCATTCCGCTCCGAGACTAAATCGCCTCGCGCGGTAATAAGCCTGACGTCGGAGGCCCAGTACGATCTTATGCGTTTCAACTATATGATAACATTTTCGTCAAGCTCACAACAAGTTATTAACCAGAGAATACAAGCATGCTTCCTTCCTCTCCCAACTCTTCAGAACACACCGCTAGCACTACAGGACCACATTAACATGCTCGGAATGGACGTTCGCTGCAAACTGACCAATAAAAACTACATCGAGAGCGTCATCAAAACAGCTTCACGAAAACTCGGAGTTCTGAACAGGGTGAGACGGTTTTTCACGCCGGAGCAGCGGTGTCTTTTGTAAGACACAAATTCGCCCCTGCGTGGAATACTGCTCTCATCTCTGGGATTGCTCTGCACAGTACTTATTAGATGCTCTCGACAGATTGCAGCGGGGTGCCATCCGTATCATTGGGAGTCCTGAGATTACCAATAGCTTAGAACCTCTGCAGCTGCGTAGAGACATTGCCTCTCTGGCTGTATTTTACCGCCTCTACCACGGCGAGTGTTCTGAGGAGCTCTTTCAACTAGTTCTGGATAGAAATGAAGAAGGTGTCTTCATTTCTATCCAGAACCACACGTGCTGGACTGCGATGCCATCCGCACTCAGTGGAAACCATATGGTCCCAACTCAGTGGTTCGGTGCTTCCTTTCTTTGTTGCACGATAAAGAGCTGGAATGCTCTGCCCGCGCACGTGTTTCCTTCTTCTTATAATCCCGGGTTCTTCAGGCGGGGCGTGAAAAAGCATCTTTTGAGGCTGTCAAGGTAGGGGCTACCATTTTAGGATCGTCATCTAGGATGGTGGCCCATATCTTCTGGACTTCACCCTAGCTTCTCACCATCCAGCGGGGTGCCGTCAATTGACGGAACGAATATTAAAAAAAAGCCGGCATAAATCGTGCTATACATATTCGAATAATAATGAATTCATATATTCTAGGAATGTGAAGATCGTAAAATGAAATGAAATACCGTATTCGTATGGATTCATGTGATCAGATCTATGTCTTTAAGCCTTTGAGGTAGATAAATTAAGAAGCCCTTATTGCTTTTGCTTTCTTAATCTGATAATAGACTGACTTGTGATGGGGCCCACACACCAGCTAAAATGTTTTATAAGGAGAGGATTCACGTCGGTGGTAAATATACCACAGATATGAACTTAGCAACCTTTTCGAATCAGTAACGCGACGGTTACAAAACGCCTGATTACAATTTCATTAGAAAGAAAAAAATGGTATTCCTGTGATCTGTCAAAACAATACATACCTACGGTTTTGGGAGGATATCAAACCTTCAGAATAACTCATAGTTCCATATTAGTTTTTGGTGACATTTTTAAATTCAGAGAAAATAAGTCTTCAAACATTTTGAAATCACGCGTTTTAAACACGTAAATGAACTGAATCTGGTCAGGCCCAGGCTTCAAATTAGTCATTCGACGGTGTATTCAGTTATAAATATTTCGAATGTTCCTCTACATATTTTTCGAAAAAATATATGTAAACCTCAATCGTTATCGAGCACCCTTAACCAAGCTCAGCGAGAGAGTTTATTGTAGAGTACATTTTCAATTCAATACAATTTTATTTACTAAAAAATTACTACGTTAACCAAATGGAACGGCGACTAGTGTGTTTTGTAAGCCACGTTATTTTTTACTGTTCACTTGAACGTTTTTAGTTTTCTAAAATAGTCTTGCGTTCAAATACTTTAATAAGCACATATTCATACAAATTTTCTAGCCATTCTTGTTTATATATGATTAGCATTGAGATTTGCATCTTGGAAACGACTCCAACGATTTTCTTGAAATACTAAATACAGGGGGTTTCGGGGGCAAACCAAAGCTCGGTCACCCAGATGTTATTAATAACTCGACGCTTCAATAGACTTGACTTTTGTCAAAAGCTTATTTGTGGCGGCCGCACTCTCGCGGTTGATGCCCAACATGAAGGGACACAACACTCCCACTAGGAGACTGTACCTGGGGATCGTGCGAAGCATGACCCTATACGAGACCCACGCATGGGTGGGAAGTCTGACGGCCCACAACGTGGCTTTTATGTACAGCCCGTTTAAAACACTGGCCGTCAGAGTCATAATGGGCTACCGCACGATCACTGTGGAGGCGGCATGTCTCCTAGCCGCGACCCCTCCATGGGACCTGCAAGCGAGGGCCCTTGCGTCGTTGTATCAATGGCACAAGGAGGCGCTGGAGCAGGGCCACAGGGCGGGACCTCTAAAAATCGAGGCCCAGCGGTCCCAGCTCCGCCAGGAACTCATGGAGACTTGGAAGGTGCGACTTGAGCAACCGAGGTGGGGAGAAGGCACCATTTCGGCGGTGAGGCCGGTCATGGAGGAGTGGTTGAAAAGGCACTGCGGTGACCTCTCCTACCGGACGCCACAGATGATAACCGGACACGGGTGGTTCGGTAAGTATCTATGGCGCAGCCACCGGGAGACAACGCCAAAGTGCCAGCACTGCGAGAATCCCGGCGAAGACATGGCGCACCACACATTGGTGGAGTGCCCAGCGTGGGCGAGTCAACGCTAGGATCTCGTTGTGGTTCTGAGCGTGGACGTTCTCTCGCTCGCCATGGACAGAGCCGTGGTCTACGACGGGAATGGCACGCCGCCGCCTCTTTCTGCTAGCAGGTAATGCACGCTAATAATAATAATAATAATGTTTTATTTCTCCAAAAGTTTACATAAGGGTTCGAGAAAGTTTACAAATTATGTTGGTAAGGCAATTTGGGTAAAATATTGACCAATTCTTTACATTTGTAATAAGACCCTGTCCCTTAAACTAAGAAAAACTTGTATCTTAAGAGACAGTGTAAGAATAATTTGATCATTAGATGTTTTATTTTAATGACTGGTCGACTACCAACTATATAATTTCTATACTTTTATTGTAAACATGTGTGATGTGTTTGTTGTATCTAAGGGTATTTGTGTGTGTGTGAGTGTGTGTGTGTGTGTGTGCGAAGGTGTGTGGGTGTGTGTGCTTGTGTGAGTGTGCGTGTGGATGTGTATGACAATAGAATAGAATAGTCATTTTGTCTGTCATATTTATACTCATGTAATATATGTTATTTATGTACATATTTATATGTGTATAAATATTTATGCAATGTAGGTCAGTAGGGTTTCTGTGAAGGTATAATTTTGTTGCTTTAGCCACTCTGTCACTTTAGATTTAACCAGTTGTAGGTTTAGGTCAATGATATTTAGTGGTTTATTTGTTTTTTTTTGTATATGTTGTTACTTAGTATAAAATATTGATGTTCAGCAAATTCTGTATTGTGTAGAGCACTCGGGAGGAGGTATACTCGTTTGTTAGGGTCAGATGGGGGAAGAGTACAGTGTTTCCTCAGAATCGTTTTCAGTACATATAATTGACGGACTGTGAGAACCCCGCATTCTGAGTACAGAAGTGTTGTTGGGTATCTAAATGACTTTTTAGTCATCACTTTGAGAATTGTTCTTTGTGCTCTCTCCACCCTCAGGAGGTCGGTTTTATACGCTCCGCCCCAGACAGTGATGCAGTAGCTCAAAATTGATTGGCACAAGGAGATGTATACCATATTCAGTGTGTCTAGGTTTGCTGATCGTCTTAGAGTCTTAAAAGTTTGTATGAGACGTAATGTTCTAGCAACCTGAACTTCAAGTTGTTTGTCCCATTTTAATCTTTCGTCTATGTAAATACCCAAATACTTTACGTGCTTTGCTCTAGTGGGACTCTGCGGAGGCTTTGACTCTTTCCCATGTCGGTCCCGAGACAATAATAGCCGTGTCATCTGCATATGTATATATTTTGGAGTTCTTGAGGGTCACCTTACAGAGGTCATTTATATAAATTTGAAATAATATAGGACCCAGTGCTACCCTGTGGAAACCCAAAAGTCACGCTCATCTCGTCACATACGTGTGTATCTATTTTGACTCGCTGTGTGCGGTTTCGCAGATAATCTTTGAAAATTTCAAGGGCAATGCCTCACACACCAATGAGTTCCAGTTTGTCTATAAGTTTGGGAATAAAAACTGTGTCGAATGCCTTGGAGAGATCCAAGAACAAACCAAGGCACTTGGTTCTACTATAAAGATTTTTTGCCACCAATTGTGTCAGATCCATCACAGCGTCCTCTGTAGATAGACCTTGACGAAAACCATATTGCTTGGCAGCTATAATTTGATGTTTGTCTAGGAAGGACTTAAGATGTTTGCTGAGGATCTTCTCGAGGATCTTGGATAATGCTGGTAGTACCGATATCGGTCTATAATTGCTGACACAGCTTTTACTCCCTCCCTTATGTATGGGATGAACTATAGCCTTCTTTAGGGCTTCTGGGAACACACCTGAATGCAAACATTGATTAAGGAGATGAGTTATTGGTGGTACTCGACCATGCCGACATTTTTTCAACAAGGAGGAGGATATGCCACCCCATCCCACTGCACTATCCTCTTTAAAATTGTAATATAGTTCTACTTCTGATTCGTCCGTGTCCAGAATACCAAGAGAGTTAACTGGGGGATGGCAAGTAGTCTTCGCGGTAAGAGGTATTTGTTTATTTAGCGCCGAGTAAGTCTCCTTATCCTGAAAGTGTACCTTATACAATTTAGTGGATTTCATTATGCCCTCAGGTTGATGACATTCAAGGAAAGTTTAAAAACGACAATTTTTTTCTTGAAAATTAGTAGGTACCTAGTTATTGAATAGAGGAATTTGCATCTCTTGAAATGCTACCACCAAAAAGTCTCTAATAGTTTAAAATAAGTTCTTGAACTAAAATGAATCCTGGTCTTAAACATAACTACGTCGCATTTTAACGAACCTAAAAAGCGTTTTTTTTTTAAATTAGAGTGAAGTGACATAGTAAACGCATACGTATAATTGTATTATGCATATACACGCTCCAGTTCGAAAAATATTGGCTGCCAGTGGCGACGACATGAGACTGACGCGAGAGGATTTTATTTTGTATTGTTTTCTACTTTTTTGCCGACTTTATAAGCTTTGTATTTTTCGCAACTACCCTTTTGAAATATTACAGTCAGTATTGAATATACAGGATGGAAACGTTTAGTGTGTCCAGCCGATTATTTCGCTCCCATAAAAGCCGTATAAGCCAAACCAAACGGAGGAGAAAGAGTAAGCGGACCCTGGGTTCTAAGGTTAAAGCCTCGGATGTAACCGAGAACCGGAGCCTTACATCACCGTTCCTCAAAATATATTATGAGCAGTGATAAACTTTGAAAAGCGCAAAATGATGTATATTTAGATAGTACAAGTCTGAACAATACTAGCTGGCAGTTGAATAATCTTGTGGTCACTTTATACGATACCTAAGGGAGAATACGGGCGTGCTTCTATTGTTATTTCGTAGCCACTGGGTACATCTTATCTTCGCGACATAACCTCAGCCATTCTGCATTTTAAACGAATATCTATATATAAATATAAGTTTTCTCTTTGTCACGGCATCATGCGTAAACTGCTGGACCGGTTTCACTAATTTTATTTGTTGTTGTGTTTGTAATTGTCAGCAGAAGGTTCTTATGCAAGATGCGCGCATCTTTCTTAACTTTTTCTTGCTTGTGCTTTTAAGATATTAACAAAATGATAATCACTCTACTCATGTCTGTCAATAAAATATTTATATCTATTGACCCATGCACCCCACGCTTTTTTAAAATGAAATACATTTTTTTAATTTACATTACTATTAATTTATATTTATTGATATTTTTAACACTATTCTTAATTAAAATTTATTAAAACTTACTTTCTATTTTTTTAGTTCGGTTTTCTATAAAAAGCGTGTTTTTTAGTTTTTTAAACTATTATTTATTAATTGAGAGTTCGGAGTCCACTTTCCTGCTCTTCCTTTAATTAGGATGTTTTGGCTTTTATGGAAGCGACTGCCTTCTGACCTCCTTACTTCGAGAGGCAAGCCTGCACCAGAGCCTCGTCCGTAAATAAGCGGGTGGCCTCATATACAACCACCGACTATTATTATAATGTATTAGTGTAAATACTTCGGTACTATACCCGTACCTTAGTTCTGCGGTTTTCAATAAATTGAATTATCTTTGACAAATTATAGGAAGCATCTAAACACAGCTGGGTAATAAACAAAATTACAATTCCGTAGAATGGTTTCTTTGTTCAACATAACTGAATTATGTTTAGATTGATTGCAAGCCAGCACCACCGGAGGAAGGTGTTTTTTAACTTCGCAGCTAGAAAATAATACTAACAACAGAAATTCAAGGACAGGTCGTCAGAAGCACAAAGAAGCTACAGTTAAATAATATCAATATCTGGGTGATCGGTTTTTTTTCCAACGTTTTCTAAAAATGCAAATTTATCAACCCCGAAACCATGTATAAATTATATATAGAAGTATATAAATTTCATGAAAAACGTTGGAGCCGTTTCCGAGATTCAGATTATTGAGCTGAGCGAAGCGAAGCTCTTATACGTGGCTAAGCCGTTTGGTCGAGACTGTTATCCTCCGGAACCACAATACCGATCTTGACCAAATTTGCCATGGTGATAGCGTAGACACCGCTGAGTGTTTAAAGGGGTCAACTGTTCAAATACAATGTACCATTGAGGAATAATCATCGAAAAACAGTTTCACGAGCGCGTGGCCTTAGCTATGCGCGCGACCGTAGTAAGCCAGGAACTAAGGACAGACCTGGGCCCATCGTCGTGGAGATGAAGAACAGGGAGACCCGGAGACTATGGATTGAGGCTGGAAGGGTGAAGTGCCTTACCGCAGGTACTGTACTATCGGATATTCCTAAGGAGAAGGTTGAAGATAAAATTTTCATTCGAGAAGCCCTAACCAAGAACACCAAGACAATCCTGTATAATGCGAAGTCTAAACTAAAAGACTCATTCCAATTTATATGGTGCAAGGATGGAAAGGTATTTGCTAGGAAAACCTCTAATAGTAAAATATTTCTTAATCGTTCCGTACAGGATTTAAATCAAATTCAAAAACAAATATCCACTCCACCTCTGTAAAAACTTTTCTACCTGCATTTATATTTAACCTAAATTAATATTTCATTAACATAAATTATGGATACTCAGATAAACCAAATATTTAACTGTAATTCACCGAATGATTTTTTCGAATTCCTACCTTCCAACAGTCGTATAAATTTTTCTTGTTTACATTTTAATATAAGATCACTAATTAAAAACTACACTAAGTTACTGTAGGTCATACACTGCTGCTCAGCCCCACTAGATATGATAGTTATCACCGAGGCCGGTATTTCGCAACATATGTCTGATTTGTATAACATACCAGGATTTATTATATTTTCACAAATACGTACTACCAAAAAGGGAGGAATAATTATTTATGTCAGAAATCATCTCAAATTTACTACATTATGTAATAGAAATACAACATTTGAAAGTTTAACAGGTGTGTTAAAACTGCCATCCGGACAGGACGTAGTCGTTTTTGTACTGTATCGGCCGCCATCAACTTATAAAAGCATTTTCATACGGGAACTAAATAAATGTATCTCTAAATATAATGATAAACAAAATCTTCGTGTGATAGGGGATATGAATATAGACTTAAAATGCACTACGTCCTACCTATACTTATACCTAGAAACACTGAGCGAGTCCGGACTGTTTTGCGGAACCACTGATTTTACTAGAATTGAACCAAAGTTAAACAAAATAACTAAATCGTGTATAGATCACATATTTGCGAGATTTCCTACTGTGCATTTGTACTCGGCAGTGCTAGACGTTGTACTGGCCGATCATCGGACCATATTGTTCACCTACATTGACGACGCGCCGCTCAAGTATATATAGCATGTTCAAAGATCTGAAGAATTTATGAAGAACTCAAAAAAGTAAAATGGACAGCAACAAATAATATATCCTGATCAAATTAAATCTTCAACTTTATTAAAAAATCTTTTAGTAAGGCAAGAGAAATTGCCACGTCTGACTCAAAATCGAGACAAAAATTGAAGCGTTTCAGAACACTTTGGATAGATGACAATATTGTATAACTTTGTAATTAACGGGACAAACTATTAAAAATCTGGAAAAGTAGTTCATCAGCTGTAACGTTACAATATAATAAAATTAGAAACAAAGTAAATAAAATATTGGAGTACAAAAGAAATGCATTTTACATGAATTATATACAAGAAAACTTCAAAATCCAAAGAAAATATATGAAATTCTTAACCAAATGCTGGGTCGTGTCAAATTATCAATTGACGATGCGATATTGAAAGCCTTTGATGAGCAAGGGCTCACTGATAAAGAAATAGCACAGAACTTCGCAAATGAGTTTGAAAGATCGGTAAAAGACATTATTCCAAAATGTAATAATACTTTACTAGACCCCAAAAATTACTGTATACCAACTAATTCCAGTATATTATTCCAAAAAGCTACAAGTGAAAAAGTTCATAATATCATAAAAACCCTGAATCCAAGAAAAGCTCCCGGTTTCGATAATATCAGAGCGTGTGATATTAAATACGTAGTTCAGAATATAGCACTAGCCATAGCCAATCTAATAAATAGAAGTATAAAAACCGGACTCTACCCGGACGGGCTAAAAGAAGGATGCGTAAGACCTATCTTTAAAAAGGGGAAACGAAAGGAATACTTTCCACTATAGATAAAGTAGTGGAAAAGTTTTTTCCGGGTTTTTGATGTTTTGGATCGTAGTAAATTAATTAATAAACTTGATAACTGTGGCATAAGAGAACCTTTACTGTCATGGTGTGGTGATTATTTACAAAATAGAACCTTCTCTGTGAGAATTGGAAATACCCTAAGCAATCCAATATTAGTCACCGAAGGTACAGCCCAGGGCTCAGTCTTAGGTCCTTTACATTTTTTATCATACGTCAACGATATGCATAACTGCATTGGGCAAGGTATGAGCTTCCAGTTTGCGGACGATACGTGTATCATAGTAGCTGATGAAGACCCGCAGAAGGCTCTTGATAAATTGCAGTCTTACTTTGATACACTACTGAAATGGTGTCATGACACAGGGCTAGTACTCAACTCAAAGAAAACTAAATTACTTATTATTAAATCACCATATCAGCGTCAAAACCTCGGTTCTAACCTGATTGCCCATGAACACAGTTGTTTACATAATTCTGATGCACCTGCGTGTACCTGCCCAACCATAGAAGTCGTAAAGACGTAAACTTACCTCGGCATGGTAATAGATTGTAAATTTAATTGGGGTTGCCATATTGAATACGTGTGTAGCAAGTTAAGACAATTTTTGGCAAACATTATTTTACTAAAAAATAGAATTCCGTTCAAAATTAAGATAATGTTATACAATACTCTAGCAGACTCGTACATTCAGTATGGTTTAACTAGTTATGGTCGAACCTATGATATTTATATAAATCAAATTTACAAATTATAATTAAAAATATTAAAGAATATTGTTTCACCTAAAATTAAACAAAAATATTGTAATGATGAAATTGGTCTGTTCACACACTGTAAAGTTTTACCCATTCATACAAAATTTAAGTACACTATATTGAAGCAACACTTTTTTAACGACCAATGAAAAATCAAAATTGAGCATTCTGTATATACTCGAGCGATGGCGCGAACCCGTGGGCCTACCGCCTAAGTGTCGTCGATATCACAGCCGTCGAAATGTTGCGTTGGTCAAGGTCAACGGCCATTTTGTACCGCCCCATTGATAATCGATGCCGGCGCGGCGTAAGAATGAATGAAACTCTGTTTTGACAGTTAAATAGCTCGCGTCGCTTTGAAGTGTCATTTCATTACGGCACCTCATGAGCTGTCGTTTTGAATAAAAAAAAATTCCGACGGTTGATTACGATGCCGATTGCACCTAACACTGGGCTACTATGGCTTTTATGGGTGCGACTGCCGACGAGTGGGTTCTGCCGTCCTATTGCACCTAACACTGGGCTACTATGGCTTTTATGGGGGCGACTGCTGACGAGTGGGTTCTGCCCTCCTATTGCATCTAACACTGGGTTACTATGGCTTTTATGGGTGCGACTGCCAACGAGTGGGTTCTGCCGTCCTATTGCACCTAATACTGGGGTACTATGGCTTTTATGGGGGCGACTGCCGACGAGTGGGTTCTGCCCTCCTATTGCACCTAACACTGGGCTACTATGGCTTTTATGGGGGTGACTGGGTTCTGCCCTCCTATTGCACCTAACACTGGGCTACTATGGCTTTTATGGGGGCGACTGCCGACGAGTGGGTTTTGCCCTCCTATTGTACCTAACACTGGGCTACTATGGCTTTTATGGGGGCGACTGGGTTCTGCCCTCCTATTGCACATAACACTGGGCTACTATGGCTTTTATGGGGGTGACTGGGTTCTGCCCTCCGCTACTATGGCTTTTATGGGGGCTACTGCCGACGAGTGGGTTCTGCCCTCCTATTGTACCTAACACTGGGCTACTATGGCTTTTATGGGGGCGACTGGGTTCTGCCCTCCTATTGCACCTAACACTGGGCTACAATGGCTTTTTGTTTACAAATAACTGTAACATGTTGTAACAAATTTATAGGGTATAGTTTGTTTGTTATAAATAAGATTCATGCATGCAATTATTATTGAGCAAATTATTTTATGTACCCACCTACCTACTTATTATTAAATTATAAATTGTACTGACTGAATGTGTAGCACTAGGCAAACCTTAGTGGTTTATGTGTTATGTAGAACTAATTTGTGTACTGTTTGTTTTTAAGTGATAATAAAAGAAAAAGAAAAAGAAAAAAGATGCCTTATTTTTCAAGTAAGAGTCCCGCTCACTTAGCTCAATTTACTGAACCCTGCACTGAATTCCTAGTGTATACTATATATACAAAATTTGCTCGTTTAAAGGTATTAGATAAATAAATACGAACTTTTGTGAAGATGTTTATATATTTGAATGTTTGTTACTGTATCAGGCTGAAGAGATCTAGTAGTAAAAAAGTACATAAATACAAGTCCATACTGTAAACATATTTAGCTACCTTTGTTTATCGCTTTCACCGATGCAAAACTCTAAAAATATTAACCTACCAAAGTATACCTACGATGTTTTTCTCTACCGCTTAAAAAGAGTCATAGATTTAGATTTAAAAGTAAAAATGTAAATTGTACAGTACTTAAAAAACACATCCGCTATACGCCCGTGTTGCTGACTAACGACTACTGCGTTTCTGTCCTTATTAAAGGTTTTTTTTCATACAAATGTAAAAGTCCAGATGAAGTGTGGAGTTTTTTAATGAAGTTGTTTAAAAATGCTGATGTTACGCTACTGAATTTTATGTAAAAGACTTCTATCTTATCTTGCAAATTAAATATTCTTTGTGTTTATACATTCGTTTACTGATTGATATATATTTGAATACTATTTATATATTTAAGATCATAATCTTCACTACATGAAAAATGTAAGTACTTAAAGTTTCTAAATTAACGTTAGTATGTGTAGAAATACTAACGTTAATTTAGAAACTTTAGAGGTGAAACTGGTATAATATATTTGTTTGTAACAAATAATCTCAAGAACTGCAACACCAATTTTAAATGCTACATTTTCAGTGATTAACATAGGCTCTGTATCATCCCAATATTCTCATGAAATCGAGAATTACGATGGTAAAATTTATTTATTCTGGTTTTAAAGGGAATTAAAAATATAAATAAGACAATATGAGTGACAAAATTACAGCTTGTCAAATGATACACGTGTGTTTGCGTGATCAGCACTTACGAGTATATCTCCACCAAGAAGTGTTTTCGTCTCAAACCGGAATATTAGAAAAGTTTTTCGATCCCCTAAATACAGCTATGTTAGACACAAATATTGCAGTAGAGCCAAGGATAATCCCCTGGCTTGGAGCCAGTTCACAATATGTAAGCGCAGTTTTCAATAGAGCCGTTTAGATATCTACCGGTGCACGGGTGACAATTAAGTGAGAAACCACAATATGATTACTACTAGCATATCCGATAATAGTATCCCCTGGAACCAGCTTGTTGGCATATTCAACGCTATTCGCCACTTCATTCATTCGAACGCTATTATGATTAGAATTAATTTTAGAATGTGTGACTTAGTGTTATAATGAGTTCTAGGTGAATTTTAGTTGCAAATTGGTTAAGTTAGCTGTTGCTCGATGAGTTAGCTATAGAAGTTTACTTAAAGTCAATGTGTTCTGTTAGTTTTGGTGATATTTTTGGTTTTCATACTTACGGTTTTTTTTTGCCATTATGGTAAACAATTTGATGAAAGTATATTTTTATATAGTTTTACTGAATTTTTTTTACTAAGGACTTGTAACTTGGACTAAATATGAATAGTATTATGATAAACAAGTAGACTTACACTTTTATAGTGGTATATTGCTGCCCAAACGACCGTATCTCTTCGCAACGTAAAACCTCAATTAAGAGTCTTAGTGGTTTCAGAACTCTCAAAAATGCGGACAACCATTGCAAACGATCAAGAACTTCTAGTAGCAAAGCCAGAGATGAGAATAGTATTTCACGCAGGAACAAACCTGAACACAAGGCACTGTGTGTGTTTTATAAAACAGACCACTGTTAAGACGTGAAAAACTTTTTTGTTTACAAATAACTGTAAGTTGTAAAAAATTTATAGGGTATAGCTTGTTAGTTATAAATAAGATTGATGCATGCAATTATTATTGAGCAAATTATTTTATGTACCTACCTACCTACTTATTATTAAATCATAAATTGTACTGACTGAATGTGTAGCACTAGGCAAACCTTAGTGGTTTATGTGTTATGTAGAACTAATTTGTGTACTGTTTGTTTTTAAGTGATAATAAAAGAAAAAAAAGAAAAAAGAAAAAAGAAAAAAGAAAAAAGATGCCTTATTTTTCAAGTAAGAGTCCTGCTCGCTAAGCTCAATTTACTGAACTAACTTTGTTAGGGTTCTGCGTTGTCTGTACGCGAAACAGCTTTGATTAGTCAATGCGTTTAGAGTTAGACGGCATTGAATTTTATACAGAGTTCATGGATTTTTCTGAACTTCATCTCAAAAAGCAAGAAGTTTTTTTTTTAGCGTGTGGAAACCCCCACGGGCTTCACCCCATCGGTGCAGACGATGGAGTGGGCGTGTCAGAATTAGACCGACTAAAACCACACGGTGTCCTCCACAAGTGTCCATTGCCGGGCACCACGGGTAAGCCCTCGAAAGGATAACTCCAGAAGGTGGGATAAGAATATGCCGTTATGTAGGTTAATGGAAGGAAAGGATTTGAAAAACAATTGACAGTCGACGAAGCAGTGCGTGACTTGGCTTGGGGTGCTTCGTTTGTTGAAGTGTAAAATAACGATGCCATACCGATACTGACCCACCGAACAAAAAGGTTCATGTTCTCTATCACGTATCGTTTCAGTTGGTGACCAAACGCCGTGGCTTCGTTCACCAACTGGTACGATGACCTAAATAAAGTTTATGCGTTACCGGTACGTCTGAATTTCAAAGTGATTTTCTTGAGAATTTAACATTACACAGTGTAGCAATTATTCTTAATATTTTAACCTTTTTAGTGATAAAAGTTTAAACAAAGCATGTCGAAGAATAACAAACAAATATTAGATTTACACAAGTATTTGCCAATATTTCTTAGGTGGACAACTGTGAGGAAATCATGAATCATAGACAAACGTTAACACAAGGTGGAGGGGCAGGAAGCCAGTGAAAATGTTCCATCATCCAGGCAGGCGCTTCCGGGAACGGATATGAACCTGTATCGTCACGATTTCCCTCGTCATTTTAACGACAAACGCTCGCTAAGGTAGAAACCTTATAAGAAACTAGACTGTAAGACATTCATCATTGTCGAAGAGTTGTTTATGTATAGCCACTGACACATGTAACGTTGAATTTTTTAACGCTGTATTGTAAACAATAAAGTAAATTAATATTCTAGGAATATTCTACTACACAGTGCCATCCAGATGTAAGCTAAGCAGCAGGATTCTAGGATGTTGATATACAAAGCTAGCACTTTGGAGCCAAGGGACTCTCCTTCTCCATACTTCTACAATTGGGCTTACTTTAGTTTTTGTGGGAGAGACTGCCAACTAACCACTAACCCTGTGAGGTTGGCTTAGTCTTTAAAGGGCCCAATACACCCAGTTCCTATTCTATATAAAAATATCCATGTTTGTTATTTCTGGATTTACATGATCATTGTGATAATATCTAAATTTTCTGTACCTATGCAACTCTAGTAACAGTATTTGAGCTGAATGCATTATTCTGTCTTGGCTGCAATTTGTACCAAATAGCTCCTGGTAGATTGGGTGTTAATGATTCAATAGCTACTCACCAGCGTTTCTGCATGCACGCATGCACTACAAATTCGTACGCATTCACACTCAGATAATCTAAAGATTCAAAAATGTGAAGTTGTACGATTCATTCAAACACTCAATAAGTTTCAAAGTTTTTTTTTATAGATTTAGATCGCAAAAAGAGAGGATCTAGGACGTGACTTGAACCCGCGACCAGTCCCTTACAGGGAGAATACTCTGACCAACTGAGCTACCTAGACACGTCCCAGATATTTGAAATTCTCCGATATATTATATACGACTTGGGACGACGCTGGAGCCATCTTCCGTAATTCTTGCGAACTACGGAAACAACGAATGATTTTACAACACGCCGTGGTGAGGTAGGTATATGTGTTCTTGGCTTTCAGATTGTCAAACAGGTTTCATGTGACCTAATTCGATGTAGTCACCGATAAACTATTTGTACAGTGCCGTGAAAAGTTCTTGTCTCGCCATCTTCTTTTCTAAACGAAAAAACTGTGCTACGTCTTATTAGTGCCGTGAAAAGTTCTTGTCTCGCCATCTTCTTTTCTAAACGAAGAAACTGTGGGCGTCTTATAAGCATCTTCACTACATATCGTCCGTTGCTCAATTGTTCTGTTGTTTTCATTATTTATCCATTTTGGTAAACTTATTGTATTCATAAATTAATGCAGATGTAGTTATACTGTGAAGAATTGCAAATAATGATGGACAAGCTTGCTGTCAGCCCACTGAGATCTTCCCTCCTTTGTTATAATAACAACCTATCTTCATGATACTCATTATTTACAAACCACACATTGAAACTTCTCAGTTACAGGAGATTCGACCAGAAACTTCTCATTACTCAACGTCTCTTCAGATCTGATTCTAACCGATTTTTTTTCATTCGGAATCTGGATGACTTTTCACAAGATTTTCAAGCTCGATGAAAAACATCTTCAAAGAATTCATCGATTCCCGTCTCCAAGATTTGTATAGAAGAGACATCAATGAACTTCTATTAAAATGGCAAAAGTACTTCAACAATAAGGGCCAATTCTTAGATTAATGAAATATATACTTTTCATTTAAAACAAGTAAGTAAATCATTTCATTTTCATTTAAAAAAAGTAATCCAACATGGATTACTTTTTTGAGAGCGGTCTATGCTCAGCCCAGAATGAACGACCTCTTTTGATATCATGATGTCGCAATATAGCCAGATCACAAGATACTCAATTCGTTTTTGTAATATTTATATTAAATAAGTAATTACGGCTAGGTCGTTATGATTAAACTGAAATAATTATCGTACAAGCCTGAATCTGACACTATAACAAAACGTGAATATAATAATTTTAAATAATTATAACATAATGTTTTCTTGATAGATAATGTAAGCATTCAATATGTAAAAAGATCAAACCAATCGCACAGAGTATGTTTATTTCCTGTATTACATTAGTTTTATTCTAATTAGGCTACCTCGTATCCCATGGAAGCGAAGGAAAAATATTTTCCTTAATTTATCATTCTTTTATATCGAATAGAGTAAGTAGGTTATTCTCGATTTTATTAAAGTTCATTTTGTGTACTCGTAACTTGTGTTGATAATAATATGGTCGATAAAAACGTTGGTGAAATAAAAAGGTTGGTGGCCACAAAAAATATCACGATGACAACTTTATTATTACAAAGGTAAATCTTCACGAAATTTTGTAGTTCAGCAGAACTCAGACATGGTCAAAATCCGGACTATTAATTATCACGCTATACAATATTTATTAAGCAGTAAAATGTGAAATCTCAAAACTCCACAGAGTTACACACGTATAAAAGATAGTTAATTAGAGACGCATAAACATTTCATAATGAATATCGTCGCGCTATTATATTAAATAATCGAGCAGAATTGATTTCGATGTTGTATATTTCTCTATCTATTTCGAACGTCATACGAGTTTACTATATCACCTCATCCGGCCCGTTAAATAAAATGACCTAATTCTTACGTGTTATATAGTATCGAGACTGCAGAAATAAAAATACCTTGATCTATTCCGAACTTAACGTGTACGAAGTCGTAGGACAAGTTGTTAATTCCTGTTTTTACCTGATACAAACAAATTGGAGAACTATTGCGCTGTTGCACTCAGAGTCACCGATCTGGTGTCCGGTGCTACATTGCTACCTAATAGTTACATCTGTCAGTCAATAAACTTATACTGGCTTATATTTTCTTTGAAACAACTACGTTCTAAAGAGAAGATTATGCTCTAAATGAAGTTCCACGATAGCCAATCATGTCTGTAAACTTATTTCACAACTTTACAATATCCTCGATTTTTGGAAGAACGTTTTATTTATGTAGCTAAATCGGTCAGCGGATAATATCCGGCAGGAAGTCGAGTGTCTTGAAGGATGGCCGGACCTTTGTCACGTGCGATTCTCGTATGTCTTCTCTTGCCCCGTCTGGCCTTGTCCGGGATATTCCTCACACCTACTTACATCGTGATTAATGTTATTATCCATTAAATAAGATGTCAACCTTATAGTAAAACGCTCGTGGGAAATGAAATGTTTCATGATGAATCTTTAAATATTATTTCTCACATATTTCCAAATCCTTCGATCTGGTAGAACTATTAGGTAATTTCATCAACCACCGAGCCTTTGCCCAACTCAGTTAGCCTCGGATTTTAGTCTAACTACGAGACGGTCGAACTTCAATATTTTTCGTGAAGCCACTGCCAACGTGTTATATGTATGAATGTATACATAAAGGTAATCATGTTAAAAATTGTCAAAATTATTGTTTTATTGTTGAAATGTTGCGTAATTACTTACTTTTTTAGCGTGCGGTATTCATCTTGATACTCGGGTTTACTAAACTATGTTTGTTTTTGAATTATATAGGAAGCGAAATTACCTGACGACGTCAGGTGGCACACATGGGGTGACGCTGAAAATCAGTACATTGGTGGTTGATACCCTTTTTTTTTGTCTCGGGTCTACAGACGCCGGGGTGTAAGGTTGCCCATAGAGCATATCCCTCGCACCCCGATGGTGGTTGATACCCACCTTAGTGTATGCTGAGTGTCGATCCCTTGTTGCGGTCATGGCTACATAATGTTAATATTGTTTACATTTTAATATTGATAGATTAATTTATGTATTAAACATGTGTTATAAATTGCCACGTAACATGACACGGTGTCGAGTTGTCAATGCTGTCATACTTGACAATCTTGTCATATGTATGCTCAGGTGGCGGCGACCACAGATAAGTAATATATTTATCGCAACTTTCGGTCTAGGTTGTGTACGAGCATGCGTCGCCAAAGTAGCTTTGTTTTTTTTTTTTTTTTGTAAATTTTATTGTATTTGTACCTTTTTTCTTTTTTTTATCGTGCGGAAATCCCTTCGGATACCCCCCCGCCGGCCAGCGGGGGCGGTTATGTCGGGCTTGCACCGACTAAAACCGCACGCCGTCTCGGGTCTTCAGACGCCGGGGTGTAAGGTTACCCATAGAGCATATCCCTCGCACCCCGGCTGACCCTGGGCCATCTCACCACTAACAGCATCGCTCATCCTGTCTCCTCTGAAAGCAGAGGAGTACGGAGAGCGATGTGTTCCCGCCAGGTTGGGTATTGGCCGACGATCAATGCCAACCCTATGAAGGGGTGAAGGGGAAGCCATTGACCGCCGCCCAGGGTGTACCGGCCGCTCCGATTCCGTTCCCCCCGGACACTCGACACTCGAGGAGGTTACCCAACACACACCCCATTGTATTTGTTTTTTCACACACTTTTCTTTCTTTCTTTCTTTCTATCTGACCGTATCTACTAGCGATATCAAAGTTCTAGTTAGACAAGATTATCGGCATTTTTAGAGCTCCATCGACCCTTAACGAATACCCCAGATTTTCGTATGGCAACCGCAACCGAAGGCTTAACATGTTATTCGAGGTACGGAAGGGTCTCAGTGTGTTAAGAATGATCACTCACAAGTATTGTTTAACCTTGCAACGTCTTAACCGATGCGATTACCACTTAGCTAATCGTGTTTATTTAGTAAATATAGAAATTGATTAGCGCGCGCGGTATACCACATATATCTTACCACATACTACAAATAAATAAAAGCTACTACAAATAAATATAATTAAAGTTTCTGTTTGTAATTTTAAAATAACCGGTTTCAAATAAATACATATGAGTGTGTGTACGATACATATAACAAAAATACATTTTTTAACATTTTCGTCTGTCTATCTTTCTATCTGTTTGAACTTGGTAATCTCTGGAACGGCTGGGCCGATTTTGACGGGACTTTCACTAGCAGATAGGTAATATTATAAGGCGTAATAAAGGTTCCCGCCAGGGGGATCGAAGGATGGCGGCGTTGCTAGCTGTCAGGTTCGAAGGGTCGGGGCTAGCAGTCACCCTGGCAGAAGCAGGCCCTGGTAGCGCGTCGTGTTACCACGCGCGCCATTTTAGGGTCTCTTGAGGACCGTATTAGATCCCCAACAACACGTCGGGGTCGCCAGTGCTGGCGTACGTAGCCAGTCGGAGTCTCTTTGATTTCCTTTCTAGGGCACACCAGATTCCCCGTACCACATGAATGACGAAAAAACCACGTGCGGTTTTAGTCGGTACACGCCCGGCACACCCACCACACCGTTAGCTCCGGTGAGGAGAAGCCCGAGGGGCTAATAATGAATATAGGCTATTGTAATTTAAGAAAAAAGATTAAGGGTTCCACGCAAAAGAATTAAAACCTTAAAAAACTAAATCAGCGCGGACGAAGTTGCGGGTACTGCTAGTACATAATAGATCTTCAGCTAACATTTTTGGCCTCAAGTGATAAGCACACCTTGTTGCATACCAGCCATGTTTCCAGACACCGAACTAAGTGATATTGATAATTGAATGACAGAGAATGAAAATAACATTTTGACCAAGCCAGAAATTATACCAAGGATCTGATAAATGCAATCTTGAGGTTCCTGGGTCTAATAAATATAAACGTGCACGTAAACATTAAGGACCACGCTCCCCTACAGTCTGCATTGTACAGTATTATAAGCTTTTTCAAATTAAAATTTACATGAATGTTTTATCATACACTGAAATATAGAGAGAGGTAGCCAGGTAACTTAAAAGGGAAAAATATTAAAATATTTCATTTTGTTTGTGAAGCGAAAAATTCATCTTGGAGTGTTTACCCCTACGTGAAATAAAACTGCGGGCATGTTCAAAACGTGTTTACTCGACGTGACTCTGAATATGTCTAGGCAAATATGTTTTTTCAGTCGATGAATTCGAAAATCACCTACACAAGAGTGTGAGGAAGAAGGCTAAGCTTAGAACGAAGCGCAAAAAAAAACATCGCTTGAATATTATGATCGCTTTCAATACCCAACGTGTGTTATTAAGCCGATTTTTATTACTTCTCAAAGAGATGCTCAGAAAAATACAAATAAATTTGCACAAAAGACCAATGCAATGAGTATCTAAATGTTTATTACTCTTTTGGAATTCTTACGTTCTGTTAAAAATTATTAACAAAAAATCGAATAGTAAACATCGATTCATTTTTTTTCTGATTACTGATATCTTATTAATATTTTGAATTATTTTCCAAGAAGCCATTTATTATTATATTAACTGTTTTTATACACAGTTGTATACATTCAAAAAGTAAAACAATAATCTTCTTAGGCCGGTCTTCAAATCATTTAACGAAACTAATTTTACTTTTGATAAGTGATCTTACATTTCCTTTTATTAACTATCTTGGTCTCAAAAAGTGACTTAAAATATACACAAAAAATCTCAAAATTTCAGGTATTGTACAACCCAAATTAACCAAAAAAAGATCATTTTAACTTTCATTTTCAACATTTAAATGTTGAAAATGAAAGTTACTTGTACTTATTACTTTTTCGATGTCTTAATGTGTTAAGCTGGCTGGCTAAAAGATAGTAGTCAAACAAATATAGACCGAAGTAAGATAAAACATCTAATTTCACGTATATTATTCAAAAGATATGCTTAGAAAATAATTTACTCAAATTTGTTTCTATGTTATATTTTAAATTAATAATCTTACAAATTTATTGCCGTCAAGGTGAACATGGTCTTTTGTTGGTACCAAACAAAAAATATGCTGGTTTGCATACTAACAACATATCATAAACTAACAATTTCCAATAATAAATCGTTGAGGGGTTCACTAAAGAAAACAATACAGCACTCATAGGAAAAATAATAGGAATAAATTGATAGAGTACGTGGACCGACGAGATCGCGTTCGCTCATTGGCTCAATCTCATTAGCATAGAAATGGAAAACATTGGTCATTGGCGATCGTAACCCATTTTACGATTGCTTACCCGTGTAACTTAGCTACTTGTAAGAGGATTGTAAGGATGAAACGCTGATCTATTATTTGTGCAACTTGTACAACTTTTTACATTACACCTTTGAAATTAAACTATTTTTTAAACTAACTAAATATTTAACGGATCGCGATTTATTTGGTGTTATTTCTTTGTTGTGTTGATGGTGGTATGGTGTGTTGTTGGTATATTTCTGTTTAAATTACCACTGTGTAACAACATCAATTCAACGTAGTTCGGGTACTTTGAGATTACTTACATTTCAGACTATAAGAGAACCACCAACCCCTTCAAGGCTGGTGAGAAGCAACCAAAACGTCAGGATCAGTATCATGATATCATCAGTAACATGGGAGATATTAAGGAAAAAAATACGAACGATTCAGAACATCGTTATTTTTTTGGTATTCTTGTATGGTTGAGGTTCGCGATGGACGCCAAAACTATTGAACAGGTTTTGATGCAGTTTTTCGAATAGAAAGGTTTTAGAAAAGAAAACTTAAAATCTGCCGTAAGTTTAATTGCAATTGGTTAAGTAGAACCGGAGACATGCCTAAAAAACTGGCGAAGTGCGAGTCGGACTCGCACACCGAGGGTTCCGTACGAACCTGTATGTATATAAGTAAAAGTTCGCCCATCACGACAATCGAGTCATAGTTATGGTAGTAGTAACTTTAAAATTTTCAAAAATATTTTTTACTATATGATGTAACTAAAAATTTACATTTTCCTTCCTTTTAAATTTTCCTTTATCTGTACTATAAGACGTTACTTCGTACCAAATTTCAAGATTCTAAGTTCACGGGAAGTACCCTGTAGGTTTTGATTCCCGTGCGAGTTTCGAAAATTTGCGGAAATTTGCGGCATAAACGGCTGTATCTTTTGATTCCTCTTTCTTAGAAGTTTAATTTTTTCACAGTTCCAAGGGACAGTAGACTTGAGTATTAGATATAAATTTCAGTTTGATACCTCCACGCGTTCCTGAGAAAAACGGTCTTGACAGACGGACGGACGGACGGACGGACGGACAACGAAGTGATCCTATAAGGGTTCTGTTTTTCCTTTTGAGGTACGGAACCCCTGGGGTGTGTGTTGGGTAACCTCCTCGAGTGTCGCTCCGATTCCGATCCCGCTGCAGTCCGGGGGGAACGGAATCGGAGCGGCCGGTACACCCTGGGCGGCGGTCAATGGCTTCCCCTTCACCCCTTCATAGGGTTGGCATTGATCGTCGGCCAATACCCAACGTGGTGGGAACACATCGCTCTCCGTACTCCTCTGCTTTCAGAGGAGACAGGATGAGCGATGCTGTTAGTGGTGAGATGGCCCAGGGTCAGCCGGGGTGCGAGGGATATGCTCTATGGGTAACCTTACACCCCGGCGTCTGAAGACCCGAGACGGCGTGCGGTTTTAGTCGGTGCAAGCCCGACATAACCACCCCCGCTGGCCGGCGGGGGGGTATCCGAAGGGATTTCCGAACGATAAAAAAAAAAAAAAAAAAAGGTACGGAACCCTAAAAACGATAACCGACCTCCGCGCGGACGGAGCCGTGGGCTTAAAAGTGGAAGAACTGGTAGTGGAATTAAAATAACACCAAATAATCCGCCATAGAATCCGTTAAAAACAGTTTAATTTCAATGTGTGATATTCGCGTAAACATCACCTCACCTTCCTTACCTACGTTACCTACGTTTACGTAGCACCTTTTTTTTTTTTTTTTTTTTTTATCGTGCGGAAATCCCTTCGGATGCCCCCCCGCCGGCCAGCGGGGGCGGTTATGTCGGGCTTGCACCGACTAAAACCGCACGCCGTCTCGGGTCTTCAGACGTCGTAGCACCTACGTTAATAATTTTGTATCACACTTTTTTAAGAAGAGCCCATTTTATTATTAATAATTTATAATGCATTAGCAAACATTGACCGCAATTGGCTTATCGAATTTAAAAAAAGAACGATTTTTCCTATGTATTTAAAAACTTAACTTTAAATAATGTTGAATTTTGATGCGAAAAACGGTTAAAGAAAAAAAATTAAAAAAATGTAAATAATTAAAATTGGTTAAAATTTTCAAAAAAATTACGTATTATTATTATTATTATTTATGTAACACTAGCCTGCAGCTATTGATGATGCGTGTGTGTCCTATGATCTACTAACGCGCGACGATTGGTTCGTGACGTCATAATGTTAAAGGAGTTTCACAGTAGTATAGTATCATCAATTTCTTCTTCATCTTCTTCATTATCTTTATCTAAACTCAAATCGAAAAATTTGAATTACGAATTCAAAGACGATTCTATACATACGCACTTTATAAACGCATATATACATAAAATTAAAAATAAAACTTATTATAAAATAAATAAATAATAAATAAATAAATATTCTAGGACAAATTACACAACGCCATCTAGACCCAAACTAAGCAGAGCTTGTCATATAGGTTCTAGAATGCGGATAAACATACTTAAATACTTTTTTTTTTGTAAATAAATACATATTATACATAGAAACACCCAGACCAATGCAAATATACATATTTGCACTGAGCGGGAATCGAACCCGCAACCTCTGACTTAGCAGTCAAACGCACTACCGCTACGCCACAGAGGTCGTCAAATAGTAATAGTAATAGTAATAGTATTGCTATCTTGTTTTATTCATTAAACTAGTCTAAGGTTATAGGCTGAATATGAAAAAAAAGACCACGCATGCGCAGTTCAAACTGTGAAAATATTGGCGCCCTTGTAACCTACCTACTTTGTTTAATTTCAATTTTTCCTATGAGTGAAGATAAAGTAGTGTATGAAACTGCATATAACTTAGGTATTAAAACACTCGAGTCACAGACGAGTCGATAAACAGACTCTCGTGTTTTAATACCCCTTCTTATATGACAGTTGCATAAACTACTATCACATAGTATAAAACATAGTTGATTGCCCGTGTCTGTTCGCTGAGATTTTCAAAACAACACAACTGATTATAATGCGGTTTTCATCAATAGATATAGTGATTCAAGACAAAGCTTAATATCAATAATTTATTACAGCTTTGCGTTAATATGGTGTTTTTTTAATATAGAATATTAGTAACCGAAATTACTAATATTCCCCCTAACCCCTCCAGCTAAGCTTAATTGCTTGTGTTAGGAGTGGGTTCACGTCGGTAGTGTAATGGACAGGATTCGAACCTGGTACCCCTCGATCATAGGGTCGACTCCTTAACCACTAAACTACCGACGCTGCCGACGCTTCAATATATGACGATAACTGTTCAAAAAGACAAAAGAAATCAAGCCGACTGAGACCTTTAATAGAATACGCTACCTAATCTCTTTGAAACTTAACAAAATAATGTTTTGTGAGATTGTTCTCTTTTATAGGTCTACAAAAAAGTCCATGAGGGTATAAATCTATCTCATAAGGACAGCTTGTTATAGCCAGTATAGTAGTAATTGGAAAGCTATTTCAACGAATTCCCTGAAGTAAAATCTTTAACAAATTAAATATGTTAGTCACCTTAAGCATTTCATATAACTATACATAATAATTGCTTTTTACACCACACAATTTTATTGAATATCTTCAAAAATACCGCAATATTAAAAATTTCGCGCAACAAAAATTAAAGGCCGGTGTGGACCCCTAAATATTCTTTCTATAATTAATTTATCCGATGTACGCCTTGTAACATTACCTATCTATCAGTGAAAGTCCCGTCAAAATCAGCGCAGCCGTTCGAGAGATAACTTCTTTCAAACAGACAGAAAGACAGACAGGCAGTTTTTTTTTATTGTATTTTTATTATAAGCATTATTATAAGCATTCATGTGCAATCATTAAAATCTGTTATTTTATTAGTACAAACAGGCATTTCAATTTATTTGTTAGATTACCGATTGTACTAAGCGATGTATGAGGACAACTACTGTGAAGACAAATTAACATTGTGACGTCACACGGAGTTCGAGTACTTTTTTTTTTACTAAAACTTATATAAAATGATCTTTTACATAATCACAAAAAAAAATGATTCAAAAAGTCAATTGAGTTTATTGTATTTATTTTTTCATTTTCCTCCTGACTGAAAGCTGTCGTAGAATATATATATATTTATTTATTAATATATATATATATATATATATATATATACTTATATATATATAGAATATCGAGACCCATCGATAGCAGAAAAATAGAACAAATAGCCAGTGGTTATGGCTCCATAGATAACATTCACCTTACAATTTGTAACACGTCGAAGAGAACCCCCTCCTGCAGAACTGCCCTTTGACTTGTTAGTCTGATTTTTTTATATCTTCGCTAGACATTTGTTTCGGTGACAGTGCTATGAACAACTATTACTCAGCACAAGCGTACAAAATACAAAAGTTCACTTATGAATAAGGTATATAATTTATAAGTATATACCGCAGTTAGATTGATATATGTTAACAGAAAGGTGACCATATCGGACATCCGAGCCTGTAGCTTACGAGCTAACCTGTCCCTACCGTGAACTAAAAACCGTTACGCATATCTTGGTTGTGCTTCTAGCAATCAGGACAATTTGTAGGGTACTGACTAATGGCAGAATCACTTAGTATTATAAATGTTTTACATTCTATTTTTATTAAGTAGGACAAGTCTTTAGTATTCCTCGTTATTTGTCGTTTTTATTAAGTGTAAGATTTGTAGATATCAGATTCTCTTTAATTTTTACAGTTATAGTTAATTAATAACATAAACATATTTATACCTACATATTTTCCAATGACCCGATTCTGGTAAATATAAAATAGTTCCCTTTTATTACAAATGCCTTCATAAGCTGTTGTCATCAAAATTTTCGTTGTATTTGCTATTATTGTTGAGAATTAATTGTAAAACTTTTGATAACATTCTAAATACAATATATTTAAACAAAGATTGCAGCAAGTATGTTTTGAATAAAATTTATAATCTATTCCTGTCAAACAATCATGTACTTGATTTTTAGACTGGTTCGCTGTCTAAAAACATAACATAACAAATAACTTTAATAGAACGAGTGGTTTTCATAATTTTAGCTTTGTGTATGAGTTATTTATAGTTTACATATTGCAGTTTACCAATTGTGAACAATTTCAAGGTAGTTTAAGCCTGGGTACTTTGCCTGCTGGTCGTCCCAACAGATTGGAAGCAAAAACAAGCCTTGAGTAGGGGTCTCAACTGAGAGTTACTAATTGGAAGGCTTGGGGTGTGAGAATAGGGCAAATGAAGATTTATCATCTGACAACTCCTCTGGGCTCTCACGGCCCGGATATCAGCTCGGGATTTTTGTCCTCTATAGTGAAGGTAAAAGTTGTAGGTATGTGGGTGTTGAGCGTTTTTTGTGGCATTTAATTATGAGTTTACAAAAATATAGTTAACGAATACCGGGTTAGGACCTTAGTATAAGTCAATCAACCTACCTAGTATAAGTCAATCAGTTTAGGGTTAACCTCATATTTATGAATACAAATACAAAATATTTTTTATTTTCTATTCCATTATGTATAAGATAATATTACTAACCCGCTGATGCTCGCGGCTCCGCCCGTGCGGAGGTCAATTACCGTTTTTGGTCATATCTCTGGTTCTCCGTAACCAATTGCAATCAATCATTAACACCTTTGTAATAGAAAAAATCGCATCAAAATTTGTTCAGTAGTTTTTGCATCCACCGCGAATAAACAGACTAGAATTTCAAAAAAAATATTATTGTGTTCAGAATCGTTCATTTTAACATAACCCAAGTATTTTTCTAAATATCTTCAATGTGCATGTGATTTAATTTTATAATAGTATAGATAGAAGTAAACATTTCAAATGATTATAATGTGAATAACATTAGAACGACGAAAATAATAGGAAAAGACAAAATTACTTGAAGCGCTGTTCCAGTACTTTGTATTTTTTTAGATTATCTCTATCATTGTCTCTGCCGAATTTAAAAGAAGATAAGAAAGATATAACCTTTTATCATAATTGAACTTTGACCTTTATAACCTTAAAACTGTGAAGATAGAAACAATATTTGATAATTATAATCAATTTGATATTAAAACCATCACAAAAATCAAATGACTCTGACTAACATTTCCATAATACCTTGTGATTTTATTTGATTCCATTACAAAATAAATATTAGCACGAATGAAATCGTGGCCATGAAGACACCTTAACTTTTATAAAGTTTCTGTAAAAGAATCAATAAAACATTTTTGTTGTAATATTTTACAGAAGAAAAACTCAAATATTTGATTACTGAAGCAGTATTTGTACACACTTAAAACATAATATAGTTTGACCGTCGTCATCTCGACTCTTTTTACGTGTCTATCGCGTACGTCAAGGGTAATAAATCTCTTTCTTATACACAAATACAGCTATCTTGAATAAAGGCTAGCCTAGTCCTTCACTCAGAAAGCCTCGAAGAATGAGGGATTGATAAGCGCTCCTTATACTAAATACTTACAAGAATATTAATTTAGTATTTATTTTTTTATTCGAAGAATAAGCAGAGTTCGAATTTGTGATGTTTTAAAATAGGCGTGTCGTGTGTGTTTTCTTCATACGTCTGCTAACTCATCGGAGCGAGATCAAACCCAACCCCACGGGCGAGGCCGATTGCGACCTAAGTCCGCCGGTAGCTCAGGGGTTATCCTTTCGAGGGCTTACCCTGGGTGCCCGGCAAGGGACACTTGGGGAAAGCACCTCAGAACAGTGTGGTTTTAGCCGGTCCGATTTCCACATGGGACGTGGGACGTATTGAAACACGTAAAAAAAAAGTCTACGTCAAAAGCACTTGATATCGGTAAGCTTCAATAAAAGGCTTGATGATTATAAAAGGATCAGAAAAAAAACCAATGGCGGTCTTTTATCTCTGTCCGCCGCTGAAGAAGAGTACTAGCTTTACTAGCTATACTATACTTTACTCAAGCGAATATCACGCTGCATAGTTCTTTTAACATTAATTGTCATGACTTTTAGTGAGCAATACAAATTCTTACTATTATCTACACGGAGCCGCGGGTAACAGCTAGTAATAAATACGGAACTTTGGATGGATGTTCGATACTCAAGCATACCAAAACGGCTAAACAGATCTGGATGCAATTTAACACCGAGATAGATTATAACCTTGCATAGCACATAGGCTTTTTTATCCTGTGTTATTCCAGGTATAGGTTACTGTGGATAGCGAACAAGGAGTTAATATTTATTTTAATAGCTTAGAGTATGTATGGTTTAATAAGTTGACTAAAATAACATCTATTTGGGACGTACACTGTCTCTAAAAAATAAAACACAATAATGTATGAATATGATGAATACGATCGATTGAGTCATTCAGAACATCACAATAGAGACCGTAATCTTAGCAATCCATGGATTCTCCGTGCGGGTGCCGGGTCCATCGCGTTGCTGAGTTGGGAACTCGGGACAGTGCCTGGGACTTGCGACCCAAGTGTAGGTTTAGAAGGGGCCCCTTTTGTTGATGTACATCAACACTCACCTTCACTACCCAAGTTCCCCTCCCTGCCTAACCAAATTTGATACGAACCTACTAGTGCCGCTTTAGACATTCGTCCTAGTAATGAGCTTATTGTAGCTCTCGATAGGCCTAGATCTTTAAGTAGGTTATAGAGAGATTTTGCTGGTATACCTCTCGCTCCCACTTCCACTGCATACAAATTAACCACGTAACCGTTTTTGATTAATTCGTTTGTGAGATCATAGTATTTATTTTTCTTTATTGTGTGGTCCTTCGGTATATTTGTTTCCCACGGTACAGTAAGTTCCACAAGAACCACATGTTTTAACCTCTTAGAATATAGGAATATGTCAGGTCTAGATGACGAAACCCCAACCCGATTCCACGTTAACAAAGTATGTGTGGTGATACAGATGTTGCTTCGTGTTTCTGTATCTGTATGTGTCGTGTAAGTAACGTATTTTGAACATGTTTCGATTTAAATAACTAAGCGTTCTAGTGCAGTAAATATGCTGCAACGTATAGCGTAAGTTTTAAGAATAAAACGGACAAAACTAAAGTCTTTGAAATATAACAGCCACTAGTCTACATCAGTTATCGTTCGATCGCTGTCACGATTCGTCACCCGTCACGTTATCGCTTCAGGCGATACCGCCATGGTATGCATCCTTGGCCGCTCTTTAAAATGCTGAACAATTTCCGGGAATAATTCTGCGATGTAATTTAAAAAATCATACAGATATACCAAAGATTTAACTTTTGTAATATTAACAGTTTTGAGTATAACTACTAATCAGTTATATTATGATCAGATGTGAAGAATATTTTGCCTGTTAGTTTCTGTATACTCAGTTCTTTCTTAAAATAAATAGAGTGCGAAATCATTGATGCAGCTTTTTCTAATCTATACTTTTATGACTTCAACAGTTTTAAAGTTGCAAGCACCTTAGTGTCGTAAGCGCCTTCATAGCTGTGTACTCATTTACTGTCGCAGTGCAATGAAATGAAATGTCCGGCATTACAAGACGGTAAAACAAGTAAATACCTAGAATTATACACATCAAGCTGTATAGCGACATGCTCGATGCGAATGCAATACGCCTCGTAGCGCCAGTCAATATCCTACCGTTACAGTTAGAATCTTTAGCGAAGTATGAAAATAAATAGTATCGACTGTAAGCAGCTGTACGATGCATTTCGTAGTGCTTGGCCTCTAGACAAAGTGACATTCTATTAGCAATACCGCCAGAGGAAACGTTCAGTAATGTATGTGATTTACATAATTATTTATGAGACTACAAAACTTTAATGTAAGGAGATGTTTCATTTCGGGCCTCGTCGGAGTTCCGTATATCAATAAATCAAGAAAAATACCATTGACGGTGTACATAAATGATAATTGTTAATTATTTTCAACATGTCAGCCCTCTATGAAATCCAAATCTTTCACAATGAAACGATCTACATGTCAGCTGTCACTGTCAACTGTCATGGTTGCCGGCCGTGTGTTATGTATCTTTCTTTGGCCATTGTACCTTGAGATTTAGTTCGCTGTGCATATTATATGAATTTCGGATATCATTCACTGACATTTTGACATTGACATTTGACAATTCTCAAAGTAAAATGAAGGATCAGAGGAGATCAAGCGCCATGACAGTTTTTGGTGTGTTGCAATTCATTATGTAAATTCTCGCATTGTACATCGAAATACAAGCTTTTTATGCTAAATAAATAGTTTTAAACGGTTCTTGTAAATATTTCCCTGTATTACATATACTTTACAATGACCAGGCCGGGGCTCCATACATTTTGAAACAACTCCTTTGTGATTTCCACACGTAAAAAAAAGTAAAACAAAAAAAAGCCCATGACCTCTCGATCATAAGTCCGACTTCTTAACCAGAAATCGAAAAACATTATTTAACCTATGTGGTTCCACTAATATATAGTACTTACTGACCCGGCCAACTTCCTTCCACCTTAGACTCAATTTATGTTGGTTTTCTTATCAGCTGGATTTAGGTATTTCGTGAATGTCTTCTTGAACCCTTATGGTAAAGACCCGAGAAGGCGTGATGTTTTGGTTGGTTTGAGTCCGATATACTCATCCTCGCCCGTGACCGTCTCGATTTCCGTAAAAAGAAAAAAACAAAACGGCACAGTATAGGCGGAGACAAATCTTAAAATCAAAGATCATGAGAATTCCACCCGTTCTTGAGTTTATCCCGGTCATCACTATTATGTTTTATATATAGATTTTTGTCTACACGCCTTGAAAGTCCTCTTTTCACCTCACCTTTTTTCTCACCCATACCATTTTTACCCATACTTTCTGCAAATGGCAACATGCGATTACCATTTTCTAGAGTTACAATCCTCTATAGGGCATGGTTACCGTAAAATATAAGGTGGTAATAGGCATTCCCTCTACTTGCTTCAAACAAGCACACGCTATCTATAATAGTATAGAAAATAATTCGCTTTACAGTATATTATATAATGTGGGATGTTCAGCGTCGCACCAACATCCTCATCTCTACCACCTGCCTACCAACCAACCTCAATGAAACAACGGACAAGGCTTTCAGTCGCAGCGCATTCTCATAAAAGTCATATAAGCCAAAGAGAAGGAGTAAGCATTGGGTTCCGAGGTGAGGACCTCGGAAGCAACCGTGAACAATGGAGATGATGATGATGATGACATAAACACTAACAAGAGACTAATTAATTTAAATACTTTTTTAAAAACAAGCTTTTATTCAAATGTTAAATTCCAGCTCAATCGGATCGAAAAATGATTTACAATTTTTTACGGACAACTCAATCACATACGAACAGTGCAAGTTACTTAAAAGCTAATAAAAACAGTTATTAAACACTATTAATAGTTCACTGTAAGTCCTTTATTTATTTCGGATGCCCATTCACTGAATAACAGAATGCAGTTAATTATTCTGTTGAAAACCATCTGTTGGTTAGCAGTATTATGCAGCATAAATAGCAGCTGATTATGTATCAATTAAAGTGAGGGATTATTAGCGGACGATCGACGACCATTGGTCGTCGGTATTCGGCTCTCGACCCGCGGCCTTCGGCCCCGCTCGGCTTTAGTATAAATTGACTTAATTACTGTTTACGCCTCGCTTCGGTATGTGTTGTGAATATTTAAGTATGCCCTGTAAATGTTGGAAACACTATTCAAAGGTTTTTATTCACTGTCCTCAGGGGCTTTGGTGACCTAATCGCCAATAGCGTTTTTTACAGTCTACTTTGATCTCCGGTTACTGTTGTAACAACCACCTCGAATTGCAAGAAAGTTAATTTGTGTATGTTAATGTGTGTAATCAAGTGCATTATACATCACTATAGTTCAGTAACGTGACAGATTAACTTTACTGGATCTCTCTCCATCTGGGTACCAATCCCAGCTGCATCCAAAGCTTACATTTTGGAGCCCGAGATCTGCTGTCATGCTCCTTTTTGCTATGATTTAATTTGTTTGCATTTTACGGAAGCGACAGCCGTTCAGTTCATTACTTCATGGAAGATTTAAAAGTTAAGGGGATCCATAAATTAGAATTTGTTAAGCTACATTTGTCGTTGACTGTACTACAATGTAAGAAAAGATCTGTAATTTTTTTTCAATATTAAACAACTTATGTCATTGGCTGCAGCTACAAAGCATCCACCTATTTCTTCGGTACAATTACTTTCAAAGTGGAAAATTTTGTTTTACGCGTGGGCAGTCCTTTTCAAAGTCACACAAAGGTTAGTGAAGGTGCGAACGATTAATGGCATCTAACCAAAGAATGTCAAGTGCGTCTCCCAAGAGAAACGTTCAGTAAGAAAATGACAGCGGAAGAGCATTTCACGGCCCACAAATTTCCCCGTGAAAACAATCGTAAAATGCTTTTATTACTCAAACATTCACCATTGATTCACGAGCCGAAACAATAAAAATACTGACTCAATCACCCTACCGAATTTTACGAGCGGTGTAGGTGAGTGCATTTATTGCCGGAACGCCAATAATGTTTCATTTACCTTCACCTAAGAATTGAATTAGTAGAGCTTAAGATTTTATTATTACGCCCACACATGAAAATATGTTAGTGTTTCTCTACTTAATATGGCGGTAATTCATTTAGTTGGCTATAATGTTTCTTTTATATCAAGATAAGTGCTTCTGAAACGATTAAGTAAACTCATCGATATTCTATTAAAATAAGACAATATTGACTTCAAGGCACTGTAATTATTACAGAGCCTTGAAGTCAATATTTAGAACACTGGCGCTACAGGTTTTTGACAATGCAAAATCCGAAGACCGGCAACTATGACCGGATGGGCATCCGAGATCCGACACCTGAGACCCCAAATAACTACAAAACACACCTAACCACCAGGTGTGATGGTCCCTTTCGGACTATTATTTTTCCTCGGATTTTGCATCGTAAAAAACCTGTAGCGCTCTGTCTAATCTCATCTCATTTGATTTTGTTTAATCTCATTTGAAAATATGGTTGTAAAATTTATATTAACTTTATATAACTTTATACTAAATAACTTTACAAACTATACGTTTTTTATCGAATTTCTTCACTGGATCACCGTAATACCTATGTTAGTACACGTGACTTTTTTGTAGTAGTGATATAATAAAGAACGAGTATCTACTATACCTTTATATTCTGTTATCAATTATTCGTATATTAAATATATCTGTGTTGTTTATTAATTAATTTGGTATTTGAACCTACAGTATTCCAGGTGCTTTAAAAGCTGCAATTTGCGCTAAATATTTACTGAAACAAAATGCGTCGGTGAGCCTGGAAAAGGTCATTTGCCATCATCGGGTGCCGGCGGCAGCGGCACGGCGACTGTCCCTTGCCTCTGTTGTTCATTTTTCTTCCCCTTTTCCCGGGCCAAACGGTAAAGAGAAACTTAATTGGAGGCTTTCCCGCCGACTCTCAGGCTCAATGAAAAATTACGAGCAAAACGAGCACACGCTTGGGAATTTTGCACTCATTCTCGACGGCGTACCACCAGAAAGAAATGCTGCGTCTTTACACAAGCCCCTTAAACTTAGATAAATGTAAGCTGACGAACGTTATTTATTTAATTTAGCTCTTTTACCGCTCTGAATGCAGTATTTTATGAGAAAAGTTTTGAGTTCTTATTTTAATTGACTTTAGAATAAGCATCAGCAAATTCTACGTTACTGAATGTTATGTTTATATGTTATATAAATTTGAAAAAGTAAAAGTAAAGATGTCCCTTTATAAGGAGCTTCCTCCACCACCTGAGGTACATTGTAACGGGGGTGCGACTAGTTGGATCACCTCCAAGTTTGGTGCACCCTGGGCAACGTGGGCGATGACGAATCATTGATTGCTCCTCTGGAGTAGCTGGCGTCAACGTCAATGGCCAAGAGTCTGACCAGCCAGCTGACCCCATTGCACGAGGGGGTCGGGGTATGGCGGGCCTGCAAGGCCCGCGGGGGGGCGTGGTCGCTCCAGGTACCCCTCTGCTGTTATCAGAAGGGATACTGCGAATGGCCCAGGGTTAGTCGGAGTGCGAGGAATATGCTCTATGGGTAACCTTACACCCCGGCGTCTGTAGACCCGAGACGGCGTGCGGTTTTAGTCGGTTCAAGCCCGACATAACCGCCCCCGCTGGCCGGCGGGGGGGTATCCGAAGGGATTTCCGCACAAAAAAAAAGGTACATTGTAACGAACTACGGCACAATAAATGATGTTACAATTATATTATTTACACTATTTTTTGATTTATGTATTTTTATATGATTTACATTTTTTTTATACCACTCAGGTGGCAGACAGGCTCACGGCCCACCTGATGGGAAGCGGTTACCGTGGTCTAAGGACGTGTGCAACTTGTAACTTTGTTTAATATATCTTCGTTTAATAAAAAAATCTTATAAACATTCAAACAATTCTTCTTTCTACATTCCGGCCTCTGTGGCGTAGCGGTAGTGCATTCGACTGCTACGACAGGGGACGCGGGTTCGATTCCCGCTCAGTGCAAATATTTGTATGCATGAATATGTCTATTTGCATTGGTCTGGGTGTTTCTATGTATAATGTGTCTGTATTTAGAAAAAAAAAGTATTTAAGTATGTTTAGCCGCATTCTGGAACCCATAACACAACCTAGTTAAACTATACTTACTTTGGGTCTAGAAAGCGCTGTGTAGAATGTCGTAGAATATTATTCATAAGAAAAGTCATATTTACAAAATTTTAACACAAAGAGAAGCATACAGATTACGAACAAAGGTCGTACAAAACAACCTGTAAGCGCCGACATAAGGCACAAAACAGTTCTAATTGGTTAACCAGTCCAATGGTGGATTATGTAGGATGTTCATTATTGCGCATTCGGGATTTCCTTCAAGCCAGCTGCATAATTCGCGACGCCACGATTAACCTAAATGCATTGAGTCCATAAGGTGCGGTATGTGGAATTTATTTTAATGCCTGCTTTCCTTTTGTAAGGTATATGCATATGTGCTGTTGTATTACTAAGCATAATTATGCATGCTAATAGCTAGAATATTTTGATTTGAGCCAAAACAATTGCTTTAGCTTTTTCCTCAACAAACAGCTAAAAAAGAAGGTAAAATATTCTCGGACATTTTTCCCAGTGCTATCTAGACCCAAAGTGAGTATAGTTTACGAGCTTGTCATTTTAGTTCTAAAAGTGCAGACAAAAATTATTAGATACATTTATATTTACTTTTGTAAATACATATAAATAGGTATATTATGCATAGAAACACCCAGACTAATGCAAATCGGTAGATATAACTACCTATTTGCATTGGGCTGGGTATATTCATCCATATGCTTTTTTATTGGTAATAGGCTCGCATTTGGCCACATCTCACCTGTTGGTAAGTGATTATGTGGTCTAAGGAGAAGTACGCTTTTTTTACGTGTGTAAACCACCACGGGCTTCACCCCATCGGTGCCAAAGATGGGATGGGCGTGTCGAAATCGGAACGACTAAAACCACACTGTGTCCTCCCCAAGTGTCCATTGCCGGGCACCCCGGATAAGCCCTCGAAAGTAGATGGAGTACGCTAATATTAATATTTGCATTGAGTGTGAATCGAACCCTAACAATATTCACACACACATACACACACAATAATATATTCACTGACATATATATATGTAAATATATATATATTCATGGACATTAATAATTATCAATCATAATACACATTTTAATATAAATAAATTTACATACCTGTCTATTTGATATCAATAGGTGCCCTAGTTGTGGTGTGGTCGGTTCATACAGTGTTCGATGTAGGTAAATTTTATTTTAAACTATTTCAAAATTATTTTAATTTATATAAGTAATGACATGTTGTTTAGCTGCTTAATGTTTCAATTGCGTATTTGAAATTTAATAATGCTTGTGTGCTATAAAATTTTAATTATATAAATGGTATATATGGTATATAAACTGATTGACATTTAATATTAATTGACATTATGACATATCTGAATTCACTATTTTAATTACCTTATTTATGTACTGACATGATACTTACATGTTAATTTTTTACTTTTATTATATTTTAACTGATATGCTAATCTGTACACCGCATGTGGTAGGACATAGCGCACATGACATAGCTTATAAGACCTTTATATCTAACCTATGATCCACAGAATGAATAAATAAATAAATAAATAAACAATTTCATAAATATTACCTATGTAGTTTAGCTAGATGATGCCCGCGGCTCCGCCCGCGTGGAGGTCAGTTATCGTTTTTTCGTCATATCTCCGGTTCTACTTAACCAATTCCAATGAACATACGGCAGATTTAAGTCTGGCCTTTCTAAAAAATAACTGCATCAAAATTCGCTTCTTAGTTTTTGCGTCCATCGCGAACAAATAGACATACAGACAAGAATTTCAATTAAATATTTTTGTGTTAAGAATCGTTAATTTAACATAACTCAAGTTCTTTTTTAAAATATTGTCCATGTACAGACACTGTTAATTTACAATTTTATAATATTATAGTTGAAAATTCATATTTTTTATCTGAAGTATAAAGTAATACTGTAGTACATTAGTCTTTAGTAAATTCTCATGTTTATCCTCTAGGAGAATACCAGCGGTCAAAGAATTCCTATTTAAAAGTTTTCACGCTTTTGATCACTCAGTGGTGTATAATGTAATTTAAATACACTTCGGTCTTCTATGTAGGTAAACTTAAAATGGTTCTTATAAATATTCTGTGCTATGGGAAAACTATAATGAGGCAGAAGTACAGTGTTTAAACTTATTCATTTATTTGCCGATATCGTGGCTTCTCAGTGGTCAAATATAGTTCATTACCTGCGCACTAATTAGGTAAATAACTCTGTTATTATCGTTATTTACTTATTTATAAAGCTGTTCACTGTACATTAATAAGTAAATTGTAAGCATAATATTAAATTTTATTTGACCGTTTCTGATCGAAGTATTTATCTAAAACTATTATACTGTTTTCTTGGTTTTCACAAAAATGACTTCATGCCCATAGCACATTGGCGGACTTAATGCTATAGGCATTCTCAGTCAACAGGTGACTGTAGTTGAGATGACGCTACTAATACCAAGAAAATTAGTAGCCGTACTTTTGACTTGAAAGCATCACGACTCCTGATCCAACATCCTGATTTCAAAAGTGCGTTGCATTGAAGTACAGATTGAATGAAGAAAGAGGATAGACTTCTCTTCATTCAATCTGTACTAGTATACCACTAAAGGAAAGGATATATATAAGAAAAGACGGTTATTCGAAGAACGAAAATTTCTGTCATCTACATAACAGTTGAAATCAAGAAGTCAAGTAAGTAGAAGATGTTGGAGAGTTAGTGAGCGTAACTTACGGCGATGACGGACTGGCAACCAATTAAGTTGGGAACGGAAAGAAGACACAAAGTTATATTTTCGAAAGTTGAAGCTGAATCGAATGCAGTTTTAAGAACACGGTCTGGTCTAGCTTATCGAGAAGGTCTGCATTCAAGTCAAAATAGCACACATCACCATAATTATTTTATCTTCATGCATCATTATGATCATCGTCATTTTACCGTCGAAGCCCAATATCATCCGAGACCTTCACCTCGGAACCCGGGGCCCGCTTTGCACTGTTAATACTTTGCCATCTTAAAGGGACTTCATTCACCGAATTTAAGCATAATAATACCTAGTACTTCGGATGCTAGGAGACTCGTGGACTTAATTATAAGGGCTTATAGTGCAACAGACACTTTTCATGAAGTCCATGGCTCCGACTATCTTATTTTTTTGGAGCTAAATGAAAAGCTTTAATACGAAATGCAATACAAATAATGTTTGTACTGTAATGTGTTTGTTTGTGAAATACAATATCAGTTTAAACGTTGTTCCAAGGTATTGTTTGCTTCTATATTTGCACAGCTTTTGAAAACTGCGAAAAATTCTCTACCATTTTACCGAGGGTTAGATTTAACGTTTCAAACAAATTGATCTTTAAATCAAACAACCGGACACTTAACAGAGTTTATTTCCTTATATTTTAACGTTTTTCAGTTTATGATATTTACAACACTATTTATCACAATTTCACAGTCAATACATACATTTATTTACAAAGTTTTTTATACAATATTACAAGTAAATGTACACTGTCGGACAAATTCATTATTTTTTGTAACTACTAAACCTAATAAATCTTTATCTACATTAAATTAAATATTAATAGGTATGATTAAAATAAATATAATTATTTATAGGATATTTACTTATTTTTTGTTCATAAAGTAACCTGACCACTTCTAGTCAAATATTATAACATTTTCATCTTTTAAGACTTAAACGTTAAGACATTATAAAAAATTATAAACTGTTTTAGTTTTTCATATTTTTAAATACGAATTTTAAATTAAGAATTTTACAAACAATCTCGCATTCAAATTCAATAGTAAATTGTTAAAGACAAAAAATGTTTCTAAACATAAAAGATTCGCATAAATAATATATTTCTGACATTCTAAGAATCTTAAAGGCAAAGTAAGAACAACAAATAAAATGTCCACAACAAACCAAAGCAGGATTGAAATTATATATAAACATGGCCCATAGTGCAAATAAATTGATTGTGATTAACGGTTTGTAGAAATTATATGTGTGGATTTGTTATAATATCCGTTGTCCGAATTCATGACGTTTTTGGAGAATGTAAATCGTTTTTGTTAAGAATTTTCTTATTACACTTGTGACTTATACAGTATAATATAGATTTTAGTTTGGTCAGAAATTAAACTGGACAGTCTTGTTTCAAAAAGTATAAGAAATAAATTTAAATTAATTTTAGTATTTTTATGATCGCACATACTATCACAAGAATCAGACATAAAATAAGTCTTCATTACAAATTGCCACTACAAAACGTACAGCCAACGACAAAGTTCCTTAATTATATTATTCCAATTCCCAAATCTTCATAGCTCTAAAAAAACATAACATAACATAACATAAACTCACGCCTATATCCCCGAAGGGGTAGGCAGAGGTGCTAGCACCCACATTTAATCTAAAAAAAATCATAAATTAATGAATAAAACATGATCTATTAAGATCTATTAAGTATATACTGCTTTAATCTGAGGATTAAAGAGGATTAGATCTGAGAGAGAGTAATGAACGTTTGTAAATATTATTATTAAGCAAAATTATATCGCTAACTTTATCTATCGCTTTCCTATTTAGCTCATTCCTGTAAATAAATATTAAAATTTATTCAAGTAAGTGATAGTAACAATTAAAAGTAAATTTAACCTAACCAAAATTTAGGTGAGAGATGAGCTCACGACAATTTCCCTACGCTGCTAAATGGTGAAGTATTTTCACATTACCATTTTCGTTACAGTGTAATGTTTACGGTATCTCTCATCCAACCTTAGTTCCTTTCACACGAGCAAGTCACCAAACTGCTGCATAATACATTTAGAAGAGTTTTATTTAGTATAAGATTTCAGTGGCTGGGTTAAAAAGTCTAAACCGATTAGAAGCTTGGAGTGTTTGCATTTTATACACAGATATGAATACAATGCAGTTCAATGGAAGCTCATGACAAAATGGCATATATACAAAAACAGTATTTAATTCTAAATTCATACACAACTTTCTGGTCCTGGTATTTCTTCTGCAATAAGGTGTTCTCTTCTACTAAGCGTCATAGTTCCTAATGAAATAGGTTGCTTACTTAATACCGACTTCGTTGGAGACAGCACCTGTAACACAAATAACTTATAGACTCGTAAAATTGATTGTACTTAAATTGGTACAGTCAACGACAAAAAATGGATTAACACTAAAATATTTACAAATTTTTTTTTTTTTTTTGTATTAGAATATAAATAATGAATATATAAGTAGTTTTATAATCCCCAGAGGACAAAGTTGATACTGTTTATGTTTTATGTATTATTTTATGACAGGTTTAAGAGCTAATGTAATCAATAAATTAGAATTTGAGAAGCCACTTTTGTCATTCACTGTGCTTAACGTTAATACAACTTATATTTTTAAACTACTCTTCAAGGTAACTCAATAAACGTCGAGTTTCAATTTTCTGTGAAAATTTATATACCTAAAGTGTTTTATAAACCTCGAACTATACAACTATAATAAAAAAGGTAATTACATTTTTATATGGCGACAATTTATACCTAATGCTTGAGAAGCACTTGAGTCTCATTTTATGAGCACCAACAAAGTACCTAGCATAATTATGTACGGAGTGTCTAGTCTATGACATAATTAAACCCACGTTTTAATGAGTTGAATTTTTCACACGGAGGTAGTGGGTTCTTCTACTTTAATAACATATCCGGATGTGAAGATATGGAGTTCATATACGTTCTAACATCGAAGAAAAAATACAGACCTTATTTTATAATTGCAAGTGTATGCTCAAAAACAAGGTTTACAATATCTTTCAGCTCGCTAAAGATCGCGGCAAAACTGCTTCTCGTTTTCTTGTAAGGTATATTACAAAGTTTCCTTGGATCTGTAGCAGGCATCGATAATACTATTCATAGTTCAGTGCAACTTAACAAAAGGAAAGTAGAAGTAATAAGATGATACGTTTAGCAGAAAAATAAAACATATTATAATACATATAAAAGCTATTTAAGAATATTTCATTTTACAAAATATTCCTAAAATGATTGAAAATGATGTATCATTTCACATCATACCTCACGCCATCGATCCTCTACTTATCTACTGCACACAAAATATAAAAATAGAATGACATGCTAACTAGTCAGTCAAGCTAAAAGAACTATAATTTAAGAAAAAAAAAGTAGATAATCACAAATAAAAAAAACTTTAAAAATCTGACTACAGTTTACTTGTAAATTGTTTAGTCTATCGGACAGCGTGCTCACTAGGAAGCGGCTTTAGGACACTTACGGGTCGATGATCGTCAAGCGTCACGCTCGCCCGCTCGGCTGAACCCCACTCTTCACTCGCGTGCAGGGTCCCATTTTTCGCGACTATCTCTGTAATGCACTTTGTTTTCGGAGGCCCCCCGTCTGCAGAAAAATGTAATTTCAAGGTTTCTAAATAAAAAAGCATGTGGGGTATTTAATGCAATATAATTAAAATTAAAGTACCTACATTTTGACATTCGGAGATTTCCTAAAACTGGTTACCATGCTATGATATTTATATAAGTAATACCCAAGTATCATAAGGCACATCCACCTACGTAAAATTTAATTTAAATAATAAAAATATCCAGTTCAGTTATAGGTACTCGTTTATTGCGTGTGGGAACTCCCTTGGTACTCTTGAACTATATTATTAAACAGAAATGAGTTATCATAATTGTAGAATCGGCGTTTGAATAAACAAACCATTCCAAGTGGGTATTCTTAATCATTAGCAAAGTATGTATAAATAGGATTGCAATTTTATTGAATCAAAAATAAGGTATGACTGTATTTTTCCTAATCTGTTCTTAAATATTACTTCGGGCCACCAACCAGGTGGACACCGAAGTTTTAAAATCACGCAAAAAAAAATCAAAATCTTACACCCACTTTTCTCGACGTTTCACATGATTCTAAGTCTTAGGATTAAGATTAAGCAAAAAAAAATTTTGTGTCGGTCTATCTGTTGGTCTGGATGTCTGTTTACGCAATAACTCAAGAACTACTTATCCGATTTAAAAAAATCTTTTGCCAATCATCTTGTTTGGTTAATGGGAAGAACTAATTAGATTTTGGGGTTTGCACGTTCAAGGTTTCGGGTACCTACAATACAAATTGTCCCTAAAAATAAGTTTGGCCCGAAGTTAGACAATCACTATGTGATTTCCGCCCCACTAGTTTTCTGATCTACAAACGCGGTAGCGTGTCAAGTTCGAAAAATTTAAGTTTACGTAGGCTAATGAAAATAACTATGGGTCATTCAAATCATACAGCAACTGTTTCACATGCAAAATCTGCACATGCATGGATTATAAATACTCATAACATACGAGTATATTTAATTTCTAATATAATTTAAAGACAATAGAGGTGCAAATTCCTATAATGCAATTAGAATCTCTAGCAATATTCTGTATAGCGGCGTAAGCGTAATCAGACGGCCACAAATTGCGACCGAACAGTCCTTAATACTTCAGTAGAACCAATCGCCATGGCAACGTTTTATACACCACTTGTTACCGGAATCTCTCTCATGAAAATTGCTTTGACGTAGAATATATAGTACGAGTAGAATGCTGATACCTTTTAATTAATATATTTTGGAATTACCTGTTCAAATTTGAGATAAGTCACTTCTTGAATATTTTAAATCTTGTAACGGTGGTCGAGCATAACCTACAAGTCCACTTTGGTATTGTATCGAGTAAGCCTTGAACTAGCAGGCTTTCGAAAATAAATCCGCAGCCTTAAATTTTTCTATTCTTTCTCCATGACCATACTAAAGGTAATGTTTACTTTGTAGGGTCATTCAAAGCTGTTACCCCGATTTGTTTGATACTAAAGGTACTTTTATTAAATAGTGTTCGGTTACCTGGTGGTGGATTCAGTATGTCAGGCTGTACATGCTTGGGCGGTTTGAGTGTGTATGCAACAACGTATTGGCCATCTCCTGCGTTGAGCTGCAACTCCGACGACTGCTGCTTTGCTGGAGGGGTACTCCTGATTGAGCGAAAAATGAATAAGTGATTTGTTGTATTGTTGTTATTATCATAAAATGATTTTTTTTCCTGTTTGAAAGTTAATGGACTTGTAAATTGTTGTGTAAATGCCTACAAGAGCCTGATAAAAGTAAATAGGCAATAATGCGATGAACATCATGTTTGATATTAACTAATTAAGAAGTTTCACTGTCAGCTAGGAACTTCAGAAATATGATTTGAAAGCGTTATACAAACATGCTTAAATATTTAAAGGTAATGTTAAAATGATTGAAAACTGAAGTAATTTGACCATTATTGACATTGACTTCATTTTATAGGATAACGTCATCTAATCTCATCCTGCGGGATTATTCTGTTTGACATCGAGTTATAATCACAGTTGTAAGATGTCGGTGAATTTCAATTGTTTAACATGGAAGAAAGCACTGGCGTAAAATTAAACCAACATATATGCGCCGGCTACTTCGAACGCGCGTGGTTAAGGTAAGGTTGGTCAATACGAATAAAGGCATATGTTGTCTTACTCGTATAAAATAATCACCAAATAAATGATTATAAATGATAAACAGCAAAATATTGATGAATAATTAAATTATATACATAAATAACTTATGCATTAATATAACAATTTAGCACATTATTACAAATTTAATCACGACTCATTCATTATGCTACCCCGCAACTGCGTAACCATAGAATTTTAATGTTATTACCAATCGATGTCGCTTGGTTTAGTCGCGTCAATGTTAAATGAAGTTATTGTCTGCATTCAATACTTTATAAATATACTCACCTCCCCCAATATTGTACGGTTGTACCTATACAAATATAATGTAATGTAATTTAAATGATCGAATACTATACAATGAATGTATTAATCATTACGTAATAGCCATACAACGACATCATTTTTTGATAAATAAATAAAAATAAATAAATAAATAAAATATTTTTTCTTGAATTATTGATATTATCATGTTCAGTTGCAACTGGGTACGAGGTGTCTGGCGGTAGAGAGCAAGTTTTAATCAATTTTGAATGACATAACAAATATTTAAATTGAAACATATTACGGACAGAGTTTCACAAAAGCTCTATTCAGCTGTAAGAGGTGAAATACAAACACGTGATCATGGAAACACGTAGCTGTAATCAAAACAGTTTGTTAGTGACTTGGTAAATGCAGTCGTGTGTTACGTGCCCGTTTGACTGACTTTTCCCTTTATGTTTTCCTTTTCATTACCATTTATGTTACAAACGTTTAACGAAATCGTTAGTTGCGTAACTTTCAAAACTCCTAGATAGATAGATGGATGATTCTTTATTATACATCAAAATTATCACGGGCGCAAATTCGGTACATTTACAGTTAAATGTACATTGGGCGGTCTTATCACTTAAAGTGATCTCTTCTAGGCAATCTTAGGATGAACATGAATGAAGAGTACATAATATAGTGAGTGTTGATGTAATAACAATCATTATATAATATAAAAATATATTAATTTGTATATTATTTAATGATTGTTGAACATACATAAATAAATAGAATGTGAATTTGAAGAATGTTTTCAACGACTACAATAAATGAAGGTAATGACTGATTAACGTTTTTTGCAAATATTAATGGATGGATTGTGCCCGTCTAATGATTAGTTGATGATTTATTTATTTATTTTAGAAGTGAATATACAACTAAATAATCGGTGAATATATTAAGCGTCTACCTGAGTTGCTGTTATGAACATCGAGCAAAAGATGCCAAAAAAACCTGTTGCTTGTATGGTAACCCCCTTAAATATTTATTTTATTCCATTTTTAGTATTTGTTGTTATAGCGGCAACAGAAATACATCATCTGTGAAAATTTCAGCTATATGGCTATCACGGTTCATGAGATACAGCCTGATGACGGACGGACAGAGCGTGGAGCATTAGTAATAGGGTCTCGTTTTGCTCTTTGGATACGGAACCCTAAAAACAGTGGGCGTAAGTATATGTTGCATTATGACCAGTTCATTTGTCATACTATGTTCTTCAAAATCGTCATTAATGCTTTGATTAGTCATTTATTAAAAAAATAATGTAACCTTAAAAGTAATCGAAAATATCCACGAGTTTAAGAAGGTAAATATAGTGGGTATAACGTCTGTCACAATGTTTTATTCCTATCCTGAATGTCCTTATCCATTTTAAAATAACCAGATTTGATAGTACACAAAAGCTTAATGTTACATTATCTTCATCATCATCATCATCAACCTATTCTAGTCCATTGCTGGACATAGGTCTCCCCTAATGAGCGCCATAGCGCTCTGTCTTCAGCTTGCCGCATCCAGCATCTGCCTGACCCTATTCTCATTAAATCATTAAACATTAAATTTAAAAAAACTCGTTTACCAATTCTTCTCTTTCTATATTGAAATAAATGTATCACTTGTACTGAAGTATTGAAGTGCCATCAATCGACAGTATAAATAGTTTTCTCTTTCTCATTCATTTAAAAACCATAATATGCATACCCAATAAAAACGAATGTGGTATATATATTCAATAATCATATCTACCCATGGCGTTTTTGGAGTGCCAGCAAGATCTTCGATTATCAGTCGCTGCCTTGAAGGCCGTATAAGCCAAACGCAAAAAGAGCAGAAAAAGGAAGCTGCGGCGATCGAGGTGAAAATATTGGATGCAACTAGGAACAACGTCAAAATGATGACGATGAATCGTATCTATCTAATACGCTAGGTATGCTAGCAACAATAACTTTTTATCTAATGGATAACAGGTAACTTGAGATGAGCTTATACTTTCTACTTAAATGAATACATACATACATACATATAGTCACCGCCTCCTTCCCATTAGGGTAGGCAGAGACAACATCTTTCCACTTGCAACGATCTTGGCATACGCCTTTCGCTTCTTTCACTATCATAATTCTTTTCATACATGCACGCCGGTTATGGGTACTTCCGACCTGACCTTCCTTCAAAACGTCCTCGATCTGATTGGCATACGTACACCTAGGTCAACCTTTACCGGGTCTTCCCAGTGGCCTCGCCTCATGAATCTGTTTCATGAATCTCCTTTCATCCATCCTCTCTACATGACCGAAATTCCGAAATTAAATGAGTAATCCTACCTTTTTCTTCGTAAAAAGAATCCAGTGAAAGCAGCTGCACACGCACATATGATAACAGTGAAGATGATCAACCATAAGGCAGCTTTGGAGACGCCAGCCATTAACCCGCTCCCTCCGTCTAGGATGACAAATTACAATTACATTATATAGTATTCTGGTCTTCATTTACTTAGTTTTATGTCTCATAGTTTTAGTTTTCACCTACACCGCATATTAAAATCTTTTGTGCGAATTGTAATGCTGGCTTGGTGGCCGGCCAGCGGGGTTGGTTATGTCGGGCTTGGTTATATGGCTTGAACCGACTGAAACTGCAAGCCGTCTCGGCACATTTAAGCAATTGCATGTTTATAAAATTTCAAAATGAATCACGTGACTACGAACGCACCACGATTGGTCGCTATGTTTGTGATGTCATCGTAAAAATAGCTGTGATAATGGAATTTTACGATAGAATAGTTTTAACTATTCCTACACGTGAATTGACTAAAAATATTCGAAATGTTTGCTAAGCGAAGTTTAAGTTGTACGCTGCCTATCTATCAGTCAGCGCTAGAGTAATAAGCGATAGATTAATAGAAGTTATAAAAGATATCGATACACTATAATGCTATTTAAAATACTCTCACCACAGCATTCACAAATAGGAAACTCACAATTTGAATGCACAAATATAGTGACTCTTACAAAATATAGTGTAAATTAATATACATAACACCGCAACGTGCATAATGATGCACAAAACCATATTTGTCTAACATTAGTCCACGCATTTTACTATGTGTCGAGTTGACACGTACTTTCGAACTATCATTTATAATAAGTACCTGTATTATAGTTTCAACTTTCAAATAGCCAGTTTACTTCGTTTTGAACTACAGCATTAACCTGTTTTACATGATATTAAAATAAATGTGAAAATAGAGAATATTTACACTATCTTATATACATAAAGTGGGTAATTTATTATCAAAATGTTCTGAAATTCAAGCTTTTGTGTGGTTAAGTTTTTTTTATAATGTACCCCAGGCTCACATCATCAAGCCCATGTAACGTAAAAATACAATCATAAGAGGTTGCTCCAGTTGAGTAATATTTATAATGAATACCGAGTATTAAAGCATTTGTGGAGAATATGCAGCTAAATTTTCTTTTCCATGCAAATCTGTGATATTTTTATATACATAAAGTTTTATATATATTATTATATTCATTCACACATTTGAAGTCAACGTCAGCTCACGATTTTATCAATTCGAAACATTGTTTTATCTGTCTTTTATTGATTTTGTTTTAAGAAGAATTTTTGATTTAGAATTAATCAAGGCGAATATTAAAGTGCTTTCAAAGTATTTGACACGGTTTTTGAATATTCTTTCCGTCAATTGACTGCACCCCGCTGGATGGTGAGAAGCTAGGGTGAAGTCCAGAAGATATGGGCCACCCACCCCAGATGCTGACCCCTCAAAAGATGCTTTTTCACGCCCCGCTTGAAGAACCCGGGATTGTAAGAAGAAGGAAACACGTGCGCGGGCAGAGCACTCCAGCTCTTTATCGTGCGACAAAGAAAGGAAGCACCGAACCGCTGAGTTCGGGACTGTATGGTTCTGTATGATTCTGGTTAAAAAATGGCGAAGTTTTGTACCTGCCTAAGTGAGTATATTCTTAAAGCAAGCGAAATCACAAGTGCTGAACGTACATTTAGGTAGGGCAATTAGACGGAATTCTGTACCTGAAATGGATATATAAAATGATATTCACGTGGATTGAATTTTATATGTTTCCTCAGTCAGGTTTCAGTATTATCTCAGAGTTGATCGTCGTCGTAGCGTTGTGTCTCGATTGCATACGAGGCTACACCTCGGAGCCAGCCAGCCCAGAGTCCACTTTCGTGTTTTTTCTTCTACGATCTTGGGCATCCATGGTTGTGAGATCACGCATGAGGGATGACCCTTATGACGTCAAACCAGCCCTTCTTGGATCTCCCCCTTTTACTTTTGTGGAAACTGTGACCGGATGACTATTCCTGAGACCCCTAATAACTAAAAAACATATCTTGTCGCCAATGTTAGAACCTATTTCTAGCGGCGATAGCCCAGTGGTGTACGTAACGGACTGCCGAGACGAGGTCTCGAGTTCGATCCCCAGACGCCCCGGGCACACACCTCTGACTTTTCGTAGTTATGTGTGTATTAAACATATTGATTATCGCTCGCTTAGATAATGTGCCCGGTCGATGGCAATAGGCTCGCCCCCTATTATATTGGGACCCAAACATAACTGGCGAATCGTGGGTATGCAATACACCTCTGCCTAACCCTTCGGGGATACAGGCGTGAAGTTATGTTATGTTATTTCTAAATCCTAACAAGGTCGGTCGCTGGTTGTTCAACGATGTTAAGTGGACTGTATGTTTGATGTTGTGCCGGTATATCCGAAGTATGTCTAGCGAAAACGATGAAAGTGAAACAACTAAGTATTCAGAGATTCTTCCTTTGATAGAGCTGATCTGTCCGACAGCTGAATGTATCGGTTTTTTTTTCAAATTGTTCAATACTTGCGATTGGCCTACGACGACTATAAACCAAGTTGTAAATAATCTCTTGAAAAATATGAAAATACTTAAAAATTAAAGAAAACTAAAACGCACCATTTCTGAGGTATTAGCAAAAAAACCAAATGTGGTAACTTTGTAATCCCATCCGCTCCACTCCGGCTCATCTCCGAGAGGACTTTTAGTATGTTCACTTCCTATGTACCGATTGTAACCGAATGTAGCGATTTCTTCTGAAGCTGGTGAAAGCTTCAGAAGAAATCGCTTTCAGTTCCGCTCATGCACTCTACAACTCCTTTGTTGACTGGACTAATATTGAATACTGTTATTACAGTGACGTACACAAAGCTGAAAATATTACGTATCCAGAATCGCAATAGTGAGGCTTCAAGAAAATTTTGAAATCCTTCTTAATCAGCTGCACAAGTCTTCATTAGAGACCATGTATAACTAATAGATACATATACTCACGGGGTAGGCAGAGACATCAGACCACCATGTGCTTCTGTCCTTACATAATTCACGAGCTTAAATGTATAAAAACTATATAAGTTATATGTTCTATTCATCTCTCTTCCCGGGCATTTTTATATTTTTACGTCTTGAGTTGATGTCCCAAAACAACACTATTTGATTTGGAGAGGACACAGAGAGCAATCTTGATAGGGTCAATTACTATTATACTATACCCAGTGCTGGCTTGAAATCGTAAGAGATAACATGCGTGCCAATGTTCTCACTGTCGGGAATACTGAAGATCGTACAAGATGGAGAAGAAAAAGCAAAAAAGCGGACTTCGGGCTCCGAGGTAGAACCGAGACCATCACTAGAAGGATGATGATGATAATAACATGTCTGATGGTAAGCGGTTACTGTACCAAAATGCGTTAGCAAAGCCAGAAGTGTCATTTCCCTTGCCTCAAGATCTTTACTAAGTCTACTCATGAATAGCAACATAATACTAAACAAATAACGATGCTTAACACTGGTTTTCTATACAATCCTTATGAAAGTTTTATATTTACTGTGATAGCACCGAATCCGAATTAAAAATCCCATTTTGAATGTTTAATTAGAAGCAAAAAGTTAATTTAAAGTTGCGATATTTTAAATTTATTGTATTATAATCGTAATTCAGCTGTTTGTAAGTTTAATAAAATAATATTGAATTATATTCGCAAACCAACCTCGGGGCTACTATTATTAGTACAGATTGGCATACAATCTCTTCATCAGATAAGAAATTAGTGCAAGCAGAAATCCAACTTTCTCACTACAATGTTTCTAAAGTTAAAGCTGGGAAACCAACGTCCCGAAAATGTTATTGAATGAACTAGAATTTCTATCTAGGTATCGTAGACATTGGGGTGTGTGTTGGGTAACCTCCTCGAGTGTCGCTCCGATTCCGATCCCGCTGCAGTCCGGGGGGAACGGAATCGGAGCGGCCGGTACACCCTGGGCGGCGGTCAATGGCTTCCCCTTCACCCCTTCATAGGGTTGGCATTGATCGTCGGCCAATACCCAACGTGGCGGGAACACATCGCTCTCCGTACTCCTCTGCTTTCAGAGGAGACAGGATGAGCGATGCTGTTAGTGGTGAGATGGCCCAGGGTCAGCCGGGGTGCGAGGGATATGCTCTATGGGTAACCTTACACCCCGGCGTCTGAAGACCCGAGACGGCGTGCGGTTTTAGTCGGTGCAAGCCCGACATAACCGCCCCCGCTGGCCGGCGGGGGGGTATCCGAAGGGATTTCCGCACGATAAAAAAAAAAAAAAAAAAAGGTATCGTAGACATTAGTTATTTACAGTTTAGCTATGGATTGTAAATTAGTGCAAATATAATTTACCTCCTAAAGAGATGTGAGATATTACATCAAAGAGCTTAATGTGTCGACTGCAGATATAATTTTTGTATATATTTTATTATAGGCAATAGAAGATATGCTCAATAAAATGAATAAGAAAAAAAAAAAAATAGATAAATAATTTTTGAAATACATACCAGTTCGTCTTTCTGGGTCTTGATATGCAAGAGCATGTAGCATGATGCGATCAGATGCTCCTTTATCATTCCTCGAATGTACTGTGAGTCTAAGAGCGCTGCCAGTTGTCCACAGGATATCAGCAGGTACTACAAATATTGCCACTCCATCTACGATTTAGTGAATACGATAATATATATTTAGATCAGAAAAAATGGTGATTATCAGACTTTGAAAAGGGAATTAGCCACTACAATGAACCATCTAAGAAGATAATTGTTCAACAATTGGCAAATATATCATAAGCACAAATAATATAAGTATTTTTAGGCTTATAGTACAGCTATAACGATATTCAAAAATCTAAATTATGAATTTACCAGTCTCATTAGCAGTTACATTGAATCTTATTTTGCCAGTATTAGAGTCCAGTGCTTCTAGTACCACCAGTTGAGGAAGCCCTCCGTCGTAGCCTGTCACACAACGTACAACGACTGACTCTCCAAAGTCATCCCTGTTGGAGTCTTCAATCCAATTGGATCCATTGCTTGCAGACACAGTACAATTGCGAGGTGGTGATGGGCGAGCTGGTAACAATATAAGTGGGTACAGTGAACGACGTTTTGGTTGCCACGTCGGGAAGCAAAGAGAGTGTCCGGCTAAGCAGTTTTACTGATTTACTCGTATGTTTGCCAAAGCATTGGAGAGATAATCTCAGTGAGACCCGAACTGCCTTATAAATTACGATTGTTTTTTTTTTTCTAGACTTTTCTTAGACTTTTTCTATTCTTCCCGACGTGCTTACTTAAGCGCCGTTTACTGTAACTATAATCACATAATTTACCAGGAATACAGCAAGTATTATTTAACAGCTGTTTTCGCAATTACAATAACCGCTTCTTAATAATACAGCCTTCCTCTCGCGATTAATAGGTCAGACAGCAGCCACTCCCATAAAAACCGCATAAGCTAAATCTAAAGGGATGTAAGTGAGGGAAAGTATTTTTTTTTTATCATATTCTAGAATTCTATGCTACTACATAAAAAGACTTACTTATGACAGACAGACATGTCATTATGAAGTAAAAATATCTTTATCAAAACATTGTTTTTTAAACTTTGCTTACAAGTTTGTTGACAAATATACTGCTTGTTCATTTGATTTAAATTATTGTGAGCAGTTTCAATGTGAGAAAAATGGATTCTAAGTTGGACAGGAAATAATCCTTGACCTGACCCTCACTGGCATAGCACAAACCCTTTTCCAAAATTTGACTATTGCTATCCATATCCTACTCGAGTTCAACAGAGAAACGTCCGTAAATTGGTAAATATTTGCCATTCTAACTTAGTCTACCAGTCTATCAAAATGTTTAAAATATAATTGACAAAACTTTCACAGTTGGGAACAGGGTAAAACTTTGGCAAAACTAGTTTTGGGACCTAAGCGGATAATTTTGTCTCCAGACAAAAATAGTTTGCCAACTTAAACCCATGTTATTGTCCTTTTGTTGATAATTTATCTGACTTTTCACTGAATATAATTTGAAGTATCCTGTTATTTTGAATTGTTTTTGTATCTACTGTTTATATTCAGTTTGTTTTTTTCACACATTTCCATTATTCTTTTGAAGTCTTTGGTGATCAAACTAACACATACCGTGACGGCAAATGGTATCGACAAGGGCATAAAGTACCCTTATACTCGGTCCAACCATTTATTTTGCGACAGCTAAATTTTTCATCAAATAGTTATGTCCTAATGCACAATCAATTATTTCTGAAGAAGTTGCAATCTATTTTACACATTGCCATTTTATTTTTGCTCAAATCTTTTTTTTTTCATAATCAATGTTACTGTTTTTGCTGAGCGAATGAATTATATTGTTACAACGATCGTCGATATCTCGAAAACTACAGATCGAATCTTCTGGAAATCAAAACGCATTGTTAGTGTCGAAGTACTCTACCGTACAGTGTAGAAAAATCTATCCCAAATCCCAACACAAAACACTTCAAATACCTATACCTACTTTAGCTACAAATCTTGAATACAAGGTTATTCACCTCGACCGTTGGCGTGACTATACCCAGTACGAAGTAGGTACTTTTCTCGAATGCTCTAGTTAAATACCTAACTTGTAGATGATTCCGGAACATTCTACCCTCCGAATTAAGAGCTATAAAAGCGCCCGGCTATCGCCACGCAGTCAGTTTATTTTCGAAAGCGAAAGCGAGCACATCTTACCGAAGCGAACCAAGAGGGTTATACCTGCGACTTAAGCAACGACTGTGGACTACTGTGAACTGCTGAGCGACTTGAACTGTTGAAGAGTACTGTGTGTGCTAGTTATTTAGTTGTCTAGTTTGTGGTGAACGAATAAACCTCTTTGTTGTATAAACGGCATTTAATTTGTACCCCACGCACGTAACAATATTTTAATTTAACCGAGATATTGAGAGCATTTTAGTGTTCAAAATGGGTTATAGATAGGGTTTCTACCCTATACCCTATATTATGATTAGGCAGTTTTTTATTTTGGCCGCGCATTTCCAAGTTTACTTTTACGATCAATGAAACAGTTACGTTCTGAAGCCGCTGTCAAAAGTTAAATGAATGTGTTATGGATCGAGACGTCACCGTACATAGGCGTGCTATTCCCAAGAAGTTGCAAAAAGTTTGGTGTACTTGTAGTTAAATTCGTTAAGTTAGTTAAGTAAATTTCCTACATTTTGCAGTACCAAAATACTAGCATTAACGATTACACATTACAACATTCCCAAAATAGTTTTGTGACTAACATGATATCGCAAAACGTAACGCAAGTGATGAAAATAAGGTTTAAAGAATGTTGCGAATACTAAAAGTAGTAGCGTACTGGTTAAAGCACCTTTTTTTTTTTCGTGCGGAAATCCCTTCGGATACCTCCCCGCCGGCCAGCGGGGGCGGTTATGGGCTTGAACCGACTAAAACCGCACGCCGTCTCGGGTCTACAGACGCCGGGGTGTAAGGTTACCCATAGAGCATATCCCTCGCACCCCGCCTGACCCTGGGCCATCTCCAGTTTCGAGATGGCCCCCTAACTTGCTCTCCACTGTGCCATCTGCTAATCAGAGGGACACGTGGAAAGCTTCCGAACAGCCCTCAACAGGGCCGTCCTCGCCTCTGTCGGAGTTGGCCGTAGGCGGCAGCGTCTCCCCCGCCCTAGGAGAGAGGCGCTGCCGTCTCCGTTGCCCAGGGTGCACCGCGTGGAGGTCCCCAACCAAGCACCCCACCCAGACTGACCCTGGGCCATCTACGGTTTCGAGATGGCCCCCTCGGGTTTTGAAACCACGGTATCCCCGTCTTGCCCCGGTTTGGAGGAGGGGCGCTAGTTGCCCCGCCGTCGCAGCATGCTTCTGCTGGGGTGACAGGCGGCCTCATCTGCCACTTCCAGGCCTGCGCTCGTGGAGGACGGAGGTCGTGAAGCGACCTACGGCCCCTGAGTCACCTGCGACGCGCGGCGAGAAATATACCTTAACTTTTATTAGATTAAAAGTGGAAAAAGTTTGTTATACTCGTACATATCACTGTTAACTACTGCTTAGCCAAAATAAAATTTTCTAATTGGTAAAGATGTGTCACAATGTATAATCAGACTTATCAGAAAGGTAAACTGTTTCCTAAATACTTGAAAAAACACTGTTGTAACAAGACATTTCTGTTGTTCAATGCATTCTTGGTTCATTACATGCAATTCCAATGAATTCAATTTTAAGGCCTTAATCCAATGTAAATACATATACAACAAATGTAAGTTAATCAATACAATAAAAAAGAAAAAACCTGTAAAGTTATGACTCATGGCATAAATCTAATGTATGTGATGGCCGTCTATTGGTATTATTATATTGTTAACCAGGCGAGTACTCTGATAATAGTTCTTGCAGAAGAACAATAACAAAACTTTATTCGAAAGTAAAGTTATCAACAGAAATATTTAATTTTGCGATTGTCCAATTTATCAAGATATTTGGATCTATATAGAACATGAATTAGATAACGATACGACAAGTAATAATGAAAACTGTAACAAGTATGCTACCAACGTGAACTCACTCTCATTAGCTTAATAGGATGAGTTGGCGACGATTTCTACTAATAATGCGTATTTTATAAAACATAATACCTGCAGGAACAATCTGAAAAACACAGGGCTGTGTTTGTCGGCCCACAACGTTAGTGCCACGACACGTCAGTGCACCGTAGTCACGTTCACTGGCTGGAATGTACCGGAGCTCGCTTATACTACCGTTAATTGTACCTAAAGGATCAAAGAACATTTATTTCAGAATTCATGATATTCATGTACGTGCTTCATTAAAGTAAAAGTGATATTGAGGAACAAGAATATTTACGTCAATCAGTTAGTTTGTTCAAATCGATAGTAATAACGTTATTAAAGATTCTAGAATGTATACCACATTGCATAACCATATGTTTTGAAAGTCACTACTACGAAAATATTCCGCTTTTACATGCGTTTTATATGGATTATAAAATGCTGCCTCTTTTTACTAAATAGTAACATCCACTGAATATTTTTTTGTGAAATAAATATTATAAAAATTACTAGAAAACCATAATGGGTTGTATTTATAGTAATATACATCGATGATAGTCTTTAGGTGCAAAAGGTCCAGGTGGACCTTCTGCATCTAAAGGATATTATACCTTAACGAAGTCGTGAGCTGTTGCTAATAATAAATAACTACAAATAAATAAATTAAAACCCCGGACTAAGATAATGACTGCATCTCATGAACTATTCAGGCATCAAATATATATTATGTATATCCTATAGGTATAAGATCTTTATTTATATTGTATCGCATAGGTAGTATATCTGACTAATTATTCTTCCTTGTTGCTAAAGTGTTTACTGTAAGCACACAGTGACTTGAGATGTGAACAGTAAGTCATTGTTTTAATATTGGTACACCAGACCAAACAGTTACATAAATTAACTTTCTGCAAATCCCAGGATTAACCAGACCTTGATAAAAAAGTTATCTAAAATAAGATCTGTAGGTATTTTCATAAACTACACGGAAATTTTTCCATTAAAACAATTTTCTTCAGCGTAATAAGATTGTCAAATTTGAGGATTATTATCGTTCCTGAATACGATAAGAATCTTAAACTGAAATTGTATTAAGGAGATATCGAAAATGATCAAATTTTATTATAATTTTTGTACCTTTTTACTCTAATATAATCATATCGCCTAAAGGAGCCTTTGAGATTTTGCTTCCAGTTATTATGATACTGCAGCTCACATTCGATGTTCATGGAAAAATTAACATCTCTGTAATATAACATAAGATACTTACCATATCTAGCGGGCGACACATTAAAGCTCTCGCCGCTGTTATTGAACTGCCATAAGAAAGTCACATCAGCCGGGTCAGCATGTACTGCACAACGGACTCGCAGCGCTTCATCAATCGCTGCGCCGACCACTTGTGGTGATATTTCACCGCAAACCGGTGCATCTACGTGAAAAAAATTCATAAGGCTTAGCTAAAGGATTATGCAATCTATTCTATAGAACTAAGGTAGCATTTCTTTTCCTTAATAACTAGTGAAACATCAAGGCAACCATTAAAATTAAAGAGAACAGATAGGTATTGATCATGTTTAATACTTGAGGTAAATAAATACCTTATATTTTCCGACGTTTCAATCAATATACACCCGATCGAAGTAACGGTTAGATCCATGTCAAGTCCTCATCACGCTCGTGAACCGTGGGCTTTAGGACCTTCGCTTGGTATGCAGAGAGCCTGGGCAAGCATAGTTCCAGTGTTCATACCGTATGCGATAACGAGTAACATACAAAATTGGAACTGTACCAAGTAAATATTACACCAAGACTTATTATAGTCCATTCTCTACGGCATAGTGGAAATAATGTTATAAGTAAAATTGTCAATTCACATCTTACGTATACGTAAAAGTCAATAATCAAGAGACAGAACCGAGTGCTTACTGAATTTGGTCATTATCAAACCACAGGATTAAAGTTTACCAACCACAATATGGAGAGCTCGACTGGTTCTATCACTTTAATATGTTTTGAGAAATTGATAATCAATCATTCTCTCTGTGACCATGATTTGTTAAAATCCCGATGTAGTTTGATTGAAACGTCAGGAAGTTTTAAACAATATGTAGTTTTGTTACCTTTCTAACATTAATTTAATAACGTTGTGTTTTATAAAGTTATTTAAGCGGAACGAAAAATATTTTTAGCGGGTAGTCTTTGGTTCTCTCTTAATTGGAACCAGTCAGTAATCTGATGGTATCTAAAGCAAAATCATCAGTTAGTTCTAGAGAAAAGAACAGGCACAATCAATATATAAATATTTGTAATGATATAAGACAAGTTCATAAAAAAGGTCGAATTCCAGATAATATTCATTTCCCAATGTTAGAATCTATATAGAAAATACTATACCAACGAAGCCTGAACCGTTTGTATGTAATAACGATAGAGCATCGGTAGAATACTCGACAGCAAAATATAATTAGTTCGGAAAGGCAGCGGCCGGATTTGATGGGTATACTACAATTTCGAAACATTTGCATACTAGCCAAATACCCGGTACATCGTTAACTTCGCTACCCCAAACGGCTACCTAAATAACAAGCATAAAATATCCATAAATTTAAAAACTCCAACGACCAGTTTTCCTGTCATAAAGCGATAAATATAAATCAAGTGAACAATTATTTCGGCAGTTACGAATTATTTCGTCTTTCCTTTAACATCAGCAATTCAGAATTGGCCAGTTGAGCGAGGAAGTTTCTTGATGCGATTATATAATACCTTCATCTGACGACATTGTTGCTGATTTATGTTTTTCTACATAATATCCTGAACATAATATATTATAATTATGACCAATAATTAAGTCTGTTTTCATCTATACAAATAAATAAAATTGAAGTGTCTGTTTGTAATATTAAAATAACAGATTTTTAATGACTGCACATTAATGTATACACCGATACTTATTACAAAAATATAATTTTTAAATTTTTTGTCTGTCTGTCTGTCTATTTGAAGAGGTAATCTCTAGAACGGATTGGCCGATTTTTACGGGAATTTCACTGTTAGATAGGTAATGTTACAAGGCGTAACATAAGCCATCTTAACTTCAGAAAAAATAATTAGGGAGTCGCGCAAAAAAAAAATCCACTAAATTTAGTAGGTTTAATGAACTTTTGAATAAAATTTAATTTACTCTGGAATGGCTGGGCCGATTTTAAAGGACTTTCACTGGTAGATAGGTAATGTTACAAGGCGTAACATAGGTTAGTTGCTTTAATTTTAGAAAAATAATTGCGAATTCCGCGCAAAAAAAATCCAACCGAAATTCATGTGGCGAAGTCGCGAACTCAGCTAGTAGCACAATATTAATAAAGTTTGTTTTGCAGGTTTTTAATGCAATAGTTTATTTGTTAACAAGCTTTTGGTCCCACATGCAACTTTTTCTCTACTTTGATCGAAAAATGTATTTCCCTAAATGTTAAAATTATAGGTAGGTATGCAATTTCGTTATTCAACATAATACGGTATGACCTAAAAACTCGCAACAATTTTGTTATCATTTCAAATTGATTAACTAAAGCAATTAGTACAATTGATTTGGATCCCCGGAATATAAATTGTATTAATTGGCTCCTTCAAGTAACAAGTCAAAATATTCAGAAGTAAATAATAACTAACCCCCGACGTAAAAACCATGGAGTGTTATAATTTTGACATGACTGTGTATGTGTCTGTCTGTGGAATCGTAGCACCCGAACGGATGAACCTATTTTGATTTTGTTTTTTTTGTTTGAAAGGTGAATTAATCGGGAGTGTCACTAGCTATGTCGGGGGTATTTTAAATTTTGAATTTATTCGAGTATCAAATTCGGCGGCGGTTGGCGTTAATTCGTTATTCAACATAATCTTTTCTACAAATACCATCTCGAATTGTTCATAAACCATTATACGAAAAACTACATGTCCCTATATTCAGAATTGGAAAATAAAATTTATTCACCTGGAGCGAAGTGAACAAAGCTAGAGGTATTAACGCGAACCAACGAAACAACAGATTGAGGAGGTAGCAAGAGAATTGTAGTAATATTAGGCAATAATTTTGATGATTTACCGACGGCGCCGCCTTCCTTCGTACCAATTACTATGCGAACGGTCGGCCACGGAAGGAAGTTGGTACGTCGATCCCGACCGCAATCATTTGAATACTATTCGCAGACACGTCAGTATTTATAGGCCAGTAATTCATACTGTGCTCGGTGACATTTTAAGGGATGTGTGTGTCCGATGTATATTACCGAGGATTACGGAAATTCTAATGAAGTGTCTAGTGTGTACGCATTATAATTTGATGCTGTTACCTTTACCACGATGCGCACGCTCTGTTGAGGCAATAAATTAAACCGTATATAGCATTCAGCAACTAATTATTTTGCTAATTAACAAATAATAGGCTTAATTACTCCTTGATCATTGTTGGTAGATTTTCTAACGTGTTTTTTTGTATATATATTGATGCTCTGTGATGGCATCGCGGAATCCAGTTGTTTCTTTGAAGATACTATGTAGATTTGGCGCTAATTAATAAGGCATATATTTATATGTGATTGATCAGATATTGTATGATAGACTTATTGCGTTTATTGCCCCTAAAAGTATATGCTCTATTTAAATACATTTTACCCTTAATTGATTGGATACTCGGGTGTGTTCAATCGTATATAGTATATAATTAATTTGCACTGTATTACCAAATTTAAAAAGGTAATTTATATAATAATAGTTTTTATTTATTTATTTCTACAGATATGTAATAGAATTCATTTAGTTAAATTATTCACTTAATGGTGCTAATTCTGTTGTAAATGTCACAAAACTAATTTTTCTTTAAGATTTTCTAATTTTAGTTTAGAGATTGAAATAAAACTATTTTTAACGGATTCTATCGCGGTTTATTTGATGTTATTTTATATTTTACATTGAATTACTATATACTGTATACTATATACTATCCGTCTGTATATTTTACATTGATCGAAACGTCGGGTTCAATGTAAAATATAAAATAACATCAAATAAACCGCGATAGAATCCGTTAAAAATAGTTTTATTTCAATGTGTGACTTTCGCGTAAACTTCCGACAATACAGTCTGATTCCTACGTGTGTCGAAATAGCAGCTAAAAACGACATACGAGGAAGCGCTAAGATCTTAGAACAAGCAAGTAAGAAGTTATTAATATTGAGTATCCGAGAACATCGTGTTGAGTTATGCCTAACAAAATACAGAACTTAATAACCCCATTTGATTTTAAAAGATGCATTGATGCAGTAAATAATAGAGAAAAATCTAAATATTATGCGTGTAAAATTAACAAAATACAAAAATATGAAAAACTATTATCAAAATCAAATGACAACTCAACGGAACGAAACGTCACAAGACGGACCAATGGCACGCCGCCGTCTACCAAACTGTCAGTTATTAATCTGTCAAAACAAAAGTTAGACAATGCCACCGAAAAAGTTCTATCAAGAGTTTACTCATTATGTACGACAATTAGCAAATAAGGAATTATTTTTCTCATTATAAAACCAATAATCCGACGGATCATGGTACTTGTAACAGTGCCGAAATATCGGATTCTCGAAAAAGATACTAAACATGGTAAATATCCCGTTTATAATTCTAATTTTAATGTAAATGACCATGTCAATCTAAAACCAATAAATACAGTTTAACAAGATTTTTACACATGGCAACCAATTTCTAAGCTCTTTATTATAAATTGTTATAATCTGTGCTATGGTCAATCTGTGCAGCTGAGTTAGTTTACTTTCATTGACTTTCATACTGATTGTTTCTCGATTGTTTTGTTAATTTTTGAAAATATTAAAATACAATTATATCAAAACACATACATTTGTTATGGAGGAGCAAAGAAAAAAAAGGGATAATAAGAAGCAACAGAGTTGCTTGTAGAACGCCTTCACAATAATCTAAACTATTAACCTCTGCCATCTCAAAAGGATTGGAATGGTCCCTTAATTGTTCCAAGCGTACTCTTTCTTAATAGTTTCTAAAAATAATGTTTTATTTATTTATTGATATACTTATGCGGAAGAAAGTAATGATATTTTGACGTGGCACTAGGTACATACATTTCCGCTTAAATAGCAAGAGCTAAAATCACGAAATCGTTATTCATTTGAAGATTATGATCGCAGGTAGATTGTTAAATAAAAAACCTTTTATAATTTTCCCACAAACGAATCTGAAGGACATATAAATTAAGTAAATAAAACGCACTCTACTTCAAAGCACTAACATGCACCTTTAGGAATCATGTATTTAGATGACCTCTAATATTAGTTTGAAGTTTATAATTTTAGGCCGTTTTTGAGTCTAAAATCGAACAACAGAATAACAAAGGAGCGAATTCGGACTAAGTTGAGTAACTAAACTAATTTTGGTTCTGTCAAACTAAAATAAGTTTAGTCCTACGTTTTCAGAATGTGAAACGTCGTTTGATAGGACTAAACTAAATTTTAGTGATTTTTAGTCTAGTTTAGAGAGTTTTGCAAGAACAGAATTAGCACCAATAGCTATGTTAGTACCTACTTATATTCTACAAGGGACTTCATGATTTTGAAGACGTATCTTAGAATGTTGCACTCATGATTCCTGTTTTCAAGAACCATGAGCATACTGTTGCCACTACCGTGCATTCAATACGTCACCGAAGTCCTTTTCTTGTGCCAGAAAGCTATACAGCCGTTAGTTAGTATAGATTATGATCCCAGGTGCACCAGAACTCATTTAACAAGAATAAAATGTATGGGACAAAGTACCCAGTGAAGATGAAATCTTGAGAATATGCATATTTGCTAACTTGTCCCGGTGGCTAGTAATCAGGTATTAAGGTTTTTCTCTGTGTTCTAATAGCGCCACAAGACCTTTGCGACCGTAGGTAGGTACTATCGTTGTGTACATATCATAAATTGTCAATTTATGATGAGTATCATCACACAATTTGCCATCACATTTTATAAAATCACTTGGAAAATCTATATTTTTCATGGTACTATTACCATCTAAGTGTGTCGCACTAGCGTGCATTCGAACTACGGTGAGTCGTAGTACAGTTTTGTCACACAATCGTTAATCGCGCTTCCATTTGTCGAACTCACGTAGTACGCTTTTTCTTAAACTCAAGTTGATAAACTAAAAATGAAAGACCAAAACGTCCGTACAGTTCAGAGCGCACGTTAAAACTGCGATGAAAGCATTTATGGATATTTTTGAGGTCATGACACGACAACCAGCCCCTCGCGATGGCTATCCGGAAGACTCAACTGCCAAACGGATGTGAACATCCGTCACGACAGCCGTTCGGAGGAGTTGACTGCCGAACGTAAGTGAACAGAGGTCATGACGGTCATTCGGAGGAGTCGACTGCCGAACGTAAGTGAACAGCCGTCGTGACGGCCGTTCGGAGTAATCGACTGCCGATCGTATGTCTACAGCCGTCGCAACAGCTGATCGGCGATAATTCGAGTAGTGTGGTGATACGCACTTGACTCAAGCCGATTCCGCGTCGATAAATGTGGGGAGACCCTAAGTCTGCTCTCAGAATTTTGAGAGCCAATTAAATCTTATGAAACCTATTAAATCTAAATTCATAAGCATCGTCACCTGTATTTAAATTAAATGTTTGAGATTTGAAAAATGTTATGTATGCTGAAAAATATAACAAGTTTTGTGGGACTTGGTATAAGATGAATTTACGTATTCAAAGCTGTATGCAAATCAACTAAGAAGAAAATGTTAACATTAATTTAGTTCTACCACAGATAAAAACCGTTGACCTCTACGCTTGTTTACTAGGATACATTTATATCGAACAAGACTCGAGAAGTCAGACAAATAAATAAAATTCAGTAATGTGTCTTTATACTAAATATTTTAGAAGGCAAATTCGCATAGAACTGAAATCTGTTATAGAGGTTCAGAACCCACTGGTCCCCTGATATTCAAACCCTGTGCCCATCGATCCCATTTAATTTTTCTCCTAAATAGTAAATTATATCGTAAAAAATTATACACAATGTTGTAGATTATGGAATTATCTACAAAATATGTATGTATATTTTTTCCTAGGAATCACCATCCCTGAGATACCTATCGGAGTTATAAAAGCTGTAGATAAAAAATGCACCAATTATCTCACAGGAGGTATTATATTCATTGGTACAATAGCTGTAAGCGTAAATTAAAATGTCTATTTTGACTGGACAACTAAGCGGTCAGTAGTGTAACAATGATAGTCACAACCACTCTAATCTTTAAAAAAATGCTTCTGCGCAAGATTCTAATCGATTAGAGCTGTGCCCATGACAGTGCATTTTTTTAATGCATTGCATCGCAACAAAAACATTAAATCAAAGTGCTCACAATCCTATTCCATATTATTTTAATATGTGCGGTATTGTTATGGCAGTCATTAAATTGTCATTATTATTTACCAGTTACAAATTTTAGATATATTTAACACCATGCATTATACATACACAACCTTAAAATGTTACAATACAATGGATAGAAACAACAATAGCTTAGAATCAAATTATTACTTACATTGAACTCTCAACGTCACAAATTTGCTCGAAGTCTCTCCTCTTGCATTAGCAGCCTTACAAGAGTAGCTGCCAGCCTCTCTTCTAGTCACCTTCTGCAGTACCAGTGACCTAGCGCTGACAATGATGCCTGAAGTCATATTTTGACTTACTGGTCTATCCTACAAAATTATACAAGAGGTTAAAGCGCTTTCTATTTTTAGTATAAGCGGCTAAAGGGATACAAAGTTTGCAATATTTCAAAATTTCAGCAGTGTCACGTGAACGCATTATTCCTGATAAAGTCAAAATTTGTAAAAACCACAAATCTAGGAAACCATCATTATCTCTTTTAATATATCTAGTAGACAGGATAGTATATTTAACACACAGTTACAATACAGTTATCATTGATATCACATCAAAGTGAATGAATTCGCGGACAAAACATGTACGTAGTATACCCACAGGTGTATATACTGTTGTACATTACAACAGTATATGTTTTGTCCGCGAATTCATTCACTTTTATTTTATTCACTGAACTAAATTATGTTGTCTTAAATGTATGTTTACTTTATAGCCAATTCAGTTGTTATTTTGTTGTCAAAATTTACAAAACTATTAGGTTCAAATGGTATTGAATAGATTAATGAAAGTTCTGAAACTTTCAGGGCTTGAACATTGTATTTAATTGAAATTTGATCTTAGTCCCGCTAATATATTTTGTAACTACATTGCAGGCTGATAAATGTACCCACAACCACAATCGGTATCATTCATTCGAAGCATCGGGAAGATAAAAAAGTTGTAAGTTCCAATGGATATCAAAATTTCTGTGTTTTAAGACAACTTGCTATTTTAAAAATATTGTATTTCTAAAATCAACACTGTGTACAATGACTGCACAGATGGCTATATTTTGGTAAATCCAACATAACATAGGGATAATTCCTTAATCCGGGTGTCTTTCATCTATGCTTTAAAGACAAAGAATAACAAAATATGTGTTTGTAACAAAAGGGTTGATGTCATGGACACAGATTCATAATTCACGTCCCTGTAGACTAAAACCGGTAACCGGTATCAAACGACCGACAGATGACCGCTGACAAAACGAAACTTACTATGAAAATACACATGAAGTCTTTGACTGCATGAAGTATTACATCAGAATATATTATTTCATAGTTAAGGGCACGGTGACAATCCAATAAATAATATTCTACGAGAAATCAAGAACTCTAGGACTCTCACAAACCATGTTAGATGCAATGATCTTATAATATATTTAAGAAAATTAAGATAAATACTTTTTCTTAATACTATCGCAATCTCAAAAGTGAACTTCATTGTACGACAGAAGTTATACTTTTTTCTAGTTTTGATTGACAGTGCCTTTTTAAAATAATATTGTTGTAGTAAACTGCTAATTATCATAATGTAAAAAGAGAACGTGATAGTTCTCTGACAGAAGTAGTTGGTGGTAGCTTTTTACAGCCCAAATAGGCTATTTAGGCTTTAAAAAGCTACCACCTCAAAAGTTGATACTACATTTATAAGATATCTTGTTATAATGATTTAAGTTTTACATATTTCAAATTGGCAACAAATAACTGGTACCCCGGTATTAATTTATTTTAATGTTTTAAAAATAAACTTACGTTGTGATACCATGATATTCGGTGTTCTCTAGGGTTAGCACGTACGTTGCACTCAAAGTAGACGTCGTCCCCTTCTTTGATATCGTGAGGATTCAACGTGCTTCCGAGCGTCAATGTCACCAGAGGACTATCTGAATTAAAAAAATGTATTTTATTAGTAGTTCTGCAAACTATTTTCCATTCAACTAAATTGAGAATAAGTATAAGCCTCTTCCTTTCTCCAAGCCTTTTCTCAACTCAGTTGGGGTCGGCTTTTTCAGTCTAACTACGAAGCGGTCACCCATCTTAAGAGTGACCTGACTACTATTGCTTAACTTTGCAATGCGTTAACCTACTCGGTTGCCACTTAACCACAAGCCCCTAAAATAAGTATTAGTATGTAGGTCCCGGGTTCAAATCCTGGCCATTACACCACCAACGTGGACCCACTCCTAACACAAGCAATTTGTTGCAAGGGTTAGGGGGAATATTAGTAATATCGGTTACTAATATTCTTTAAAAAAAAAAAAAAACTTAATTTACAAGTTCTGTATATACTCGTGTAGTCGTGTCACTTGAATATTATGATATCTGCTTTAGATTTCACTATACTGTAACTTATTTGAACTGTTTATTATTTATCTATCTATCTATGTATCTATCTATATATATATATATATAAAAATGAAACCCGTTTTCCGTTGTCGCGACATAGCATGAAAACGGCTTGACCGATTTGGCTGATTTTTTTTGTAGTTTTCTAATACTCTGTACAAGGTTCTTACGGAAAAAAATATTAAGAAAATCTCTCAGAAAGATTGAAAAATATACATTTAATTTTGCATATTTTAAAAAAGCGCGTTACGAATGTCAACGTCATTCAGATCAACGTCATAGATTCCAGTTCAAATTGAATAGGTACGCATACATTAGATAGGTCAGCTATACAAAATAAAGTAGTGCATCAAATTTACGCTAAGGCGGTACGAAGTTCGCCGGGTCAGCTAGTATTCGATATTTTAAATACACAGGGCATATTTACATTGGCAATATCAGTGTGACTATTATTTTTATATACCATATAAAGTCGTCTACTTTTATCTACAAAGGGCACAAACTGAGTTGAAAGCTACAGGGTGCTATAAAATATACGTATGGCTAAATAATAACCGTATACGTCCAATATCATAAATTATCTATCTATTGGGTTCTATATTAATATATAGAAAATGAAAATATACAATATAATATTTATCGAGGACAAAGTACCACAAGTGTGAAGAGAAGTGGCGCGCTGTTTTTATTAAATCGACCTCTTGAGAATATTTTTATCTTGAAAGGAGAAAAAATGGAATTTTCATTTGTGAAGTCAAATGTAGTAATCAGTCAGTGATTTCATGACGGATGACGCTCTGATGCAGTTTTTCTATCTGTGTTGGGGATCAGACGGGGACTTTCGTAAAAGCCCATAATAATCGAAATTATGAGAAAGAGGAGTAGGAAAATGGAATCCGGGCTCCTAAGTAGAAGTAGATGTAACCGGGAATAGCTTTGGCAGGTTAATATTAATGACAAACATGATTACTAACATACAACGTTGAGCTGTAGATGATCATCGATCGTCTTCGTGGGTAAACTGGGGTTAGCAGAGACACACTTGATTGTTGCACCGTTGTCCAGGGGGTTTGGGCTAAACACCAACGTGCTCACTGACCATGTCTCGTTCGAGTGATCTGTTATCTAGAAGACACAAAAAGCGTGAATAGATTAAACATTAAAATATTCTAACTATGATAATTTAGTAATAGGGTTACTATGTTTTAAGACAACTAGTGTTATGGTGTATGTGGCCTTGCCAAGATCTTCGAGGCTAAACCAAACTCAACTGTAAGCCGGTACTTTTTTTTATTTTATTTATTTATTTATTCGGAGGACCAACAGCCATAACAAAAGTATAAAAATTAAATTTAGTGACATACAGCCAATTATAGGTCCTCACTTATACACGTCTGAGTGAGTATATAATGTGGACTAAAATATTACACTATTTTATAGTACTTAAATTATAGGTAAATAAAGTGTGTGAAACTATTCTTTTTTTATCACAGTAAATGCAAGTCCGTGCACTAATCAACTTTCTTTCTTTCTTTACAATTGTTGAAAGAATTAGAAGACTAAGCAACCTCCTGACCGATGCTACACTAGAGTTGAACATGTCGAAATTATGCTGTAAGCTTGCCGCGTTAACTGAACGACACGCTCTCCATAAAAAGGTATTTGGCGGCAATTGGATGCCACGATTGGCACAACATGTGCTGATTAACGGACGAGGCCCTGGTGCAGGATTCCCTCTCAGGGCTAGGACGTCAGATTGCTTTCGCACCCATAAAAGGTGTATGAGCCAAATGAAAAGGAGGTAAAGGAGCAAGCGGATCCCGGGCTTCGAGGTGAATGCCTCAGATGCAACTGGGGACAACGTCAATATATGATGATGATGAACTATATAGTCTAGGTGGTAGCTGGTAGGTGGTAGGTGTATGACTTATAGTTATAGAAGAACTATAACTATAGTCCAACCAACTAAAAGATAGAGGCAATGAACTGATTCTATGAAATAATGTAGTATTCTAAAGATACTGCGAAAAGACAGTTCTTCAAAAAGTATATAACGTCATGAAATGAAAACTAAGCAGAGATAAATGACTATATATTATGATTGCTTTCGGCTATTCATATAAAACCTGCCTGCTATAAATCTGTGTAGTTCTTAAGAGTTAATTTAAAATATTGAACTAGTCGTATTTTTTATCAATATTGTATAAGTGAGAACGTTGGCAGAGCAATTAATCGAGCGTTAAATCAACGTCCATCAATGACCGAATTCGAGCATAAAACGGTACAATCGATTTAAAAGCCACAGTGCGTGCTTAGGTTTAGAATGTTGGTTAATTGAGGGATTACCTGACCTGCTTCACTGAAATAAGAGCATTGAACAATGAACACAATACATTTACTAGCTGCACACAGGATGTTTTGTGGACAGCGTGAAAAGCTCACTTACTGCAGAAATGAAACGTTTTAAGTTAATAAAATTTGCACAGGGCAATTGGATCGTAATATAAAATGCTAAAAGCTTGGAGATGGCGTCTCACAAACGAGTCACGTAGGACGTAAGACGCTTTCCAGACAACGGATTGACCAAGCCTTTAAGATATAAAAGCCAGTGCTTTGCCGAGTACTAAAATATAAAGGAGCTGTAAAGTTTGAATGTCAAATTAATTATATAGAGGTATATACCTACTCAGGAACAAAAACGCAGCGATATTGATCTGGCAACAATGTCATGCACGTAGTCTCCATAGTACTACCAATATCCATTTGCGTACATTAATTGCCGTTTAAGTGATAAACAAAAACTAAGTAATGGGAGGCCCTTCGACGGGATAAAGTAGAATTTTATCCTCATAATTAACTCATAAAAGCCAGAAGCGAATAAATTTTAAGGTAGGAGATGGCGGAGCGCGCCCGGGAGAGATTTAGAACTCTCCCGGCCCGCCGAGCCCGCAACTCGCTCGCCGCGCGTCGCAGGCGACTCAGGCGCCGGAGGTCGCTTAACGACCCCCGTCCTCCATGAGCGCAGGCCTGGGGGTGGCAGGTAAGGCACCTGTCACCCCAGCAGAAGCAGGCCGGCATGGTGGGGCGACTAGCGCCCCTCCCCCAAACCGGGGCAAGACGGGGACACCGTTGTTCCTAAACCCGAGGGGGCCATCTCGAAACCTGAGATGGCCCAGGGTCAGTCGGAGTGCGAGGGATATGCTCTATGGGCAACCTTACACCCCGGCGTCTGTAGACCCGAGACGGCGTGCGGTTTTAGTCGGTTCAAGCCCGACATAACCGCCCCGCTGGCCGGCGGGGGAGTATCCGAAGGGATTTTAGCATGGAAAAAAAAGGTACGAAGTAATATAAAACTCTTTTCAATAAACGTGAATAATGATTTTAAAGAGTAAAATATTCGCCAATAATACTTAAACATGTAATTGGAAAGCGACTGTGACTTAGTAATAAACTATTCAATGAATATTTTTACATTTGATAAGACGAGTATATTTATACATTTATAAATATGATTAAGAGTGTCCCACGGGGACACTCTTAATCATGTCTGCTTAAAAGCAACCGTAACGTCAGGATTTGTGTAAATAATAAAATAACACCCAAATCAATCGCCATAGAATCTGTTAAAATAGTTTTATTTCAATGTACGATATTCCAGTAAACTTACAACAACTACCTTAAGAATACATGATTTCAAATATTTTCACGCTTGTAGTATAATTCTGATTGGCAATTTTATTGTTATATAGTAAGATGAAATATTTTTATTTCAATAAAAATTTGATTTAATTTCATACTTATTATAAAATGCCTCATTCTAAAAAAATTACTAGGCCTGTTCTTACATGTCTAGTCTTAATTTGGTAGCTTACAACATTTAGTAAAAGAAATAGTATTCTATGTGTGACCAAATACTTTTACTGAATATTTTTCTTATTCAATACCAACTGATGACAATCATGCATTGTAGTCCTTTTGAACTATTTATTATTATTTTAGAAACTTTCCTTTTCGCTATCCAAAATAAACAAATTGTATGGGGTCAGAGCACAATTTGTAATACTCAAAAACATAGACAGATAAATCAATGAATAAAATATATTTTAAAATAAATAAATTTTCTTGTGTAGCTTACCATATCTTTGTTAAAACTCCTGTTATCCTTAAACCAGGTTATGTGTGCTGGCGGTCTGCTGCCTTCTGAGACGCATCGAAGTGTAGCTGCTGCTCCAGCCAGTAGTTGTTGTGGTCGGTTGAGCAAAGACACCGATAAAGGTGCCACTGGTATGAAAAATAATATTACAGAAAAATTACACTATTAGTAGATACCATTTTGCAATGAACTCCCGACATGACCAGTAGGAATAATTAATTCATTTGCGTCCTAGACATAATTTGGCAGAATTAAGAACTATCTCCATTTTGGAAGTTGGTCAGAAATGAGGTGCAACTTGAGTCATACTATAACAGTATCATTGGTGTAAATAGTACCTACAAATATGCACACCCATTGGTTGCTATATAATGGCTATATGGATTGAAAATTGGAATCCCATTTGAGACTGTAATCCAAAAATATTCTTTTAGAAAAAAAAACTCTGGCTCTTGTGAACTGGTGCATTGTCATGCTAGAGCTACACACCCTTCGACAACTTTCCCCGTGTCTTTTTTCTTTAATAGCTCCTCTTAGTCTTTCCAGCAGCGTGGGTGTGTAACACACCTCTGCCTACCCCTTCGGGGATACAGGCGTGAAGTTATGTGTGTGTAGAAAAAAAAATCTACATGGAAAAACTTTCATTTTTAATTTTATTTTTAAATAAAGTCACAATCTTGCAGGGAAAACATGTTTTCATTATACTGCTACGACGGCCAATAAATAATATAATTACTTGGCTCACCTCAAGGTAAGTGTTCACCGGTGCCATGGCTAACAAACACGTGGTATCACTCGCAAGATAGTGACCTATCCCCTAACCAAGGAGTTATGGCTATCCTACTCACAAGCATGTTGGATTGGTATCTGTGGCAGTGGCTTTACTTTATATTTCTTATATATTTATTATATATTTATTATATATTTATTATAATTTTTATTAGGTACTCACTTTCCTATATCTACTTACAAAATATAAAAAAAAATTTTCAAGCACCACAGGTTAACTATTGTAGAGTGACATACTAGAACATTAAGGTATGTCACTCTCAAATCGGTTTGTTATCATAGCCTCTACGTACGAGGGGTACGTACGTACGCAAATTTGTGCGTGCGTGCGTACGTGGAACGAAATGATTCTGAATTAAATAAAACAATTGAATTATTTTTCTTTTTTAATATAATTACCCTCGAGTTCAATACATTTTTTGGATCTACTAATTAATTTGCATAAACAATCAAAAAATATTTTTTTCTTTGTCTTCGAAATGAGTCGTAATTGCCTCCTTCACTTGTTCGTCTATATGATGTTTTTTCCTCGTAATTCTTATTTTCAATTTGGGAACAAATAGTAGTCGCTAGGGGCCAGATCCGGGCTGCAGGACCAGCAATTCGAAGCCACACGTGGCGAGAGCAGCAATCGCAACATGGCTCTTGTGAACTGGTGCATTGTCATGCAAGAGCAACACACCCTTCGACAACTTTCCCCGTGTCTTTTTTCTTTAATAGCTCCTCTTAGTCTTTCCAGCAGCGTTGCGTAGTATCCCCAGTTATGTTGACCCCTTGTCTTTGTAGTCCATCATGAGAATTCCCTTGGAATTCCAAAAAATCGTCGCCACCAATTTCCCGGCTGATTCTGACACTTTAAACTTCTTCGAAGGAGGTGCACACTTCTTATGGCACTGCATTAAATCCTATTTCGACTCAGGTTCAAAGTGATGAATCCAAGTTTCATCTCCAGTAACAATTCCATCTAATATAACTTCAGGGTTATCGCCACACAAGTCTTAAAAATGTTTCGATGCGTCAATTCTTTGTTGCATCTGTAGTGGTTTGATTTTGGGTACCCAACTTGCACCAACTTTCGTCATACCAAGAGGATCGTGCAGGATCCTCAAAACAGTCATATCTGATACGCCAACTAAGGCAGATAACTGTTTCTTTTTAAGACGAGCATCTTCCAGTACGAGTTTTTCGACTTTTCGCACAAAATCTGAGGACGTAGCTTCGACCGGCCTTCCAGGGTGAGGGTCATCTTCGATGGACTCTCTGTCATGATTGAAAAGATTCTGCCACTTGTAAATCATGGTTTTACTACGGCATTGACCTCCGTAAACAGCTGACATCTCATCCATTATCATTTGCCGAGATTTTCCTTACCTAGACAGGAACTTTATCACGGCACGATATTCAATTTGCTCCATAATGACCGATTGTTTCCGAAATATTTTGCTTTCAAGGCGATATCGAAAAAACAAAAGACAGTTTGACATAATTTTTATTTATTTTTTTAGCTAAAAAGGTCTCACTATAACTGAACATAAAGTTTGTATAATATTGTTTCCTCCTAATACTTCATTCCCCGAAAGGAGTTGTCCAGAAATGGTTTTTTATTCTTGAAAAATTCCAGTAGCTATGAACCAAATATTTTTGGATAGACTTCTTAAGGACTAAAGATTTAGATCGGAAAAAGAGAACATCTAGGACGGGACTTGAACCCGCAACCAGTCCCTTACAGACGAATACGAACAAAACTTTTGTTACCGGTGCCCAACAAAAAAAAGATAAGTTTGACAATTGTCACCTACGCGTCACGTGTGACAGATGTGATTGTGTCAACAGTTTGTTTTGTAATAATTTTTTGTTTACTTTGGGTATGCTATGAGGAATATTGTGAGATTACACAAATATAAAGAGCAAATGATAGGTTTCGCCATATTCAGACGAAAAGCGTTACCGACTATTGATTGAACTACATACAGATATCGTTCATATATAGTGTTTAGAAACTTCATAGTTTCTAAACATGGTATTTAAGTCTCATGACTTAAATACCATCATTGTATTCCTCCTATAAAGCTTCTTGGCGTAATAAAGTTGTAATATGTTGACTGTTTGTCAAAGAATAACTGTTGCTCGAAAATATTTGAGACTTTAATAGCTACAAGCTACTGAAATCAGAGCACCAAAACAATACATAATAGTACATGTAACAAATGCAAATTAACGACTAATCCTGTACTTATGATGACTTAATCCTATTTAGTGCTAAGTATATCTTGCACAGCAAACAAAGCATATATATCTTACATTACTTAAATAAGCATGGTTCATGTGATGGACCTCTAAATATATTTCATATTGAATAAGCCAGACACTGTGTTTCCAAGACATTGTGTTGATAATATAAGTTAGCCAAAAGTTGAATATAAAGGCTGAGAAATAATGAGTCAAGTTGAATATCTGCACTTAGCTTAAACGAAATATACGAAAAAACTGCTAATACTGTACTACTATCAACAAAGCGAGTAGACGACAGTGACAGTAGTGATTGTAGTGACAGTGAAGTGAAAGGGATAATTGCTATTAAAAAAAAATTAGCATTGTTATCCTCCAATAAAAATATCTACTACCATAAAATAACTTTTAGTTTTTCGCTTAGTGCAGGATTTAAAAATTATTTTCTCACTTATTCCTGATTCCTAATTTTGGCTACTATATATCAGTGTAATTTGAGCCATATTGGAATTTATTCGGAATAAAAAACCAACGTCAATACAAAAAGTGGACATCTCCTTTTGTATGTTCCCTCGTAGCAGTCGTTTTGATGATTTTCTACGAGAATCAAATTAATTGACTTAAATTAATACGAATAATTGGAAGAGAAAGGTAAATGTATCTTTCATTCCTGCAAAGATTTGTATCCCATTTGATATAGAACTGAGACGAACTCACTCTTACCCAACACAAGCAATTAATTTAATAATATTGATCATATCGCACCACCATTTTGTCTGCAAGTTTTGTTCTGGCCATCAAGCTACAATTTAATTTATGTTTGAGAGAACATAATGACAGGTGTGTTATACATACACCAAATTGATAAAGTGATTTAGGGATGCATACTAACGAGATTAAATTTTCGTATATGGTATTAAAATGATATATGTGTATATTTGTTCGGTTTTCATTTAAAACAATTACCTATGTGATGTAAAGTTAATTAATACTAAGTTTGGAATTACTACAACCTGTGCTTGTTGTTTTTTAAATAATTTATAAAATCCTTTGTAATAGTGCCATATTAGCAATATGGATATTTAAGCCATTATATATATATTAGTATTAACGGGATATTTAATATATATTGTTTAGAGTGACCGATATTTCGGCAATGTTGCCAGCACCAATATCCCGTTTACTCTGATATTAACGTTATAGTTTTAACGAAATCGGTGCGGAATATTTAGTTAGTTACAACACAATTATAACGTAAATTAATGAACTACATACATATACTATAAACTACTACTAAATTAAGAACATAATGATAATAATGAATCTTATGCAATTGGATAAATAGGGCACTGGCCTTAAAATATTTTATAATCCTTTTTATTAGACCACAATTTCTCTTAGCCTTCCTGAATAGGTAGAATAATTAAGTGGTCCGTTAAATAGGAAATGTGCTCATAATTTTTTAATTAAGGTCTTTAAAAAGCAAAGACGGAATAAAAAGAACACAGACTATTTAAAGTAAGTCAATTAAGACGCTTCAATCTCTATATAGGGGAAGTGGAATGTATAAGTAGTTATATATTCAAGTTTCTTTATTAAAAACCTATTAAACAACTTAAATTAAGAGTGAACCCTGGAAGCGACTTCGTCTTATGAATATTTTTAGTACCTTGGAATATCATTGGTTTCTGCCGTACTATAGGGGAGTAATGAAGGGAGTAATGTATCGTTTGTTGGTTATTTCTAATCTTTCAAAAATGTTCAGCCATAACCTGTCCAAATTTCAGTTAAATCAATCCAGTAGTCATATCTACATACGTCTTTGTCCTTCTGGGGTAGGTACAAGGAATAGTCACAAAAAATATTGCTTGAAATTTTGAAGATGCAAGGGCCAATCAGCGTAGCTCAAATGTGTCACTTTCACATTTGTCAATCTCTTTAAGACGAAGTGGTAAGTCCAGAAGCGTAAAAGAGGTGTTTTGGAAACAGTTTTTGGGTATCAACTCCTAAAATACATGAAATGACATTCCTACTGTCGTAAAGATAAAGAAATGCTTTGTATTGTTATACAATTCGAAATACGATTAGAGTGATTTGCCTCGATAGAAAAAAATCGTGAATTCGTAAACAACGTAATTTTATTGAAATTTTACAATTTTACGGCGATTGTAAGGAAAAAACAACTGCAAAATTTATATTTTCATAAACCTTACATCAAATCCCATAAGGTAGTACAGATGGTTTTCTCTTAAATAGAAGTTAGTTATTTGAAATATATAAAACATAATATAGTTAGAGCGCTCGCGCTGACGGTCAACAATTCGCTCAGTCGGTCGCGAGGCTTCGCCGCGAGTAGATACGTACTACTTCGTCGCGCACGCTCGCTCTGTACGAACTTCGAAAATAATACAAGGTCACCGTACACTTAATTGGGTACCGGTATCGGCGTTATCTTGTCTCGATACCATTTATTGTTTTCTTAGTTTGAGTATGAGTATGAATGCTAATAAGGGTCACCGTACACTTGACAGGGTATCGGCATTGTCTTGTAACGATACCATTTTTTTTCTCAGTATGAGTGGGAATGTCAAGACCATCTTCACACTATAAGAAAATTTCTTGTGTACGATAAGAAATGTCTGATCAGATATTTCTTATAATGTGTAAAAAATCTTGTCTTCTGCAAGACGTCAGATGTCAGTCGATTGCCACAAGATTTGGATTGTTCTCGATTTCCACCGTTCCTGATTCCCACCAATTTTGTACCATGCCTACGGAGTGAATTCAAGCGAAGCCATCAGAGGCCTCCCGTGCGACACAACCCCGGAGGAAGTGGGGGAAGAACTCACGAGACTCGGATTCGAGCCCGAATATGTCCGCAATATTCGGGCTCGAGTAGACCGACCAGGCTGCATCCTGCATGGAGTCCTGAGGAAAATCCCCACGACCGTTCCAGCGATCTGGGAATTCAAGGCGATGCTGGATGTTCCCGGAGTCGTCATCGAGGCCTGGCGAGGGAAGAGGAAGCCCACACTACAGTGCCACCGATGCCAGAGCTTCCGGCACAGCAGCCCGCCAACAACATCAACTGACCAGTATTCCAGAGGGAAGGCAGGAACAGGAAAGCCGGGACAGTTGCCATTACCGGAAGCAGCTCGCGCCGACAGCCCCCGGCACCCGGCACCGATAAACCCCATCCCAGAATGGGGACAAACAATTGGAGGCTCGCTGATGACTGCAGCGAACGATCCCACCTCCCGCGGAGCCGCGGGAAACCGCAGGAGACGCCGAGGGAGGCGTAACCGTAGGCAGAAGGCCTCCCAACCTGAAGCCGAGGGAAAAAAAACCCCGAAAAAACCACGGAGACAGTCGCTCCCGTAAAAGCCAACTCCGGCCCTAAAGCCCCCAACGCGGTGCAAAGGACGCCGGCAACATCCCGGAAGCCTCCAGCTTCAAGCGCAAGCGCGGACAAGCCCGCGGTCATCGAGGCCACCGTCGACGTGCTGCAGGAGGTACTCATCGCTCTTCGCGCTGGCGAAGAGCCCATGAGCATCGTCCGTACGGTCCTCGTGGGCATCGCAAACCAATAAACATTATTATCTCCTCCTCCCTTCTGATGGCCGATAAGACACAAGAATTCTAATCTAGAAACGTCATCTACTCAACTATCCTTCGTGAAGGGTTGGTTTTGACTCCCACTGACCAGGAATATTTAATGCAAAAATCTACTATCAGTAAATATTATTTTATATAAATTAAACTTTTTAAATAGATCTAATAAGTGTCAGTTTATTTTAAAACTCTCTTTTTAGGTTTTATTATAGAAAAAAAATGAAATAAAAGCATTAAAATAAATATATTTTTTTAGTCCGCAACATCGGTTTGTATGAAATTGTTTTTAAAACAAAATTGATGGGAACCAGGCTCGGTGGGAATCAAGAACAACCCAAACCAAAACAACACAAATCAACTGACATTCGACGTCTTGCGGAAGACAATAGTTTTTCCTGGATGCATTCACATTATAAGAAATATCTGATCAGACATTTCTTATCGGACACAAGAAATTTTCTTATAGTGTGAAGAGGGTCTAATTGATTTCATTCCATTCTTACTTTTCTTTTGTAAAGTACTTTTCTTTTGTAAATTACATACTTATAATACATATAGAAACACAACCCGACCAGAAACAAATATCTGGGATTCACACAAACATTTGGTCCCAGCGGGAATCGTACCCGTTACCTCCTGCATCGTACCGACTACGCTACAGAGGCTGTTATGTACGTAGGTACGTACATTGCCCCGCGCATGCTCCCGCCGCACTTCATACCTCACCCCCTCACAAACGCGATGCGCGTGTTCCCACTTCATCTTATCATTAGACTAGCCAATTGACGACCTCTGTGGCGTAGCGGTAGTGCGTTCGACTGTTAAAAGCCAGAGGTCGCGTGTCGATTCCCGCGCAGTGCAAATATGTATATTTGCATTATTGGTCTGGGTGTTTCTATGTATAATATGTATTTAAATACAAAAACAATGAAGTATATAAGTATGTTTATCCGCATTCTAGAACCCATATGACAAGCTCTGCTTAGTTTGGGTCTAGATGGCGTTGAGTACTTTGTCCTACAAAAAAGAATATAATAAAAATATATGTATATTTATTAATTACTTACAATTCAACTCCAGCCTAACAATTTTTTCTTGTGGTGGTACCAAGTTCGTGTTAGAAGCTCTGCATTTGAAAGTTATGTTGAGGTCCTCTCGCTTCAAGTGCTGTAGTTCGAGTCGATTGACTATCACGTGCGTATCTGTCTTGACACCAATGTACTGAGAGGCCGGATTTCCATCTATCCACCATGAAACTACGGGCTCCGGACGACCTGGGGTGGAAAATTTTCATATCAGTCTACAGCAGATATTTCTGTCTAGATGGATCCGCTTAAATTAGGAAATAATCATTACTCATGTATCCTATATTGCTAACCAATTCTTCTTATAAGAGCGCAGCCAAAAAAACTTTGAATTGTGTTTCACCAATGCCGTCAGTACTTTTAGGATTCCGTAGCCAAATGGCAGAAAACAGAACCTTATAGATTTGTGATGTCTGTCTGTCTGTCCGTCCGTATATCACAGCCACTTTTTTTTCCGAAACTATAAGAACTTTTCTGTTGATACTTAGTAAGCATCTATTCTGAGAACCACATTAAGATTTTCACACAAAAATAGAAAAAAAAACAATAAATTTTACTTAGAACTGAAACTCGTAATTTTTTTTTTCATCAAACACATACGTTCACCTTTCTATTCTGGTCTTCAAAAATAATATTGAGGTTTCTTATATCATTTTTTTCTTAACTGAATAGTTTGCGCGAGAGACACTTCCAAAGTGGTAAAATGTGTGTCAGAGTTTTTGTCAGGGAAAATGTTCAGGAATTTACCCGAAGTAACCTGTCCTGTGAAACCATTTATTTGAACACCATTTTGTAGTTTTGACATTACATTCTTCTTTTGAAAAATTGCAGGTGTTTTCTCAATTATGTATAACATTCGTCGATATAAAAGTTGCTTTAAATAACTCCATTAATGTCACTGATTATTTTTTATTACTATTATTTTAATTCTATTTTTGTGTGAAAATCTTAATGCGGTTCACAGAATACATCTACTTACCAAGTTTCAACAGCATAGTTCTTATAGTTTCGGAAAAAAGTGGCTGTGACATTATGTCTCATCATGTCTGTCTGTCTATCCGTCCGGACAGACCGACAGACATGACGAATCTATTAGGGTTCCGTTTTTTCCCATTTGACAACGGAACCCTAAAAATTATCAGTCAATCAGATACCTAAGACGCCACTTAATCTGAGAGGTAGCCAAATTCTGCATGGATGTGCATGGCATCGGTATACCTACATTATTACTTACAGTAGGTACATTTTATATTGTTATTCTCATTTTTTATCTTCGCGTTTCTTATAACAACTACATATTTCAGTATATACAAGCGTGGTTAATTTCACCTTAGTATAAAATATAAAACAGTGAAAACTTTACATTAGCTACAAGCTTTATTTTGGGTAGAATATTTTTTATAAATTTCATAATTAAGTACGAAGCTGATAACAGGGTCAAAACTTAAATTCTCAATGTTCGCCCGGCTGCGTCATCACAATTGGTGGGCACATGGCCGAAGATAATCCCTAGCACACTGGCGCGACGCCAGCCGGCCTTACTGCGGACTTTTCAATGAACCAATTCGAATGGAATATCTCTTCCAATGTTTCCATAAAAGAAGTCATGCAATAGAAAACAAAATGAATGCCGACGCCGCTCAATATTTTGGCGATGGTTAAGTAAGGCTGCAAACTGAATTTACTTGTTTCCAAATTTAAATTGAAGGAAACGATTTATTCTTGACGCATATTCCATTTTCTTTCGAATTTAAAAATTTGCTGTTAACCTTTTCAAATGTACCGGTTAAATTCTCGCTAAAGTAATTATACGAATCTGTATTTTGTAAACGCGTAGACATACTACGATATTAAACTTTTGAGCGGTGACCCGGATATTAGGTATAGAATGCCAACACGTGACTTCTAACTGTTGAGCGTGCGTAGGTGTATGAAATACCTTTACTTAAAAGGAAATGTTTTGTGACATTGTTGTTGACTGTCGCATGAAATGCGTAAAAAATATAATTTAGAATTAAATGCATATCTTATATTTATACCTAAAGTACTATTCGACTTACCACCTCGAACTTCACACACCAGCACTAAAGCCGATCCTTCTTCCAACGGGCCCACCACTCCCGATACATCAGCGCCAGACTTATCATACATCAACATCTGATGCGGAGGCACTATAACAAAAATCTCCTTACAGTAACAAGCTTTCATAAATATTCTATCCCTGATCGTGATAATAATAATAAAGACGGAATGAAAATTAAGGGCGTGATTGTTCGCAACATTACTCAAGAGTCAGATTTGATTATTATTTAATATCATTAATGAACACCTAACGTTCTCAATAGTAATTGGATAGTTTATGATATTGTGAATATGACTGATTACATAAGTTAGAGAGTTCTTTGTGTGAACAGTCCCTTTGCTTACAAAAGGCTCCTTGCAAATTACTTCTCGGCGCGAACACACTAATGGATTTCAATGGAGTTGCATATATGCGATGTAGGCTTACTTTTTAATGCTTTGTTCTACGTAAAAGAAATTTACTTCCCTCATCTCCTTTGCCAGCTTCTCTCGTCGCCTTGAATAGGGTAATTTCTTTGAAAGGCTCAATTGTAGGATGCTCAGTGTATTTAATAGGCGTGTTTATATTTTTATATTTCCGTGGGTAATATTAAGAAGAACACAATTAACTCTGATTAGGACTATTATAGCAATTATACAAGCATGGTGGTGAATAACTCAATTAATAAAGGTATTCACTGAATACATTTAAGCTTGGATACCATATGAAATGTCAATAACTCACGTCAATATGGATTGTAAATGAAAGTGGTAATAACGTTACGAAAACATAGAACTGCAGTGTTTTAATTATAGTATTTACGAGACAGAAGATATAGACATATACTCGTTTAATTATTTAGCGTACCTTTTCACAGCCCAAAATGGTTCAATAAGCAAATGAAGGGATAACTACCGACATCTGATAACACTCAGACAATTTGATCTATTCAAATCTAATTTCCTTTTAAATTTAACCTGTCTTCTGCAGATTTTATCTGTGTCATCGTCGCCGGGCATCGTTTTTATCGGCGACGCAGCTGAGCAACCCGCCGATCCCAAGTCGACAGTTCATAATTAAAATGTCTGCGCAATGTCATCACGAGACGACCGCGTTCCTCCCGCGATTCATCCGTAATGAGTAAATTGATTCCCAGTTGTCGCTTCATAAAATTTTGATATGAGAGTTAGCAGTTTTTTATTTTAACGAGATTTGATTTTTAATTTGAATTCTCAACTACTCGTTACTTAAAACTTTTATAGATTCATTGAGAAAAATAATTCGTTCAGTAATAATGAGACCCGGTTTTGAGAAATGGTATTTTATCTTCAACAAAATTTCCTTGTCATCGTTTGTAATAAGCTGTCTAAATACAGAGCCTGGTTATGACTATGGTACGAGTAGACGCTTAAATTAAACGTAGGTTGATTTAAATCAGTTTCATTACCAAGTTACCTATTTGTAAAATACTGAAAATCGCATACTTTTCAATAATTGTGTGTAATTTACTTCAATATTTGAGGAACTCGGATGATTGCCGTGGACTAAGCAATTTCAAAGTCACTTTCTCCTACATAAAATCATTTTAGGGACAAAAATTTCAAAAAAAAGGAAGCAAACAAGGCCTAACTACATTTTATCACTTGTAACATAGTTACATATTGTTCAGATCAGAGAAAATGGGAAGCCAGTGAGAATTGTTTTCTATAAAACCCTTCGCCACTGAGTTCCAGTGACTTCGTTGCATAAAGCGGTATGTAGGTATACTTCTTTATTAGTAGTATAAAAGATCTCAAAAGTTGAATAAAGTTCGTTTTACCAAAAAATAACTTACCTATTACTGTAAGTCTGATTTGAAAGTTCCTTGTGGGTGAGTTTTTGAAGTCGACCCTACACCGGTACACGCCTTCATCGTCCAGTTGTACAGAGCTCAATGTGAGTGCTGCTGGTCTCGCAACAGTGGCGAAATATGCTCGCGGCCCAAATGCACCGGGGTCGGACCATTGCAGCGCTTTGTTGAACGATCGCCCACGTACATCAAAACTGAAACAAAAATGGCGATATGAAGAATGATTCATATTTCTACAGAAATTGTTTCTTCAAAATCTTTCATAAACATTCATACACACATACATCAATCCTCACAAATTCAATGCGAAAAAAAAGATATTTTTAACAAACAATTTCACTGTAGGCACTAGTTTAGTTTCTACGTCGGCGTAAGATGTCGTGCGGTGTTCCGCAGGGGTCGGTGTTAGGGCCGCTCCTATGGAACATCGGCTACGTCTGGGTGCTTCGCGGTGACCTCATAGGCGGTGCCGCCGTCACATGCTACGCGGATGACACGCTCGTGACGGCGTGTGGCAGGTCGTAACGTGTAGCAACCCTAAAGGCCACGGCCGCGGTTGCCGAAGTCGTGGGGCGGATCCGGCGGCTGGGTCTCGAGGTGGCTTTGCACAAATCCGAGGCCTTGTTTTTTCATGGGCCTCGGAGCGAGCCACCTGATGGATCCAGCCTAATGGTAGGAGGCATTAGCATCGGCATCGATCCCCAAATGAAGTATTTGGGGCTCATACTCGACGGCCGGTGGGACTTCTGTAAACATCTCCGAAGTTTGATCCATAAGCTGAAAGGCACAGCTAACGCTTTGGCGCGGCTGCTGCCCAACATGAGGGGACCCGATGACTCCTGCATGAGACTCTACGGGGGGATCGTGCGGTCCATGGCCCTATATGGGTGCCCAGTGTGGGCGGAGGCCCTGAAGGCCAACAATACCCGGCTGCTGCGGGAACCGCAGCGGGTGATGGCCAACAGGGTCATAAGGGGGTACCGCACCATCTCCTTCGAAGCGGCGAGTCTCCTTGCCGGAACTCCACCATGGGACCTGGAGTCGAGAGCCCTTGCAGCACTTTACAAGTGGCGCAAGGAGGCGCTGGAGCTGGAATGGAATCCTGAGCTTGCAGAAATCGAGGCTCAGAAATACCATCTTCGCCAGGCCATCCTGGTGGAGTGGAAGGAACGACTTGGGCAACCAAGTGCAGGGCACGCCGTTGTAGAGGCGGTAAGACCCGTCATGGAGGATTGGCTCGAGAGGCGACACGGAACCTGACGCAGGTGATCTCCGGCAAGGGGAGCTTCGGGGACCACCTGTTTCGGATCCGGAAGGAGCCAACGTCTGAGTGCCACCACTGCGACGCGAGCGAAGACTCGGGGCTGCACACGTTGGCAGAGTGCCCGGCGTGGGAGGTCCCGAGGCGAGAACTCGTGGCGGCAACTGGGGTGAGACTCCTCTCACTCGGCGCTATGATTGCCGCCATGGTTCGAAGTGCGAGCGCGTGGGCCGCCACCGCCTCCTTCTGCGAGCAAGTAATGCTCGAGAAGGAGGCGGCGGAGCGAGCTCGGGAGAGATTTAGAACTCTCCCGGCTCGCCGAGCCCGCAACATGCTCACCGCACGGCGCAGGCGACTCAGACGCCGGAGGTCCCTCAACGACCTCCGTCCTCCATGAGCGCAGGCCTGGGGGTGACATATGAGGCCATCTGTCTCCCCAGCAGAAGCAGGCCGGGGCGGCGGCGCGATGCGCGCCCCTCCTCTCCGGGGCAAGTTGGGGACACCGTGGTTCCCACACCCGAGGGGACCATCTCGAAGCCGTAGATGGCCCGGGGTCAGCCGGGGTGCGAGGGAATTGCCTTATTAGGCCACCTTACACCCCGGCATCTCAAGACTCGAGACGGCGTGCGGTTTTAGTCTGTTCAAGCCCGACATAAGGGATTTCCGCGCGAAAAAAAAAAAGGCACTAGTTTAGTTAACACACGTTCACTTAAAGGGGAAAACGCTGGTTTCCGAGGGCGAAGTTAAATAAAAATATTTCATATTTTGCGAATTTTCATATGAGAAAACCCATTTGTGACGTTCTCTAGATTTCACTTTCTTTAGGTTGACACGTTATGCTTGTGATTTGAACACACAAAAACTCTTGTGGTAGTTTGTACCTTCATACTGCAGGGTTATGTGGTCGAATTAAATAAAAATTATAAACTGGCACTATTAAATTTAATTACTTCAAGTATAAAACTGTCAAATTTTAGAATAAAAAAGAGCCGTAACACGATGAAGTTTTTCAATTTCCGGACTGGCTTCTTCCAACCTTCATTCTAATTTATAAAGCTAGAAGCTTTGAAAGAGATGATTTGATTGTGCACCCTGCTGTTCGCAGGTAACTTTAACAATTTAAACGCGTATTTTATGACAAGATTATCTCCGCTATATTTTCGTTTCAGACGATATAATTTTTTTTTAATTTAGAAAGCGAATTGTGGCTTAACTTGAGAGACAAAACAGGTGACTCCCGCTCCGGCTCGTATCTAGTATAAAGGTTAGTCATCGCTATTTTACGGGGCAAGCCGTCTTTGCACCAGGTACGGTGAGGGGCGTTAATAAACCTTGACCTTAACATCGAATTAAATCTGATGGAATTTAATTTATATTATCATAAAATTGTAAATTAGTTTTGGTTTATGTCAAATCACGATTCTGAAAACAAAAATATTATTTTTTGAATTCTTATCTGTTTGTTCGCGATTGACACAAAAACTACTCAACGAATTTTAATGCAGTTTTTTTTATTAAAGGTCTTGGTAATACTTAAAATCTGCCGTATGTTTGATTGCAGTTGGTTGAGAAAAACCGGAGATATGACCAAAAAACGATAACCGACCACCTTTCGGGGGAGCTAGTGTTGAATTTATCTGTATAAATTCGTAACAAAAACCAAAAAAGCATGAAGGAACTCGAGAAACTTGACCTCCTGTGCGTCGGATGAGTCCATTTTAAATTTTAAACCATTTTAAATGTTACAAATTTAACGTCACAGGGCATTAACTCGATCATTGTATGGGTAAAGGTATACCTTTGAATTGCCTAGTTTTGCACAAGTTGAAAAGTATGTACCACAAATTGTATTTCGGATTCGTGTTTTTGATGTCCTTGGTGTACAATAAAGAGATGTTATTATTATTTCCTTTATTAAATTTTAAACACATAAAAATTATATTTTTGAATACATTCCATAAATATATAAAAAAAAACAAATATTTTTAAAAATAAAAAAAATTATGGCCCACCGGCAGCGGGTACAGGGACCAAGCTACCGGTGGTTAGGGCTCCAGACAGAGAAATCTCTATACAATACGTGCCGTGTCGAGGAGCACTGCCTTCTGCATCAAGCCCTTGACCCAACTGCCTAACGCGAGCCTCTGGAGATGTTGTTCGACGCACTTGGCAATCAGTCCGTGAACCGATACAACTATCGGAACAATAATCGCCGAATCCACACTCCACATGTCGACAACCTCGTGAGCCAAATCCAAATATTTAGTTTGTTTTTCTTTTTCGGCTTTCACAAGATTCTCGTCATGTGGAATGGTGATATCGATTTACAGTTGGTTCAAGTACCTGAAACAAAGGCAGCATACGAACACGGTACGCAGTGAGGTTGACTCCTCCCTCTGTAGCCACAAAATATGCCCGCATGACGTTTTCGTTCATAGAAGTAGCCCATCGCATGCGGTGCACATCACCACTGGTAGCGGGGGCCCTATTCGAAGTCGGTGGGCGTCGGGGCTCCAAGCCAGTCGGTGGCCGGCCTCTCCCCTGCCGACGTACAGGTGTTATTATTATTATTATTATAAAAGTCTTGACCTCATCGGAACATCAGGCAATTCAAAGACATTTGTATCTATTCTATAATTGCCATTAACATAATTGTGTAACAATCTTTCATAGATCAAGGTAGCAGCAAACTATTAAGTAGACTAAGTGCTTTGCATACATCAGCAGTATAAAACTATAGGTCACGTTAATATGACTTAATTGGGTGGTTAAGTTTTAGGAATGAGGGTTACCATTAGGTACAGTTGAGTACTTTAATAATATGATTCCATTCGAAAGCTACAAAATTATGTATCCAATTTGTAAGAACCACTTCAAAGTATATATATTTGTAATCAATTACCGCGATAATTCTATGTGAACACTCAATGTGTCATATTTATTTACTCAGCAATGAGGACACCAATACGTATACAGATTAGGAGAGGTTTTTAGGCGTAGGTATCATATGACAATTTTATGTATAGTTTTACAAGAGCTTAATTATGTATCCATTTGACGTTGATATGAAACCTGCCATTTCCTTGACGAAATCAATGACTGACTAATGAATGTGAACTCATATTGATTGTATAATAGACCATACTGACGCCCTCTGTAGCGTAGCGGTAGTGATGCTAGGTTCGATTCCCGCTCAGTGCAAATATTTGTATGCATGAATATGTCTATTTGCATTGGTCTGGGTGTTTCTATGTATAATATGTATGTATTTACAAAAAAAAAAGTATATTAGTATGTTTATCCGCATTCTGGAACCCATAACACAAGCTAGTTAAACTATGCTTCCTTTGGGTCTAGAAAGCGCTGTGTAGAATGTCGTAGGTTAGCGCCAAACGTGTCAAATAGAAAAAACATGTTTGTTGTATGGGCACCCTCTTAAATATTTATTTTATTCTGTTTTTTAGTATTTGCTGTAATAGCGGCAACTGAAAACTACATTTTAGTAAATTTCATCTGTCCAGCTTATCACGGTTCATGAGATACACCCTGGTTGTTGCTGTTATTAATATCGAGCAAAAAAAAAGCAAAAAAAAAACATGTTTCATGTATGGGAGCCCCCTTAAATATTTATTTTATTTTGTTTCTAGTATTTGTCGTTATAGCGGCAACAGAAGTATATCATCTGTGAAAATTTCAACTGTCTATCTATCAGGGTCATGGACATAACCGCCCCCGCTGGCTGGCGGGGGGGTACCAGAAGGGCCTGGTGACAGTCCCGTTTTACCCTTTGGGTACGGAACCCTAAAAAAATACTTCGGTTATATTGAATGAATTTGATTCTCAACTCAGAATTCCTTTTTGGAATTCTTGTCTGTTTGCCTATGTGTTTGTTCATGATGGACGCAAAAACTACTGAACTAATTGGTCAGGCTTAAAATCTGCCCTACGTTTGATTTCAATTGGTTGAGTAGAACCATATTTTTTTTATATTTAGGACACGTCAATTTGACTTCGCCTCGCCTGATGGTAAGCTGAAGGTAAAGTCTCAGGAAAGAGTGGGCCTTGAGGACGGCAGTCGGTCAGTCGGCCGGCTAGCTGTCCTTACAGATGCAGGCCAAGACGGAGGCGTGTCGTATGTGTGTGTCAACTCACCAACGCGGGATCAAACCCGATCCCAAAGGTGAGGCCGCGAAGGCGGCTGAAGTCCGTCGGGAATCCCTGGGGTTATCCTTTCGAGGGCGTGCCCGGGGTGGCCCGGCCTGGCAATGGGCGCTTGGGAAGGACACCTTGTGATTTTAGTCGGTTCGATTCCGACATACCCAGCTCATCGCTGGCACCGGTGGGGTGAAGCCGGTGGGGTATCCACACCACACGTAAAAAAAATGGGAGTCTGTTGCCGGGGGTTGCTTTGCAGATCTTAGCAAACTCTTTATCTAGCAACAGGTGGCCTTACCTGGAACATGCAGGGCATTATCAGAATTTTAATGGTATTCCTTAAAAAGAATCAACCAGTGAACCAGTTTCCGTGAAGAGCGAAGTAACTCTTTGCCGAAATAAATATTTAAAAGACACCTATTTTTATTTCAAGAGTCATGTAAAATTTCTACCTACCAAAAAAAGCTTACCAAACACAACGAAGCGGGCTTAGTACTTATAGGACATCTTTCGCAGCACTTTCCCTTACATTCACTCAATATAACCTTTTCGTTAATCGTCTTTCATTGACTCTTTTCACATGACCAAACCACTGGGGTCTTTAGAAACATCGCTTAAAAGGTATCACTTGTAGAGATTCTTTTTGTGTGTTTAAATCAAGAAAATCACTATTGATTTTAAAATGTAATCAAGGTATGTCAAAGTGCTTACGGTTTCTATATGAATTAGAGTATTATGTTCCATTCAATTGTGAAATATGACAAAGGCAGAATGAAATTGAAAAAAATGTGATTCACTGTAGAAATTGCGAAATTATCTTGTGTCATGTTGTTATGTTATAATAACAATTTTGTGAGACGAAGCTTCACCCGGACTTGGAACGTTACCATACTAAAGTATATAAGCAGATTTTTCAATTGCGATTTTGTATTTTTAAATTTATACAAATAAATACAATTGAAGTGTCTGTATGTAATATTAAAATAAAAGATTTTCAATGATTGGATATGAATGTAAACACGATACCTACAGTATAAAATACATTTTTATTTAAAATTTGTCTGTGTTTCTGTCTGTTTGACTTAGATAATCTCTGGAACAGCTGGCCTGATTTTGATAGGACTTTCACTGGTAGATAGGTAATGTTACAATTGGCCACTTTCATTTTAGAAAAAGAATTAGTGTTCCGAGCAAAAAAACCCACAAAATATGAGTAAAATCTGATTTCATGGTTCGTTTTACAAAAAAAATTTACATAAGTACATATTTTAGAAAAAGAATGTTGGTTTCACACAAAAAAATATAAACCTGCAAAATTGTGAATAAAATCTAATTTAATTGTTCGTTTGACTTAATCAAGGTTTTATTTAGACGTAAAAAATACGTACACACACACATAATCAAGGTTTTTTTTTCTCTGGGGCAGGCAGAGACTTTATTTTTGTCTGTTTCTCTGTCTGTCTGTATGAAGACTGCTTATCACGCCGAAACTACTGAAAAGACCATAACCGCATCCGAATTACGTATTTCTCAAGAGAGGCAGACTCAATTACAGGATAGCGTCGTATAAAAACTTTCTGAATGTGTATTTAATTAGCAGCGTAAAGTCGGGCCTAATGAACCGTTCGGCGCTACCTTAAACGGATGAACGGAAGCCGAGCACAACCAATCCAATTACCGTTAGAAATACACCTACAACGAAACACACTGAAGACGTCATGATGCTCGTTAAGGAAATCATACTTGACGACGTGTTAGGTCCGAAGACTTTACATCAACGTTCTACCTCACCTAGTCGCGGTAGCATATGAAGTAGTTATTATCGCCATTTGGGGTCTAACAAATCTTTAGTTTTATTTTAAGCTCGCTACTTCCAGTGTGTGATAATACCACATGTACCCAGTGCCTTCAGTGGCCCAATGGTACGACATTAAGATGTAAGGAACCTTCACCTGGTGATTCAAGGAATCTGATAACCTGATAACAGGTTACAGATTGCATTTATATACATGGCATACCGTGCATATATTAGCCAGAAATCCTTTTAACACATCTACTGGTTTGAAAGAGTTACAATATGAACCCATCCACCCTATTATAGTTTTTTCACTGCGAATTAGAGAGAAATTTGAAGAAAGTCTCAACTCAGTCGTACAAAGTTGCGTTGCAACTACCGTTGTCTACGCAATTCATGTACCACGCATTTGTTCTAGTATCCTAACTATGAAGATATTGCTATAAACTGAATTTTGTATCTTTTTTACGATACTGCAAACATTACAAGTCTAATTCAATTTGACGTGGAAAACTGAATTATTTGCACATATTTTTACAGCTGCAAAATATAAAAACGGGTTCACTGTGTAAAAATATATTGCATAAAAGGAATGAAACACTCGTTTCGATGAATACGTTTGTGAGTTTGTCGCTGTTGTAGACGCGTGATTGAAAATAAGGTTTTTTTATTTGTAACCTTTTTAATATTCTTCATTATTAAAATCTATTGTCTATTGACCTACTTAATAGTAGGTAGGCGATTTAACTATGTAAACCAGGCAGCTAAAAAACAAAAGAACTTGCTGAGTTACCACCAGAAAGAAATGAAAAAAAAAAAAACAATTTTAAAAGTTCTGGAGACCCTTTTTACTTCGCATGTACCATGGGTCTATGTTTTATTGGGTACCGGGTTTGAATATGCAAGTAAGCGGGTTATCTGTCTGAGACAGTGAATGACTCTGCGAATGATGCGCAAATGACAATCAAGACATGGTATACCTACAAAGGCGGATTATCACAAAAGTCAAAGTGGCCCATTATTTATTGGGTATAGTAAAACCTTAACGTAAAAGGCTCGGTAGCCCATATTTTATTATTTATATAAGCCTTCCTTAAGGTACTTTGTCCTCAAGGTTGAAACTTTATGATGATTTGAAGGTATGTTAATGGTGAACACAAAACATATTTAAAAAGGTACGGGAATACCTTGTGAGTGAGTGGAAAGCAGCACAATAAAGAGTATTAATATTACAAACTTAGTGTCATTGAGAGCGTCGAAATTATCTTCTTCTAAATCATTATTTAGTTATTTTAGTTTCGACAATATGATATTTACACTTAATTAGTTGTACATATTTTAAGCTTCTTCCACTGAAAAGTTATTATAAAAAGTAAAACAATCAAATTAATATCCTGTACTTTCAATATTATATTTTGAAGAAGAAAGTATTTATAAAACCGTCTAAATAAAGGATGTATTCATGTATGAGTACTTGATTTCAGAAGCTACTTACATAAGTACGAGTTTAATAATGTTAGTTCCTGACAGGCCGTAGCGCTTTCAACAATAGCTAACTTAAAAAAAAAAAATTGTGTGTGATCGCAATCGCCATCGCAAAAAACACTAACCTCACAATATAAACCAAATAATTGTCAAAATACTTTTTATTACGCACCAATAATAACTATTAAATTAATAAAGACAATTATTACGTATAAATTCAATATACTAAACACAGCGACACACCGTCAAGCCATTATCTTAGCGAAGTAGTGAAGCCCTTGGATGCAACCGGGAACGGTTGCATCCAAGGGCTTCACTACTTCGCTAAGATGATGATGACAAATAATGTTCATAACAATTTTTAATTATTTTTTTTTTAGATTTGTCTCCGCATACCGTACCTTTTTTTTTTCGTGCGGAAATCCCTGCGGATACCCCCCCGCCGGCCAGCGGGGGCGGTTATGTCGGGCTTGAACCGACTAAAACCGCACGCCGTCTCGGGTCTACAGACGCCGGGGTGTAAGGTTGCCCATAGAGTATATCCCTCGCACCCCGACTGACCCTGGGCCATCTCCGGTTTCGAGATGACCCCCTCGGGTTTGGGAACCACGGTATCCCCGTCTTGCCCCGGTTTGGGGGAGGGGTGCTAGTCGCCCCACCGTCCCGGCCTGCTTCTGCTGGGGTGACAGGCGGCCTCACCTGCCACCCCCCGGCCTGCGCTCATGGAGGACGGAGGTCGTTGAGCGACCTCCGGCGCCTGAGTCGCCTGCGACACTCGGCGAGCATGTTGCGGGCTCGGCGGGCCTGGAGAGTTCTGAACCTCTCCCGGGCGCGCTCCGCCATCTCCTTCGCGAGCATCACATGCTTGCAAAAGGAGGTGGCGGCGGCTCACGCGCTCGCGCTCCGCACCATCACCGCAATCATGCTGCCGAGTGAGAGGACTCCCACCCCGATGGCTGCCACGAAGTCACGCCTCGGCGCCTCCCACGCCGGGTAGTCCGCCAGCGTGTGCAGCCCTGAGTCCTCGCTCGCGTCACAGTGATGACACTCAGGCGTTGGCTCCTTCCTGATCCGATGCAGGTGGTCCCCGAAGCACCCCTTCCCGGAGATCACCTGCGTCAGTCGGTACGAGAGGCTTCCGTGTCGCCTCTCTAGCCAATCCTCCATGATGGGCCTTACCGCCGCTATTGCGGCGTGCCCTCCGCATACCGTGCCTTTCTGTGGTTTGTTTTTTGCGGAAATCGAAACGGTTACTCACTCGCCGGCCAGCGGGGGTGGTTATGTCGGACTTAAACCGACCAAAACCTCACGCTGTCTCGGGTATTTAATTCCGGGGTGCAAGGAGACATTCACGAAATAAATTCAGCTAAAAAGGTAACCAACATAACTTAATACTAATGCGAAACTAAGTTTGACGGATCAGATAGTTCTTTAAAAGCTTTTACTTCGAAGATCTTTAAATAACTGTAAATCCGAAAGTCAGTTCCCTTTGAAATTAATTCATACCTGTAAATAGGTTTCCCGCCGCTCTTTCTGAACCAAAGCACCATATAAACTCTATCTTCATTGGCATCAGGTGTGACGTCACATGGAAGAGACGCTGTACGTCCCAATACCGCATCCACGTCTACGGTTGACACTGTAACAATGAACATCTTCATTTACTTCACCAATACACTAAATATAAACTTGGGGTTTTACTGTTTATGGTATGTGGTATAGGTATCTATCTATATAACTGCATACAGTAGAATCCGTTTATTATGACTACCCTTATAGAGCCCAGTCGCTTAATATGAAGTGATCACAGTGTGAAGTTTGATTTTCATATGAAATTCGTCATAACAAAATCGGATATACGGACTTATATACTTCGGTTATTGCGACATGCTGCTTATAATAACGTATTTTTATGAAATATCGGCTATAGTGACCAACGTGATTCCTAACGCCTTCGCTCGTTATCGTAACCGTCTCCAACCTTTTCCGTGCGACGGCGTCGCCTTTTCTTTGGTTTTGTATGGAATAGATAAATTCTCTAAATGGGTACCTAACAAAAAAAATTATGACCTTTTTATGACGTGTGCTTAGTTTGATGTGTTTTTCACATGTTATAAGCGGATTCTACTGTAATTAATCCTTCTCACTGGAATATTAACAGAGAGCCTAAACCGCTGGCCTATGAACTTAAAATTTTGAAACTCATGTCAATAACTTTTATGTATAGGTAAGTGCACTAGGGTAAGGTACCACGAACAGAAACGTAGGTCCTTTGACTACCTTTCTTTTGCGACCAATAGATACAACAACATTTCGTCTGTCGGAAACCAGAAAAGATCGAGGCGGCCGCGTGCTGTTAGAACTACAAAGGCTATTAATGCTGTTAAAGCCAGAATTCGTCGAAATCCCATAAGGAAGCAAAACATCTTATCGCGAGAAATGAAACTCTGTCACGTATTATAAAATAAGACCTGAAGCTCGGTACTTATCGTCGATATACAGGACATGCCCTAAATCAATCTTTACGATTAAAGAAAGTGGATAGATCAAAGCGCCTTCTGTCGCGATACGCAGGTGAAAGGCACAGAAATATCCTCTTTACCGATGAAAAACTTTTCACGTCTGAAGAACACTACAATAAGCAAAATGATAAAATGTACGCTCACAGTTCTAAGGAAGCTGCTCAAGTGGTCGGAAAGGTACAACGTGGTCATCATCCTGCGTCAGTGATGGTTTGGTGGGGCGTGTCTTATCAGGGAGTCACAAAGCTACATTTTTGTGAAAAAGGAGTGAAAACTTCAGCCAAAGTGTATCAAGATACTGTCTTGGATCATGTTGTGACACCTCTCAGGAATACACTTTTTAAAAATATACCGTGGACTTTCCAGCAGGACTCTGCTCCTGGTCACAAGGCACGAACTACCCAAGCCTGGCTAGAAACCAACGTTCTGGACTTTATAATAGCTGAAGACTGACCCTCATCTAGCCCAGACCTCAACCCTTTAGACTACAATTTATGGTCAGTTTTAGAGGACATCGCCTGCTCTAAACGACACGGCGACATTGAGTCTCTTAAAAAATCTTTGAAGCAAGCAGTGGCAAAATTTCCCTTGGAAACAGTGCTTAAATCCATAGATTCGTGGCCAAACAGATTAAAGGCCTGTATAAAAGCCAAAGGTGGCCAATTCGAATAAAATATATTTTATTTTTTGCTAAGACTTTAATAAATATGTAGATATAAATTTTAATAATATTACATTACTTCAATTTAAAAAAATGCATTTTAATTTGTAAGAAAACTTATGGCTGGACTAGGTAGAATGTTTCCTTTTAATCTTGAATTATTGAAACCGGTTTTAGGATTTATTTTATACAAAATAAATTATAAACTGTTTACTGATTTCTGCCTGTTGTATGCCGTCGAAGCCTGTATGTGAAAACCAGTAAATAATTTATAACAATTTGATCTATTGTTTTGAAATTTTATTTGAAAGAGTCAACACTCAGGATAAGACTACCTTAAATCCGTGACAGTTTATTTCTGCGAAAACATTTTATTCAACTGAGCTTAATGAACGAATCCAAAAATACAAATCCTAAATCACAATTTAATAGTTATTTCTATGAGACAGAATTCGTCTGAAATAAACTGTCTTTTGGCGCATTGCTTCTTGCGTGTACTCTATTCATACTTCAACTCCCAATTAGGTGATATCCAGGTAAACGTGTCAATCCCTTGCAACTGCACCCACAGACAGTGTCGTATGACACGTATAATTATATGAACTTATGCGATCTCATCACCCAATCGCAAACATACTTATATACTTTTGTTTTGTATACATATTACACATAGAAACACCCAGAACAATGTAAATAGACATATTCATGCATACAATCGAACCCGCGCCCCCTCTCGTAGCAGCCGAAACCACTCCGCTACGCCACAGAGGCCATAACATATATATTTCATTTCATATTGTTTTATTATTAATATTGTATTTAATAGTTTATGAAAACAATGCTAAAATTTACCTACATCCTATGTCATTCTGTTCAACTGATTTAATTTTCCATGACCACGTGATTCTTATTTCTAGGAGCGAAAATACAACACTGATTTTTAACACACTGGTGATTAATTTTACTTTCAATTAAACTAATAGATAGATAGATAGAACCTCTTCAACCGAAATTTTAATTAATATCAAGAGCAGTATCATGTTTTCGGACGCTGAGCACTTAAAGAAATCACTTGAAAATTAATAAAAGGCAAAAGTATATTAATATTCTAATTTTCCAGATTTTTTTTTATGTTTAGTATTCTTTTCATAGAATCAAATCCGCCCACAATGTTTATGATAATTATATAACTCGGTTAGCTTACATTTATCAGCATTAGATATATGGATTTATCACCGCAGAATAGGTACCATCAACAAGGGGTGTGTGTTGGGTAACCTCCTCGAGTGTCGCTCCGATTCCGATCCCGCTGCAGTTCGGGGGGAACGGCGGCCGGTACACCCTGGGCGGCGGTCAATGGCTTCCCCTTCACCCCTTCATAGGGTTGGCATTGATCGTCGGCCAATACCCAACGTGGCGGGAACACATCGCTCTCCGTACTCCTCTGCTTTCAGAGGAGACAGGATGAGCGATGCTGTTAGTGGTGAGATGGCCCAGGGTCAGCCGGGGTGCGAGGGATATGCTCTATGGGTAACCTTACACCCCGGCGTCTGAAGAACCGAGACGGCGTGCGGTTTTAGTCGGTGCAAGCCCGACATAACCGCCCCCGCTGACCGGCGGGGGGGTATCCGAAGGGATTTCCGCACGATAAAAAAAAAAAAAAAAGGTACCATCAACAAAAAAAATTTTAATGCGCTGCCTAATTATTTAATTGATTATCATTATCGTCTTAGCGTTGTTCCCGGTTGCATCCGAGGCTTTCATCTTGGAGCTCGGGGTTCACTTATTCCTTCTCCTTATGATTTGACTTAAACAACTTTTATGGGAGCGACTGACGTCTGACCTCCCAACCCCGAGAAAAAACCCTGTTACGGCCTGCAATTGAGGTTGGCTTGGATCCTAAAAATCTTGATAGGACTCTATATACCGAGTAATATAGCATGTATGTAGGTAACTACAACTTGTTGGAGGTAAAAAAATACTTAGAGGAATGGATAGTAAAAAGTTCTACAGGATTATCTTTTTAAATAAATTAAATTCTAAAAGAATATGCCAAATACTCCAAATTGTACAAATATTTTCTTGCAATACCCAGCTTCGATACTGTGGCAAGAATATTTGCATTAATGTCAAACCAGTGGACCGATAAAAGAAATCGCCTGCTGCTAGAGACGGTACAGTCGATATTAGTTGAACTTCAATAGTCATATTGAAGTTTGTACGGAATATATAAATATGTAAAAGAACCGAAGCCGCGGTAGCCTAGTGGTATGGGTAATGGACTGCTGAGACGAGGTCTCGGGTTCGATCCCAGGTTTTACCATGGCACACACCAATGACTTTTCAATGCTTTTCGAAGTTATGTGTGTATTTATCGCAGGTTTATAAGTGCCCGGTTAATGGCAATAGGCTCGCCACCTATTACATTGGGACCTAAACATACATATATACATAGCGAAATGTGGGTGCTAGCACCTCTGCCTACCCCTTCGGGGATATAGGTGTGAGTTTATGTTATGTAAAAGAACCGAAAGTATTGCTTATAATATCATCATATAATATCATCTTCATTACAGCGAGACCCAGTTGCATTAAAGCTTGTACTTTAAAGCATGGGGTTCGCTCCTATTCTTTTTCTTAATTTGGTTTATCTTGACTTTTATGGGATCAACTGCCTTCTGAGCTCCTAACTCCGAGAGGAAAGCCTATGCCAGAGCCTCGTTCGTTAATCAGAAGGTCCAAGATCTTGGGGGCCAAGTCAAGCTCATCTGCAAGCTGGTACTAGCAGATAAGGTTGAGATTTGCCCCCAAGATCTTGATGGGACCTATACAGTCCCTTTTACTTGGACTAATAGATTATGAAAAAAAAACTATGTGTGTATAAAGTGTGTATACATTTATAATGTACTTAATAAATAACAAAAAATATAAGACTAAATTTTGAATTTTATTTTCATCAAATAAAATGACAAACATTGCATCAAATAATTACCTAAAACCTTAAGGAAAAGCAAAATTAAGGGCGTTCCAGAAGCCCCTTATTTCCAAAACAAGTTTAATATTCTGTCATTGTGATTTTATCCAGTTCATTATACGAATTACAAAAGGATGACAGCGGCTAGAACCACCATTTGCATTTAGGCATAATCCAAAAAGGGCATTATAATGTAATTTATTACACCCCTGATAAAAAAAATAACTTGGACCATAAGACACTTTCAACGGTTTATAATAAAATAAAGAAACAAAAATTGAAGAAAGGAATCCCCGGTGTAATACATTTATTCATTACGAAAGTAATTTAATGAAAAAGTCAGTTTAAAGTGCGAACCGTATCTTTTTTATTAAGTTCCGTACGTTTTACTGACTGCAATACAGATGTACAAAAAAGCTTTGATAAGTGGTGTATGGGGTGCATCAATCTTCATGGCCCAAGCCAACCTTACTTGCCAGCTGTACACCTGCTGATTAGTGGATGAGACTCTGGCGCAGACTTTACTTGCGGGGCTGGGAGGTCAGACGGCTGTCATCATCATCCTAAAGTTATTCCCAGGTGCATCCGAGGCCTTAACCACGGAGCCTGGGTGTGGTTTTTGGTATATGTATATAGATACAATTTTATTATACATAATACATGTAGAAACACCCAGAAAAATTCAAATAGATATGTGGCGATACCACATGAAAAACTACAAGCTGAACTACAACCGTCGACTATGTCACAACTACCACGTGATTCCTACGTCACAATCCTGCATCGCGAAAATGTAGTTCGCGCGCTGAGTAACATATATACAACTTCCCAACGACAACCGTTGGGCCGCGGCCCGCCAGGCGTGATCACCTTGCCTGGTCGGAGGATCCTCCCTTTGTTGGAGGAACATCACACCCTGTTCCTCCACAGATATATTTAGGTATATGTACAAATATTTGTTACAATAGTAACAATACTTTTTTATTAAGCCAGGATGGTTATAAAAATATACATTTAAAATCAGTTCCTTAGATATAATAATATATCTAACAGAAATAGTCCCATACGAGCTTAGCTGCGTTTACGTGTAAGCGGCAGTAACGTATTATTATTTTATTTTTTTGACTCTTAAATAGCTGTTTTATATGACATTAATTAGAGTAACATCATAATAAGTGTGTATTAATCCCCCCCCCCCCCTTATTTCACTCACGTGACTCCTGTACACCACGATCACAGTAATGACAATAAATTAATCAGAAGTAAATAGGAGGAGTTAGAAATACAATAAATCCCCTTCCCACCTTAGTGACAATAGACACAAATAGGCAAACTACCAAAGCACCACGGACTCAAATAGGCAAACTACCATAGCACCACGGACACAAATATTAGGGTCCTAAGTAAGCTATGTTTGATTACAATAATATGAATGGCAGAAAAGCCTAAATGCATGGAAATTTATCCCAGTTGATACTAGATCCGTACAGTTTACCGCTCCACTTGTCATCTGTAAACTATTCAACATAATACGTTCATTCCGCCAAATACTAAACATCACATGCCTATCGTCAGCGACTTCGAAATAGAGTAATGCTCTAGCTTCAATTTAGTTGTGCCTTAGGCAAAATATGAATAAATAAACGAGTAAATATTACTATAGCAGCCTCGAGATTTTTATTTCAGTAATAACATTGGTCACTGAGCGTTATCGAAGGTGCTAGAAATATCGAAGAAAATAGCTAAAAAAACTGATGAGGTAAGGGTGAGGTAAGTCGTTTTTTGATAGATCGCGTCTGTAGTTGAATTACCTACACTAAAACCAAATTGGTCAACGTTAAAAATATACATATAAAATATAATAAGTGTAAAGTGTAAAAACCTTACTATTCGTTTAGATAGCAGTCAGTAACTCAATTCGACGAAAGAGTTATTTTGCATAAAATTCAAAAGCTTAACTATTGTAATCTCTACATTTCCATTTGCACCTAACAAACAAAAAAGTAGAAGCGCAATTTACGATAAGATAGGCATAAGTATTCCATTTTCTCATTTTAGAGCGGTACACTAAAAACGTAACCGTGACGTCGGATGAAACGAGTGTTTTGGCTCAACTGCCTACAGTTTAGGACCAACATTTATCTCGGTGAAGTTAATTGGGACTGTGTTTTTCTTTCGCCTATGTTTACTGACTGCTACGTATGCGAATATTTATTTAAAAGAAAAATAATGGAGGAATATTGTGAAGCCAGTACTAGGTACGTATTTATTATGCTACCAAATTAGCAAATAACAAAACTATATTTTTACACGTTACAAAACTAATAGGCTCCCTCTGTGAACTAGTAAAGACATTGGTCATTGGTCAAGTTCTCACGAACACCAGTTATACACTCGACATGAAGAGTTTGTACGAGGTTATCATATTGCGCTGAGTGGCCCCTTGATGTCTGATGAAAGCCGCACGAGGATCCACTCACATTACGCGTAGTGTGGCGCGTGGTAGGTTGTTTAAGTGTGGTACAGTATCTACCCAGTGCGGCTTCCCCGTGTTGTGTAATATGCGGATAAGGTACTATTTTTACCATCAAATCAGATAAAAAGTAGCTTATAATATGATAAGCTATTTCTGCAATCTTTACTTATATTTTGTACTTTTAGTAGTTTAATAAACAAGAGTAGTAGAACAAGTATTAAAGTCGTTATGCACTAACTACATGCATAGATGTGTATATTTAACATAACACCAGCTTTAATATTATTGGTAACTCCTTCAACTAAGCCTAATGTTCTAGTTTATAAGTTTGGTGTACCCTAAAGTAGCATATCAGGACAGCTGTTAATTTTGATTCACGTTAATCAACTGGTATCCATTACAGCACACCTGTGTGTCTTATCCTAAAATAAATACGACGACATACTTAGAAAAATCGTTTCAAAATGGTTGTCATTTAATAATCTTTTTTGTGCCGGCTTGAGGTCGTAGGCGTTGACATGCGTGCCAATGGTCTGACTACCATGGACGCCCAAGATCTTGCGAAGTGGAGAAGGAAAAGAAGGAAAGCGGTTAGCGAGCTCCGAGGTGTAGGCCTCGCATGAAATCTAGACACAACGTTGAGATGATGATAAGGCATTTTTTTTTGGAAATATCTCACGGCCAAAATATATTCAATCCTACTAATGTTATAAATGTGAAAGTTTGTGAAGATGTTTATTTGTTTTAGGTAGATTTCGATGAAATCGATCTACCTATTGGTTTCTTGACTACTGTCGAATTTTAAAAAATTTCTTCATATGAGGTCTAGTTATGACCCCCTGAGTCCGAAATGACCACTGGTCAAAAAGTTTATATATATATATATATGTATGTATGGTTCCACTTCCCAAAATTTGCGGCACTCTCACGGTCGCATTTTTGCCCCGATCGATTTCAAACTGCGGTCAAAAATTGCTTGGGTGTAAACTTAGTTTAAGTTCGTGAACGGGTGGAATCCGGCCTAAGGGGACGGTAGGGCCTCACTTTTTGTGAAATCAGTTTTTCCTCAAAATTTCACGTTCCATAAAAGATATTCGAACCGTTCTAATTTTATCCCAAAGTATACATGAATACCAACAACTTTTAATTGTAAACCTATAAGATTAAAACTTTAACTAAAAGTGGAGGGGGGAAAAACCAAAATTTTTCGGGAAAAAAATCATAACTTCTAACCGGTGAACATTCTTGCCGTCGGAAACATTTTTAATCGATAGGCCATTTTTAAGTCTAAAATAAATGCCTGAAAAGTTTTACGCTAAAAGTTACCGTTTTCGAGAAAAAAAACTGTTTAAAGTCCGTAGTTCTCTATATAAAATAATATTAATTGCTTCACGAAATCTACCTGTGCGTTCCCCCTGCGGGAACGGATTTTTTACTCAAAGACACTCAAACGGCTGAAGGGATCTGACAGAAATTCGAAACGGAGATAGATTACAGACATATAGGTTAACTTTTATTTTTATTCCCGGGATAAGCTCCCATGTGTTACGGAAACGTAACCAGAATTGGACGCGGGCGGAGTCGCAGGCATCAGCTAGTTTGTAAATAACCGCTCGGGGCCAATCGAGAGACTAATGGAACACTAAATCTTTTGAAATTTTCACATTGTGTAAAATACCTCATATAGTTTTTGAAGGCTGGCAGTTCTGCAGGAAATTCAATTCATCTGGTAATGCCAAAGTCAAAGTCAAAATTCATTTACGGGCTGTTTTTTTTTGTCTATTTAAAAACTTGTTTCATCATCAACTTCTATTAGTCCACTGCTGGACAGAGGTGTCCCCTGATGAGCGCCTTACTGCCCTGTCTTCAGCTTGCCGCATCCAGCATCTGCCCGCAGTCTTTCGCAGATCGTCATCCCACCTGGCAGGAGGGCGTCCTACAACTTGTTTAGTTAATCTAATAACAAAGTTTTTTTGAGTAGAATAGTGAAATAGTTAACAGTTTATATCCAAGCTTGTTTGTCGTCTAAATATTCTTGAATTTTATGATAGCCTTTTTGGCAAAGTCAAGTTTTAATTTGACTTTTAAATTTATGAGGAGGTAGAACCTTCATTTCATTAGAGAGCTTGTTGTAGAAGCGTATTCAGTTAACCTGGAAAGAATTATTGATCTTGTGGAATCGACTATAACAAAATACAAGATTGTTATTAAAATAGTAGATAATAGATCAGATACTAAATAAATCGTATAAATTTTTAAGTTTGACTTCAACATAACCCCTGGGCTCTGGACGACGATCTATTCTTGTAGTTTGTGATTTTTGCATAATATTGTGCTTTGTAATCAAGAGTTTCGAGTTGAGGAAGATGTATGGAGCGACTTATTGTGATTTTCAATTATATTTATAGCGTAATCCTAATAGAAAACGTGACGAATATTTAAAAAGTTCTTCATAAATACCAGTAGCAGCATTATAATGGAAATTCAAGCACCAACAGCAATAAAAGCTCTTAAATTATAACAAAGAGTCACGTCAGTCAGTCAATATGTGTAACTCGAAAATCCCGTCATGGAGCATACTGGAGCTGGAGCCGAGACGAGGTATGCATTATGATAATTCGCCGCGTATCCGACGGAAGTGGGCCACAAAATGATCCACGTCACGGCATCATACACTTTAGTAACAAAGGAGTGTTATTTTGTTCTGATTCATATTCATAAGTGCACAACAAAAATATGGTGTTGAAATGTAAGTTCGTTTATAGCACAATGTATTTCATATCATATTTAATTTACATTATTACATATCACTAAAATAGTGTCTTATAAGTCAGAACTCTCCCTGCTTAAAGCAAACTTCACCTGTAAGCTGATTCATTGAAAATTGTGGTTCGGTGGTATCAACTGATTCACAGTTAGATTCACTGTATGCTATTTGGACAAACGACGTCTGCTGTGAACCCTATATATTTTATAGCTCTCGTAAATGACAATTAGTCAACCCACCAGAAGAACCCTCCTACATGATCGCCATAGGTATGAAAGCCATGTATCTATATACTGACGGCCTGTGTGGCGTGGCGACAGAGCTCACGACAGACGTCAGAGCTGATTCGGTTACCACCCAAATGTATGCGTGAATGTCCATTTACATAGGTTTGGGTGTTTCTACGTAAAATTTGGATGTAATTCACAAGTAAAAAATTAAGTGGGCAAACTACCAACAATATCAAGGAAAATAATTTCTTGAATGAACCAATTTTAGTTACGTCTATCTTTTTATAATAAAAAAGTAAATCGACTTTTTTAAATCTAATCTACACAAGACAGTGAGCGGACCGATATTGAGGAAAACAGACGACAACTTGTCACTGAGCTCGACCAGGTCCTGACCCGCATTTCCCAATGGGGATCTGAGAACTTGGTCGAGTTCAATGCCAAGAAAACACAAGCGTGCGCGTTCACAGCTAAAGTATCCTCCTTCCTTCCTCTCCCAACTCTTCAGAACACACCGCTACCACTGCACGACCACATTAACATGCTCGGAATGGACATTCACTGCAAACTGAACAATAAAAACTACATCGAGAGCGTCATCAAAACAGCTTCACGAAAACTCGGAGTTCTGAACAGGGTGAGACGGTTTTTCACGCCGGAGCAGCGGTGTCTTTTGTACAAGACACAAATTCGCACCTGCGTGGAATACTGCTCTCATCTCTGGGATGGCTCCGCAAAGTACTTATTAGACGCTCTCGACAGATTGCAGCGGCGTGCCATCCGTATCATTGGGAGTCCTGAGATTACCAATAGCCTAGAACCTCTGCAGCTGCGTAGAGACATTGCCTCTCTGGCTGTATTTTACCGCCTCTACCACGGCGAGTGTTCTGAGGAGCTCTTTCAACTGATCCCACCTTCTCCATTTCGATCCAGAACAACACGTGCTGGACTGCGATGCCATCCGCACACGGTGGAAACCATACAGTCCCGAACCTGAGTTCGGGACTGTATGGTTTTCACTGACGCTCACCGCTGACGGTTCGGTGCTTCCTTTCTTTGTCGCACGATAAAGAGCTGGAATGCTCTGCCCGCGCACGTGTTTCCTTCTTCTTACAATCCCGGGTTCTTCAAGCGGGGCGTGAAAAAGCATCTTTTGAGGCCGTCAAGGTAGGGGCTACCATTTTAGGATCGTCAGCATCTGGGATGGTGGCCCATATCTTCTGGACTCTGGGACCCTAGCTTCTCACCATCCAGCGGAGTGCAGTCAATTGACGGAACAAATACAAAAAAATAAAATAAAATAAAAAACATATTTTATAATATTTTGTTATCTTCTGCATTTCCTTTATTCCATTGAAACCAAAAAGATTACAATTACGTTCTTTTCATAAAATGAACACGGTTTCTGAATTTTAAATGATGTAGAGTAATGTTGTTGGAACAGTTTAAAGAATGAATGTAGAGGGCTTTTGGAGTAGAGCTCACGAAAAGAAGGATTAGATTGCCTGAAGGAGATATGGAGGAGATGGCGTCTGATAGGAGAGTATGGAACTATGACATGTTGCACCATGCTTAAATAATTTGGACAATGGTAGGCAGATTATGATAATGGATGATGATTGAAAAGGCGTTGAAATAGATATACAGCTGAAATCTATACATATAAAATCGTAACGAGGTGTAAACTGCACATTGAATATTTTTTCAAGAAAATAAGTGATATGTGCATCGGAGCGATACCGATGCCGAAAATGTAATTTTAGAATTTTTGTTTGTTTGTATATTTGTCTGATCGATATGTATCGATGTCCGAGCATTACTTGAAAACCGCTGAACAGATTCTACTTGAAACTGCGCTAAATATCATCACGCTATTACAAGTGTGGTAGGGGCAGCTGAGCAAAATCGACCTAATCTATTATTTTACTTTATTATTACTGGGCAGATCATCACAAAATTAAGTGCAGTTTGACAGAACTCGGACATGGTATGCATCGGAGCGTGATGATTTATAGTCCAGATATTTATCTGGACTATAAATCATCACGCTATAGCTAAAAGGTGACGAGCAGAAAAATAAAAAAATCTCGAAAGTCTACAGAATTATTTACGTGTTGATTAGAGACTCATAACCCGTCAATAATTTATATCATAACGCTATTATATTAGAGAACTGGCAGAATTTACCAGGCCACTCAGAAAGTATTGCGAATAAAAGTTTTTATATAGGAGAGACTGGTCAGTTATAATCTATTTCGAAAATATGATTATTTATGAGTAAAAATAAGTACGTTCCAATTTCAAAATTTCTCTCTGCATTTTTTGCAAGATAATTTCAATTATTGTGTCTCATTGAAAATGGATCTGCGTCGGGAACATTTTCGCGCTATGATTTTCTACGATTTCAAGTGTCGCCTGAAACCAGACGAATCGTACGATAAACTTCAAATGGCATTCATGGATGAAGGTCCTTCCAAGGCGACCGTGTATCGTTGGTATAACGAATTCAAGCGCGGTCGACCGACTTTGGAGGATGAAGAAAGAAGTGGTCACCCTTTGACGGCTGTTACGGAAGAAAACGTGCTAGCAGTGAAAACTTTAATCCAAGATAATAGACGAGTCACATATCAAGAGATTCAGCACATTCTTCAGATTGGATCGGGAAGCCTTCACGAGATGCTACACGTGCATCTTCGTGTGAGAAGGATAGTTTCACGCTGGGTGCCGCACAATCTCACCGATGCTCAGAAGCAGGCCCGGGTGGAATGGTGTCGTGATATGATAAACAAGTTTGAAGCAGGCGCGTCTCGGCGTGTTTATGACATCATTACAGGTGATGAGTCGTGGATTTATCAGTATGATCCAGAAACAAAACGCCAGTCGACGGTTTGGGTGTTTCAAAACGAATCAACACCTACCAAAGTGAAGCGATCTAGAAGCGGAGGGAAGATTTTGATCGCGAGTTTTTTCGATTTATCTGGCTACTTGTTATCAATCCCTTTACGAAATCAAAGAAGCATCAACGCTGAATGGTACACTACCAAATGCTTGGCAGAAGTTTTCTCTGTAGTGAGCTACAAGCGACCAAACACAGGGCTCCGCGGGATACTACTCCACCATGACAACGCGCCCGCACACACCGCGCTTAAAACGAGGGACTTCCTGGACAGCACTCCGGTTAAACTCCTAGGTCACCCTCTACAGCCCTGACCTTGCACCGTATGACTTCTTTTTATTCCCGAAAATAAAAAATCAGCTCAAAGGGATACAATTTTCGTCGCCGGAAGATGCGCTGTCAACGTTTGAGCAGGCTGTAAACGAGGTATCTGCGGCGGATTGGAAAAAAGTGTTTTGAAAACTGGTTCAAACGCATGAAAATTTGTATAGAGACTGGTGGAGAGTACTTTGAAAAAAAAAAAAAATATTTACCTATAGAACACTTTTTTTTATTTTCGTAAAACTTTCTGAGTGTCCCACGTATTTCGATATTACATAAATAATTAATCCTCGATTTCAAGCGAGTTCTCAACGGTATCTCTGGCTCAGTGGATCTGCGGGCCGGTAAATCCAACCAAAATACAGATTATTTTGTACGGCAACATTACAAATTAAACAATAAAAAACAGTATTAATTCTGTTCTCACTTTTTTATAAAAAGAACAACTTATGAGAAATACTAGTGAAGCACCATCTCCACCTCCTCTTGCCCGTAAATAAAGTGTCGAGCTGCCCAGCCCACCATCATCAGGTCATTAGCGTTTTTATAAATGTTCCTCCCCCGCAGCCCCGAAGATTCACCGTTCCTATCCGTTGCCGATGAAGTGCCAGATCATGTCCACCACTGTGTATTATAACACTTTTGCGGAAATTCTGTCTCCCTGAGTAACAACCGAGATCATCAGCTGGCAGTAACAACGGCACCCCCAAAGAATGGCAGAGAGGCATTGGCGCTACCATTAACCAGGCAGCATCACGTTTATTTCTCTATGTTAGCGATTCAGAACTTGGTCTTATGTTTTAAAGTTTTCCTTTATTATACGAAACTAGCTTTCTATCCAGCTTTGCAGAGGATTCTGATGAACTCCCTATTTACTTAATACCCTTAACAAATTAACTTTAAAAAATGCTGATACACGTGTTTCATTATGTTTGGATTAAGGGTTTCTTCCTAAAAAACAAAACTTTCTTTGCCCAGGCCATAGAAGAAGCCTGTCCTAATTTCGTAGTTCTAGCATTGGTAGTTCAGCTATGCGTTGATGAGTGAGTACCCGTAAAAGGTTTTCTTCATCATTATCTTAGTCTTGTATCCTGATTGCATCCGAGACTACACCTTCGAGCCTGTTTTCTGCTCCTGTTTTTTCTTCTCCACTTTGAATGGTCTTGGGCATCCATGGTAGCGGAAATCGATAATAAAAAATCCGTTCCCGCAGGGGGAACGTACAGGTAGATTTCGTGAAGCAATTAATATTATTTTATATAGAGAACTACGGACTTTAAACTGTTAAATTTTTTTTTCTCGAAAATGGTGACTTTTAGCGAAAAACTTTTCAGACATTTATTTTAGACTTAAAAATGGCCTATCGATTAAAAATGTTTCCGACAGCAAGAATGTTCACCGGTTAGAAGTTATGATTTTTTTTCCGAAAAATTTTGGTTTTTCCCCCCTCCACTTTTAGTTAAAGTTTTAATCTTATAGGTTTATTATTAAAAGTTGTTGGTATTCATGTATACTATGGGATAAAATTAGAACGGTTCGAATATCTTTCATGGAACGTGAAATTTTGTGGAAAAACTGATTTCACGAAAAGTGAGGCCCTACCGTCCCCTTAGGCCGGATTCCACCCGTTCACGAACTTAAACTAAGTTTACACCCAAGCAATTTTTGACCGCAGTTTGAAAGCGATCGGGGCAAAAATGCGACCGTGAGAGTGCCGCAAATTTTGGGAAGTGGAACCATACATACATATATATATAAATATAAACTTATTGACCAGTGGTCATTTCGGACATAGGGGGTCATAACTAGACCTCCTATGAAGAAATTTTTTAAAAATTCGACAGTAGTCAAGAAACCAATAGGTAGATCGATTTCATCGAAATCTACCTAAAAGCAGACAAACAGATAAACAGACAAACATACAAGAAAATTAAAATCACATTTTAGGCATCGGTATCGCTCCTAAAACACAGCAATTACTTTATTGAAAAAATATTGAATGCACAATTTTTACCTCATTACAATTTTATTACATGTAGAGAATAGATGTCCGAGTATCATTTGAAAACCGCTGCACAGATTCAGCTGAAATTTTGCATGAACATTTCTCTCGGGTATGGTCATAAACTGCGCTATATATCGTCCCGTTATTATAAGTGTGATAGGAGCAGCCCGGTAAAATCGACCAAATCTATTATTGATCATTTCTTTATTATTACAAAGCAGAACAGCACGAAATTCTGCAGTTCGATAGAACTCAGACATAGTCAACGTTCGGACTATAAATCATCACGCTATAGCTAAAAGGTTATGACCAGTAAATTATGAAATCACGAGACTATTATTAGAGACTCAACCTATTGATCTTCTTCTTCTTCTTCTTCTTTCTTATATATAAAAATGAATTGCTGTTCGTTAGTCTCGCTAAAACTCGAGAACGGCTGGACCGATTAGGCTAATTTTGGTCTTGAATTATTTGTGGAGGTCCAGAGAAGGTTTAAAAGGTGCTATCGATTGAGGCAGTACGAAGTCTGTCGGGTCAGCTAGTTGATAATAAATATCATCACGTTAATATATAAAGGGTATACCGGATAAAATTAATGTTACATATTTATTTCTCATGATAAATGATTGAAAATATAACGATGAAATAGGTAACCTAATACATCTTGGGTTCGAAACTGCAGAAGTAAACATACCTTAATCTATTCCGAATTTAACGCGGACGAAGTCGCGGGCAACAGCTAGTGTTTAATATATACTGTCTAATGATGTACAGCCCTTTCCTAAAACACCTATCCACACATGTCCGAGTCAGGTTGCTGTCAGTACTCGGTCAGCTTGGGGCAAACAATTACTAGCAGATGTAATGTACGAGTATGAATTTATTCACACACTTCGGTGTCAGGTGCATTCGGTCCCATTCACGGCATTCATTCGGCACGCTTCGAGGAACATACGCTCCGTCAGTTTTTAATACCACTGATATAACAATAAACAAATAAACTGAAAAATTTATACAAATTAAACCTTAAACCGTTTTCTTTGGTATGTGTGAATATGGGTAACGGAGGGTACATCTCTGATAGGTCACTGAGCCCAGACGGACCACAGCTGGGATGGCCCTGACACATCCTGTGTGAACAGTGCTTTAGTCATCATATATGACTTCAACAGAAGAAGGAGTGGATGGGGTGGCCTTTCTATTGTTTTATATTTATACTATTCTATGGATAATGTTGTAAATTTTTGCCAGAGGTGTCGGATGTTGCCAAAACTGGGATGATCGAACTGCATGATGACACTTAAATACTTATCATATTTCCACATAAAATTACCAAAACTCTTACATAGTGGGGTATTTGAAGAAATAAAAATAGAATAATTTTTGTGGCAGTTAAAATTTCAAGGTCACGTACTGTTGACCGAACTAAAGCGAAACAAATGTGATTATTCAATGGGGTTGTATTAAACGAGTCGGCACATGTATTGCACGTCGAAAGAGTTTCCTCAAAAACGACTTTGATCACGCAACTTAGCGAACTAGCGATACAGCTCAGAAAATGCAGAACACCTCAATACTTATGTAACTATTTTATTTATATACAGGGCGTCCCATGACTTGCCACATGAAGCAAAAGTATCTTAATGATGTAGATAGACAGTTTTATTGAAAAATGACTTCATTGTAATTTAAAAAATATATATTTTCGAATACTCGCTTGCCTCACTCTGTAATCCAACCGGCTCGAATCCGAAAAAAAAACATTTTTTACTTTTACGGCATTAATCGATACGGTCAATCATCTAATCTCTCCATCGAATATGATAAATTAAATGAAAAGAAATCCATGAAATTTAAACTTTTAGATTCAACGAGGCAAATTCCTTACTGATAATAGTTCCATATGATATGATAATAGATCCTTAATGTTAATACGAGTAAGGTATAGACCTTACTCGTATTAACAATCTTTGACGTCATTTTAGTCCATTGAAATGTTTAAATATAATTTTTTTTTTAAGGTAAAAGTCAGAGAACGCAATTTCTTATTTTGATATCCAAGTTTGTGGGGTCTCAATATTTGATCCGCGTCGCGCCGCCATCTTAAAAAATGCGTTTAAGCGGGATTTTACACTATATCGGGCAAACAGTGCGTCTCCCAGAAAATTACATTTTCTACAGTTTTAGTTTGTAATAAAGATAACGAAGTTATTAATGAAAATAGATAAAAATTTGAGAATGAATTTTATAAGTTACGATTTCATGGATTTCTTTTTATTTAATTCACCATGTTTGTTTCAGAATATCGATTCTTATGTTTGACCATCGATATCGAATCGGTTACCGAGTGCGGCAAACGAGTTTTAAAAAATCATTGAATGCAGTTTAAATTGTTTTTAAAATCAAAATTAACTCTTTTTTTCATTAAAATTTATCTATCTATAGGTATTATTTAAGATACTTTCCATCCATGTTTCAAGGCTGTGGGACGCCCTGTAGATGACCCCCTTTATGGCACTACAGTGCATTGCTTTTAACGCTATCAGGTTATAACATTATGAAAAGGTAGATCGTGACATGCAGACTCATAAAATACATTTGTTATGACGTTTGCGTTTCATAAGTTTTATTAAATAATAAAATATTAAATGACTATAAACAATAAAATGTATATTATCAACGCCTAAAAGACGCCGTTTATCCCTACACAATTGCCATCGTTACTTGATATTTTAGATAGCAATAAAGTACACAAAGTCTTGGAGTTAAGGCGTTAAGAATTACCACATGAAAGTATACCGCAGGCTAGAGGTACCTATACTTTGTTAAATAATGGAAAATATATTTACAGAATATTCTGTTTTGAATAACTTGCAAGAGGTTTTAATAACTAAGCATTTTGAATTGTGCCGATTATAAATGTTAAATTATAGCTCATAATTGTATATGATTATGTAACTTTAATAATAATAATCCGTAAAAATTAATAATAATAGGTCAAAGCCAGTCTTGAATGAACATACCTACAATAATAGTACAACCTAAATCGAAAACGTCTGTAACATAATAATATGTTTACCAACCAAATAGTCGATTTGAACCGATTCAAAATATCCCGTTTGGCACGGTGTCTTGAATCGATTATTCAATTCGGGCAAGTCTTGTGAAGACTGGAAATCGGTCAGTTGCGCCACAAGGGACCGTCGGCGCACTCCCAGCAGTGTAGAACCACGTGACTCGACTATTTTAACTCGCCACCTTTGTTCTATGTCGCGTAATGTCGAACAATCTAGAAGGAACATGTGATTTACTGTTTTATGTTGGTTTTATTCCGATTGACCTTATTTTGTTTAGCTGTGAGCAGACTCTATTAAGGAATTAAATAAAGTTTTGCAAAATTTTTGTCTACATTTTGGACTTCGTGAAAGAAGTTTATTAATTGTCTATATTATTATACCGTCCACCACTATACCATTTCAACTCTGATATAGCGATAGCGTCGTGACATCGAAAAAATTCTAAAAATATAAAATCAGTTTACACAATACCTGGCTTTTGATTTAGAGCGCCAGGTAAAAGAGCTAGAGAGAGTGAGAGAGTCCGGTTAAAATCAGATTGCTTCTGTTTTATAGAGCATTCTCTCTTTCTCATCGCACATGTCTACAGTTTGATATTTTTTTAGAGTAGTCAAGTTTAAAATATTATAAACACATATAGTTAACTACTCTATAAAGGTACTCAACTGTCAGACCGCTGTGCGATAGAAAGAATACGTTACAAATCCGAAGCAAGCCGATCTTAGCCGGACTCTCACTCTTCTTCCCGATAACGTGCCAAGTAAAAAGCCAGTTCCTCCTGTACACGATACATCTACTATAATTTATGACGCATAAATTGTAAATTGACGTGTCCACGTTATAAATACTGAATCAGATTCAAAATAAAATTAATAATCCACTTCTGACTTCATGAGTGAATAAAATAACACATTTAGTCAGTTGACCGCGAAATCTCATTTAATGAATATTATATTGATACAGTAAGTAATAAATGATTGTGAATAACAGTATCAGTAAGGTATTTTCGCTGCAAATTAATATGCAGAGTAGCTGATGAAATAAAATTATTAAACTTCAGCATATTATAACAGTGTAGTGAACCGCGGCAGGGGTGCATATGCACGTAGGTATATGTAACACACATGTGTTTACGTACAAGTTGATTACATTTTATTGATTTTATCCTGATAAACAAAACACAAGTATAAAGAAATATATAATTTCTTATGGGATAGCGATTCCCCAACTGTATGTATGGTACTCTACCAAGTTCATTGGGACCCAAGCTAACCTCACCTGCTAACCGATGCACTACTGGTTATTACCGAACGTAGTTGTAACTCAAAATTTGCTCTTGGGTTTGGGAGATCAGACGGTTTTCGCCCGCCTAGTTTTCATGTAAATATACTTCATCCTCCAAGCCTTTCCCCAACTCAGTTGCGGTCGGCTTACAGACTAACTAAGAAACGGCCGAATTTCGATATTTTCCGTGAAGCGAGTGCCATCTGACCTCCAATATCCACTGTTGATATTGAGGTTCAGTAGTTAGTTATATAAAAATAGATACAGATGAAAATAGATACCTTTTGAAGTCATTTAAAAACTAGATCAGTCACAGTATATCAGATTGCAAGCGGCCCGCTTCCCGCGCCTGTCTCCTTTAATACCAAAGCTTTCGAAGCCAATCCCTGCTCGGAATTTCTCGCGTGACTCCATTTTATATTACCACCGTAACATGATAGCTTTTGTCCTAATTGCACTAATGATTCAAATTAATAACGTGTAAAGATAATGAGATGTGTTACACAAGTAATGTAATTAATATCCCTCAGTTTTTATCATAAAATCCACTTAGGGCGTGCATTTATTTTTAAATACGCAAACCTTTTTACGTTTGGCCAGCTTTATCTGTATAAATTCAGGGTCCATATTTATTTAGACAAACTGAGTTATAAAGAAAGAAGTTAACCAAGCTATTTTCATTAAAAAAAACTAGTATTCGTGGAAATTGGGTTCCCTGGTTGACACAGATCATTAAAACGTTTACATTTGATATTGAACAAGCGACACGCAAGGCTACTACTACTATTACTACTACTAAGGTTGCGATCATGAGGTCACGGGTTTGAACCTCGGCCATTAAACTACCGGCGTGAACCTACTTATAACATAAGCAATTTAGCTAGCTAGCGGGTTTAGCGAGAATACTAGTAATTTCGTTTACTCGTTTTGTTTAGAAAACCGGTTGAACTCCCGATCAGAGAGTTCCATGTGAAACACACATATTTAATATACTTAACATTGCTATTGGAAAACTGAAGTTGTCAATATCGCTCGCAAAATGCAAACTGTAATGACAATGGGCTGGCCCTAGAATGGAGACCGCGTGGGAGGCAAACCGAACTCATGACCTGTAAAAGGTTACTGGGGTAGACTGAATGCCGAAGGCGGAGGATCTGGTGCAACGATGCAGGTCTATCTCCAGCAGTAGAAAGGTTCACATTAATTAACTGAAGTGAGTTTCTATCGAGTGATATAATTATAAAGATGCTGTAATGAGAATTGAATTATTACCAACTAGCTTAATAACTGGTGATAAATTATTTCTCCAATATTAGGCACGTATGATTATTATGGTCACTTAATTTAGAACCAATTGAAAAAGAAATATATGTGAATATATATATTTCCATAGCTATATAGTACAAATAGTTAACTTGAGCTTATAATTACCTATTTGAACAAGAAAATTATATGTTAACACACTTTATCGTTAACAATTTGTTAAAAAAGTCCTGTAATTGGTCCACAAGCGGTAACAAAATTTAAACTACTTAACGCTAACAAACGATCCTTAATCATGCGATAGTTTATGCAATGGTTTTTATAAACTTCTTTCATATTTTTTCTCTTAACATTTAGTTGACTGCGTTTATAAAATAGTGCCAAGAATGCCTGTAACCTCCGCGAAGAAGAGGCTTTGTTAGATTTTTGATATTAAGTTCAAATCCAAATTTAGATGTTAAAAACTAGAAAACCTGTTTCAATACGTTATCTGCGGTAACGGGTTGAAAAAACCTCATGTATGACTTTCTAACGGTGCGGCTGACAAAATCATAGTTTTTTCCGTTTGGTGTGGGCTCCATAACTTTGGTTTGAGTTTGAGTTAAAAAGTGACAGATATAGTTTAAGCATTGTGTATCATGCTGGTCCACTGCTGGACATAGGTCTCCCCTAATGAGCGCCATAGCTCGTCATCCCACCTGGCCGGAGGGCGTCCTACACTACGTTTGCCGAGTCGCGGTCTCCACTCAAGAACACGTTTACCCCAGCGGTTGTCGGTGCTTCGCGAGATATGGCTGTTCCACTGCCACTTCAGCTGGCTTATTCTTTGAGCTATGTCGATAACCTTGGTTCTCTGTCGGAGCATTGTGACTTTCAACGAAATAAAAAAAAAGTATCGGGTTCTTCCGGCCAGGATTCACACGTATTTTTTTACGTCTGGTGCATTTATCGGTGCGTCTAACTCTCGTCTCTCGCACTAGATTTTTGCATTAGTCTCACTAGTGCTGTGCGTGAATGCAGCTTGTTTTGAGCATGTGTTAAGCAATTATTATAATTACTCAATCAAGATGAAGTGATCCAGGAGAATGTTAATAATATCAAGTGCACTGTGTGGATATCATGCACTAAAGACCTTACAGAGATATTCATTATTTATGCATGTTAGATTCCGGTACGAATGTAGGTCATAGGACAATCAATTCTTTAAAATTATTCTGTAATACTCAAAATAGGGGTTTACGTTTGTTTGGTATAAAATATCACTACAAACTACATGAGGTTGTCCGACCTCATGTAGTTTGTAATGATCTGTCACCGTAGTTATGAAAACTAAGGCATAGGGTTTTATAGGCCCTATAGAGAACCAATGGCAAGTTTGTAACTTTGGGCGCCACAGACAACGTGTTAAAGGAGCTTTAGACTGTTTGTGATAATTCGATATTAAAAAATTTGCAAAGTTTTGGATCGGCTGCTCCAAATTAACGCCCATTCAGCTTTCCTGATTATTCCGTTTGTCTTTCTTGCCTTAATCATTAATAATTGATAAGATTTTTAACGCATCATGCTTATGCTATAATCTCAACTTGAACTTTATTATAATGTAGAAGATAAAAATAAGTTGTTTACAACCAAAAAAGAAGCAAAAGTATCTTACAAGACTCCGCGGTTTAGTACAGTTCGAGTGTGATAGCTAACGTAACAACTCGAAACCCTAATTTAACTTAAGACAATACAGAGTGATATTATGACCACTGTTTGTCATATTTAAACTTGGTAGCTCTCATCCACTTTCACCCAAGTATTTTAATAAAAACTCTTCGTTCAAAAGGAACTCGCAAGGAGTTTCATGTTGTCAGTAAAGGTGTATATTTGCAGGATTTTAATTAAAATCTATCTGTATAAAGAAATCCTGGAAAATAAGAAAGAATTAGAATAACAGGTTTTTTAAACTGATTAATAAAGTGCTTTAGTAAAAAAATCTAAAAACCCGACTGCCCTAAAAACACCGAAATAAAAGTGTGATAGCATGCGAGACATTAATTTTCTTCTGGTTTATGGTTTGCAAATGGGTCCCGCCTGCTGTCAAACTTGTTTCGGTCTTTTTAGGGCAGTCGAGTTTTTTTTATTTTTTAGTAATCATTTTATATTATATTATATATTTGAAATTACCTTTTAAAGTTTTTCATTTTGATACCCTACTCGATAAGTTCGAATGTAAATATTCTTTTAACAACATAAATTTTACCGCTAAAAATGCACCTTTTTTTTTTTTTATATGTATACCCAGTATCACTCTCACAGTAAATACGAATCTAACGACACCTCTCAAGATAAAATCCATCGAGCCTACATTACTAAGATACATAGTCTCGAAAAACATAACCCTCTTTCTGGCGCAGTCGAGTAACAATATTTACACACAACATAACAAATTTAGGTGGGAATATTTTGGAAGGCAATTTAAACCGTAAACTTAATTCTTTGTCATCATCTTACCGTTGTTCCCGGTTACATCCGAGGCTTTTTTGTTTGCTTACTCTTTCTCCTTTTGGTCAGGATTATGCGGTTTTTATGGGAGCGACCGCCATCAGATCTCCCAAACTCAAGAGGTATACGATTATTTAGAAGTAACGTTTACGAGCCTGCCTTACCCGGTATATTAACAATAAATAACGTGTCTAGGTGGCTCAGTTGGTCAGAGCATTCCCCCTGTAAGGGACTGGTCGCGGGTTCAAGTCCCGTCCTAGATATTCTCTTTTTCCGATCTAAATCTTTAGAAAAAAGTAAGCATACAAAATGCTTAAAAATTTAATTGAATAAATAATGGTATAAAAAAACTAAAAAACACGCTTTTTATAGAAAACCGTACTAAAAAAATAGAAAATCAGTTTTAATTAATTTAAATTAAGAATAGTGTTACAAATTTCAATAAATATAAATTAATAATAGTGTAATTAAAAAAAGGTATTTCATATAAAAAAAGCCTGGGGTGCATGGGTCAAGAGATATAAATATTTTATTGACAGACATGAGTAGAGTGATTATCATTTTGATAATATCTTAAAAAGCACCCCACGCTTTTTTTTAAATAAAATAATTTTTTTATTTACACTATTATTATTTTTATTATATAATAATTAAATATAATTTAAACTATTATTTAGTATTTATTTTTTATTTTTTAGTTTATTTTTATTTTATTATAATTTTATCAAATTAGTGTATTGTCATCGATCCTCGATAAATCTACAAGGTTTGAACGAAATCTGACCGTTTAAAGTGGGTCAAAGTCGCGCCCAAAGGAGTCGGTTTATTTTTTATTTTATTATAATTTTATCAAATTAGTGTATTGTCATCGGTCCTCGATAAATCTACAAAGTTTGAATGAAATCTGGCCGTTTAAAGTGGGTAATAAACGCGCCCAAAGGAGTCGGTTACAAAGATACAAACATACAGGGCCTGTAGACAAAGTCACATTCTACTAGTGGAATCGCAACGAAGCGAACCTTCAAAAGACCGAAATGTATGGGAGAGACAACATTTGTCGACATGTCACGTGTAACAAATAATGTCACTCCCATACATATTGAACATTTGAAGGTTCGCTTCGAAGCGATTCCACTAGTAGAATGTGACTTTGACTACTGACCCTCGTGTAGCTAATAAAAAGCTAATAATAATAAAAACGAGTTACGCATTCCAAAAAAAAAATTATACCAACTTACGTGCGAAAATGTTACGAATACAGAATACACTCAAACATCCAGAAACACTCTCTTACTTACCCATGATCCAAGCGAGAGTTCAAAGTGATCCGCCGTCCAGACTCAATTTCCAACCTTTTCAAGTGTTCCCAGTGGTCCCAGCTCCGCCGGGAACTCATGGAGACATGGAGGGTGCGACTTGAGCATCCAAGGTGGGGGGAATCCACCATGGCGGCGGTAAGACCGATCATGAAGGAGTGGTTGGAGAGGGACCATGGGGACCTCTCCTAACGGATGTGCCAGATGGTTACCGGACACGGGAGTTTCGGTAAGTATCTGTGGCGAATCCACCGGGAGACAACGCCGCAGTGCCAGCACTGCGAAGATCCTGGCGAAGACACGGTGCTCCACACGTTGGTGGAGTGCCCTGCGTGGGCGAGTCAACGCCGGAATCTCGTTGCGGTCCTGGGCGTGGACGTTCTCTCGTTGGAGACCATGGTGAGAGCCGTGGTCTCCGACGGGAGCAAGTGGCACGCCGCCGCCTCTTTCTGCGAGCAGGTAATGCGCGCGAAAGAGACGGCGGAGAGGGAGCGGGAGAGAACCCTGCCCCTCGAGTTTCGCAGTCTGCGGCGTCCTCGCCGCAGACTGCGAAACTCGCCTCATCTACGCCCGAGACTACCGACCTCCATGATCGGGGCCTGAGGACGACAGTTGGCCGACTCGCCGTCCTTACAGAAGCAGGCCGTGGCGGAGGCGTGTCGTGTGTGCGCTACACACGCCTGCCAACTCACCGACGCGGGATAAAACCAGACCCCACCAGGCGAGGCCGCGGTGGCGGCCAAAGTCCGCCGGTAACCCTGGGGTTATCCTTTCGAGGGCTTACCCGGGGTGCCCGGCAACAGACACTTGGGGAGGACACCGTGCGGCTCAGTCGATTCACGACATAACCACCCCGCTGGCCGGCGGGGGGGTATCCGAAGTGATTTCCGCACGAAAAAAAAAAGAAAAAAAAGGGATACACCCTATAATTCAACAGATAAATTCAAAATCCAACATATGGTATCTAGCCGACGGGACCCTAGGGGGTAGCATACAAGCAGTTCTACAAGACCTAGAACTTAAATTTAAATCCATTGGCTTAGAACTTAACTCTGATAAATGTGAAATTTTTATCAGTAACAAAATAGACAGAATCTCAACTATAGAAAAATTTAATTATTTGGCTCCCAACATTAAAATAGTAGAAAAAGCTTCACTACGCCTCCTTGGGTCCCCGGTCTTGGAATATGGATATCATTCATTCATAGAGGAAAAAATACAAAATTTAAAAAAAGTAACAGATCAGTTACAAAAAATAAGTTTTCATTCGGCTTTCACCATACTTTGGTTTTGTCTTTTTGTCCCTAAATTGACTCATGCACTTCGATCATCCCAGTTTTGGCAACATGTGACAATTTTGGCAAAAATTTACAACGTTATCCATAATACCATTAGCAAAATTTTTAATGTGGCCTTTAACGACCGAGCCTGGCTCCAAGCATCTTTACAAAAGCATCTTTGCAAAATTTCTGATGTTAGCCTACCAGCATTTCTGTCGTCGGTCCATGGCACTGAGGAGTTAATTAGGAAAATTCTATTAAACACACAGACACACCACACACCTTTTCTCCCAGAGACAATGGGATGCGTCGCTCTGCAAGTTGGTCAAAGATAATTTAATAAATACATCTTCCAATGTTTCAGAGCGTGCGCGCTTGTTGGCTGTGGGAGAATGGGAGTCAGGACTCTGGATCCAGGCACTTCCATCGCTCAACATAGGTACCATGTTGGACCGGGGTGTGTGTTGGGTAACCTCCTCGAGTGTCGCTCCGATTCCGATCCCGCTGCAGTCCGGGGGGAACGGCGGCGGTCAATGGCTTCCCCTTCACCCCTTCATAGGGTTGGCATTGATCGTCAGCCAATACCCAACGTGGCGGGAACACATCGCTCTCCGTACTCCTCTGCTTTCAGAGGAGACAGGATGAGCGATGCGGTTAGTGGTGAGATGGCCCAGGGTCAGTCGAGGTGCGAGGGATATGCTCTATGGGTAACCTTACACCCCGGCGTCTGAAGACCCGAGACGGCGTGCGGTTTTAGTCGGTGCAAGCCCGACATAACCGCCCCCGCTGGCCGGCGGGGGGGTATCCGAAGGGATTTCCACAGGATAAAAAAAAAAAAAAAAAACAAAAGGTACCATGTTGGACGATACTACTTTCCGCCTTGCCACTTGCCTCCGTTTGGGAGCGCCGTGTGTTTCTCCGAATCATTGTCACTGTGGTGAAGCTGTTGACAGCCTAGGGCACCATGGCCTTATATGCAGCAGAAGCACAGGCCGTATTTCGCGACACACTAGCATCAACGACATAATCCGCCGTGCTCTTATCACCGCTAGCGTGCCAGCCGTTCGTGAACCTAATGGGCTGGTACGCAACGATGGCAAGAGACCGGATGGTATGTCGTTATTGCCTTGGAAGATGGGTAGGCTTTTGGTATAGGACGCAACGTGCGTCGACACCCTTGCGCCTTCACACCTTCCAAGCACAGCGGGTTGTGCCGGCGCTGCTGCTGCATCTGCGGAAAGCCTCAAACAGGTCATGGGGTCATGGGGTACAAGTGCCCTATTTGTCTACAAAAATTTGGCAAAGCGGCAAATCGACGCTACACGTGACCAGAAGGCTGGACTTTATCTTGGACAAAGAATTAGCATTGGCATTCAACGTGGCAATGCTGCCAGTCTTCTGGGAACATTACCAGTCGGTGATGATGCGGATGAATTCTATGACGCATGTATGTAAATATTTTTCTATCTTTTAGGTTTAGTTTACTTTACATTTTATTTATAATTTGCCTTAAATTGTATTTTTGTTATAAGTACCATCTTTCAGTTCGTTAATTAATTTATTTATTTATTGGGACATAAAACAGTTACACGTTAGGTACATTGCTAGTATAAAATTAGAGTAAGTTATAACTATTGCGTTAACGTATAACCCACAGCAATATCCGCGACATAAATGAATCCCTTTCAAAATAAGAATCTTTCAAAAATAATAGAAGGTGTACCTTTTATTTAATTCTCAATAATATAAATGACTCCAAAACAAAAGTTTATGTATTGCTGTCCACACTACCCCCAGATAGATATTCATGAAAAAATTCATGATCAGTAGTCTCCAGACGAACTAAGTGAAAAGGCTCTTGAAGAACTGTCAGCTATTTTAGATAATTCCGTGAACCCGAAACAAAGCAAATGCCCTACAACATTCTGATGAAAATTTTATTTAGTCCCCAATTTCCCCCATTGTAAAGTTGTTTAGGGTAGGTGATAGGAAATTGCATTTTAAATACTAAACATACTTTTAATTTTAATATATATATGTATTTCAATCGATAACCTACTCCTTTTTGTCGGACAGGCTGATAAACTTACAGCATCATTTAATGTTTTGAAAAACACACCTTTACGAGGGTGAAATAGGCGTTGACAGCCAACTAACCAACATCCGCGCGGATGGAGCCGCGGGCGGAAAGCCATTTGTTATATATATATATATATAGAATCAGAAATTATTTAACAAATAAATGTAGAATAAGGAGAATATTATCATAACTAGTGACCCCGTGGGGTGGTCGAAATTCTACCTTTTTTGAGGTTGTCAGAAAAAGTTACATTTGGAGTTGCGTTTTTTAGAGGACGCAATTTTATTTTTTTTATGTGTTGGGAGGGTCAGTTTAAAGCTAAAACCAAGTCTGTGGGGTCGCCACTCTTGTCCCACGGCCGCCATCTTGAAAATAGGGGTTGAAATGGTTTTTACGATATATCTCTTAAACTATTTATCTGATAAAAAAAAAAATTTACATTTTTTGTTGCAAATTAAATTCTCTACAACTTTGGCCCAGTAACTTTTTGTCGTAGAACTATAAATAAAAAAGTTATAAGCGAAAATGTTCAGAAACGTTTTTTTATCTCTTTATACGGTGGTAATAAAGATGACAATTCTCTTGACAGCCTAAGATACAAACAATTCGCCAAGGCAGTGACAAAAAGTACATTTAACTTATCTTCACTTCCTCCAACACAAGACACAGCTCGCTTTCATACTTTCCGAGTCTACCATCAGGTCCAGTCGTGGCTTGGTAACAAAAATGATCCTGAAGACTGGGGCTGGACAAAAATGTGGAAAATTATTGATGCCAGTGCAGAGCTCTAAACCTCCAGCACCCCCTGAGCTTCAAAAATTGATCTTTTGCAAATGCAAAGGAAACTGTTTAGCGATGTGTGGATGTCGAAAAGCAGAGCTGAAATGTTCTGCAGTGTGCTTCCATTGTTCTGGAGAGACTTGCAGCAACGTAATGGGGCTCTCAGACTTAATAAATGAAAATGACTTTGATGATGAACCACCGACATTAACACCCCTTCCTTCCCCAGTTCTCCGACTGATATTTAATTCAGAAAGCCGATCAGATGCTGAGCCGCAGCCTGGTCCATCGAAAAGACTGAGGACGGAGTAGTTCAAATTTAGAAAATCACCGTGGTTTATGCCTATTGGGGATACCTCGTAAAAAAAAGCGGCCAAGTGCGAGTCGGACTCGCCCATGAAGGGTTCCGTAGCAGCAAGTAACATAATAATGTTTTTTTTTAAATTTTATATTTGAGTTGATGGAATGAAATATAAATTGCGGTTTACGATTTATTACGTATTAAAAAAAACTACTTACTAGATCTCGTTTAAACCAATTTTCGGTGGAAGTTTACATGGTAATGGCGTTTTTATTAAAACGTATATCAAAAGCGGCATTGTTAGGATCTTACCAAATTTGGATAGGTAGGGGGGGGAACACTACTGACGGTGGAGGTGAGCGCTGATGCATCACAAGGTGGCCACCCTAAACCTACATCTGGGTCGCAAGTCCCAGTCGCCGTCATGGTGTTCCTCTCTGTACCACGCTATGGACCCGGCGACCGCACGGTGAATCCATGGAGTGCTGAGAATCGGATCTCTTTAAAATCTGACAGCCCGGAGAGACGGGATGACTACTGGAAAGACAGTTGACGCTGGAAAGACAGATGACAATTGGAAAGACAATGGACTGCTGGAAAGACAGCCGCGGGCAAGGGCCTAGCAAGCCCTGCCCTAGAATTTATCGCTAAAAGTCCAATAAAGAAAAATACCTCCAGGACAATCCGAGAGGGGGGGCGAAAGAATTGTCCACCGGTGGATAAAACAAACGACAATGGCGAGAATACGGACTTAACATGTGCAACGTGCGGGAAAGTATACAAGAAGAGAGCCTGGTTTCTGAAGCACTTAAAATCACACGATGGTGTTGGAGCAAGACAGTCGTCTGTAAGTTCTTCAACTATTGCCACGGATAGAGTTGATCCTCATATATCCCAAGGTGAGCCAGAGTGTGACACAAACCAGGAGCCCATAAACATCCGGGCCCGTCTTAGCATTCCCTCTTTAAACTCGACCACCTGGAAAGCCCACGACCAAAACTTAGCCATCCTGTTAGAGCATCCCGGAACAAAGCAGGATTTAAACAGTCAGGTAGAATCTTTCCAGGTTAGCATTTACTCATATCTACATGAGCATTACCCACCATCATTACCATACGCGCGAAAAAACCGAGAAAACGCGTTCAAAATTAAAATGAGAAAGAAAAAGCGGGACCTTATCAAACGACTACGGTTTGCTAAAGCTATGGGCGATAATCAACTTAGTCATCAACTGGCCAGAGCTTTAAGGTCCATACTGAAATTAATTCAAGGAATTTCTGTTCAAATAATAAATGAAAACAATAATTTTAATAGAGCAAAACATGAAGTAGAGTTCGATAAGGACCCGTTTAAGTACTCGAGGAATATTTTTAGCGACAGAAAGCAAGATAGGCTACTGCTAAGTAACGATCAGATCCATAGCTACTATAAAAGTAATTATGAGGTGCCTAAATACGAAAAACAATACAGTAAACCAAACGCGCAAAAACCATTAGGCCCTCATTTCACATTTGACTGTAATCCACCTAGCTTAGACGAAATAGAACACCAAATCAAAAAGAAACCAACAAAAACCGCCCCAGGGCCTGATGGCATACCTTACATTATCTATAAAAAATGCCCATCGGCACGTAAACATCTTCTAAGCATATTCAATAGGATCTGGTCGAGTAAAGAAGTCCCAGCGGCCTTCGGCAAGGCTAATTTTGTGCTCATTCCAAAGAAAGAAATAGTAACTAGTCCAAAAGACGCTAGACCAATAGCATTAACCAATACAATTTCTAAAAATTTCTTCTCATGGCTTCAATTTAAAATGACAAATTTCATGATCAATAATAACTATTTCAGACCAAACCACCAAAAAGGGTTCCTACCCGGAATTTCACGATGTCTGGAACACAATTCTTTACTGGCGGAAAGTTTAAAAGATGCCAGATCAAATGAAAAGCAAATAACAGTTTGTTGGATAGACCTAGAAAACGCTTTTGGCTCAGTACAACACGAGCTTATGTTGTTTGTATTAAAATGGTATCACTTTCCGTCCATCATTTGGGAAATAATATCCTCTTATTATGGTAAATTAAAGTTTGTGATTAATACCAAAGATGGATACACGCAACCTTTAAATTATAATGTGGGTTTGTTCCAAGGTTGCTGTTTATCACCTATAGTTTTCAATATAGTAATAAATATTTTAATAGACAACATTTCCACACACGACAAGAAGTGGGGCTATCGGTTTAAGCTAAACGGTAAATATACGGAGTCTATCCTCGCTTTCGCGGACGATTTGGCAATACTGACTCGTAACCCAAAGCAGTGCCAGGACCTACTGCGTAGAGTAGACGATTTCTGTACATGGACAGATGGAATGAGAGCAAAACCTAGCAAATGCTACTGTCTATGTCTGGGTAGGCGGGGTACCAGGTATACTTCATATGACCCAGGGCTTAGTATAGGCGGGGAAAACGTTTCAACTATATCTGAAACCGTGCCTTTTAAATTCCTCGGAAGAAAGATTGACAACAGAGGTTGCACTCCAGCTTTGGACGAATTAATTGATAGTTTCATTATCGATTTAAAAAAGGTAGACCAACAACCAATAAGTAATGTTAAAAAAGCTTGGATCTATGACAATTATTTAACCTCGCGTCTTAACTGGCCGTTTCTTATATATGATATAAACCAGAGCCTCCTCAAAAAACTAGATGCGAGTGTCACGAAGACACTGAAGTCGTGGCTAGGGCTAGCTCAGTCGGCCGACCCGTCGGCACTATATAGATCCGCGAATAATTTTGGAATGACGCTTAAGAAGCCATCAGAACTCTATAAACACCTAAGAGTAACTAAAATGCACGTCTTATCGAAATCTAAAGACGAAATAGTAAAAGTCCTTCCAAAAGATAAAAATGCATCGGAGCTCGAATCACGCCTCCAGTTCCATAAAAGATTCATGATAGGCTCGCAGACCGGTAGAGTAGGTCTAGGTAATATTCAGAGACAAACAGATAAAGAAATAACAAAATCTTTTCTTCAAGCAGACGAAAACAACACCTATAAGGTGCACGCAATGAACCTAGAAATGCAAAACGAATGGTTGACTCTAGGTGAATTTTGTATTCCCATAGCCTTAAAATGGCGTACCATAATATACGACCGGTCACCGGCCTTACTTAAATTTTACCTGAATGCATTCCAGTTGACCCTCCCCGACCAAAGCAATCTGGTCAGATGGGGAAAAGCCACAGATAAAACATGTAACTCATGTGGTGAAGCAACTGGTACGGCTAGGCATCTACTAGTGGGTTGTAAAACGCTATTAGACCGGGGTCATTACTCGCGCCGTCATGATAAGGTATTAGAAATCATACGTGAGGCTGTAAGTTTGGCGGTAGCTAGAGCGAAAAAAGGATTAACCACAAACCAAAGAAATGACATTGCGTTTGTAAAGGAAGGCTGCTCAAAGAAATCACTTCAAAAGCCTTATTCAATTTTGATAGCTGCCGTTGACTGGACAATACTCGTAGTCACGTATGAGAAGCACTATAGGATACCGGAGGATGTCTGTGCCTCATCATCCAGACCCGACATATTCCTTTTTTCACGATCGCATAAGCGTGCAGTGCTTGTAGAACTCACAGTACCGTGGGAAACTAATATACCTAAAGACCACGCTATAAAGACAAACAAATACTTTGATTTGACTAACGAGTTAACCAAAAACGGCTACGTGGTTAAACTCTATGCCGTAGAAGTAGGAGCAAGGGGAATTCCAGCTAAATCCCTGTACAACTTACTTAAAGACCTCGGATTGCCAAGAGCTTCAGTAAGCTCTTTATTAAAACGTATATCAAAAGCGGCATTGTTAGGATCTTACCAAATTTGGATAGGTAGGGGGGGGAACACTACTGACGGTGGAGGTGAGCGCTGATGCATCACAAGGTGGCCACCCTAAACCTACATCTGGGTCGCAAGTCCCAGTCGCCGTCATGGTGTTCCTCTCTGTACCACGCTATGGACCCGGCGACCGCACGGTGAATCCATGGAGTGCTGAGAATCGGATCTCTCATCGTATATTTCTTTTAGTTTTATTATTCTCTTATTTTAGAAGTTACAGGGGGGGGGGGCACACATTTTACCACTTTGGAAGTGTCTCTCGCGCAAACTATTCAGTTTAGAAAAAAATGATATTAGGATCCTCAATATGGGTATCCTCGTATGGGTTAAAGGAAAAAAAATTGAGTTTCAGTTCTAAGTATGGAGAACCCCCAAAACTGTATTGTTTTTTTTTCTATTTTTATGTAAAATTTTAATGCGGTTCACAGAATACATCTACTTACCAAGTTTCAACAGCATAGTTCTTATAGTTTCGGAAAAAAGTGGCTGTGACATACGAACGGACAGACAGACAGACATGACGAATCTATAAGGGTTCCGTTTTTTGCCATTTGGCAACGGAACCTACAAAAACGCGCCTCCAGAAGCTACCTCGTGGGTGGTGGGGAAAAGAGTCAATAATTAATTATTAATAAAATTGTAAAATTAATAATTAAAAAGATTGTTAACAGTTTTTGTTGCAAATTAAAGTATAGAATTTAATTTGCAACAAAAACTGTTAACAATCTTTTTTTATCAGATAAATAGTTTAAGAGATATATATTATGATATAATATTAGGATTCTGCACTTCTCCTCGATATAAGCTATAACTATGCCAAATCTCAGACTCCCCCGTCCGCATAATTTTCGTAAGAAGGGAAGGGAATATTTTCTCTTCACTTATTAAAATATAGATAATAATAAATAAATAAATAAATTAATATACTACGCCATTCTACGTTTTCTAGACCCAAAGTAAGCATAGTTTAACTAGCTTGTGTTATGGCTTCCAGAATGCGGATAAACATACTTATATACTTTTTTTTGGTAAATACATTAGTATTATACATAGAAATATCCAGACCAATGCAAATAGACATATCATGCATACAAATATTTGCACTGAGCGGGAATCCAACCCGCGCCCCCTGTCGTAGCAGTCGAATGCCCTACCACTCCGCCAAAGAGCCGCAAGTCAAATAATTATTAATTGACGAGTAGAATGCAAGCAATGCACGGACTGGGTAGAGTGCACTGAGTGCAGTAATCTTAGAACAGCCGGACTCTGGTTTACTAATACATATTATATCACCAATACAGTAAAAATCCAGACCGAGACCATTACTATCACGGAATACAAAAACTACTGAATACGTACCTATTCAGTAGTTTTTGTATTTATATTATTTATAATATATAATAATAATAAACAATATTTATTTATATTGTTATTGTTTATTATGCGTACTGCTATGGAATTCAAGGCCGGACCTGAGTCTGTATTTCCGGAAAGTTATTCCTGAGTTTTTCTTCTAGGCAAGCATGCTCCATCATCTACCACTTCATCGCTTACCAACAGATAAGATAGTGGTTAAACGCAGGCCTATAGATCTTTTTTTAAGTGCCCAGTAGCTATAACTTTTGTTCCATAATGCTGTGAAGATGTTTCACGTAATTCAAAATCGGTTGGTAACTAACTAACATTTACTTAAAGATTTATACACTGTTCAAAATGATTATGATTTTCACGTGACTCACGTAACCAACCATAATTCGCGAAATTTTGGTGACACTAGTACAGTACATCACAGAGTATAAAACATTGTTATTATAAGTTTGGAAATCCATAATACCTCTAATAACAATGTTTTATACTCTGTCGATTTAATACTATGGTTGATAAAAAATTATAAAACTTACTCTACCCCTACATTAATATTTCTCTTTAAAGGCTAGTGACGCAGGTAAATTATAACATTAGCTAAAGTGACGTTATAGGTTGTAGCCTTCAATCGATCCACTGAGATGTTGACCTCCTTGCCTCTCATTAATATTTTCAGAAAAATTTCCTCTGCCTCCACTGCCTTGTAAGGATCGGCGTACATCGGTCCCAACATTTTGTTAACGTGACCTTGCCTTGACTAATATATATGAGACATATATTAGAAGTCCTTATACTTGCGGTATATGAAAGGGTCCTTTTCTATGCTAAGATGTAGGTTTAGGGGTGAAGTTAGCCGTGTATAATGACAGGGGTAGTAGAGTTGGTGACGCTTTCTATATTGTGATTATCTGTAGATGATAGGACTCCGCAAATATAATGGATCACAGTAACACAACTCAGTTGAGAAAACTTGCAGGTATTTTTGTCAGTACAGGACTTTTTTGGGTTTACTACTTTCTTAATATCCCACATAAATATATGGTGTCTGGGACAAACTAATTCTTAACATTAGTTTCTATTTTATTTCACCAGAGACGATGCACAAGTGTGATCTACTAAAGACATCACTCACGCGATACCAAACCTGATTTCTTGCCAAATTTGAGATCAAGCGTGATTTACACCATCTCAGTCATAAAAAACTGCTATAAATATTACTTTAATAGAGATCCCAAAACTTACGTAATATTGGCCCCAATAGTAAAGAGCTTCCGAGTGTGACTTGTGAAAGTGAATCCAAATTCGATTCCCGGGTTTGGCAAAGTGTAATTGGGTTCTTCAATAAAGAGATTCTAAATCAAACACTCTTTCTTAATCAAGAAAAACAACAGGTGATATGTTAACATGAATACACCTCGGCCAACCCCTTCGAGGGTCATACAAGTGACATAAAAAAAAAACTGAGAAGAGTATCGTTTATAGCTACTTTACTTCTAGCTCTCCTGGGCCAAGTGAACGCTATCTCGGTTCTAATAAATATGGAAATGCCAAGAATAACGGGGCTACAAACTCATAGTCATTAGCTCAATGGTTATTCGATATAGTAACGGTATAAGGAAAATAGACGGGATTAGCTCAGGGCCGGAAAAAGTGGCGTGTGCGAAAGACCTTGCCTTATTGACACGGAAAAGAAAATTTAGTTCATAAAATGTGTATGGTTCTATTTGTAGACGCACTTTTACCAACAACTTACGGGTTATGACTTAATAAAATGTTGTTTATTCGTTTACGGGCAAATGAAGCTTAGGCGACAAGGTTTCATGTAACTATTTAGGTAGCAAACGAATTTCCGTAAATAGTTTTCTTTATAGAGTCATACTATTTTCAGTAATACATGTATCAACGCTTTTTCCAGTTCTTAATTCTTATTCTTAGTTGCTTAATATCAGTGTTAACCAGTGCTGCGCTAGGCATTTTTAATATAAGTAGGCATACTAGTATCTTATATTTGAAAAACCTCTCGTGTGGCACTGATTTGAAGTTAACCACAAACTAGCTAGCTGCTCGTTCGTGGTTATTTCCAAGAAGCACAAAATGCCGACGTTTTCTGTCAAATCTTTTGAAAACAAAATAGTTCGTTTTATATACTAATGCGTGGACATACGAACGTTTAGTTACAATACACTGTACTTCATGTGGATCATGATCATGTGAGTGTCTCGCCTCCCTTCTTCTCCCATTCTCCTATTATTTGTCCTTATTAGCTGCTAACGTGCATGTGACTATAACCCTCTTACAATTGTCTACTAATACGAAGGCTGAAGCATCAATGATAATATTATAAAGATGAATAGTTTGTTTAGTTGAACGCGCAAATCTCAGGAACTACTGGTTCGAATGTAAAAATCATATTTTTATGTTAGATAGTTCATTTATCGAGAAAGGTTATAGGCTATATATCATCATGCTTATACCTACGAGAGCGGAGCAGTAATCATAAATAATCATAAATAACAACAAATCTGGAAAATTTACATACATCATTGTAGAACTAATAAATAACGGGCATGTATAGGTTAAATAAGTGCCATGGGAGTGAAGTATGCGACGCGTGAAGCCATGGGCCATAGCTAGTTAGTAGTATACATTTATAAATCGTGGCCTGTTTGATGGTATAGTCTTAATAGCACTTATAACACTTGTGACAGCAAAAGTCTTGTCAGCGAATTCACTAACCATGCAGCAGAAACAAATACTATGAAGATGTTGTTTAACTATATTTTTTTAAATAAATGAAAAAAATACGCATTAGGGATCCAGCCCGACATAACCAACCCCACTGGCCGAGAGGATTTCAGCAATAAAAAAAAGATAAAAAAGGTACATTAAATGTATTCATTCAAACATGTGTTTCTTTTTCTGACCAACTCAAGAAGATAAAGTGTAACTAACTAATGACATTATGTCACTAGTGTTGCAGTTTATTAATTTTTTCCACAAGTTCGTTAGTAGTGTGAATGTAGGGACTAATACGGGTACAGGCTCGTTAGAAGCTGACAAGCTCAGGTGACGCCATGGTTCGTTAGTGATGTGACTCGAGTCTTCGCCTCAATGCCACATCGATCCTTTACTCAACTTACTGTCGAGAATATTGCCAGAAAAATGATGAGATTGAATATACTACGAAATGAGGAAGAAATATGCATTTATTATACAAATACGGAATGTCTCCGTGTTTGTACAAAAAAAATATTGAAGAAATCAAATTAAATTAGTAAGGAGCTGCTTTATCAACAGTCACAAATTTGAATGGAACCGTCATAATTAATGACGGGCAATGTAGAGCAGGATAGAATCAAACAGGAAACGGTTGACATCACAAAATTAATTGATAACGTAATCAATCAGTTTTATATTTACGTTATGCAATACAAATATAAAGATTATTATTATAACTGATTCAATTACTTTCTCTTTTGTCTATGTAATTTTGTTTATTTATTGATTTAAAATAAATAAAATATATAAAACTAATGTAAAATATTGATGCTAAGAAAGCTGGGTACATAAACACCAGGTATTTATTTATATATTTAAGAAATCGGGTTTGTGAAAACAATCAATTAAATAAATAGAGATGAATTAAATTGAATTCCTGCATTATATAAACTCTGAATTGAAGTATATGAAATATAATAATATGGTTCACAGAAGTACCTACGCGTACAGTAAAATATATTCTAAACACTGGACCATTATGAGGTTCTGTTTTCCCAAAAAATTAAAATCCTGGGAATAATGTTTTACTCACAATTTTAAAATTGTAACTTTTACTAAAAGAGAGACAAGAATGTTACATTGAAATGTGGGCCCTATGTAGAGAGCCCTTTATAATTCCTGAGACGAGCATTTGTAATTGTTTGTCATTAAAGAGTATCATAATAATTAAAATAAGGATATACAGGATTACCAGGCTTATCAAAGTCCTATAGTACCTTTAATTGAACATTGTATTAATATTATATTATAGCCACTGACATAACGTCTCACGTTTACGGTAGCAATGAAGTTATTATTTTGAATCATCGCTGATTCTTGCTCATTACATTACTTGTTTGCAAAATAAATGGTAAAATACGAATTCCCTGCGGTTTATATTTGGGGTCCCAAAAGACGCCACGCGACGAGTCATGTTACAAAGTAGGCGCGACGGGTCGAAGGTTAATTCAGTACCTAATGTAAAGTACATTGCACTGAAAATAAGGAGCTAAATATCACACTTGAACTGCAATTAAACCAGCCGAGGTTCAAAAAATTTAGTTTTTCCAGCACAATAAAATCTTTTATTACTCGACTTAAAAATACGCCACCGACTGCTAGCCGTCGTTCATGAATAATATCAAAATATAAAATTCGCTATAGTTTCTCTTCATAATATCTCTTCTCTAAATTTATTCAACAACATAATATAGCGTTATACTCAATAACTACGGAGTAAAGAAGAAAATAAAATATTAATTTATGAATAAAGCAAAAATGTTGTATTGTGTTTTGTATAATAAACAGTTACGTGTTATAGCCCTGCGTCCGAAGGTCCGAAGCTTTCAAATCGTTGCGCAACACAGCACACGGCTTGTCGCCTTACCCAAGAACAAATTAGGAGTGACATGAACCGTTGTTGAGTGCCTTAGAGAATTTCAAAATCAGCAATAAAATCAGAACCATTATCAAAATGAGAAAACACCTAACTATTTCAAGAAGAGATAAATTTGTTATTTACTTAATTTAAACATTACTCAAATTCGATTCGACTCGATTGGATTGTTTCTTGTATCGATATGTCCGATATGTTGACTAAAAGTAACTATTTTGTTCATCGTAATCACAGATCGCTCTGGGAAGGTCTTTTGTTCACAATAATTGTTGCAGTGATATTTTTCACTGAATGATTGTAATCAAATGAATACTAATAAATTTATTAGCTATGTTTTCTTGAACCGTATTTCTATTTCACCGAAACACCAAATATTAGTCTTACATGTTGACGTAATTTTAAGGGGAAAACTGAACCATTTGGATTGATTGATATGATTGATTGATTGATTGATTGATTTGTAATAAGATTAATATTTTCTGAGTTATAGATCATCAAAAATCAACTTGCCTATTACAGCCCACTGCTGGTGAAATGGAATATTGAAATGGAATCTGCTAAGAATTATTTAGAAACGTACGATCTTGGAAAAAAATAACACGTAGTCGAAAAAGGATAATAAACTCTGAAGGCGTCTACATTGTTTTCCTGATAAATTTGATATGATGTAATTATAATAAATACGAAGAATATGAATCATCTGTTGCGTTCTGGCTAAGGAACTAAGGTAAAATAGCCATATAATTGGCATAGGTATAACCACGGGTAGAGAAATCGAAGGATGACGATAATCCTTTGTGTGATTCTTGGGTTAGTTAAACGAAGGGTGGGTAATAAATTAATAATAATAAATATTCTATGACATTATACACAGCGCTTTCTAGACCCAAAGTAAACTATGCTTTAGTTTAACTATTATGAGTTCTAGAAAAGTATGGTAGGTATGGTACTCTTTTATTTTAATACATACATATTATACATAAACACACCCAGACCAATGCAAATAGACATATTCATGCATAGAAATATTTACACTGAGCGGGAACCATCTACAATCTCAACTATTCGAATTTGAGGCTGACTTTCGGAAACGATTCGAATACCTGAACTTCCTATAATTTAGGCTCTTTTTTTGCTCAAAGTATTGACCTCCAACACAATTCGCAAATACATATACCTACACATTGAAATCAAACACATTATTTGTTCTGTGGTGGGAACAAAAGACGATTAGCAAACACTAGGTTTTAGAGTAGAATTGCGGATATTGCAGTGTGTAGCAATTTTGAGGCTTGCTTGAGGCCTATAATAAAATTTAAAATTATACGTTTACGCTGAAATCGCGAACTCATATTAAATCAGAATAAACTTTGGATTGTAGGTAGTTAAGTATTGTAAGACGACAAAAAGGGTTAATTCTTCATACATAACATAACATAAACATAACATAAACTCACGCCTATATCCCCGAAGGGGTAGGCAGAGGTGCTAGTACCCACATTTCGCCAGTTTATGTTTAGGTCCCAATGTAATAGGTGGCGAGCCTATTGCCATTAACCGGGCACTTATAAACCTGCGATAAATACACACATAACTTCGAAAAGCATCGAAAAGTCATTGGTGTGTGCCATGGTAAAACCTGGGATCGAACCCGAGACCTCGTCTCAGCAGTCCATTACCCATACCACTAGGCTACCGGGGCTTCTTCATACAATAGTCTTTAATAGCATTTATTGCTAATTAGGTACTGTTATACGTCGAAGCGGCGGTACTGCTTTCCGGAATATAATATGAATTCTGAAGATTGAAAAGTGCAGAAAGATAGATCTGAATTTGATCAAAGACTAAAAGAGTTCGAGACAGAATATATATTACAGGCCATAAAGTTCTGGATCCAGACATTAAAAACCTCAGTTACAGTTATATCCAAAAGTTTTATACCGTAGGACACATTCGTCAAGTGATCCAATATCGCCTACATAAAATTAAAATATACTTGCAGGAGGAGTCCACTATTTCGACAAAAAAAAACCTAAAGAAAAAGTTCCTAACAATATTTTTGTGCGAGGTAGTCTCGATCGTTTATTAATTAAAGCAGACTAATAGTATTAGGGTTCAAGGCTTCGCTGGAGATTAGGTTTAGTCTAGACGATCATTGCTAACTCGTGACGTGTGAGAGTTTATACCCTAATTGCCGTTACATTACATATAGCTCTCCCAATGTGTGTAACTTTCAGATCTTAAAAAATAATTGAAGGTCAAGTCAACTTATAAGCACACATATCTCAATATAAATTTTGTGACGACAAGATATCATTATACAGGTGTAATATAGCGTGCATATTATTACACAAAGCCGGGGGTAAACAGTTGTATAATGTAATACATTACACGACTAAGTCAACGGGAGTATTCGTCGGTATATAATGGGCCCTAATCCCTCATGCGTGTTTAACAGTTGGATTACTCGATTAACCACCCTCAAAATTTCTAACGACAAAATTCAAAATTCAGCGCTCTTTTAATTGACCGAAAAGGCCTGTCACAGAGCGTATACGAAAAGTTTCAAGTGATTATTTTATTCATACCTGTTTTTTATTCTCAGAGGAAATAAAATTCCAAGTAAAGCTTCATTGAATTTAAATACATGAACATTTTAGACATTGCTAATTTGTTATGTTATTCCCTGAATAATAAATGTTACATATAAAAGTCAAAATTCGAAATGTTTATACAAAAAATATTTAAATATTTTTGAAATCTCTTGTAATAAGTTATATTTACATTGGAAGCGACCTGCTGAGTGATTCAAGATTAAATATGCACGTACTATCGCACTGTTTTTCCAATAGGGTAGGGAGAGACCACAGGTGTCCAATCACTACGATCCTGGCATTTCATATTTAAACTTTTCTCTTCTTCTACTTTCATAATTATTTTCATACATGCTTGTTGATTGCGGCCTGCGGGTATTCTTGTGTTGGCCTTTAAGACTCTTGATTGACGTAATTTACGCCTTACCGAGTTGCCTAGTTTCATTTGTGAAATGATAAGTTGCGTGTTGTGAGTTGAATGAGAGCACTATAATAATTAATATACCTTTTCTTTTTTTGTGCGGAAATCCCTTCGGATACCCCCCCGCCGGCCAGCGGGGGCGGTTATGTCGGGCTTGAACCGTCTAAAACCGCACGCCGTCTCGGGTCTACAAACGCCGGGGTGTAAGGTTACCCATAGAGCATATCCCTCGCACTCCGACTGACCCTGGGCCATTTGCAGTGTCTCCTCTAATAACAGCAGAGGGGTACTGTCCTGGAGCGACCACTCCCGCGGCCCGCAGGCCCGCCATACTCCGACCCCCTCGTGCAATGAGGTCAGCTGGCCCTGAAAAGGGCCGGTTGGTCAGACTCTTGGCCGTTGACGTTGACGCCAGCTACTCCAGAGGAGCAATCAATGATGCGTCATCGCCCACGTTGCCCAGGGTGCAACAAACTTGGAGGTGATCCAACCAGTCGCACCCCAATCATTAATATACCTTTTTTTTTTATCGTGCGGTAATCCCTTCGGATACCCCCCCGCGTGCCAGCGGGGCGGTTATGTCGGGCTTGAACCGACTAAAACCGCACGCCGTCTCGGGTCTACAGACGCTGGGGTGTAAGGTTGCCCATAGAGCATATCCCTCGCACCCCGACTGACAGGCGGCCTCACCCGCCACCCCCAGGCCTGCGCTCATGGAGGACGGAGGTCGTTAAGCGACCTCCGGCGCTTGCGTCGCCTGCGATGCGCGGCGAGCAAGTTGCGGGCTCGGCGGGCCGGGAGAGTTCTAAATCTCTCCCGGCGCGCTCCACCATCTCCTTCGCGAGCATTACATGCTCGCAGAAGGAGGTGGCGGCGGCCCACGCGCTCGCGCTCCGCACCATTGCCGCAATCATGCTGTCGAGCGAGAGGACTCCCACCCCGATGGCTGCCACGAGGTCACGCCTCGGCGCCTCCCACGCCGGGCAGTCCACCAGCGTGTGCAGCTCTGAGTCCTCGCTCGCGTCGCAGTGATGACACTCAGGCGTTGGCTCCTTCCTGATCCGATGCAGGGGGTCCCCGAAGCACCCCTTCGCGGAGATCACCTGCGCCAGTCGGTACGAGAGGCTTCCGGGTCGCCTCTCTAGCCAATCCTCCATGGTGGGCCTTACCGCCGCTATTGCGGCGTGCCCTGCGCTTGGTCGCCCAAGTCGTTCCTTCCACTCCACCACGATGGCCTGGCGAGCTGGAACTGCACGGCCTCGATTTCTCGAGGCTCGGGGTTCCATCCCTGCTCCCGCGCCTCCTTTCGCCACTGGTACATTTGCGAAAGGGCTCTCGCCTCCAGGTCCCATGGCGGAGTTCCGGCAAGGAGACTCGCCGCCTCAAAGGAGATCGTGCGGTACCCGCGGATGACCCTGATGGCCATAACTCGCTGCGGAGCGCGCAGCATCTGCACAGTTCTGGTCCTAAGGGTCTCCGCCCATATTGGGCACCCATACAGGGCCATGGACCGCACGATCCCCGCGTAGAGTCTCCTGCAGGAGTCATCGGGCTCCCTCATGTTGGGCAACAGCCGAGCCAGAGCGAGAGCTGTGCCCTTCAATTTGGGGGCCAGACTTCGGATGTGCTCTCCGAAGTCCCATCGGATGTCGAGCACGAGCCCCAAATATTTCATTTGGGGCTTGATGCCGATGCGATTTCCTCCCACGATGAGACTGGATCCCTCGGGTGGCTTGCTCCGAGGCCCATGAAAGAACAGGGCCTCGGTTTTATGCAGGGCCACCTCGAGACCCAGCCGCCGGATCCACTCAACGACTTGGGCAACCGCGGACGTGGCCTTTAGGGTCGCTTCGCGGTACGTCGCCCCGCACGCCGTCACGAGCGTGTCGTCCGCGTAGCACGTGACGGCGGCACCGCCCACGAGTTCACCGCGAAGCACCCAGTCGTATCCGATGTTCCACAGGAGCGGCCCCAGGACCGATCCCTGTGGAACACCGCACGACATTTCACGCCGACCGAGACCGGTCACGGTTGGGTAGATGACGGCTCTCTCCGTCAAATACGCCCCGACTATGCGGCGGAGCTAGAGAGGCACTTCGTGATACACGAGCGCCTCCCTAATGCAACTCCAGGGCAAGGTGTTGAACGCGTTGGCGATGTCCAGGGACACCGCCAGCATCACCTCAATCATTAATATACCTATTTCATTTCAAGTATTTTTTATGAGATAATTTCATTTTGATAAATAAACATTTTATAATAGTAAGAGGTGTTTTTGTTAAGTAAAAGCATATTTACGGCATTAATCTAACGTAATTAATTTAAGTGGCATCCATTTCAATATAAACCAATAAATAAAGATAAATAATAAATTAATCTAGATTTGTTTTTGGCATATATGTACTTAAGCGACCACACGTATTTCCGTCACAGGGACATAAATAGCGAATGCATCAGAACTGCCCACACACAATCCGATCATCAAACTGTTAGTAGGACTAGTTGGAATGAATGACTTATTTATTAGCAGACTTGTTGGCTTAGTTTTTCACCAGTTCTTTCTTCTTTGTTAACCAATTAAAATTCACCGACTACTCAAGTTATGATTGTGATTAAAACCTATTTTGAAACAGAATAAATCTTCTGATGACTACAATACCAAACACAACACACCACACAACTACAATACAATACCAAAATATGCTGTAACTGAAACCCAATAAAAGCCATCAAAAATTTCATCGCTTAAAAAAGCTCAAATGCCGTAGTCTTTATTTGTGAAAGTTGACGCGAACTGAGTCGACACTCAAAGTCGAGCGGCCCAAACTGTGAGTGTGTAAATGAAAAGAGTTCTTGTTTAGGCTAAGTGCAGACTTGAGACGAGAAGTCAGTATTAACTTTGTAAAACTAACAACAACAATTAACATCGTAAGATTTTTAATTCATCATGCAAGCGCATGAGGTTTTTATATTTTTTCAGCTGGAAGTTTTTATCAAGATTACATATTTTATGATAAGGAATTATTGATTACTAGCTGACCCGGCAGACATCGTACTGCCTCAATCGATAACAACTTCCATATTTATTCACCTTTTAAGCCTTCTCTGGACCTCCACAAATAATTCAAGACCAAAATTAGCCAAATCGGTCCAGCCGTTCTCGAGTTTTAGCGAGACTAACGAACAGCAATTCATTTTTATATATAAAGAAGATTAAATAATAGTTTTTAAATATTCGTTTATTATTTATTATTTTTAAGCCTATGCGCTTATAATTCCTAAATCATAACAGAAAAAGAATATCCATAAAAAAAGCATCACTATTTAGAAAATCTTAATCAAATTAACCTTATATTCTATGCCTTCTTTACACTATCAATATAGTGCAAAAAAGTTTAATAGGAAAAATTTATTAAGCACCAAACACATTCATTTACAACAAAAATGAATGTGTTTGGTGCTTAATAAATTTTTGTAATTTCGCAAATTTAGGTAACTTCTCAACTTACTGCTGTTAGACATAGACAACATTGTGTACAATATAAACGAGTCTATGAATTCTTTATGATCTTTGGTCTGGAACATTCATGTTGTTCTTTCCATTCAACCATAAATAACTAATTTTAATATTGCGAGTAATTAAATAGATGCTCCTTCAAACTGTTATCAACCTACTCAAATATTGAGATTTCCAATTTATATTTTTTTTTTAAAGAATAAAAATACTTAGTCTGGCCATAAATACTGTTACAATTAAAAATAAACAAAAGATTACATTTGAATTTGGAATCTGTCATTTTTATGTGATTGTTCACTGCGTTTTCTCATTTTGGCGCCAGTACATTGTTAAATATTTTGCGGTATTAATGGAGTGGGGTGATAAAGAAAACCGAATCGCTGATTACACAAAGTAGGTATGGAGCCAAATGCAATTTTTTAAACTCTCCATACGCTTGGTATTAGTAAAATGTTTATGTACCGGGCCTATTAATAGGTACAATGAGACCTCCTCTGTTTGTGACAGAAAAAGATCTAGCCATCCACATAGTGTTCATACGAAAAAGGTGGTCAAAGCAAGAATTCGAAGAAAGCCTGTCCGAAAGCAAAAGATTTTATCTCGGGAGATGAAGATAGCACCCAGAACCATGTCGCGTATTTTAAAAGATGTCTTAGGCCTATAAGAGACGTACTGGTCATTTCTTAACTGATAATTTAAAAAATAATAGGGTGGTAAAATCGAAACAACTACTGAAGCGGTACGCAAAGAGAGGTCACAGAAAAATTATGTTTACGGATGAGATTTTTTTTATAATTGAGCAACATTTTAACAACCAAAATGACCGTATTTATGCTTACAGCTCTAAGGAAGCTTCCCAATTAGTCGACAAAGTGCAACGTGGGCATTATCCGACTTCAGTGATGATTTGGTAGGGTATTAGCTATGAATGAGTGACTGAGCCATACTTTTGTGAAAAAGGTATCAAAACATCGGCACAAGTGTATCAAGATACTATGCTTGAGAAGGTAGTGAAGCCCCTTAACAACACCATGTTCAATAACCAAGAATGGTCCTTCCAGCAAGACTCGGCGCCGGGTCATAAAGCTCGGTCTACGCAGTCTTGGTTGGAAACGAACGTTTCGGACTTCATCAGAGCTGAAGAATGGCCGTTGTCTAGTCCCTATCTTAATCCGCTTATGATTTATGATCAGTTTTAGAGAGTACGGCATACTCTAAACGTCATGACAATTTGGAGTCCCTAAAACAATCCATACGATTGGCAGTGAAGAATTTTCCCATCATAGAAAGAGTGCGTGCTTCTATTGATACCTGGCCTCAACGTTTAAAGGACTGTATTGCAGCCAATGGAGACCACTTCGAATAAGCTTTTTATATTTTAAATTGTTTTATATTTATGTATTAAACTAACACACTAAAAGTAAAAAAAATATTTTTTTCTTTGTTACAGTATTTATGGCAAGACTAGGTATATTGTATACCTCCAAGAACCCAGAGCGTGATTTGTTCATCAAATTTATAATGCTTTTCTTAATGTTCAACTTTACGGCTTAGTATGTGTTAGTAACCTCATGTTCTAAGAGACATGGTCTAGCTGAGACATATTCTGATTCACACTATACCGATATGAATCTTAACTATCGAAATAATGTATAATGTTACGGTTATGAAGGGGTCATTAAATGTTAACAGAATTGCTAAAGGAGCTAGGTTATATCTGAATTCATAGTTAGGCTGAGCTTTGCTTTAATTTTACCGCTCGCCCGTAATGACTAAACATTACCATTAAAATTTGGTTTACACGTTAGAGAGTGACTTTGTTCATTTATTATAGAACCATTTTCGAAAAAGCATCTGAAAAAATTACAAGCCAGCAATTAAAAATTTACTGACAAATTTTTATCTTAACGTGAAAAAAGAAAATATATAATTTTCATCGCCCATTCATACGATCAAGTTAGAAGCCCAAAAATGAAAAAAGTGCTGTTCATTTGATAAAATTGGCTTTTAAGTTTTAGAAAGTGTCTTTGATTAAAATTATTTCAGGGGGTCACCTGATTAGGATTTGAAAGTGATCCTACAAAGAGTAATTACTTACTCACTGCCAAAGGATGAGTTCCAAAATCCCAAAATAAATTGTTGCAAGATTTTGTATTTAATTAAGACTTCAGCTAGACTTTAAATTTACAAATACGAATTAAATTAGAGCGTCACAAACTCGTTATATAACCTAAATACTTTGAAATCTCTATTGTGGAATATAAACTAAAGCTAGAATTACACATAAGAGTAACTATTTATCTAAAAATGAAATAACTTGAGTTATACTGAAATATCGGTATGGCAATCTACAAGTACTATTGATAATCTTACTTTATATTATACTAGCAATATTATAGCAATATTATATATAAATTTTTTTATAACTCAAACCATTGCAATAAGTGCAGTGATTCCGAAGATTACCCTAAATATATAAACAAACTCATAATATTCAGCATCTGTCTTTTAAATATTAATATAGACTAGAACAAAACAAAACATTCCCCGTTAGATCCACCGGTCGGAATGGTTTCGTGTGATTGGCCCAAAATTAACCATAAGCCTTTATAAATTCTTTGACCGAAACGGTTTCTAATTTGGCTAACATAGTAGTCTAATACGGAATCAATTCCAGTTAATGTTGTAATATAATATCATATCGCAGTACAAAGGTACAGAATTGGGGCAACTGCGGTGTACGACCCACCTGCTTACTAAATTCATTCGGGTAGGTAAATCCAGAAAACCACATATGGCTTGTGAAGTTTCCCGGCGTGAACCAATTAACCTCTAGAGAGAAACCCCCTCAGGTATTAAACAAAATTGACTCCAATATAATTTTACATTTACTAGGTAGCCGAAAATGAGATTTCGCCTAGGATAGGGCTGTCATAAACGTAGAGTGCACGACCGGGCCTTTTGCGATAGGCAGCTGAAAAATTAAATTAGCGACTAAGTAAGTAAGGATAGTTCCAAAAATAAAAAGTGGTGTTTAGAAAAGGTTCCTTTTATACTTATTTGATGTATCAGTGTATCAAACACAATACATTTAGTTATACTCTATAACTTCAAGTCACCGCAAGAAATATTGAATATTAATTTGATCAAATGACTTTATGGGGACCCCAGCAAGATCTTCGTGGCCTAAGCTGACCTTGCCTGCTAGCCAGTACACCTGCTGATTAACGGACGAGGCTATTGCGCAGGTTTTCCTCTTGAGGTTGGGGGGTCGGACGGCAATTGCTCCCGTAAAAGCCCAGATAAACTTAATCAAAAGAAAGAGCAGGAGAGCGGACCCCGGGCTTAAAAGATAATCTATGGATGCAATCAGGACTAACCTTGTGATGATAATATATTTAATCCAAATACTTTCTTTACAGTTTTTATTTACATTTCAAACCAGTTTTTACCCGTGGTTTCACCTCACCCGCTTAAAGTTTGAGCGTGGTTCATAGATAGTATATTAAAATAACATTAAAGCTCCATTACTGTCCCACAGGAACCTGTTGCCGAAATAAAGTATTTATATGTCATTATTCAGGACATGGTCTATCTGTAGGTCATATTTAAGAACAGAATGATTCAATAATTGTTATAATTATATTCTAGGACATATTTATAACACAGTGCCATCCAGACTATAACTAAGCATAAAGCGTAATATGAGTTCTTGAATCCGGATAAACACAAAACCGATAGAATATTATATAGGCATAGTATCATAGATCAAGTAACGATATTATTTTAGAGGCGAAAGCAATATCCTACTCCTACTCCTGCTTATATGTATTATAAATGTGAAAGTTTTAATGTATGGATGTTTGTTACTACTTCACGCAAAAAAGGCTGAACAGATCTGGATGAAATTTGGCACAGAGATAGATTATAGTCAGAAATAACACATAGGCTATTTTTTATCCTTGCAATAAGTTCCAATAGGTAGCGGAACGGAATCAGAATTCCACGCGGGCGGAGCCCCGGACTACAGCTTATTATACTTTAGGACATAAATTACCTAGCGCCATCCAGACTATAACTAAGCATAAGTAGTAATATGAGTTCTAGAATGCGGATAAACACAAAACCGATATATATTATATAGTAGGTACCTATCATGATCAAGTATCGATACTTTGTTTATAGGCGTAAGCAATATCCTACTCCTACTAATATTATAAATGTATAAGTTTGCGAAGTTGTTTGGATGCTAGTTACTCAATCACGCTCTTACGACTGAACGAATCTACCTAAAATTTGGTACAAACTTCTGGAATACCACATGGTCTACTTTTTATCCCTGGAATAGGTATCCATGGGTTGCGGGAACGTGATTAAAACAAAACTTCTAACTTTAGAATCCTAACAGAGCTCAGAATTCACGTAAAAAAAAAACTATTAATAGCCTACCATTGGTATGCACCTCGAATTGTATTCGATCTCAATAAAATATACCTACTCGTCTTAATACAAACGTGACTCATTGAACTCCTTCACTTACAATAGAGTTATTTGAATTTAAATAGTTAATGAAACTATTACCCAGCACGATAACTAATGGGCGTAGTTAGACTAAAACCACAACTATACCGAATATTAAGCAACACTGTATTGAATTCGTGAAATAAAATAAACGTAACATGTTTTAACATGCTAGTAATACACGTCATATTGAAAACATGGGCAATGTAAATTACGACATTCCAAAAAAAAGGTAACATGTATTTGAATTAATTATAACTTAATTATTTATAATAAATATACGGTTATTTGTATTAGGTATAGACAGCTATTTTTTTATAATTGACGACCGTTTATAATAAAAAAATTATAAACTTTTATTCCCGACTACCTGTAACCGCAATTTCACCCGCGAGGACATCGATATGGGTTTAAGTTTTTTTGCATGGAACCTTAATACTTTTATTAAAATAAAATTAGCTTAAGTTACGCCTTATAACATCAGCTATCTGCAGTAAAAATACTATTTTTGTATTCTTATTGCCTATTATTGCTGTCTAACCCTACAAACCTGAAACGAAAGCCTGCGTCAAAGCCTCGTTCTTTGTTTGGCAGGTGTACTGGCTGCCCGGTGAGGTTAATTTGAGCCCCGAAATTCCTAGTAGGGTTAAGGTTACATCAGATAAAGTATTGTTAGGGATTCGTTTTGTAAAATATATCAGTAACTTGTTTTAGCTACCGTAAAGATGATCTAACAGCAGTCAAGACAAAATGCAACACAAACACCGCACTATGAAACCTTTATCATTGATGAGGCCAACGCGCATAAAGACAACATTAGCATGTACTGCGTTACCCGACCGAGTAACAAACGTTATAATTCAGCTATATTTGTATATTATCGAGTTCACTCGGTCGCCCAGTCACGCACGCCTTGCAATCACCCGGAAATCTATGAATTTTGCCCTATTACCACAGCCTGCAGACCCGACCCGACTTCGTACGTTTGTACTGAAATTATAGGGTACAAAACATTCAGATAATATTTATTAACAACGTGATAATATGTTCAACAAAACAAAAAATGTACCGTTGCTTCAACATGTTATTCGGACATTTTATGTGGCAATGTAAATGACTGTATTCGCGGGTTTGGAAACAATGTATCCACACGATATTAATGGTAAAATATCAAAATGTGATTATTGTATTTATGGAATCCTTCATAAAATGTCTATAAAGCCATTTCTAAAATATCTCAGAACATTCTGTACTTCATTTATCATTTTTAACTCATGTATTTGTTTAAACGCGACATGCGATTCTGCTCGAATATGCTTGTTTACCAACTTCATAGTATATTTTAATTACTGTAGTACCACATTAGATCACGTTTACTCTAAGTTACTTTAAAAACAAAAACTAACGAAATTCAAATATCAAATGCGACAGTGACTTATATAATTTTCGAACCCTTTAAAATTTTCTTTTAAGTAAGAACCACTTTAGGTATATTTATTCACAAGTGGTTTTAGTCGGTTCATACCCGACATAGCCGCCCCCACTGGCCGGCGGGGGGTATCCGAAGGGTTTTTGGCACGAAAAAAAAAGGTATAATTTAATTCTCCGCAGCGGGTGATGGCCAACAGGGTCATCCAGGGGTACCGCACAATCTCCTTCGAGGCGGCGAGTCTACTTGCCGGAACTCCACCACGGGATCTGTAGGCGAGAGCCTTTTCGCAACTGTACCAGTGGCGAAAGGAGACTCGGTAGCAGAGATGGGACCATGAGCCATGGATGGGAGATGGCCCAGGGTCAGTCGGGGTTCGAGGGATTTCCCTAATGGGCAACTGTACACCCCGGCGTCTGAAGACCCGAGACGGCGTGCGGTTTTAGTCGGTCATAACTTCTTCTTAACAACACTGACGGGGGTGGGCAGGTTGACGTCATCTACACAGATTTTGAGAAGGCGTTTGATCGTGTGGATCACGTGATCCTGCTCAAAAAGCTATAAAGACTCGGCATACGCGGGGACTTGTTGCGATGGGTTGAGTCATATCTATCTAGAAGGTCTCAAGCGGTCGTAGTGGGCGGCTACCGGTCTAACTTTATTGAAGTTCCTAGTGGAGTTCCCCAGGGGTCCCATCTAGGATCCTTATTCTATAACGCCTACCTCTTTGATATTGGAGATGCTATTAAAGAATCGAAATATCTTATGTACGCGGATGACAAAAAAATATTTCTTAGTATTAAAAACATTAATCACTGCGAAGCTCTTCAAGCAGATCTAAATAATCTAAACGAGTACTATAAAACTAACAAAATTACAGTAAATGTTAACAAGTGTCAATTTATTAGTTATACTCGTAGAAGGAATCCGATTAACTTCGAATATATCTTTAATGGAGTCCCTATAAACAAAGTCAACACAGTACGTGATCTAGGTGTTATATTCGACCACAAATTAGCATTTTCTTAGCATATAGACCGTATAACTACAACAGCCTTCAAAAACCTGGGTTTTGTTATAAGAACCTGCAAACCTTTCAAAGACATTGGGTCCCTAAAAATCGTTTACTTCGCATATGTACGCAGTATACTAGATTATGCCTGTCCTATCTGGTCACCAATATATATTATTTACAAAGATCAAATTGAGCGAATTCAAAAAATATTCATCAATCATCTTAATTACCGCAGCCGCGCACTTCCGATGTCATACCATGAAAATTGTACTACTTACAATATCCTATCACTTGATGATCGACGCAAGGTCTTAGACATGTGCCTACTGCACGACATAATCAATGGGCGCCTCGATTGCCCCGACTTACTGGCGCAAGTAGCATTCAATGCCCCACTCCGACGCACAAGAAACACGCCAATGTTGCATGTACCCCGTAACTCCACTAACTGCTCCCAGAACGCTGTTCTCACGCGCATCGCTCGGACTTACAATGCTTCCTATAACGAAGTTGACCTATTTTCATGCACTAAAGGGTCATTCAAGCAGCAAATAATAAGTGCTCTGAAAGAGAGTGTGGATAAATAAGTCTTTCGAGCAGTGTATAGATAATTCATCCTAAGTACTGATCAAGATCGACTACTGTAAAACGGACGGCGGGGTTCTATGCGAATAGGTCTACACAAGAACCATACTTGCCTAAATCGGAAGTATAAGATTAGAGGTACACTACCAATACCACATCTTGTTCGTGTGGCGCTCAGCTGTCTGTCATCCATTTATGTTTTCAATTTATTGTGTAAATTAGTACCTACCTATTATAACCTGTCCGTTTCCAAGCCGAACTACACTTTGTGAGTTTGTTAAGGAGAACCTATTATTAGCCTTACTTTAAGATTGTGTTTTACGGTTTTATTTACTTTTTGTATCGCTGTTGGTTTTCTTAAATAAATAAAATAAAAATAAAATAAAATAATTTCCCCCGCTAGCCGGCGGGAGGATCCGAGGGAATTTCCGCACGAAAAAAAAAGTACAATTTCATTCGACCTCACAAGAACGTAGTCAAAATATTATGTAAGTAGTATGTACCCAACCCATTCGCTTATATTCGCTCTCTTGAACTTCTGAGATCTTTGACCTATAAGAGAAATATATTTCATACCCCAAAACCAAATGTTACTGATTATTCGCATGGAATATGATTAAATTTTTGCTTATTGATATATAAGTGAATTGCAAATAATTCTGTAACAGATACAAAATGTTATGCGATCAACAAAATCTATGTAATACTAGATTGAGCCCACCAAACCATTATTACGATCCACTCAACTGAGGTTTGGAAACTACAACGAGCTTATATTGACGAGTTTTTTATTATCTAATTGAAATGGAAGTACTTGATGTATCAAATATATCAAGTTAATAGTTCTACTTTTTCTCCTGGCTTTTACTGGAACGACTGCCGTCTGACCTGGGCGCTCCGAGACGAAAGCCTGCATCCTTTATAGGCGAAGTTGGCTTGGGATTCAAATATGTTGATGGGACCTCATCCACATCCTCTATTAAGATTATACCTACTAAAAAACTAAGAATTATAAGTAAGTAACACATAAAATAGTAACCAGGGTTTTAATATTAAAGTCGTACATGATATTGTCGGAAGTTTACGCGAATATCGCACATTGAAATCAAACTATTCAGTCTCCCCGTGACCATGGCTACTGAAAAGCAACTGAAACGTCGAATGCAGTGTAAATAATAAAATAACATCGAATAAATTGCAATAAAATCCGTTAAAACTAGTTTTATTTCAAATAAAGTTGTATTCAAAATGTAGTAAATTTCCATGAATCATTCATTCATCGCATGCTATTTCTGCTCTGAAATTTATTGGTTACAAAACTCAACTGAATATACTATATACTACTACTACTAAGTAAGACTTTGATTACCATTAAACAGACTATTTAATCAAACCAAGTACTCCCGATAGTTTCACAACACAGGTAAATCGATGGAAGTAATTTAAGCCGAGACCCCAATTTCAGCTTCTAATATTACAACCACTCTATTACTGAAATTACATACTCATAGCGCAATAGTTGTCACATTTTATTACTAACTAGCAACAATATTACACATGACGTATAGACCGCACACTAACAAAACTTGATATCTAAGTTTATACAAGTTTGCTTCCTATAAAAAGAAGTATGTAAATCATTAATCTCTAAATACTAAACTTTAACTAGGAAGTAGTATACTAGATTATGAGATTTTAAATAAAAAACTTATTAACGTCTTTGTAATAATATTTTATCAAAATTTTAGCACTTAACGTGTAAAGCCGCTTCAGATCATAAAATTTGAAGATTGTGAAGCAATTTTTGCTTAACGACGAACGCAAAAGTTTTAGTAACAAACTAGGCTCTAAATCCCCCAGTTTACGAGTGAATAGGTCGGTCTCAATGTAAAATACCACATCGTGTTATGCCACCTGAGCCTCTGAAATTATGATTCTAGTACGTTATACTGTATTTTCATACTGTGCCTTGGTTATACCTCTTTGTTATGCCTCGTTTTCAATGATGTAGTGTTCTTTTATTTGTTTTATGCTGTAACTGTGACTGGTATATTTTATTGATATCTAGTTAAGTGTTCTGAGTTTAGTTTATACCGCATGTAGTGACAAGAATTGGAAATATATTGTTGAAGTGGGTTATGAAGAATAAACGATTATTATCGATCTAATCAGAAATTAAAAACATTGACATAATTTAAGTGGCATAAGTTAAGTCAAAGAAGGTCGACTCAAAATAACGTACATCCATTAATTTAGTGATATTCTAAAATAAGGATAGCTCAGAAACACCCAGAACCATTGTGGTCTCTATAAAAGGTTGAATAATGGTAAAGGAAGCTCGTAATATATATAAGAATAGAAGCAAATAGAGGACTGCTATTTCTACCTACCTTGGAGTAAGCAAAAAGTGAGTGTATTTATGTATGAATGTGTTTTAATTGGCTTTTAATCAAACCTGGGACTCGATTCAGTAAAATCGCGTTAAAACATGTGATTTCAATACTTACGAAAACATATAAAATGAGAAATGATATAATCTAATCGAAAAAGAATCAAACTATGAGTGATTCTGAAACTTAAATAACCTCACGAAAACGTAATAGTTTTTATTTTGACAGATCATACGGTTTTCTTTCCGCTTAACCAAATTGTAATCACGCGCTTGTTACCTTCATATAATATACTATTACATTTTATCGTAACATTGTTAAGTTGAATCTTTTTTGCAAAAAAAACATTTATTTAGACCCAGCCGTTCTCAAGTTCTTATTCATGTAAGGCCTTGTACTATATTATCTTACGCACACATTTTAGGTTTAATAATCTATACTCTATACGAATAAATAAAATTCATGTTTCTGTTTGTAATATTAAAAACAAATTTTCAATGATTGCATATCAATGAATACAAGACGACACCTACGGCAAAAATACAATTTTGAAAATTTTTAACTGTTTGCCTGTCTGTCTATCTGTCTGTTTGTCTTAGATAATCTCTAGAACAGCTGGGTCAATTTTGATGCGACTTGCGCTGGTAGATAGGTAATGGTGCGAGGCATAACATAGGCTACTTTAGTTTTAGAAAAATAATAATCATTTGGAGCCTGTAAAAAAACATACACATAACATATACTCAAGTTTTTTTCCCTCTAGGCAGAGAAAACAATCTACCATCTGCTTCTATTCTCACACACTTCATAGATTTCTCTACGATCACTAAACTTATCATACAAGTTCACCGGTTCCTGCGTCGCCTCATGGGTGTCACGTATGCTAGCGCCCTTTTTTTTTTTCGTGCGGAAATCCCCTCGAATACCCCCCCGCCGGCCAGCGGGGGCGGTTATGTCGGGCTTGAACCGACTAAAACCGCACGCCGTCTCGGGTCTGCAGACGCCGGGGTGTAAGGTTGCCCATAGAGCATATCCCTCGCACCCCGACTGACCCTGGGGACTCCGGTTTCGAGATGGCCCCCTCGGGTTTGGGAACCACGGTGTCCCCGTCTTGCCCCGGTTTGGGGGAGGGGCGTTAGTCGCCCCACCGTCCCGGCCTGCTTCTGCTGGGGTGACAGGCGGCCTCACCTGCCACCCCCAGGCCTGCGCTCATGGAGGACGGAGGTCGTTAAGCGACCTCCGGCGCCTGAGTCGCCTGCGACGCGCGGCGAGCATGTTGCGGGCTCGGCGGGCCGGGAGAGTTCTGAACCTCTCCCGGGCGCGCTCCGCCATCTCCTTCGCGAGCATCACATGCTCGCAGAAGGAGGTGGCGGCGGCCCACGCGCTCGCGCTACGCACCATTGCCGCAATCATGCTGCCGAGCGAGAGGACTCCCACCCCGATGGCTGCCACGAGGTCACGCCTCGGCACCTCCCACGCCGGGCAGTCCGCCAGCGTGTGCAGCTCTGAGTCCTCCCTCGCGTCACAGTGATGACACTCAGGCGTTGGCTCCTTCCTGATCCGATGCAGGTGGTCCCCGAAGCACCCTATCCAGCGTATGCGAGCGCCCTTAGTTCGTGCAAAAATTCTGTGCAAATTGTATGGGTCTTAGCTAAATATTATTTGCACGAAGCAGGCGCGGAACGGAAGTGTGAAGGACGCCCGCGCAATACACCCGCGTCTTGGGCGCGTCTTTGCCTTACGTCCATTCTGTTTGGTTGTCTGTTATTTAAATTAGTTATAGTTGTGTTTCAACACGCAGCTTTAAAAGTAGAGTTTGTAACGTAACGGTATCCTATGAAGGATAGCGTACGCCAGATTAAAAGAACGGAATACAGGAGGAGAGAAAATGAAGATTTTAAGGGGGTATTAATACATATAATGTCCATAATTCACAAGTCACAATTCACAAACTTAAATAATATCACTTAAAGTTTATAAACAGTTCACAATAAATAAATAAATAAATAAATATTCTACGACATTCTACAAAGCACTTTCTAGACCCAAAGTAAGCATAGCTTAACTAGCTTGTGTTATGGTTTCCAGAATGCGGATAAACATACTTATATACTTTTTTTTTTGTAAATACATACATATTATACATAGAAACACCCAGACCAATGCAAATATACATATTCATGCATACTAATATTTGCACTGAGCGGGAATCGAACCCGCGCCCCTGTCGTAGCAGTCGAATGCACTACCGCTACGCCACAGAGGCAGTCGGTAAGTTCAATTTTTCCTATGAGTGAAGATAAAGTAATGTATGAAACTGCATATAACTTAGGTATTAAAACCTATTATCGCAACAGACTCTCGTGTTTTAATACCCCTTCTTATATGACAGTTGCATAAACTACTATTTTGTTGTATTCTTCATTGTCTCTGTTTTAGTCTTAATATAATAAATTTTAAATTCATTGACAGGCATTCCAAACAAGATTTAAAATTCAAAGATCATATTCGGACGACATTCTAGGGGAAGTCAAGAAGCAGTAAACATGGCATAAGAAAGGTGTATCTGATGGATAAATACACCTCAGTTTAATCACACCTTAAAGTCAAATGAGTGTCAATACTGGACTTCATAAATTGCTCTAATGGAGAGCATTTTAATATCTCTTCTGTTCTAGCAAATCTATAACAAGAGGCAACTGCAGTTCTTAACATGTTTCCTCACTATTGGCGAGTGGCTCACTATGGCTATCCCACAATTGGAATAATGAGATTGCAATCTCTCTTAATAATTTGCAGATTTGAAATTTTATTGTGAACTGTTTATATACTTTAAGTGATATTATTTAAGTTTGTGAATTGTGACTTGTGAATTGTGGACATTATATGTATTAATACCGTGTAATGTTATGTTATGTTATGTTTAAAATCTTCATTTTCTCTCCTCCTGCATTCCTTTCTTTTAATCTGGCGTACGCTATCCTTCATAGGATACCGTTACGTTACAAAATCTACTTTTAAAGCTGCGTGTTGAAACACAAGTATAACTAATTTAAATAACAGACAACCAAACAGAATGGACGTAAGGCAAAGACGCGCCCAAGACGCGGGTGTATTGCGCGCGGGTGTGTATAGGTTTACTGCTTCATGACTCCCCCTAGAATGTCGTCCGAATATGATCTTTGAATTTTTAATCTTGTTTGGAATGCCTGTCAATGAATTTAAATTTTATTATATTAAGACTAAAACAGAGACAATGAAGAATACAACAAAAAGGTTATTATTCATATTAACATAGATTAAATATACTACAATTTCTAGCAGGAACCTCATAATTTTTGCTCAGAGTTGCCTCAGAGTTTTTGTTTTCTCAGAGCTTTAGCCTAGTGGTATGGGTAATGGACTGCTGAGACGATGTCTCAGGTTCGATCCCAGGTTTTACCATGGCACACACCAATGACTTTTCGATGCTTTTCGAAGTTATGTGTGTATTTATCGCAGGTTTATAAGTGCCCGGTTAATGGCAATAGGCTCGCCACCTATTACATTGGGACCTAAACATAAACTGGCGAAATGTGGGTGCTAGCACCTCTGCCTATCCCTTCGGGGATATAGGCGTGAGTTTATGTTATGTTACAAATAAATAAAATTGAAGTATCTGTTTGTAATATTAAAATAACAGGTTTTAAATAAATGCTTATTAGTGTGTATATATCTTATAAATAGCAAAAACCTATTTTTTGTCTGTCTATCTGTTTGAATTAGGTAATCTCTGGAACAGGTGGGCTGATTTTGAAGGGATTTCATCTACAGTTAGGTAATATAAGGCGTAACATATCTTACTTTTATTTTAGAAAAAAATTGGGTTACGCGCTAAAGAACGAAACCCCTAAAAATCTAAATCCACGCGGACGAAGTCGCGGGCACAGCTAGTTCTCAAATAATAAGAAATGAAGCAGCCTTTTCTTCAAGGAAGATTAGCCAAAGTTTATCCAAGTGAATTCTCATTTTAGCCGTGATTGATAAAGTTAGCGTTATATAAACAAACAAGTACAATGATTTATGTTGTGTTGAGTCCGAAACGCTCGTTGCGAAATGACAAAGTTTCTTGTGCAAAATTTCTAAAATTCTAAAGTGTCCCGCTTCCCGGCGCCTGTTTTACCTACTGTTGTCTCCTAAAACTGTGGAGTTTCCGAGCAGGGTTTAACTTAGTAGCGTCTTAAATATAAATTTCTCAAGTTCGCTTCACGAATGAAGTTACGGTGTTATGTCGCAGCTCAACAAGTTAGCAGGAAATTTTAACTTTCGTATACTTAAAATAATGGCTCTTGTAGGTAGAATATGAGTTTGTATAAAATGTTTAATAAAGGTACGTAAATCACTTTTGCTCAAGTGGGAATACTTAGACAATAGAAATAACAAAGCATTATAACACTATGAAACTTTCAATGTGTGATAGCTTTTCTTAAGACTGTTGATTTAATAAGACTTTATCTTTATAATATTCGTTGCAATTAAAAGACTCACAATAAAGTATATAGTTTCATTGCAATACATAAACTTGCGAAAATATAATACGTAAAATTGAATTTAAGTATAAACATTTAGTACCTAATCGTATAACTTTAATAAGAAAGATTCACAGCAGATTCCAAGGAAAGTATATCCTAGTATCTGCATAGTCAGTTAAACCGTTGAATGTTAATTTAATTGTACAAAGATCTAACACCAAGGGAACAGTAGCAATATCATTGGAAGTTGTAGCCTACCGCAAACAATTAGTTGTAGATGTTGCAGGGTGGCGAGGACTAGAGCGCTGACGAATTCGCCTTCAAATAAACGCATGCCCATGTTCGGTAACGTTTGGCCATGTTGGATATTAGACAGTACAAGGGATGCTTTGTTTGTAAGTTTGAAATTACACCCGGGAAATACAGCGAAGTGTTCAACGGGTCAGTGGATTCGTCGAAACACCACCGAGACACCCTTGCACACACTATACGGTAATACATTTATGAAGTAATTTTAGAAGGGTGTATTAATCAATCATTATTTATTTCAGTGCATTTTATATTCATATATATATTGTTTTTTTTTTGTATTATCTTTTCAGATCAACTGCAAGTAAAATAAGGTATGAATTATATACGTGTAGAAAAGGCGTACGATGAAGGCATGGAGTATTTTCATTGGCAGCAGGCGATGAAGCGCAGGAGCATGATGTTATTTCAAAATATTTTTATACAAAATATAGGGAAGCGACGTGTCGTAAATTACTAATAATACTAATAAATAAAATAATCATCTCAACTATGTGCTCTACACTCTCTGCATTCAACGTTCTCTCTGATGTCAAACCCTGAGTTCGATCTGTTTGCATATCAACAAAGGGCAGTCAGAACGGACGCCTGGGGTACTGTGACACGAGCATAATGAGTTACATAATGTTTCAGTTATTTATTTTCAGTCTGATTGTACGTGTTACAACAATTTTATTGAAGTCATAATCAAGAAAATAGAAGAGAGTGTCACACCGTAATATTTTCACCATTAATATTATATCATCACATATACTGTGCCATCACGCTTAATTTTTTTTAATAGTGATGACGAGCTATAAACTTTACACATAAAATGAATGTTTGCCGTGCCACCTGCATATATAAAACATCAAAGTTAATGAAAGATTTTTTTAAATCATACTAATCATTTAAAAAGACGGTTACTAGTATAAAAGCGCATCGCAGTGAGAGGTCGTATGTTGCAGAGTAAATGAGTGTATATTTATAGCCTATCGACCTCGGCTTGAATCTTGATTCCACATTAAGCTGGCAAGCTCAAGTTAAAAATGTCTTCCAGAATGTAACAGAACTTCCATTCAAAACCAGATGCTTGTGCAGACACTTATCTACCCGGTCGTGGACTATAGTGGTGTATGCTATCGCGACCTGAATGCAGATCTGCTCAAATAACTCGACTGACTTCTCAACTATTGAATTCGATTCGTTTTTAACCTTAGAAAATATAATCATGTCTCAGCTCATAGTTCGAAGTTGGGTTGGTTGCATGTACGCTTGCGAAATAGCTTACGAACAGTAATGCTGATTTTCATACATTTAAATTCCCCTATGTCCCTACGTACCTTACAACTCATGTTCAACTACTTAGCTCTAATCACAACAAAAATCTACGGTAAATCTACAATCTATGAATTAAGAATGCGCTTCCACTCGAAACCAGGATGTCCATTAACCATGCTACGTTCAACTACAAAGTACGCCAGCTCTACAGTAAACCATAAGAATAACAATATATTCTATGAAATATATATTAACTTTAGGTACTCATATATATATATATATAATAACGTAACATAATTAGTACTAAAGATTTTAGATCGGAAAAAGAGAACATCTAGGACGGGATTTGAACCCGCGACCAGTCTCTTACATCCCTTACGTCCCTTACAGATGTTCTCTTTTTCCGATCTAAAATCTTTAGAATAAAGTAAGCATACAAAATGCTTAAAAAATTTAATTGAATTAATTAGGCGGAGTCATCAAAAAACAATGTTTAAAAATGACTGTAAAGTTATTCATTGTTTCCGTAGTTCGCAAGAATTACGGTAGATGTCTCCAACGTCGCCTTAAGACGTATATGATATATCGGAGAATTTCGAATATCTGGGACGTGTCTAGGTGGCTCAGTTGGTCAGAGCATTCCCCCTGTAAGGGACTGGTCGCGGGTTCAAGTCCCGTCCTAGATGTTCTCTTTTTCCGATCTAAAATCTTTAGAATAAAGTAAGCATACAAAATGCTTAAAAAAATTAATTGAAATAATTAGTACTATTTAACAACAACGTTTCGAGTACCTACTTTAATTAAACTCTGCATTACCCCTGGTAGACTGGTAGATATTATGCCTTCGGCATTAAGTCCGCCCTTGTACATTTCTTTGTAATTAAGCTTTAAATAAATAAATAAATATTCAATCTCTGATATAACTGGAGGATTTCCGTCCTCCGTAACGTAATCGGCAAAAGTCTATTGTTGCATAGTTTCACTATATCTTAAGTTTCTAAGCGGCGTTGTTACCCGACTTCCACAATGTAAAGTCGATGGAATGGGTTTCATAACTGCGTTAATGGAATGCTTGGTACCTGCGATATTAAATGCGGTACGGAGTTTCTAGCAGTTTCATTGATAGAAGATATGGCGCCGATAGCATTGTGTGAATTTCAAATACTTGTATATTACACAATGCGTTGATAGTAACTATATTACAAGAATAGAATTATCCTAACTTGCGTCCATAATACACTAGTAAGTAAATTTTAATAAAGAAATTAAAGCGACTTCGAAAATTTAAACTTACGGAAAAGTGTAAAATAACTGAAGTACAGATTTAATTCAATAAACAAATACTCATAAGACTTTGATGTTGAAGTCGGTGCCAAGCCAAACAGGTATTAGGTGGATATGTATGGTAGCAGTCCGCAGCCCCACCACATCGTAGGCCTTCACGCGTTAACAATGAAATGTTGAGCGACACAAATGGAATTACATGTCTGGCTTGAAGTTGAAATTCTGTTCTAATTAAAACCGGTGCCAAATTATTCACTCTGCCTTTTTAGTGTTCACGTTCGTAACTAATTTATCGTAATCAATTTCGGGTGAACCTACTAGAGACAGTAACAGTTAATTAGAAAAAGGAAGAAAGGGAGAAAATCTCAAAGCAGAAAATTTGGATCAAAACTATTTTCAAATAGACTAGTGAATAACGCAAAAAACGGCATTTTACAAACAGGAACCTGTAATTATAAAAATCTTTTGAACACTCAAAACTAGAAGACCATACAGTAATAGATATTTGAAAATGGTTCTATGTTCGACATAATTTCTTCTATAACTCCAACGAAACATTCATGCTGTATATCGTTAACGTTAGTACAATACGTTTGAGACAATAGGTAGGTATACCTCCACCTCATAGGATCGACATAATAATGTCCTTAACAACTTGAAAGAGGCATTTTTGTTGTATACCGTGAAGGAATTCTTAGCCTTCGTAATCCAAATCTAGATAATTCGAGCACGATTTTGACTACAGTAATATACCTTGTACAGGATGGTCATAAACCTAACGATACTAAATACCATACAGGCGTGATGTCATATTATGTAATTATGTAAACAATGTATAGAATGCAAATAAAAAGTTCCGTTAACTACGAACTAGTCATCTGATTTTCATGCAATTCAAATGGGACCGATTCGGAATAAATGTCTGTCTAACAAAAACTGAATTCGTCTACAAATGAAGGAGTTATACCCGTTATATGAAAGTACAGACAAAAGAAAAATAAGCTAGGTTTAGGAAACCGAGCTCATCACCTAAGTAATATTACAATGTTTAATTAAATACATTATGCAGTTGTTAACAATGCGACTGCTGACAGAGAGGTCCCGGGTTCGAAAGAGCAAAGTGTCATAGGTGTTTACTATTCGAAAATTTTCATTAAAATGAGTCTGGTTGACGGCGATACGCCTACTCCAATTACGTAGGATATAATATGGGTGTTACTTTAATCATTATTATTAAATATTTACAAAAATGGACCGATGATGACCTGAAAAAGGTAGCCGGGATAGACTGGATGAGGAAGGCGATGGATCGCGTGCGTGTAAGCTACAGTATTCTTATTGATTGATTTTTTATTTTAAAATCTTATGAGACCATACTAATTGTAGAAACATAATAGTAACTTGGGTTAGCTGAGACATTCCACACTGTTTTGGAACATTTCCAGTTGCGGCTACATTTCACACATCTAGGATACATACGAATCAACTCACATCAAGTTTGAGTGAGTGTCCATTACTACGGCCATGCGTCGTATTCAACCGCATTTCAACTTAGCACCTAATAGCTATACCGGTGCAACCGCACTGAATTGACTAGGAAGTACAGAGACCGGATGACCCGACTTCATTGCATTACGCACTGTCCTCTGCCACGTGACGTGCACTTAAACTATAGTGTTTTAGGGAATTGGTCCGCATGTAGAACTATTTGTGATGGATTAAGTAGAGTTTGAGGACCTGCTTTTGATGAACTCTGTGGCGTAGCGGTAGTACGTTCGACAACTAAGTCACAGGTCGCGGGTTCGTTTGCCACTCAGTGCAAATATTAGCATTAGTCTGGGTGTTTCTATGTATGATATGTGTTTATTTATAAAAAAAAAGTATCTAAGTATGTTTATCCGCATTCTAGAACCCATATAACAGGCTCTGCTTAGTTTAGGGCTAGATGGCGCTATGATATACTATAATATTTATTTCATATTCTTTTATAGGTAGTTCTAATTTAATTGCTTGGAGTGTTTGATAAATTTGGGATTGCGGATCATGTAAATATAAAACGACTAGCGGCCCTGGTCCCGGCATCGCACAGGAATAATTTCGTAAAAAAATCATCCTAGGTATACCCCGATTATAATGCCACCACATATAGACCGACATAACATAACATAACTGGCGAATCGTGGGTGTGTAATACACCTTTGCCTACCCCTTCGGGGATACAGGCGTGAAGTTATGTTATGTTATGTATATAGGTTCATTTGTGCATGTAAACCATAAGAATCTTATAATTCATTTCTTGGTTCTTACATTGTAAGTAAGGAAATTTCCATATAAAAAATTTCCATCCCTAATTCATCCTCCTTGGGGTAAAATTTTAAATGAGTTGAATTTAAAATGGTGGCCACCATTTTAGTATTATTATTGGTATCTTAAAAGTAAAGTGGCAGTAAAGTGATCTGCTAGAAATCAATAATTGTGTCTATTTGAAAGGATAATAATTTCAGTTTATGTAAAATAAAATATTTGACATCGATTAGCGAATTGTAGTACCAAAAACAGCCTTTTTTGTTTTAGTGCAGTAATCCCCTCGAACACCCGCCCACCGGCCAGCGGGGGAGGTTATGTCGGGCTTGAACTGACTAAAACAGGCGCCTGGATGTAGGGTGGCCCTAAGGCAGTTCCCTCGCACCGACTAATCCAGCCATCTCGAAACCGGAGATGGTCCCCTCTGGTTTGGAAACCACGGTGTCCCCATCTTGCTCTGGAAAGGGGGGAAAACTAGTCACCCCGCCGTCCCAGACTGCTTCTGCTGGGATGACAGGCGGCCTCACCTACCACCCCCAGGACTGCGCTCATGTAGGACCACCGGCGTCTGAGTCGCCTGTGTAGCGAGGCGAGCATATTGCGGGTTCGGCGGGCTGGGAGAGTTCTAAATCTCTTCCGGGCTCGCTCCGCCGTCTCATTCTCGAGCATTACTTGCTCGCAGAAGAAAGCGGCGGCGGCCCACACGCTCGCGCTTTGCACCATTGTCGCAATCATGCTGCCAAGCAACAGGGCTCTCAGTTCGATTGCTGCCACGAGGTCACGCCGAGCACTCTACCAGCGTGTGCGCCCAAACCAAACAGTACCTTTTTTTTTTCATGCGAAAATTCCTTCGGATACCGCCCCGTCGACCAGCGGGGGTGGTTATGTTCTTGTAGAATATACTGCTTCCGGGCTGTTTGGCCGTGGTCCATAGTAAACTTGTGTCCCAATCGTTTCGTCGATCACTGGATCGACCTCTTCAGTTGTGCAGGTTCGGGCACCAGCGGGGGAGGTTATGTCGGGCTTGAACCGACTCAAACAGCACGCCGTCTCGGGTGTTCAGACGGCGGGGTGTAAGGTTGCCCATAAGGCATTTTCCCTCGCACCCCGACAACCAAACGGTACCTTTTTTTTTCGTGCGGAAATCCCTTCGGATACCCCCCCGCCGGCTACCGGGGGCGGTTATGTCGGGCTTGAACCGACCAAACGGTACCTAAACAAACAACGTTAAAATTTTCTCTGTCACTTTGAAAACTTTAACAAAGTTGTTTATCTGACACCTCTTAATAAAAAATAAACAAATACTTCTACGATTCATTTTATCATCACACCTCAAATCAAACTGGAACAAGGCAACTCCAAACTTATTATATCAAGATAACTTTAAGTCGTTTTATAACAGACAGGCGAAACAGTTTATATTTTAATATCTTTAAAAAACATTTTAAATTCAAAAATTTTTAGTGTTGACTTAGGCAACCGCTAAGCACCCAGACTGCTAACTTATTAAATTAAATAAAAACTTAAAAAAAAAAGAAAATAGAGAACAAAAGCAACAATGAAGCTAGCAAAAACGATTTCTCTATTACCAAGCGGTAAGCGTTACTCTAACCTAAAACTAGGCTATACTGCAATAACATGCCACGCTTTAGGGGAAAGGGGAAATCGTTTAAGCCTCTACCCCAGTGTTGTACCACCTGAGTCTCACGAGTATTAGTTACAGGGTCGGTAATTTTCGCCAGTAGCTATTACAGTAACCGGCTACGACAGCATTGCTCACTAATTTGGACCTTTTTACTCCACACTGTGTATTGTGATTAGCTATACCTGTGTTTGTGGGTAAAGCGCCAAATAACCCTAGTATTTGTTAGAAGATGTTTTTATTAGATGTAAAATTATTAATAAAAATCACAATGCATTGGTTTTGATTTTCGCATTATTTTATAGACATTGATAACAATTCGTACTCATGTTTTATGGGAAATATACGTTATAGATATTCAATCATAAATTCATTCAACCTTGACTCAATATCCGCTGTGCTTCACGCTGCACGCAAAAAAAAGTTGAAAAAAAGTTGTTTTTTTTTTTTAGTTAATCAAGTTGTTACTCCTAGCAGAGTCGTTCGAAAAAGTCATTAAAAATGTTATTATCTTTAATAGGAGAAACATATTTTATGAAATCACTTTTACATTTATAATAAAAAAACTAACAGGGAGGTATAATTCTTGCAGAAGCAAAACAGCTTCTGTAAGGTGATTTGATAGTACTTGACTAGTATCGTGTCTCGACTAACTGAAGCTATCTGAGGTCTTTATCTGGTTGCTTAAATTCACACGTTTTAAAAAAAATATAGAAACTAAATTAATAATATTAAATGCTGAATAAAAGTAAAATAATCATTATAAATATGTATACATCCAATATTTAATCATACCGTACTCTCCACATTAAGGTTAGGGTGTAAAGTTCAATGGAAATTTCGTACACCGGCACAAAATAAGGGATGGTGGGCAAAACCAACTAGGAAAGAACGGAAGTATTCGGTAAAAACCTTTATTAGAGCAAGTGATAAACGAGCGGGGCTGTGCTGTTTCATGGCGATTACTTATAGACCCAACGAACACCCTGGAGAGCCTAACTAAGGTTAATGTTCAGGTAAGTAGCTCCTAAGTGTTGACTGTTTTTATAGCACCCCTGTATTTATGGCGGTTTGACCTAATTGCGTTCCATAAAGATTCGATCTTCAATAAAAATAGGAGAGTTATTTTGGAATGTTATGTTTTTCTGGATTTTACATTGGATTTAATAAAAAAGACTTAGAAGTAGGTCTTTTTGACATTTTAATCCATTTTTTTCCGATATGGATATTGAAACCAATGAAAATTAAATACAATTTGAAGTGGGAATTTTTGAGATCGAAATTCGATTTGAAAGTTTTGAATATTAATAGACCTGCCTCCTATCATATTCAAAGCGTATGTATTGCACTCGTTTGATATATTCCTAGTTAGTATGAAATCAGAAAGAAGAGACATAAAGCAAACAAAGTTATTTAATAAAAAGTTGTAGAATATCGTAATGACGGAAGTATGGTCTTTCACAATCTTCTCGAGTAAAAATACCAGAAACCAGAAACCTTGCCAGAAATTTTGCTGATGATGATGATGCACGTCGTCAGCCGGATTGCTCCAATTGTTTGAGCTAACCCAAACAAAGTGCTCTGGTTATATTGCAGAGAACAATATTTGGGTTTATTCTGATAATGGCAAAACAATAATCTTCACCAATATAAAAATTAACAAAAAGGTACCCTCAGTATGGAAACTAGTTTCTAAAATAGTTTATTCCTGGTAATTTTGTGCTAAGAATTCTTCGAATTATTATAGTTTAGTTATTATTTCTAAAAATATTTGTGAAGATTACCCCTCGAAACAGAGGCCGAGTCTTACATAAGTAAGCAAACTTGAACATGATAGTAACCCGTAATCTTTGCGGTCCCCTCTGCAAAACTGTCGTTAATAAAACTCCCCTGTAAACTTATCTCCTTTTGGGTGAGATAAGATATTTTCTTGTGAAAAAAACAACGCCTTGTAAGGGTGAATTCTGCGCAATCACGCAATACAAAGACGAGCTACAAACCTATGCAGTGTAATGATGCCCAGATAAGGAGTTGGGACGTAAAAACTCTTTTGTTGTCTAAGTAGTTTCTTTGGAGCATACTTAAAAGGTAATAGATGAAGTATTACATTTTCGTTAATATGTTTTGGCCTAATATATTATTTTATAACTTTACCTCACCGATTTATGTTTTCGAAAATTCGTAATAAGCTTTATTAAAATATTATTGTTGTGTATTATGTTAAATATTTGCTTGCACAATTATACCCGATTAACCTTTACCAACTATATTTAGAAATTTCTGTCGAAGTCAAGACCATGAATCATAAATAAGCATCTATTAGATGGCGTTGTAATCAAGGTAATAAGGATTCATTTTTCATATGTGAGATGTTAACTCATATGAATAACAATAAAAAGGAATATAATTATTATTATTAAAAAAAATATCACTCACTTAACTTCTTAGAGGTAGGGGATTTGATTCATAGCAATTCGTTGCTAATGCTGGCAGCCAGGGCCGGTCTCTGAGATATCGTGTATATCTGTTTCCCCGGCAACACAGAGAAAATGAAAGATAAAGGCTGATTACAAATGATAATATAACTTAGAGCTACAGTGTGTATAGAAAAAAGATCTATACCGATAGATACTTAAACGGAGAACCTTACTATTGTAAATAGTTAGTTACTGAGGGTAGAGTTACTTGTTTCGAAAAGCCCGCAGGATCTGTGACAAGAAACACTTAGTCTGAACATCAAGTAAGTTATGCTATCAAATTCGTTTCAAGCTCGTCGAATGTCAAACTTGGGGTTATCGTGTGTCAATTCTATTAATCTGGATATATTCACAGCACAGTTATAATAAAATTAATTACTATGACGATCTGCGAAAGACTGCAGGCAGATGTTGGATGCGGCAAGCTGAAGACAGGGCGCTATGGCGCTCATTAGGGGAGACCTATGTCCAGCAGTGGACTAGTATAGGTTGATGATGATGATGATGATGACTATGACAAAACATATAACATAATAAATTTGCCGGTAGTCAATAAATTGAATCCCACTAATATTATAAACGTTAAAGTTTATAATATATACCTGTATGGATGTATGGATGTTTGTTACTCTTTCTCACAAAAACGCCTTAACGAATCTGTATAAAATTTGGCACAGAGATAGATTATGGTATGGAATAGGACGTAAGCTTATTTTTATCCCAGGAATAGGTTCCTCTGAGTCGTGGGAAAAGGACTCAATTTTGTCTAGCACATGAAGCATGTCTAATTTGCACGGCCAAAAAGAAAAATGCCACATATACTTATAAAACCCTAATTCAAAACTCTACCTCATAATCTAAATATAATTCGATCATATCAGTGATTATTGATTCTATTTTTATTTATTCATTCAAATATTACCCCCATAAAACTCGCTGAATAACTTTAATGCCCATTGACACTTACTAACAGTTAGACATAAAACAAAAGTATAGCCAATTTGCCTCAGACCCTTCTTTGCATCCTCGAGTTTAATTTAACGGCTCTTTTAATTACGGCCATAAACCAATCCTTAGAGTTATATCTGTTCTAACGTGTGTCAGTCCATTATATGAACGAAATTATGCAGGACACATCTAAATGACTTTCACATTATCGCAGATCGTAACACGTGTACCGAAGTAATTTTATGGCATCTAGGAACTTTACCGCAACCGGTCTTATCATAACCCATATTGGAAGTCAAATGTTCGCTAATTAAGTGGCGTGTCAGTCGTTATTAAAGTCTTATCTCAGGCGCATATGCCTCATGAATCAATTAGACCGTCGGAAGGCTGGGTGAGGCGGCCATTCAAACAATGACTTACGGTACATTGCAGACCCGGACATTGTCCATGCTTAGTGGACAGACAAAAGCGGTGATCCGAAAAACTTGCTCGAAGCGATTCGTACAAAAGTGAAAATGTTATAGGAATCCCTTTATATCTGATCTTGAGTTGTATTTATTTGTTTATATACTTACACAGTAATTATTAGTATTATTTTCATTCATATTCTTACCCTTAAATTTGGGTGAAAATACACCTGCCAGTCAGTAGTTAGGAATCATTTTCATTAAGAATAAATGACTTCGCCTAAAAATAATTTTATTATCTGCAAATGATCATTTACTTTTGACATCGACTGTATGTTGGAAGGCAAGTACAATATGAATACAATGCTCATTTGTGGTTATAGAGTATGATTCAAGGAGTGCGTGATGTTTCTATGCACTAATGAAATGTCGATACATAGCAAGCACAAAGTGTATGTTTTATTATTCTGGTTTTTTTTTCAGCAATTTTTTTTTGCCTTAGTCACTTGGCATCAAATTTGAACAAACAATACCGTAATACCCTACCTCTTGCGTAAAACTGTAACCTGAATTTTTGCAAAGAATATATATATAAGAATCAAGGGAAAACATTAGCGACACCTGTGGGGCACGAATGTTTTATATGTCAGAATAGATATACGCGTACAAATACAAACCTCCGTGTGTTGAACACTAAGTAAACTGGTAAATTGTTAAATTATGAAAACCTTCGTCAACATATGTAAGGTTTTATTTGGTAACAGTGTAATTGTGTTTACGCTTTCATCGTGAGTACAAACAGGAAAACGTAGGGAAAATTACCCTCAGTTAACTTAATGTCTACGATTGAATTGTTTGTTTGTTCGTTGGCTAAAGGAAATCGGAATTTAACTGATCGTGAATGAAATATAAATGAATTTATTTTAAAATCCGTTACGGTAAATCAAAGTTGAATATATCAAGTGCCATGTATTTGATGTTGTAGCGATTACAGGTTACTGAAAACGAATTTATATCAAACCCAAATAAAAAATTACTGCGGTATGGTGTATTGGTTTATGTGATAACCTTAGCAAGTGGAATTTTATGGGTTCGATTTCCATATGGCATAATGCTTCACAAATCATCGTTACGAGACATATTACGCATCACAGGCACATCTATTACATTTGCTATAGGCATTATAATAGATGGAAATTGTCTTTTTAAGGAATTCATAGCTGCACCGATTATGTAACTGAAATAGAGAAGGTTATTTTAATTATAATCTATTTTAGCTTTCTATAAGACTACAGTGGAAATATCTTTCTTTTAAGACCCTGTAGTAATTACTACAGAACTGCTTCAGGTACTCTACTATTATATTATTACGATGTGATAAATTGCTTTTGTTTTTTCTTATAACATAAAATAACCAATTTCAAAGCTTATTGTTTGACAACACTCCACGTTAGAAAGTGTCTTCCCTTTTATCTTGAGCATGTCTCCATCTAGTCATCACACGTCAACGTCTATTTGTAAATACCGCAATAAAAACTCACCCTTATAAACAAGTGAAACTTAATATACTGTCAGCCATTGTATGCCGAGCTTTCACAATCGCTTCCGTGTTTGAAGCGGAAAAAGGTACAGGCATGATGAAAGGTGATAAGCATTTAAAAAGAAATAAATATTCATGGTTGGACCATCCCATCCCTTACAAACACTGAATCTGTATCCCTCCTTAATTATTAAATTACAATTAATTATTATTATATATTAGGTTTAAATGAAAGCTTACGACTAGATTGTGACAAATTATTCAAGAACTTTCTGACAATACTAGTCATACGAAGAGGAGAGTGAGAAAGGGTAAATATAAAAACAGGGGATTTTATCTTTCTTTTCTCAATCCGAGCTATTTGCGCTTGCAAATAACAGCCCGTAGTCCACTCTCATAGTCTTCCTTTTCACAATTTGGTTTATTGACTTCTACGAGAGAAACTGTTATCTGAAAAACATTACGCAACTATTTGCTAATTTAATACTCAGATAGTGACATTTTCTTACGTCAGTGCAGTAATGGACAAAGCATCACCATTTTATTGAAAAGACAGCTCTAGTAACGTTTGAATTATTTTCTATCTGTTAGTTGTAACAAGATATTTCACATGATATTGTCGGAATGATATTGACGGATTCTATCGCGATTTATTTGATGTTATTTTATTATTTACATTGAACCCCGTCTCCCCGTGACCATGGCTGCTGAAAAGCAACCGAAACATCGGGTTCAATGTACGATACTGATATTTTACTGATAATAAAATAACATCCAAAAATCGCGATAGACTCCGTTAAAATAGTTTTATTTCAAGATATTTGACGGTATTCTTTTTCGATAATATTCTAGAAGGTTATTAAACTCAGAGATAGTGTGCGGGAACTGTCCCTACTAGAAGTGTACAATATAAACACCTACGGACTGTAACGTTAAAGTTTAAAACAGTACAATTACTGCTTTTGTTCCCGTCAGTACAAACTTTGCTACAAAAGCTTGGGAAATATATTGCTTAATGTGTTGTTTGAGTGCGGTTATTTATATTACACAATGGAAAACAAATTTTGTTGTCCCCTAGCGTGGTCTACTTTTCAAATTAAGAATATCATGTTCTTAAACATAATTACTACTACTACTGTATTAGCCTAGGAAGTAATTTAACTCACATATTTTTCAAATGTGAAACAGCGATTAAGTGAAATAATTACTTACAAATTATTATTTTATAGTAAAACTAAAAAATAATAATCACAGAATTTGAGAAATGGATTTTGATGATGATCGACTTGTCGCCCCCGAAACCCCCTGCATTCTAAATTTCATGAAAATCGTTAGAGCCGTTTGCGAGATTCAGATTATATTTATACAAGAATTGCTCGTTTCAAGGTATTAAATAATAAAACAAAATTACCAAAGTGGCACTAGTTACAAAATGCATAGATTTTCTGTAAATGATTATATAATTTTTGATCTCACTATCATGGATGCCCAAGATCGTACGAAGTGGAGAAGAAAAAGCAGAAAAGCGGACCCTGGGCTTCGAGGTGTACCCCGAATGCAATCGGGACATAACGCTAAGATGATGATGATATAAGTGTGATATTAATGATATTGTATTGTGTGATAGTGATATTAATTTGTATAAATAATTGTATAACATGAAAAAAAAAGTTTCTACTTCTCTCTCCTTTGCTTTTTGTATTACTTATTGATTTAATTCTATTTAATTTGTCTATTAATATAAAATGATAAAGACGTTATCAACTTGAAAAGATTCTCTATCTAGGACAATATAACATAGCCTCAAAACTATTGCAATAGATTTGGAAAAGTTTCGGCTTTGTAGTTCCTACACTACAACTAATGTTGTAAACAAAACGTGACTCTATTGAACCCTTTTCTTTCTAAACCTTTATAAAAACTTTTAACAGGAAGACGGGCAGCTGATACAGTAACTTTTATTCCCATTCCCTCTTCTGGCCTACATTTACAGAAATTATTGCATAAAAATATTTTAGTGTTATACTATTTTTAGGCTAATGCTGCTGTTTCAAGAAGAAAATGTTTAACAATAATAACGAAATCTACTTCATGAAACAAAAAACTAAATGACTGAAAAAACTGAAAAATAACTGGATTTCCCGATTTAATACAATACATTAAAAATGCGCCTAAGACTTTGGAGGTATTAAGTTATGCGTAGCGCACATTTTTTCAGCGTACACCACTAAAATGAATTCGATTAAGTACCGACAGGTTCAATGGTAAGCTGTTCCTAAAAAATGTTTCTAATAACTAGTTAAACTGATAATAAACTCTAATAAAATTAAGACTTCTAAGGTAGCACGAAATATGAAACTTCATATGAATTAGTGGGATACATCTAATGCGTTATAATGTATGCTGTTATTAAAGTAGTCAAAGTAATGTCTTGAAGTAGTCGTCACATGCTCAAATTGCTCAACGACAGCGTTAAGCGGGTCGGGAGAGCCCTTATAAGGGATGACGCGATGAGAGCTCAACTCAATATAACGCCTACACCTGCGCCGATTAGATGTCATGATACAAATCACTTTTATTTCGTCTATACAGAAATGAAAAGGAAAAAAAAAGGATTATTTAGTTCTGGCTTAGGTTAGAGATGATCTGCCAAAACTTAAAGGATGTAACAGTATATATTTGTTTTATGAAGACTACAATCATTATTTAGTAAATATCATTTCATTTATTGGAATGTTTTGGTCCGCAACAATGAGGCTCTGGAACAGGCTTTCATCTCAGGGTTCGGAGTTTAGATGGCAGTCGCTCCCTTAAAAAAAAAGGATGAGAAGGAGTTAGCGGATCCCGGGCTCCGAGGCGAAATCCTCGGATGCAACACAACGCTAAGATGATGATAATAATTAATTTATTTGTCAATTTATTTGAATATTATGCTGTGCACACACAATATAAAATTAATCAGAATTATATTTGTAACAAACTTTCTCTAGATACTGATGACTGACTTCTAGATCCCGTTGTACAAGTTTACTCTTATGTTTGCTTGCGAGCTTGATGTCCAGGGTTTGATTCCCGGGCTGGGTTTTTGAAATTAATCAGATATTTTTGTTTGGAAAACCTCAATAGCAGCATGTAGTCTAGAACCAATAGACACTTCACACAATGTGATACGTGGGACAATACAATTTGCCTGGCAAGAAATTCTCATGAAAGTAAAAAAAAACGAAAGATGCATGACTGGGGCGGACGTAGCAAGTACGATGGGAAATGGTTAGTGATACCACTGGTGGGTATAATTATTATATATATGTATATTTATGTATTAACCATCTTTAATAGACACCATTCCAATTTTTGGCACTTTTAGGTTTAATGTGTGTGTAATACACCTCTGCCCACCCCTTCGGGGATACAGGCTTGAAGTTATGTTATATGAAACAAACCGTTTACATCTAAATTTTATCATATTATTCAAAAAATATATATTGATGACGATAACCATCCTTGAATTTCTTGTTCTTTAAAAGTGCCAACAACTGGACGGGTGGCACTGAGTTCCATGGTTGGGATGGGTTGTTTAATCCTGATTAGATAAAGGCGTACGTTGGTTAAGTCATATGCATTCGTAGTTGATGTCTGGAAATGTATAAGGGTGAATATCTCGACAGCATTTTTTGAGAGTTCAGGGTGAGAATCGTAGTGTAACTTAACATTTAAAGACAGAGCTTCTTAGTGTGTAGAACATTTATGAATTGATCCATTGAACACGAAAAAATTTAAGCCTACATTTTGTCCGATCGAAAAGGTGAGTTTTGGTGGTCAAATTTCAAAATGTCAACTCGTCACTAAATACCGTGCGACGCATCGCTTTACTTATACCTGCAGTATTGTATTTACATACAAACTGTCAGAATGCGAGTTACCTACCTTTATAAAGAGTATTAGTCATACATATATGATAATTATAAACAATATTGTGCTGTTAATGGTTGCTTGAATTCTTCTATAACGCACCAAACGCATCTAGGGACAATATTCACATAAACATAACATAAACTCACGCCTATATCCCCGAAGGGGTAGGCAGAGGTGCTAGCACCCACATTTCGTCAGTTTATGTTTAGGTCCCAATGTAATAGGTGGCGAGCCTATTGCCATTAACCGGGCACTTATAAGCCTGCGATAAATACACACCTAACTTCGAAAAGCATCGAAAAGTCATTGGTGTGTGCCATGGTAAGACCTAGGATCGAACCCGAGACCTCGTCTCAGCAGCCCATTACCCATACCACTAGGCTACCGCGGCTATTTTAATAACGCACCAAACGCACCTAGGGATAATATTCACAAAACAACAAAATATTTTTTATTTAACTACTAGTACGTAATTTGATTTTAATAGGTAGGTATTTCACTTTCGCCGCGCGTCGCAGGCGACTCAGGCGCCGGAGGTCGCTTAACGACCTCCGTCCTCCATGAGCGCAGGCCTGGGGGTGGCAGGTGAGGTCGCCTGTCACCCCAGCAGAAGCAGGCCGGGACGGTGGGGCAACTAGCGCCCCTCCCCCAAACCGGGGCAAGACGGGGACACCGTGGTTCCCAAACCCGAGGGGGCCATCTCGAAACCGGAGATGGCCCAGGGTCAGTCGGGGTGCGAGGGATATGCTCTATGGGCAACCTTACACCCCGGCGTCTGTAGACCCGAGACGGCGTGCGGTTTTAGTCGGTTCAAGCGCCACACGCGGGGGCGGTTATGTCGGGCTTGAACCGACTAAAACCGCACGCCGTCTTGGGTCTATTTGATTCCCGGGCTGGGTTTTTGAAATTAATCAGATATTTTTGTTTGGAAAACCTCAGTAGCAGCATGTAGTCTAGAACCAATAGACACTTCACACAATGTGATACGTGGGGCTATACAATTTGCCTGGCAAGAAATTCTCATGAAAGTAAAAAAAAACGAACGAACTAATTATACTTGAATCAGCTCTTAGTTCATTTGTTTAAATCATTTCTGTATTGAACTAAAGAGTTTCACAATCAAAATTCATGAAATATTACTTTATCGATAATTTGGACTGACCTTGAGGGAATTCGTAGCTGTATCATCGAGCTTATAAGTCAAGTTCAGACACAAACCTACACACACTCATAACTTCTTATATCACGGTATTATATTGGTCATAACACTGAATTTCAAATAATAATCTTAAACTCTTCCTACAACAAACTTTGACGGTTATCAAATTATGAATAACATGTCGCTGTCTAATACGTTTCGTTTCTCTATTCCGTTTCAAGCCTGAGGGTTACTTAACATAACTAAAAATTAGATTTCATAAAGACATAATTATGTGTAAATGCCAGTTTAATTCCTAATCCCGGTTTATTATGTGTACCTACACCTACCTATAAGTCTAAACCCTGTGTTTCAACAAATTTTACCCATTTAGACTAAATGTATAAAAAAAAAATGCTTAACTAAATTAAAATTTCTTCCCTTTTAATTTAATTCCCTTCTTTGTAATTCATTCTATTTATTTACTATTATAAAATAGCCTTCAGACCGGAAGTTATCTACATATTTTATAAAACAAGCTATCTTAGAATTCTTTTTTTTTTTCTTCTGAAAAGTATTTCTTTCATTTATTCTTTCAATTTAGTTAACAAAACCCCATTTATTAAATCTATTCCTTATTATTAGAATATATCTTCAATAATATTGTAGCAATTTAAAATTATTAATATTTAAAAGAACTTACAAATAATTTATAATTGCCGAGAACAGCGCCATCTACCAGAAACCCGAATTATTACTTAGATCAATTGCTACTATGACGCAATGTGGTAGACGCTTCCTTTCATTACACTTACCAACAGCCTAATTTCATTTATTAGATTCTTTCTTTAAAACTTTCCTGAATTGTATTGCAACAATTCAACGTTATTTAATTCTAAATATCATATTTCTCAACCTAATTCTTTACTAATACAGCGCTATCTCTTAGAAAATCGATTTATTACTTATAAAGACATATGACATTCTGTCTTGTCACATCCACCTAATTATAACCCAGATCAATAACATTATATCCACATTTAATAACACTATACCTACATTTTAATAGCTAATCTCAACATATTGATACTAATATTATCAAAGTAACTATGTCTTTTTTATATTTAGTCCGTTAAATTGACTGCACCCCGCCTGATGGTAAGCTGAGGTGAAGTCTAAAAAGTAGTGGCCACCATTTCCAAAGATTGTTCGTAGAATGGTGAGAAAAAGAGCCCAGGATTGTAGGTAGAAGGGAACACGTGCGTGGGTTAAGGTTCCAGTGCTTTATAGTCCGCCAGAAAAAGGAGTCACCAAACCGCTTGGTTCGCGATGGTATCGCTTGCGCTGTATGAGGATGACACCTAAGTCCTGCACGTGTTGTTCGGGACAAGAAGGGAGAAGGAGGAATAAATTGGAATAGCTCATCGGAACATTCACCATGGTATATGCGATAGAAAACTGCTAAGGAGGCCATATCTCTACGCAGCTGTAGAGGCTCTAGAGAACTGGTGAATTCAGGACTATCAATGATCCGGACAGCCCATCGCTGCAATCTATGGAGAGCGTCTAACAAGTACCAAGCGGAGCCATCCCATAGGTGAGAACAGTATTCCACGCAGGGACGAACCTGAGTCTTATATAGAAGACACCGCTGCACCGCCACCGTGAAAAACCGCCTCACGTAAACTCGGAGTGCTGAACACAGCACTCCGAGTTTACGTAAAGCTGTTTTAATAACGCTCTCGATGTAATTTTTGTTATTGAGTTTGCAGCAAACATCCATACCGAGCATGTTGATATTGTCCTGAAGTGGTAGTGGTATGTTCCGAAGAGTTGGAAGGGGAAGGAAAGGAGATAACTTTGCTGTAAACGCGCATGCCTGTGTTTTCTTGGCATTGAAATCGACCAGGTTCTCAGATCCTCATTGGGAAATGTGGTCTAGGTCCCGATCGAGCTCAATGACAAGTTGCCGTCTTCTCTCCTCAATGTCACTCTGCTTGGCTGTTGAATGTCCGAGATAACGCCCATGCAAAGTACTGTCATCTGCATAGCAATGTATGTTGCCCACGGACAGCATATCATTGATATGCAGAAGAAAGAGAGTGGGCGATAAGACGGACCCCTGAGGCACACCAGCATTAACCTGCATGAACTCAGAAGCCCGACTCACAAAGGACATGAATGCTGCGCTCATGCAGAAAACTGGCAACCCAGCTGCACAGTCCAGATGGGAGACCGTAGGCCGGGAGCTTAGCAAGAATCGAACTGTGCCAGACCCTATCGAAAGCTTTGGCGATGTCATGGCTGATAGCCAGTGACTCGCCATGCTTGTCCATAGCCTCACCCCAGAGATTTGTGACGTACGCCAGAAGATCACGTGTTGACCGTTTTGGCCTAAAGCCATATTGCCGGTCATATCGTCGTATCTGTTACGATTTCACGCCTAAACTACTCAACTGATTTTGATGAAATCTGGTACAAAGATGAGCTAAAGCTTAGGATAGTACATTTGCTACCTTTTGTCGCGAAAAGAGGGGTTGAAGGGGTTCAAATAGGGGATGAACATTTGTATGGAAGTTCGTCATTTCCGAAGATAACCTGATGAAATTTGGTACAAAGGTAGACTGGAGTATAGGAAAGGATGCAATATTGCGAAAATCGACATCCACACGATTGGCAATGACAATGACGTTTATGTCATGTATTTCGTACCTATCGAATATCATTTCAATACGACTTATTTCAAAAGGATTTAGGATTATAATAGTTCAATACAAAGTAAGGTATTTTTTAATATGTTGATTTATAATAGTCAATTTTTTTAACAGTGATATAATGTAAACGAAAACATAGGAACCTACTCATCATTATTCGTCTCACGATCATACTTTATGGTTCCCGTCCGAAAGAAAGACATTCGAAGTAACTTCATGGTACCAAATTCATAAGGGTTATTTGTAGATTTAATAAAATAAAATAAAAACTACTAATAAAAAAACATGATTTTTATTGAACACTTCCTGTTTTATTCACAACGTGTTTCATATTTTTCAATGAAAACTATAATTTTTACAATCACTAAACTAGAAAGAAACACAAGTAGTTGGATGAAATTAAAATACTGTAGGCGGTCAGCCCTATCGCGTCTTTACGTACCACGCGGCTGTAGGTATTTACTTCAAGGACAGGACCGAGTCCCACTATTATTATTATACTGTGCCTTAGTCGTGCGCTAGTACTTGCGTAGTCTGCGGGTGTGACTTTTTGCAGTATTACCCACCCACCAAAATGTAACTGAACACGTTGGGTGGCGTTTTGCCCACTATTTTAAAGTATTGGTAGAGTATGTATTGGAAAGAATTTTTCGCTTCCTTTTAGGGTTATGTAATAATACTTCAGTAAACAGGTATATTTTCTATTATATATTCTAATTATAAGATTTAACTTAGGTGGTGAATGTTACAAATTATTCCCTTTTTCTATACAATGTATTAATTTGGACTGGATTTTTATATTATATATTTAGAAAATAGCTAATTTTAGTTTTTGATGTAATTTATTTACTACTGTAATGAACAAAAATAATTATAAATTAATATAACGCTAGTTTTTTATATCAGCTGTGACAGGAACGCCCCCACTAGGAGACTGTACTGATTTCCGAACGTAAAAAAAAAAACTGTGACATGAATTATGTGCAAATATTTATATACATGAATATGTCTATTTGCATTGGTCTGGGTGTTTCTATGTATAATATGTATGTATTTACAAAAAAAAAGTACATAAGTATGTTTATCCGCATTCTGGAACCCATAACACAAGCTAGTTAAACTATGCTTACTTTGGGTCTAGAAAGCGCTTTATAGAAAGTCGTAGAATATTTATATTTATTTATTTATTTTATTATCTCTCTCTTAATTCTCTCCCGGACCTTCAGAGTAACATCTTGGAGGTGAAATATCGCGTGCGTGTGGTTATCGATGGTATTGTTACCCATCTGAGAAGTGCCTACGCACCATAGGCTGGACGTAGCGGAGCTGAGAAGATTCTGGAACCAAGGGGCTTCGCGATATTCTGTTGTCGCGGGGAATTATTCTATGTGGTGATCTGGACGGTCATCTGGGTGATGGGTGTAAGGAATTCGATCAGGGTGGTTTTGGGGATGGTAGTCGCAACTAGTAGGGTGAGAAAACCCTCAGAATATGTGCGGCTACTGATGTAGCTATTGGGAATACGATATCTCGAAAGAAATCCGAATATCTTATACCCTAAGACACGCAGAGCGCGCTACTTAGATCGATTTCCTACTCACTAGGAGACACATTATAAGCAAAGTGGCCAATTGCAAAGTTATTCGCGGAGAGGGGTCATTGAAGGAGTGTGGCAACTGACAAACCACTGGCAATCATTCGTATCACTTACTATAATAAGAATAACACTATACATATTATTTTGCTTAAATTTACCAAGAGTCAAAAATTTCCAATAAAATGCAAAATATCAAATCTTTGAGGACTAGTAGCGCCCTAAAGATTTAGTTTTATTTAATTTTTATTATTATTTTGGTAATCTACGATTAATTCCACAACTTTTGAGAGGTCTTGCGTTAAGAAAACCAGAAGGAAAAACGGGACACCCTAACGTAAAATACATACACATCCAGCAGTCTACGGCTGAATGTGCTCGTGTTGACCTGTACCCGATTCTCCAATAATCCCAGTTTACGTTGAGATTGCCAATTCCCGATCTGCACTCTAGGATTTTTTTGTTCTAACGATCATCGCTCAAAGGCAACAGCAACAGAAGATAATATGAAGCACGACCCGTATTATCTTAATGCCTACGCCACAGCGAGGTGCTACCCGGAGGTCATCACACAGAAAAAAGCGGTTACGAGTTAACGCAGTTATGACTTATGGAATGAATAAGTCTGAAAATGCACGAGTAGCTCAACGAGTCGTGATGGTAGCTATTATGAATAGAAGATACGTATACACTTAACACGTACAGAAGTATTAGTCAGCCATCTCTTGAGGCGAATACCGTTGAAACTAAACTTCTAATATAATACTCGTAATATCAGCACAAGGAATGAGGTTTAAATGTTCAAAAGTTGAGTACAATAAATTCAATCCAAAAATTATTTGTGCATTTTACCTTTATTTTGGGTTTTAACCACCATGAGGTAGTGGTGTATTTATAGCTTAATTTGTTGTGTTTATTATGTAGGTGTGCGATATTGTAAAAGGAAAAAGTTAGATTTGTTTACCAAGGATTTCAGGATTATCCAATTGTTTTGCAACCTTCATAATTGTTACAAACATTCACGGAAACGGAGGGATTACAGAGAGCGGTATTCCCGTGTGTACAAGCTTTGTTCATTTGAACTACTTCAACGTATACTTAATATCTTTTTTTTGCATAATTTTACTAACATATATTTAAAAAGCCACGAATGTAGGCATTATTATAAAATGATTATTGATATTTTTTCTCTTCCAAACGTTACAGATGGAAGTATAGTATCCAGCTTTTGATTTGGCACATCATGAAAAGCGGTTTGATTTTGTAGAGCGTTGTCTCTATCGTACATCGAACTGGCAGTTAGATATATTTTTTAAAGTAGTTAAAACCGTTTTTGTTTGTAAACCTTAAACTATAGCTTCAGTTTTAATTAAATTCAAGATATCAAGGTGTAGACAGGCGCTGTATAATAAAGCAAGCCAGTCCTAGTCGAACTCTCACTCTTCTTCCGTACGTGGCAACGTCGATAAGTTTTTACCAAAGTATGATTACTTATTATTTTATAATTTCAGGTCTTCACTGAAACCACAATGAACGTGTGCTAGCGACGGGAAAATATTTTGTTAGCCGTGCGCATCGGCTCAAGTTAACTCACACCTTAAGGGGTAGCTCGCTATTTGATCCGCGTAAAGAGTAAATTATTCATTTCATACTTTTGTAATATAATATTTTAATTGAAATCGCGCTTCATGTCATTATTTCTGCAGATGAATTTGCCAAATTCAGTAGTCATTCACACGTAATTATTGGGACAAATAATTTTCCGTGGAAGCTAAAATTAATTTAGTTTATTTTTAAATAATACCTCTTCTCTAAAGCTCTCGCCAGCAGCAGCGATATCGCCTGATATTAAAGGCTTTGTGCGACTCAATAGTCACAAAGCAAAGTTTGGCTCACAACATTGCTGGCTAATGCTGGTACTGCACATAGATGAATCCTTTGCCGTTATCATAAGCTATGACACAATTTGACATAGCTAAAGGAACACACAAATATCTGTTGATTTTATGCAAGGTAAATAAAGATTTCATGTGCTTGATGCACATGGAATCTTGCTAACGTCAAGTATACAATCGGGGAAGATAATACGGTAGAGAGCACGTAAAAGCTGAAAATAATATATTTTTTTTAAGTTGAAAAATATTTAAGAGTGATTATATTGTTCAGGGACTACAGTTAATTTCTACCTAAATCCATATCATGCCCAACCGACACATCAACAAGTCTAGGAGGAGCAGTCCCCTCCTAGACTTCTTCTTCCTCCCTTTCGCCAGGGCTCTCCAAACCGAACTAACTTCTGTCGGCTCCGGCCTTTTAAAATCTGTAATTTTGATATATTTTTATTTTAATAAATTCCAAGCATTTGAATATTTGAATTTCTAAATGTACGTCAACTATAGTCCATTGAAATGTTACATTTTTTAGGCCTAACCTTGCGATTTTTAGAGGACGCAATTTTATTCTTTTTATGTGTAGGGGGGGTCAGTGTAAAGCTAAAACCAAGTTTGTGAGGTCGCCTCCCTTGTCGAATGGCCGCCATCTTGAAATAGGGGTTGAAATGGTTTTTACGATATATCTCTTAAACTATTGATCTGATAAAAAAAATTAGTTAACATTTTTTGTTGCAAATTAAATTCTCTACAACTTTGGTACTCCTCTAAAAAACGCATAATACAATGAAGGTTGTATACCTTACACTAATATAATTTTTACATATACGTCAACCGTCGTCAGCCGTCTCAACATGATACTTTTTGGTGGGGCTAAATATTTGCCACTATAGTTTATTTGTTTAAAACAGTTGTAGTAGTTTCAGCGGTTTTGCAGTATTTGCTTCTTGGATACAACAAACTCTATCTTTGTGAAAAAAATTGTTTACTGTAAATGCGTATGTCAAACTCGTTATACAAGAAACTAGTGTTGATATATCTCTTCAATAAACGTTAATTTCATAACGTAATAGTTTATGTGTAATATACACTCCTTATACTTAACAGGCTTAACGTTTTATAATATTATCTACACCCCTGGTTACGCCGCTACTTGCGAGGCTTCGGGAAGGAAACAACCTTATTAGGCGTCTACCACGTCTACGTATGTACGTTCACTAAGATCATAAACATTTAATCAAGAATATTGTGCAAAAGGAGGTCGTATTATTGTGTGTAGCAATGATTGGTTGTCAAATAATATATATGCCTCATGTCTCGAAAAGTGTTGAAGAATATGGTGACGTATGATTAAAATTTTGGCAAAAGAAGCTTCAGCCTTATTCATTAGATAATAATATGTGCCATGGGGAAGATTTTAGATAGTATATTATTGTTGGCATGCAATATGTATAATTTACAGCCCTTTTTGTGGAACATAACGTATTTTGACATCCTAATGACGGTTTCTTGGCTATGACCTTTATTAATAATCTAAGGCTATGACGATGCTGCTATAGCATTAGCGAAGGCAATACATAGGTACAAATGTTGACTGGGGTGTGTGTTGGGTAACCTCCTCGAGTGTCGCTCCGATTCCGATCCCGCTGCAGTCCGGGGGGAACGGAATCGGAGCGGCCGGTACACCCTGGGCGGCGGTCAATGGCTTCCCCTTCACCCCTTCATAGGGTTGGCATTGATCGTCGGCCAATACCCAACGTGGCGGGAACACATCGCTCTCCGTACTCCTCTGCTTTCAGAGGAGACAGGATGAGCGATGCTGTTAGTGGTGGGATGGCCCAGGGTCAGCCGGGGTGCGAGGGATATGCTCTATGGGTAACCTTACACCCCGGCGTCTGAAGACCCGAGACGGCGTGCGGTTTTAGTCGGTGCAAGCCCGACATAACCGCCCCCGCTGGCCGGCGGGGGGGGTAGAAGGTAGGTCCGAAGGGATTTCCGCACGATAAAAAAAAAAAAAAAAAAAGGTACAAATGTTGACTCATCATAAACTTGTACTTAAACTAGCTCCAGCCTCGTGTAATTTTGATCCCATTGAACCTATCCCAGGAATAAAAAATAACTATGTGTTATTCCAAACTATAATCTAGTCCTATATCGAATTTCAGGGCGCCAGGGCCAGGGCCAGCCAGGGCCTGCAGATATAGTGACATTCTACTAGTGGAATCGCTTTAAGTGAACCTTTAGAAGTCCGAAATTTACATTATTTGTTACACATGACATGTCGACAAACAAAATCACTCCCATACATTTCGGACTTTAGATGGCTCGCTTCGAATTGCGTGATTGAGTAACAAATATCCAAAAATCTAAACATCTTCACAAACACAGAAGGAGTAGGATAGTGGGATTAATATAAAATTAAATCAAAATTTAAAAAAAAATAACTAAAAAAATTTAGGTGAAATTAGACCAAAAGATTATTCTCCATATTTTCAAGATTTTAAAATAAGTAGTACACGTAACTACGTAAGGAATGGAATGTAGGATACGGAACTCCGTATCCTACATTCCATTCCTTAACGGGGTTTAAAAATGGACCACCATTTTAGCATTAGCATCGTTCTTGGGCCTGATGGTATGCTATAGGTGAAGTCATACCGAAATGAAACCACTTAGAAAATAAGTAACTTTAGTTTTTAAATCTATAAAGTAGTGAAACTGCAGAAAATAAAGTAGCAATTAGAAACCATAAAACTTACATAATACACTTAAGACAGTCATTAGCTAAAGAAGTAAAAGGTAAGTAATTTTACCTAAAGAACATTAATATTATAAAAACTTTTAAAAAATTCGTCGCTCTGTCTGTTTGTCACCTTAACAGGAAGATAGTTTTCAGTCTAGAGAAGGACAAAGACTGCTTTGTAAAGATAAGCTTCTCTGTTCCCTCGTATATAGGTATGTTTTGGCCCTGTATGTCTATACAGTTGCATTTTTCTTTTCAGTACTGTACCGATTTTAATTATTGTTTAAATAATTTAATATTATGTACTCGGGGAAAGATTCTAATAAACTATTTACTATTTTATTTTGTGTCAACAATATTAGTTATCCATAGTACTGTTGGCTCCCTCGATCAACGCGTTGAGAAAGCTGTTGGGTGTATGTGAGGCATACGCGGAGGCGCATGAGCTTAAGTACAACTCGAAGAAGAGTGAGTTGCTTATATTTAAACCAGAAAAACATCAGTCGGTGCCTCCCATATACCATGGTGGCGTTGCGCTAAATTTGGTTGACAAATTTAAATACCTGGGTCATATACTGACTGATGACCTCAAAGATGATGAGGACAGAGAGCGTAGGGCGTTGGCGGTGAGAAGCAATATGCTGACTCGCAGGTTCACTCGATGTACAGAACTAGTTAAGAAAACGCTTTTTAAGGCATTCTGTCAATCTTTCTACTCGAGTGGCCTGTGAGTGAATTATACGCAGCGATCCTACAACACCCTGCGTATTCAGTATAACAATGCTTTCATAATGCTGTTGGGGCTGCCGCGGTGCTGTAGTGCCTCCAGAATGTTTGCTGAAATGCGAACTGACGGATTCAAGGCGATAATCCGCAAAAAAGCTGCTTCCTTGCTACAACGCCTGCGCAATACCAACAACAGCATTCTGAAAGTCATTGCCCATAGGTTTGACTGCCCTATCCAAAAACATTGGGTAAGGGTAGTCAATGGCAACTTGTGATTTAAATGTAATTGATGTACTAACAATACTAACATAATTCTCAGCAGATTGATACTCATATACTAACACTATGGACTTAAAATGGTCTGAAATAAATGATATTATTATATTATTATTAAAGTTAATTGCCGATGACCCTAATGTCTTTACGGAAAATGGCTGCCTAAAATTTTATGCAAACACCATTGAGATATTTAATAATTTAGACGTTAAGTGCACTACACACTATAAATTATGATTTAATTTCCATGCCGGTCAAAAAGTAATTATACAATAAATTATATACAATTCCACTATAATTCATAGATTGAATTGATTAAAAGTGACAGAAAAAAAAGACTGCTTTAACATTTATCTATGTACTTTACAAACAAATCCAAGAGGTCACCGCAGTGATCGACGAAACATTTGGAACACAAATTTTCTATGGACCACGGCCACACAACCCGGAAGCAGTATATTCTACATATTTTAATTCAATCATAAAACAGATAGAACATCCTGTTTTAAAAATCCGTTCCCGCAGGGGGAACGCACAGGTAGATTTCGTGAAGCAATTAATATTATTTTTTTAACATGTTCAATTTTTTTTCTCGAAATCGGTAACTTTTAGCGAAAAACTTTTCAGACATTTATTTTAGAGTTAAAAATGGCCTATTGATTAAAAATGTTTCCGACGGCAAGAATGTTCACCGGTTAGAAGTTATGATTTTTTTCCCGAAAAATTTTGATTTTTCCCCCCTCCAATTTTTGTTAAAGTTTTAATCTTATAGGTTTATAATTAAAAGTTGTGGGTATTCATGTATACTATGGGATAAAATTAGAATGGTTCGAATATCTTTCATGGAACCTGAAGGACCTCGAGGAAAAACTGATTTCACAAAAAGTGAGGCCCTACCGTCCCCTTAGGCCGGATTCCACTCGTTCACGAACTTAAACTAAGTTTACACCCAAGCAATTTTTGACCGCAGTTTGAAAGCGATCGGGGCAAAAATGCGACCGTGAGAGTGCCGCAAATTTTGGGAAGTGGAACCATACATACATATATATATATATATATATAAATAAACTTTTTGACCAGTGGTCATTTCGGACTCAAGGGGTCATAACTAGACCTCCTATGAAGATTTTTTTTTAAAATTCGACAGTAGTCAAGAAACCAATAGGTAGATCGATTTCATCGAAATCTACCTAAAAATTGAAAATGAAAATTTTACTTTAACAGAAAAATAATATAAGAAAATACTTTTATACAGCTCCGTAATCGGGTAAAATGCTCACCGTCTGTAAAGAAGTGCAATAAATTGGAAGAATATCGAAAAATATAGCGGCATAGCCGTCGATCAGCTAGTTAGGCGGCCATAAAGCCAAGACCGCACAAGTAGAATAAGTAAATATTTTCAAAAGTAAAGCATCAGTAGAGTCAATAGAAATAGTTTTATTGATGTATTCGTGAACGACGATGGAAAGAATTTACTTTTCATTACGATGGAAGTTTGTTCGCAAATAGTTCAACACTCGTAGTCGACGGTTCACGTAAAATTCTTATCTGTTTGTGTACAGTGGCTTATATAGTACTCGCTTGATAAACATAGCTGAAGGGCTTGTAAGAGTGCCAATGTGTGTATAAGCAGGGCTGTTGTGACAAACTAAAGTAGTTACTAACCTAATACATGCTCTCGATACACAACACATACAACGGTATTTAACAGCGCGACGCTACAGCTCATTTATTATTAATATGATCTGAAGTTGCAAAGCTGTGAAGCAAGAATTTTCTAATTTTGGTGTACAGGGTAAGGCAGTTGGACATACTTATTTTCTAGTTCTTAACACTTCTGTTCGTCTTGATTTTATTTAAGCCTGGGCTTATGACTTAATTGTTTGTAATTTTATTGTTATTATTGTACACAAACTACTACTTAAGTATATTACAATCATCAATACGTTACCTTTGTTCTCGTTTGCTACCGAAGCTTCCATCTAGGAGCCCAAGCCGCTCAATCTTTCTTCTCCTTTTAATTTCGCTTATACGGTTTTACGGGAACGACTGTTGTCGACCCCCAAACCCATAAACCAGCAAGTGTCCGGTACACCTTGCAGGTTGGGTATGCTTCAGGCAAACCTAATCTTGGTACATGCCATGCCATAGCTGTGTATTATTTAACCTTTTCACTTTTAAAAGTGAAAGTACTAAATTTTCACATTAACGACATATATTTGAACAAATTGCCTTATGGCTAATGGTACCACTACATCACGAGTCCTGAAGGCAAAATAAAATTATACAGGTTTTATAGCATTCGGTACAGAGGACTCAGGGGTGAGAAACAGACATTTTACGGCGAACTCTAGCCGACGCACGCACTATACTCTCCCCGTACAGAAATCCTCGTCTACTACACATAAACTGATTTGTGATCTGAACTTGCGATACTCTTTTGAGACAGTAAACTTGACGAATACACCTAAGAGGGTTCTGTAGAACGTGAGCTGAATATGACACCCGCTACTTAGACTTCAAACAAATGTGTACCTTTTGGAAACGTCATTATGTAAGAAAATGGTGTGTATACTAAAAGTTGTTCAGTTTTTTGTTTTGTAATCTCCAAAACGATGGAACCCCTAAGCAAAAGTTGTGGTAAAGGTGGTACAAACTTATAACGCAACTTTTTAAATAAATCATTTTTATTAGGCCCTTATGGCGGTCTACGATAAAACGGCCAGAGTTCAAGATGGTAAGAGTGTATTGTCCCATTGTGACATACGGTGCCTTTCTCATTAAACTTGCACTAAACACACTACAAAGGGATATTTACCTTAATTACCACTCTTAATTCTGGACTGTGAAAATCTCTTAAGAAAATTATTACAATTAAATTGCTTTCTATCTATCTACCTGCCGTTATCCCAATTATTTGGAGCCAGCGCAACATGCCATTCTTTCTCCTCCATTAATTCGTACCAGAATGAATGGCCGAGAAGACCCTCGTCCACGCGTTCCACACATCTTTTCTTAGGCCTACCTCGGCTCCTGAAGTCAAATCTCCAACATTACTTTCATATCTTCTCATAATATTATGTCCATACCATGAAAGTCACTCGCCTCTCTATTTTTTAAACACTGGTGCAACTTTTAGACTTCCAATAATAAACTCACTCCGTATTGAGTGAACCTCGGAAAGAGTGAAGCTCTCTCTTGGACGACTCTTGTATTTCGGTTGTTCGCTAACTCCTCTTAAGTCACTCAACCGTTTTGGATTAAATTGACATATATACACAACATATGAGTGTGAAGGTTATAGGCTAGGAAAATCAAAAATCAATAGTATTTATGTGTATATTTTTGTTAAGCTCGGTTGAATAAAAATATTTTCTTTCTTTCTTTCTTTCTTTCTTTCTAGTACCACGGAGGAATAATCACCGGAAAAAAAAACTGATTTCTCAATGAACAAACAAGCCTTATTCACGCGATTGGTATTAAATTAAGTAATTTGTTCATATACACAAGACAAAAAAGAAAAACGATAATCGGACTAGCTATTGAGGAATTATCACCGTTAGAAAAAGTCCTGGTGAAATTGCGACTAAGCTGTTCAAGCCATTGTGATGAAACCTATGCGCATGCTATCTGTGTCCATTTCGCAAAAGAAATTCCAAAATCAGGCTAACCACAGAGGATTAATCACCAAAAGCACCATCTGTAACGGAGTAAACAAATAAGGCACGTGCAAATCCAAATTTTATGAATGGCCCCTTATCACAAAATAACTGGCTGGTTAAAAACTAACCATTAATAAACTATTCAAACACATTACACCGATAAGGGTTATCAGTCGGGGATCTTCGCTCAATTTTTGCAACAGCAGAATGTATTGCAGACCTAGTTCAGTTAATTTACGTCACACCACACATCCATCTCAACATTCGCATATCTGCTATATGCAGTTGTCTTTCATCCGTCGCTTTTAAGGCCAAACATGACGATTCATGCAAGAGGTTTATAAAAATTGTGGTTTTATAAAAAATTATAAAACCATGATTAGGTTTTATAATTTATTCCCTTAAGCCTAAGGAGAAAGTTATGGGATTAAAAAGTATTCAGTTGTAATAAAAGAACAACTGTCAAGTTACTTTCATTATTTTAAATAACAAATTTCTACAATAAAAGAGAAAAGGAGCAAAATTACCACAAATTCTCGTCAGAAACTAGAGTGGATATACTGTGGTTATAATAAAAAAAAATCCCTTTAGACAATTTTCCATTATCTGGGCGTCCATTGTTAGGTTTCAGTGGTCAGCATTTTATGGGTGGACGCAGTGTCGTCGTAACTTCTTATTAAACCGCTGGGGACGCACCGCCTTGGCTCTAATTGATTTAGAGAGCTCGAGGACCGTGGCACTACGGGTTTCTTTGTTTAGTTTATACTGCCAAAAGGTTTACTTAACTTTAACTGTGAAACTTGACGTGATGTAAATTGACGTTTAGTTTGCTTGGAATCTTTGAACATAAAGCTGAATTTTCAAGAATTTAATAGTTTGTAGATAGATTGTAGTTATATCCTTAAAGAGATTGGTAGAGTTGTATGACACTTACATCTTGCCAACTACGAGTATGTGCTTTATCACTTTTTAATGGGTTATTAAATTTACTCGGTTGAATGGAGAATAGCCCTTCTCTCGTCTCATATGATACCCACGTGAAGAAGAAATAGAGTGGCTCTTAGATACTACTTCACTGGGAACCGCTCAGAGTAGAGTATTCAGTTAATAAATATATTACAGCAGTTTCGGGTAATAAATATATTTAATGTTAGAGACTGTTGTAAGAGAGTGCTATAAGCACAGATTGATGGTTAGCGAATTCATGGATAATGCTTGAAAAAAACAGTAGTGGGAATGGTTTGATGTCGTAATTAAAAGTTTTAGCGTTTCAAAGCTTGCTTCGCATACTCATGAGAACTTAGTTATCTGTAACCATATTATTAGAACACTTTTACGTTTAGATTGCCTAGTTGAAATTACTCCGCCTGGTGAAAAGTTTGGGTACATTTTAAGTGGTCAGCATTTTACGGTTAGCTTAATGGTACCATTAAAATTAAAATTATAAACGGGATATTTATCATGTTTATTATACATCCGTGATCATGGCACTTGTAACAGTACAGTACCAATTCTAAAATGATGGTCTTTATTTTAATGGTCTCGATACTTTCCTGGGGTTTTTCTCCACGTGACCATGGCCACAGAAAAGCTACCGAAATGGCGGCAATAATGTAGATAACTAAAAAAACATACTCAATCAAATTTGAACCCGTTATATTTTGAAGTTATTTTTTTTCCTCAATGTCGGCTTGCTTAGCCAAAAGATATCCCTAATAGTGCTCATGCAAAGTTCTATAAGCTGCAAAACAAAGTATGCTGCCAACCATTAATATGTAGGAGAAAGAAAATGAGTGATAAGATGAACTCTTGATGCAAGCAATAACCTACAAAAGCTTTGCGCTGGTAGTAACTCAGATACACAATGAAGAAGAAAGACTGAAGGTTAAAAATTTGGAAAGAAGCTACCTTTCTGTGTGGTGATGTTTGTTGGAACAAAGGAGGGAAATAAAGGAATTAATTTTAAGGAGTTCAGTGCTGCTACAGTGATGAACAGGTAACAAGCAGATACATAGGTAGATTTACATCCAAATTTATAAATACATAGTATTCTTTTTTTCCATATCCCTTACAAAAGAAATAAATTGTAATGTTTAATGTTTTAAATAAGGGATTTAAAACATTAAACATTACAATTTTAACAGTAGAAAAACCCAAAACATTACAGATATAAAATAATTAAATCATAGTTATCAAATAATGTTATATTTATAAGTTCCATCTTTTACATTATATTTAATTGCTTCATGAATAGTGAATACGAATAATAGAATATAATAATATTGAAATAGCGTACGTAGTAATTATATGTCTGTGTTGAATGATTAATGTATTGGAATGAAGTTAGTGGTTTAATAGAACATCGTTATTCTTTTGCCAGTCACTGTGTGGTGATTTGACATGATGGTGAGGTCGGCACCATAGTTCAACAGCAAAAGATTGGTGGGATTTATACTTGGCTACGGTACAACTGACGCTATTTTGCCATTCACTAAATTTGCGAAAGCACAGGAGGGTACATAAAATCTAAGATTTGATGTTCATTAATTAGGTAATGACCTGATTCCTTTTTAGGTTCTATTACCAACTCTTTAGACAAGATATACACATAATTATGTATACCTGATGCAAGTTATCTACAGCACATCTGCAGTTATTGGAGTCCGGTATAGTGGATGCATCACTTGCTTCAACGTTATTAGTATTAGTTGTAAGCTCCTACCTATTTCCCCTGAATTATGGAATAGTGGACGCTTCATCATCATCATTAACCTATGCTATATAACGTATTTTATTGAGGAGGTGGCTCTCTGATGTATACTGCAGTCTATCTATGCAGTATCCCTATTTGATATAGCCAGGAGGCTCAAGGCTGACTAGAAGAATGACAGCAAAGAAAGGTCTATATTGACCAGAAAATAAATGAAAGCATTCCAAAATATTATCTGTTCCGTGACTTAGTTAATATTTCTGTATCTTCACCAATAACTCCTACTCGTGAATGAGGCATGAAAGAAGGAAACCAATCAAATCATAAAAAATGTTTGTGAAGATGTTAGTAAGTTTGGATGTTCGTTACATAATCATACTCTAACGGCTAAACGGATCTGGCTGAAATTTGGTATAAGGATAGATTATAGTCTGCAATAACACATATGCTACTAATTATCCCTTTTTTTTTTACGTGCGGAAACCTCCACGGGCTTCACCCCACCGGAGCTAACTTTAAGATGGGTATGTCGGACTTGAATCGACTAAAACCGCACGGTGTCCCTCTTGCGTCTGCCATGTGGTACGGGGAATCTGGTGTGCCCTAGGAAGGATATCCCAGAGACCCCGACCGGCTCCGGTCACCCGCGCTGGCGACCCCAACGCGTTATTGGGGATCTAATCCACCCTCCCCTAAGAGAAGCGCGCGCAGAAACACGACGCGCCGCCGCCCTGGGCCTGCTTCGGCTAGGGTGACGGCTAGCCCCGACCGTCACCCCCAGGCCCGCGCTCATGGAGGACGGAGATCGTTCCGCGATCTCCGCCGCCCGGTGCGCCTTCTACGGCACGGGACAGTGCTAGCTCTCTCCCGTACCTTTTCTGCCGCCTCTTTTGCGCCCATCACTGCCTCGCAAAAGAATGCGACGGCGTTCCACACACTCTCGCTGCCAACCATGGTTAGCACCTGGGTCTGCAGCGTGAGGCTCCCCGCTCCGACGGCTGCTTCAAGGAAACGGCGCTGCTCCATCCACTCTGGGCACTCTGCAAGTGTGTGAAGCGGCGTGTCCACGGAGCAGCCCCGGCAATGGTGGCACTCGAGCGTCGGGTCCCGGCGTATACGATGCAGGAACTCACCGAAACAGCCATGTCCGGTGAGCACCTGCATCAGCCGGTAGGAGAGGCGTCCGTGGCGCCTCTCCAGCCATTCCTCCATGACGGGTCTTACCGCCACAATCGTGGCGTGCCCTGCGCTTGATTGCCCAAGTCGTTCCTTTCATTCTTCCACGAGCACCTGGTGGAGTTTCGATTTTACAAACTCCTTATTTGTTACTGATATAAATGTTTACTGTATTTACTCTGAAGAACTGATTTATTGCCTTTTATATGGTTGCTAATAATACACATAGGTGGCCGTCTTGTTGCTTGCATCTAGGTTTCGCGTTTGAGTCTACATTACTTATCAAATAGGTAGCTGAATATTCTGCCTGAGTACCTACCTATTTAACCGCGTAATACAGCGATGTCGGTTAGACGCTCACCGCCGATCACTCCGGAATACACTCAATCTGATTCTGAGTTGAATAAGTTGGACAATACATCGCTCGTATACCTAAGCGGTAACAGAATTAAACGACGCCTTATAAAGCAACCTAGTCCAATCGACTTGGAGAAGAATGATAACGAGGATATCAGAGAACTACTTATCAACTGGAAATCTGAATTCCAGAGTCAAATAAATGAAATGTACAAGTCACAAAATTCCTTAATTACACAACTATCCTCTGACATTAGGGAACTTAAGGCTCAGAACAACAAAATAAAGAAATCAAATGACGAGATAGTACATTCCATGTCCTTCTTAAGTCAACAATACGAAGATGTTAAAAGCAGTCTAGACGTTTTACTAAAAGAACGATTGGAACTGCGACGGAATGTTGAAAATCTGGAGGCAAAAATAAAAGATCTGCAAGTAAAAACTCGATCCGCAAATGTGGAAATTAGGAACATCCCGCAGGTTGAAAATGAAACTTCTAAGGACTTAAAAAACACTGTCTGTAAAATTGGTGGCATCGTAGGGACTGCGATCTCCCCTACCGATCTACGTGATATATTTCGTCTCCCCGGGAAACCAGGCACATTGCGGCCCATAATTGCAGAATTCAAAACTGTGGATATGAAACTGGACATGATCTCTTCGGCTCGAGTATACAATAAAGAGAGGAAATTTGAGGACAAGCTGAATACCGAGTCATTGAAAATCACCGGTAAAAAAATTGCGGTTTATGTATCAGACTTCCTTCCCGCAAGCTCCAAAAAGCTATTTCATCAAACGCGTGAGTTTGCTAAACAGCATGCCTATAAATATTGCTGGACAACAAACGGAAATATTTTCCTACGTAAGGCAGATGGAGAAAAACAATTACTGGTTTCCTCTGAGAAGTTCCTCCAGGACTTAAGTAATAATATGTGACAATCACTGCCGACTACTCCTATAACAGCATACCTTGCATGTCTTTTTAACCTAAGCTCGAAATGTTTACTAATATATTATTGTTATTACGTGGTGTTTACTCGCATCACGCCGCTGTCTGAAACAAAAAATATTTATATTGCATGTCTAAGCTTCTCTATCCTTAATCTAACTTGTAAAATATGTACAGATGCAAGTCATTATCACTACACACCATCATACAATATATTCAAAATACCTATTACACACAATAATTTACACCCACAAATCCTCAGACACTTACCTTCATACATTCATAAAGTGTACACTCATACTCACCCCCATAATATAATACCATTCATAATACTACCTACAGCCAAATTCCAACAATCATACTCAATATTATTCTGTATCGTGCCATATGGCTACTTTGATGTTGCAATATTACTTTCGTTAAAGCCTAACCTAGTCACCCCTTTTCTCTTTTTCTTTCTAGTAGTACAATGTATAGTGATTCTAAGCTTAAATGGCTAACATTGACGAAATAAACAAGGAACTAGATACAAACCCCACTGTGCGCTCATTCAACTGTCAACCGGAAGATTGTCTCCTCTACACTGGCCGTCGGTCTCTCAAAATAATTCATGTAAATATTAGTAGCTTAAACAAAAATCTTGATCAGTTTATCTTAATGCTGTCTACGACAGGTGTTGTTTTTGATATTATTATTTTCGGCGAGTGCTGGCTAAGTAAAATTGACACTATACCTGGTTTAGATGGTTACATAGCGCACAATTCAAAATCCTTACTTAACCAAAACGATGGTCTTGTAATTTATACAAAAAAAGAACTCAATTGTAGGGTTAGCGAGCCGTATTTCAAAGGAGCTAGTTGCTTGTTGTGTCTAGTTGATGATCGGGTTGCTGTCGTGGCAGTGTATCGTTCCCCATCCCTAAAATCGGTAGAAGACCATAACAATTTTATAGAGAGTCTCAATAATGTTTATGATACTCTAACCACGCATCATTCGGTTTTGGTGGGTGACACAAACATTAATATAGTCCCGATAGCTCTGATTTAATATATGATGAATATTTAACTGTTAACGCTTCCTATGGATTGTTCCCTACTCATACTTTCCCCACTAGAATTAGTCAAAGGTGCATAGACCATTTTTTTGTTAAATCAAATCTCCCCTCAGTTACCTTAGTCTTAGAATCCCACATAACTGATCACAAACCCATTGCTCTATTCCTAGAACAATCTAAGACTATTTCTAATAATAACTTTCATATTAAAAGTAAAATCAACTTAACGGACATTAAAACTGAAATCGAAAAGACTGACTTCTCTAATATAATGCAAATGTACGATACAAATGCCGCTACAAACTGCTTTATTTCAACCCTATCAACAATAATCTCCAATTACACAAGCGTCAACAAGATATCTAGAAAACATAGGATCTTGAAGCCTTGGATGACCCCAGGGCTGGTTCGATGCATCCGAAACCGGGATAGATTGCACATCAAACACAGAAAATCTCCTGATAACATAACTCTCAAAATAACGTATACACGGTATCGAAACTACTGCAATCGCCTCGTTCGAGACGTCAAATTAAAATATAATAAAAATTTGATTGACGAGGCTGGTTCTAATATAAAAGCCCTCTGGACAGCAATTAAAAGCATCATGGGTACTCTGAAGAACCACGATTGTCCCCTGGAGCTCCTAAGCACTAACTGTGACCCTAAACAATCCGTAAACGACATAAACGTCTTCTTTGCTTCTGTTGGAATGAAGTTAGCCGAAAAAATTACACCTCTTGACCCGGGTAACAGCAGCCCCTTGCCAGCCTCTCCACCAGCGAACTCACTTTCATCTATGGTCCTATTGGAAGTGACTGAGACTGACGTTGATACCATAATTTCTCAATTACGGCAAGATTGTGATGGGACAGGGTGGGATGGTATACCAGCTCGCGTTCTAAAGCTCTGCAAGGAACTTGTCCCCCCAATAACCCACATCTGCAACCTTGCTATAAACTCGGGTATATTTCCGGAAGCTTTGAAGAAAGCCATTATTCATCCGGTCCACAAGAATGGCAACAGGGACTGCGTTGACAACTATAGACCTATCTCAATACTCTCTGCAATGTCGAAAATTCTGGAAAGAATCCTGAATAACGCACTTAAACATTATCTAGAAACATTTGATATTTTAGCCAAAAACCAGTATGGATTTCGTTCAGGTATTTCCACCGAAGACGCCGTGATAGATCTGACTAACAACGTTGTCAAAAACTTAGACTCGAACAACAGATGTCTGTGCATCTTTTTGGACCTTTCCAGAGCGTTCGACACAGTCTCTGCGTCAGTCTTGCTGGACAAAATGGAAAAATTGGGGATACGTGGTCTCCCCCTCAATATTTTCAGGAACTACTTAGAAAAAAGGAATCAGAGAGTAAAAATTGGGAATGAGCTTAGCGATGAGGTTAATGTTACTACTGGCGTCCCGCAAGGGAGTATTTTAGGCCCCACATTGTTCCAGCTTTATGTAAATGATCTCTGTACCATGCCTCTCCCTTATACCAGCACTTTCACCTATGCGGACGACACTGCACTTGTAGTATGCGGTCCAAATTGGCAGATAGTGAAGGAAAGAGCGGAAAACTCTCTAAGACTGGTAATGATCTGGCTTTCTAAGAACTTACTTACAATCAACCTGAGTAAAACTCTCTTCGTCCCTTTCTCCCTATCTAAACTTAATACTCCACCTAACAACTACGCTTTAAAAGCCCATACATGTGCCCGGGATATAGATTGTGGTTGCCAGGAAAAAGCTCGAGCCCCTTGTGCAAAGTATCTAGGAGTGCAAATAGATAGTAGGCTCTCGTGGGACGTCCAGGTTGCTACGGTTAAAGCCCGAACTAGAAAGCTAATTTACTTTTTTAGAGCCCTGCGTGACACAGCCTCTCTACAAAAACTAAAAATGGTATATATCGCTCTCTGTCAATCTGTTATTCAATATTGTATCCCAGTGTGGGGGGTTGCAGGTAAGACGCAACTTCTGGAACTTGAGAGAGCGCAGAGAGCCGTGCTCAAAGTCTTAAATAAGAAGCCAATTAGGTACCCCACTGCTCAACTATACGCTGACAATCAAGTTCTAACTGTGAGACAACTCTTTGTGCTCAAATCAATAATTAAGATTCACCAAAACGTAGCTCCTCCAGAACCTGGTAAAAAGCGTAGCAAGAGGTCAGTGTGTCTGGTAGTTCGCAGTAGGACAGCATTCGCTAGGCGCCAATTCAAAAGTCTGGGCTGTAAAGTATACAACTTGCTTCACAAAAATAAAAACATAGTGGGTCTGAATCGTCATGACGTAAAAAATATAGCAACAAGTTGGTTACTTCAATATGACTATGATGGTACAGAAGCAATACTAAAATTTCTGGAGTGAACACTTTTGATGACTAACTCTCTTCAACGTACGCACATACGAACACACAAACAGACGCACACCAATACACACACACAAACACACACATGCGCACACACACACAAATACACATACTCACACACACAAATACACATACCCACACAAATACACATACACACACACACTCACATTCACACAATATACATACATATATGCATACAGGCATACATACATACATTACAACATCCCACATACATCCATACTGACTTACATTATTATACTACGCTACTTACTCAAAACGAAGTTATAGTGATTTGTAACATCTTATCTAATAAAATGAATGTTTAAAACTTACCTTGTACAATAATTCTTGTAATTAAAAGTCACTGTGTCACTCAATTGTAACGAATAGTCAAAAGAGCACTGTTTCCCAAGATACAGGTTTTGGCCTAGTTTGGGAATCAGTATCAACATTAATTGTATGAAAGTTATAGCGCACAGTTATTTGTTTGTAAAAATATTGTATTGATTTTTGAGTCAAATAAACATTTATTATTATTATATTATTATCTCTGGTGGTCGATTCCGTGTCCGGGCCCATAGAAAAAAAGGGCCTCGGACTTGTGGAGGGCCACCTCGAGACCCAGCCCCCGAATACGTCCAACGACTTGGGCGGGGTTGCCGTGGCCTTCATGGTTGCCTCGCGGTTGCTTCTGTACTATCACGAGGATGTCGTCGGCGTAACACGTTAAGTCAACACCCTCCAGAAGACCACCGCGAAGCACCCAGTCGTAACCGATGTTCCACAGGAGCGGCCCCAGTACCGAGCCCTGTGGAACACCGCACGACATATCTCGCCGACCGAGCCCTGCCCTACTACTAATTATCCCTTGTATAGATTCACATGGGTAGCGGTAAAGAGATCAGAATTCCATGTGGGCAACAGCTAATTTATAATAAAATACCTGTAAATACTTGATATCGTCGCAAGGGATGCTCAAGACCATGTGATGTGGGCATGAAAAGACAGAAAGCAAACCCGAGAAATCGGGAAACAACGCTGAGATGATGATGATGACATATGAATACTTTAAACTTTCACTTTTTTTTATTTATTTATTAAATTATATATGTAGATTCTTTGTCCTCCAAAACAGAGTTGATGGTTTGACTGGTTACTTAGTTAGTAATTGAAAATTTGTTAAGAGTAATATAATTGACGGCCTCTGTGGCGTAGCGGTAATGCATTCGCATTACTACGACAGGGGCGCCCCCTGTCGTAGCAGCAGCATCACGGTAGCAGCAAACTATTAAGTAGACTAAGTGCTTTGCATACATTAGCAGTATAAAACTATAGGTCACGTTAATATGACTTTGTTGGGGGGTTAAAGATTAAGTTTTAGGAATGAGGGTTACCATTAGGTACAGTTGAGTACTTTAATATGATTCCATTCCAAAGCTACAAAATTATGTATCCAATTTGAAAGAACCACTTCAAAATATATAAATTTGTAATCAATTACCGCGATAATTCTATGTGAACACTCAATGCGTATTGGTGTCCTTATTGCTGAGATAATAAATATGATTTACTCAGCAATAAGGACACCAATACGTATACAGATTAGGAGAGGTTTTTAGGTGTAGGTATTATATCAAGCCCGACATAACCCAGCGGGGGATCCGAAGGGATTTTCGCACGAAAAAAAAAAAAAAGGTATCATATGACAACTTTATGTATAGTTTTACAAGAGCTTAAGTATATATCCATTTGACGTTGATATGAAACCTGCCATTTCCTTGACGAAATCAATGACTGACTTATGAATGTGAACTCATATTGATTGTAAAATAGACCACTACTGACGCCCTCTGTGGCGTAGCGGCAGTGATGCTAGGTTCGATTCCCGCTCAGTGCAAATATTTGTATGCATGAATATGTCTATTTGAATTGGTCTGAGTGTTTCTATGTATAATATGTATGTATTTACAAAAAAAAAAGTATATAAGTATGTTTATCAGCATTCTGGAACCCATAACACAAGCTAGTTAAACTATGATTACTTTGGGTCAAGAAAGCGCTGTGTAGAATGTCGTAGAATATTTATTTAATATTATTTTAAATTATTCTCCTAATTTACGCATGACTGAATATTTGCATATACCATTAAAGCATTTCAGATATTTTAATTCAATAAAAAAGGGAAAAATTAAAAAAGGTACAAACAGCCGCCATCATAAATTCGCGCATTTGCACCGAACACTAGGAAATAAAGCAATTAACATTTATGACAACCGACACGCTATAAAACTATAAGTTTTACTGTTTTGCAATTACTTTAGTGATTTTTATAGCAAAAATCTACTTCGACATTCTCTTTAACAACCTGAATGAAGTTTACCTCCAAAACTTGTTTTAATGAACCTTTCAAGTCGTCCCCTGACTCATTAATTGATTTAACAGCCACGACATGAAGAATTTAAGGTACGCATAGCACGCGACTATATTCGTTAAATCACGAAAATGAATGACGTGGGCACCTTTGCGTTCATTGCTAAAGGTTATGAGTTCGATAAATTAAGGCTGGAAAAACTTAAGGTAAGTTAATTTGATAAAAAGAGTTTGCTTCACGACCAACAAAAGGCATTTAAACGCAAAGGAAGCAGAAAACGACGGAAGAAAAATGAATGATTACAGCAAAAAGGGCCATCAAAACGAATGATAAACGAGCTTAATCCGAGCCCCATCCTTGTTTTATTACCACTGGACGATTGTAAAAACGTATTAGTGGGCGTCGCCGCAGAACTGTGGGTCCCGACGACGATCTATGACACTTTAGTTGACCTTTTTATACCCAATAGACGACGTTTGCCGTAATTTATCTAACCTTTATTACCCTAAAATACAATCATATCGATCATTATAAGAGTACGATCATGATAAGAGATACAATTTTGAATTTTTGAATTGAATTTGATTAAAGTGATAGAGGTTTTAGTTTAGTGTCAATGTCATTTTCTACCAACGTTGTATATTAACACACAATTCATTTTAAAGAGTTCAGAGATCGAATACTGAAATCGTTTGTAAAAATAAGATCGAAATATTACTGAATCACATTCAATCTGAAGATATCCTCATAGTGATAGCTGAAACATATCTAAATCGTAGGATTCAACGACTTAATTTATATTAGATCTAGTACTCATTAAAAAAAAATTATGTCATAATAATTTATTTCCTAATAAGAGCTTACAATAGTTAACACAATTATTTATTGCAGGTCAGAGAAGACCAACATATTATAATATGGAACGTTGGCACCTGTACAAGAATATATCATGTAATCACATCCACCGCATACCTTTACACTTTACGAGAACCCGAACAACCTGTGTTACGCTACACGTATCTAAAAACAAGAGCTCATTATGGTTTCAGGGTTTCTTGTAAAATCGTTATTAGATGGGGGAACGATGGTGCATGAGTGCTCTAATGAATCTGCCTTTATACCATAAAAAAGGTACGTAGCTTTTTATAAAGGTTAAAATTAAAGCTGACCGTATACATGCATTTCAAATTGGAAACATTTCACACGCGAAACAGGGTGGAATATTATCTTTTACTGTCGTTTATGTTCAATTAAAATAACAACATCAAAATCGTCATCCTCATAGTGATTTCCCAGTTGCGTCTAAAGATGGCAGCTCAGGGTACCTTTTTTTTTCGTGCAGAAATCCCTTCATATAACCCCCCGCCGGCCGGCGAGGGCGGTTATGTCGGGCTTGAACCGACTAAAAGCGCACGCCGTCTCGGGTCTACAGACGCCGGGGTGTAAGGTTACCCATAGAGCATATCCCTCGCACCCCGAAATGTTTATTGTTTTTGGTTTTCGTCGGCTTTTCCACAATCTCCCAACCTCGAGAGGTAAGCACGTGCCAGAGCCTCATCCGTTATTTAGCAGGTTCACCGACTAACAGATGAGAATGGCTTGGTCCCTGTATACCCCTAAACTGAACAGAACTAAAATAATATGACAAACATTTTCAGGTAGTAATCAGCTTTCGGAGCAAGCCACCCGAGGGATCCAGTCTCATCGTGGGAGGAAATCGCATCGGCATCAAGCCCCAAATGAAATATTTGGGGCTCGTGCTCGACGGCCGATGGGACTTCGGAGAGCACATCCGAAGTCTGGCCCCCAAATTGAAGGGCACAGCTCTTGCTCTGGCTCGGCTGTTGCCCAACATGAGGGGGCCCGATGACTCCTGCAGGAGACTCTACGCGGGGATCGTGCGGTCCATGGCCCTGTATGGGTGTCCAATATGGGCGGAGGCCCTGAGGACCAGAACTGTGCGGATGCTGCGCGCTCCGCAGCGAGTTCTGGCCATCAGGGTCATCCGAGGGTACCGCACGATCTCCTTCGAGGCGGCGAGTCTCCTTGCCGGAACTCCGCCATGGGACCTGGAAGCGAGAGCTCTTTCGCAACTGTACCAGTGGCGAAAGGAGGCGCGGGAGCAGGGATGGAACCCCGAGCCTCGAGAAATCGAGGCCGTGCAGTCCCAGCTCCGCCAGGCCATCGTGGTGGAGTGGAAGGAACGACTTGGGCAACCAAGCGCAGGGCACGCCGCAATAGCGGCGGTAAGGCCCATCATGGAGGATTGGCTGGAGAGGCGACACGGAAGCCTCTCCTACCGACTGACGCAGGTGATCTCAAGGAAGGGGTGCTTCGGGGACCACCTGCATCGGATCAGGAAGGAGCCAACGCCTGAGTGTCATCACTGCGACGCGAGCGAGGACTCAGGGCTGCACACGCTGGCGGATTGCCCGGCGTGGGAGGCGCCGAGGCGTGACCTCGTGGCAGCCATCGGGGTGGGAGTCCTCTCGCTCGGCAGCATGATTGCGGCAATGGTGCGGAGCGCGAGCGCGTGGGCCGCCGCCGCCTCCTTCTGCGAGCATGTAATGCTCGCGAAGGAGGTGGCGGAGCGCGCCCGGGAGAGACTTAGAACTCTCCCGGTCCGCCGAGCCCGCAACTTGCTCGCCGCGCGTCGCAGGCAACTCAGGCGCCGGAGGTCGCTTAACGACCTCCGTCCTCCATGAGCGCAGGCCTGGGGGTGGCGGGTGAGGCCACCTGTCACCCCAGCAGAAGCAGGCCGGGACGGTGGGGCGACTAGCGCCCCTCCCCCAAACCGGGGCAAGACGGGGACACCGTGGTTCCCAAACCCGAGGGGGCCATCTCGAAACCGGAGATGGCCCAGGGTCAGTCGGGGTGCGAGGGATATGCTCTATGGGCAACCTTACACCCCGGCGTCTGTAGACCCGAGACGGCGTGCGGTTTTAGTCGGTTCAAGCCCGACATAACCGCCCCCGCTGGCACGCGGGGGGGTATCCGAAGGGATTTCCGCACGAAAAAAAAAAAAAAAAAAAAAGGTAGTAATCAGCTTTTCCTATATACTACACGAATATGTCGGCTCGACCGGGGAAGTTAACCATTCCTGTTGGCTGGCAGGGGAGGATATCCGTGGGAATTTCCGTTCGACAATCTCACTCAATATCAGTTTTAAAATGTTTTGTAAGAATACTATAGGCCTAACCTCCACTCTCTTCAGTACTACTATATAGTACAGCTGGACAGATTACTTATACTTATGATTTGAGACTCGTTGTATTTTGAGCTTCTTCCTTTCATATTTCACGAATTTATCAGTATCATTAAATTTGAATATTTTTCACAAGTCAGTTTTGAGCGTATCTGACCCGACCTTACCGAAAATTTTATAAGATATTCATATCCATGTGTCTGATAATAAAAGTTTAACCATAATAGTTCCCCTTTAATTTTCTTTCCTTTTAGTGAAATACTTGCCAACCATATTGTTCATTTTCTGTATCGAGGAATATTGGACAAGCTATGAAATTTGTACATGATCAAACATAAATGGCGAAGGTCAGGGTCCATCAAGTCAGGTTACGTCGATTCGTATACGATAAATTGAAGAAATCCTTGACCTGTAAGTTTATAACTTGTGTTCAGCACTTACTCGTACCTTATGTCAATTGACGGGGCTAGTGAACATGAAATTCGTGAAATTTTATTATCCTTCAACAACTTTTTAGAATCTAACATTAGAATGAACATTTCAATAGTCGTATTGCTTTTAAAGATGAATGCAATAATATTCAGCGCAACTGTAAGTAATATTGAAGGATGTAGTTTAGACGAAGCGAATATGTGCTCCACCCAAATCCTCGGGGGACCACCAAGTTCTTCGGGCCCCAGGCAACCCCACCTGCTGGCTGGTACACCTGCTGATTAACAGACGAGGATATGCGCAGGCTTTCCCCTCCGGATTTGGAGGTCAAACAGTAGTCACTCCAATAAAGCCGTTTAAGCCAAACAAAAAGGAAGTAACTGGGAACAACGATAAGGTAATGATAATTAAAAGTTATTTAAAGTTTTAGTTTTTGGTTTTTCAATTAAAAGTAAATTTTTTAATAATATTTTGAATTGTACGACTCAAAACAAATATTTATCTTGTTTTAAGAAGAGCACAAAGGCTAACATCATAACTACAGCAATGAAATATCGTAATGAAAAACACCAAGCGGAACGATAAAATCGTCTAGGTTAAAATATTAGACTCGGAAGTCATAAAGAAAATTTTATTTAGGGAAGATAAGATTTCTGTATTATAACAGTGTTGCTTAGTTGTTTAATGCTTTTCATAATTAATTAATGAATTTAATGTATTATACAAATAAAGGTGCCTGTGGGCCGTGACCGAAGGAGTAGTAAGGCTTTTGGTGCTATCTAGAAACACTTCTAATCATAAGTGTCCTATGACATCGTAGTGCCAAGTTGAATATCCAGACCGATTGGTCTGGATATTCAACTAGGCACTACGATGTCATAGGATGCTATTGTACCTACAGCGGCTAATGACGATCTATCCAGAGAAGTTTACAGTTTACAAAACTCCCGAGTCCTTTTATGTTGACCAGTCGCAATTGCCCTGCGATTGCCCAACTTAGATGACCACTACTGGTCATAGAGTGCATATGATGGCCGGTAGTTACTAATTTGCCAGCTAGAAGTGATAGATATTTTCCTAAGAACCCTTACTTCTGTAACGAAATCATATATCAAAAGAAAGGCCTGGAGCGAATCTGGTATGAAGAGCCTATGCTAATCCGATCCACAACCGGTGAATGAAGTGGTAAAATGAATTATTTAACTCAATATGACTAATATAAAACTACATTAAAAATAATTGTACAAAGCAGGTAAAACATTAGTAATTTTTGATTCAAATTTGAGTCTACCTATACTTTTAAAACTACATTATCTTTAAATGCACAAAACATTCGTATCTGTCAGACCTGAATGTCATTATCGGTACATTTTACTATAGTAAAACCTGAATTCGATTAGAGACAGCTTTAAAACTCTAACTGTGATAGATTTATTTTGATACGAGGGAAATTGTGGATGGCAATAAAAACTTGAATCCTTCTCTTGTTCAACGATATAAAAGTCATCTGGTTGCAATGATAACATCTTAGAGATTTCTCGGGTATGAAGGCTAATATATCGTATCAAGAGTCAGGGGATTCTGAAGTCATTTGAGAGTGTTTTTATATTGTGTTTGATATTTTTTATTATCCAACTGCTGGGTACCACGTACCTTTTTAGTCTCCTTTAAAGGTTTTCCTTAGGGCATCTTATTTTTATCGTTCCGAAATCCCCACGGATACTCTCAAATAACCCTCTAATTACAAGCCTACACAAGTATCTTTATATATATATATTTCTTGTGTGCGTGTGTATGTCACTGAATTCCTCCTAGACGGCTGGACCGATTTTGATGAAATTTTTTGTGTGAGTTCAAGGGGATTCGAGGATGGTTTATATTCACAATTGGACCCGGTAGGTGGCGCTGCTGTCCATATGTCACCATATTTAATAAATGTGGTGCTTATTTTCTGAGCAGGGCGATGTCTGTTGGGTCCGCTAGTATATATATATATATATATATATGTATACATATAGTGATTTCTCAAGATGAAATATTATGATAATTAAATGCGTGGTTGGTAAAATTTCGAATACGCTGTGACTAGTGCTAACAGACATGCTTTTGCACAGTATACTGTAATGGCTTGACGGTTTGGATGCCACTGGGATATCGCTATGATGATGAAGATGACTAGTTCGTCCTACAGATTAAAATCTGCCAGTGGAGCTGTTAAACGGTATTATAATACGAGCAATCATAATATAAATATTATTGTAATGAAAATATGCATTCATTCATACAGTAACGATGTTTTTTTATTAATGTGTAACCATGGATTTACGTTAAAAAAAGAATTTGAATGAAATACTGGATGCTTTAGGAACACATTGTCATTTTTGCCCATAGTCCTTTATTTGTGATTTAATATTTCGGACGCGAACCGAATAGACTGGCCCATGGCCCAATAAGGTGATAAGCTTACTTTAAAATGCCCCCCCCCCCCCGAATGTGGGAACCCCGGTGTCCCCATCTTGACCCGCATAGGGGGAGGGGCTGCATCCCTTTCTTAGGGTACCTACGTGAAAATGAATTTCTTATACACATATGAACCTCCACAAGACTTTGGATTGGCCGGAGATCGAAGTTGAACCGCAGGTGTGAGAATTCCAGATTTAGATTCCGTTCCAAAGTATTAGTCGCACAATAAACGCGATCATGATAATATAATAAAATATACATAGGCGTGGTGCATGATTGATTATCAATTTGCACCGTCAAATGCACCTACGGTGTAACTTGTTTATTTTATTTTTTCGTGCGGAAATCCCTTCGGATACCCCCCCGCCCGGCCAGCGGGGGTGGTTATATCGGGCTTGAACCGACTAAAACCGCACGCCGTCTCGGGTCTTAAGACCGTCTTAAGGTGTAAGGTTGCCCATAGAGTATATCCCTCGAACCCTGACTGACCCTGGGCCATATGCGGTTTCGAGATGGCCCCCTTGGGTTTGGGAACCACGGTGTCCCCGTCTTGCCCCGGTTTCGGGGACCTACGGCGTACCTGCCGGTAAACAGTTAGGACTTTCTCAGTCTTTTCCGAAGTCAATATATAGTCGATGGGAGTCCAAAACCACGGAACAGCAGTTTGTCAATACCGCGTATCAGCAAAAGGCGCAAAATGCGACGTCAATAGAATAGAATAGAATTCATCAATAGTATATGCTCGGATAATTTAGTTACGAGTAATTAATAACTTGATTATTTAATAACTGGCGAAAATAACCTCAATCTTGTAGTTACGCGGTTTTAAGACTTCATGATTTGATTACAATGTAATACAAAAACTAACATACTCAAATTATTTTTAGGTAAATACGTTAGATCCAAATAATAATGGAAAGGTAAGACAATCAAAGTTTTTCTTTAGAAAATGCTGATGTCAAAGATGACGTGTTTACACTGAAAGATCTGTGTGAGAGAAGAAACATATTACTGAAAAAGAAGGAGGAAATAATGAGAAAATGTACGTACCAAGATCAACAACCATTGCAATTAGATTTCATACCTTCGTCAGAATATATTACAGCTAGATCAAAATCAAGATATAACATCCGAATTTATTACCCTTACAACAGCTTTGGATCAAGATATTATAACATCCGCTTTGAGTCCGGCACCAATACAAAACGATAATGAAATTACTCCTTTTGAAGTGAATGTTAATGTAGTAGAGCACAATGACGGTCTTGATTTTTCGTCTGATGATTCAGTCGCAGATCCTTCTTATGTTGCCCTCTCAGATATAACCAATTTAAAGCCATTATTACCAGAAAATCCACCACCACCACCACCACCAGAAGGTCCAATATGTATGTAAATGCGATGTTTTAGTGGGAAAGCTATGTATTGTTCGAAATTAACAGAAGATGTTAGATCAGAAATTTTTAAAGGCTAGTGGAAAATGAATAGGCCAGACATGAAAATGTACGTATCTTAAATGGTGGATCAGATTCCTACCACCAGAAAAAATAACAACTCAAATTCAAGGCGAAGTGATACCAAAATTTACTATTTGAAAGTTAATGATAAGAAGGAAAGAGTTTGCCAAAAAAATTTTTGGAACCACTAGGTATAAAAGAATGTACAGATAGATAGATAGATACTAGCTAAAAGAGAAGATAAATAAAAATGAATCTGAATCTGAACAAGAAAGCTAAAAAATATTTGGTTGCTCTACCGAAGCTGCCGTCTCATTATTGTAGACAGTCTTCATCGAAATTATATTTAGAGCCCATCATACAATCAAAGTCGCAATTGTATCGTCTTTATGTAGATTATTCAGCTGCGAGAAATGAGCCGGTGGCTTCAAGAAAGGTATTTGAAAGTACTTTATTTGATGAAAATATCGCACTATTTCAACCAAAAAAAGATGCATGTGACCAGTGCTGCACTTACAAAGCAGGTAATATATCAGATGCGCAGTATAACAAACATATTGAACTAAAAAACTTAGCCAGAGCTGAAAAAAGTTCTGACAAAGAAGCAGCACAGAAAGGAACTATACATGCAATAACTGCAGATCTTCAGGCTATGAAACTGTGCCCTTGACTCAATGCCAGTGCCTTATATTTTGAAACAAAGCTAGCCGTACATCACTTTACAGTCTACAAGCTGGGAAATAATAGAGTCACGTGTTACTGGTACGACGAAACAGTATGCGACTTAAAATCGACTACCTATGCAACATTATTTGTGTACTATTTGACAAAATTACTGAATGATGATCCCAAGAATGTTGTAATCTTTACAGATGGATATACCGCCCAGAATAGGAACAATATTGTATCGAATGCATTGTTGACTTTAGCCATGGACAAAAAAATTTTCATTATAAATTTGCTCAAGTTACTCTCGTCTATTAAATATTCACTTTTTCAGAATAGATTCTTATAGAATTATTTGTGCATTACTGACCATAACACTCGAAAATAACTTCATGACATTTCATTATTATTATTCCATTTCCACCTTATCCTTATTTCAGCTATTGTAACGATAGTAAACCCGGGCCCATTACTAAAAAACTACTAAACAGTACTACTCTTATTATTTTAAATTGGAAGAAGTCCACCGTCAATCAAGTTAGTCCAACCCATGGTTGACAAGATTACCCTTCGTCCTAACTACGTATATTTTGTTAATAAGATTAGACGGAATCTGTTAAATCTATTGGCAGAGCACCCTACCAGAATAGGAGCTGCTGTGGGCTAGTTAAATCACTAATAAAATTAGCGCGGTATACCTTAAACCTTAAAAATAACTACTTCATCACGGTATTATTATGAGGTTAAATACTGTTTTAACGTTTAAAGCGAATTTCTTGCTGTTGCGAGTAGCTAATTAAAACGCAACCAACTAATTATAAGCACTTTGAAAGAAGTTAAAACAATCTAATAAAAATCAACTACCGTAAATACATTTCTCACTATTTTCGCAATACAAATCCATGGAGATGTGAAAATATTTGCAAACAATGAAATCAGAAAGTTAGGGGTCCGATATATTACCGGGACAATATTTCTGTGGGGCTGCCGGTCGGATTGGTCTCAAATGTTTTATGATCCGGCCAACACGCAGTTACGCGTTTGGGCGCTTGTGGCATGTGGACAGAACTGCGCCGAATGATTTACGTCCTTTCATTTCGCAACACTTTATTTTAAAATGAGTACAAACTGTTGGATTTGAAAAAAGAATAAGTTTGTTGTCTGCATCTGTAGGTCTGCACCTCCATAATTATATCGTAAATATTTATTTTTCGCATACCTGTCATAGTTTAAGTATGTGACTGAAATTAATGATTGTATTATAGGTAAAAGAAAACCTGCTTGTTTTTAGTAGTCAGAATAAGTAAAATGTAAAATCACAAGTTCACAGTTGCTTGTGTTGTGAAATTGGGATACACTCGCATAGGAATGTATGGGGCCCTACCAAGATTTTCTGGGCCTAAGCTAATCTAACTTTGTGGGGTCCCAAAAAAACTCACTTGGCCGTAACTAAGTGGGCCAATTTTTTAATGCCACACATCCGATCATTCCGTCTAGTAGTCTACATTATCTTCTACAGCAAAATCTTAAAAAGCTCATCGTTTGAATTATTTACGCATTGACTGACTTTTATTATTGATTTGAAAGTAATTTTGGCAGCTCAACTGGAAAGTACTATAATGCCATATATAAAAAGTATTTAAATATTTGTTATAAGCATATATTCTCGTATAAGGTGACATAAATTGAGGAAAAAGCTATTATTTTTGCAAACGTATATATTTATGAGCATATACACGAGCAGCTATAAATTGTAGCTCATTAAGACCACAGAAGTATGGTCTCCATATTATTGTTTGTGTGTATAGGTTTTGTATAATGTGACTATACCTAGTATTAAAAAACCTAGGTAATAAGGAATAAAAACATCTGTGTAAGTAGGTTCACTTAAGGAATTTTTATTATAATACTATCGCAATGTTCAACTTTTTTATTGGTCAAGTTACTTGTACTTTGCTTGTAATTGCACAAGAATTCAATTACAGCTATTTCGTTAAGTAGGTAATTATTTACAATTCTTTTATTATATACAGTCCCAAGAGAAGAACAAACTCGTAGAGCGAGGGCTCTACGAGTTTGTTCTTCTCCTCGAGTCACGGTCCAAAGACACTTGGTTAGCTATAACTTTGCTAAGAGAGGCAAAGAGACCTAACTGCAACCCACCCTAGAGAAGTAGTACATTCACGCTTCAATAAATCGCGTTCGATTTGACTGCACCCCTCGTGTTGGTCCTCCTCCTCCTCCTCGCGTCGTGCTCCTCATTACTGAGGGTCGTGATTCCCCCATTAAGAACTAAGTTTTTCTCGTGTTGGTAAGTTTGGTAAAATCCAAAAAGTACCACATATGCTAACAATTCCAACATGTTGATCCCTAGTTTGACGGCTGTGATAAACGCTTTTACAGTCCTCCTTAAAATAATCCGGGGTTATAGAAAGAAGGTAACAAGCGTATGGGTTAAACATTCCAGTTCCTTATTGTGTGACAAGGAAAGGAAGTACTGAAAGCAAGGAGGCCGTTCGGTTCAAGTCAGCAACGACTCGAGGGTGTTGGCGGCCCTCATAAATGTTTTCAATGTTCTATGCTCGAATGCATGTTGGAAATAATTAAAGTACGGAAAAGCGGGCGGCCTCACCATTAACATAATTCTACTAACTTAATACACTAGAAACAATGTGAGTACTAATTAGTTTTACATGTTTGTTGTACACTATCAAACTGGCTAATCAATCTGCGCGGTAAACAACCGCTGCCATGATCAAGCCTTAAATAGATGACCGCTGAGTTGAAACTGATTGTATACGCCTCTGTACCATCATACCTTCTTTGGCCAACAGTAGTAGTACCTACTACTACTAATATTGTGATTTGTAAATAGTAAATGAAGTGAAATAATATTTTTACCCCTTTATACTTCAATTTCACTAGGCTATCGTGGATGCTCAAAGTACACTGGAGGCATATTAAATTTGGAGTAAATATTCTTGATCCATTCTATAAGCCAGGTAAACCTTATGATAATATAATAAGATATTTGGTGCAGTCGTTGACTCCTGCCCTAAAACAGATGCAGCAGAAACATGCTACGGCAGTATTGCTTAGTATCTGTGAGTTAGTATACTAGTACCACCGAAAAGATATTAATGTGGTACTTTCTTAGTGGTGCGTTCTTATTACCTTACAAAGCCTTGCATGAATGTTTTTGACATGCTTTATACTCAGCATACGTAGGCAATGATGAAGTAACGAATGCAATAGTTTATTTCTTATTAATTCACCGAATTATTAGAAATTTTGTATGCATACTTATTATATAAAATGTACTACTTAAATACTTACTGAGTAATCGAATAGAGAAAAAAAATACGAATTTGTAAGAAAGTAACCAATATACCTACCTTTTTTTTACGTGCGGAAATCCCTTCGGATACTCCCCCGACGGTCAGCGGGGGTGGTTATGTCGTGTATCGATTAAACCGCACGGTGTCCTCCCCAAGTGTCCGTTGCCGGGCACCCCGGGTAAGCCCTCGAAAGGATAACCCCAGGGTTGCCGGCGGACTTTGGCCGCCACCGCGGCCTCACCTGGTGGGGTCGGGTTTTATCCCGCTTCGGTGAGTTGGCAGGCGTGTGTAGGGCACACACGACACGCCCCCGCCACGGCCTGCTTCTGTAAGGACGGCGACTCGGCCAACTGCCGTCCTCAGGCCCCGATCATGGAGGTCGGTAGTCCCGGGCGTAGATGAGTCTCCGGCGTCTTCGCCGCAGACTGCGAAACTCGAGGGGCAGGGTTCTCTCCCGCTCCCTCTCCGCCGTCTCTTTCGCGCGCATTACCTGCTCGCAGAAAGAGGCGGCGACGTGCCACTTGCTCCCGTCGGAGACCACGGCCCTCACCATGGTCTCCAACGAGAGAACGTCCACGCCCAGGACCACAACGAGATCCCGGCGTTGACTCGCCCACGCAGGGCAATCCACCAACGTGTGGAGCGCCGTGTCTTCGCCACGATCCTCGCAGTGCTGGCACTGTAGCGTTGTCTCCCGGTGGATGCGCCACAGATACTTACCGAAACACCCGTGTCCGGTAACCATCTGGCATATCCGGTAGGAGAGGTCCCCATGGTCCCTCTCCAACCACTCCTTCATGATCGGTCTCACCGCCGCAATGATGGATTCCCCCCACCTTGGGTGCTCAAGTCGCACCCTCCATGTCTCCATGAGCAATATCCCTACCTTCTATAAACTACTAAATTGGTATTGGTGCCCACTAATCACTTTAGATTTATGCTTATCCAATCCTCGACCCACTCCAGGCTTCACTAAAAAAGGGACGTGAACTACATTTTTAGTGTTCCGTTGTCAAATGGCAAAAAAAACGGAACCCTTATAGATTCGTCATGTCTGTCTGTCTGTCCGTTCGCAAGTCACAACCACTTTTTTCCGAAACTATTAGAACTATGCTGTTGAAACTTGGTAAGTAGATGTATTTCTGTGAACCGCATTAAAATTTTCACACAAAAATAAATAAATAGCAATAAATTTTGGGGGTTTCCCCATACTTAGAACTGAAACTCAATTTTTTTTTCCTTTAACCCATACGTGTGTGGTATCTATGGATAGGTCTTCAAAAATGATATTGAGTTTTCTATATATATATATATATTTATATCATTTTATTATATTTATTGTAAACTGAATAGTTTGCGCGAGGGACACTTCCAAAGTGGTAAAATGTGTCCCCTCCCCCCCTCCTGTAACTTCTAAAATAAGAGAATGATAAGACCAAAAAAATTTATGATGTACATTACCATGTAAACTTCCACCGAATTTATTTAAACGAGATCCAGTAAGTAGTTTTTTTAATACGGCATAAATCGTAAACCGCAATTTACATTTCATTCAATCAACTCAAATATAAAATTAAAAAAAAAAACATTATTGTGTTATTTGCTGCTTCGGAACCCTTCATAGGCGAGTCCGACTCGCACTTGGCCGCTTTTTTACATCTGTATTACTTGGTATTGGCAATCAAGTATGAGACTAAAGACGAAAAGCGGGTCGTCTCCAAAATTCGTGTAACGTGTAACTTCCTACGGTGACGTTTAGAAATTCGCAGTAAGTGACACGAAGAGAGACGCTATGTGGCCCCAAGCGACTACAACGTACTACTAAGAATGCTTATTTGACATAAACTGTGATTTGTTCGATATTGGATCAGTACTGTCTAACAACAAACTTTTGAAAATTGATTTTTAAAGAACTGTGACATTATTTTTACAAATAATTTTCTTGATAATGAGACTTATTTACAGTTTTTCTCATCACAAATACGAAGGTACTGTATTATATTATGTTATATACTTATCTTTACTTATATTATAAAGATGTAAGTGAATGTAAACTATGAAATTCCATTAATTCCATAGTCCATTCTCCTCCAATATAGAGGACATTGGAGAAGAATGGACACACAACAATTTTACCCTTCACTCCAACTCTACGTGATTTACCTCTAATGCTAAAATTAAATAATGGCAGCCGCCGACTATGTTTGATATTAGCTTACAATATCTACCTATTCCTGAAAAATATTGAAACCAAAAATCCATTAAATGAACTTGAGCAGTGGTGCTGGAAATGAAAATGAAATCAACAGCAACACTGGTGGGTTAATAAGACTGCCAATAGTATTGTTTTTAATTTATAATTCTTGCTAGCTACACCAATAGAATCGTAATAAGTTCAATAGTATATATATACTTGGTATAATATACCAAAAATATTTTAATATTTGTTCTACTCGTACTTTGGTAGAATGCAGAAGTATTTAATTTTTTTTAGAAAGCTTGTATTGTAATAAGTCATAAAGTATGTAAATTGTAAGCAAATTACACTGCAACGCAAATGAAATATTGGCTTTAAACACGCTTGTGAATTATGGATCCAGACTGTAAAGGTATTTAACAAACAATACGTAAAAAAGGAATAACTTGAAAATTGCTCATGTAACCTTTTGATAATCCAGGTCCTTGAAATATGTTGTGTAAGTTTTTATATTTAATTTGATTTCTCTAAAAATAATAAGACTTTTACTAATACAGACATTACATAATTTCCGGTGACATTATTGATATTTTATGGGCTGGAATTTCATTCTGCCTCGCATCCTGCCATGAGTTACGGACTGAATTTAGACAGTACAATATTTCAACATGTAGCGAACTTCGAAAACACATATAACGACAAGTCATTGCTTCGACAGACAACTATTAGACAATACACACCTTCGAATTACCACTACTTCGACAGACGATTATTCGACAGACAATACTTAGACAAGACAAATCTTCGAATGACCTAGTGGTCACCTGCCACCTGGGGGTGGCAGGTGAAGCGGCCTGTCACCCCGGCCGAAGCAGGCCGGAGCGGCAGGCGACTAGCGCTCCCCTCCTTTCCGGGGAAAGATGGGGACACCGTGGTTCCCAAACCCGAGGTAGCCATCTCGAAACCGGAGATGGCCCTGGGTCAGTCAGTCGGGTCACCTTACACCCCGGTGTCTGAAGACCCGAGTCGGCGTGCGGTTTTATTCGGTTCAAGCCGGACATAACCACCCCCGCTGGCCGGCGGGGGGGTTTCCGAGGGGATTTTCGGACGAAAAAAAAAGGTAATCGTATATTATGCTGTAATAAAATAATAAACTTGCCTTAAAGCCCCTAAATAATGTGTTGCTTAGATTTTTAATAGTGTTTATATTTTATACATTTATTTAATTCTGGTTTGAACCCACATTTTGGACAAGAATGTTTCATTAACATATTTATAGCAGTACAATCACAAGCTACAAACTATGTTACCTTCATATAAGAATACATATTTATCATATTCATTTGCTAAACCATTATCTAGGCCTTCTGACCTTAAAACATCAAAATAAACACCCATTCCGATATAAAAATAAAGCGTTTCAGACAAGAAACAACAGGAACAAACAGCTCGCCTTACCTCAAAAATAAGAAAGCGATTGTAAACATGTTATTTAGCGCTGTAAATCGGCGCCGTTATCTGCTTTACTTAAATCATCGCCCTCGCTATCAGCGTAATAAATAACACCACCCTGTATTATCTTCGAACATAATCGGTGATGTTTCGCCCGCCTTATTTCCTTCTGCGGTTAAATACACTTCCCTAAAAAAATATTTATTATCCCACCAAGCAAACAATTGTGAAATTCTTTCGCCTTGTTGATTTTTGTTGTACTTAGTGAACGAGCGAAAAGTACCGATTGTTGATCTGGTTTAATGAAATTTGGCTCGATTGTACTGTTTTAAAGAACTTTCATCTTACTACCTACTAACTACAGAGATATACAAGACATACTTCAGACATGTGACACTTATTTGATATTATGATATACACCTACATGGGTATGTATGTATATATATGTATATATACACATAGGTACGTATCTAATTAGCCTTAAATGCTAACCCACTATAATAAAATATAAAATTTTATAATAGATTAAATTGTACGGTAATCCGACAGCACCAATAGTAATATATATACATCAGTGATCCTAATTATCACAATATCTGCCAATAAACTCTTGCCATTCTGTCTATAATAATATATGTGTTAAACAGCAGTACACTACGGGACAAAGTCTACTGTTGCTTTTTGACTAATTTACGAGTCTTTTGACTTAGTGACAAAGATTGTGTGAAGCTAAGGCGCGTGTGTCCCTAAAAGATTCCCGACAATATCTAGAAGATAATGTGGCCCTTTTACAACAAGGTGCCCCATTTGACACGTCACTACAACTGTCTACTCCCACGCAAGCTTCACACTTCACCCCTTCCCCTCCTCAGTCTCTGCGGGCCTATATATAACCGCGTGCGGCGACTCACCACTCTATTCTAAATATGATATATAAATTCTAAATCCAAGGACCGGCTCCCTATTTAAGGGCCACGAACCCGCTACTGCAAGGAAGGGCCATCCCCTGACGATTAGAACTGACCACTCTCTCTCGTCGCAGATGCAGCCCGTCAAGGTGATGTGCTCATTCCTACTCATCGTGGCAAGCCTCGTGTTTATCTAGGAACCCGACTCTGATCTTAATGTGATACTGTCTGTAATAAACTCACATCTGCTTTTTATCAAACATATACGTGTTTCAGTTATCTTTATCACCCAAGTATCACAATAATTACTTTAAGGTACTGGCACCCCCCACTAGGAGACTGTACCTGGGGAAGCATGGCCCTGTACGGGGCCCCCGTATGGGCGGAGACTCTGGCGGCCCACAAAGTGGCTGTCCTAAACAGCCCGTTAAAAGCGAAGGCCGTCAGAGTCATCAGGGGATATCGCACGGTCTCCGTCGAGGTGGCATGTCTCCTAGCCAGGACCCCTCCATGGGACGTGGAAGCGAGAGCCCTTGCGTCATTGTACCAATGGTGCAAGGAGGCGCTAGAGCGGGTCCATAGGCCGGAGCGCCAAGAGATCAGGGCTCAGCGGTCCCAGCTCCGCCGGGGACTCATGGAGATATGGAGGGTGCGACTTGAGTACCCAAGGTGGGGGTAATCCAGCATTGAGACGGTGAGGCCGATCATGAAGGAGGTGATTGGAGAGGGACCATGGGGACCTCTCCTACCAGATGTGCCAGATGGTTACCGGACATGGGTGTGTCGTTAAGTATCTGTGGCGGATCCACCGGGAGACAATGCCGCAGTGCTAACACTGCGAGGATCCTGGCGAAGACACGGCGCTCCACACGTTGGTGGAGTGCCCTGCGTGGGCGAGTCAACGCCGGGATCTCGTTGCAGTCCTGGGCATGGACGTTCTCTCGTTGGAGACCATGGTGAGGGCCGTGGTCTCCGACGGGAGCAAGTGGCACGCCACCGCCTCTTTCTGCGAGCAGGTAATGCGTGTGAAAGAGACGTCGGAGAGGGAGCGGGAGAGAACCCTGCCCCTCGAGTATCGCAGTCTGCGGCGAGGACGTCGCAGACTCATCTACGCCCGGGACTACCGACCTCCATGATCGGGGCCTGAGGACGGCAGTTGGCCGACTCGCTGTCCTTACAGAAACAGGCCGTGGCGGAGGCGTGTCGTGTGTGCCCTACACACGCCTGCCAACTCACCGACGTGGGATAAAACCCGACCCCACCAGGCGAAGCCGCGGTGGCGGCCAAAGTCCGCCGGTAACCCTGGAGTTATCCTTTCGAAACACACAACAGACACTTGGGGAGGACAATACCGTGCGGTTTTAGTGGGTTCATGCCCGACATAACCACCCCCGCTGGCCGGCGTATCCGAAGGGATATCCGCACGTAAAAAAAAAACCGGTTGTCTGTAAAGTCGGTTTACTGACGATAGTTGAACGTGACAACGTCATAAGAAAATACTAACTATATGTATAGCAGCCGTCCACGCGGACGCATCGCTTGCACTTCAAGCCCAGAGCGAGGTAACGCCGCATACGAGGTAACGGCATACGAGGTAACGCCGCATAGGTCAGGTAACGGCATGTTACGTCATGTTTTTTCTTGCGTGCAGCCGGCTCATCGATTTATAAGACGTTGTCACGTCAAAAGGTACTGGCACCTAAGCCACTACGTTACACCTTAGCAGTATAGTTGTAGAAATTCCAAATGTCTGCACAAGGAAAGGCGTTTTATTCTTAGTTTTATTGAACCCAGACTTAATAACGTTCTATTTAAGATTCTCTGCATCAGAAAATGTAATTAATCTTATCTAATTAGAATGTGTACCTATGCATTGATAATTAAATAGAAAATAATCTAAAACGCGTTAAATTCACATTCGTAAATACAATCACCTAATATTGACAACTGGTGTAAAGTTAATTAAGTTTTATACTTGTCACTATGATATGTAGTGGTACTTGCAAGTACAGCCGAGTTCTAAGGTAGACAGAGGTAAAAGAAGCACAATGGAATCTGGTGTTCAAATTATAGCTTATTACTCATTGATGTCTATATTACTAAAGTTATCATTCATAAAATGATTCTACGGTAGGTAGGTACTTGTATGGGGTGTGTGTTGGGCAACCTCCTCGAGTGTCGTTCCGACTCCGATCCCGCTGCAGTCCGGGGGGAACGGAATCGGAGCGGCCGGTACACCCTGGGCGGCGGTCAATGGCTTCCCCTTCATGGGGTTGGCATTGATCGTCGGCTAATACCCAACGTGGCGGGAACACATCGCTCTCCGTACTCCTCTGCTTTCAGAGGAGACAGGACGAGCGATGGTGTTAGTGGCTGAGGCCACCATAGGATCCTGTGGGATCCAGGGGCGGGTTGGCCCACTGCTAACGCAGGGGCCGACGGGCACTTGTGCCGCCGCCGGTGAGAGAGGACTAGCCATCCTCTCGCGTTCCGTAATCGGTAGGTGATCAGCAACGACCTAACTGGTGGCTACAGAAGGGTACGCTGTGATCTTGCTGACCGGAGGGCTTGCCTTTATTAGCCGGCCCACGACAAGGAAAAGTCTATAACACCCGACAGCAAAGTCGTAAAAACCTATGGATACCAGCCGACCTCCATAGTATATAGACTTATCCAGGTGCAGGGGGCACCGCCTGGATGGACCACCTTTCCCCCATACTCGTGGGATATGTTATGAACAATATCAACAATAATATAAATAAACCGGACAGGAAAACAAAAAACAATGAAATCGGCATTAATATGGAAAATGAGAAAGACGGAGTCTGCGCGGAAATCGCGCAGCAGTCATGCGTGGAGGTGACGCTAAATACCTCGGCGGTGTCGGAGAGTTTCGACACCGCCAACGAGCGACGCCGGGCGAGCAGCCCAGTGGGTCTGGGCGTGCAGCGGACCCGCAAGCGCAGGAGGCGCGCAAAGGCTCGGGCGGGGGAGGACATGTCGGATGAGGACTTTACCCTCACCGGGACGACCTCGTCCTCCAGCAGCGACGAGGCGTCGAAGCCGGCGTCCAAGGTGGCTGCGGGCCGCCGAGAGGCGCGGGGTGGCGTGAGGGCTGGACAATCCACCCGAGCTCCCTCTGCTCTTGGAAGAGCCGTGGGAAACTCACCGCCGAGGCCTTCCACCTCGGCGGTGTTGGTGTCGAAGCCGTGCGGGAAGAAGCGGTCACTCCTGGAGAGACTCCAGAAGGTGGCTGCGTCGTCCCAGGGGTCCCCAGACCCTCAGCAGGAGGAGATGCCGAACATTGTGTTCGGCATCGCCTCCGAAAACGAGGCTCTCGCGGCACAGCTGGCCGAGTCCCGTCGAGAGACGGCTCAGCTAGCTGCAGCTCTGGAGGAGCTGAAGAGGTTGGTGGCGAGCTCCGCCCAGCCGGCACAGCCAGCGCAATTGGCGCAACCGGAGCCACCGGCGCGGGTGACGCGATCGACACGTTCGACGCAGCCGATGCCGGCGAAGTCATCGCAGGCGGAGCAGCCGACGCAATAGTTGCGGCGGCCGGCCCAATCACCACCGGAGGAGCCCTGGGTAGCTGCTACTCGAGCGCTGGAGGAGAGGATGATGAGTCGGTTGGAGGCCTTAGTGGACTCCATCCGCCGTTAGCCTCTGGCGCCACCGGTGGCCGGCTACGCGGTAGCAGCCCGGAAGGGTAATACCCGCCCGGCTGCAGTGGAGGCTCTGCCGGAGCCGGCTCGTCGCCCCGCTCCCGCTCAGGGCCCCGCTCCCACTCAAGGGAAGGGAAAGGGGAAGGGCAAGGGCAAGGGGAAGGGCAAGGGGAAGACGTCCCCAGCCCAGGCCCCAGCCCCAGCCCCAGTCGCGGCTCCGGTAACCCCCACCAGAACCCCCTTGGAAGGGGGTTGGGAGGTGGCTGGAGCCAGTAAGAAGAGGCGGAAGGCCGCCAAGAAGGCCGCCAAGAAGGCCAGGAGGACCGCGGCCACCGCTAAGGCAGCGCCGGGGAAACTCCGTGCCCCTCGCACTACTGCCGTCGTCGTCACTCTGACGGCGGAGGCAGCGTCGAGGGGCTGGGGGTATGCCGAGGTGTTGGCCAAAGTAAAGGCCAACGTCGACTTGAAGGCCCTCGAGATCCGGGTGTCCGGTGCAAGAGCACACGGATGGGAGCCCGGCTTCTCGAGTCCCCGGCGCCGCCAGTGGCCCCAAAGCTAAGGGAGTCGCTAGATGCAGCCGACGTCCGGGTGTCCAGGCCCATTAAATGCGCAGAAATGCGCATCACGGGCCTGGACGACTCCGTCACGGCAGAAGAGCTCAGGCTCGCCGTGGCGGAGGCCGGGGACTGCTCCCCGGACACAGTAAAGGCCGGAGCTATACGCTTCGGCCGCGGCGGACAGGGGGCAGCAGTTGTCGGCTGCCCTATCGCGGCTGCCCAAAAGGTCGCAGACGGGCGGAGCCTCCTGGTGGGAGGCTTCCTGAGGGCGCAGGCACGGCTCCTGCAGGCCCGACCGGCCAGGTGCTTCAGGTACCTGTCGGTGGGCCATATGGGGGTGCACTGCACGGCGGAGGTAACGGCGGGTGACCGCTGCTTCCGCTGTGGCCAGCCCGGTCATAAGGCCGGCACGTGTAGCGCCCCGTTGCATTGTTTCAGATGTGCAGCGGGGGGCAAGCCGGCTGACCATAGGGTTGGCAGCAAGGCCTGCGCCGGAGGGGAGCCGAAGCCGGGAGGCCGGCCTTCCGCCCCTAGTTCACAGCGGGATGCGGAGATGGGGGTCCCATAATGGATCCTCAACTCCGCATCCTGCAGGTGAACGTTGGCCACGGTGCTGATGCTCAGGCCCTTCTGCGCCAGAGGATGGCACAGTGGGCCATAAATGTCGCCGCTGTCGCCGACCCATACACCCACCGATTCCTCGGGCCTGCCTGGGAAACCGCGCTGGATGGGTCGGCGGTACTGGTGCACAACCCTGCCGCCGGCAGCCCCCCTCTTGCCGTCGCTGCAAGGGGACCCGGCTGCGTGGTGGCGGCGGTTGGGGATATAGCGGTCGTGGCCGCTTATATCACGCCGAACCGAGACCAAGCTGCATATGAGCAATGGCTCCGTCAGCTGGCCGTCGTCGTCAATGCCTGCCAGCCCCGTCCGGACCACGAGCCCTCCGAGCGGAGATAAGGCGTTCCAAACGGGACGCCTTCCGCGAGCTGCTGGAGACGCTAGAGCGGGACCCTTGGGGGCGGCCCTACCGGATGGTGAGGGGCAAGCTGCGCCCCAAGGCCCCGCCGTTAACCCGGTGTCTCCAGCCGGATCTGCTCGGAGGAGTTGTTGGCTCCCGGTTCCCAGCGCGGGCGGTGGAACATGTTCCACCGCAGATGACTCCACCTCGGTTGCGCATGGCGCCCGACGTGGAAGACGACGACGTGCCCGAGGTCACTTGGGTAGAACTAGAGCTGGCGGTGAGAAGGCTAAGAGCCAAACAAACCTCCCCGGGACCCGACGGCATTCCAGGCCGAGCGTGGGTCCTAGCTCTAGTCGACGACGCTCTCGAGCCCCGACTGAGAGGGCTTCTCAGCGCATGTTTGGAGCGGGGCCAGTTTCCGAAATTGTGGAAGACGGGGAAACTGGTCCTCATCCGAAAGGAGGGGCGCCCGGCGGACTCGTCGTCCGCCTACCGGCCCATAGTGTTGCTCGACGAGGTGTGCAAGCTCTTTGAAAGAGTAATTGCGAAGCGCCTCGTCGAGCACCTCTCAAGAGTGGGGCCGGACCTGGTGGATGGCCAATATGGCTTCCGCCAGAGGCGCTCCACCGTGGATGCCATCATGCGCGTGAGGGTTCTGGCGGAGGATGCAGTAGCCCGGGGTGAGGTGATGTTGGCGGTGTCCCTGGACATCGCCAACGCGTTCAACACCTTGCCCTGGAGTTGCATTAGGGAGGCGCTCGTGTATCACGAAGTGCCTCTCTACCTCCGCCGCATAGTCGGGGCGTATTTGACGGAGAGAGCCGTCATCTACCTAACCGTGACCGGTCTCGGTCGGCGTGAAATGTCGTGCGGTGTTCCACAGGGATCGGTCCTGGGGCCGCTCCTGTGGAACATCGGATACGACTGGGTGCTTCGCGGTGAGCTCGTAGGCGGTGCCGCCGTCACGTGCTACGCGGACGACACGACCCGAAAGGCCACGACCGCGGTTGCCCAAGTCGTTAAGCGGATCCGGCGGCTGGGTCTCGAGGTGGCTCTGTATAAAACCGAGGCCCTGTTCTTCCATGGGCCTCGTAGCAAGCCACCCGAGGGATCCAGTCTCATCGTGGGAGGAAATCGCATCGGCATCAAGCCCTAAATGAAATATTAGGGGCTCGTGCTCGACGGCCGATGGGACTTCGGAGAGCACATCCGAAGTCTGGCCCCCAAATTGAAGGGCACAGCTCATGCTCTGGCTCGGCTGTTGCCCAACATGAGGGGGCTCGATGACTCCTGCAGGAGACTCTACGCGGGGATCGTACGGTCCATGGCCCTGTATAGGTGCCCAATATGGGCGGAGGCCCTGAGGACCAGAACTGTGCAGATGCTGCGCGCTCCGCAGCGAGTTCTGGCCATCAGGGTCATCCGAGGGTACCGCACGATCTCCTTCGAGGCGGCGAGTCTCCTTGCCGGAACTCCGCCATGGGACCTGGAAGCGAGAGCCCTTTCGCAACTGTACCAGTGGCGAAAGGAGGCGTGGGAGCAGGGATGGAACCCCGAGCCTCGAGAAATCGAGGCCGTGCAGTCCCAGCTCCGCCAGGCCATTGTGGTGGAGTGGAAGGAACGACTTGGGCGACCAAGCGCAGGGCACGCCGCAATAGCGGCGGTAAGGCCCATCATGGAGGATTGGCTGGAGAGGCGACACGGAAGCCTCTCGTACCGACTGACGCAGGTGATCTCCGGGAAGGGGTGCTTCGGGGACCACCTGCTTCGGATCAGGAAGGAGCCAACGCCTGAGTGTCATCACTGCGACGCGAGCGAGGACTCAGGGCTGCACACGCTGGCGGACTGCCCGGCGTGGGAGGCGCCGAGGCGTGACCTCGTGGCAGCCATCGGGGTGGGAGTCCTCTCGCTCGGCAGCATGATTGCGGCAATGGTGTGGAGCGCGAGCGCGTGGGCCGCCGCCACCTCCTTCTGCGAGCATGTAATGCTCGCGAAGGAGGTGGCGGAGCGCGCCCGGGAGAGACTTAGAACTCTCCCGGTCCGCCGAGCCCGAAACTTGCTCGCCGCGCGTCGCAGGCGACTCAGGCGCCGGAGGTCGCTTAACGACCTCCGTCCTCCATGAGCGCAGGCCTGGGGGTGGCGGGTGAGGCCACCTGTCACTCCAGCAGAAGCAGGCCGGGACGGTGGGGTGTCTAGCGCCCCTCCCCCAAACCGGGGCAGGACGGGGACACCGTGGTTCCCAAACCCGAGGGGGCCATCTCGAAACCGGAGATGGCCCAGGGTCAGTGGTGCGAGGTATATGCTCTATGGGCAACCTTACACCCCGGCGTCTGCAGACCCGAGACGGCGTGCGGTTTTAGTCGGTTCAAGCCGCCCCCGCTGGCACGCGGGGGGGTATCCGAAGGGATTTCCGCACGATAAAAAAAAAAAAAAAAAAAGGTAGGTACTTGTATCAAAATATATAAAATTATTTATCCAAAATACGTATTTTACATTTATATAAAATAACATCAAATAAATCGCGGGTGAATCCGTTAAAAATAGATTTATTTCAATGTGTGACGTGACATTCGCGTAAACTTCCGACAATATCAAAATACAAATATTTGTATGCATGTTGCATGGATAGTTTTGGACTGAGTTCTTTCGAGTCTTTATGTATATACGATATATTTACGAAAAAAAATATCTTAGATGTTTATTCGTAAATCAATAATTATTTAAATTTAATTAATAAAAATCGGTATATTCAGGTCTTTCGTTCAGGGATAAAAAAATACTGAGACAGTAAAATAGAGGAAGTCTACGATTTTTTAAATAACCGGTACATCTTTCTTTGGATTTGTTCGAGATCCAAAATGGCAAAGGTGATTTTTATCATACAATGGCGGTGGACTCAAAATTTTCAAGAAAATCAATATGGGGATCATTTTCGGGATTTTCGGGGTTGGTAATTTTAAACCTCTAAAACGATACCCATATTGATAAAACCAAACCAAACCTTAAAAGATGGATTTTATTTCTAACAAAATAAACTACTGTGCGTAATTACATTTTTTTAATGTATATGTGTAGATTTAGATTATTTGCATACATATTTTTTTTTTTTTTACGTGCGGAAATCCCTTCGGATACCCCCCCGCTGGCCAGCGGGGGTGGTTATGTCGTGTCTCGACTAAAACCGCACGGTGTCCTCCCCAAGTGTCCGTTGCCGGGCTCCCCGGGTAAGCCCTCGAAAGGATAACCCCAGGGTTGCCGGCGGACTTTGGCCGCCACCGCGGCCTCGCCTGGTGGGGTCGGGTTTTATCCCGCTTCGGTGAGTTGGCAGGCGTGTGTAGGGCACACACGACACGCCTCCGCCACGGCCTGCTTCTGTAAGGACGGCGAGTCGGCCAACTGCCGTCCTCAGGCCCCGATCATGGAGGTCGGTAGTCCCGGCGCGAAAGAGACGGCGGAGAGGGAGCGGGAAAGAACCCTGCCCCCCGAGTTTGCATACATATTGTAGAAAATATTTGGTTTTATTACAAAAATTAGAATGATTTTCACAGTCTCTACTCTACTTTTTCCTTTTTCTTGTTTTAAAAACCGAGTAAACCATAATACTTTGTATATCCCGAAGAAAATATATAAACGAGAGAAATTGTTTTATAATTATCGACTTTTCGACAGCCATTGTAATCGCCTTTTAAGAATTGAAATAAAATTATTAATTATATAATCAAAACACCCGACAGCCCTAAAAGACCGAAACAATAAGTTTGATAGCAAGCGGATCCCTTTTTTTTTCGATTTATGATTTTCAATGGGTCCCGCCTGCTATCGAACTTGTTTCGGTCCTTTTAGGGCAGTCGGGTGTTTTGATTATATAATTAATAATTTTATTTGTATTTATGTTGTAATTATGTAAACGCTTTTTGTAAAATGAAATACATTTTTTTAAATTTATACCATTATTAATGTATATTTATTGAAATTTTTAACACTATTCATAATTTAAATTTATTAAAACTCATTTTCTATTTTGTCTATAAAAAGCGTGTTATTTGGTTTTTAAAAACTATTGTTTTATTTTTGTTTTGATATGCTCAGTAGCACTCTCACAGTAAATACGAATCTAACGACACCTCTCAAGCTAAAATCCATCGAGCCGTTCAGCCATACAACCTTTACCGTTAATTACGTACACAGTTCACAGTTGTGATTTACATTTAGTAGTTTTTAGTAGATTTAGTAGTGTTCACATTTGACGTATGAATAGAAATTCAAATATTCAAAAGTTTTGAATTTATCAATACCAAAAAGGCGATTACAGATTTTACAAGGCTCGTCGGGTTTAAAAACAGCGTTTGGAGCCAACAGAAATTAGTTCCGTTTGGAGCGCTCTGGCGAAGGGGAGCAAGAAGAAATCTAGCGGAAGATATCTACAGACAGGGGAATGCTGGCGCTGTTGGCACTGAGCTGCTGCAAGCGTTGGACCTCTGTGGATGGCACTCAGTCTAGAGTGGTCAGAAAAAGTTCGTCCGAATGAACTCACTTGGAGAAGTGGCGGAGTGTGTGCTGTGAATGAGGAATTGGTCTGTCTAAATAAACCTCGCAATTGTAGAGTGCTGTTATTCCTTCCAATCCCAGATCGCTTACTCACTCGAGTATCGTAAATAATAGAAACAAGTTGAATTCCTGAGACGAGCTCAGCCGAATACAAGGGATTTTCGATTTTGCGATATTTTTTTTTGCGATTTTTTCTTTATCTTGCAATGGTTCACCCCAGCACGAATCTATTACCGAAAACAGCAACTCGATAGCTCATTTCCTTCATACCCAAAACCGTGACAGAATATTGGCAACGACGACGTCGACGACGACGTCGACGACAACTCGATAGCAATAGGGCTTTTCTAAAGAAAATCCCTAAAAATTGTGTATGTTGAATGAGGTTCTTAGATACGAAAATATTTTTTAGATTGATCTACTTACTTGATACTTCATAGTTAGATTGAGTAATATTGATCAACTTAAAAAAGATAAAAGTTATCGTCTGAGCTTACTCAGACAACTCTAAATTAGGTACACGTGAATCGTTACGAAAGGAGAAATAATAAAATGTATGGACATTCAAGAGACGCTCAACGATGCGCAAGGGAAGGTAAGTAACTTTTATTTCAAGGCTCTCATATACACAATTCCAGAGAATATAAAAAAAACAAAAGGAATATGCATTCATAGTTTTCTCTCACGTTTTTCGTCACGAAATACTGAATCTTTTTTATCGTAACGGACAAGTTGGTCGTATAAAAATGGACTGGTGACCTCATTATGGCCTGAATATTCTTTGTAGAATAAGTTAGGTATATAAAAATAATAAGCATTTTGACATTGTGTGACACGAAGGGCATTACACCGTACGTCGACAAGTATCCCTTGTAACTCAATTTGATTACTTAAAAACATAAATATATTAAAAACCTCTAATCATAAATGTCTCTTAATTATTATATAATTATTATTTGAACTCTTTATCAAGGGACTGCTACTAAAGAATTTTGAAAATATAATTACAGTGTGAGATACGGTATTTTTTTCCGTTCCAGGGCCACGTCGTTAACTTTTGTGTGTGTGTTAAGTTAAGTTATGCAAATACTAAGTAATTTATTATTTCTTGGGTTAAAAAGCTGATAAAAAGTTAATTTCCTGATACTATCTACAGTCTGAGTTTGGTTAATGTCAACATGATTCGAGAGGATATTACGGGTACTAAATATAGATTTCATATCAAAAATTGCTCACATAGATTATAATATTCAATAATAAAGGAAGGGAAGGAGGGAAGGGAATTTAATCATTAAAGCCTGAAATATGTGTTAGTTGACTTACGTACTCTAAAACAATAACAAATCCAAGTTTTCCCGGCTTACTACACAAATTGTATTGTAATTGTAAGTCCGATGCCGTTAGTACTGTAGAGGTTTGCAAATGTTTTAATGAAACTCTATCGTCAAAACGCTTAAACTTACAAAAAGGATATTTTAATTATAAAGTGACAAAACGAGGCGGCGGAGGGGGTCTGGTAGAGACTCAGGTCTCTCCCGATCCGCAGAGCCCGCGAGGCGCGGAGACGACTCAGCCTTCGGAGGTCGCTCAACGCCCTCCGTCTTTCATGAGCGCAGGCCTGGGGGCAACAAAGCGCACCCTAGCACAAGCAGGCCGGGGCGGCGGCGCTTTGCGCCTCCCACCCTTTTCCGAAGGCAAGACGAGGACACCGTGGTTCCCAAACCCGAGGGGGCCATCTCGAAACCGGAGATGGCCCTGGGTCAGTGCGAGAGAAATGCCTTTTGGGTCACCGTACACCCTGTCTGAAGACCTGAGACAGCGTGCGGTTTTAGTCGGTTCGAGCCTGATATAAACTCCACCGCTGGCCAGCGGGGGAATTTCCGCACGGAAGTGTCAAAATGAAAATATCAGTGTACATGTTTTGAATAAAAATACAAGAAATTGAAAAGCCACATTTTATCCAAACTCGATTTCGAGAGCGGAGGTATGAGTCCTATGGCCCAGAGGCCTATCTTATAGTGCCTTCTGCTTCATAAGTTAGGAATGTTCAGCATAGATTCAATTTGTAGTGATGATTATTGCTTTGTAAACATTTTGAGGTTAGTTTGCCAAAGTAACTTTTTTTTTATATTGATCACGTCAATAAGACGGGTAAAGGTAAAGTCTGAGGAATGAGGGTCACCATTACAGACACGGATAATGTTGCAATGGTAGCTCTCAGCTTGACGGCCTCATCAGACGCTTTTTCACGCCCCGCTTAAAGGACCCGGGACTGTAGGAAGAACGAAACACATGTGTTGGTTAAGAATTCCAAATCTTTATGTTGCAAAGAAAAGAGGTGCCGAACCGCTTGGTTCTTGATGAAATTGTTTGCACCGTGTGAGGGTGATACCTCAGTCTTGCACGTGTTGTACTGTATAGGAAAGGAGAGGGTGGAACTAATTGGAAGAGATCATCGGAACACTCGCCATGGTAGAGGCGGTAAAATACTGCCAAGGAGGCAATATCTCTACGTAACTGCAAGGGCTCAAGGGCGTTGGTGACCTTAGGACTTTCAATAATGCGGACCGCACGTCGCTGCAACGTGTCGAGAGCATCAAGTAAGTACTGAGCAGAGCCATCCCATAAACGAGAGCAGTATTCCACGCCAGAGCGGATTTGTGGCTTTGCAAGTAATACTGCACGAAATAAAAAAGATTAACACATCGCTCGAATTCTCTTAAAATAGCTGATTCAAATTTAGCTTATGTTTATTAAAATATAAAAATTATGAATAATTAAGATTTATTAATTCATTTAACTAGCGTTCACAAATAGCGTTTCGTTAAAACTAAATATTTCATGTAATCAGGTATTGCAACTAATTTGTTATTGGCCAGTAAACAATCACACCTTTAGATATTTGGATTACTTGTGTATTGTTCATGTGTGAATAATTGTGATCTTAAAAACCATCGTGGTTTAAGCGGGTGGTTTAATTGTAACAACATAAATAATGTAAACCACTAGATCAATAAAAAAAAAGTATCAACGGCTTCTTATTGCAAATAATTAATTAGTTTTATTCATTCTGAATTTATGCTTGGTGGAATTTATAGAACCTATCTTTGTGAACGTGCCCATTGAATGGGCTAATGATGTCATGTTTCGGTAATTACTTTAGAATACTCACTTTTGAAGTCACCTACTAATCGGTGCAGCTGCCAAACAATAGCAAAGGCTCTTTTGCAGGTTCTCCTCTCCAGGCTGAGGTCACACTGCAGTTGCGCCCGGAAAAATCGACATACTAATTAAAAACAATAAGCTTGCACTATGATGCAACTGGGATATCGTTATGAGGATGATGATGACTTTCAATTTTACAGTCATCTAATAACTGTAAAATTAATCCCAACAAAAACATACCTGTTGAAAAGGGGGCCAAGTTCCTATCGGTTAATTGTTCGCCTAAAAAAGGTATGAAATCCAATCCAATGCCAAGTTTAGATGCACTTTAAAATCGATCATAATCATCTTCATCAACAACCTGATCCCCTGGTAAACATTTGCCATTCCCAAGACTCGCTACCACACCCAGTCCACCGCCTTCCGCATCCAGCCACTACCCGCCACCGTATTCACGTCAACGGTCCATCTGGCCGAAATTCACTTCACCATACACCCAACTTAAAATATGGTATAGTTGTGAAAATTCGTAGGTACTTGATTAAAAATATCTAAAATTATAATACTTCTAAATTTGAACATGGCAGGCTAATTTAATTATATAAATACTAAATTTAATTATACAATAAATCAAGTGTTGCGTACAGCACGAAAACCTGCCAAGTATATTAGATTGAGCCAACTCACGATTGACCGATTACTTAAATTTCTTAATTTTTTGTTTATCTACACATACGAAACGACCTGTGTGCCAAATTTCATAATGGTAGGACAATTTTATTGGAAGTGGCCTAACGGTTTTGATTACCGGTCAGTGAGTCAGTCAGTGCCAAAATTAGCTATATTCACAGGGTCATATTTCAGGATCTACTGAAGCTATATCTATGATTTGGCATACTGCTTTAGTACTAGTATATGATTACGTAGGTACAATTTTATTTTTGTACTTGCAATAGGCACTGAGCTACAGGGGGGTCAAAAGTGTTTCGAAACGGTACGTGTAAACAGTGCACGGCATGCGCGCGGCCTGTTGCTGGAACTTGGCCTGCGCACTACCGTGCGCTTAGATGGTAATCGATTTCTGTAGTCCATCAAGTAAGTCACCGGAATTACTTGATGGACTACGGAAATCGATCGGACAAGCACCGGCTTGTTTGTCTACTTAGGTGTATAAAAAAACCGCGTCATCAAATAATTTACCCACAAAATAACTCAAAAATCACTATTGGAAATAATATTCTTCCGTATCAAGATGAAACGAAAACATGGTATATTTGTGTAATATATTCCCGAAGGCATTAAGTAATTTACTAATGCTTTTTTACAACCCTTGCCAGTAAAGTATGAAAATATAACAATCCGTATACATTGAAATAAAACTATTTTTAACGGATTCTATCGCGGTTTATTTGATGTTATTTTATATTTTACATTGAACCCGACGTTTCGGTTGCTTTTCAGAAGCCATGGTCACGGGAGTCTCCCCGTAACCGAAACGTCGGGTTCAATGTAAAATATAAAATAACATCAAATAAACCGCGATAGAATCCGTTAAAAATAGTTTTATTTCAATGTGTAACATTCGCGTAAACTTCCGACAATCCGTATACAGTTCACACAGATTTTTCATTTTAGTATAAGGACATGACCGAATAGTACTAAGATACTCGTTTGTCTGCCTGGCCGTGTGGGTACTTGCATTGTCGTGGTGCAAGATGATAAGGCGTTTACGGTTATTTTCACGAAGTTTGTCAATAACTTGTAGGAAACAAATGGTGGTGTACCAGTCACTATTCACAGTACGACGATTATTTTACTAAAGCAACAGTAGCCATCTATAGTTTTATTAAAAAAAAAGCAATTATCCGTTTAGAAGCACTTTTCACCGGACCAATTCGGATGGTTTGGTTCATCTTGAAAGACCCATACGCTCGATTGCTGCTTTGTTTTGTGATCATCACAGTAAATCCATGTTTCGTCACCTGTTACTGGAAAAAATCATAGTATGAAAATTACCCGCGTTAATTACATAATTATAATGAAACAAGCAATTTTTAAAATGGCGCCAAAATGTTAAAGCAATTTGATAGTCACATTAAACATATTTTATCTACACCCATGCTTTAAATCCTCTATAAAAGATTCTGAAACAGTTAGCTTATTGCCAACATTAATACATCCAATGTCCTAATAACCATAATATCATCCGAACGGGTGTTATAATGTTGTATGAAATTTCATAATAACACTCCATTCGCTTTTTCAATCTCTTCCGCGCAAAGGATTACTCATCAAACAGCCAAATTCTTACCACTCGATGCGTGGAATCTGTATGAGTTTCAAAAAAAGAACTGTCATTCACGCGCGTTGCATTGCACTACCATAGCGGCGGCGCGCCGTAAAAAAAAATTAAAGCTTATTCGTTCGAATTCCCGCTATTATTTTTGCAAATTGTTTTGTTTACTTACGAAAATGAGCGATTCAAGTTTTCATAACACACCTAAAGACATTTCGAATGCAGCAAAGGACATTTCTAACAAATTACTACCGGAAAAATCTAGAAAACAGTATGAAAAGGCGTACCAAGATTTCATGAATTGGAAAATATCAAAGGGCAGTACATCATTCTCTGAAGATGTATTATTAGTTTATCATGGGTGTAGATAAAGTCTTGTATGCAACTGTATAATTAGGTATTAAAATACTCATGTGATACTATTATCACACTCAGCTTCGCTTCGTGTGATAAACCCACATTCATGTTTTAATACCCCTCATTATACCACAGTTGCATAAATAACTATTATTCTACAGCCAAAGAGTTCTATTTTCGAATGTTGTTATAACTTTTTAAATATTTCATAATATGTAAGTGGCCAGTTCCAGAAACTTTTAGTGGTTTAGTTTTAGATACAATAAAAAATATAATTAATAATACGATTAAAATGAGGCCCCACCAAGACCTTCGGTTATATCATGTCTGGATTCTTTCGGAATAAGTCATGATTTAAACCGAGTAGTGGGTTACGAAGCAATAAGCATGTTCAATAATGGATCGAAACAGGGGTTTGGCGAAACTATGGTTGAGGTTGAAGCCAACCCTTTAAGTATAACGAATGAAAACCTTTAAAAAGCAAACAAAACATCACACATCAGAGAAGCAGAGCAGTGCGGTGGCACGCTAGCGTCTTAACTCAATAAGGTAAATAATTTTGATTATAGAATTGAAATGAAAAATCTAAATTGTTGTTGAAATCATCATCAATTGGTATTTACTACAGGCATTCATAGTACATACCTATATTGATCTTTTGCGATAATTCACTTTATTTAAAAAACAACATTCACAATAGAATGTAAATGAACGATCTTCGCAGAAATTTCACCGAATGTGTTTACAGCCAAGCGTGTGCGGCATCGCATAAGGTTAACCGGTTTCAGTCCGAAAGAAAGTCAAACATATATTTTTTATAGTTTTCAACCTTAGCATAACGACCTAAGGTTCACTCGACACGTGAACATGTTTACTAATTACTTTGCACAGCGCCGGCGACACGCGATACTATCACACAACTATAAGCAAAACTGTTTTAATGATTTTCAAAAGAGTTAGGTACACAATTTATTAGTAAGGACTAGAATATTACCACACTGTCCCATCGTAATTATACACATTAATAATTCTTCTGTATTGATAAATACTTTTATTAGAAATAGATAATTAAAACTATCATTTACACACACTTTATAGACTTCAATCCAAAACGTGATCAGTAAACGAAAATATTTTTTATTTTTTAACCGGCCCTCGTTGCCCCCTGCTTCGCCCGCATGGAATTGTGCTAATGCCCTTCCCGCAACCCTTGGAAACCTATTCCAGGGATGCCTATGTGTTATTTCAGACTATAATCTATCACTGTACCAAATTTTAGCCAGTTCTGTTTGGCCGTTTGAGTGTGATTAAGAAATAAACATCCAAACATTCGTTTGGATGTTTGATGATCTCCATAAAGTTTCACATTTATAATATAGGTATAGTAGGAAGTAAGTGATCAATTATTATAAAATTTCTGAATATCATAAGTGGATATGGATCACGTTAGTGTCGATCAATTACGATAACGATTCGATCGCGTGATCAGATGCGACAAACTCTTTATACGGAAAGTGTACTTTTAAAATCATAACAAACGAAATTGAAATAAACTCTTCCTCAGAACAGACGGTCTCCTCTATTTCGAATGAATGGTAAAGTTTCTTACTCTTTGCTCAACCTTTTATAAAACTAATCTACGTCAAAATTAGTCCTCCGAAACTCAAAGTTGGTAACTTAGCGTTGTGTAAAATTTCAATTATTCTTACTGTTAAACTGTGCGACGGAACTCGGGGGAAGAAGTTTTAATATACTTAATGATGTCTGCTAAACGATTGAGCTAATGCCTCCGAGATGCCAATCAAGATAATTCGAGTGATTAGATTAGTGTTAGTAACAAATAAAGTGCGGGTTTCTTGAATGATGGCAAAATGGGTTCGATTGAATTTCTAGTAGAAAAACTGAAGAAAGTAAAACTTTAGTGAACGTAGGTACCCAAATATGTAGACAGACGTCAATCAAATCAAATAAAATTGACAATCATTAAAAGATTGTAATTTTATGAAATCTAAAGTACTATACCATACTGATGTTGTTTACTATTGGAAAATGAATGTCTTATGTAGGCAGATAGGTGGTAGAAGTAATCGCCAAGTGTATGCATTACGCTAAGAGTATGAATGTAAAATCATGATATGGTCACACGTGAACTATTTGTCTTTTCATCCATGAGGATTTGCCCCTCTCATGGACATACAACTTGTAGAATGAACTGCTTAGGTGGCCCTCTACAAGTCCAAGGCTTTTTTATGGGCCCCGGAGTCGTAATCGGCCACCGGAGGGATCCAGTCTTGTCGTAGGAGGTGTACGCATCGCCACCGAGCCCACGATGTACTCGATTACCTGTAGGACTTAGGATATCATTTCTGAAGTTTGGCTCCCAAGCTCAAGGGGGTGGCGCTTGCGCTTGCGCAACTGCTGCCTAATTTGAAGGGGCCCGACGCATCCTGAAGGACGCTCTTTATGGGTGGTGAACCAGATAGCTAGGAATGTCGCAGTCCAGCGATCCCATGCGAGTAATAGCCGTCAGGACCATAAGAGTAATAGACGCACGGTCTCCACTGCCCGGGACGCATCCATGGGACTTGGATACGAGGGTCTTTGCGGCACTGTACCAGTGGCACAATTAGGCCATTTGAGGCCTATCCCAGGAGAAATCGATGGGTAGCGATCACAGCTCCATCACCCGAACACCTGCTCATGGAGGAATGAACAGAACAACTTGGGCACCCAAGCGCAGAGCACGCCACGATTATGACGGCAAGACCCGACATGGAGGATTTGCTGGAGCTGCACCACGGAGCTGGAGGGCTGCTTCGTGGGTATGCCGCTTCACAAACTGGCAGAGTGCCCAGAGTGGGTAGAGCGGCGCCGTGTCCCAGAAGCAGCTGTTGGAGCGGCAAGTCTCATACTGCAGACCCTAGTACTGGCCATGGTCGGCAGCGAGAGTGTGTGGAACGCCCCCGCCTTCTTTTGCGCGTAAAAAAGAGAGTGTGAAAAGGTACGGGTGAGGTCTAGTACTCTCCCATGCCATAGAAGGGGCACCGAGATAGCAAAACGATCTCCGTCCTCCACGAGCGTGGGCTCCTTGAGCGAGTAGAAGCAGATCCAGGGTGACGGCACGTTGTGTTTCTGCACACGCTTCTCTATAGGGTAGGGGGGAATTTAGATCCCCAACAATACGTCAGGGTTGCCAGTGCTGGCGGCCGGGTAATTTTTGGTACTTACAAAATTATCGCCCATATCTCTTTCTCGTGTAATAGGTACTATAGACGTCAGTGTCTGGTATAAATTTCAACTTGCTAGGTCTACCCGTCACTGAGAAAATTGGTAGTGACGCACGAACAGATAAACAGACGAACAGATAGACAAGACAGTGATCTTATAAGGGTTCCTTTTTTACCTAATGAGGTACGGAATCCTAGAACCAGTATTCATAAGGCACGTCTGATGTAACAGGTATCCAAGCCTTAACGTGACCTAGTAATTCCCTTCCACCCGGACCGCGAAAGCGTTAAGACGTGTGCACCTCGCAAATTTTTAATTAAATAAAAATTAAACGTATTTTAAAATTAAAATTACTTTTAATAAATCATCGCGTTGTTGTGAAGTACTAGGCGCGCATAACGTACCAAGTGATCGCGCGCGTGGCCCATCGGGAGTGCTGGAAGAAGACGCCAACTACCGAGACAGATATACGTTCTGTGCTACGTTCCTCGGACCAACCCACCTGCTACGCGCCAGCTACGCAAGGGTACCTCCGCTGCGACACTGCCGCTGCAACTACAAACTGCTACGGGTCAACTTATTGACTACGCTACGAGTCAACCAATGCTCGCCACTAGTCTTCTGAATACACATTGCCGATTGCAGATCGCTATAAGTTGTAGCAATGTCTGTTAAGCGCTCGCTACCTACACAAAAGAAAGATAAAAACCAAGCGTTGTCAGAACCGAATTTAACACTTGTAACGGTACAAGAACAGACTAATCAAACCCGCTCTAAAAGACCTCGTCCACCAAGTTCAAGGAAGATATTAACCAAATCCTTACCACCTGGAAAGACGAGCAGCAGGAATATCTAATCCAAGTATTATCGGAGCAAAGTAAGAGTATTTCTAAATTGACCTCGGAAATCACTGAGTTAAAACAACAAAACCTGAAAATACAAAAGTCAAATAGTGCAATAGAGAAAGCCATGGCTTTTATGAACCAGCAGTATGAGGAGCTAAAGAAGCAAATAGGTATTCTGGGCAATGAGCGTAAGGAGTATCTACATACAATTAGTGAACTCGAAAAAAAGATTATTGACGTTCAACAAACCTCTCGGAGCTCCTCCATAGAAATACGAAATGTTCCAGCAACCGAAAGAGAAACTACATCAGACCTAAATCAAGTAATCTCCAACCTAGGCAATTTCATACAAACACCGATAAACGGGGTACGCGATATTTACCGCATTCCGGGCAAAACTGGAACTACAAAGCCTATTGTTGTGGAACTCACCTCCGTGCAAGAAAAAGAGAAGTTCATCACTGCAATGAAGAATTATAACAAGTTGAAACCCCAAGATGATCGCTTAAATACAGCACAGATTGGCGTCCAGGGTAAACCTCAACCTGTATACGTCACAGAACTTCTACCGGGTTCAATAAAGAAGCTATTCCACCTTGCAAGGGAATTCGCGAAACGTAACAACTATGAATTTTGTTGGTCAGTGAACGGAAAGGTACTACTACGGCAGGCAACAGGTATGAAGCATATACATGTAAAATCAGAACGGTTCCTATTTGATCTTCAACACAAACAATGACTATATTTTTTCCTAATGGTGTGCATTATGGGCTTTATATTAGCTGTTATACTATTTTTATACTCGTGCATGCAAATGATATTGTTAATTCTACGACTTTACACACTTACACGATTAACACACTACTTAAGTCGAACTTGAAACCCCCAGTATCCAACTTAATTTATATACATAACAAACAGCCCTACCACCGTAAAGCTCTTTACCCAGTCCTGAATTACCCATTTCTCATCCTTCTGGCTTTAGAATCAATCACTATAACCTCAGTTTTGTCTTTTCTCTTTAATAAAAATGACCTCATTAATTGATATAAATGGCGAACTCGACTCTCTAGATAGCTGTGACTCATATAAATGCGAACCCAATGAATGTGTGCGATTATTGGGGCCGATCCAATATAACTCATTAAAGATTATTCAATTAAATATCCGCAGTGTTAACAAGAATTTCGATCAGTTTAGTGTCCTCCTAACAGAAATGAGCGTCAATTGCGATGTCATAATACTAACTGAGTGTTGGCTACCATCATGTATAAATGTTCCCACAATGGATGGCTACTCCCACTTCTTTTCTAAGAACCATCTAAATCAAAATTCGGGAGTCATCATCTACGTTAAAGCATCATTAATTCACACCATTAACGAACCTATCTTTAACAATGCTGCCTACCTTACCTGCATTATTGATAACAAAGTTGCAATAGTGGCCATCTATAGGTATCCTTCATTCAATTCACAAGATCAATATGACATATTTCTGGATAGTCTAAACAGCACGTTGATAGATTTGAAATCATACAATCATATTGCTCTGTTAGGAGACCTAAACATCGATATTAAACATCAAAATACCGATCCTTTATCAAGTATCTACCTTCTTCTAAATGCCGGTCATGCCTTGTCACCCACTCACGTTTTTAATACCAGATTGGATAAATGTTACGATCATGTTTTACTTAAAACAAAACTACCATCAATTACACTTGTCATAGAGACACACATAACCGACCATCTTCCAACAATACTCTGCCTTCAGCTCAAGAAAACCCTCAGACACCACACTGATTTAAAGCTTAAAATCGACCTAGAAGGTATCCAACGTGATATGACTGATACTGACTTCACCCATATTGTCCGAACCGGAGACGCAAATCTTGCTACCGAATCGTTACTTACAATCATGTCTACCATTATTGCCAGGCACTCTAAATCAAGCCCGATACCCAGAACAAGGCGAATTCTCAAACCCTGGATGACAGTAGGATTGCTCCGATGCATTCGGAATAGAGATCGGCTCCACAAGAAATCAAAAAGCTCACCCAATAACCAAATTGCTAGAACATCATATACCCGCTATCGCAATTTTTGTAATCTTCTTCTACGTAGATTGAAAAGAGCTTATGAGAAGAATGAACTTTTAAAATGTAAAAATAACCCCAAAGCGACGTGGAAAGCCATAAAATCTATCACAAATACTACTAAAACCCGTAACTCACCCCTTGAACTACTACAAAAAGAAGGTAATACTCAAACATCCCTCAACTCATTAAATCGGTACTTCGTCGAGATCGGTAAAACACTAGCCAGTGGAATAAAACTCAACCCGCTTGTGGATATTACCCCTTTCCTGAAGAATAAGCAGACAGAGAGAATTCTAAACTCCATGGTGATCCTCGACACAGACGAAGCGGAAGTCGAATCTATTATTATGGGACTGCGAACCGATTCAGCAACTGGCTCCGATGGAATCTCACCTTCCATAATAAAATCAAATCGTACGATCCTTGTTCCCATAATCAGATATATTTGTAATCTCTCTTTCCACACCGGTGTTTTCCCAAATCTACTTAAAAAGGCTTTAGTACACCCCATTTATAAAAATGGTTATAAAAGTTCCATCACTAATTATAGACCTATTTCTGTACTACCTACTATATCTAAAATCCTTGAAAAGCTGCTCAATAGGAGACTCCTTAAATTCCTTAATAAAAATAATTCGATATCGAAACATCAATATGGCTTCAGACCCTGCATCTCGACAGAAGATGCCGTTGCAGACCTAGTTCAACACATTACTGAAAAGCTAGACATGGGACAGAAAGCCCTCGGAATTTTCCCTGATATACAAAAGGCTTTTGACACAATCTATATTCCCACACTTCTCACGAAACTCGATAAGATCGGTATTAGAGGTATTGCCCATGATATCTTTAAAGACTACCTTAATAATCGTTCTCAAAGCATCACGATAAATGGAGTAAAGAGTGATGAAACACCAATTGAATATGGCATTCCCCAAGGTTCAATTCTCAGCCCTACTTTGTTTCTTCTCTATATTAACCAGCTATGTGACATTAGCCTACCCAACTGTACATTATTCACCTATGCAGACGACACTGCTGTAGTTATTCACGGCTCAAATTGGGAAGATATCAAAACCACTGCGGAGCAAAATCTTATTATTATCAATAATTGGCTATCACATAACCTTCTATCCTTAAACCTTTCGAAGACCCAATTCATCCCATTCTCCATTACAAATTGCACCCAACCACCACCCAATTATGAACTATACGTTCACTCACACTGCAATCAGGTCCTTAACTGTGGATACCGCCCTATATTGAGATCAGAGAAAACAAAATATTTAGGTGTCTACATTGACCGTAACCTGAACTGGCATTTACAAATTGATATGGTTACTACTAGAGTCAGACGCCTTATTCACACCTTTAAAACTCTCAGACACTCTGCAGATCTGGAAACTCTGTACATGGTCTACTCCGCTCTCTGCGTATCAATAATCTCTTACTGCATCCCAGTCTGGGGCAGTGCTGACAAAACTCATCTCATAAAACTGGAAAGAGCGCAGAGAGCGGTGCTCAAAGTTATCAACCTTAAACCATACAGATTCCCTACACAAGAACTATATAAAATTGCGAAAACATTAACAGTAAGGCAACTTTTTGTTCTCCGATCAATTCTAAGCCTCCACCCGCGAGTACCACAGCCAGATACCACTAAAAGACGACCCTGTAGACGCTTCCCTATACCCCCACACAAAACTGCTTTTTCTACACGACAACTCCCCATTTCTAGGTATAAAGTCTACAATACTGTCAACCAACTACTATCTATACAATTATTAAAAAAAATCGACGTAAAGACAAAATTAACTAGTTGGCTACTGAACTTAAATTACGTGGAAACCGAAAAAATCATTAATAACAATAATACTTAAATATCACTACCCTAAAACACTAAATTCTATATACACATCCTCATATACACGCACGCATACTCCCTCTCACACACCCACATATACAAACACCCATCATGCACAATATCCTAGTTGTTAACTAATTTAATATTATATACATACTAGATACATAATATAATTTGTCGCTTCCATATTTTAACTCATATCATTTTATTATCTTGAAAATTTGTAATGTGCAACTATATTAATCCTAAGTACTACAATATTGTTGTCAATACTACAGTTCTCAGTAAATCACTGAATTCCAAAATACAGGTCTTTACCTAGTTTGGAATTCAGAGCACCAAACCTATGTACACTATCTAAAAAAAAAAATAGCAGTTAATCATTTTATACAACATGTAACATTTTTTTGAGAAATAAAAATTATTATTATTATTATTATATTAATTTACATGACATCCATAGTAAACTACAATGACCGAATATAATATTTCTACTAACTCATTCAAGAATATATTTTTTGTAACTACTTACAAAGATTAGAAGACCTGAATTTCTAAGAATAGTAAATAGAGAGAACTTATTAATAAAAACTGTTAGATAATTCTCTGTCTTTAAACATGAGCTATGTAATTTTTAAATAAGGTGAATTATATAAAACATTTTAAACTAGGTCTGCAAGCTGCTGCTTGCAATGTTGAGCTGAGTGAGACATCGTGAATCAGATTTTGATAATTTTGAACAGTGATCATTCCTCCGTGGTAAGTCCGATTTTGAAAATTCTTTTTGAAAGTCACAACTCTGGACATGCTTTCTGAGCGTGTAAAGTTTGGTCACAGTGTCTCGAGCGGTTATTATGTAATTCCATCTGGAAGCTTTTTAACGGTGATTATTCCTCTGTGGTAGCATTCATTTTTTCAAAATATATCCATAAACCTTCCTCTGATTGACCTCTTTAATCATGCCAAATTTGGTTCTGATTGGATTAGTATTTTAGGAGGAGACCTGTGACAAAGAAAATCCTGAAGTCTAGTATGAGGAGCTTTCGCTCGACTTCGTCTCACTCAGCCCAACTATGCAGGTACATTTTTAGGGTTCCGTATCCAAATGGCAAAAAACGGAACCCTTATAGATTCGTCATGTCTGTCTGTCTGTCCGTCCGTATGTCACAGCCACTTTTTTCCGAAACTATAAGAACGATGCTGTTGAAACTTGGTAAGTAGATGTATTCTGTGAACCGCATTAAGATTTTCACACAAAAATAGAAAAAAAACAATAAATTTTGGAGGTTCCCCATACTTAGAACTGAAACTCAAAATGTTTTTTTTTCATCAAACCCATTCGTGTTATATGGACATGTCCATTTTTGAAGGCAAAAATGATATTGAGGTTTCCTATATGATTTTTTTCTAAACTGAATAGTTTACGCGAGAATTACTTCCAAAGTGGTAAAATGTGTCCCGTCCCCCCTCCCCTGTAACTTCTAAAATAAGAGAATGATAAAACTAAAAAAATATAGGATGTACATTACCATGTAAACTTCCACCTTCCACCAAAATTGGTTTGAACGAGATCTAGTAAGTAGTTTTTTTAATACGTCATAAATCGTGAACTGTAATTTTCCTTTCATTCAATGAACTCAAATATAAAAATTAAAAATAAACATAATTATGTTACTTACTACTACGGAACCCTTTATGGGCGAGTCCGACTCGCACTTGGCCGCTTTTTTCCAATTTAAGAATTCTAGTAATTCATTTCCATGTTACTAATGACCTTGTTAACCCCTCGTATTAGTAATACAAACACATCGGTGACTTTACGGTATTTAGAACCCGTAACCTCATAGTTGTAAGTCCAATACCGTAACCATTACGTCGAAACACATCAATATATATTAAGATTAAAAGATATTTTGTAATATTTCAAATAGGGTTAATGTCACTCACGAACCTATTTATCGGTTATGAGCTTCACAAGTCTACATTGAACGAGGCCCGCTTAATGGATAAAGCCGACAGCTAACGCGAGTGTTACCATAATACAACATTAATATACAAGAAATCAATCATGCCCGACATTGGATACATGTATTTTGTGAATGTATTCGTCCTACGATGATGTTCAAAAAGTGTAGGCTTGCCGGTCGCGCATTCCCAGGAAGATATCCTGGATAACACTTCTCCGTTCTGTTCCCATTTGTAACCCGGCTTTAATGGAACTTTTTCCAGAGCCTTTCACTTTTTCTACGTCGGTTTTTGCCTTATTTAAATTGTCTTCGCTCCGTTTGTGTGTAATTTTGCCGCATCAGTAAAGGAAGTTATAAAAATGTTCTTAAATTATTCTTAAAATATTGTTGCTTGTTTAATGAAAGAAAAAACCAAAGCTTTTAAAAGCTAACCACAAAAACGTTCAAAAATTACTGGTGGATTAATTGGTGAACAAGGAATTTAATAAAATAACAATGGTACTTCAACTAGTCATAAAAAATGAGTTTATAATAGTCGTAACTTGTTTCACAACTCGGCATAAGTTTAATCGTAAACAAGTTCTTAAAAATCCTCATCAGGCAATGAGAACGCGTCGCGTTTGTCACAAATAATAAAACATCAACTTTTTTATTTTTCGTACGCGATATAAAGGGTCGTTCCGAATTTTTTATTGTCGTTGAATGATGCACGCTCAGGCGCACGTACAAGTCCAATAAAAGCGAATGACTGAATCATAAAAAGGGTTGAATTTATTGATTCGCATTGACGATGACTAGAGGGTGTTCAAAACAGCGTGATAGTAATAGCGGACGCGGTATCTTGGTGCGCGTTCGCGGTAACCGCACGTAGAAGCCCGCTTCGTGTAGCGATAGTAGTGTGTGCGTCAAAACAATTTACATATTATTATGATAATATTATCATCCACTGCTATGATATTTGGCTCGATGCTATTTTCAGTCACTAAAATATCTCTCGTAAGAAATGTATTACCGTCAAGTGAGGAAACATGTCAATTTCAATCATCGTATTTACTGAATTGATTTAATTTTTTTGTGTAGTGGTTATATAAATTGCTCACTTTATAATTGTATAGTTGTTAGCTAATACCTTTAAATGAGCAATTCTTGTATAAATATATAAATGTATTTATTTACATTATATAAATATATTACATTATAAAATATATATATATATATATATAAATATATAGCGGCGATAGCCCAGTGGCGTACGTAACGGACTGCTGAGACGAGGTCTCGAGTTCGATCCCCAGTCGCCCCGGGCACACACCTCTGACTTTTCGTAGTTATGTGTGCATTAATATAAATGTTAATTATCCCTTGCTTAATAATGTGCCCGGTAGATGGCAATAGGCTTGCCCCCTATTACATTGGGACCTTAACATAACTGGCGAATCGTGGGTGTGTAATACACCTCTGCCTAACCTTTCGGGGATACAGGCGTGAAGTTATGTTATGTTTAAAATATATATTTAGATAACTGGCGAATCGTGGGTGTGTAATACACCTCTGCCTACCCCTTCGGGGATACAGACGTGAAGTTATGTTATGTTATGTTATGTTATGTTATATAATCTGAATCCCGGAAACGGCTCCAAAGATTTCCATGAAATTTAGTATATAGGGGGTTTTGGGGGCGATAAATCGATCCAACTAGGTTTCATTTTTAGAAAAAGTCGAAAAAAAAAACGATCCTGCTCGGTCACATTGTTGTGCCCAAATAATAGATGATTAACGTGCTATGACAGCATCTGAGGTAAATTGAATTGAAAGACACGCAAAGCTTCAAATGATAGACGACTGACACTCGAAACCTTTGGGCACGTCAGGTGTTTCATGCCACGTGACTTACCATCGCCATTGGTATTATCACTGGTAATTTTTGCTTTTATGCCTTTAGTTAGCATCATATTATCATTGCACACGAAAGTTTAAAGTAAAAAGGCATCTCAAAAGTTACTTGACATTAGAATCTTATCAATAATATTTTTATAAAACATATATATTTTACAAAACATTGGCGACATTAAGATAATATAAAGTTTAAAAACGATTTCGTGAATCTAATAGCCTTAAATTAGCAATTCTTGCTTTATAGAAAACGTTAAAAAAACGGGTAAATTACAGTACCCGCCATTTGGGTTGGCACGTCGGGCAAAATAGTGATATTCCGGTTAAGATCGGCTTGCTACGGTTTTGCAGAGCGGTCGATTATAAAGGTATCAAACTGTCAGTCCGATGTACGATAGAGAGAATGCTCTACAGACGATCTTAACTGGACTCTCTGTCTGATTCCCGACGTGCAAACCCAAATGCCGGTACCTGTACATACATATACGTTGTTCATGCGTTAATGGAGCAGGGTAGCAAGCGCGGCTGCGTTTAAATCCCTGTCAAGAAACGCATTACTGGGATTTTTTTGTTGAGAATTTGTCAGTAGCAACTTCAAGTTAATGTCTTTTAAAAAGCTTGGTAAATCGTAACAGTCTAACCCTAATGACTCACATATATTATATTTATCCTGTATGTGGGATTCGTAACAAAGTACATAACATAGGCGTAATTGGTGAGTTAACATTGCATACTTACTTAATCAGTGAACTTATTTGCCATATAAAAAAGGAACAATTTGTATCAAAAACAGGGATATATCCGAATATTCTTCTCATTGTTTTATGATAACGAGGAATTGTTTCAGGTTTGAGATAAAATTTTGAAGGCCACGTTACAATAATTCTTTGCACATCAAACAAAACTATTAAGCAAAATTTTTAAAACATAACACAATGATATATACAAAAGTCTTGAAACTAAAGAAATTAAAAAAATCATTGTATAAACCTTTCAATTGTGCTTAAACTAGCGTACACCGTCGTCTCCATGGATGGTTCTGTGCTCGTCATGTAAGGGCTGACGGTAACGTGACGCCAACACCATTAAAACAGAATAATGAAACACCTGCGGTTTTCGCTGTTACATCGTCCCTACTAACCAGACTGGATGTGGCGCTATTAAGAGGCTACGCTTTAATATTTAAAGGCAACAAAGTGTTTTATGAACTATTGAAGTGTACGGAATATACATACTTCTTGACTACACTAGTGGTGACGTGAATTATGTGTTTTACCACTCACAACAAAAAATAAAATATCGGATTTTATTCTTTGTTATTTTTTTTATATTTTTAATGAGTACTAATAACCAAAATCACTAGTATTGCCGTTAACCCCTCCAGCTAAGCTCACTGTTTGCTTTTGTTAGGAGTGGATTTTCGTGTCCGAATTCGAACGCGGGACCTCTCGATCATCAGGCCAACTCCTCAACCACTAAGCTACCAACTCATATTATTTTGAATGTAATAAATGAAACCCATAGGGCGTAATTATGTTTTTTATCAACAAGGAAAAATAGACAAATAACTCTTGAGATGTTCTGTTATATGAAACAACTAAAATACTAGCATGTATCTTAGGACCTACTTTTAACTCTTTAAGACCTAAAATATTACAAATATGCATTCTGTCTAATGGACGGTAAGTATGCCATTAAAATTAATCCTATCTAAACTTTAAGTTAGTATCAGAAGAATAGTTACACTCGTGAAAGTCGTAAAGCGATTAACAGAAGCAGTGGCCGAGTCAGACTGGGATGATAATAAAGTGCATTTTTATGGAGTTCTAGAAACCCTAATAATAGTAGCAACACTCATCCTCTAAGCCTTTTCCCACTCAATTGACGTTGGCTTTCAGTCTACCAAGTTATTGGATTTTTAGGGCTCCAACTACCCGTATCGAATAGCAACCGGGACCGACAACTAAACGTGCTCCCGAGGCACAAAAGAGTTTCACTGTGTCAAGTATGGTCACCCATCCTTTCTAAGTGTTTTTTCCAGTTGTTTATAAAAAACGATAACGATTTAACCTATTTTATTCTGAGTTGCTCATTCTTTTATTTTACATCGTACATTTCATTTTCTATTACTCTTCTCCCCTAGAATAAATTTACCGCATTATTCACATTTATTAAATCGGCTTAGCACCATGTCTATTCTTGTAAATGTTATAGTTCCGAGCATCAAGTCAGCTTTCCTCGCATCTCGCCTCTGCTTTGTTCTTGGATGTCCGTACAAAGCAGGCGTTGCACAAATAATTATGTGCATACAATTATTTTCTAACCGGTTGTTCGTAGCTTACTCTTTCGTTGCAATTTTCGTAGCTTTTGTACTGCTGTATCGCAGAATATGCTACGAGACGTGCATTAAAAAAGTAATTTATATAATGTTTTTTAGTACTAGTAGTAAGTCAGGTACAGGTTTTAAAAATATTTTTAACAAAACGATATGAACGATACGATACACTTATATTTCAGCAAGGTCACACCTATACTTGTAAATGAAACAAAAGTGGTATTTGATTGTATAGTACGTTGCGTTTTATAACCGTAGTCATGTCATTTTACATAACATTACAAGTCGTATAATGACTCATAAACACCGGCCTCGATATGGCTTTATTGGAAAATACAGAAAAATAAAACTTAAAAACAGCTGAGTTCTGTAGTTCAGTGAAAATGCAAATGTCTGCTTTATTACTAACAAGTACCAAATTTACAAGGCACAATCGATATTTAATATGTGGCATATCATCTTTTTTTTTTTTTTAAAGAATATTAGTAACCGAAATTACTAATATCCCCCTAACCCCTCCAGCTAGGCTAAATTGCTTGTGTTAGGAGTGGGTTCACGTCGGTAGTGTAATGACCAATATTCGAACCCGGGACCTCTCGATCGTAAGGTTGACTCCTTAACCACTAAGCTACCAACGCTTTTAATCTCCCCTTACCTTACCACTCAGAGTCGGTGTAACATGTTTTACCTTCCTATCGCGCGTCCCGCGATGTCTCTACACTTAATTCCATTCTTGCGTTGTAATCTTATATACAATCCATTCAACTTTTTGACCCTCCTTCTACTCTTAACTCTTTTTACATGCATGATAAGAACTCTTTTAAACAAATTTGTCTTTATCCTCTACCCAACTTTTGTGTTACAAGCACCACTGTCATATTACCTCTAATATACTCAATCCAATTTTGTCCCTGCTCAGAATTTCTTTTAAATTATAATAGCTATGCAAGGAAATTTGATGTCGATCAAATTTTTTTTTTATTACGAGCTCTTGTTCACCCGCGTGGTATTCTGTTCCCGTTCCCGCCTCCTATAAGAACCTATTTCAGGAATAAAAAGCCTGTGTATTATTCCAGACTATGATCTATCCCTGTATCAAATTTCAGCCATAAACGTTCAGCCGTCAGAGCGTGGTTGTCTCAACCACACAGAAACATCTAAATTAACCAACATCTTCACAATATATTAATATTATTAAAATTTTATTTTAAAAACGAAACTCTATAGGCGAAGGTGAATCCAAAGCGAGATATCAAAATAAGTAAATAAATATTCTACGACATGATACACAGCACTACTAGGACTAGTGATTGTGGCGCTTCGCCGGCCGCTGCCGCGGCACGCTCGCTTAGCTCGCTCGGCTCGCGCTCTGTTGGGGTCACAGTTCTAACCTAACCTAACCCACGTTACTTATTTTTGTGCAAAACATCAGTCCATCGATTGATAAATATTCGAAGAATCGTTCAGTCGAAGCAGCGTTTGGCGACAAAAAGTTGTTTCGCAATAAACTCTATTCGCACAATCTTTCAGTCGATATTCCAATAATCTAACATGTCTCTCGAAATTAAGTTACGGACCTCGATAAGATTGAGTTAAAATATTTTTTAACAACATACATTTTAGCACCAAAAATCCGCCATTTTGTTTTTTTTATATATATTGATATACCTACTCAGTAGCACTCTCACAGTAATTACGAATCTAACAACACCTTTCAAGCTAAAATGCATCGAGCCGTTCAGGCTGCAGAGCGTGCCAAGGAATTATACATACCTACATACATACTCTCCAAAAACATAAACCTCCTTCTGGCGCATTCGGGTAAAAATAAATCTAAATTATATTTGATACACAAAACCTCAATTATAATCTCGCATCCAAAAGTAACTGCGTTCCTTTTGCATAAAAGTATAAGTTATAGTTAGTTTTATAGAAAAGGAACATTTATAATAGCCGTCACTCAAATGTTAAAATAGACACTAATGAAACAGTGGTAAATAATAATAAATGTATTTTATTCACGACCGCGAAACGACCAACAGAAATTTACATTTTAAGATTAAGATTCCTTCAATTTGTTTAAGAGAAGTTATTTTATTTATAAGTAAATAGAGTAACAGATTTAACGAAAGCAAGATGTGTCATTATCTGAAACTGGAACCACACTTTCTACGACATTCTACACAGCGCTTTCTAGACCCAAAGTAAGCATAGATTAACTAGCTTGTGTTATGGCTTCCAGAATGCGGATAAACATACTTATATAGGCTTTTTTTGTAAATACATACATATTAAACATAGAAACACCCAGACCAATGCAAATAGACATATTCATGCATACAAATATTTGCACTAAGCGGGAATCGAACCCGCGCCCCCTGACGTAGCAGTCGAATCCTCTACCGCTACGCCACAGAGGCCGTCAAACTATATTATATATTAATTGTTATTCGGCTTATTCGGTTGCATACGACAAAGTGTGGAGGGCTCATTTCTCTATATTTGCTTTATTCGCACGCATAACGCAAAAGCGGGGATAGCAAAATCCAATGACAGATAACACAAAACGAAGGGTGGCTCTGCCTTAAGAAATCATGTGATAGTTATGATGAGACATGCTATATGAGTATAATTCAGATATTCTCAGAACAGTGGGACTTCTTTGTGTACTATCCAATGGTACTCCCTAACGGTTTTGACATTGACATAGACCACAATTAACTAAACCCTCACACTGCGCCTCTTTAGGTCGTAAGTGTTGTGACCACTTATTACACCGAAACAGGTTGAATTTTTCAAAATAACTATTCAAAATAGCTACTATAACGTTGCAATTATAATTGTGATATATAGGGAAGCAAAACCAATGTGCTAATAAGGTTAAAACATTACGAAATCATGAAAATTATATGCTAAGTTTAACTTAATGGACCTAACCGTAAGATGATATATGTATTTGGTAGTAATAAAAGAATATAGAAGAAACTTTAAAATTAAACATCAAATAATGGTCAGGTTTTGTTTTTTAATTAGTATCAGTATAAATAGTAAGTTTTTAGTTTAATTATTATCATTATTATTTCAAATAATGTTTTATGTTTATTATTTCATTAATTTAATTACCTATGGATGTCCCCACACATTACCAACTATTCATCAACAAAAACAATGATATGAAAATATTATTTTTTGCCTACGGTTTCCTGTAGGATTGGGGGATCTTTAGTCCGCAGCTTTTTTGAGAAGAAAATCCTGTCATGCTCTACCTATAATTACCTGCTTTCATAATTAAATACATATTCTCTTAGACTGCTCTTAGACTATCAACGTACTGAGTTTTATCATATATACGTCATGGTAAGTTATTATTATAACTAATACTAGAATAAATAAGTACAGTCCTAACAAAGCCAGCACGTACTGATTTTTCACTGAGATACAAATGCAAATTTATTTTATTTTGGTCTAAAAGAATTGAAGGTAATTGAAATAGACTGAAGAAACAGACAAACATGGCTGATGCTACAAGGGCAACTTTTTTTTTCAGATGTACAAAAAACTGTAAATAATTAGAAAATAATAAATTACTACTATAAAATTGTAAACTAGTTGTATCGGTACATTGGAAATATTTTAAAAAAATACTAGGGTTATGTTAAATAAACGATTCTGAAATTAAAATGTTTTTTTTAGAATTCTTGTCTGTTTGTACACGATGGACGCAAAAACTACTAAATAGATTTCGATGCGTCTTTTTATTAAAAATGTCTTAATCAGACTTAAACTCTGCCGTATGTTTGATTGAAATTGGATTAATAGAACCGGAGATATGACCAAAAAACGATAACCGACCTCCGCGCTTGCGGAGCCGCGGGCATTAGCTAGAAGTATTATAATAAAAATACGAAATGGAGAACAAACAAAGCTACTTTCATTTAGCTATCATCTCTACGCCGACGACCTGCAACTATACTGTCATTTTGCTGCACCTGATGCACCCTCTGCAGTGTCTGCAATGAACTGTGAGCTGGACCGTATCAGTGCCTGGGCCAAATCATTCGGACTGCGTATCAACCCAACCAAATCACAGGCAATGATCATTGGCAGCACCCACATGCGCAGGCAGCTTGATTTCTCCACTTTAGCTCCTGTAACGTTGGATGGAACTCGGATACCCTACTCGGATACTGCCAAGAACTTGGGTGTACTCTTTGATGCTAACCTATCCTGGAATCCTCACATTAATGAAGTTAGCAAGAAGGTACATTACAGCTTCCACTCCCTGAGGTGTCTTCAGAGCTTTCTACCTGTCAGAACTAAAATTTCTCTTGCCCAAACTCTTATTCAGCCCATCATCGACTACGCTGATGCATGTTTTCCTGATGCCACTGAGGATCTTTTAAGCAAACTGGAGAGACTACAAAATTTATGTATCCGATTCATATTCAATCTGAGGAAGTACGACTATGTCTCGCGGTTTCGCAGAGAGCTCAAGTGGCTCCCTATCCGCCTTCGTAGAAACACCCGGGTTCTTTGTCTTCTTTTTGGTATCCTGCACAACCCTTCTACACCATTTTATCTGAAGGAAAGGTTCTCATTTGTTCGTGCTTGTGATGCACCGTGCAGATCAAGCCTCCGTTTTCTCCTTAAATTCCCTTCCCATAAAACCGATTTCTACTCCTACTCCTTCACAGTGCAGGCGATTAGACTATGGAATTCGTTACCATCTGACATTAGAGCTAGCAACACATTATCTGTTTTTAGAAGTAAAGTTCGAAAACACTATCTCTCTTCTGTTCTGTGACGCTAACTCGCGGAGTGGAGGAGATATGACGGAGGTCTTCCCTATGCATGGATATTGTTTTATTTATTGTATTATGTATGTTTATGTATGTATACATGATATATTTAGGTTTATGTAAATTATGTTTAGTATGTATATCTATATATGTATGTATATATATATATATATATGTATGATTTAGCTATTGTAAACTTAATACTACTATAAGCTTGTGTGTGTACCTAAGTGTTTCTCTCCCGTTTTCATACACACATTTACACCTCTTTTCGTGTTCTTCACGATCTCCTCTCGCCGGTCTGCTGGGAGAAATTTCTATGTAGAAATAAGCAGTACCAATGTACCATTTTTCAACATGCAGTTTATATTATGATTATTTTGTGTGTACATAAATCTTAAATAAAAAAAAATAAATAAAAGTTATCTATATCTTCTCGCTAATTAAATTTACGACATGAATGACTATGGATAATATTAACGTACGTACTAGAAGCAATTATTTGGTATAAATCTAAATAATAATGTTGTTACTCAAACGCACGGGGTGACCTTTATATAATCTTGTCTAGGCAAAGGCAATAGTCGAAGTAAAACTGACAAGTAATGCACATATCACCTTAATACGTCGTATGCTGACGTCACAGTAATCGAGCTATAAGCAGCTTATTTTAGAGCCCATTTTATTTGTTCTTACACTGACATCATACAGCAATCATATCATATTTATTATCATTACTAGCTTTTGTCCGCTGCTTCGCCCGCTTGGAATTCTGCTATCGTTTCCGCTTATCATGGGAACCTATTTCAGGTATAAAAAGTAGCCTATGTGTTATTCCAGACTATAATCTATCCCTGAACCAAATTTTAGCCAGATCTGCTCAGCCGTTTTTGCGTGAAAGAGTAACAAACATCTATACATACATCCGTACTCACAAACTACCACGTTTATAGTATTAGTAGGATATTATATTAAGTATATAAAAATATATAAATACATAAATATACTCACACCTTTTTCCCTCCAGGTTAGGCAGAGACAACAGACCGCCATCTGCTTCTGTCCTTACTTACTTCACGAGCTTCTTCTACTGACATTAAACCTTTCAAGCAAGCCCGCCGATTTTCAGTGCTTTTAACCAGCACTTTTTTCAATACCTCATTAATTTGATCAGTGTATGTTCTGCGAGGACAACCCTGGCTTGCCTGCCCACTTACATGTGACTTATATAAAAATATATATGGTCATACTTACTATACTAATTATTAACACACAAATGAAGAGTGAGAGAGAGAGTGAGTTATGAGAAGTTCAAATTCATTTTCGACATCTCATCATTTTGGTGTCGCAATTATTTTAGTGTAATAATAATATATAGATTATCATCACGTGAGATTATTTACAGCCCCGTTAAGCATCCTAGCTAATATTAAAACGTGTAGACAGAGACATTCATCTGCCTTAATTCCAATAGCCACATGCACAGTGTGCTCTAGTATAATATATGATAACAACTGAGAGTTCAAATTATTTACAATACAGGTACGTTCCATATATTAGGCATGACCTCGTGGCAGCCATCGGGATGTGACTCCTCTCGCTCGGCAGCATGATTGCGGCAATGGCGCGTAGCGCGAGCGCTTGGGCCGCTGCCGCCTCCTTCTGCGATCATGTAATGCTCGAGAAGGAGGTGGCGGAGCGAGCCCGGGAGAGATTTAGAACTCTCCCGCCCCGCCGTGCCCGCAACATGCTCGCCGCACGTCGTAGGTGACTCAGACGCCCGATGTTGCTCAACGACCTCCATCCTCAATGAGCGCAGGCCAGGGGGTGGCAGGTGAGGCCGCCTGTCACACACCGTTCCCAAACCCGAGGGGGCCATACGAAACCGGAGATGGACCTGGGTCAGTCTGGGTGCGAGAGAAATGCCTACACCTCGGCGTCTGAAGACCTGAGAGAGAAATTCATATTGCGAGCCTTTGCGTTTATTAAATTGGTGATTTATCAAATCGTTACCTGGTTTCTAAAGGACAACTTGACAGCACAACAGTCCTACCACCAATCCCCCGCAGGACCTTTTTTTTTTTTACGTGCGGACATTTTTTCGGCTGGCCAGCGCGGGTGGTTATGTCGTGTCTCGACTAAAACCGCACGGTGTCCTCCCCAAGTGTCCGTTGCCGGGCACCCCGGGTAAGCCCTCGAAAGGCTAACCCCAGGGTTGCCGGTGGACTTTGGCCACCACCGCGGCCTCGCCTGGTGGGGTCGGGTTTTATCCCGCTTCGGTGAGTTGGCAGGCGTGTGTAGGGCACACACGACACGCCTCCGCCACGGCCTGCTTCTGTAAGGACGGCGAGTCGGCCAACTGCCGTCCTCAGGCCCCGATCGTGAAAGTCGGTAGTCCCGGGCGTAGATGAGTCTGCAGCGTCCTCGCCGCAGACCACAGGACCTAATGTCTGAATCGTCTCTCTGTTAAACATAGCAGACTTAATAATCTTGTATGTTTTATTGTTATTATGATTTCATCTATTTCGTTCTACCATCAGAAAATACTCATCACCAGCGCATATTATTTGTGCTTATATGCAATCAGTACCCAACTATAAGTAGATAGATTGTGTAGTTTTGTCAGCTCGAGGGTCTTCTTTAACGAGGACAGCAACTTATTATATTCATAGAGTCAGATTTCTCTATAGGAAGTATATCCTCATGAGACGCTTTTGGTAACCGCGCGTAATTAGACACACCGCAAGTACGTTCAGGTGATTTTCCAGCCGCGTTTGGCATCTTCTTGTACCTTAATGTTCTGTCCCACTATGTGCATATTCAGATATATGTAGATTTCGTTATTAGTAATGAGCCAAGTGATATAGGCTATGGCATAGCCAAGGGATATAGGTTCTTGTTGTAGCGTGTTCAGCACATCGAACAATTGTCGTTGTCACGGTCCAAATTATTTAAAGCTGAATTTTGAGGTTCTGTTCCAGATGGAACAGAACCTCAAAATTCTGCACGAAGCACACTAGTACTTCGAAAAAACACATCTGTCATATTCAGTATAAAATTGGTGTTTGGACTAGACCGAGCCACAGCGAACATTACCTTGTTTCTACACTCGGTGTATAATGATAATTATTTGCAATATTATATTCCAATACATCTTTATGTCATAAAGTCAAAAATTGTTAAGCCAAAGATGCATCATGTACAATCTAGGTAGAATAAAAACAGTTTTGTACTTAATACATTGACCACGTTGATTTATATCAGTTTGTTGTTCGGTCACATAAAAATCTACCGAATTAATCTTAATTTGTATATAACTTCGTTTGCACACCCCTTTGCTTCCATTTCGATAATCGTATTTTTACTGAAATAATAATGACATAATATTTGTGTACTCAATTACTCTCCGCAAAAATAAATATTGCAGAAATACTGCTATTTTGGCATGTCCTAAAAGATCTCACTTTAAAGAATGAATTGCTTTTAAATTAAATTATATTATCAATTGAGACTCGTAGGTAACACAACAGCAAAGAAAATCTCATAACTCATGATGCAGCTGCTCGACCGGTGACGTTGACGTTCACAAATCAAAATTTCTCAATTGGTACATTAAAACCATTTTCTAACGTAGCGCATGTTTAATTATTTTATAACCTCAATGAAAAACTATTTGCGCGATATTACAAATGTAGGTCATTGTAAATGTAGGTCGGAACGACCAAAAATGGCAAAATTTAATAGATATTTGCATTGCTGACGTTATACTGGTTACGATCTTTTACAGAAAATATACAACTAACAATGAAAAACGGATGTGCATTTCAGGAGTATCACACTAATACTTGTCTAGAGGATGACCAAAGCACGAGTGATCAGCAGCATAAGCATATCACACATAATACCTTCTGTATATATATGGACGAGACTGTGTGTCTGGTGTTCCTCCTTCCTTGGGAGAGGTGTGCACTTAGTGAATAACAGTCAGCTCCGGGTTGGTAGATTGTATCCTCTTTCGTTTAACTTGGTCGCTAGTCGCGCTGCCTCTCACTATCTTAGGCATGCTTTTGCTGGGACGACAGACAATCTAGTATGATGTTCGATTATAATGCCACTCAAGATGACACTTAGACCTGGTCAGTTATATTATAAAAAACATTCCCATTGTATTTATGCTTGAAATACTTTTTCTTATCAAGAAATTGACCCTTTAGCAGTACAAAACTGAAAATTGAAAAATAAACGCAAAGCTAACTTCGTACGTAAGGGTGGATACACCAATGGTTCTTAACAACTGTCAAAATGTTTACATTAACAAGCAATGCTTATAAGCATTCCTTTTTCATTTTAATACAAAGCATTAGGCTTTTGCTTCGGTGTGATGAGCGGTTTTCTTAAGTCGGGTGTAACTCCAGAGAGCTGTCGGGAGCGCATTGTGTTCCCGTATTAACGACGAACGCACAAAAGAGCACGCTCGTATATCAAACTAACGTCACTCCAATGTCTTCCTTCCTCACTGTTACAGTTCCCGGGCCGCAAGAAATGGCCCTCCTTTTTTTATTGAGCATTTAGTAGACTGAAATTATGGCACGTAAAATTCATACTGTGCGTCGGGAATCGAGAGAACCTTATTCGGAGGTCCAATTTGTCTGTTCGCTGTATGAAAACTTTCGTAACTTACATTTCGTTCGATATTTTAGAGATCGGTAGGATAGGTTTTATTATTGGCAGTCCAGACAATTACCTTTTTTAACCGAATTCTAAAAAGGAGGAAGGTTTTCAATTCGTCGGTATCCTTTTTAGGGTTCCGTTGCCAAATGGCTAAAAACGGAACCCTTATAGATTCGTCATGTCTGTCTGTCTGTCCGTCCGTATGTCACAGTCACATTTTGCCGAAACTATAAGAACTATGCTGTTGAAACTTGGTAAGTAGATGTATTCTGTGAAACGCATCAAGATTTTCACACAAAAATAGATAAAGTACAATAAATTTTGGGGGCCATACTTAGAACTGAAACTCAATTTTTTTTTTCATCAAACCCATACGTGTTGGATATCTATGGATAGGTCTTCAAAAATGATATTGAGGTTTCTAATATGAGGTTTATAATATTTCTAATATGTATATGATGAGACCGTAATCTTAGCAATCCATGGATTCTCCGTGCGGGTGCCGGGTCCATCGCGTTGCTGAGTTGGGAACTCGGGACAGTGCCTGGGACTTGCGACCCAAGTGTAGGTTTAGAAGGGGCCCCTTTTGTTGATGTACATCAACACTCACCTTCACTACCCAAGTTCCCCTCCCTGCCTAACCAAATTTGATACGAACCTACTAGTGCCGCTTTAGACATTCGTCCTAGTAATGAGCTTATTGTAGCTCTCGATAGGCCTAGATCTTTAAGTAGGTTATAGAGAGATTTTGCTGGTATACCTCTCGCTCCCACTTCCACTGCATACAAATTAACCACGTAACCGTTTTTGATTAATTCGTTTGTGAGATCATAGTATTTATTTTTCTTTATTGTGTGGTCCTTCGGTATATTTGTTTCCCACGGTACAGTAAGTTCCACAAGAACCACATGTTTTAATCTCTTAGAATATAGGAATATGTCAGGTCTAGATGACGAAACCCCAACATCCTCCGGAATTTTGTAGTGCTTTTCATACGTGTCGATTAGGAGAGTCCAATCTGGGGCAGTATCTAAGATTGAATAAGGTTTGTTCCTGGGTGTTATGGATGAACCTTCAGACACAAAGTTGATATGACGTCTGTTAGTAGTCAATCCTTTTTGGGCTCTAGCTACTGCCAGACTCATTGCTTCACGTATGATGATAAGCACCTTATCGTGGCGTCGTGAGTAATGGCCTCTATCGAGAAGCACCCTACATCCTACTAATATGTGTCTAGCCGTCCCTATTGCCTCACCACAAGTATAACATTGTTTTTCTGTGGCCTTCCCCCACCTTACCAGATTACTCTGGTCTGGGAGGGTCATCTGAAAGGCGTTAAGATAAAATTTTAACAGGGCCGGCGACCAGTCATAGATCAAGGTGCGCCACTTTAAGGCCATCGGTATGCAGAACTCTCCCATTGTCAACCATTCATTTTGGATTTCCAAATTCATCGCGTGCACTCGATATTTATCATTTTCGTCTTGTTTTAGAAAGGACTTAAGTATATCCTGGTCCCTTTCTGGCTCTCGTACTCCCAACCCCACTCTGTTTGACTGGGCCCCTATCATAAATCGTTTATGGAATAGAAGTCTAGATTCAAGCTCGGACGCGTTATTATCTTTCGGGAGTGCCCTGATTGTGACATCTTGGGATTTTCCTAAGATGTGGGCTTTGGTAACTCTAAGATGTTTATAGAGCTCCGATGGTTTCTTAAGTTTCATCCCAAAATTATTTTGATCCCTAAATAGAGCAGAGGAATCAGCAGAGTGCGCTAGTCCAAGCCACGATTTTAGCGATTTTATGACAGTTGCATCTATTTTCGCCAGTAAGGTTTTACCGAATTCATACACCAGAAAAGGCCAAGTCAGACGTGATGTTAAGTAGTTGTCATATATCCAAGCTTTTTTGATATTGTTTAGTGGTATCTGATCTATCTTATTTAGGTCATTTATAAACGTATCGACAACTTCATCTAAGGATGGTGTGCGTCCTTTATAGTCTATCTTTCTCCCAAGAAATTTAAATGGCACCGATTCAGCGACTATGGAAACTGGTTTACCCCCAATGAAGAGTCCCGGGTCGTAAGAGGTAAATTTGGTGTCCCGTCTACCCAGACATAGACAGTGACACTTACTGGGCTTCGTCCTCAGTCCATTTGTCCACGAACAGAACTCATCGACTTCCTTTAATAGTTCCTGACATTGTTTTGGATTGCGCGTCAGTATTGCGAGATCGTCAGCAAAAGCTAAGATGGACTCTGAGTATATGTTATTTACTTTAAACCGATAACCCCATTTCTTTTCGTGACGTATTAACTTGGTAATTAAGATATTAATTACTATGTTAAATGCTATTGGTGACAAGCAGCATCCCTGAAACAGTCCCACATTATACCGTAATGGTCCTGTGTGTACTTCTTGGAAGCTTATAGCAAATTTTAGCTGGGAGTAATACGACTCGATTATCTCTATGACCACGGGCGGAAAGTTATACCATTGCAACGCGTATACCATAAGGTAATGTGGAATTGAGCCAAATGCATTTTCTAGGTCTATCCAACATACCGTTATCTGTCTTTCGTATTTTCTGGCATCTTTTAAGCTTTCCGCTAACAGACTATTGTGTTCCAGACAACCAGAAATGCCGGGTAAAAACCCTTTCTGGTGGTTAGGTCCGAAATACCTATTGTTAATCATAAAATGACACATTTTTGTTTGTAGAATTGAGAAAAATATTTTTGAAATTGTGTTAGTTAGTGCTATCGGTCTAGTATCTTTAGGATGGGTCACTTCATGTTTTTTTGGAATGAGAACGAAAACCGCTTCGCCAAATGCGACTGGTATATTCTTTTCTGACCAGATTTTACTGAATATATTTGTGAGATGTTTACGAACTGTTGGACATTTTTTATACACTATATATGGAACCCCATCAGGGCCCGGAGCCGATTTAAATGATTTCTTTTTTATTTGTATCTCTATTTCCTCTATGGTAGGTGCATTCCCTTGGAATTGTACTAGAGGGTCGTGAGGTCTTTGGGTTTCCGGTTGATTGTATGGTGTTCTGCATTTAAGTATTTCATAAGTGTTTTTGTAATGTTCGTAAGTTTGTTCTTTGGTCAGAAGAAGTTTACCATTTTGGCTTTTAAAGATGTTTTTTGAGTACTGAAAAGGGTTTTTATCAAAATCTACTTCGTGCCTTGCCCTATCGTAACTATCGCAATTGTTTGCTATTTGTTGCGATATACCTTGTATTAGTTTAAGAATTGATCTTAATGCCCTAGACAGTTGGTGACTAAGATGATAATCGCCCAAGGCTTTGGCATCTCGAAGTTTTTTCTTTAGCTCCCTTTTCTTTCTCCGCAATTTAGTTTTAAAAGAGTTTTCTTTAATTTTAGGAGCATGGTAATTTGGAGGTGGATAATGCTCACTAAAATACGTATAAATTGTATCTTGGAAAGTGTTTACTTGGCTATTTAGATCTTGTTTCTTGCCTGGATGTTCTAGCAAAATGGCCAAATTTTCGTCGTGCACTTTCCAGGTTGAGTTTTGACGGCTCGGAATGCTAAGACGTGTCCGGATATTTATGGACTCCTGGTTACTTTGACACGATGGTTCACCATGGGATGTATGAGGGTCAACTCTATCCGTAGTGACTGATGAAGTTCTTACCGACGGCTGTCGTGCTTCAACACCATGTGTATTCAAATGTTTGATGTACCAAGCTCGCCTCTTGTATTGTTTCCCGCACGTGGGGCATTTCAAATCCGTATTATCGCCAGAGTCGTCGTTTTTTCCTTCCGGTGGACAGATCTTCCGCCTCCCCTCTCGGACTGTCCTGGGGGTATTTTTCTTATTCGGACTTTTAGCGATTATATTCTCGGGTTTGGCTTGCTAGGCCGTCACCCATTACCATATAAATTCCACCGAAATTTGGTTTGAACGAGATCTAGTAAGTAGTTTTTATTTAATTCGTCATAAATCGGAAATTTACTTTTCATTCAATCAACTCAAATATATAATTTAAAAAAGCATTATTATGTTACTTGCTGCTACGGAACCCTTCATGGGCGAGTCCGAACCGCACTTGGCCGCTGTTTTTTATTCATGCTCTCCGATTACTCGAAGACACCTGCCCCGATTTGGAATATTCTTTTATATTAATTCTTTTCTTAATTATATTATTTTCTATCGGGTATACTTCCCAGGTGGTCCCATTTAAATTTTATGAGGATCTGATGATAAGTTCAGGAGACAGACAATGAAACTCTTCAATAAATGCCAGCAAATCAACCGTGATTAAACATAATATCAGGCCTGTACCCGCTAAATGGATTGGCAGATGTGTTACCTCAAAGTAAAACCCAAACGAATGCTTTTTAAGTCGATTCATAAATGACAAAAATATCGCTCAATATACTAATACACATCTATCAACCCATTTAGCGGGTACCGGCATGATATTATGTTTTTAATTACTGGAACAATGCCTAGCTATGCGATAGAAGCAATCACGGTTGATTTGCTGGCATCATTGAAGAACTCCGTGGTCTGTCTCCGCAACTTATTATCGGATCATTACGAAATTTACATCGGACTATTTCGATATATATTTCGGTTTTACGAAGGAGTTATGCCCAAACATACATGAAAAAAATATAAACAGCCGAATTGAGAACCTCCTTTTTCTTTTAAGTTGTTTAAAAACAAAAGTAACTGAATTACAGATTTTATTCAAAAGACAAAAATACGCGCAATACTTTTCGGTGCTAAGCCAAATAGGTATCAGGAAGCATGTCTCCCCGCGCAAGCGGTGATGTTGTAAACGTAAGTAGAGTCTCCACGTTTCTAGCAACACAACCCAAACAGGAATCAGATGTCTCGCATCTAGGGACCCAAACTGTAACCGTAATAAAATGTTTTAACACTGTTTTTTGAAACTATTTTAGAAGAAACCCATTTATAAATGTAACAGATACGAAAGTGGTTGACCATATTCAAAGTGGTACGTTTTATATGTATTAACACGTCGTATAAGTGTAACAGAAATAACGTCCTGAAGTACTTGGGGGTGTACAAAATACCTTTATTTTAAAAATTAGATTTGAAATATAATAGGATAGTAAATTTGGCATCGTAGCATTTCGGTTAACACTTATTAACACTGTTAACAGATTCATATCTGTTACATATATATAACTGTTACACAATTGAAAGTGGTAACGATTAATAGATTCGTTACCACATTTATAAGTGTAATACTTTCATTCTGTAACCTTTTCATAGTGTAACCCATATAATTATGTAACGTTTATGAATGTGTCTTCAAGTCCCTGCTCGCATTACATTGAATCTTCACAGTGTGTTTCGGGTTTGGCACTTCAGATCTAACGCGTATTTTTATCTTTTGAATTAAATCTGTGTTTCAGTTATTTTTTTATTTCAGTGCCTATTTTTAGTGGATTTTGAAGTCAATATTTTTTTTATTGACATGTTAGTATGATAAGTTAGGGTAATAAGATTTTATTCTTATTTATTTCAAATTATGGTAAAGTTTAAAAAGACTTATAACTTTCGTATATATTTCTATTCTGCGTAAAAGCAACACGCATACTTTGGCATATCAGCAAATTAGCTGCCTACCTTTCAAGGTTATTGATGAAATAATAACTTCGATACCCAGTATTGGCTGTACGCGTCGAGAAGTAAAGCTGAAAACAGAACTGCAACACGATTGGTTAGAATTTTGATTTGGCATTCCTGGCGCTAATTTAAACCGTTTGAAAAAGATAAAATTATTTAGTAGTACTATTAGGGCATAAAAATAAAGCCTCGGATGCAACAGAGAACAACCGTAAGATGGTGATGATGGTGATTTCTTTGTGTGTTTTAAGCAGATAACAGCAAAGCAACAACAGAAAAAATACCCTTCTAGCAGAGGAGGACATTAGTAGAAGTTTTCTAGACGTCCTTATCAAAATTAGTAAAAGAAGACGTGTAGGGTTTATATTCCTAAATGACAACGTGCAATCCTTGCCAATCACTTCTTTAATATATTGTTTATTGCGATTAAGACAATTCGCCATAGTGACATCCCTACTATTACATTTCATACAAACGGGTTCTTTCTTGTTTGCAGACTTGAGTGAATGATCAGTTGACCGACAACAGGGACAAAAGACAGACCATTTATTACAGATAGTTTGCGCAGCAATATTACCATGTAATAAAAATGTGTAGTGCGTAGCTATAGTCGACGATAGAGTTATCTTCTTACGGTGCAGATACAGATTTTCAGGTGAAGCTGAGAAATAATTTTGAAATCAACATTAGATATTTTAAACATTAATAAAAAAACATAATAATTTCAACAAAAGATCACAAAGCACGTCCTACACTTGTAACCAGTGTATTAACGTATTTTCTATAGATATAAATAGAAAATGGAAAAATGTGGTCTCTGCCTACCCCAATGAGAAAGGGGCGTGACTTAATGTATGTATGTTTATTTATAAATAAAAAATGCATAGTTTATTATATTAGCATTTTGAAAAAAAAGTATTACCACGTTTTTCTTAGTTTCACTTCGTGTCTTGATTGTTTCTGTGTTTCTTTCCCTCTGAAGCCAAAATTTGACACTTCATTTTGTACCACTTCTGGTCACCCTAAAACTCTGAAATTTCTTATGTAGGCTAATGGCACCTTACATTATCATATTTAATCATCAGAAATAAATTAAAAAAAAATTAAAAAAAAAACTTTTTAAAAACCACGTTTTTTAGTGTTGGTGAGCAATGTATTTTCTTCTTGTTAGTTCGGAAGGAAAACGTGGTTTTTTAAGTTTTTTTTTTAATGGACTCTATCGCGATTTATTTGGTGTTATTTTAGTATTTACACTAAATCCGACGTTTCAGCAGCTATTTTTTTAGGTAGATTTCAATGAGGGGTGTGTGTTGGGTAACCTCCTCGAGTGTCGCTCCGATTCCGATCCCGCTGCATTCCGGGGGGAACGGAATCGGAGCGGCCGGTACACCCTGGGCGGCGGTCAATGGCTTCCCCTTCACCCCTTCATAGGGTTGGCATTGATCGTCGGCCAATACCCAACGTGGCGGGAACACATCGCTCTCCGTACTCCTCTGCTTTCAGAGGAGACAGGATGAGCGATGCTGTTAGTGGTGAGATGGCCCAGGGTCAGCCGGGGTGCGAGGGATATGCTCTATGGGTAACCTTACACCCCGGCGTCTGAAGACCCGAGACGGCGTGCGGTTTTAGTCGGTGCAAGCCCGACATAACTGCCCCCGCTGGCCGGCGGGGGGGTATCCGAAGGGATTTCCGCACGATAAAAAAAAAAAAAAAAAAGGTAGATTTCGATGAAATCGATCTACCTTATTGGTTTCTTGACTACTGTCGAATTTTAAAAAAAATCTTCATAGGAGGTCTAGTTATGACCCCCTGAGTCCGAAATTGACCACTGATCAAAAAGTTTATATATATATATATATGTATGTATGGTTCCACTTCCCAAAATTTGCGGCACTCTCACGGTCGCATTTTTGCCCCGATCGCTTTCAAACTGCGGTCAAAAATTGCTTGGGTGTAAACTTAGTTTAAGTTCATGAACGGGTGGAATACGGCCTAAGGGGACGGTTGGGCCTCACTTTTTGTGAAATCAGTTTTTCCTCAAAATTTCACGTTCCATGAAAGATATTCGAACCGTTCTAATTTAATCCCATAGTATACATGAATACCAACAACTTTTAATTAAAAACCTATAAGATTAAAACTTTAACTAAAAGTGGAGGGGGGAAAAACCAAAATTTTTCGGGAAATAAATCATAACTTCTAACCGGTGAACATTCTTGCGTCGGAAACATTTTTAATCGATAGGCCATTTTTAAGTCTAAAATAAATGTCTGAAAAGTTTTTCGCTAAAAGTTACCGTTTCCGAGAAAAAAAAATTAAACATGTTAAAAATGCGCTCGGCGTGGGTCATAGAAGAAGCATAGGTCATAGAGGGGCAAAAAAAATATTTCTAACCGATAGGTTATTTTTTGCTCTAAAATAAATGTCCGAAACGTTTTTTGCTCAAATTTACCGTTTTCGAGAAAAAGAAAAAAAATAGTGCGGTACGGAAATTTCCGACTTGTTTGGCAACATCATTCCCGAAACCAGATTTATCTTTGCGCAAGTACTTTTTGGGTAGAATACTCGCTGGAGCATTTATTTTTCGGTGAATATTTCAAAATGGAGTTATAAGCGGCAAAAAAAATTAATTTTTTTTCGACGCTCAGTTTTTCTTATTTAAAAACCGCAAACGTCTTTTTTCAAGATATTTCCACGGGCAATAAAGGAGTTGAAAAACTCCAACTCATTTCTTTCAGTAATTTCAGAGTTTTTAGAAGCACACATTTTGTCACTGAGCAAAGACTATATAGAGGACCTACTCAATGTTAAATTCCTAATCACGATACTTTCGGAATTACTTCACGAAATATTGTTTAAAGTCCGTAGTTCTCTATATAAAATAATATTAATTGCTTCACGAAATCTACCTGTGCGTTCCCCCTGCAGGAACGGATTTTTTCATTCTTTTATACCTACGTTTTACTAGCAGTTTTTTGGTTCTTGATTATCGTGAGTCATAACTCGAAAGTTTATTGCAATTCGTTCAGCTGGCACATAGGTAAACTTGCCACTATAAATCAATCAAAGATATGTTAGGTTTTGATAATATCTATTGATTTTGTGTTACCGCCTGTCGCACTAACGGAAAAGCATAAATTATATTTTTCGTGCCTCAGTGAAAAACCAGGCTAACTATGCATTTTCAAGATGTTGGTGGCTTGCGTTGATGTTGGTATGAGGTCCTCTAATGACACAAATGTTCACATAAAGCTTGGATAAGAGTGCTGCTGAGGTAATTTTCCTTTTGTTCTCTAGTCATTTTTAAAGTAAAGGGACATATCCATCGGTGAGAGTGGTGTTTAAAATTTCGACTCAACAAATCCCATCAGCGCCACTTAGGTATCTGTACGCTAAACAATTTTGTCAAAAGACAACAAAAGCGCAATTGTTATCCGTCGACTTTGGAAATATTTATTTTCCCCCTGGCAGGAAAGTTCGTTTTAACTTCGCTAATGACTTCTTTCTGAAGTTTCAACTTTCCTGGTAGCAGTTTGAAAGGTTTTTGCTATCTGTTTAAACAATAGTCAAGTCTTTTATTATAGTCGAATTTTCCGGTGGGTTTAATTATTACCCTTAGTTTTCAAGTTAGACACCTTAGAGTAACTAATTCAAAAATTCTTGTAGAATTATCGTTTTTTTAATAAAATAGTTACTTTTTTTTTCGTGCGGAAATCCCTTCGGATACCCCCCCGCCCGCCAGCGGGGGCGGTTATGTCGGGCTAGAACCGACTAAAACCGCACGCCGTCTCGGGTCTACAGACGCCGGGGTGTAAGGTTGCCCATAGAGCATATCCCTCGCACCCCGACTGACCCTGGGCCACAATTAAAAGAAAAGCACTTATTTGTCTGGATCGCAAAATAATGCTTATCAATATCAAATCTAATATTTACCAATAATCCCTGTTCTCTATACAGTAATGAAAACCCGTAAAAAAATCCAAGCAAAAAAAGTAAATCTCTTTTGTAAGAAGATGTGTGTTCTATGACGTGTGTAAGATGATACTAAAGGAAACGACAATTGAAATTTAAGAGGTGACCACTCAGATTATTACGGCTCACGGCACAGCAAAATTCTCTCATCTTAAATTGCATTACAGTTTAAGTGAAATTATTAAAAACAATAAAAACAACCAATTATATCTTGAAAATAAATAAACAAAATATAACTTCACAAAGGTATTTCATATCAGGGGTGCTTGGTTGGGGACCTCCACGCGGTGCACCATGGGCAACGGAGACAGCAGCGCCTCTCTCCTAGGGCGGGAGAGACGCTGCCGCCTACGGCCAACTCCGACCGAGGCGAGGACGGCTCTGTTGAGGGCTGTTCGGAAGCTTTCCACGTGTCCCTCTGAATAGCAGATGGCACAGTGGAGAGCAAGTAAGCGGGCCATCTCAAAACCGGAGATGGCCCGGGGTCAGTCGGGGTGCGAGGGATATGCTCTATGGGTAACCTTACACCCCGGCGTCTTAAGACCCGAGACAGCGTGCGGTTTTAGTCGGTTCAAGCCCGACATAACTGCCCCCGCTGGCCGGCGGGGAGGTATCCGAAGGGATTTCCGCACGGAAAAAAAAGTATTTCATATCATATGTTGTATTGTAGCTTTTAGATCAGAAAATAAGTAAAATATATTCCGTAAGAATATTATTTGTAAGCTTATTGAAACGTCAATGGTACAGAGGTCTGGTCGCTATTGTGTGTAGGATTATCGGCTGACTCACAGTAGCACAAAGACAGTTTGTCAAGCGGCATGTCTCTAAATTATCTCAGCGTACACTTAGAAAACTACCGTCAAACTTTGGCCTACTCCTATCTCCGCTTGTATTTGTTAGAATAGAATTAACTTTAACGAAAGTTTTACTCAAGTTTCCATCAACTATTATTGTAGCTTCGAAGGTAACCACTAAAGTCAGGCTTGAAGACAAATTTAAACAGAGATATTCGAATAAGAATAATAACCACATTTGTGGGAACACAAACCTTAAATGTAAATACTATTGTTCTAGAACTGTGGCCCTTTTTCTTGTGGTGAGTACTGTTAAACTATGTTGAACTAACTTAGATAGTTATTGTCGGAAACCTTGTGATATTTTTTTTTCTGTATGTTTGTTCATGTATCCAAATGAACACATGTAGATTTTTTTTTTATTTTTAACCGATTTCCAAAATGGAGGAAGGTTCTCAATTCGTTGGAATCTTTGTTTTTTTTTTATGTATATTCGCCTATTTTTCGAAGACGCATAAACCGATTCGAATAATTATTTTTTTGTTTCAAAGGGTTACCTTTCCAAGTGGTCTCATTCAAATTTCGTAAAGATTTCATAATTAGTTTTAGAGATAGACAACGGAACTCTTAAATAAATGCCAGCAAATTAACCGCGATTGCTACTATCGCATATCTAGGCATTGTTTATTATATAGCATTACATAACATTACGCCTATATCCTCTAAATGGGTTCGCAGTTCAGTATACATGTCCGGTAGTGTATTTAGAAGGATTATCAGGATTCAAGAAATTAGTTACGTTCACTAAAAAGAGAGAAATAAGTAAAATTTCAATAAAAAAGTAAAACCGACTTCAAAAACCAAAAATTGATTGAAAAAAGAAAATAACTGAATTTCAGATGAAATATAAAAGAAAAACTAGCATAAGACCTACCGTCCTAATACTTACGTATTTGGCTTGGTACCGACTTCAACAGAAAAGTCTTACGCGTATATTTCTTTTGTATTAGATCTGTAATTCAGTTATTTTTATTTTTTCGGTGACTGTTTTCAATGCTTTTTTGTTTTTTAAGTCAGTTTTAGTTTTTGAAATATATTCGTAATAGCAGTTCTAGTTCAGCAATCTAAGCTTATTACTATAATTACTGGACTAGATATTTTTACTATAATAACTGGATTACTGTAAAATGTACAACATATACATTCATCATAATCATCTCAACGTTGTTCCCGATTACATCTGAGGCTTTAGTTTTGTTATATATGACTTCCATGGGAGCGACTGCTATCTAACCTTCCATCCCCGAGAAAAAAAGCCTGTGCCAGAGCCACGATACCAAAGGCCCTAACGGTCTTGGTGGGCTCAAAACCATTAGGGCCTTTGGCGGATTCACCATACATACCAAGGTTACTAATAAATCAATATATGCGACGCTTGAATACTACGTTGGTTTTTTCGTGGTTTTACGAAATTAAGGCCTCAACTAACATAATAATAAGCCCTTTATGTAAGAGACTTACGTCAATACAGTAAAGTACCTATAAATACCGCCATTTATTTAGTTAATAATAATAAAATAGAAGTATATGGTACGTTCTCATTTTAGGACACACACCATTAATGTGTAGATTATGTAAATATTTGTAACTTTTAAACATTTGCATTTCAGGACATCTTATATTTGTTGATTTTGTGTGCAATTACATAATATACATACATATACAAACGTAATTTTTTATTAGGTATTTTGTCTGATAAAAAAAAAAAAAAAAAAAAAGGTATTTTGTCTGAAGTAAAAGTTCCGAAAACAAAATCAAAATTGAACCCAAAAATTCAACTGTCGAAATGTCTTTATATTTTAAACTCGATCAAATACCTGATCGGGTTCCCGGTAGCGATATGAACTCTAAGAATTTGTATTCAATTTTAATTATTTGTAATAATTCCCCAACCCTTTGCTGCAGCGATAGTGACTTCAATTTTTATTTTGTACAGTTATTCTCAAAATATTACTTTTTGTTCAACATTTTACTCTTTAATTCCAGAGAGAAGCTATAACGTAATATCTGGGTTTTATCTAACTTACTGTTACTTCTTGCTGAAAACCGATATAATAATAATAATAATAATAATAATCATTTATTGACCAAAAGTACTTAAATCTAGTTACATATACGCTGACCACCAAACTAGATCTTTGCAGATCTGTGCTGTGGCAGTCAGGCTCACAAAACCTTCGTGGTTGTTTTAACAATAACCAATATTTAACTTATTTATATCTAACAGTAAGTAATTAATTTTGTATGTTTGTGTGTGTGTGTATGTGTGAGTGTATGTGTATGTGTGTGTGGGTGTGTGTGTGTGCGTGCGTGCGTGTGTGAGTATGTCTGTGTGGTGAGTGTGCTCGTGTGTGTGTGTGTGTGTGTGTGCTTACATTAATAAGTGTCACCTACTTAAATTACAATATGGGTTTGATATAATTTTCTGTTGTTGAGTAGTTCAATTTGGTAAGTTCAGAGAATAATATTTTTTTCAGGGAGTACCTACTTTTTCTTATTATGTCTTCCGATTTACTGAATTTTTTGTATAAGAATTGACTAAGAAAGGGATATTGGCGATGTGCAAATGTTGATCGTGTAGTTTTATTAGGGATGTCTGGTCTCCTACGCTTATTGCCAAGAGGTGGTGGAAGTATTGTGGAATGGAATTTCAGGACTACGTCTCTTATATACAGTTGCCGGACTGTTAATAATTTTGCATCTTTGTATAAGGATTCAGTAGGGTGTAGACGCGGCTTTCTTAACATTATTTTTATGGTTGCACGTTGGGCCCTCTCTAACTCAAGCATGTGGGTTTTTGCTGCTCCTCCCCACGCTGGCAGGCAGTATGCTAAAAGCGATTGGCAAAGAGCGGTATATACGTTCAAAAGAAGGTCAGTTTGATAGAAAAGAAGGTCGTGCGTGCGTGTGTGAGTATGTCTGTGTGGTGAGTGTGCTCGTGTGTGTGTGTGTGTGTGTGTGCTTACATTAATAAGTGTCACCTACTTAAATTACAATATGGGTTTGATATAATTTTCTGTTGTTGAGTAGTTCAATTTGGTAAGTTCAGAGAATAATATTTTTTTCAGGGAGTACCTACTTTTTCTTATTATGTCTTCCGATTTACTGAATTTTTTGTATAAGAATTGACTAAGAAAGGGATATTGGCGATGTGCAAATGTTGATCGTGTAGTTTTATTAGGGATGTCTGGTCTCCTACGCTTATTGCCAAGAGGTGGTGGAAGTATTGTGGAATGGAATTTCAGGACTACGTCTCTTATATACAGTTGCCGGACTGTTAATAATTTTGCATCTTTGTATAAGGATTCAGTAGGGTGTAGACGCGGCTTTCTTAACATTATTTTTATGGTTGCACGTTGGGCCCTCTCTAACTCAAGCATGTGGGTTTTTGCTGCTCCTCCCCACGCTGGCAGGCAGTATGCTAAAAGCGATTGGCAAAGAGCGGTATATACGTTCAAAAGAAGGTCAGTTTCAGCCACGTCCCTAAGGTTCCTAAAGACGGGTATAAGTTTTCTTACTCTTTTTGTTAAAGAAGATATGTGGGGTTTCCAATTAAGGTTTTTATCTATAATTATTCCTAGGTATCGTATATGTTGTGTTGATTCTAGTTCGTCACAGTTACAAATGTCAGTCGGTATGTCTAATCTGTTGCATGGGAATGTGTGGATTTGGATAGAAAGGTCATGGGGGGGCTTCGAATGCATAGTGTTGAGGAAGCATATGTATTTTGTTTTCTGGACGTTAATCGTCAGGAGATTATCTTCGAGCCATCGTGTAACCACTCTTAAACCAGCCTCTGCTCTTTTTTGGCTTCTTGCCATGTTTTACCATGGAATAGAATGGCAGTATCATCTGCGAAAGCAACAATGTACCCATGCGGGATGTTAAGATTCGCTAGATTGTTGACGTAGGCAAGAAAAAGCGTAGGTCCTAACGTGCTACCTTGTGGAATGCCATATGTAGCTGTTTTTGTTACATTACTTAGAGTATTCCCCACCTTTATTACTTGTTCTCGATCATTCAAATAGTCATAAAACCAATCTAGGGCCAAACCTCTCACCCCCATCATATCCAGTCTATTTAGGAGGAGCGGTAAGGACACTGTATCGAACGCCTTCTTTAGGTCGAGGAAAACGCCTACACATTTCTCTTTTTTATCGACGTAATCTGCTACCATGTTGGAAAGTGAAAGAACCGCGTCTGTTGTGGATTTTGCAGGCCTGAATCCAAATTGATTGGTGGATAACAATCTATTATCTTCTAAGTATTTTACAAGTCTGTGATTAACGATTTTTTCCAGTATTTTACTTATAGAACTTAGCAGCGATATTGGTCTGTAGTTCGATACAGTATCCCTATCCCCATCCTTAAAAACAGGAACAACAACTGCCCTTTTGAATGCTTGTGGAAAGACACCTTGGCTTAGACTAAGATTACAGATGTGTGCAATCGGAGAACACAGAATTGTGTGGTATTTTTTAAGGAAATCACTAGAGATGGTGTCTATCCCTGGTGCACTTATACTTTTTAGCTTAAGAATAATTTTATCTACTTCGATGTAATCAGTAGGAAAAAGCATAAACGAAGGGCACATGTAGTGATTTTCAGTTAGTCTAATTTGGTAAATTAGTTGAGTTTGTTTTATTAAGTATGTTTTTTGCTAGATCATGACCAATTGTTGTAAAGAATTTATTTACAACATCAAGTGAGCTTTCAGGGTTATCAGTCAGTTTTAGTAAGTCTGTAGCTTGTGTATTTTTAGTCTTAATATTACTAATTTCCTTTATTGTATCCCAAGTGTTCTTTTTGTTGTCCAGATTTTTCAATAATTTTTCTCTATAGTAGTTCCTTTTTAATGATTTTACTAATTTATTACATGCGTTTCTATATGAGATGTATATTTTCCTACAATCTAAATCGTCAGGATTTTTTCGAGACTGCATATGTAGTTTATCTCTTTTACGGAAACATTTGATAATATTATGAGTAATCCATGGCTTTATCGGCTGCTTACGTTTGGAAAATATTAGGGTTTCTGTGTTTGCTATAATTATGTCTTGTAGTGTGGTCGTAATGTAGTCTACCGCTTGGTTCACATCTGTTATTTTAGAGAATGCAACCCAGTCTATGTCATTAATGGCCGTGTGTATAGCTTCGTAGTTCATTTTAGTACGTGTGTAATTGGTTGTTATATTCGTACGATCAGGGCAGCAAATAATTGATAACATAATAGGGAAGTGGTCTGTTACATCTGAGTCAAAAACAAAGCCTTCACATTCACTAACCAACCGTATCATAAAGTGGTCCAAGCGGGTGCGACCATGTGTCGGAATATGTATAGCAGGCTGAAGTCCATTCGCATTTAGGGTGTCTAAATAATCTAGTGCAATTTTTTTTGTTAAGTTCATCATGTCAATGTTTATATCACCTGTTACAACTACACTCCTCGAGCGGTGGGTAGTGAGTACAATGTCAAGTGAATTTATAAACGATGTAGGGTTTTTAAAACCGTCTGGCCTATAAATACCAAAAACTGACATGTTGCCAATTTTTGCCAACAGACAATTTGCCTCTACTATGTTAATTTCAAGTACTGAAGCATTTATCTGGTTCTTAATGTACATTATTACACCATCATTTTGATTATAGCTTCGTTTGGTAAAATACACATTAAATCCGTCAAGTTGCAGAGGTACTGATAACTCGTCACACCAACTCTCTGTTAAAATCAGAATATCGAAATTTAAGTTAAACTTTGTAATATACACTAAAAAGCTGTCGAGATTCTTTTGTACACTTCTTACATTGAAAGTAAGGATATTAAATCGGTGATTACTTAAAGTGGAGGTGTTGTAAAGTGCTTTATCTAGGTCACTTTTATCCCTAATAAGTTGACACGGTATCGTGCACGAGTTGTCTATAACGTCATGAAGTTGGTTATCGAATTTTGTTTAAATTTACACTCGTGACCCTGAACAGTGACCCCGAAAAATCAATAATAATGTATACAGTAAATAATTTGTATCGAAAAAATCGCGACATATATGAGTAATAAAAATTATATAGGTAAGCTCTTTTTTTTTTAATAATTTTAGATCGTGTTTGTGTATAAGTGTTCTTATTGCTATATGTGTGTGTTTTTATGTAAATAGTAGATTTTTTTATACAAATCATATAAATTCCATAATTACATAAAAAAAATATTCTTGTTTTAATATTGCACTCTCCTGATGTAATATGTGTAATATGATAATTGTGTAATATAATTGTGTGTATATGATGTTTAAAAATATATGGAAATGTGTGATATAATATTATCGGACCTTGAAAATAACATATATTGTAAATAGTGTGTAATAAAATATTAGGGTTGATGACATTATAAAAGGCTTGGTCATTCAAACAGAACTTGAAAAACAGTACATATGAGGTCGTATTTTCAGATGGGTGTATTGAAAATACGCAAAAGATGTGTGCGTATTGCCAGGGCAGGCTTGCCCTCGCGTTGTTTAACATAGATAGTCCCCTGAGAACACCAACAGAACGAGTAATCCTTTTCCTTAGATTTGGTTCTTGCTGCACGAAAAAGCAACCGGTTCTCCTTTGTTAGGCGCTCGTTGTAGAAGACCTTCTGTGAGGAGCCAGAAACTTCAAGATCAGTAGATGTTATATTTCTCCTTGACTTAGAGGCCTTCAATATCTGGTCACGTTTACTCCGACGTAATAGACGCACTACCACTGGTCTTGGCAACGTGATATTCCGTTCGGCGGATAAAGCAGATCTGATACGGGGTCCTACTCTCGGCACCCAATCAATATCGCAATCATTTAATTCGATACCTACCTTTCGCGCCGCCAAAAGTGCAATGTGGTGGAGATTTTCATTAGCCTGCTCGGGAACGCCGGCCAGCTCTACTTCATTGCGCAGGTGTTGTTGCGCTTGCCCATTTAACTCCTGTTTCAGTTCAATCACTTGTGACTCAAGTAGCCTCATATCTTCTTCACGATTTTCTAGTCGTTTTATTCGCTTGTTGTTAGCGTCTACCGATGACGCCAATTCCTCCAGTTTTGTATGACAATTAACTAGAGACTTCGTAGCATCTTCCAGCTGCTTTTTAAGTGAAGATATTTCCTGTGTCAAATGACGCACCTCTCCTATTAGTTCTTTCACCTCGGAGCCAACGCTGACCTCAGTGTTATTGTCTGCCTTTTTTCTCATAGTGACATTTAGATCCAATGGACGTATCGGTGTGGAACTATTGTCCCCTCCTTTCTTCTGTGTTGCGCAGCAATCCGGACATTTCCATACTTTAATTTTTTCCGCTGACAGTGTTGACAATTTGATACACTGCGAGCAGAAACTCTTTGCACATGTCTCTGCTGAACACTTAATACAGTTGTCTTTTGTATTTTTTAAACAGCCATTGCATTTCATTTTGGGGCTTTAAATATTATCAGTGATATAATATAGTGTAATAAAAAGTAATAATAAATTACAGCAATGAAATAATATTTTTACTGTACGATGGATTTGAACCCAGTACTTCCTACTGATGGGCAAAGAGTATCTCCAACACAAAAAGTTCGAAAAGTGACAGGTCAGTCTCGAACCCGAGAATCCCGATATACAACTATATTCATACAATTTAGTAAAAGTATTTCGAAATAGCATTTATCTCAATTTGTTTTCATTCACATTGCTTCATTACTTATAAATACAAAAATGTACGCACAAACTTCTGAATAAAATAATTAGAGACTTAATAATAATCCCTGTAAAAAAGTAACAGAATTACGTGTTTCTGATTTCCCGAAATTCATTATAACACAGAAACAACACCATTAATTCTACGAATCGATTATCAACACTAGACCTCCGCAGTAGCCCATTAATTCCAATTAATCACTCGGTCGTTAATAAGAGTTAATTCTCGCGATACCAAACCGATCCATCATATGTTGATACACTGATTTAAATCACCATCTAGCTCCAACTTCATTTAGCTGGTCGTTTAATTACCATTTGTGCAGTGTGGTGGCGATATTATTTGGGTCGCAGATCATACTGACTTGCTTGATTTGAGCGTACGGTTTTGTAATATTTAAAAAGTTTACGGTTGCAAAAGTCTTTTTATCAGCTATATATTAATATATTTATTATATTAAAGTTATAACATAGTACAGGATAGATACTAATAGTTAGGGGTGCGACTGGTTGGATCACCTCCAAGTTTGGTGCACCCTGGGCAACGTGGGCGATGACGCATCATTGATTGCTCCTCTGGAGTAGCTGCTGTTATCAGAGGGGACACTGCGAATGGCCCAGGGTCAGTCGGAGTGCGAGGGATATGCTCTATGGGTAACCTTACACCCCGGCGTCTGTAGACCCGAGACGGCGTGCGGTTTTAGTCGGTTCAAGCCCGACATAACCGCCCCCGCTGGCCGGCGGAGGGGTATCCGAAGGGATTTCCGCACAAAAAAAAAGATACTAATAGTTAAATACATTATTGGTACAGTTTGTAAACACATTAGTTCTAATCATCGTGGATGTGGACGCGAACTTTTTGGTCAAATAATATTTGAAATATTTTATATGCTGTTTTTAATAAGTGATGCATTATGAATCAAACATTGACAGGAAAAGTTTTATTTAGTTCATTGTTTATGAGACTTACAAATAAATTAAATATACCCTATATATCTTGAGACCATAATATATACAATTAATATAGAAAGAAAACTTTGAAGTCATTATTACAATTTGCATCTTTATACCGATATCATAAAACTGAAAATTAGAAAACTATAGTAAATACGTTAAACCAATTTTAATACAATAAAAAGTTGAATACAGAATGAGCTAAAAATGCGGTAACGGTATAAAACTATAATCTAACACAAAATTTAAACTGTGCCATAAAAAATAAAATAGCATTCCATATACACTACCGGCGGAATAGCAAAACGCTATAAACGAGTGGTGAATAAAAATTAATTCCCAAAGGGCGGACGCACAAATAGCCCTGATAAAATTTATAACTGTGTACGTGACGTCGGCACTCGGCTCCGTGCAGTGTATAATTTTGTGTACACATCCCCGGAATGTGCTCCCCAATTGATAATTATGGTAAATGGTCCATTACTCTTAGGCCGCATGGATGCCGGACCAGTTGGTAAAACGCAATATGCGGTATACGCTTGCAGGAACTTACACTGGATTTCACACAATATAACTCGTTTAATTAGTGAATTAATTAATTAATGTACTAACCCAGCTTAAATTGTTAAACCGCGTTTCATTGAAAAAATATCAAACTCAGATTAGTAAAATGTATTTTCATTTGTGAAATCCAGCTATAGTGTTGTATTTCAATGGTGTAAATAACTCAAGCATCAAATAAGTTTACGATTCAGGCAAATGTCACACTTACTATAATAGCCGTGTTACTTATGAATTGTCAAGGAACTCTGGAACTACAATTCATTAGTCCAAGTGGTATTCAAGAACCCAACACTGAGCAAATGATATTACGGTATTCTGCATACTGGAGAACAGAGAAAGGAAAAATAAAGAGTATTTTTATTTGTTTGTTTGTCAATCACGCAACAATAGCTGTATGGATTGACTGAAATTTTGTATAGGTACAGATAGAATGCCCGGGAATAGGACTACGTTTTATCCTAGGAAAAGCTTCATGTGCATCGTGAAAACGAGTTCCACGCGGGTAGAACTGCAGGTATCTATAGGCTAGTATTGTATAGTATTCTGTGGCTTAAGAAATAATACTGTGCTCGCTTGTGTTGATAACCATAAGTTGATCGATTCTGAAGCGGTTCAACACCTTATTTTATAAAAAGCAGCACGTAGCAAATATTAATTCTGTGCAAGAGTAGCTTGTGAGCTAGATTGTATTTTATTGTGTGGTCGCGAGAGTCCCTATTTAATAAATATCATTTTAGTTTTTTCTGTGGGTACTTCTTTATCTTATGTTATGAATGTTTTATGGGTATTGTATCTTCATAGTAACAGCGAATACTAATACTGGGATTAATAGCAGTCCTTTCATATATTTATACCATACCTACTCTAAAAAGCTTATTTTATTCACGCAAAACAGTGAATAAAAAGGCCTTTTATTCACTGTTTTGTTTTTATTCACTATTTTGGTGTTTGAATTTGGAACACAAAAATATATCCGGTCTCTATTTCAATGCTTACACAAACTCCTTGCGCTAAGATTCGAAATTCAAAACTCTTTGGTGCAAATAAATTCTCGAGATTTGATTGGTCGATATTTGCGACAAGGAGTTTGGCATTAGATTAATAAATATTGTTTCACAAGTTGACCACTCTAATGATAATAATAAGAAAATTACGCTTAATTTTAGTCATTGCTCTAATTTTAATGTCCATTTCAATTAATGTTACAATTCTTATTTCTTGATTAAATTTCTATTTTCGCTTAAATTATGTCTTTTCTCGTAGTCATGGTATAAAGTATAGTATGCAACTCCTGAATAAAGTACGAATTTATATCGAGGGCCATGAATCACTCGCGTCGTTCAGGATTCTAACAGTTGAATCACTCGCTGCGCTCGTGATTCAATCATTAGAATCCTTCACTTGCTCGTGACTCATCTACGGCCCTCGCTTTAAATCCTTCCTTTATTCACTAGTTGCATAATATACTATTAGATACGAATTATTTTTTACGAACTGTTTAGAAGTAAGTACCTGTTTTTTATATTTTTTCGTGCGGAAATCCCTTCGGATACCCCCCGCCGGCCAGCGGGGGCGGTTATGTCGGGCTTGAACCGACTAAAACCGCACGCCGTCTCGGGTCTACAGACGCCGGGGTGTAAGGTTGCCCATAGAGCATATCCCTCGCACCCCGACTGACCCTGGGCCATCTCCGGTTTCGAGATTACCACGGGTTTGGGTATCACGGTGTCCCCGTCTTGCCCCGGTTTGGGGGAGGGGCGCTAGTCGCCCCACCTTTCCTGCCTGCTTCTGCTGGGGTGACAGGCGGCCTCACCTGACACCCCCAGGACTGCGCTCATGGAGGACGGAGGTCGATTTGCCATTTTCATGTAGTTATCGCTACATCGTTCATTTTTTATGTAGATGTTTGTTCGACGTCATAACCTCAGCCACTTACTTTTTCTTCCGTACATTTCTATACGACATCATCTGGTCAATAACTGAGAATTAATATAATATAATATAATATAAATAATAATATAAATATTCTACGACATTCTTCACAGCGCTTCCTACACCCAAAGTAAGCACAGTTAAAGTAGCTTGTGTTATGGGTTCCAGAATGCGGATAAACATACTTATATACTTACTTTTTTTTTTGTAAATATATACATATTATACATAGAAACATCCAGACCAATGCAAATAGACATTCATGCATACAAATATTTGCACAGAGCGGGAATCGAACCCGCGGCCCCTGTCGTAGCAATCGAATGCACTACCTCTATTTATGAAAATGGCATATTGTGCTTCAAATATTTTATTGGAATAAACGCAGCCATTGTATGGTAACTAGCTATTACCCGCGGTTGTACCCACTGTTACTGAGCAATTCTGATTCTTATTTTTTCTTACCGCAAGAACCTTTTTGGGTTTTAGAAGATTTCAATATATATATATACAAGCTGACCCGGCAGACTTCGTACTGCCTCAATCGATAACAACTTCCATATTTATTCACCTTTTAAACCTTCTCTGGACCTCCACAAATAATTCAAGACCAAAATTAGCCAAATCGGTCCAGCCGTTCTCGAGTTTTAGCGAGACTAACGAACAGCAATTCATTTTTATATAAAAGAGAATATTGCGTGCTACCCTAATAGTACTAAAAGTTAGTTTAGTACGCATAATCATCGTCATCTTAGCATTGTTACCGGTTCCATTCGAGGCTTCCACCTCGGAGCCCAGAGCCACTTACTCCTCCTTCTCCTTTTGGTTTGGCTTATACAGCTTTTATGAGAGCGACTGCCGTCTGACATCCAATTCCCGTGAGAAAATCCAGCGCCGGAGTCTTACAGTCTTTTAGTTCTTTCCGTACTGTTAGGATATAAACAATATCTGGACGAATTCGTTTATATCTGTGACTATTAAAATAAAATAAAAATATAATATATATCTTGCCTAAATCTTGCTTAAAGTTGCCTATGGACCACGGCCAAACAGCCCGGAAGCAGTTTATTCAAATCAACAAACAATTAAACCTTGTTAATAAAAAAAGTCATTTGTATATTTCATTATTCGTTAATTTTAACTGTGCAGAAAATGATTTTTAATAACTGCATACAACCGCATTGAGCATGGAAAACACAGCAAAATTAAATGAAAGTGCTTGGCAATGTATTATACGTTATCATGGTGAATTGTTTGCGTAATAACATCAAAATATACATACATAACTTCATACATAACTTCACGCCTGTATCTCCGAAGGGGTAGGCAGAGGTGTATTACACACCCCATGATTCACCAGTTATGTTTAGGTCCCAATGTAATAGGGGGCGAGCCTATTGCCATCTACCGGGCACATTACTAAGCGAGCGATAATTTACATTTTTAATACACACATAACTACGAAAAGTCAGAAGTGTGTGCCCGGGGCGACTGGGGATCGAACTCGAGACCTCGTCTCGGCAGTCCATTACGTACACCACTGTAAATCTCAATATCTCAATTGTCAAATTCAAAATCAAAATATTTAATAAATTATTTGCGTTGCCTTGGTTTTATAAATAACTAGCTGTGCCTCTTGGATTACCTATATTCCCAGTGTTACCACTATTACAATAGGACCGTAGGAAAATGCAATATACGGCATAAAGTTATATGTGGGTTTATATAACTTTCCTACTTTTAATCCCTTGACAACTGGGCTTCAAGCGCGAAGAACTTGGTCGGACTGCTAAGTCTTGGTATTAGCACGTTCAAACATAGGTACAAACTTTTCAGTTATATCCAGTCATAAAACGTAATATGTTGAGCATAACAAAAAGTTATTGTAATGATTTTGATCTATAATAGGTTTTCACAGATTTTAATTGTTTAGAGGTTACATTTTGAATTAACTCTTTTATAGGAATTTAAAGATTTTTTGAAATCAGTGAATACTGCTTACTAGCTATACTATATATTTGTTGAATTGATCAGGGTATATGGGATCCTATTAACATGTTCAGGGCCCAAATCAACCTCACACGGCATGGTACACCTGCTGATCTATACGAATAAGGCTCTTGCGCAGGTTTTCCTCTCGATGCTAGGAGACGGTCGCTCCCAATATAGTAAAAATAAGTGAAACATAAAATGGAACCGGGAAGTGGACCCCTGGATCATCCCTAGGAGGATAATTTTGATGATTTTCTTAATTGATTAAATATATAGTCTACTAGCTGATACCCGCGGCTCCGCCTGCGCGGAGGTCGTTTATCGTTTTTTGGGCAAATCTCCGGGTATACTTAACCAATTGCAATCAAACATACGGCAGATTTTAAGCCTGACCATGACCTTTCTAATAGAAAAATAGTATCAAAATCCGTTTAGTAGTTTTTGCGTCCATCGCGAACAAACGACAAACAGGCGAACAGACATGAATTTCAAAAAAAAAAAATTTTGTGTTCAGAATCGTTCACCCAAGTTTTTGTATTTAATATCTCCAATGTACAAACACAACTAATTTAGAATTTTATAATAGTATAAATAAGTAAGTTACTCAAGTTTCTTGATAAAAACAAAAATATATTTTCCCTTTCCCTTATTATTACAATATTTTCCCTTGAAATCAAATACTACCATGTAAGGCTTAGCACATTACACATTAGTTGCTTACAAAACTAACATTATTCTTAACCCTCTACCCACACCCCTATGTTCTCAGCGATAATACAGATTAAGAACAATCAAACGGGCTGAAGAAGGATTCGAGGATGATTAGGGATAAAATCGTTACATGAGTTCTGTTATTCATTTAACATCAATCTTGCTCAGCAGTTACAGCCCTTTAACATATTTGTCTTTTTTTTTCATTTAAACTTAATTTTAGTCACTGTTTTTTATTGCTGATATCTAACATTACTCTTAAAAAAACTTAGAAGTGTCAAAGCCGACAGTGCACTGTCGCAGTTCTTTGTACCAGAGGTCTTGTGACGAGTATGACGCTGAATCTAAAATAGAATTTTATTCAATAGGCACCCTAAATGTTTCTACTCTACCGAAAAATAATCACCTGGTTTAGAGAAGAGGTCGCGAAACGTTGCAGCACTGTCTCGGTCCTGAGACTGCTACCGTAACTAGTTGCTGTCTTAGTCACATTCAGTTTTCTCTGACACCTTCCGTTCAGACAGCCAAGTGCAATAGGTAGTACTAAATGCGGGGTGTGTGTTGGGTAACCTCCTCGAGTGTCGCTCCGATTCCGATCCCGCTGCAGTCCGGGGGGAATGGAATCGGAGCGGCCGGTACACCCTGGGCGGCGGTCAATGGCTTCCCCTTCACCCCTTCATAGGGTTGGCATTGATCGTCGGCCAATACCCAACGTGGCGGGAACACATCGCTCTCCGTACTCCTCTGCTTTCAGAGGAGACAGGATGAGCGATGCTGTTAGTGGTGAGATGGCCCAGGGTCAGCCGGGGTGCGAGGGATATGCTCTATGGGTAACCTTACACCCCGGCGTCTGAAGACCCGAGACGGCGTGCGGTTTTAGTCGGTGCAAGCCCGACATAACCGCCCCCGCTGGCCGGCGGGGGGGTATCCGAAGGGATTTCCGCACGTTAAAAAAAAAAAAAAAAAGGTAGTACTAAATGCAGATCGGTTTCCAGATCCATCTCTTATCTTTTTATGACACAGTGATGCCGCACAACTAGGCTACTATCAATTTCGGAGAAATCCTTGTATAACCTCGTACAACCCTAAAAGTCAAGCCCGCTGCAAGAAGCTCTTGGATTCTAACTAATATATTAAATGTAAAGGCGCAAAAATTGCTGGATGGATTAGTACATTGGTTGCGGAGAATTGAGCGCAGGATAAGTTATTTTTATCCAAGGAATAGGCCGCTGTGAATAGTGGGAACTAGATCAGTATGCCCTTCCAATTGTTATAACGATCATAACAATTGGAAGGACAGTCCGTGGCTTAGAAAAAACGTTAAACCCCCGATCGTGGTTGCCATATGAATATCTGTAGCATTTCACGGGAGCCCTAAAATGTCCGACAATCTGGTCTAACTACAGAACTTCGATATCGCCAGTGGGTTTTGAGGCCAGATTTCACGGAAAATATTGTTTCGTAGTTAGACTGAAAGCCGACCTCAACCGAGTTGGGAAAAGGGTCGGAGAATGAATCATAACTGTTTCATGCTATCCCTATTTACCGTGTTTAACATAATTCATAATATTCACACCGTTTAACATTGTAAGTAATTATACAAGCCAAATAGATACGGCAACAATCCAGACAGCCTTTTACCATCATTATAGCAGTATAAAATCTAATTTCGTACAAGTAAATATTGGTCGTCGCCACAGAATTAAAAAATAACCGTACCTAACACGCGTTTAATTAACTGAACCGTACGCAATTTGGGCCGGTTAAATTCATGAAACATAAAATTAAACACACCTATTATTAATTACTCGCCATGTTTTATTTTTATTTAAGTCTGTTATTGTATAATTCGTGTCTGAAAACGGTGAAGATAAATAATTATACCCATATGTATGGAACCTAAGATATACATGGTTATTTTTTATACCACGAAGTTGATAAACTAGCATAATATTGACCTGGTTACCTGTTCTTGTAACAATAAATGAAATCATCATCATAGCGGCTACCCCGATTGTATACAAAGCTTTCACCCTGAAGTCCGCAGTATACTATCTCCTCCTGATGTGGCAAATTTTGGTCTTGTGCGAACGACTGCCAACTGACCTCCCAACCCCAAAACTAGGCTACTATCAATTATATAAGTGTCGGTAGCTTAGTGGTTAAGGAGTCGACCTTACGATCGAGAGGTCCCGGGTTCGAATCCTGGCCATTACACTACCGACGTGAACCCACTCCTAACACAAGCAATTTAGCTTAGCTGGAGGGGTTAGGGGGAATATTAGTAATTTCGGTTGCTAATATTCTTTATAAAAAAAAAAAAAGGAAAACCTGTCAATCAGCAGGTATATCAAAATGTTACCTGCAAATTAACTGTCTGTTATTAACTATATAGCTTAATGTCGTGTACTTTGGCACTTTTATTAATATGGAATTACAAAAATAAAGATACTCGTGATTAGCCTCTGGAATAAACATAATGAATTCTTTATAATGTTCGTAGTTCTACATATCTATTCAACAGTTAATAATTGTTATCAGTGATACGCTCGTTTAGGCTGCATTAATCACTTGGTGCGGAAAAAATGTTTAATGCGCATAATTAATTAATTAATTAATGCCGGCCCAGTTTTCGCCCGACGCATGTTTTCATTAAATACGGGCAGCAAAAAAGGTCTTAAATAAAAGGAATAGAAGGTTTACTCGTATAATAATAAAATACAGCTCAAATGAATATTAACATAAGTTATTTTTCAATAGGATTTTAGGCAAAAGAATAAAATAAATAAATATCTCTGACTCTGAATGACTGCTGAAATCGGGATCAGCGTAAATAATAAACACCAAATAAGTTCTATTAGTCAAGTCAATAAGTACTTTTTAAGTCAAAACTTTTTCGAATTCTTCATAAAATATTATCGAGATGTCATTCGATTCAGAATATGTAGACGTAGATGCCTTGATCAGATGATTTAAGAAAAAGTGAAGGGCCGATTGTTAAAAATGATAATTAACTAAACGATAACTGTTTGAAAACTCGCGAAAAATATTCCTGGCCGGCAGATTATTATCGTTATAATATAATTGATTGCTAATAAAATACTATACTGAAGTTTAGTCAATTTTCAGACTTTTAGTTATTATAGGCAAAGGTACTGTCGTAAATTATTTATAGTTGATTTTTTAATATTTACGTGTTTTTGTTACATAAGCAATGGCAAGATACACCTATAATTATAGCCTGTAAGCCTTTTGGAAAAATACATAAGTAAATAAGCATACTTATTTTGCTGTGCATAGCATACTTGTGTTTAATGTAATTCCTTATTATTAAATAGTTCTATTTCACTAAGTTGCAAGTACCTTTTTCTTTTTTTGTGCGTAAATCCTTTTGGGTACCCCCCTGCCCCTGCAGTGGGGACGGTGATGTCTGGCTTGAACCGACTAAAACCGCACGCCGTCTCGGGTCTTCAGACGCCAGGGTGTATTTGGCCATTTTGCGTTTTTAGCGCTAAATAGTTTACGGCGGCGTTTTACATATGTTCTGAAATTTTCGTGTAAAAACCCCACAACTGAAGAAGTTTTTGATGATGCTCAACGCTAAGTAAATCTATTTTTCGCGATTGCCCGATATGTATTGAGCAACTATGGTTACAGGTGTATAAAATGGAAGAGGGCGAGGCGCTAGGCTTACAAGGCTACGCTATTTTTAAGTTAGCGTAGTGTAGTTTGTTCATAACCACGCCACGTTTGTAAACAACATTTGACTTACCCGCTTAAAGTTTTCAATAAAGAAAACTGAGAATTTAAATTTTAGTTTCATACTACGTTGGGTTAAAAAAAAGCGGCGATAGCCCAGTGGTGTACGTAACGGACTGCTGAGACGAGGTCTCGAGTTCGATCCCCAGTCGCCCCGGGCACACACTTCTGACTTTTCGTAGTTATGTGTGTATTAAAAAGGTTGATTATCGCTCGCTTAGTAATGTGCTCGGTAGATGGCAATAGGCACGCGCTCGCCCCCTATTACATTGGGACCTAATCATAACTGGCGAATCGTGGGTGTGTAATACACCTCTACCTACCCCTTCGGGGATACAGGCGTGAAGTTATGTTGTGTACGTTGAGTTACCTTGCACTTTAAGAATATACGTCGGTATTTAAATATTTTATCAAATTGGTTTATTTTTGTAAGTTGTAACTTTAAGGTTTTTAACATTAAATAAAATATTACGCTAACTATTAGGTAATTAGCATAATTTATCTTGATTTTTTTAATCCCTGCTGGCACATACTCGGCTAACATTATTTTGTTATTTTAACAACTAACATTAAATTTAAAAAGTTTATAATGAAATTCTATGCCGCCTTGAAATAACTAACTCCATAAAAAATTTCAATACGTAAACTTTATTTGGTTAGAAGTTATCACGTTTAACGTTTAAACGCTCTGGTGACAAAATTACATTTGCGACATAACCGCAGTTAGCGTAGTCTTAATTGCTGATGTCGACCTGCGCACTTAATTTATTTGAAGACTAGTAACCCACCCTCACTTCGCTGGGGTTTATATGAGATTTTTATTAACCCAAGACATCGTAGTTTACACATAATAATTGCCTTTATGATAATGTACCTTTTTTTTTCCAGTAAGTGCAGTCGTTCCGAAGATTAATCCCAACATATAAGCCAACTAACAAAATTTGGCCTGTCACTTTATAATATTAGTATTAGTTTGAAGATGAGTGTTAAATTTTACATTATAAGTAAGCAAGTTCAACTAAAAAGGTGATTCGATAAATTTATTCATGCAGCAATAAATTAAAAGGCTCTATTAATTAATTTCACTAGTTTGTTATTGGGTTACAGGGGAGCAGGTGACTGGTGACAAAGCATGGGTAACTAGCTCCAAGCCGCAACGTTTTTCAACTGTCACCCCTTATACGAATAGGCAAGTTACCTAGCGTCGAGTATCGTTTAGTTACAAGCACTTTTATTTATTATAATTCAAGTTGTAGGTACCTACGGGCATATGTTTAATATGTTTGTCTGTAAATATGTCTAGTCAGTTTAAATTTTGTAGTTAATTTCCGTTAACATTATTGTATCACTTCCCTATGGGCTAGAGACTTTAAGTAATTAATTTTTTTCAAAACTAGATGACAATGCAATATTAACGATTCTTAATTCTTTATTGTACACAAAAAAAGAAAATAACAGAGGGAAGCAAAGTGTACAAATAAAAAAAAAGTATACATAAACGAAAGATGGCAAAAATAAATCAATAGACATACATAAATTATACATTCAAAAAGTAAATATAATATACTATATGGAAAATAAAATAATATACCTACATCCATACATTTATATTTTATACATAGTTATACATATATATAAATTCATTATATACATACATATATACTTTAGCATTGTGTGAGGAAATGTTCTTTAGTTTTTCTTTTCAAGATGTCCAGACTGCTACTGTCTCGAATATGGTGCGGTAGTAACTCACTACCGCACCATGAAACTCGATAGTCGAACAGCCCGTACAGTGAATGACCCATCATAACAGCTGGAGCTGTGTGCAGGAGTATGAAGTAGAAGGGAGGAGGAAAGACGACAGGGTTTGCCCCGAGGTACGAGAGACTCTCTGCATAAAACCGAGGCCCTGTTCTTTCATGGGCCTCGGAGCAAGCCACCTGAGGGATCCAGTCTCATCGTGGGAGGTAATCGCATTGGCATCCAGCCCCAAATGAAATGCGGACTGCCCGGCGTAGGAGGCGCCGAGGCGTGACCTCGTGGCAGCCATCAGGGTGGGAGTCCTCTCGCTCGGCAGCATGATTGTGGCAATGGTGCGGAGCGCGAGCGCGTGGATCGCCGCCACCTCCTTCGCGAGCATGTGATGCTCGCGAAGGAGATGGTGGAGCGCGCCCGGGAGAGGTTCAGAACTCTCCCGGCCCGCCGAGCCCGCAACATGCTCGCCGCGCGCCGCAGGCGACTCAGGCGCCGGAGGTCGCTCAACGACCTCCGTCCTGCATGAGCGCAGGCCTGGGGGTAGCAGGTGAGGCCGCCTGTCACCCCAGCAGAAGCAGGCCGGGACGGTGGGGCGACTAGCGCCCCTCCCCAAACCGGGGCAAGACGGGGACACCGTGGTTCCCAAACCCGAGGGGGCCATCTCGAAACCGGAGATGGCCCAGGGTCAGTCGGGTTGCGAGGGGCATGCTCTATGGGCAACCTTACACCCCGGCGTCTGTAGACCCGAGACGGCGTGCGGTTTTAGTCGGTTCAAGCCCGACATAACCGCCCCCGCTGGCCGGCGGGGGGATATCCGAAGGGTTTTCCGCACGAAAAAAAAAAGTACGAGATACTCAAAACGTTCCCGTAGTTAATTTGGAAAATAAGAGCTGTGAAGGATATAAATACAAAAAAATATATATTATTCATACAAGACTAAAAAATAAAAATAAAATTGTTGCATGTATTGTTATTACATTACACATACATATTGCTTTCTTTAGGTAACATTAAACTTGATTTTTAGCGAAAAGTATGAGACCCACTGATCGTAGTCGTATATAGTTTCGAACGCCGCTGTGGCGACACACGCTGTTGCGAATTATTTTTCCACTGCCTCACAGGTTCGAAAGCTCATGGACTCGAATGAAATAGTCGCAAAAGACGCTGTTTCGAAAAACATTGTTGCGATTAGAGTGCCTATTAGAGTGACTAACTAGTGGTTCCGGCGCTTCTGGGTTAACCTAACCCAGAAGCGCCGGAACCACTAGTTAGGTTAGGACTGTGAGTCCAACAGAGCGGGTGCGGCCTGCGAACCGCCAGAACCACAAGTCCAGAAAGTTGGATTTCCATAACGTGACTATATTCGAGCGTATGAGGCAGTGAAAATGTTTTTCAAAACAGAGTCTTCCGCGAATATTTCATTCGAGTCCATGAGCTTTCGAACCTGTGAGGCAGTGGAAAAATAATTCACAGCAGCGTGCGTCGCAAGGATGGCATTCGAAACTACATATGTATCCCCCTACTGATATAGTGAATAAAATAATTTAGGATTGGTATGATAGGTCCAATATATTAATTTCTTAATCAAAGTAAATCAAAATAAAAGTCAAATTTGTTATTGAATAGCAAATTAACGTCCCTCTTAACAAAGAAGCATCTCGTGTTCATGGTCAAGGGTTAACCAGAATTATCCCATTCTTCAATGTGTTTCGAGACGGCGGACTCGGTGAATGTAACACAAACCTCTGCCAATTTTTAACCAAGCCAGCAAGAAACAGGAATGAGAACTTTATGGGCTACGAGGAAGAAAACCTTTTTATTAAATTACCCCTAATTAATTAAGGTGGAGGAACTTCGCCAGTTGGGTAGCTACAAATTCATATGGGAATTTTTGTATTATTCATTTTCTTTGTGTCATGTAGATATTTTTTACTGAACGATATAGGAATAGTACGGTGAATGCTTAATTCAACATCTAATGCTGTTGATAAACAAACGTTACTTAAGCTAAAATATTTAAGACTAGTATGCCGAAAAGATAGAGGAGAGTAGAGGAGGAAGAATCGGTAAACGGGCCCCGCGCTACGAAGGTATACCTCGAAACGTTCACTAGCGTTAATCATTTGAGAGTTAACGTGGCAGAGTGGTTTAAACCATTAATTTTCACGTACAATAATTAATCAATCAATGAATTAGCCTATTGCAGGGAGACGCTTGAGAGAAGCAGTGGATAGTAATAGGCTAATTAACAATCTATATTATGTTCAGTTTAAATCATAAATGGATTTTTTTCATACCTATCCATTTAACCTATTTATTCATTAACGAGTAATCGTTACGAGGCATATTGAGTTCGACGGCCTCTGTGGCGTAGCGGTAGTGCATTCGACTGCTACGTCAGGGGGCGCGGGTTCGATTCCCGCTCAGTGCAAATATTTGTATGCATGAATATGTCTATTTGCATTGGTCTGGGTGTTTCTATGTATAATATGTATGTATTTACAAAAAAAAAAGTTTATTATTTAAGTATGTTTATCCGCATTCTGGAACCCATAACACAAGCTAGTTAAACTATGCTTACTTTGGGTCTAGAAAGTGCTGTGTAGAATGTCGTAGAATATTTATTTATTTATTTATTTATTTATTATTTACTAAAGACTCAAGTTACGCAGTTATAACAAACAGATATATGTGGTGGCAACGATTTCACACCGTTGTCTATAATAGCTAACTTTCCCCAATAACTGTACAAAGTTTCAATGCAACAGTCCAAAATAATTATTTTGGCTATACTGACATTGTAACAAAAAGTTATGAAGGACTAATTAAGGTCCGCAGTAATAAATGTCTGTTGATATAGTTAAATGAACCTCAGTTTTAGGGTGAATAGGATTTGGGCTTTATAAATACTTGTTAAGGACATTTACATGTGTCTGTACTATTAGTTGATCAGCTAAAATTTTACGTTTATATTATCTACAAACTTTTTGTATTTCAAGTGTTTTGCAAATAGCATATAAAGTATAAGCACCATAAACTTATGGATTAGGTCGGTTTTTAAGTGAACAGATATTTTTAGTAACACACACTTGCTTACTTAAATCTAAATAGTTAATTAAATAATTACTAATCACGATATAAAAATGTAATTGGTAGCCAACCGAAAACAAAGGAATTTAAATGGTAATCAAGTAGCCTTCAAAAATCATTTGAAACCTCAATAGTATAATAGTAGATTGTTACACAAGGATTGAAAGTCAGCCATTTCACCCGAGATATTTCCGGCGCTCGCACGAAGTGAGAGCGCCAATAGTTCGAGGGTGAAATGGTGACATTCACCCGAGGTATACACTCTACTTTTCATTTCGACTGTCTGAGGAAATTAAAATACTACACACACATTTAATGAAACATGTATATTGATTATCAGTTAAAATTTAAAGTAAAATTAGAACAATTTGAAAATAGATTATTAACAACAGCTTTTGCCTGTTCTTAAATCTCATCGGGAGTTAAACTAATATCCATGTCACTGGAATCACGTTCCGAAACCATTTTTAACCACAATTAACACAAGGTATTAATTTATATTGAATCTCGTTTTCCCGCTAATTCTTTAGCAAACTTAAATTGTTTTTTTTTTAATACTGAAAAAAAAGTTAAAATTCACGTACATACTGTCAACATTAGAAAAGTTTTGAAATATTATACTGGTGGTACAAATTTGATGACACAAATTTGTCACCAAATTCGGCCGGGTAGGTACCACCGTGCTCCATGAGCGCAGGCCTGGGGGTGGCAGGTGAGGCCGCCTGTCACCCCAGCAGAAGCAGGCCGGGACGGTGGGGCAACTAGCGGCCCTCTCCCAAACCGGGGCAAGACGGGGACACCGTGGTTCCCAAACCCGAGGGGGCCATCTCGAAACCGGAGATGGCCCAGGGTCAGTCGAGGTGCGAGGGATATGCTCTATGGGCAACCTTATACCCCGGCGTCTGTAGACCCGAGACGGCGTGCGATTTTAGTCGTTTCAAGCCCGACCGGCCCTGGCTGTCGGGGGGTGTTACGAAGGGATTTCCACACGAAAAAAAAAAAAGGTACCACCGTGCACGATTGCGAAAAACCCTCCATAGTAATTCAATTTCTGTTTGATTGCATTCAGGGGTCAGCTAGTGCATAGCCGGGCAGGGGGATTGTGGTCGCAGCACTAGTAGGACCTGTGGGTCTCACGCGGTGCTGCGACGACAATCCTCTTCAGATGAGGCCGTCAAGCTGAGTGTCACCATTGTTAACATGGTACGTGTATGTAATGGTGACCCTCTTTCCTGTGACTTTACCTTCAGGTTACCATCAGGCGAGGTGAAGTCAAATTGACGTGTCTTAAATATTAAAAAAAAAGAAAAGAATCGAATCTATTGGTTACATTGTAAACGAGTTGGTCACCAGATGTTCATTTAGGCGGCCATGTAAAAAAAACGTCATGATATCAAGGCATTATGACGTAATTAAATTATCATGGATTCCACGGCAAAACTTAAAGTTAAAAAAAAATTACTTTCTACCCTAGGGATGAAATAAGCTACTTTCCACCCGGCTATCTACCCATGAAAATTAAACTTTCCGAACAGGAGAGATGAAAAATAATTTACGTAATATTTACAATTATTCTTTAAATTTAACTGCACTGATTGCACGAGATTGAAATGATAACGTCGTTAATTGTCTACTAGTAGTTGGTATAGCTGTTTTTTATTCCCAGATAGTTGATCTGAGTCCATTTTGCATATTATTGTATAATTTCCAACTTCAAAATTTGTCTTTTTCTTTAACGAAAAAACAGTTTTCGTCTAAAAGTCTGATTGGGTCGCGATCATTAATTTTCTGAACGTACAGTCAGTGTCAAAAGTTGATGATATCCAGGTGTCAAAAGTTGGTGGTGCGGCAAAAGAAAGTATTGCGACAAAGTTTCAAAAGTTGATAATGAGTAGGTACATAGTCACTTTGACTTCTAAAATTGCGCGAAACTATGGAAAATGTAACAGCATGGAACAATAAAACAAATCTTTAATTTGCTATTGAATTCACTCAATGGTGCTGATTATATTGCTCATCCAAGTAAACTAAAATAACTGTAAACTTACTTTATTTGAATTCTGGAGGTTTTTCTATTTGCCATCGGATTAAATTAGAACTTTAAAAGGGTAGTCTAGTTTAGAAAGTTTTGTTACATGAGAATCGGCTTCAATATATACAGCCTTTCAAATGTATTCCAAACAAAAGACATATAAATTACGTCATGCACAAAATGAAAGAGACAGAAGTTAAATTAAATAAATAGTGAAAAAGAAACTTAAACATACCTTAGTGCTAACGAATAAGGTTGGTTTTCATTAACCCAAGAAGCTTGTTACTACTCTGATTTGTACTCAACTCAATCAACTCTGAAACTTTGTCGCAATACTTTCTTTTGACGCTCTGTAGCATCATTTACTTTTGGCGCTATGCACTTTTGGCAGCTGGATATGATGCTAACTGTACAGTAAACGATAGACGTCGCTTATCAAATGCTAATCTATTGATCACCTTAGGTCTTAAACCTTTCATAAAACAATGAATAAAATATGAATAATATTAACTTTGTCCTCTGGCGATTATTAAACTACGTTAACATCCACTATTGGTTCATAGTATTCCTATGTAAAATAGGTTTGTAAAGGTTTGTAAATATTTTGATGTTAACCAACTTTTGTCGTTAACTGTACGTACTCAAGGATTATATAAGTTAGAAACTATACAAGCTTAAATTTCAAACTTCTGTCATCATCCGTACATGTGACTTGCTCAAATATGCTATGTCTTTGTCTAGGGTACAACTCTTTCACTGGTAGTGTCACATTCAGGTTCCCATAAGCGTTGTATGATACCGTACGTAAGACAGAACTGGCGACTAGCCAAACAATTACTTTCTCTCGTCAGCAACGCTACGGTTAATGGCTCCAAATTGTTACAAGACGTACGATATATTTCTTTAGCATTAAACGGGGAAAAACTCTGACAGGATATTCGAAACTTAATTAAAATATTTATTCAACTCTTAACATTTTGCGGTATATACACAAACCTCGACAGCACGTTTCATCATCATCATTATTCATCCATTAAGACTTCACTCAACAGTAAATGAACTCAGTAGCATTAAGCATCTAGAGAGACAGTTAGATCACATTCAGTAGATACACAAAAGTATACAAATGACAGCAGCAAATATGCATGTGCATGAAAAGACAGCTGACTTGTCAATGGGATACCGGTTAAAATAAAATTACATATCAAGGCTAAAGTCACACCAAAAGATTTCTTGCCGTTATAAACTTATCGTGTCTAAATAATATACTGCAACGACAGGAGTTCCTGCATAGACCAAGCGAAAGATCAAGGAAGTAAAATCTAACTATAAATAAAAACGAGCCAACTGCGATTCGGACTCACGCAATGAGGGTTCCGTACGAATTGCTTTTATAAAACTGGAGCTACCAACATTGCTCGCAGAATAAGCAAAATGACCATTGGCTAGTCACATCTGCCGAAGGATCGATGGTCGCAAAGGAGTTCTACAGTGGAGGCGGCGAATTGGTAAGGATCTATGTCCAGCACTACAACATGTGCAGCAGCAGCTGCCGTGTGGCTGCAGCATTGCAGTTGCGCGTTTTTGTGTCTATAGTGGTATATTAGGATAACGCACTTCTATCACGCGGTATTTTGGCAAATTTGAAGGCACCCTAAGGGTTTAGTTTTTTCCCTTTGAGGTTCGGACACCTCAAAATTGTACAGAAAGCGAAGCAAAACGAAACATAAAAGAAATTGTGTGTAACTAAAATAATATGCAATTTAGCTTTTATGCGCAGTCGGAAGAAGACTAGATAGTCCCTTACAGAATAGGCGCCGTAAGTATTGTACGAGTATGTGCATGACATTTAAGCGTGGAATAATTGTGGAACAGGGATGTTGGACCGAAAAATTTGACGAGGCGCTATAATCTCCTGAACTTTTTAGTGGATATGCGATTATGTTTGCGGGAATTTACAGGATCATGGCATAGGTATGTATTTCTATAAACATTTTTTTTTTAATATTCAAGAAAGCTAACATCAAATGAAACTAAACTGGGTTCTCACATTTCCTTCAATGAAATTCATTGGATAAAACGTGAAAACCCAGTGTTGTTTAAGTTTATCGCAATTAAATATTCCTACCTTTAAATATATACCAATAGCTTAAATCTAGATCATTTATCACATCCCACGTTTTATATTATGCATGATTTTGTTACGTTACTACTGTGTGAGTATATATATATATATATATATATATAATAATGATTGTTGTGACACGTTGACATATATCAAATGACGTTTGATAGTTCGTAGACCCTTTACACTGGCGTAAAAGGCAGTTTTTTTACGGACGTCGCGCGGGATGTTTGTCAACCGTCGCACTAATCACCGTATATTGTACGTGGTTGTGATTTATTCTAAGTTTAGTGTAAACCTAAAATATTGTTAACATCCTTGGTGGTTTTGTGGAACAAAGTGTAGTGTACTAGACAGTAACCCATAGTCATTTTCAAAATACCCCCATATATAAGCGTTTACCTGACTTCGTGCCATTTAGACCATCTGATTTGTCATTTGTCGTTTCTTCGATATATATAATGTCAAAGCCAACTATTACATCAAATTTCAAACACCACTTAAAAGTTAAATGCTTTTAGTGTCCCTTCATGTCAGATATACGCTTTTACAAAGTGACTAGTATTTCCAAACTCTAAAGTCACACACAAAGTTAAATACATACATGCGACTAATGGATGTTCATGGCCACCTAACTACGCTAGGCATGTCACGTTTACTTTTTTTTTTACAAACAAGCAAAATCTTGGTGAATAATTTAAATAACAAAAGAATTCGAAAGTATAAAAGTTGTAAGCTATAAATAGGCACGGGATGAATATTAGCTATGACTTTTCATATTAGTTAGTTATTCATAACCAATGAAAAACAAACACGTCATAAAATAGAACTTTTGAAAATTTTCACTTCAACTTCACACCGTGTACAAAACGAAAAGACTTTCTTGGCACAACATCCCCTACCCACCCTTGCAATTAGCGATATTGTTATAATAAAAACGCCTCGAGTCCACTTGAGAGCTGTGTCACCTTGGATACTATCTCTGTCCCTCTTTTTGATCTTCCGGTATTCCCTTTTGACAAACGTTCGGGTGTCTCTATAGCACACAGCACTTGTTGATGAAAGCAATTTGGGTTCTGTTTCAAAGGCTGACCGTGGTGCCCTCTACCTATCAAACGAACCTCACGTGTAGACTAACAAGGAAACAATTAGTCAAATCTCTTTTATATTATTCATGAGGAATTTTCTAGTACCTTAGTTTATTTTACGTCAACATTGCTTAAATTTGAATTTTATATTTTATTATTATTTTTCATATACTGTATACAAAAATAGAATATATTTACTTGCAATACTTTTCTAAATAACTTCGGTACTGTTTTTTAAATCCGTCGCATTTTTTTTTAAATTTGGTACCAATTTTTTTTCTCTTGTGAAAATCCCCTCGGATACGTTTGCCTAAAAGGACTGCGTCGGGGGCGGCTATGTCGGGCTTTAACCGACTAAAACCACACGCCGTCTCGGGTCGTCAGACGCCAGGGTGTAAGGTAGCCGATAAAGCATTTCCCTCGCAATAATTTGGTACCTATGACAAATTATATAAAAAAATTATGTAACATATCGAAATAAACGTAAGGGATACGTAAATATTATTAGCATCTATGGTAGGAACAATTTTTTTCAATAGTTAGCCTCTTGAGATACAATCCGCAGGATGAACTCCAATCATTTTCATCATTTATTTTGTCTTGTTAAGTTACATTCAAAACTCGGTTTAATTAAAGTACAAGTAGTAAAAGTTCAAAGAATTCAGTGAATGTCAAACACATACTGACAAAGAAAAAATGACAATATTTTTGTAATAACCGCAACAAAAATGAATTTATTACACTGCAATCATTAAACTAATTAGATTTTTAAAAGCTATCAACTTTCTTTTCATTACCCGCTGCCGTACACACCTCTATTAGTCGCAGCACACCCTACCATCAAAGTCACTACGGCCATTTTGCTCATGGAACATAACAATACAATTATAAAACTCAGGTACTCAGTTTTATGAGATCCTACGACGCAACGAACACACAAAATAAAAGTAATAAACTGTGAAAAGAAACGGAAAACTGCACAAGTCTTGCAATAATAGAAATATCTGCATCGATAATACTTGAAGAGGTTTTGACAAAGACAAAGAAATTGTTTGGCATTACGCCAGCTCCCCACGGAGTCTCCAGCGCAGGCATGAAGATAGAAGGAACCAAGCCGATCAAAGATTGCTCTGTTTTAAAACGAGGACAATGTAAAGTTTTGTTGTTCGAAACGATAGCAGCTTCCGAAATAAAAATGTAAATTTGTTCAACTCGCCTGCGGTTTCCTGTGCTGTGGAATTTGTGCTTTTCGACTGCTAGACAAGTATTTGAACAATCAGACAATTCCAGTTCCAGCGCTCTACGATTTGGTTAGCTGCAGTAATTTGTTGCATTGCGATTTTCGATTTAGAAGCCGTTTATTTTTTACATTGTAGATCATTGACCAACTTATTATGGTTATCAGACTTGCTTATATAGATAGCGACTTCGCTTGCGCCAGCGCATAGCTTTCTGTGTACTAACAATTCAGGAAAACCCTTTTATCTATCATTTGAAGAAATTAAAAAGCACGATATTATCGGTTCAGTGATTCTGAAGTCAGGAGAAATAATAAAATCAGTCCGAGTCTATAATAATCCCTATTCAAAACAGTTTTCTGTTAATAAACAAGAAATTCAAACTTATCTGAGATATCAAATAGATTACTTAAATTAACACTTAATGCTTAATTTAAAAACTTGTTACACTTATGAAAAATATTTATGTAATTAGAAAAAAAAATGAACTAAATATTAAATCTCAACTCGAAGGCCTGAGCGTGGTGAGCGTCATTACCTCGGTTTTCACAGAATTATTTAGTGTGAGCTTTCAGTACATGCAACGGCAGAATTGATCAGAATCACTAAATTAAACAATATTCCATTTCAAATTGCCATACGAATCTGACAACTGACTTGGTAAATGATCAAATGAAGCAAGCACACTATTAGTGGATGAGTAGAAGACAGGGCTTTGAAGGCTACAGAAACATTGTCAGCTACCATAAGTACTATGTTGGACGACACCGACCCTTACTATGCGACTTGCATTCACTTCGTTAGACCGATAGCCGCCAGTAACTTTTGACATCATAGCTTTTCGAACTATGCGCAAATAAGTACAGGCGTTATTATTACACATGCGTGAATTTGATGGCAGGAGAACAGATTATCCTGTAAATTCGCCAAACACTCAAACAACCGAAACATAGCAATCTTATTAGTATTTGGATTCGTCAAATCTATTAATTGATGTTTTCTAACTAAACATATAAATTAAACTTATATGCTTTTCTTTACTTCTTGATACGGCTTTTAGTCTCATATGTCTAGTAAATCAAAGAATAGAGACAAGCAATCACTCACCCAGATCTTCTGCATCTTCACTCCATTCCCCAGTGCCAACGACCAGCACAGCCAACATGGTCGCCAAAACCGTACGTACAATCACTGACCCCATTACCGAAGCACTTTTCCAACACATTTCAAACTCCTAAGTACACTAATTTTATTTTGGCAACATTTGAACTATAGCTTCAAGTCTTTTAATTGATTTATAAAACAGATATTAATAATGCTAATAAATATGTATTAAATGACTGTACATTGGTAGTGCCATTTGATGGAAAACGTCTATTGTCTAATAACAATCACTGGAAATGATCTAACAATTTTAAACACATTATCATAAATTCTTCTATGCTCCAATATCAATCTGTAACCTGATAATCGGTGATGATATGGAATTGTAAAGTTTCATTGCTTCCTTTTGATAGTGCGTGTTGTCGTTATGTAGAAACGATTTGAGTAATCTTTTCGACATTAAGTCGAGTCATATGTAATATAGCGTCACGCACGACCGGGTTTCGGGACGCGGTTAAATATTGCGATGAATTATTCATAACTCTTTTAGCAGCGGTGCACACTCGAGGACAGATAGACCACCTGCAACAAAGTACATAGTCCCTCATTTATGTCTAAACACAACTATATATAGATAGCTAATTTTACAAATTGAAAGGGAATTCATAATCAGAGATGAGAGATACTGTTCGTTTTCTAACTAATGCCCAGTATTTATTTATCATCACGTTTTGTCTCACAGTATTTCAGAAAATTATTGTTGTAACTAAACTTTTTTTTAATTAACTGTGAAGTTTAATAAATTAAACAGGTTTTTGAATGGTAAAGTGCTTGTATAAAATACTGAAAAGGCCTACGAATACCTTTTTTTTTTCGTGCGGAAATCCCTTCGGATACCAGGGATACCAGGGATAACCGCCCCCGCCGGCCAGCGGGGGCGGTTATTTCAGGCTTGAACCGACTAAAACCGCACGCCGTCTCGGGTCTTCAGACGCCGCGGTGTAAGGTTGCCCATAGAGCATATCCCTCGCACCCCGACTGACCCTGGGCCATCTCCGGTTTCGAGATGGCCCCCTCAGGTTTGGAAACCACGGTGTCCCCGTCTTACCCCGGTTTGGGGGAGGGGCGCTAGTCGCCCCACCGTCCCGGCCAGTTTCTGCTGGGGTGACAGGCGGCCTCACCTTCCACCCCCAGGCCTGCGCTCATGGAGGACGGAGGTCGTTAAGCGACCTCCGGCGCCTGAGTCACCTTCGACGCGCGGCGAGCATGTTGCGGGCTCGGCGGGCCGGAAGAGTTCTGAACCTCACACGGGCGCGCTCCGCCATCTCCTTCGCGAGCATTACATGCTCGCAGAAGTAGGCGACGGCGGCCCACGCGCTCGCGCTCCGCACCATTGCCGCAATCATGCTGCCGAGCGAGAGGACTCCCACCCCGATGGCTGCCACGTGGTCACGCCTCGGCGCCTCCCACGCCGGGCAGTCCGCCAGCGTCTGCAGCCCTGAGTCCTTGCTAGCGTCGCAGTGAAGACACTCAGGCGTTGGCTCCTTCCTGATCCGATGCAGGTGGTCCCCGAAGCACCCCTTCCCTGAGACCACCTGCGTCAGTCGGTACGAGAGGCTTCTGTGTCGCCTCTCTAGCCAATCCTCCATGATGGGCCTTACCGCCGCTATTGCGGCGTGCCCTGCGCTTGGTCACCCAAGTCGTTCCTTCCACTCCACCACGATGGCCTGGCGGAGCTGGGACTGCACGGCCTCGATTTCTCGAGGCTCGGGGTTCCGTCCATGCTCCCGCGCCTCCTTTCGCCACTGGTACAGTTGCGAAAGGGCTCTCGCCTCCAGGTCCCATGGCGGAGTTCCGGCAAGGAGACTCGCCGCTTCGAAGGAGATCGTGCGGTTCCCTGCGGAATACCCTGATGGCCATCACCCGCTGCGGAGCGCGCAGCATCCGCACACTTCCGGCTTTCAGGGCCTCCGCCCATATTGGGCACCCATACAGGGCCATGGACCGCACGAACCCCGTGTAGAGTCTCTTGCAGGAGTCATCGGGCCCCCTCATGGGCCTCCGAATACCTACCTTTCTATTCTCAGTTCTAAATTTAATATTAATATTATTATTGAAGAAATAAAAATGCATAAAACGATTGACAATCACTTAATATAAACTTGATAAATAAAAAAATTGTTGAAAAAATCTAAATCAGTAGATAGTACTAAATAGGGGTGCGACTGGTTGGAACACCTCCGCGTTTGGTGCACCCTGGGCAACGTGGGCGATGACGCATCATTGATTGCTCCTCTGGAGTAGCTGGCGTCAACGTCAACGGCCAAGAGTCCGACCGACCGGCCCTTCTCAGGGCCAGCTGACCCCATTGCACGAGGGGGTCGGGGTATGGCGGGCCTGCAAGGCCCGCGGTGGTGGTCGCTCCAGGTACCCCTCTGCTGTTATCAGAGGAGACACTGCGAGCGACGTGTTGATCCGAGGGGATCAGGGGACGGGTTGGCCCACTGCTAACGCAGGGGCCGACGGGCACTTGTGCCGCCGCCGGTGAGAGAGGACTAGCCATCCTCTCGCGTTCCGTAATCGGTGGGTGATCAGCAACGACCTAACTGGTGGCTCCAGAAGGGTACGCTGTGATCTTGCTGACCGGAGGGCTTGCCTTTATTGGCCGGCCCACGACAAGGAAAAGTCTATAACACCCGACAGCAAAGTCGTAAAAACCTATGGATACCAGCCGACCTCCATAGTATATAGGCTTATCCAGGTGCAGGGGGCACCGCCTGGATGGACCACCTTTCCCCCATACTCATGGGATATGCTATGGACATTAACCAACAAATTAAAAATAAAACGGACCGATCAAAAACTAACACAGACCAAAGCAAGGAAAAGGACAACGAGAACGACGGAGTCTGCGCGGAGATCGCGCAGCAAACAAGCGTGGAGGTGACGCCAAATACCTCAGCGGTGTCGGAGAAATTCGACACCGCTAACGAGCGAAGCAGGGCGAGCAGCCCGGTGGGTCTGGGCGTCCAGCGGACCCGGAAGCGCAGGAGGCGCGCAAAGGCTCGGGCGGGGGAGGACGTGTCGGATGAGGACTTTACCCTCACCGGGACGACCTCCTCCTCCAGCAGCGACGAGGCGAAGCCGGCGTCCAAGGTGGCTGCTGGCCGCCGAGGGGCGCGTGGTGGCGTGAGGGCTGGGCAATCCACCCGAGCCCTATCGGCTATTGGAAGGGCCGTGAGAAACTCACCGCCGAGGCCTTCCACCTCAGCGGTGTCGGTGTCGAAGCCATGCGGGAGGACGCGGTCACTCATGGAGAGACTCCAGAAGGTGACCGCGTCCTTCCAGGGGTCCCCAAACCCTGAGCAAGAGGCGATGTTGAGCATTGTGCTCGACATCGCCTCCGAGAATGAGGGCCTGGCGGCGCAGCTGGCCGAGTCCCGTCGGGAGACGGCTCGACTAGCTGCAGCCGTCGAGGAGCTCAAGAGGGGGATGGCGAGCTCGGTTCAAACGGCGCAGCGGGCGCAACCGGCGGAGCCGGCGCGCGCGACTCGCTCGTCCGTGAGTCGGTCAGCGCAGCCTGCGCTGTCGGCGCGGCCGGAGCGGCCGGTGCAACCGGCCCAGCAGCCGGCACAGTCGGTGCGGCCGGCGCAGCCAAGGGCACCGCCGGCGGAGTCCTGGCTCCCCTACATGGAGGCGCTGGAGGAGAGGATGATGTGTCGGATGGAGGCCCTAATGGACTCCATCCGCCGCCCGCCTCTGGCGCCACCAGCGGCCGTCTACGCGGCTGTAGCCAAGAGGGGCCCCACCCGCCCGGCTGCGGGTGCGGTTGTGACCCTGCCGGAGCCGGCTCCTCAGCCCCCTCCCGCTCAGCGTAAGGGGAAGGGCAAAGGCAAGGGGAAGGGCAAGGGGAAGACGTCCCCAGCCCTGGCCCCAGCCCCAGCCCCAGCCGTGGTTCCGGCTACCTCCACCCCATTGGAAGGGGGCTGGGAGGTGGCTGGAGCCAACAAGAAGAGGCGGAAGGCCGCCAAGAAGGCCGCCAAGAAGGCCAGGAAGGCCGCGGCCGCCGCGAAGACAGCGCCGGGGAAGCTCCGTGCCCCTCGTACCACGGCCGTCGTCGTCACCCTGACGGCGGAGGCAGCGGGTAGGGGCATGGGGTATGCCGAGGTGTTGGCCAAAGTTAAGGCCAACGTCGATTTAAAGGCCCTCGAGATCCCGGGTGTCCGGTGCAAGAGCACACGGACGGGAGCCCGGCTTCTCGAGGTCCCTGGCGCCGCCAGTGGCCCCAAGGCCGACGCCCTAGCGGCTCGGCTGAGGGAGTCGCTGGACGCAGCCGACGTCCGGGTGTCCAGGCCCATTAAATGCGCAGAAGTGCGCATTACGGGCCTGGACGACTCCGTCACGGCAGAAGAGCTCAGGCTCGCCGTGGCGGAGGCCGGGGACTGCTCCCCGGACACAATTAAGGCCGGAGCTATACGCTTCGGCCGCGGTGGACAGGGGGCAGCAGTTGTCGGCTGCCCTATCGCGGCGGCCCAAAATGTCGCTGACGGGCGGAGCCTCCTGGTAGGAGGCTTCCTGAGGGCGCAGGCACGGCTCCTGCAGGCCCGACCGGCCAGGTGCTTCAGGTGCCTGTCGGTGGGCCATGTGGGGGTGCACTGCACAGCGGAGGTAACGGCGGGTGACCGTTGCTTCCGCTGTGGCCAGCCCGGTCATAAGGCCGGCACGTGTAGCGCCCCGTTGCACTGCTTCAGATGTGCAGCGGGGGGCAAGCCGGCTGACCATAGGGTTGGCAGCAAGGCCTGCGCCGGAGGGGAGCCGAAGCCGGGAGGCCGGCCTTCCGCCCCTAGTTCGCAGCGGGATGCGGAGATGGGGGTTCCATAATGGATCCTCAACTCCGCATTCTGCAGGTGAACGTTGGCCACGGTGCCCATGCTCAGGATCTTCTGCGCCAGAGCATGGCACAGTGGGCCATAAATGTCGCCGCTGTCGCCGACCCATACACCCACCGGTTCCTCGGGCCTACCTGGGAAACCGCGCTGGATGGGTCGGCGGCACTGGTGCACAACCCTGCCGCCGGCAGCCCCCCTCTTGCCGTCGTTGCAAGGGGACCCGGCTGCGTGGCGGCGGCGGTTGGGGATATAGCGGTCGTGGCCGCTTATATCACGCCGAACCGAGACCAAGCTGCATATGAGCAATGGCTCCGTCAGCTGGCCGTCGTCGTCAATGCCTGCCAGCCCCGTCCGGTCCTTGTGCTCGGGGACTTCAACGCCTGGTCTTATGCCTGGGGTTCCCGACACGAAAGGGGCGCGACGGGGCATAGAGGCAGGGCACTGGTGGACTGGGCCGCACGACTCGGCCTAGTCCTCCTAAATCGGGGAGCCGTGGACACGTTCGTGACCTCGAGGGGTAGCTCCATCGTGGACCTATCGTTCGCGAGCCCCTCGTTGGCGCGACGTGTTCAGGGCTGGCGCGTCGTTTTGGGGGAGGACACAAGTTCGGATCACCGATACATTCGGTTTGACGTGGCCTCCCCTGCGAGCGACGCGCCGGCTGCACCGGCTCCACCCGAGCCACGTTGGGCGCTTAAGCGACTTGATCGGGAGCTCCTCCTGGAAGCCGCCATCGTACAGGCCTGGGCCCCTGCGCCGGACAGGCCTGTCTGCATAGACGATGAGGCGGTGTGGTTCCGGGAGGCCATGACCCGTGTCTGTGACGCGGCGATGCCTAGGGCTCCGCCCTATAATCCGAGGGGTCAGGTCTACTGGTGGTCGTCGGAGATCGCGCAGCTCAGACGGGGCTGCGTGATCACGCACCGCCGGTGGGCCCGATTCCGTAGGAGGCGTCGCCGCCCCGCAGATGCGGAGGCCCGAGAGGCGGAGTTGTACGAGGGATACAGGGAGGCCAGACGAGCCCTCCGAGCGGAGATAAGGCGTTCCAAACGGGACGCCTTCCGTGAGCTGCTGGAGACGCTGGAGCGGGACCCTTGGGGGCGGCCCTACCGGATGGTGAGGGGCAAGCTGCGCCCCAAGGCCCCGCCGTTAACCCGGTGTCTCCAGCCGGATCTGCTCGGAGGAGTTGTTGGCTCCCTGTTCCCAGCGCGGGCGGTGGAACATGTTCCACCGCGGATGACTCCGCCTCGGTTGCGCATGGCGCCCGACGTGGAAGACGACGACGTGCCCGAGGTCACTTGGGTAGAACTAGAGCTGGCGGTGAGAAGGCTAAGAGCCAAACACACCGCCCCGGGACCCGACGGCATTCCAGGCCGAGCGTGGGTCCTAGCTCTAGTCGACGACGCTCTCGAGCCCCGACTGAGAGGGCTTCTCAGCGCATGTTTGGAGCGGGGCCAGTTTCCGAAATTGTGGAAGACGGGGAAACTGGTCCTCATCCGAAAGGAGGGGCGCCCGGCGGACTCGCCGTCCGCCTACCGGCCCATAGTGTTGCTCGACGAGGTGTGCAAGCTCTTTGAAAGAGTAATTGCGAAGCGCCTCGTCGAGCACCTCTCAAGAGTGGGGCCGGACCTGGCGGATGGCCAATATGGCTTCCGCCAGAGGCGCTCCACCGTGGATGCCATCATGCGCGTGAGGGCTCTGGCGGAGGATGCAGTAGCCCGGGGTGAGGTGATGTTGGCGGTGTCCCTGGACATCGCCAACGCGTTCAACACCTTGCCCTGGAGTTGCATTAGGGAGGCGCTCGTGTATCACGAAGTGCCTCTCTACCTCCGCCGCATAGTCGGGGCGTATTTGACGGAGAGAGCCGTCATCTACCCAACCGTGACCGGTCTCGGTCGGCGTGAAATGTCGTGCGGTGTTCCACAGGGATCGGTCCTGGGGCCGCTCCTGTGGAACATCGGATACGACTGGGTGCTTCGCGGTGAGCTCGTAGGCGGTGCCGCCGTCACGTGCTACGCGGACGACACGCTCGTGACGGCGTGCGGGGCGACGTACCGCGAAGCGACCCGAAAGGCCACGACCGCGGTTGCCCAAGTCGTTAGGCGGATCCGGCGGCTGGGTCTCGAGGTGGCCCTGCACAAAACCGAGGCCCTGTTCTTCCATGGGCCTCGGAGCAAGCCACCCGAGGGATCCAGTCTCATCGTGGGAGGAAATCGCATCGGCATCAAGCCCCAAATGAAATATTTGGGGCTCGTGCTCGACGGCCGATGGGACTTCGGAGAGCACATCCGAAGTCTGGCCCCCAAATTGAAGGGCACAGCTCTTGCTCTGGCTCGGCTGTTGCCCAACATGAGGGGGCCCGATGACTCCTGCAGGAGACTCTACGCGGGGATCGTGCGGTCCATGGCCCTGTATGGGTGCCCAATATGGGCGGAGGCCCTGAGGACCAGAACTGTGCAGATGCTGCGCGCTCCGCAGCGAGTTCTGGCCATCAGGGTCATCCGAGGGTACCGCACGATCTCCTTCGAGGCGGCGAGTCTCCTTGCCGGAACTCCGCCATGGGACCTGGAAGCGAGAGCCCTTTCGCAACTGTACCAGTGGCGAAAGGAGGCGCGGGAGCAGGGATGGAACCCCGAGCCTCGAGAAATCGAGGCCGTGCAGTCCCAGCTCCGCCAGGCCATCGTGGTGGAGTGGAAGGAACGACTTGGGCAACCAAGCGCAGGGCACGCCGCAATAGCGGCGGTAAGGCCCATCATGGAGGATTGGCTGGAGAGGCGACACGGAAGCCTCTCCTACCGACTGACGCAGGTGATCTCAGGGAAGGGGTGCTTCGGGGACCACCTGCATCGGATCAGGAAGGAGCCAACGCCTGAGTGTCATCACTGCGACGCGAGCGAGGACTCAGGGCTGCACACGCTGGCGGACTGCCCGGCGTGGGAGGCGCCGAGGCGTGACCTCGTGGCAGCCATCGGGGTGGGAGTCCTCTCGCTCGGCAGCATGATTGCGGCAATGGTGCGGAGCGCGAGCGCGTGGGCCGCCGCCGCCTCCTTCTGCGAGCATGTAATGCTCGCGAAGGAGGTGGCGGAGCGCGCCCGGGAGAGACTTAGAACTCTCCCGGTCCGCCGAGCCCGCAACTTGCTCGCCGCGCGTCGCAGGCAACTCAGGCGCCGGAGGTCGCTTAACGACCTCCGTCCTCCATGAGCGCAGGCCTGGGGGTGGCGGGTGAGGCCACCTGTCACCCCAGCAGAAGCAGGCCGGGACGGTGGGGCGACTAGCGCCCCTCCCCAAACCGGGGCAAGACGGGGACACCGTGGTTCCCAAACCCGAGGGGGCCATCTCGAAACCGGAGATGGCCCAGGGTCAGTCGGGGTGCGAGGGATATGCTCTATGGGCAACCTTACACCCCGGCGTCTGTAGACCCGAGACGGCGTGCGGTTTTAGTCGGTTCAAGCCCGACATAACCGCCCCCGCTGGCACGCGGGGGGGTATCCGAAGGGATTTCCGCACGAAAAAAAAAAAAAAAAAAAAAAAAAAAGATAGTACTAAATAAAAACAAAGAACAAAATGTTAAATCACAAGATTACCACTACTACTTACTCTAAAAATTAAGGTAATAAAAGGACTATTTATGAAATGTAGGTATGCAACAATAAACTGTTATTCAGTGCTATTTACCGTACGCTTCCCTATGCTGATATAGTTCTTTAGAAAATCTCAAAGAAAAATTTAACAAAAGCTTTCAAGGAGTAAAATCTGTCATCAAAGGCGAATAAACGACCCGTAGCGCAATGCTGAAGCGCTAATATAGTTTAGAAGACAACGTGCCCCTATTTCCTACCCGTCAGAGCGAACTTACCGCCTAGTAACTTACTACGGCTATCTACATAATATCTGAGTGCAGATTTTCTCAAACTTTAAGCCTACTTCAGTAATTATTTGAAAATGTAGTACAATGACCCCTAACTGATTTAACTATATATTATATATTTTATATCAAATAACCGACCCTATCATACTACTTACTGTCCTATCCTACTTCCTACGATAATATTATAAATGTAGTCTGGAATAACACATAGGCTACTTTTTACCCAGATTAGGTTTCCAAGGATTGCAGGAACGGTATCAGAATTCTACACGGGTGGAGCCGCGGGTAACTGCTAGCAGTGAATATTTTTGTGGTAGTAGAGTCACGTTTAAGGCGTCGGACTAACAATCAAGAGATTGCAGGTTCGAACCACACCTCGTAGATTATTATTGACACCACTCCTACATATTTCCCACTACAATAAATTAGATTAAAACTTAGGTTAGAGGTAAGGGCTTGCGAGAATATTAGTATTATTGTAAAAAAGGTAGTGTAGCACGCCTGACAGATGAATGATATTCAAATTTAATCCTATTAATTATATAAAGACGTGACAGCACAAGAGCGCGAGATACCGGTGACCCCAAATTGATCTTATTCTTTGCTTGGCAATAGATTTTTTACATCAAAAGAGACTACAAGCAACGCTTTGTGCCATGTCAACAAATAGTTTGTAATCTACTAATTTTTACGTTTTCCAATCTAACATTTGTTAACCATAGATGTGATATTTTATGTAAGAAGTGTGCAACATAGTAACACATAATATTACGAAACAAACACAATCTTAGTCTCATTTTAGAACTTTTAAACATTTTTTATAGAAACTCCACATCATTATCGAGTATCTTAGTTTCAGCTCAAACACATAATCTGAAAGTTTCCTACTAGACGCTGGGAAAATTCTCGCTTAGTTGACCTACATTCTGGTTTTCTGTTTATAAAAAATAGGTACCCACTCATAACCATATTTTATTGGCCTTGCTCTCGGCAACATTCCTCATATTTTTCTTTATGTGCCTTATTCGCGAGCTTTGATTTCGTACATGGCTCTAAAAGGAAATTGTTTGATCTTTATGAAGGAAATTGCCTAAAAGCCTTGTTTATAACATATTTTCGCCATATGAACATTTACTTAAGATGCTAAGCTGTTTGACAGCGTGAACTCCACACGTACGGTGAGGCTGTTTAAAGATTATAAAAACATTTTACTTTTGTTGTAAATACCGCAGAGAAAGTGTTATTTTTTTTTTGACCTACTTAATCTGGGATATATAAATTATTATCTCATATTTTCTAAGGATATAATGCGTGTTAATGTAATATTGATTAAATAAAATATGATATAATTATAAAATGTACCATTATCATCTTAAATGGTTGAAATTAAATTGTTTCTGAAATCATCCTTCTTCGATCGCTGGAGTCGATCTTGATTCGAAATAATTATACGTACTCAATGTCGAATTTGTGTGAATCTTTCTTTTTTTTTGTCATTGACATAAATTAATTTCATTACATTATAGGAGTCCCTCAGACCTGCTCTAGAAAAACACACAATAGCCCAAACAAAAAAAAATTGTAGGGTTTCCGAGACCACAATAACATAAGCTATCACCGACAACAATTTTATTATTAATACGTTAAGAAAAAGACTCAATTGAGTTCAGAGACAAACTGTTTAAAGCAGTTTTGTGAACCATTCTGATAACATTAAAAGTGTATATGTAATAATAACGGATAAAAAAAGCATATTGTCACCAAAAGCGGTTATTATTTCTTCCTTAGTGGGTCATTTCACCCATTTCCCCTGATCCTCCCTTTTGGGAAGGATGTCGTTTCCCGCAATCACGGCATTCCATCGAATCTACCTGTATCCTTGCAAAACCTTACGATCTAGTCCACCTTCAAATCCTCCAGGTCTTTTGTGTTCAGTGTATCCTACCCCATTGTCTCCCATCTTATCAGTGAGTACATGGGGTATTCGGTAAACAGGTGGAAGCTGTTGTAGTCACCATCCATGCACTCCTGGCATCTGGGGTCGATTTTCACGCCTATCAGTGTCAGGTGCCTCTTCAGTCAGCTATGTCCTGTTAACACTTCTATGACGAGCCTCATGCTTACTCTAGAGAGTTTTATCAGCTGTCTCGTCCTTTTTTTGTCTATGCCTTTTATGAATATCTTCGACTGTCTCAAGCCTATCGATGACTTTCATCTGTGCTTGGTCTCTACTTCAATGCTTCGGCTGATTACTCCCTTGGTTAATTTATTGGCAATTGGTAGTCTGGGCTCCGGGCCAACCTGGTTTTCATCAGCTCCTTTCCTGGCCAGTTCATCTGCTAGTTCGTTGCCTGTGTTGCCCTCGTGTCCGGGTACCCAGGCAATCCTTTCTTTCCTTATCAGATCATTGATAGTCTATCTTTGTAGTCTTGACTGATCATGGCATTGCCCTCATCCAGAGTGTTGCCAGTCTATAGACCAGTGCTTTTCAGCTTGACCCATTGTTCAATCGCACTCTTTTTCGTTTCCAAATCTAAAGGGTTCAGGCCTAGTATGATCTCGTGCGCGGCCATGGGTGTAGTCCTTTGTCTAATTCTTGTTTGTTCCATCCTACGTTAGCTTTATACCACCATACTAGGGCGCCGTGTAGGATTCTCGGTATGATGATTGCCTTATAGATCCAGAGTACGGTGGCTGACTTTATTCCCTAGCTTCTTCCTATTACACTTTTATATTGCATCTTGGCCATTTTCGCCTTTGAGCATGTGTTGCTTATGTGAGTCTTGAAGGTCAGCTTGCTGTCCAGTGTGACTCCCAGATACTTGACTTCTTTCACTACTTCCAAGTCATGGTTATCTAGTCATACCGGTTCAGCACTTCCAATTTTCCTTTTGTTAGTGAAAATAACTAGTTTGATTTTGTCAGGGTTGAGGTTGAGGCCTTTGTTCCTGCACAAGTTATAAAGTGCGGTCTCAGAAGACTTGCCGTCCATATGCCACCAATAGCGATGCTACAACTTAATTTGCAGTTACGAAGGAGCGGGGATCATTTCTGTGCGAGGAAAACTAGCGATCCGACCAAGGACCAACCTTTAAGTACCGATCGCAGTTCGGTGCTTAAAGGTTAAGAAAATTTGTAAAAGTATGTATCATGAAACTAAAAGCATTTTGTGTATATACAGTCTCCAGTTGGTAATAATATCTTATCTTATCTATACTAACTACTAAAAAATTGTAAATTAGTTGTGTCTGTACATTGGAGATATTTAAAAAAATTACTTGGGTTACGTTAAATTAACGAACCTGAACAAAAAAAAATTAAAGATAAATGAAATGGTTTAAGGCATTTTGCAATTTAGTCTTACATCCTTGCCTTTTGTACTAATGGATATTATTGGTTTCACAACTTGAGTTTACTGAACAGTACTAGAACTACCATCTAACTCTTCTTGTAGCTTTACACAGTTATTATTGGTTCACCTAAACCCTTTCAATCACCTTTATTTTGAATGCTTTAATGCTAAATGCTAAAGATCAATTGCATAGCTTCTTCATTTTCTAAGATGCTGGCGGCATTCGGTCGGCGTCTAACCGTTCGCTTTCTCTTGCTCCGGCAAGTCACTGTTACCTCGCAGAGAACCACGTGACAGCTGCTGCAAGAGCTTACTTTTGAGATGTTGGCCTTCAAACCAGAGTGATGCACAAGAATATTTCAGATAATTTCAACTTTATTGCTAAAAAACAGCAATACCATAATAATTAATCAAATGCATTTTTGCAGTACCATCTAAGGTGTAAAATCGCACACACTGCAAAATATAAAAATGTCTATGAATCAAAGAGTTTATTGTAGCCCTCAGGTAAACCCAAAGGCAAATCTCTAGAGTTATATGTACAGTTTTAAAAGTAGTAGACCTATATTTGACTGTGCACTTTTTTCTACACTCTATCACAGTTGTTCGTGATAACCGTATTTGCTTTCTGAGGTAGAGTTCAATAAGCCATTTGGTAAACAACCACCCATCCATTCATATCTGAACAATATCTACCTTTTTTTTTTTTTTTATCGTGCGGAAATCCCTTCGGATACCCCCCCGCCGGCCAGCGGGGGCGGTTATGTCGGGCTTGCACCGACTAAAACCGCACGCCGTCTCGGGTCTTCAGACGCCGGGGTGTAAGGTTACCCATAGAGCATATCCCTCGCACCCCGGCTGATCCTGGGCCATCTCACCACTAACAGCATCGCTCATCCTGTCTCCTCTGAAAGCAGAGGAGTACGGAGAGCGATGTGTTCCCGCCACGTTGGGTATTGGCCGACGATCAATGCCAACCCTATGAAGGGGTGAAGGGGAAGCCATTGACCGCCGCCCAGGGTGTACCGGCCGCTTCGATTCCGCTCCCCCCGGACTGCAGCGGGATCGGAATCGGAGCGACACTCGAGGAGGTTACCCAACACACACCCCTGAACAATATCTACCTGAACTTGCGTGTTTGGCACAGCACCACATCTGCGTATTAGATATTTTAATAGTGCTCCCATTACACATAAGAAGTTATTATATTATTCCTTCTTTACATATTTGAAGCCTCGGTAGCTTAGTGGCTGCAATCAAAAGACCCCGGTTTCGAAAGCTGGTCATTACTTTACCGACGTGAACCCACGTGAGGGGTTAACGAAAATACTAGTGATTTCGGTTACTAGTACTAAAAGTTTAAAGTAATACATAACTTGGTAGTATGTGGGCCACTACAAAAATTCTGTTGAAATCCTGAAAATATTCAGTATAATATTCCATACAATTTTCATGAATTAAAACTTTCAGGAACTTAAGTGACTACGTGATTGATAGTATCAAAAACTTGTAAAACTCTACCTTTCAGGTTGTGCCTGAAATAGAATTTCCATCCATTATATATGAGCACACCTTTTATAATAAACTAACAACCCGCTTCTGCTGAGTACGGCAACAAATTTATGGCATAAACCTTTCTGCATAATGAGCTTTGAATTTTAAAGATCCTATCAAAATTAGTCATGCCGTTTTAGAGATTATCCTCCACAAATACGAGCAGATTTTGTAAATGATAAATTCATCTTGATTATGAATTTAAAAAGTACACCTTGAATCCCGTGCAGCCTGATTAATTATTTAATATAACCTTAAAATTAAGCATGCTGGAAACAGTATGCAACACCACTATCTAGACCTAGAGTAAGCATAGCTTAACTAGCTTGTGGTATGGGTTCTAGAATGCGGACAAACATGCAAGGATGCATTCTACTGTGAAGGAATAATAAACATAAGTGGTCTTCAATACCACAGAGCAGCAAAATGCGCTAGCAAACAAGGTTATATATAGACTACCAACAGCTTTCCGAAAATTTCCTTGAATCCTTATAATCCTAATATAATTGGAAACTCATTAAGTATTGTATATTGTAATATAAATTTATATGTAATGTAACGTATGGGTATTTGTCCTTCACTCATTAGGTAATACGTGGTAAAGTTTGTTTTTCACTCTCACCCAAATATATCGGTAGTGATATACAATACATTCCTCTGGTCTCTCTGCAAATATGCTCTTTAAAATGATTCATCTTCAATTGTCTAGATCTCCTCCTGCTAGGAATTTGTTTTACTAGTAGGCACAGAAACTTATATCATTTATATTATAAGTATTCACCTTTATAAATTTCGCTACTATTCTTGAAGCCTCAAAGTCAAATAATGAAAGGTAATTAACTTAATTAAACAGATTGAAACTAAAGTAAAATATTCTACACGTTCTACTTGTCAGTAATATCAGGAATTTTATGATAATAAATAACATTCTCATCTTTAAATTGGTCTATAATAAACTATATTAATAAAGAATATTATCATCCGAGACTTTGAACTCGGAGCCTGATTCGCTATTCATTTTATTTACGGAAACGACTGTCTTCTGACCTCCTAGCCCCGAGACGAAAGCCTGCACCAGAGCCTTATCCGATGATCAGCAGGTATACTGGTTAGCAGGTGAGGGTAAGAGAAGAAGACAAGAAGAGAAGTAATATACAAATAATATAAACATGTCATTGATATCATGACAGCAAACAACAATGTTTACATGTTAAATTTTTGCGTTTTTCAGATTTTGCGCAAATTAGTAACCTGACCCATGAAGAATATAATAAATATAAATAACGTAGCGAACCTTTACATGTAAAATAGTACGTACTTTAAAATATATGTATTAGCATACTATTATATATATTTTAAAGTACGTACTACGTGGTACATATACCATAAAAATATCAATACAATCACATAGCTCTCTCAGAGATAAGAGAAATAGAGATTATCAAAAAAAACAATTGATGGCTTTTCAAGTAAGTATAATTGATGATACAATTAAGATTGTATTAAAATTTTCATTAGTACATTTGATCGTTCATTGGACTAACCACAGAAAATTGCATGCATATTTTATCACGTCACTGATTTAACAGAAACTTTTTAGCGTTATTTGATATTTGTGTATAAATAGCATGTAATCACTGGTTTTCCGCATACATAAATACATTACATCTAAAAAGTACATCAATATACCTACCATCGAACAGCTGAAAACTGTCAACATATTTCATTGTTTATTCTGCCGCAATTCAATCAAAACTAGTGACAGTTTGGAATTAGACCCGCAAAGTTCTGTTAACAACGACCCTTACTTGTCATTTTCATTATACATCATACTAATACGTTTCAGCCGAGAGTTCTGACGGAAAATAATATCCGCATTACGGCCTTTATCACTTCAGTCTATACACAAGCACGGAAAGAAAAGTCATTAAACACATTGGGGAGTGTCGTCAAAGTTTGGTTAGGTTTGTTACGTGAGATTGGCATGCGTTTGGCGCAATTGTGTGCACGTGTATCGCGACGCGCGTAGCGCGGTCTACTGGCGGGTTGGAGTCCGCGGCGCGTCGCTGCGTTATGCCCACCTTCAGTCTGAAGTTCGGCGCGCCTCGGCCGCCCTCGCCCGCATCCGACAGGTAAGCTCTCTCGACATGAAACTCTGATTGAATGGATGAGTTTCCAAATGCTTTTTTCCCCGCAGCAAGTGACAAATTACATTGTCGAACCGAGCATTTGTGTCTACAGTGTTTGTTTAAGAAACTAAAATGTCAATTCAGTTCAGATTCCTTTTGGGCGTAAAACGTCAGAAACGCAAAACGACAGATTAGCAAATTATCAGGTGTTAGAATTTTGGTGCAATTGTTCATGATGCACGTGTGAGGACACGTTGCATCAGGCAACTGTGCGCATGGTGAAGTACGAGTATGGAATAAACTAAATTCCACGCACGCTCAAACTGTTGAATGATCTCCCTGCTGTGGTTTTCCCATGCGACTATAATATGGAGTTCTTCAAGAAGGGCAATAAAAGGTTTTCACTGGGTCGGCAGCTCGAGTGTGACGCCCCTTGTGTTGCGCACGTCCATAGGCCACTGTAACTGCTTATCTTCCACCTACGTGGTATAAAATAACAGATTAGCAAAATGACAGGTTCGCAATATGACAGATTAGCAAGATGACAGATTCACAAAATTGCAGGTAGGCAGGCAAATAATATCTTTATACATTATTAGTTTCTGCAATATTTGTAACACACAGTGAATTCAAAAACTTACAATCCCTCAATATTAAATATCGATAGAGATAATCGATAACTTATTTTTGCTCAGCTTTACGTTTATATTAAAAGGTAGCTGTTGCCCGCGACTTCACCCGCGTGGAATTCTGATCCCGTTTCGGCTACCCATGGGACCCTATTCCACTACCACAACCTATATCCGATACACAATATTACACCATATATAATTTTGTTACATCTCGAATTGTTTTTTCCGACACCTCCAACAAATATGATTATATTTTCTTGACAACCTTCCTCGAAAACCACTCTATACATTGGTGAAAACAGCATGAAAATACGTGCGGTAGTTTTTGAGTTTATCGTAAACTAACAGACAGACAGACAGACGCGGTGGAGGACTTTTTTGTATAATATTTAGTGATAACAACACTACACAGTGTTTTTATTGCCAGCTGCTTTTATTAGGTAGATTTCAATGAAATCGATCTACCTATTGGTTTCTTGACTACTGTCGAATTTAAAAAAAAAATCTTCATAGGAGGTCTAGTTATGACCTCCTGAGTCCGAAATCCACAACCACTGGTCAAAAAGTTTATATATATATATATATATATGTATGGTTCCACTTCCCAAAATTTGCGGCACTCTCACGGTCGCATTGTTGCCCCGATCGCTTTCAAACTGCGGTCAAAAATTGCTTGGATGTAAACTTAGTTTAAGTTCGTGAACGGGTGGAATCCGGCCTAAGGGGACGGTAGGGCCTCACTTTTTGTGAAGTCAGTTTTTCCTCAAAATTTCACGTTCCATGAAAGATATTCGAACCGTTCTAATTTTATCCCATAGTATACATGAATACCAACAACTTTTAATTATAAACCTATAAGATTAAAACCTTAACTAAAAGTGGAGGGGTGAAAAACCAAAATTTTTCGGGAAAAAAATCATAACTTCTAACCGGTGAACATTCTTGTCGTCGGAAACACTTTTAATCTATAGGCCATTTTTAAGACTAAAATAAATGTCTGAAAAGTTTTTCGCTAAAAGTTACCGTTTACGAGAAAAAAAAATTAAACATGTTAATAAAATAATATTAATTGCTTCACGAAATCTACCTGTGCGTTCCCCCTGCGGGAACGGATTTTTTTTATTTGTATGTTTTGAATTTCGCCTCATCAATCGAGTTTCGCATTTCAGATCTAAAACTGAATTATATAATATAACATAGTCATTCATGATTGCCATATCCATAACACATTTTCACTAGCAGCTGCAGGTAGCCTATTTCAGTTGCTTGCTATGCGATGTAGGTATATATTAATTACTGAATCCAAATAAGCGCATTGACCGTACAAAACTTCTCATTAGCGCCTTGTCAAAACGCTTTGACGAATAAATCGCAATTTAACGTTGCGTTTGCGAGTATTTTCAATTTTTTTTGTCAATTAACGCAGGTTTATGTTTGTTTTCTGCGAAACTGTTAAAATAATACGTAAAAGAAATTAATATGTACATGAAGTGTAGAGGTACAACCGAGTGTTTATTTTTAGTAATTGTACTTTTAGTCACAAATCAATTTGAACAATATAACTCAATTTGCTATAATTACGTAAGAAGACACAGAAAGAAAGAACAGATGAATGTTTGAAAATCTCGTGTCCACTATGCACTGTGGCATGAAGGCAGATGGGTAGCCTAACAAAATCAGGCCCGCGGTTGCGTGTGATACGTACAAGCAAGTTTTTATACCAATAAAACCCTATGACAGCACACCTTATAGTTTTAGTTGTTCAAATCCAACATTATCTTTGCGTACATTCCATAAAACTAAAGCTGTTGTATTTATCCTGAAGATTAAAACTGTACCCTATAGAAAGTTGAAGCCTAGTAAACTTTTAAAATTTAAATCTATTTCCGCATGAAATCTCAAAGTATCAAAAACACCAAGAACAAGTCGAAGTGATTATCTCGGAGTCCAAGCGACTAGCCTTAAATCTCCTTAATCAGCCTCGAAAATGAAATGAGAGAGACTAACTATCCCACTAGTACTAGATCATCCAAACTTGTATAACATTTTTAGAATTTTCAAAGCCCCGAAATGCCCATGTTCTTATTCGTCACCGGATAGTGTTAGAGCCGAGCATAGGTATGTACCTACTAAGCTATGTCTAATCAAAAAAATGTGTCTGTCTGTTCAAAAAAACATTTCAACAGCTTAGAAAAAGTAAGCATACAAAATGCTTAAAAATTTAATTTAAATAATAATAATAATTCTACTGGTGGTAGAAATTTGATGACACAAATTTGTCACAAAATTCGGCCGGGTACTACCGGTACCACCGTGCACGAAAAACCCTCACATAGTAATCCAATTTCGGTTTGATTGCGTTCAGGGGTCAGCAAGTGCATAGCCGGGCAGGGGGATTGTGGTCGCAGCACTAGTGGGACCGGTGGGTGGAACGCGGTGCTGCGACGACAATCCTCTTCTGATGAGGCCGTCAAGCTGAGTGCCACCATTGTTAACATGGTACGTGTATGTAATGGTGACCCTCTTTCCTGAGACTACCTTCAGCTTACCATCAGGCGAGGTGAAGTCAAATTGACGTGTCCTAAATATAAAAAATAAAAAAATAAAAGAAATGCTTTTTTTTTTAATTTTACATTTGAGTTGATTGAATGAAATGTAAATTGCGTTTTACGATTTATGACATTAAAAAAAACTACTTACTAGATCTTGTTCAAACCAATTATCGGTGGAAGTTTACATGGTAATGTACATCATATATTTTTTTTAGTTTTATCATTCTCTTATTTTAGAAGATACAGGGGTGGGGGGGGACACATTTTACCACTTTGGAAGTATCTCTCGCGCAAACTATTCAGTTTGGAGAAAAATGATATTAGAAACCTCAATATCATTTTTGGAGACCTATCCATAGATACCTCACACGTATGGGTTAGACGAAAAAAAAAATTTGAGTTTCAGTTCTAAGTATGGGGAGCCCCCAAGATTTATTGTTTTTTTTTTCTATTTTTGTGTGAAAATCATAATGCGGTTCACAGAATACATCTACTTACCAAGTTTCAACATTACAGTTCTTATAGTTACGGAAAAAAGTGGCAGTGACATACGGACGGACAGACAGACAGGCATGACGAATCTATAAGGGTTCCGTTTTTTGCCATTTGGCAACGGAACCCTAAAAATTACACGCCTTAGTATGTTTTTTTACCGTAAAGTTCTTCGTCTGGTGATGGTTTCTTATAATAATTAGAACTAACTAGAAGCTAGCAAATGGAGCTAGCAATTGTTAATTAGATTTGATTATTTCGTTTTTTTTAAATATTTGTATTATAGCTACTAGCTGACCCGGCAAACTTCGCACCGCTTTAGGATCTAGTTATGTTGGTAACTTTATCAGCTGAATTTATTTCGTGAAGACCCGAGACGGCGTGCGGTTTTGATCGGTTTGAGTCCAACATAATCACCCCCGCTAGCCGGCGAGATTTCCGCAAAAAAAAAACACAAAAGGCACATACTGTGCCATCTGGAGGCAAATAAAAAAATCAAACATCATGACAATCGGTCCTCCCTATCTCGAGTTATAAACGGTATCACTACCACGACTTTGTTTTATATATAGGCTAGCTGTCCCCCGCGGCTACCGGGCGTAGACATACTTCGCCCCGTGGCACCCTTTTATCCCAAACATAATAATTTATTAGTTCTGCAATAATGTATGGAAATTTGACCGATTTGTTAACCTTTATGATTACTGCCCCGCTCTCCTGGGCAGTAGCGTGATAATTTACAACCTATAACCTTCCTCAATAAATGGGCTATCTGATACATGACTGCCTTTGTGGCATAGCGGTAGTGCATTCGACTGCTACGACAGGGGGCGCGAGGTCGATTCCCGCTCAGTGCAAATATTTGGATACATGTCTATTTGCATTGGTCTGGATGTTTCTATGTATTATATGTATGTATTTCCAAAAAAGAGTACCTACCTATATAAAGTATGTTTATCCGTATTCTGGAACCCATAACACAAGCTAGTTAACCTATGCTTACTTTGGGTCTAGAAAGCGCTGTGTAGAATGTCGTAGAATATTTATATATTTATTTATTGACCTACCTGATAGCCAGCGATGGCAGCCACGCTGAAGAATGTTTGTATATGAGCAGACCCCTTGTTTCTTTCATTGTTATTGGTCACATTTAGTCTACTATCATTATTTATAATAATAATAAGAATAGTTTATTTGCCAAAAAGGGATACAGATTACTAAATATAATTAAACATCATTATAAGTAATAGATTAAGGTATGTTTACATAATAGGGTATATATGTACTAGTAGTGACTCAATATAATATAACAATATCTGTAGTTGTTTAAATCTGTATGAGTATGTGACCCTGCTCTTAAACTAGGTTTATTTCAGTTTTTACTATTTATATCTCAGTTTTTTGTTCAAATAAATAAAGTAAAAATATCCTACTACTTTTTTTTTTCGTGCGGAAATCCCTTCGGATACCCCCCCGCCGGTCAGCGGGGGTGGTTGTGTCGGGCTTGAACCGACTTAAACCGCACGCCGTCTCGGGTCTGCAGACGCCAGGGTGTAAGGTTGCCCATAGGGTAAGCTTACGTGATTAAACAATTGTGCTTAATGTTGTTGTGTGGGAAATTCAATATCGTAAATACTGAATTTCTCATTATATTCCTGAATACATAACATAACATAAACTCACGCCTATGTCCCCGAAGGGGTAGGCAGAGGTGCTAGCACCCACATTTCGCCAGTTTATGTTTAGGTCCCAATGTAATAGGTGGCGAGCCTATTGCCATTAACCGGGCACTTATAAACCTGCGATAAATACACACATTACTTCGAAAAGCATCGAAAAATCATTGGTGTGTGCCATGGTAAAACCTGGGATCGAACCCGAGACCTCGTCTCAGGAGTCCATTACCCATACCACTAGGCTACCGCGGCTATTTTATAATTAAATTTATAATAACTATGGATGTAATATTTATACTGAGGGAATACAACCAATCAAATCACAGCGTTCATTCAGGTAGAAAGCAGACAGGCTGTGAAGAGTCTCGGTACACATAGTCTTTGCTATCTCGGCTAGGTACCTAGCCGGATAAAAAAGAGTGTCAGTCCCGTCAACACTTTTTTCGACTTGGTTCGACTACCTTCCGGTATCGGTTCATATAAGCACTGATAGATAAGTACCAATAGTGGGGCAGAAAGCACCGCAGAGAACAAAAAGATATACAAAAACCGGCCTAGTGCGAGTCGGACTCGCCCATAAAGGGTTCCGTAGCAGCAGTAAAATTTGTATATTTGAGTTGACTGAATGAAAGGTAAATTGCGGTTTACGATTTATGACGTATTAAAAAAAAACTACTTACTGGATCTCATTCAAACCAATTTTCGGTGGAAGTTTACATGAATATGTACATCATATATATTTTTTTGTTTTATCATTCTCTTATTTTAGAAGTTACAGGGGGGGGGGGACTTATTTTACCACTTTGTAAATGTCTCTCGCGCAAACAATTCAGTTTAGAAAAAAATGACATAAGAAACTCAATAACATTTTTGAAGGCCTATCCATATGGATAGGTCTTCAAAAATGGACATATCTATATAACATGCATGGGTTTGATGAAAAAAAAAATTTTGAGTTTCAGATCTAAGTATCCGGGGGGATCCCCCAAAATTTATTGTTTTTTTTTTCTATTTTTGTGTGAAAATTTTAATGCGATTCACAGAATACATCTACTTACCAAGTTTCAACAGCATAGTGTTTATAGTTTCGGAAAAAAGTGGCTGTGACATACGGACGGACAGACAGACATGGCGAATCTATAAGGGTTCCGTTTTTTGCCATTTGGCAACGGAACCCTAAAAATGTGCTATCAATCAAATAAAACACTATTCATTGTTTTATCTAAAATAATTTGGACACAAACTAAAGTTAAAAGTTATTTGTTTATTCTCAAAAAAATTATACCACTTTTTAGGTTGTGTAATAAACAGCAGAATTAAAATGATTGCGTAGTATTAAGAGCTTTGCCGAAAACAATTTGGACACAAATGAAATCAACTAATGCACTTTCTAACTGAAAAACAGCATTATTTTATTTGTTTTTAAGAAATAAACAGTAGAATTGAAATGATTACGTAGTATTATGAGATTATGATGCTCGACGGCCATTTTTGGAGCAGCTAAACTAATTTAAAATGAAAGAACATTTCGCGCTCGGAAAACGTCCTTTATAAAATGAGTTGGAAAATTACAAAATATACAATGATGGACATTTTTTTTTTGACGAATTTGAACTGCTCTATCACTTTAGAGTTCTACTTTATTAATATTGAAGTGGTTATTTTTGTTATAACATTACTTCCCATAATTTATTCTGTCAAGGTTGCTACCATAGAAGGTTAACCATTACGTTTAAACTTTACCAGAATAAAACTGATAGACAAAAAGTATACCCTGACTCTAAGCAGCTGTGTATGAATTAGACAAATGGCCTTCCCGGGACCGAACTTGCAACGCCTGAGGTTGCCGAGGTGGTAGCAGTTGGTGAGATGACCGCTTAAACCATAGTGACATCATTATTAATGAATTCTCATTTTTAATCTAGTAGAATTTAGGGATATTAGAATGAAAATATATTATACTAGTAATTAATTTTATCATTAAAACTGTAGGTGTATTTTAGGTAGGTACGCGTGGCCAAAAATTAGTGAACTAAATTTTAGAACAGGTGCCAAACTAAAATAATATATTAGGTCGTTACATTTGAAATTGCCGTTTTTCTTGAAGAAATTGGAGGAAACCCAATTTTCAGTACAGTATTTTAGCATTTTTAAAGGAATGAGAAATCCAAATTTTATGATTTTTTTTTGTGTATGAATGAGACAACATTCAGCTAACAAACAGCAACTTTTATTACATTTTTGAAAAGTGACAGCTGTTAAGTAATACGAAATTTATCATCAAAATGGATAGCATTTAGGAAGTACTGTTTCTGAAGATCGAATTAATTTATTTGGATTTCCGCACGTAAAAAAAAAAAAAAAAAAAAAAAAAAAAAAAAAGCGGCCAATAAAAACAAAATTTAACACAGAGTTGTAAAATCTTGAAATCAACTTTCAAGCAAAATATAAATAATGTAAATAGCTATTAAATTACAGGAGTAAGTACAGTAAAGACATATTATTTGTACACAAAATGCAATCAATGCACACAAAGAACAGTCCAGTTCATTCCAAAATAAATAATAAATAAATATTGTACGACATTCTACACAGTGCTTTCTAAACCCAAAGTAAACATAGTTTAACTAGCTTGTTTTATTTGTGCCAGAATGCGGATAAACATGCTTATATACATTTTTTTTTTAAATACATACATATTATCAATGATCTACTAAATCAAATAACTACCTGTGATTTGAACATAGAACTGTCTTTTGTCGTTGTTTGGAAAGGTGACTAATTAAAACCACATATGCTATTAAAATATGAAAAAATAAATTGCTTTTCACTACCGGGTTGCTGGCTTTGATGATTGTGTGGATTTAGCTTTAACACAAACCTTACAAATGACTTCACAAATAATTTTCATTTTAATAGTATCGTACCTGCAATGTGCCAAGTTTCATATTTTAATAGTTACTTAGTAAGTAAGCAAACCGAGAAGCGAGCTTAATTAAGAGTCAAAGCAAAATATAGTACAATAATAATAATTTTGTTGGTCTAAGGATATTCCAAGAGGATAGATTATTGTGGAGAACAACATTTAGATTCGAATATTTCACTAAAGAACAACTTACTAAGCTTTAAAAGAATGAAATAAGAGATTAGTTTAAGTCGATATCATGGAGGATTACTGTCAAATGGCCGGCGCCTTTTTTTAGAAGCGGATAGAGACAATGGCTTTTCGTTTTTACAATATCAATCTGCTCAGGGATATTATATCGTTTCTCGTACTGAAGAGTATAGTCTCACCCTTCATGGGACCTGGAAGCGAGAGCCCTTGGCGCAGGGAGGCCCTGGAGCGAGGCCATAGGCCAAGAAATTATTTCTCAGAAGTCTCAGCTCCGCCGGGAACTCATGGAGACATGGAGGGTGCGACTTGACCAAGGTGGGAGGAATCCACCATTTCGGCGGTGAGGCCAATCATGAAGGAGTGATTGGAGAGGCACCACGGTGACCTCTCCTACCGGATGTGCCAGATATTTACCGGACACGGGTGCTTCGGTAAGTATCTATGGCGCATCCACCGGGAGACAACGCCGCAGTGCCAGCACTGCGAGGATCCTGGCGAAGACACGGCACTCCACACGTTGGTGGGGTGCCCTGCGTGGGCTAGTCAACGCCGGGATCTCGTTGCGGTCCTGGGCGTGGACGTTCTCTCGTTGGAGACCATGGTGAGGGCCGTGGTCACCGACGGCAGCAAGTGGCACGCCGCCGCCTCTTTCTGCGAGCAGGTTATCCGCGCGAAAGAGACAGCGGATAGGGAGCGTGAGAGAACCCTGCCCCCCGAGTTCCGCAGACTCGTCTACGCCCGGGACTACCGACCTCCATGATCGGGGCTTGAGGACGGCAGTTGGCCGCCTCGCCGTCCTTACAGAAGCAGGCCGTGGCGGAGGTGTGTCGTGTGTGTCCTACACACGCCTGCCTACTCACCGACGCGGGATAAAACCCGACCCCACCAGTAACCCTGGGGTTATCCTTTCGAGGGCTTACCCGGGGTACACGACATAACCGCCCCCGCTGGCCGGCGAGGGGGGGGGGGTATCCGAAGGGATTTCTGCACCTAAAAAAAAAAGTATACTCTCAATAATTTGAATTGACACTATTTAAGATATGTATTTATTTATAAAACTACAGGCATTCTCTGCCAGTCAACCGGTACATTATGAAAGGTCACATTAGATATATGTATAACGTATTTAAGTATATATATAAGTAAATATAAATATAAGTCAATGTAAATATAAGTAAATATATAAATAAGTATATATTTAAGTATATATAACATATTTAGTATTTAAATTTAAGATTTAGTACCGTGGGTTACACATGATCGATACTATAATTCTAAATTTCCTTCAAAAAGGAGGCGGTTCTATATTTCTCTGTATCTATCTTTTTCTTTTTAAACCTCCTTGTAAAACTAATGCTTGTGTTAGGATTTATATTTTGTTAGGACGTTACTATTGCACCTATTAGGTGGTGGTCGAACATGCAATCTTTCCATCGCTAGCCATTATGGTACCGCATATAAGACATAAATAGATATCAACTCTGTTGCCTCAACGCAGTACACTTTTGACATCGCGTCGACTGTCTCATCCGAAGCTTGTATTCAGAAGTCCGGGGTCACCTCGCCTGCTCCTTCTTTTATTGGGGTTTTCGGCTTTTATGAGAGCGATAGGAAAACCTGCACCAGAGCCTCATTCGACGATCAGTAGGCGTTCGGGTTTGCAGGTGAGATTGGCTTGGAGCCCAATAATCTTGGTGGGGCCGCATTTGTTTTTTTTTACCACTCAGCTGGCAGACAAGCTCACGGCTCACCTGATGGGAAGCGGCTACCGCGGCCTATGGACGTGTGCAACACCACAGGCGTCACACTCGCGCTGCCGACCCTGTAAAAACCTTTTAATGCCCTTCTTGAAGAACCCCATATTGTAGCCGCTTGGGAAAACCACAGCAGGGAGATCACTCCACAGCGCGGAATAAAGTGCCTTTAATATACCTAACTGTAAGCACCGTTTCCAGTCGCAACGTGTGAGGATGAATTCCCTGTCTGTGGCGAGTGATGAGATGATAGAATGTGGCCGTGGGCATCATAACATACAATTCTTTTGAACACACCCCGTTATAAAGGCGGTAGAAAACGCTCAGGGAGGCGAAATCTCTACTAAGGTTAAGCGGTTCTACACTGCCTGTAAGTATGGGATTGTCGACGATCCTCAGCGCCCGTCGGTTCAAGTTGGTATCTAGGTGCTCCGGCAAAAGGGTGACAGCAGTACTCCATCTGAGGCCGGACTTGCGACTTATAAAGAAGAAGTCTTTGCTCCGCAGTGAACGACTGCTTCGCCCTGTTGAGCACTCCAAGTTTCTTAGATGCCAACTTGACCTTGTCTTCCAGGTGACTGCGGTACTGGACCTCGCTGGAGATGTCGACACCGAGGATCCCGATACTTTTGGTACCCCAAACCCCATGTATACCTAGTACTGAAATAATATATCTACCTTATTTTAATAGAAGATCATTGTTAGTAGTAGATATCACTAGATGTCTTTACTTTTCCGAATGAAAAAATAACTAAGAACTTATAATGTACGTTTTTTTATTTATCTGAGTAATGAAACAGTTCAATATTTTCCTTCCAACTGGTTTAACAAACGGGTAAAATTAGAGAGCCAAATGTCTTAAGGCCATCAGTTTGTCTTTGTTAGATTCGCATTTTCTAGGCCATTAATTGAATGATATAGATAATTACCCTCTCGCTCTAGCCATTAACAATGCCTCGTGTTTTTGACTATAATATTTGTTTTTGTCTATGTTTCTTCTTATTATTAAGATGAGCAGTGTGCAGTGAAAGAAGTAAATGCATAAAAATGTATGCATGTAAGGAAGAAAAGAGATGTATGTTACCCCACCTGCGAGCCGATACGCCTGCTAATCATTGCTCTGGCACAGGTTTTCCTCTCAAAGTCCGAGGTGTCAGACGGCAGTCACTCCAAGAAAAGTGAAGTCTCATCAGAAAGATAGAACGTAGGAGAGCGGACCCCGAACTGCAAAGCATAAATGTTGGTTGCAACTGGGATTAACGCTAGGATGGTGAGTGGTAGTTGAGAAAGGGGCCAATAAGTAAAGACCTGTAGGCTTTTCACAAAATAGAAAGAATAAAGAAAAACTAAGAGAAGAGAGAGCAAGCACGAGGTTGGCTATTTACTTATTCATCACTTCAATGTTTTTTTAATTTTATTATATTGGTCACGTCAATATGACTTTACCTCGTCTGATGGTAAGCTAAAGGTAAAGTCTCTGGATTGAGGGTCACCATTACAGACACGGATAATGTTAAAATGGTGGTTCTCAGCATAACAACCTTATCAGATGCTTTTTCACAACCCGCTTCAAGGACCCGGGACTGTAGGAAGAAGGAAACACGTGTACTGGTAAAGAATTTCAAATCTTGATGGTGCGGCAAAGACAAGAGGTGCCGAACCGCTTGGTTCTTGATGGAATTGCCTGCACCGTGTGAGTTTGATACCTCAGTCTTGCACGTGTTGTCCTGTATATGAAAGGAGACGGTGGAACCAATTGGAAGAGCTCAGCGAAATACTCGCCTTGATAGAGGCGGTAAAATACTGCCAAGGAGGCAACATCTCTACGCAACTGCAATATCACGAACAGATACATTAAAAGTCTACGAGTATAAAATTACTCCTAAAGTATCTAGATTTACGATCTCATAATTTAATTTTAATTCTGTATAAACAAAATAAAGAATAGACAATAAGTGTAAGAAACTTATTGACGTATGAACACTTGTTATTGCAAGTACTGCGCTACTCATCAACTCATCAACTTTGTGCGGTACTCTATTAGAGAGATCCGATTCTCAGCACTCCATGGATTCACCGTGCGGTCGCCGGGTCCATAGCGTGGTACAGAGAGGAACACCATGACGGCGACTGGGACTTGCGACCCAGATGTAGGTTTAGGGTGGCCACCTTGTGATGCATCAGCGCTCACCTCCACCGTCAGTAGTGTTCCCCCCCCCTACCTATCCAAATTTGATAAGATCCTAACAATGCTGCTTTTGATATACGTTGTAGTAAAGAGCTTACTGAAGCTCTTGGCAATCCGAGGTCTTTAAGTAAGTTGTACAGGGATTTAGCTGGAATTCCCCTTGCTCCTACTTCTACGACGTAGAGTTTTACCACGTAGCCGTTTTTGGTTAACTCGTTAGTCAAATCAAAGTATTTGTTTGTCTTTATAGCGTGGTCTTTAGGTATATTAGTTTCCCACGGTACTGTGAGTTCTACAAGCACTGCACGCTTATGCCATCGTGAAAAAAGGAATATGTCGGGTCTGGATGATGAGGCACAGACATCCTCCGGTATCCTATAGTGCTTCTCATACGTGTCTAAGAGTATTGTCCAGTCAACGGCAGCTATCAAAATTGAATATGGCTTTTGAGGTGATTTCTTTGAGCAGCCTTCCTTTACAAACGCTATGTCATTTCTTTGGTTTGTGGTAAATCCTTTTTTCGCTGTAGCTACCGCCAAACTTACAGCCTCACGTATGATTTCTAATACCTTATCATGACGGCGCGAGTAATGACCCCGGTCTAATAGCCTTTTACAACCCACTAGTAGGTGCCTAGCCGTACCAGTTGCTTCACCACATGAGTTACATGTTTTATGTGTGGCTTTTCCCCATCTGACCAGATTGCTTTGGTCGGGGAGTGTCAACTGGAATGCATTTAGGTAAAATTTAAGTAAGGCCGGTGACCAGTCGTATATTATGGTACGCCAATTTAAGGCTATGAGAATACAAAATTCACCTAGGGTCAACCATTCGTTTTGCATTTCTAGGTTCATTGCGTGCACCTTATAGGTGTTGTTTTCGTCTGCTTGAAGAAAAGATTTGTTATTTCTTTATCTGTTTGTCTCCGAATATTACCTAGACCTACTCTACCAGTCTGCGAGCCTATCATGAATTTTTATGGAACTGGAGGCGTGATTCGAGCTCCGATGCATTTTTATCTTTTGGAAGGACTTTTACTATTTCGTCTTTAGATTCCGATAAGACGTGCATTTTAGTTACTCTTAGGTGTTTATAGAGTTCTGATGGCTTCTTAAGCGTCATTCCAAAATGATTCGCGGATCTATATAGTGCCGACGGGTCGGCCGACTGAGCTAGCCCTAGCCACGACTTCAGTGTCTTTGTGACACTCGCATCTAGTTTTTTGAGAAGGCTCTGGTTTATATCATATATAAGAAACGGCCAGTTAAGACACGAGGTTAAATAATTGTCATAGATCCAAGCTTTTTTAACATTACTTATTGGTTGTTGGTCTACCTTTTTTAAATCGATAATGAAACTATCAATTAATTCGTCCAAAGCTGGAGTGCAACCTCTGTTGTCAATCTTTCTTCCGAGGAATTTAAAAGGCACGGTTTCAGATATAGTTGAAACGTTTTCCCCGCCTATACTAAGCCCTGGGTCATATGAAGTATACCTGGTACCCCGCCTACCCAGCCATAGACAGTAGCATTTGCTAGGTTTTGCTCTCATTCTATCTGTCCATGTACAGAAATCGTCTACTCTACGCAGTAGGTCCTGGCACTGCTTTGGGTTACGAGTCAGTATTGCCAAATCGTCCGCGAATGCGAGGATAGACTCCGTATATTTACCGTTTAGCTTAAACCGATAGCCCCACTTCTTGTCGTGTGTGGAAATGTTGTCTATTAACATATTTATTACTATATTGAAAACTATAGGTGATAAACAGCAACCTTGGAACAGACCCACATTATAATTTAAAGGTTGCGTGTATCCATCTTTGGTATTAATCACAAACTTTAATTTACAATAATAAGAGGATATTATTTCCCAAATGATGGACGGAAAGTGATGCCATTTTAATGCAAACAACATAAGCTCGTGTGGTACTTCTAATTGAATATCAATGTTTTTAGATCGCAAACCCATTTTTCCTTATTAACGTTGAATAGAATTGATGAATACCTCCCGGAAGACCAGTGAATGCGATATTGGACAACCAATTGTCGAGTTTTTGTTACCGTGGCAACAAATGTGTACAATGTAAATACTGGGACTTGAGACTTTGTTTTCCCGGGTGATTTACATTTATATTAGATACAAAAATACAACATCAGTACCTTTTTTTTTTTTTTTTTTTTTCGTGCGGAAATCCCCTCGGATACCCCCCCGCCGGCCAGCGGGGGCGGTTATGTCGGGCTTGAACCGACTAAAACCGCACGCCGTCTCGGGTCTGCAGACGCCGGGGTGTAAGGTTGCCCATAGAGCATATCCCTCGCACCCCGACTGACCCTGGGCCATCTCCGGTTTCGAGATGGCCCCCTCGGGTTTGGGAACCACGGTGTCCCCGTCTTGCCCCGGTTTGGGGGAGGGGCGCTAGTCGCCCCACCGTCCCGGCCTGCTTCTGCTGGGGTGACAGGCGGCCTCGCCTGCCACCCCCAGGCCTGCGCTCATGGAGGACGGAGGTCGTTAAGCGACCTCCGGCGCCTGAGTCGCCTGCGACGCGAGGCGAGCATGTTGCGGGCTCGGCGGGCCGGGAGGGTTCTGAACCTCTCCCGGGCGCGCTCCGCCATCTCCTTCGCGAGCATCACATGCTCGCAGAAGGAGGTGGCGGCGGCCCACGCGCTCGCGCTCCGCACCATTGCCGCAATCAAGCTGCCGAGCGAGAGGACTCCCACCCCGATGGCTGCCACGAGGTCACGCCTCGGCACCTCCCACGCCGGGCAGTCCGCCAGCGTGTGCAGCCCTGAGTCCTCGCTCGCGTCACAGTGATGACACTCAGGCGTTGGCTCCTTCCTGATCCGATGCAGGTGGTCCCCGAAGCACCCCTTCCCGGAGATCACCTGCGTCAGTCGGTACGAGAGGCTTCCGTGTCGCCTCTCTAGCCAATCCTCCATGATGGGCCTTACCGCCGCTATTGCGGCGTGCCCTGCGCTTGGTCGCCCAAGTCGTTCCTTCCACTCCACCACGATGGCCTGGCGGAGCTGGGACTGCATGGCCTCGATTTCTCGATGCTCGGGGTTCAGTCCCTGCTCCCGCGCCTCCTTTCGACACTGGTACAGTTGCGAAAGGGCTCTCGCCTCCAGGTCCCATGGCGGAGTTCCGGCAAGGAGACTCGCCGCCTCGAAGGAGATCGTGCGGTACCCGCGGATGACCCTGATGGCCATCACTCGCTGCGGAGCGCGCAGCATCCGCACACTTCCGGCCTTCAGGGCCTCCGCCCATATTGGGCACCCATACAAGGCCATGGACCGCACGATCCCCGCGTAGAGTCTCCTGCAGGAGTCATCGGGCCCCTTCATGTTGGGCAGCAGCCGCGCCAGAGCGAGAGCTGTGCCCTTCAGTTTGGACCCAGACTTCGGATGTGCTCTCCGAAGTCCCATCGGCCGTCGAGCACGAGCCCCAAATATTTCATTTGGGGCTTGATGCCGATGCGATTACCTCCCACGATGAGACTGGATCCCTCAGGTGGCTTGCTCCGAGGCCCATGAAAGAACAGGGCCTCGGTTTTATGCAGAGCCACCTCGAGACCCAGCCGCCGGATCCGCTCCACGACTTGGGCAACCGCGGTCGTGGCCTTCAGGGTCGCTTCGCGGTATGTCGCTCCGCACGACGGTGCCGCCGTCACGTGTTACGCGGACGACACGCTGTCCGCGTAACACGTGACGGCGGCACCGTCTGCGAGCTCACCGCGAAGCACCCAGTCGTATCCGATGTTCCACAGGAGCGGCCCCAGGACCGATCCCTGCGGAACACCGCACGACATCTCGGGCACGTCGTCGTCATCCACGTCGGGCACCATTGGCAACCGAGGCGGAGTCATCTGCGGTGGAACATGTTCCACCGCCCGCGCTGGGAACAGGGAGCTAACAACTCCTCCGAGCAGCTCCGGCTGGAGACACTGGGTCAACGGCGGGGCCTTGGGGCGCAGTTTTCCCCTTACCATTAGGTAGGGCCGCCCCCAAGGGTCCCGCTCCAGCGCAGCGGGCCTCCTTTTTGGCCCGCCTTATCTCTGCTCGGAGGGCACCTCTGGCCTCCCTGTATCCCTCGTACAACTCCGCCTCTCGGGCCTCCGCATCTGCGGGGCGGCGACGCCTCCTACGGAATCGGGCCCACCGGCGGTGCGTGATCACGCAGACCCGTCTGAGCCTCGCGATCTCCGACGACCACCAGTAGACCTGACCCCTCGGATTATAGGGCGGAGCCCTAGGCATCGCCGCGTCGCAGACACGGGTCATGGCCTCCCGGAACCACTCCGCCTCATCGTCTACGTTGACAGGCCTGTCCGGCGCAGAGGCCCAGGCCTGTACGATGGCGGCTTCCAGGAGGAGCTCCCGATCTAGTCGCTTAAGTGCCCAACGTGGCTCGGGTGGAGCCGGTGTGGCCGGCGCATCGCTCGCGGGGGCGGAGACGTCAAACCGAATATATCGGTGATCCGAACTTGTCTCCTCCCCCAAAACGACACGCCAGCCCTGAACACGTCGCGTCAACGAGGGACTCGCGAACGAGATGTCCACGATTGAACTGGCCCTCGAGGTCACGAACGTGTTCACGGCTCCCCGATTTAGGAGGTCTAGGCCGAGTCCTTCGGCCCAGTCCTCCAGTGCCCTGCCTCTATCCCCCGCCGGGCCCCTATCGTGACGGGAACCCCACGCCAACGACCAGGCGTTGAAGTCCCCGAGCACAAGGACCGGGCGGGGGTGGCAGGCATTGACGACGACTGCCAGCTGACGGAGCCATTGCTCATACGAGTCATCAGCTATGTCTCGGCTCGGCGTGAAGTAAGCAGCCACGACCGCTATGTCGCCAACCGCCGCCGCCACGCAGCCGGGTCCCCTTGCAACGACGGCAAGAGGGGGGCTGCCGGCGGCAGGGTTGTGCACCAGTGCCGCCGACCCATCCAGCGCGGTTTCCCAGGCAGGCCCGAGGAACCGGTAGGTGTATGGGTCGGCGACAGCGGCGACATTTATGGCCCACTGTGCCATGCTCTGGAGCAGAAGGTCCTGAGCATGGGCACCGTGGCCAACATTCACCTGCAAGATGCGGAGTTGAGGATCCATTATGGAACCCCCATCTCCGCATCCCGCTGTGAACTGGAGGCGGAAGGCCGGCCTCCCGGCTTCGGCTCCCCTCCGGCGCAGGCCTTGCTTCCAACCCTGTGGTCGGCCGGCTTGCCTCCCGCTGCACACCTAAAACAGTGCAGCGGGGCATCGCACGTGCCGGCCTTGTGACCGGGTTGGCCACAGCGGAAGCAACGGTCACCCGCCGTCACTTCCGCCGTGCAGTGCACCCCCACATGGCCAACCGACAGGCACCTAAAGCACCTAGCCGGTCGGGCCTGCAGGAGCCGTACCTGCGCCCTCAGGAAGCCTCCTACCAGGAGGCTCCGCCCGTCAGTGACCTTTTGGGCCGCCGCGATAGGGCAGCCGACAACTGCTGCCCCCTGTCCACCGCGGCCGAAGCGTATAGCTCCGGCCTTCACTGTGTCCGGGGAGCAGTCCCCGGCCTCCGCCACGGCGAGCCTAAGCTCCTCAGCCGTGACGGAGTCGTCCAGGCCCGTGATGCGCACTTCTGCGCATTTAATGGGCCTGGACACCCGGACGTCGGCTGCATCTAGCGACTCCCTCAGCCTAGCCGCTATGGCGTCAGCCTTGGGGCCACTGGCGGCGCCGGGGACCTCAAGAAGCCGGGCTCCCGTCCGTGTGCTCTTGCACCGGACGCCCGGGATCTCGAGGGCCTTGAGGTCGACGTTGGCCTTTACTTTGGCCAACACCTCGGCATACCCCATGCCTCTCGAAGCTGCCTCCGCCGTCAAAGTGACGACGACGGCAGTTGTTCTGGGGGCACGGAGCTTCCCCGGCGCTATCTTCGCGGCGGCCGCGGCCCTCCTGGCCTTTTTGGCGGCCTTCTTGGCGGCCTTCCGCCTGCTTTTATTGGCTCCAGCCACCTCCCAGCCCCCTTCCAATGGGGTGGAGGTAGCCGGAACCACGGCTGGGGCTGGGGCTGGGGCCAGGGCTGGGGACGTCTTCCCCTTGCCCTTCCCCTTGCCTTTGCCCTTCCCCTTACCCTGAGCGGGAGGGGACTGAGGAGCCGGCCCCGGCAGGGTCGCACCCGCACCCGCAGCCGGGCGGGTGGGGCCCCTCTGGGCTACCGCCGCGTAGCCGGCCGCTGGTGGCGCCAGAGGCGGACGGCGGATGGAGTCCATTAGGGCCTCCATCCGACACATCATCCTCTCCTCCAGCGCCTCCATATAGGGGAGCCAGGACTCCGCCGGCGGTACCCTTGGCTGCGCCGGCCGCACCGACTGTGCCGGCTGCTGCACCGGTTGCTCTGGCTGCGCCGACTGCCTCGCCAACGAGCGAGTCACGCGCGCCGTCTCCGCCGGTTGCACCCGCTGCGCCGGTTGAGCCGGGTTCGCCATTGCCCTCTTGAGCTCCTCGACGGCTGCAGCTAGTCGAGCCGTCTCCCGACGAGACTCGGCCAGCTGCGCCGCCAGGCCCTCATTTTCGGAGGCGATGTCGAGCACAATGCGCAACATCGCCTCCTGATCAGGGTTTGGGGACCCCTGGAACGACGCGGTCACCCTCTGGAGTCTCTCCAAGAGCGACCGCGTCCTCCCGCACGGCTCCGACACCGCCGAGGTGGAAGGCCTCGGCGGTGACATTTCCGCGGCCCTCCCAAGAGCCGAAGGGGCTCGGGTGGCCTGCACAACCCTCGCTCCACCTCGCGCCCCTCGGCGGCCAGCAGCCACTTTGGGCGCCGGCTTTGACACCTCGTCACTGCTGGAGGAGGTCGTCCCGGTGAGGGTATAGTCCTCATCCGACACGCTCTCCCCCAGCCGGGCCTTTGTGCGCCGTCTCCGCTTACGGGTCTGCTTAAGACCGAGACCCGCCGGGCTGCTCGCCCTACTTCTCTCGTTGGCCGCCGTTGACGCCGCGGACCCTGTGTCCGCGTCCGTTTCCCCGCCAAATGGGAGCGGAGTAGCGGGTCTGGGGAAGGCGGCTTTCGCTGACCGCGTGCGAGTCCGTGGCCTTACCTCTTCACCCTCCACTACTATCACTCCTTCATGTCCGTTTTTAGTGCCTATGTCGTTGTTGGTAAATCCGTCCGGTTTATCTGTTATTTTAGTTTTTGAGTTGTCCATATCATGACCCACGAGTATGGGGGAATGGTGGTCCATCCAGGCGGAGCCCCCTGCACCTGGATAAGCCTATATACTATGGAGTCAACATCAGTACCTTTGGATTATTGATCTGGTAGCATACAAAAATGAACTTTGGGCGTACATACAGGGCCCTACCAATACCTCATTTGCTAGTTGGTGCACCAGCTAAATAAGGGAAAAGGCTCTGGCGCAGGTTTTCCTATTTTTGTTGGGAGGTCAGACGGTAGTTGTTCCTGGAAAAGTAGACATACCAATCAAAAACAATAAGCAGAACCTGTGCTCCAAAGTGCAAACTTTGGACGGAACTGGGCAATCGCTATGAGGACATGATGATCTGTTTATAATCTGTCTTTAGTCCCTTCTTCTTGTTATAACAGATTAAAGGCAGATGTACGAGCCTGAACACGTCGCTAACTTCGTGCGATTTGACTGATTCCATCACCAAAGTGACAACACATACAAAACAGAATTCATAGTGTTGTAAGTTATAATGAAGCATCACATCTTATAGTGTTGTAAGTTATCATGAAACATCAAAGTCGGTAAAAAGAAAACGATTCTACGGATTATGTGTGTTCACGATAGAAATAAAAGTGAAAAAGAGAAAAATCATTCACTGTCAAGCGGTCCTGAGTATTTCTCGTGTAGAGGCGAAGCACGTGTCGAGGGTTTACTTCGTACCAGTGGAATATTGCATTTTAATGGTTTACAGGCCTCTGTAATTTTACTTCGAGGATTTGATTTAGCATGCCTTTTCACTGTAATTCGTAAAGATTTATCCTTGGTTGTTTGTTGTGAGGACTAACAAACCTAAGATGTGTCGTATTTCCTTCTTCAATTATGTTTACTACAAAATTTCACAATTTAACGTCTAAATCAATGTGTTATTTGTAATAAGTTTATGGCGGCTATATCATAAATATATATTATATAGTTCAATTACAATAAAGAAATGGCAGGTAATAAATGAAATCCGTAACAAGCAAATCCCAACCTTTTATCGTATTCCTAAGGTTCAAATTCCTGCAACATTACTTGCAATATTATTGTTCACAACTTCGGAGTTTCTTTATTAAAATGATGATGAAATTGATAATGCCTCTTTTTTTAAAAAACCGAAACTTTTAATATTCCCCCTAACACATACATCTAAGCTGAATTATTCTAAATTTACACTCTTCTAAATTTAAATCGGACAAGTCAACATCCGGAATGGAACTCAAACCCGCGACCAGTCCCGTGCTAAAGCGAATACTCTGAATATTCTCTTTCTAAACAGAGAAAATGCTCAAGACAGGGGAGTACTCTCTTCTCTCTTTGCAATGATGAGAAGTGGCCATAATGAGAAGTAGTCCATTAGCGAGTCGGTGGCCATAATGAGAATTAGCCCTAATGCGCCTAAACCGATTTTAGTAGTAAAAGCAACCGCACAAGATAACATAACCATGTTATCTTGTGTCTAGGAAGAAACCACGCCAGATGCATCGCTTTGAAATGTGAATTATTACATTTTAAGCTTCAATGAAGCGAATAAATGTGATAAAGTTACACCAGAAGAGCATCTGATCATTTTCTGCTCATTGATGCAAGCTCAAATCTATCACAATTTACACTTCTCACACGCGAAAAAGAGTAAAAGACAATGTATTGCGAGTAAGTCATGTTATCTTATGAACTACTAGTTGTTACCCGCGTCTCCGCCCGCGATTCTGATCCCGTTATTATATTCTGATAACCTATTCCAGTGATAAAAGGATCCTTCCCTTTACCAAATTTCATTGAATGTATATACATTCAACTATTTGAGCGTGTTTGAGTAACAAATATCCAAACACCTTCACAAACTTTTACATTTATAAAATTAGTAGGATAGTAGGACGAAGGATATAGCGTAACACGATGACGTTTTATTACAATTTCTACTTGTTTAGTTAGTTTAGTATACTCTCAAGTTTATATGCTATATATATAATTTACCTACATCGTCTTTGTATGTTTGTCCACTCTACCTTTATTTACGAGTCAACCGATTGCAATGATATTTTCGTCGGTTGTGTATAGGCGACCAAAGAGATCCCTGTGCAGGGCATGGTAGAAATAAACATAAGAGATAACTGTACAGGTATCTGCACAGTTATCTTTTTGGCTCTGAGGACCTTGAACGTCCTTAACTTAAAAAAAACCATGGTAAGGTAACCATTCTTTGAATTTCAAGAATTATCTCTTAAACTCATTTTGTACAACCAGCTTGGATTTGTAAATGCAGTACTTGTAGTACTTTCAAAGGGACAGGTCAAATTCAAATGTATTATTATAATAATAATATCAGATCAATTCTTCGTAGCGCGTAGACGTATCTACGCTGTAGCATAAAGCTACGAATTTCTACGAATAACCCAAAGCGACCCAACCCAAAATAGTTATTAAATTAAAAAACCAAATGGAATTGGTTGTGATATGTCTTTAACGACTGATATATTATATTTTACTGGAATAATATATGTATCACGATCTATATAATACCGATAAATTAAATTAGAAGTTTATAGTCAAATTTACTGTAACATAGTTATTATATCTTAGAATATTATATATAAGACGGCCGCCGGTTAGACATAAGCACGACTGCCACAGGCGGTCTATTCGAGAACTGTGAAAAGCGAATACGCTTGTCTCAAATCGAGTTTACACCATTGCGATGGTGATCAGTATATGTTGCAGTAGGAAACTTCGTACTAAACATACTGAACAGTTTGAAATTAGATTGCCTCATTTCAAACAGTTCAGTGTGTTTAGTTAACCGATTTTAAGAAATATTTATGAAATAAGGCGGCACAATTAGAAAAACATTATGTGTTACAGGGAGACCAACTGATGGTAGTTAGTCTTTGATGGTAGGTAGAAAATGTTATCGTACACACACACATACACCCACATCCTCTCTCATACACATACACACATTTTGCAAGTGGAAGGCTTATTACCCGCTGTGTACCCCACTGGTATTGTGGTATCCTTCCTAACATGTATGCCAAGTAGCAGTATGCTAACTCTTATATACTTATTAAAATAATAGACGCACCGTCTCACACTCACATACACAAACACCCTCTCACTAGCGCATACACACATTTTGCAAGTGAAAGTGCCATACTTTTACCTGCTGTAATAGACTGGCTTGATTGTATAATATTAGCTGGTATTGTGGTATCCTTCCTAATATGTATGCCAAGTAGCAGTATGCTGTGCTTATATACTTTCAAAATAATAGACATTTTAACGAAGTAGACTGTGTTAAAATTAAGAGACTTGACATCTTTTCCTTCCTATCTCCTATTCATCTCTTTTCCTAGTATCTCGCTCAATCTCTGCAGGTGACAATGCCGCAGTGTCAGGTAGGCATCGATAGGCCTTGGTAACTGACTGACTGTGTTAGTATTTACAACCTTAGTATGAAAAAACCTACTTGGTAATAAATTATTGCAGGCGTTACCTAGTGACCTAAATATTAAACTTAATTGACCCTAACATGAATGGTTTTATTAAAACGAATAGCTTCACAAATATGGTGATGGCCCGCTCTGCCCTCTTATCGATGGCCTAAAACGTTCACGGCGAATTCGTGCCCGAGCTAATCTCCCCTGCTTCCGTTATTGATCAACTTAAATTTCATGCCGCGAAATGCCTACAACAGTTTATGCTGATGCGATGCCAAAATGATGCCTCGAGTAGGTATTATGTTTGAAATACATAATTTACATGCATTTTTTCATGTATAGCTTTTTTATCGCAATATATGTGAGTTTTAGGTGTTATACACGTAAAATCTTTGATGAGATGCGTATTAGATAAAATTATTTAAAAATTGAACAGTCACAATTGAAATTTGAAATAACGTCTGATCATCACTTCTCATACTATAAAACCATGAAGATTACCAGGTAAATAAATAAAGGCATACAAAAAGAAATAATTTATATAATATGCCACATAGTTCAATCAATTTATCAAGCAATCAATTAATCTATTGCAGTTCACTGCTTGATATAGACTTTACCCATGTGCACCGTAGCACCCATTCCTAACCCAGCTACTTTTTCAACTTGTGGATTCATCTGATTCGGGGTTTCCCCACGTTTCGTTTACCGGTTTGAGATCTCCACTCTAGGACTGGCTTGCGGCCATTGGGTCTTCGGCTAATGTGGTCAGCTCATTGTCACTTCATCATCATCTCAGCGTTCGCTGAACCGCTGCTTTTGTCGCCGCGTCTCCCCGCTAACTCAATTTGCGTAATTCTGCGAAATATATTTATTTATTCATCTCTGCCTGACACTTCTGTGATAACAGGCGTGAATTCACAATTTTGAGGATCGATGTCACCACTACATAACACACCTAGTAACCGTGCCCGTAAAAATATTTCACCAAAAGTTATAAAATACTTTTTTTGATCGTGAAGATTTTTTACTGTATATGTAATCGTTACTTCAGAAGTAATTGGCGAGATCAACCGCTTTATAGACATTCCGTGAGGTCTATAAGGCGCTCTAACAATTGTGATAAAAATAAAATGGGTATTCGTAGAACGCTTCAGGCGGGAAGCGATCATTAACCCGCACTGGCGAATAAACTGCGGTTACATCGAAAGGTGCGTAACGATCTCGACCTGGAGATAATAATGAGAAATAATAGATTGTTTCTATAAAAATAAGAATATTGGCCACTTAATGCAAAATTTATGCTTGATTTAAATTAAGGTAAAAATCAATATTTATTTGTTCGTATTTTATACGCTATCATACTGTTCACCAAATTGCGATTAAACTTTGTCAACTCATAGTTTGTACGTGAAGGTGTAGTACAGGATAGTACAATTATTGTACCCGTTAGGTGGAACTACAATTAGAATGTAAGATTTTCTTTATAAAAGTTACCCGGGACGCTGTAAGTATTCTTAGATACCTAGATTAGAAGCGGCTGTAAATAGTTAGATGAAATTGTGGTTTCTTATTAACTAGCAACCTGCCCTCGTTTCACTTCGGTTTATATGGGTTGTTTTGACTGAAGCCATCGCAATTTAAACATAATATTAATAGCCGATGTGCATCGGGGATAATCAACCTTTCAAATGGTGAAAGAATTTATCCAATAAGTACAGTGATGCGGTGGAAAAGAAGTCACGAAATTCGGCCCATCTCTTTATAATATTAGTACCTATATATAGATTCTTGACTTGTTTTCTTTACAGTATAACGGAATATTTATTTTTATGTACTCTAATCGGAATATTGACGAAAACGAAATTAAAATATGCATCTCTCTATTCTCCATTTCGATGGCCTAGAATACATAAACTTTTTTATAAGTAAGTAAATTTTATGAAGAGTTGATACTTTCCAGGATGGTGAACTATCTATTTCGTGCTGCCAATAGTAAGAAATACTTTACTACGGTGCGGATATCCACCAAAGAATAGAATATATCTAAACAAGTACCTGAGGTTATTACCAGAATGGTAATAAAAGCTATCGGATCCCAAAAGCTGCATTGCGTCAGGATTTCGGAACTCTGAACCTTTCGTATTTTCTTTCAAAGACATTCAAACTCAGTATTTGTTATTATTTTATAATACCCACATGTATATGTATATCGCCGAAGAATTTAAAAAATGTGTAAACAATTAATATTTTATTTACATTTTTCATTTATTCAGGATAAAAACATTTACACAATTTTCTTAATCTAAGGTTTTAACATTAAGGTAGTTGCAATTTTTTAAGCTATAGCATATCGACATGTTAAATATTTATTTATTAATTTAATTAGAATTGATATTTATACCCACGTTAACACTATTAGGCGAGCCTATTACTGTTAACCGAGCACTCTTTCCAGGCTCCGAGGCCCTACTGAGAATTTTGTAACATAAAAACTCATAATCACTTTGCCTGACCCAGAAATTGAACCTAAACCTAATACATAGTAGCCGCACTCACTCCTGCGGCATCATCGAGGCAATCTATTTATGTCCCTATTGATTACTTCTATGAAATATTCCATATTGTTGCCTGCGTGGAATTCTGAACCCGATTTTAAGGTTCCGTACCCTTTTTTTTTTTTTTTTTTTTATCGTGCGGAAATCCCTTCGGATACCCCCCCGCCGGCCAGCGGGGGCGGTTATGTCGGGCTTGCACCGACTAAAACCGCACGCCGTCTCGGGTCTTCAGACGTCGGGGTGTAAGGTTACCCATAGAGCATATCCCTCGCACCCCGGCTGACCCTGGGCCATCTCACCACTAACAGCATCGCTCATCCTGTCTCCTCTGAAAGCAGAGGAGTACGGAGAGCGATGTGTTCCCGCCACGTTGGGTATTGGCCGACGATCAATGCCAACCCTATGAAGGGGTGAAGGGGAAGCCATTGACCGCCGCCCAGGGTGTACCGGCCGCTCCGATTCCGTTCCCCCCGGACTGCAGCGGGATCGGAATCGGAGCGACACTCGAGGAGGTTACCCAACACACACCCCAAGGTTCCGTACCCAAAGGGTAAAATGGGACTCTATCACTGACTCCGCACCCGTCTGTCTGTCTGTCTGTCCGCCTGTCACCAGCCTGTCTTTCATGAACCGTGATAGTTAGACAGTGGAAATTTTCACAGATGATGTATTTCTGTTGCCGCTGTAACAAAAACTATTAAAAATCAGAATAAAATAAATATTTAAGGAGGCTCCCATACAACAGCCGTGATTTTTTTTCGCTCGTTTATGCTCGCTATTGATAACGGCAACAATAGACTCTTGAAATACAAGGAATATTTAGTTATATATTCACTTTAAAAGTAAATAATAACATTAAAATAAAATTAATATTTAAGGGGGCTCCCATACAACAAACGCTGGCACTTGGGCGGTTTTTTTTTTTACTTTTTTTTTCAAATATGTCCTGACAATAAAGAACATTTAGTACATCGGTTTGGAAGTTATGCACGTACATACATTCGGCGATTCATTTATATTTATATAGATTAGCAGATCGTTTACAAAAACGATATCTAGTAATAATATCTATTTATATTATTTATATCATGTGGGCCACAAAGCAGCTTGTTACAGTACCAAATTGTTGCTTATGTTATTTGTTGCAACAATGAAGACCTAATCTAAAATGATAATAAATGAATATGAGGTACCATAATGGGAGGAAGGCTTTCTCACTGCCAGCTAAGCGGAAAAACGTTCATTTGGCTTACATAAAATACTTCCCGAGATGTTCGCTCGGATAAAAGCTGCTACCACCATAGCGAGGCTGATTCGTGTACGTTAGTGTTATATATTTTGAATGGTATGAATAAAAATGTAAAAGTTTGGAGGATAGATGTTTGTTACTCAATCACGTTACAACAGCTGAGATAATGATCAGCTGTTGTAATAAAAGTAAAATGTAAAAAAATAAGTTGTTGATAAAACAGCTAAATCTGGATGAAATTTGACACAGAGGTAGATTATAGTCTGGAATAGTACATATGCTAATTTTCTTACCGTAAATAGGTTCATGGGTCATGGGAAGGGGATCATTATTACATGCGAGCGGAGCCGCAAGCAACAGCTGATATATAATTTTTAATATAAATTGCTCTCCTAGTCTTTCCTTATTGACTTATCTTGCCTTTTGCGGGAGTGATTGCCATCTGACCTTCCAACAACGAGAGGTAATCCAGAGCCTCATTAATGATCAGGTGGGTTACAGGTGAGGTTGGTTTATTCCTCGAAGATCTTGGTGGGGCCCCAAAAACTTAATATAGATAAGTATCGATATACTTACGTATTTCAAATCAACCTAAACTGTAATGGTACTTACTTTATTTTAGATTTCAGCCTGTGCAACAAAAAAGTTTCGAAGATAATCTACAAATTTACAGCCCCTTAGTATAATGTATACTCTAAACTGACCAGAAAACTTTCTTCCGACTTAATGAATATAACGTTCTTAACACTGAATTATTAGAACGGTGCCCAGCACTTGCACGTAACAAGAACCCGATATAATTAGGTTAATCCTCAAAAAGTCCGAATTAAACTAAGTAAAAAGGTTTTAACAATATTTAATCCAGTTATTAGTCATTACGTTGTTACAAGGCTGTGTCAGGCGGCCATGTTGTTTCTCAACTGAGGGTTTACGGAATTAATGTAAGGCAAAAATTTCATAATTTGCTTATATCTAAGTAGAATGAGAGCTAACCATGTTATTTATACTAAATGGCGTCGAGAAAGTTATCAAATCAATTATATCAAATACCGTAATTTAATATTAGAATGGTAGTGAGGAAGGATGGAAAAATAATGAAACTTCGCATGTACAGCATTAAAGTACGATTATGACTTATGAGCAAAGACGTCATCTTTTATTGCAATAAACATATACTGTCATCTCTCACTTGCTATTTAATTTCTTTACTAATATTATACTTAATTTAACGATAAAACCTTCATCATCCAACCAAATGCCAAGTATTAAATGGCAAGAAATTTATGAATAATAATAGTACCATCAAAGAATTTATTTATAAAAAACAAAATACAATATGGTTCCAAAAAGATAACCACATATACAATTAAAAATAGATGTTTCATCAACAAAATGCATGGTGAAATTTGCTTACACAGGGCATTAATATTATGGATTGCTTTTTAAACCAAAATTTTTACTCGCCGGTATTAAAAAGGGTAAATATTTTTATTTTAAAGAACTTTATCTACACCCATGCTTTAAATCCTCTATAAAAGATTCTGAAACAGTTAGCTTATTGCCAACATTAATACATCCAATGTCATAATAACCATAATATCATCCGAACGGGTGTTATAATGTTGTATGAAATTTCATAATAACACTCCTTTCGCTTTTTCAATCTCTTCCGCGCAAAGGGTTACTCATCAGACAGCCAAATTCTTAGCGCTCGATGCGTGGAATCTGTATGAGTTTCAAAAAAAGAACTGTCATTCACGCGCGTTGCATTGCACTACCACAGCGGCGCGCGGCGCGCCGTAAAAAAAAATTAAAGCTTATTCGTTCGAATTCCCGCTATTTTTCTTCGCTATTATTTTTGCAAATTGTTTTGTTTACTTACGAAAATGAGCGGTTCAAGTTTTGATAACACACCTCCAGACATTTCGAATGCAGCAAAGGACATTTCTAACAAATTACTACCGGAAAAATCTAGAAAACAGTATGAAAAGGCGTACCAAGATTTCATGAATTGGAAAATATCAAAGGGCAGTACATCATTCTCTGAAGATGTATTATTAGTTTATCATGGGTGTAGATAAAGTCTTGTATGCAACTGTATAATTAGGTATTAAAACACTCATGTGATACTATTATCACACTCAGCTTCGCTTCGTGTGATAAACCCACATTCATGTTTTAATACCCCTCATTATACCACAGTTGCATAAATAACTATTATAGTTGGTTATATATTAGATAAGAGAGAAAGATAAGATAATGACGAGAAATTTATTTTAATATACTATAATATATTTATTTTAATATATATTCTTACATACTGTGGTAAAGATTCTGTGCATTTAAGAGCATCTCACAGATTACAGTTACTTAAAACAGTAAACTGACTCATCCCGGCTTCGTTATATCATACCTTTTTTTTTTTTTTTTTATCGTGCGGAAATCGGGGGGCGGTTATGTCAGGCTTGCACCGACTAAAACCGCACGCCGTCTCGGGTCTTCAGACGCCGGGGTATAAGGTTACCCATAGAGCATATCCCTCGCACCCCGGCTGACCCTGGGCCATCTCACCACTAACAGCATCGCTCATCCTGTCTCCTCTGAAAGCAGAGGAGTACGGAGAGCGATGTGTTCCCGCCACGTTGGGTATTGGCCGACGATCAATGCCAACCCTATGAAGGGGTGAAGGGGAAGCCATTGACCGCCACCCAGGGTGTACCGGCCGCTCCGATTCCGTTCCCCCCGGACTGCAGCGGGATCGGAATCGGAGCGACACTCGAGGAGGTTACCCAACACACATCCCCGTTATATCATACCTAGACTGTATAATATATGCTTAATAATAGCTATATATAATTTAAGATTCGTTCTTGTTAAAGAAAACGGATTTGCATGCACACGACGTCAAGAAAGGTCTGGATGAAAAGCAACGCTAGGTAGCTATCTAGCAGATGCTGACTCAGATCCCATTCGGCACATGCCAGGCTTTGCACGATAACAATCAAATCAACTAGAAAACTACTCTTTATTTTATTAACCTTGCCCATTTATTTCAATCTATGTCACTCATCGACGAACTATTTTACTTACTTATTTCTTTTTATCAGAATTTATATTTCAGACAGACTGCCTAACAGATGGAACTCACCTATAGATTCACTCATGTCAGTGTTCAAGGAAGCACTGTAAATGTTCATTGTGCAGTTCTGAAGTCGGGTAATAAAGACATGATTAACTATATAACACGGCTACACACAACCCGAGTATTACAACGGGAGCTAATCGAAGCAACCAAAGGGTTACGGATCGCAACTCGGTTGGAAACGAGATAAAGTTTAGCCAGCGTTTGCGGGTTAATTTACAGCCGCGGCCGCTCCACAACCCACAACTCACTGCGATTTTAAACACATTGTACTGTGCCAACTAACTTACATCACGCTTATTATAATAGTAATGTAGAGCTAACGCTTACAATCTCCATAAAATTAGCTAAATAAAGTTTATGTTTTGGTAAAATTTAAAGGTTTCGATAGTAAAGTAGTGGCAAGGGTGCTGGCTTTGCGAATTAGGAAGTTGCGGTTTCACACCCCATCGAATACCTTAACGACAAACCAATATACGATTAGCCTACTGCTTGTAAGTGGTTTAACAATATTATGCAGCCTATTTAGGATTAAGAACCCTAGGGTTAGGTTGAACAAAAGTCAGCAATAAATTAAAACTCAACACCCTTATGTGCAGAATAATAAATAAATAATCTAATGCTGGTAAACAGATTATCAATCATCAGTCTGGACAGAATACGTAATGAGCACGTTTTAGGTGGAGGATCCTTTAGTGTGGCCCCAATAACAGATAAATTAAAGGAAAGTAGGCTTAGATGATACGGACACATAATGAGGCGAGATGATGGTTACTTCGTGAAAACAGCCTAAAATATCCCCATAGTGATCTAATATTAATAGGTAACTTGGAAGAGCAGAACCTAACTTCTGTGACAACCCAGGACAGAGCGTCTTGGCACCGCTGTACAAGAAAACTCCGCCCCAGATATGGGACTCGGGGATGAGAGAAGAAGAAGACTAGCAAACAGAGAGAGTACTTTAGTTCGGACTCCTTCGAGCACTATAGTTAGTTAGCCATCATGCGTCAGCGATATAAAAATAAAACTGTATAATCAAATTCATATTAAGAGCGTAGGAAAGTAAACAAAGGATGGGAGGAGAGATCAAGTCGGATTGGGCACCAGAGGACCTTGATCGAGCAGTGCAAAATATCCTGAAGTTCAAGCGAATCTTAGGCTCAATCACTGAGCAGAATCCGCGGTCCTCTATAGTTCGTCGAGTAAAACTAAAATATCTCGCGTAAAGTCTGCTAAAATACTTTGATAGGAGTTATATGTGAAAATAAATAATAGTGAATATAAAATTACTTGTGTTATAGCGGCAGCGTCCAGTGGCATACGTAACGGACTGCTGAGACGAGGTCTCGAGTTCGATCCCAAGTCGCCCTGGACACACACCTCTGACTTTTCGTAGTTATGTGTGCATTAATAAATGTTAATTATCGCACGCTTAATAATGTAATAGGGGGCGAGCCTATTGCCATCTACATGGCAATAGGCTCACCCCCTATTACATTGGGACCTTAACATAACTGGCGAATCGTGGGTGTGTAATACACCTCTGCCTACCCCTTCGGGGATACAGGCGTGAAGTTATGTTATGTGTTATAATTTAATTATCACGAAAAGCTGTGAAGTCAGACCCCCGATATTACAGATTTGGTGGAGCCGCCGGTTTCCGCAGGATTGTTGGAAACGCCAACGATCTGCAGTTTGTAGTGGATTTATCCACCCCGTACCTTAGAAGGAAGACGTCGTGTGGCATTGGAGCGAGGCACTGATCAGATAACAAATTTTCGCACTTATTTTATCATATATATTATTACAAATGGCTGAGACAAAAAAGTTCAATGGCACTGAGGGTGTTTCATTCCAAAATTTTATAAGAGATTTTAATGTCATATTCGCCATAAATAAATTTATGCTAGCTGACAAAGACACAATATTAGCTGCCTACCTCGAGGGCGCAGCATTACATTTCTATAAATCAATTTTTAACGAAGAATTAACCTTCGAACAAGTTTGCTCACAGTTGGAAGAGGAATTCCCTTCCCATAGCGATGACTTAGAGTTGTTTTATTCAGCATATCAAGCCAAAGAGGAAAATACGATTAACTATTGGTATAGATTATGCAAGTTGGCTAACAAAGCTAAGATTACTGATGACAAAAAACTAATAATTGGTACTGGTTGGCTACTGGTGGTAGAAATTTGATGACACAAATTTGTCACAAAATTCGGCCGTGTAGGTACCACCGTGCACGATTGCGAAAAACCCTCCATAGTAATCCAGTTTCGGTTTGATTGCGTTCAGGGGTCAGCAAGTGCATAGCCGGGCAGGGAGATTGTGGTCGCAGCACTAGTGGCTCCGGTGGGAGTCACGCGGTGCTGCGACGACAATCCTCTTCTGATGAGGCCGTCAAGCTGAGTGCCACCATTGTTAACATGGGACGTGTATGTAATGGTGACCCTTTTTCCTGAGACTTTACCTTCAGCTTACCATCAGGCGAGGTGAAGTCAAATTGACGTGTCCTAAATATATTTAAAAAAAAAAGAATAGATTCCTGAAATCAATGTCTCCAAGATTTCGAAATATCTTAGCGGCAAGGGTGTATAATGATGAAAAAGAGCTTCGTGACGCTCTGTTACAATTAGCAGAAGTACAACCCGATATACAGGGAGGAAGAATACAAAATTTACCTACAAATCCCCCTCAAGGATATAACCGTCAAGTCAGATTTGGAAACCGTTACGGAAATAGAGGAGACGCGACATCATACGATGCACGACAAGCTCCATCACCGTCAAGTCCACGAGACGAAGGAGATAATTTTCACACTCCGAGATATAACGTAAGACCTCGGAATGTTACTAATACCAATGTTTTCCACAGTAACCCGAATTCATCGGGATCTAACAGACATGATACTCCAACTTCGAGTCGGCTTTTTTCCGTAGAGGACTCGGGAGGAATATCATGAGCGTGGGGCATTCCGAGTCTAAGAATGCAGATCAGGTTCACGACGAAAACAAATTTTCGGGTCAGTTTACACCGTTCATTAAAGTTACAATTAATAATTCTGACATTGAAGCGTTACTTGATACTGGAGCAACCGTAAATGCTATTAGCGGAGCCTTAGCTAGAAGCTTGAATCTACAAATAAAACTGTCAACGTCGTTAACGCACATCAAAAGCATAACTGGGTCTACTGCAACTATCTGCGGTGAAGTCGACGTGAACATAATTGTTGCGAACATCGTAGTTAGAGTAAATTCCATTGTGATAAATGACATTGAATTAGATGTAGTCTTAGGTCAATCGTTCATGTTTGCTAATGCTGTGTCAATTGATTTCAGAAAAAAACTGTTTATGGATAAAAGGCTTCAAAGTAAATTGGACGCGCAGATACGACAATAAAACCGTGAGTAAGGTTTCAAATTGCACAACATTAAAAATTAGAAACACAAACGATATGTTGTTTAATTATAAAGTAATAAATGAAACTAATGATGACTACCTTAAACTTAACTTTTATAAAGTGATAGTAAATAAGTCAGAAGAATCCAAGAAATTAATCAATGGGGGCCTCCCAGCGACCAAAAGGAATTGTTTGGTGAGAGCAGTACAAGACTGCGAGGATGGAGTTGTGTTCGACAATGGAAGCATGAGCGGATGCGAATTGACAGATGAAATACCTGTACATATAGCTGCGGACAGGTCAGCTGCGAAACAATTAGACATTGTGAATGATGATGTAGTGTTCGCACTCCTATCGGAGTCCTTCGAGCACTATAGTTAATTCCCTGGCCATCATGCGTCAGCGATATAAAAATAAAACTGTATAATCAAATTCATATTAAGAGCGTAGGAAAATAAACAAAGGATGGGAGGAGAGATCAAGTCGAATTGGGCACCAGAGGGTCCGTCCTTGATCGAGCAGTGGAAAATATCCTGAAGTTCAAGCGAATCTTAGGCTCAATCACTGAGCAGAATCCGCGGTCCTCTATAGTTCGTCGAGTAAAACTAAATAATCTCACGTAAAGTCCCCTAAAATACGATGATAGGAGTTATATGTGAAAATAAATAGTGAATATAAAATTACTTGTGTTATAATTTAATTATCACGAAAAGCTGTGAAGTCAGACCCCCGACATCACAGTACTAAATCGAGATGAATTAATCACTTTTTAAATATTAATCTAAATTCTCTATCTGATCTGGCTAATAAACTAAGCCTGAGATGAAAATCATGATCAAACTATATTGAGGAATAAAGATAATTACTTCGCAACACAGTACTGTGGTATTTACAGTTGAGGCAATGTCTAAACAAAAAGTAATTGAAGATCGTAAATGTCATTAATAAACCGCTGTTTAGCTCCAATACACTACTACAAAAAGAACTTCGCAATTTAAAATGCTCGCCAGCCAACGATTTCTTCTCCTGATTGTCTTTTTTGTGCAGGATGGATTTTTATTACTGAGAAAATGTTAGTGAAAAAAATTTGTTTGCCAAGTCGTAGGTTTTTTGAGGCAATAATGTACTGAAATAGTCATATTTTTGCAAAACTGCATGTTATACGAACATTATGTTATGGCGAAAACTATATATAAATAATAATAGATTACGTGTGTATTCTGTTTTAGGTGGTAGAATTATAGTATACCAAGTTTATGGGTAGAACACTACCATGAATTAAAAGCAAGCTTTATTTATCTTTTATATCTCTCTGGCGCAAGTTTTCCGCTCAGGGATGGAGGGACAGATTGTAGTCGCACCCGCAATAGGTCCCGGGCTCCAAAGTGCAAGTTTTGGATGCATCTGGTATTGGTATGATGGTGAATAAATTACTTACGGACAGCTCTTAGTCCTTCATACCAAAATATAAAAGTCATTGTATACAGTCGCCGCGTGGTTACCGGCGATTACAACGAAGTAGAATATCAGAGTCATCTCATCTCTTCCCGTAAATTTAGGATAAGGGTAAATTCAGATCAGTTGGAAAAATACTGAAAATCGGACAAGACACGGAGGAATAATAACCGAACAAAAATTTCTAAAGCTAATTTCTCAAAAACTACGATATTCTATGCTCCTTTCCAAATCACTCGGACATGGGCACTCTCAGCTCAACATTGCAAGAGCTACTGCCTTGCGGACCTAGTAATTGAGCTGAGAGTGAGATGAAGTCGAGCGAAAGCTCCTTTCACTCCACTCGATGTATTTCGTTTGTGTCCCTCTAGCGCCTAGACCCTTCGACCGATTTTAATGATTTTTAGCATAATCATACATGATAGTGATGTGACGGACATAGGCTATACAAATTTAAATTATGAAGTACCACGGAGGAATAATCACCGAACAAAAAATTCAAAAGCTGATTGACGTAGCTTATAACCATAAATACCGATTAAAAAAGGAAAACTGAAAATCGGACAAGACACGGAGGAATAATCACCGAAAAAACAATTCAATGGTATTCAATTGAAAAAAATTGCGCGTGAATTGTAGGTAATCATGTAGTGCACTCTCAGCTCAACATTGCAACAGCAGAATGTATTGCGCCCCTAGTATATTATACAATATAAATATTTAAAACATTATTACCTATAAAAATATGAAATAATTATGGGGTTCCGGAAACCCCACAGGGTGCAGGACGTAACTTCTATCTACGTAGTTCACGAAAGGTTAATTAAATTTTAACCTTTCGTGAACCACGTGGTACCACAATAAGCGGACCTCGGACTCCGAAATGCAAACTTTGGACTCAACTGGGAATTACTATGAGGCTAATGATGAGTGTAAGAGATAGCCATCGTATTTATAACAACATTAATTGTATTGATTTGCCTTTTGACATTTATACAAATATTGTATCACTAAGTATCATATTTTTATTTTATCGTTGAACGTACGCGCTACTCCGATAAATTATACGCTCACTTTGTCGGCTTGTAAAATTCATGTCATAACACATGTATCTCAGTAAATAATTTATCAGGGACCTTAATATTTACTTACCAGGGCACTGTGAACTTGTTGAACGCTTAGTTCAGTTTTTTTAAATAAATGTCTCGTCTATAAATACCTTACCTACCTTAAAATTTGACTATGATATCATCATTAACTTAAAGTAGCTCCCAGTTGCATTCGAAGCTTTCACATCGCAGCCTTGGGTCCACTTGCAAGGAGCAAGTGGACCCAAGGCTGCTTTAGATTTGGCTTATGTGGCGTTTATGGGAGAAAATGCCGTTAGACCTCGTAACCTGCGCGTACCAGCTATGCTAACAGCTATATAATAACATTATAAAGAGGAAAGTAATATTTCTTTGTAATCGATAAACTCTGAAATTACTAAACCGATTTCAGAAATGCTTCCACCAATAGAATACTACTACTTTATCCCTGAGTAAGATCGGCTACTTTTTATCCCGATATTCCCATGGGCTCAGAACTTCATGCGGGCGAAGCCGCGGGCAATAGCTAGTATAATATAAACAGATAATCCGGCCCTTGGAGTAAAAAATGCCAGTCAGTTGAACGGCTGGTGCTTCTTAGGCCATTCAATTTGTCGTAACCAAGAGTACCCTTCTCAATACGTAATTGACACAGGCTTATCCCTAAAGTTAGAACCACAATTTGTTCACATTTCTGTAAATAGTGACTTGCTATTTTCACTCGCAATGCCTTTGATGTTTACTGAAAATACAGAAATTGTATTTGTAAACAGAATATTCGCAGAAATTACAGTACAGAAGTAGAATACTTAAAATTTAATATTTAGGTAATATCGAACTAAAAATAACAATTACAATGATAGAGTCATGCCAGTCATGAGTCATCAGGACCCATGTTCAAGTGGCCCGATTCAATTCCATATTTGTACTAAGTAAAAAGTTGAGGTTACTCCCTACTCTTTTCTTAGGATATAATTCTGTTTTTAGTTAATATGTTTTTTCCCTGAAATAAATATGCATATTTCAAGCACTAAATGATAAGTAATAATTTTCAATTGACTAAAGTTCTCGTGCTTTATCTCTCTCAAACTTGAACTTGCCTCTTAAAAACATTTCAATATCATATTTTGAACGTCTGAACTTGAATCAAATTTATCTTAAAAATATTGCTACAACGAAAATGAACTGTTACCTAATTTCTAAGGATTTGTTATTCGGATGAGAAAATTTGGCTATAAGGGACAGAGTGGCTTCGTTAGAAAGACATACAAATAGTCGTTAGATCTGAATTCATAACTGCCCAGCTACTCTTTCACAGTAAATAATTTAATATTTAACAACTTACTTTATATTATTTGTTTACGTAAATAATTAAGGGATGTAACATGATTTGATTTTTTCTTTCCAATTTAAAAACACAACGAGGTTATTGCTGGAGCTATCTAATTACTATAACTGTAGGTCCTATATAGTGATGCCGTCATCAACTGGCTTCAAAATACTTATAAGAGTACATACAAAAGGTGAAAAAGTTCTTTTCTTTCTTTTTTCTGACGTTAAGGTCGTGAGTGATACAGTTTCAGATGACAGATAAATGGAATCAACTAAGTAATAAATTACTCTTCAATACCAATTAGTAAGCCTAAAACAGAACAAATTGTTCTAACTCAACTAATCGCAAAAAGAACTTTCTAAGATAATAATTCACACCCTTGAAAGCTTTTAAAGTTTGCGTTCGTGTAACTTTGTTTCATAAAGCTATTACTCATTCTTTTGTTAGCAATTGTGACGGCAAATTTTTCACGATGAGACAAATTTCGAGAATAAATTAACCAGTGTTATAATTTTGGAAATAAAAACCTTAGAAGTTTAAAGTTTGTTTGGCAAGTGTACCTGCCATATTAATTTAATTAATGTTAAAGTTTTACATAATAATCTACTTAATTTCTGCTTCAATTTAGATTTTATAAAGTTACGGTTACTAAATTATTTAGTTTAGGAGGTTGGTTATCGTTTTTAGGGGTCCGTTGCCAAATGGCAAAAAACGGAACCCTTATAGATTCGTCATGTCTGTCTGTCTGTCCGTCCGTATGTCACAGCCACTTTTTTCCGAAACTATAAGATCTATGCTGATGAAACCGGGTAAGTAGATGTATTGTGAACCGCATTAAGATTTTCACACAAAAATAGAAAAAAAAACAATAAATTTTGGGGGCTCCCCATACTTAGAACTGAAACTCAAATTTTTTTTTCATCTAACCCATACGTCTGAGGTATCTATGGATAGGTCTTCAAAAATGATATTGAGGTTTCTAATATAATTTTTCTCTAAACTTAATAGTTTACGCGAGAGATACTTCCAAAGTGGTAAAATGTGTGTCCCCCTCCCTGTGACCTCTAAAATAAGAGAATTATATAACTAAAAAAAATATTATGATATACACTACTATTTAAACTTCCACCGAAAACTGGTTTGAACAAGATCTAGTAAGTAGTTTTTTTAATACATCATAAATCGTAAAACGCGATTTACCTATCATTCAATGAACTCAAATATAAAATGTAAAAAAATGCATTATTATGTTACTTACTGCTACGGAACCCTTCATGGGCGAGTCCGACTCGCACTTGGCCGCTTTTTGGTCATATATCCTTAACCAATTGCAATCAAACATACGGCAGATTTTTTGTCGGACCAAGACCTTTCTAATAGAAAAAAAAAGCGGCCAAATGCGAGTCGACTCGCCCATGAAGGGTTCCGTAGCAGCAAGTAACATAATAATGTTTTATTTTTTAATTTTTTAATTTGAGTTGATTGAATGAAATGTAAATTTCGGTTTACGATCATGACGAATCTATAAGGGTTTCGTTTTCTGCCATTTGGCAACGGAACCCTAAAAACACATTAAAATCAAACAACCAAGCAGACGAGAAATACAAAAGAAAAGTTTTTTTTTTAATGTCTAATGTCCTGACACAACTAATGTACAATTCTATAATATTATATAGATAGTATAAATTAGTGAAGACGTCTCAGTACAATAGATCGTAACTAGCAAGTATTATAAGTATTATACCATAGAAAGAAAATGGTTCCAATGCTAATCCGAGGTGAATCCTTCAGCATTAATATCGAATATACTCAAATATATGATATCCCATCATTCATTTTTTTTTTTTTATAATAATATACTTTATTTATCAAGGTAAGTTTACAAAATACAGATTGGGCTACATTTTTGTCACTTAAAAATCGAATTATGATGCGGCTGATGCTTAAAAAAGGAAAACCTGAGGTATAATTACACTAATTAATTACACTAATTACACTAATTACACTAATTACATTATTATTAATTTTAATTATATTTTTTTTTTTTTTTTTTTTTAATATATATAATAGAGATCCGATTCTCAGCACTCCATGGATTCACCGTGCGGTCGCCGGGTCCATAGCGTGGTACAGAGAGGAACACCATGACGGCGACTGGGACTTGCGACCCAGATGTAGGTTTAGGGTGGCCACCTTGTGATGCATCAGCGCTCACCTCCACCGTCAGTAGTGTTCCCCCCCCTACCTATCCAAATTTGGTAAGATCCTAACAATGCCGCTTTTGATATACGTTTTAATAAAGAGCTTACTGAAGCTCTTGGCAATCCGAGGTCTTTAAGTAAGTTGTACAGGGATTTAGCTGGAATTCCCCTTGCTCCTACTTCTACGGCATAGAGTTTAACCACGTAGCCGTTTTTGGTTAACTCGTTAGTCAAATCAAAGTATTTGTTTGTCTTTATAGCGTGGTCTTTAGGTATATTAGTTTCCCACGTAACTGTGAGTTCTACAAGCACTGCACGCTTATGCGATCGTGAAAAAAGGAATATGTCGGGTCTGGATGATGAGGCACAGACATCCTCCGGTATCCTATAGTGCTTCTCATACGTGTCTACGAGTATTGTCCAGTCAACGGCAGCTATCAAAATTGAATAAGGCTTTTGAAGTGATTTCTTTGAGCAGCCTTCCTTTACAAACGCAATGTCATTTCTTTGGTTTGTGGTTAATCCTTTTTTCGCTCTAGCTACCGCCAAACTTACAGCCTCACGTATGATTTCTAATACCTTATCATGACGGCGCGAGTAATGACCCCGGTCTAATAGCGTTTTACAACCCACTAGTAGGTGCCTAGCCGTACCAGTTGCTTCACCACATGAGTTACATGTTTTATCTGTGGCTTTTCCCCATCTGACCAGATTGCTTTGGTCGGGGAGGGTCAACTGGAATGCATTCAGGTAAAATTTAAGTAAGGCCGGTGACCAGTCGTATATTATGGTACGCCATTTTAAGGCTATGGGAATACAAAATTCACCTAGAGTCAACCATTCGTTTTGCATTTCTAGGTTCATTGCGTGCACCTTATAGGTATATAATAAAAAAAAAAAAAAGGTATAATTACACTCCGGCGTCTGTAGACCCGAGACGGCGTGCGGTTTTTGTCGGTTCAAGCCCGACATAACCGCCCCCGCTGGCACGCGGGGGGGTATCCGAAGGGATTTCCGCACGATAAAAAAAAAAAAAAAAAAAAAGGTATAAGCACCAGCTACCTTCCGTTTTCAATGTGTTTATTTTATAGTAGATAAAATTACAATCAGCCCTGTGCAGTGCTAAGATACAGACTAGAACTTAATTTTTTTTTTTTATTTTTTTTTTTTTACAATGCAATGATATAGATTAAAAGTTGAATATAAATGTGTGTGAGAGTGAGTGTGTGTGCGTGTGTGGGTGTGTGAGGGTGTATCTGTATATGTGTGTGTGTGTGTGTTAAAGTTAGTGTGTGTGTATCTGAGTGGGCCTTGCTAGACGAAAATATTATTATATGTGAAAATGTATACAATGTATGTATCACACTGGAGGATGGAGAAGAGCCTCAGTTTCCTCGTAAGAGAGGTTTTGGAGATAAACTGTAAGTATTTTCTTGCACTCATACATAGTTTTGTTGTGGAATGCTAGGCAGTTGTTTAGCTTATTGTATAAGTAGCGTCCAAGAAAAGGATAAAATTTTTGACCAAAAGAAGTTTTACAAGTTGTTATTATAGGAATTTTATGTTTGCGGTTGCTGCGTGTTTGTGTGCAATGTGTTGTTGTGGAGTGTTCTACTGTTGTATTATTATTAATATGTCGCCTTAATAATATTTGTAGAATGAAGATTTGGCGAACTGTTAGGACTTCACAATACTCATACAGTGTTTTTGTAGGGAAACGATAAGGTTTACGTGTGCAGACTTTAAGAATCGCTCTTTGAGCTCGCTCAAGGTCAATGAGGCGGGTCTTCATTGCACCACCCCAAGAAGAAATGCAGTACCCCAGTATGGAATGGCAAAGCGCGTAGTATACCATCTTTATTGTATTGGGATCGGCAACGTGTCTCAAGTGTTTGAATACATAAATTAATTTACGTATTCTGCCACACGTCTTGTCAATATGGGGGTGAAATGATAGATGATCATCAAGTATGACACCTAAGTAACGAGTAGTGGATGTCTGTGCTATAGCTGAGCAGTTGCAATAACTACTGCAGTTATTCCGGTTGTGGACAAAAATGCTTAAATTATGTATTGGATTTAGAGCAGAGTTTATAATTTTGTAAGTCATTAGTGTAGTTTTGTCAATATTTAAGGTAAGTCTGTTTATTGTTAGCCATTGTACTATTTTATTAAACCCCATCTGAGCCACTTGGAACGCTTTCTGCCAGGTTTGAGCTTTAAAGATTAACGCCGTATCATCAGCGAAGGCAACAATTCTACCGTTATCTAGAGGAAGCTCGCACATGTCATTTACATACACCAGGAACAACGTAGGCCCAAGAATACTGCCCTGTGGAACACCGTAGAGTACTGGGAGCTCTGAGCTTAAATGCTCACCCACTTTAGTGTACTGCGTCCGATTTGTCAGGTAACTCCGAAATAATTTCAGCTGATTACCCCGAATGCCCAGTTTTTCTAATTTGTTGCAGAGCCTAGGGATGATGAGCCAGAGCATATGTGATGTGGTTGATTCTGAATCCATCACTGGTGTCCACGCAGATATTCGATACTCACCTCAGTCGAGTCGTGCAGTTCGTTATCGTATCCCTTGATGGTATGTTCTATTTAACAAAATCTAGTGTTTTGTTAAATAGAACACATAATGAATTCACATATAATGTACAATGCAGTACCCTTAACTCCTTTCTTTCCTTTTGTATATTCTCCACCTATTCGTTACTCTTCACTTATGCGGACAGCAACGCTTGTGTGACGACTTTTGTGTTGCAAGTATTCGTAGGCATACCACTGCTACATAATGTTCGTCCTACAATGCTACCTTTTTTTCGTATGGAGATCCCCCGGTTTCCCTCCTACCGGCCTACTGGTTAAGTCGGATTCGAACCGACTAAAACCACTGGACGCCGGAGCGCAAGGTGCCCCATAAGGTACCTGGCACTCCGTCAGCGAGTGCAGCCCTGAATCCTCGCTTGCATCATAGTGATGGCACTCTGACGTTGGCTCCTTCCTGATCAGACACAGGTGATCCCCGAAGCACCCCTTTCCAGAGATAACCTGCGTCAGCCGGTACGTGAGACTCCCATGTCGCCTCTCTAGCCAGTCCTCCATGATGGGTGTTACCGCCTCTACTACGGCGTGCCCAGCGTTTGGTCGCCCAAGTCGTTTCTTACACTCCACCATGATGACCTGGCGGAGCTAGGACTGCACGGCTTCGACTTCTCGAGGATCATGGCCCCGTCCCTGCTTCGGCGCTTCTTTTCGTCACCGATATAGTTGCGAGACGGCTCTCGCCTCCAGGTCCCATATGTTTAGGAGACGTCAATTTGACTTCACCTCGCCTGATGGTAAGCTGAAGGTAAAGTCTCAGGAAAGAGGGTCACCATTATATACACGTACCATGTTATCAATGGTGGCACTCAGCTTGACGGCCTCATCAAAAGAGGATTGTCGTCGCAGCACCTCGTGACACCCACCGGTCCCACTAGTGCTGCGACCACAATTCCCCTGCCCGGCTATGCACTTGCTGACCCCTGAACGCAATCAAACCGAAATTGGATTACTATGGAGGGTTTTTCGCAATCGTGCACGGTGGTACCTACCCGGCCGAATTTTGTGACAAATTTGTGTCATCAAATTTCTACCACCCGTAAACTTCTGGGTAGGAGACTCACTGCCTCGAAGGAGATCGTGCCCTCTGATGACCGTGTTGGCTATCACCCACTGCGGAGCGCACAGCATCCTCCCAGAACTACATAGTCTATGTTGACAGGCCTGTACGATGGTGGCTTTCCGGAAGAGCTCCCGATCTAGTCGCTTTAGCAACTAGCGTGGCTCGGGTGGAACCAGTGTGGCCGGCTCGTCGCCCGTAGGGTCGGAGACGTCAAGCCGAATGTTTCGGTGATTCAACCTTATCTTCTCCGCTACAAAGACGCGCCAGCCCTGAACACGGCACGACAGTGAGGGGCACGCGAACGAGATGTCCACGATGGAGCTGCCCCTCGAAGGCACGAACGATTCAACGGCTCCCTGATTTAGGACAACTAGGGCCAGTCTGTTGGCCCAGTTCTCTAACGCTCTGCCCCTATCCCCTGCAGGGCCCCTAGCGTGTCGGGACCCCAGACCAAAGACCAGGCGTTCTAGTCCCCGAGCACAAGGACCGGGCGGGGGTGGCAGGTATTGACGACGACGGCCAGCTGACGGAGCCATCGCTCATAGTCAGCTATGTCTCGGTTCAGTGTGAAATAAGCAGTCACGACCGCTATCTCGCTAACCACCGCCGCCACGCAGCCAGGTCCCCTTGCAACGACGTCCTCCCCTTTGCGACGATGCTACCTTTTTTTTTTTTTTTTTTTTTTTATCGTGCGGAAATCCCTTCGGATACCCCCCCGCCGGCCAGCGGGGGCGGTTATGTCGGGCTTGCACCGACTAAAACCGCACGCCGTCTCGGGTCTATAGACGCCGGGGTGTAAGGTTACCCATAGAGCATATCCCTCGCACCCCGGCTGACCCTGGGCCATCTCACCACTAACAGCATCGCTCATCCTGTCTCCTCTGAAAGCAGAGGAGTACGGAGAGCGATGTGTTCCCGCCACGTTGGGTATTGGCCGATGATCAATGCCAACCCTATGAAGGGGTGAAGGGGAAGCCATTGACCGCCGCCCAGGGTGTACCGGCCGCTCCGATTCCGTTCCCCCCGGACTGCAGCGGGATCGGAATCGGAGCGACACTCGAGGAGGTTACCCAACACACACCCCTGCGACGATGCTACCTAAAATAACTTTATATTTACCAAATATTACGAATAAATTAAATAAACTAAAATGCGCAGGATTGCACCGACCAAGTTTACGGACAGTCTGATGTAGGCATAGCAACGCCTCAGTGATTTGCTAGCTTCGGTAACTATCCAAACTTGATTTTCTTGACACTAGATCTACTTCTCAGCTGTGTTAATACTAACTAGTATTACTACAACATGGATATTAGACATAATCTATAACTTGTCGATGTTTATTTATTTCTTATTTCTTTCAGATTTTTCTCAAAGTCCTCCACCACCATTATTACTTTGATGGTGTTTATGTAAAAGGAATTTATGAGTGGTCTAAGAAATCGTCGACATGATTTCTGAAAAATGGTCTTGATATATGCACAAACCGACAAATGGTAAATTATTTTTAGGGTCCAATTTTTTGTAATGGAACCCTTAAAAGGAAATAATCTAATTCTAGACATATATTTAAAATAATTTATGCATTCTTGGAAGAAGAATATTATTTTAGAGTTCTCTGAATAACGGTCCCGTAATTACATTTCTCAATTTATTCGTTGGACGTCCAATATATTTACCAATTGGTTCTTTTAACATTTTTATAGGAACGTCAGTAAATAAAAAGGTAAGACAATGTTGTATAGAAAAGGTAAAATACAATTATAGAAATTTTAAATATATATTGTTTTAATTAAATTTCTACTATAGTTTTATTCAGTAGCTTCAAAAGTTTCTCCCCCTAGTCTTAGGATAGTTAAAGTAAACATTGCTTATACAATGGTTAACCTTTTGCACTCTTAAATAATGTTAAATAAAGAAGAGGAACTAATCATACATCAAATTATTGTAAATATAGGGGTATCCATCTCATACAGTAATTTAGAATTTAAAAAGATCGTTCAAATTAAATTATACCTAAATAATTATCTCTGTTATAATGGAGTGCCGACAAATTTAAAATGATTACAACATTCCAAAAATATTATAAGTGAAAAGTGTTTTTGTTAATCTCATACAAAAATACCCTCCAGTGCGACCTCAACACAGAGATTTGATAAATTAAGTGTCGACTTAAAATTCCACTGTTTAGAGTCTTCTAAAAGTATAATAAGGCTTTCTGAAGTATCTCTCCTTGTTAAACTACCTTCATTAGTCATGGCTTTGTTACCTTTAAGGACAGAATAAACATATTTAACCAAAATAAGTTGGACCTTATTTAAGCCATGTCTGTAGGGCATACTGTACAAAGTAGATATTTTATGTTAAGCTTCATGCTAGTGGACTGTTCCAAAGCCAAAATTTTATTTCTTAGATTAACCTAGCACATTAATAGAAAGAAGATCAAAATATTTCAGCGATCACAGTCGTGGTGTTAGGATTCAAAGTTAAATAATGAAGTTCGTAGTTCAGACGCGTTTCTGAACCGTATGCATGATAGGTACTCTGAGTACCTATTGCGAGTTGCACTAAAATGTTATGAGTGAAATTGTCTTTAAGATCGACGAGTCGAAGTGAAAACCGAAGCATGTGGGTCTGGGTTACAGTGAAATAAAACGTTCGGGACACGTTTAGTCACCGTAAGTGGCGATATGATTATTGCAACTACCATTTTTTTAAGTTGGTAGGGTGGATAAGCAGGTATGATTTTTCCGAAATCATATCGCTTACTTCTAAGAAGTGTAGCAACAGTTTATGTTTTAAAGATTAAGTAATATGGCATTACGACCATCCCGTGCCTTAGCAGCAGCAAACATGCTCCAAGCGAAAAAATACGGTCCGGCCTAATTTCATAATAATACACACACATTCATAAATAAAAAGGTTTCAGGATCTAATTCGCCTATAGCTTTCACTACTATTATAATAAAATTGAAAATGGATATGGCAATGACAACACTGCCTCATTGACAATTTGTTTCAAGTCACGTCACGTGTTTTGACATGCAGCTCGCACTCGCTAACATTTTGAATCAACCAAGCACATTCGCAAACGCTGTCACTATGAGCGCTATTTCACGTTCGATGCTCGACCTGAAGGCATTTCTCGCGAAAAAAAAATTTATAAAAAAAGCGGCCAAGTGCGAGTCGGAGTCGCCCACGTACCATAATGTTTTTTTTTTTAATTTTTATGTTTGAGTTGATTGAATGAAAGGTAATTTGCTATTTACGATTTATTAAACTACTTACTAGATCTCGTTCTAGTTCTAGTTTTATCAGTCTCTTATTTTAGAAGTTACGGGTGGGGGGGGACACATTTTACCACTTTGGGAGTGTCTCCCGCGCAAACTATTCAGTTTACAGAAAAATGATATTAGAAACCTCAATATCATTTTTGAAGAGCTATCCATAGATACCTCATCATATGGCTTTGATGAAAAAAAATAATTTGAGTTTTAGTTCTAAGTATCCCCAATTTTTTTTGTTTTTTTTTCTATTTCTGTAGGAAAATCTTAATGCGGTTCCCAGAATACATTTACTTACCAAGTTTCAACAGCACAGTTCTTATAGTTGCGGAAAAAAGTGGCTGTGACATACGGACGGACAGACAGACAGACATAACGAATCTATAAGGGTTCCGTTTTTTGCCATTTGGCAACGGAACCCTAAAAATGATTAACAATTTTGCCACCAGGTGGCGCTAATCCAATATCATAAAAAAAATTCGACACTCAGGTATATTTTTTACAGTGGGCTGCCGCCACCTCCTTCTGCGAGCATGTAATGCTCGCGGGGGGGGTAGCGGAGCGCGCCCGGGAGAGACTTGGAGCTCTCCCGGACCGCCCGAGCCCGCAGCTTGCTCGCTGCGCGTCGCGGGCGACTCAGGCGCCGGAGGTCGCTTAACGCGCGGTAGGCCCACTGGTTAAGTTTAGGAGTGCCTATGGCCACCTTTTAAATCCATCGTCAGACCCTGAATACCTTGTAACACCTAACAGTTTGTCAAGATAAAAAAATGAGCCCAAACTAGATAGGTTTATCTTGCTTAGCTTAGGAATTCCTATGGCCAAGTTTTTACTCCATCGCCAGGACCTGGCGACCAGACATGGTATGTGTCACATGAGAGACTTTGTTAAGACAAAACAAATGAGCCCAGACTCGATGGGTTTATCTTGTTTAGCTTATTAGTTCCTATGGCCACCTTCCTACGCCATCAGTAGTCCCTGAATACCATGGCAAATGAGAGAATTTGCCAAGACTAAACACATAAGTCCAGACACGATAGGTTTATCTTGTCTAATTTAGTAGTTCCTATGGCCACCTTTCTGCTCCATCATCAGACCAGCTCCCAGGTACTATATTAATACACTGTCATCTAAACTAAACGTCCAAGCATAATTTCATCTCATTTGGTTAACCAATTATTTTATTCTTAAGAATTACTGTCTCAAAATTCAGTTGCAAGATTTAACCGGAACTAACGACTTGTAAAAAATATACCTTTTTTTTTTTTATCGTGCGGAAATCCCTTCGGATACCCCCCCGCGTGCCAGGGGGGGCGGTTATGTCGGGCTTGAACCAACTAAAACCGCACGCCGTCTCGGGTCTACAGACGCCGGGGTGTAAGGTTGCCCATAGAGCATATCCCTCGCACCCCGACTGACCCTGGGCCATCTTCGGTTTCGAGATGGCCCCCCCGGGCCCGGGAACTACGGCGCCCCCGTCCCGCCCCGGTTTGGGGGAGGGGCGCTAGTCGCCCCACCGTCCCGGCCCGCCTCCGCTGGGGTGACAGGCGGCCCCACCCGCCACCCCCAGGCCCGCGCCCATGGAGAACGGAGGTCGTTAAGCGACCTCCGGCGCCTGAGTCGCCCGCGACGCGCAGCGAGCAAGCTGCGGGCTCGGGCGGTCCGGGAGAGCTCCAAGTCTCTCCGTCACTCACTCACTCGTCGGCAGTCGCCCCCATAAAAGCCATAGTAGCCCAGTGTTAGGTGCAATAGGAGGGCAGAACCCACTCGTCGGCAGTCGCCTCCATAAAAGCCATAGTAGCCCAGTGTTAGGTGCAATAGGACGGCAGAACCCACTCGTCAGCAGTCGCACCCATAAAAGCCATAGTAGCCCAGTGTTATGTGCAATCGGCATCGTAATCAACCGTCGGAAAAGAAAATAATATTCAAAACGACAGCTCATGAGGTGCCGTAATGAAATAACACTTCAAAGCGACGCCGACGATTTGAATTTTTTAAGGCGGCAGCTATTTAACTGTCAAAAACAGCGTTTCATTCATTCTTACGCCGCACCGGCATCGATTATCAATGGGGCGGTACAAAATGGCCGTCGACCTTGACCTACGCAACATTTCGACGGCTGTGATATCGACGACACTTGCGCGGTAGGCCCACAGGTAAACCTACCGGGTTTAGGCTCATTGCTTTTGTCTTGGTAAACACTAGTGCTATATTATGTCCAAGATCTGTAGATCTTTTTCTTAGCTAGTAGTACGGTACCCGACGTGTACGACAGGCGTTATAGTTGCGTAAGATCAGAAGCATAACTATTGAAACGTTGGTGCTAATGAACCTGTGCCTATCTTGGGGATATACAGGTGTTGATATGAGTTTCACCAGTTATACTTCGGATCTTAAGCAACTATACCGCTTGTCGTACACCTCAGGTACCGTGCCACTAGCTAAGAAAGAGGCGAATGTATAGCCGAGAAAGACGATTACTCGGAGGACCCAGTTGCACCCGTGGTATGGGACATCTTGAAAAAAGGATAGAATCTTGCAGTAAGTAGGTACCGGCATTGAGGCAACGGAAAGCCAAACACAAATCACAAGATAACAGTAGCTGTAGTGTAACCGCGGAAGTTTCCCCAAATTTCAACTTTGTTTTATAAACTCATTATTCATTCTTTTGTTGGTGTCTCGGCTCCACTGCAAAATTTTATGACACGAGAAGAAATTACTCGAACAAATTAAAACGCTTTGTAACCCATGCTGCCGTTAATGATAAAGATTTTGTGTAAATCCTGCAGAACCAGGTGGCGGGTTACTTCTAAAATTTTGGAACAATAGAAATGTTCCATAAAAACTCTATACTTTATTTTGTTATTGTTATTAAACCTATTGTGTTACCGTTGTAACGTTTTGATGATCTCGATTCACAAAATTGATTAAGCAAATATGGCACAACAGTTTTTTTTTCCTCTCCCCTGTATATCCCGGTTGCGACGGCTTCAATTGCTTGAAGCCGCGTGGCCATTGTCAGATCCTTATGGCAGGTGATGTTTTGTCTTTTGCCTTATGGTGAAGAGGCAAGGACTCAAGATATTTTGTCGCCAACACGAGGAATATCATCGTAATAATTATTATTTCAGGGCCTGCATAGATTAATAGCCACTGAGCCACAGGTATCGAATTGTTTGAAAGTCGAGGAAGCCTTCCACAGTTTGCACAATAGGTTAGCCTATGAATAACGATGATAAGATGTCTGTAGAATGCGGGCTTATCCATAGTCCGTTGTACAAAGTTCAATACGGAGTTCAATAGGGGAGTTCTGAACTTTGACTTATCGACCAAGCCCTTGTATTCAAACAAACTATGTTTGAGAATTCATCAGTTTCAAGAAATAATTTTGTATCTGTCATACCTACTTTTATGATAAATTTTAATAATAATTTAATTTAAATTTAATTAATAATTTCTATAATATACTTGTGTTAAGTACAAGTATCTTATACTAATAAACGAGTAATTCTACATCACTAACTCGTAAACTGCACTAACGAATGTATTTATATAGCTTTGCTTTGTAAATACCTACATTTATGTACTCAAGTAGGTATGTTCCGTGAAAAACAAAAACCCAGATCCAAAAACTTGCTCAATGCATGTAGTAAGGCGTGTAAATAGCCCTGACCAGGGTGTGCTTGCGCAACAAATAAAAAATATCGTCAGTACAATACAATTTCTGTAAAATCGCTTCTGCTGCAAAAGAAGATTGATGACCAGCACTGACCTGCTATCATCTCGCACCAGAGTCCTGGATGATGGGCGCGCTCCAACTCGATGCAGGCGATGAGTTGTTCCACCGGCCGGTGGCGAATTTCACAAACACGAAACTTTATTGTTCTGATGGTTTTGGCGAGTCCTGCGTTCAGGACTGAAGAAATACAGCGTTTTCCAAGGATATCACTGATTCTGGAGCTAAGGAGGCATTCCTTACTCGCGCGAGTGCGATATCGCACGGGGTTAACAAAAGAGTAAAAAAAAGCAATGAATTATTTTTCAAGACGAATGTAATAATGCATGTACATTCGTTCGGGTTGCCAGCGCCATCTCGTAGAAACTGCTAGTACTTAATGAAACAAATCAAGCGCTAGGCAACAATTTATTACAATTACAACAGTAGCGATCCACTTTATTCAATTTAGATTAATGTAAATCTATAATATATTATACATATATAAGCGCTCCACCAGCATGTTCAAAAGTCTATGAAAATTCCAGCACGAAAATAATTTTAAGAAAGTATTTTTACTCCGCGGAAAATAAACCTCCGCGATGAATATTAGCCTTTACCTAAGGCCTTCCTAAGGGAGAGTTTTCAGTGTACTGATATTTCAACGGTTGCCTCACAATATATTTATGCTATAATAGTTGTATGACAAAACTTTCACTACAGTGACAAATAATTATTATTTGAATACTAGATTCAGACATCAATTTTATTAATGTACGTTTGTTGTTGTTTTTAACCGACTTCAAGAAGGTGGAAGTTCTATGTTCGTCTGTATCTATTTTTTATAATAAAGTACTTTAAGTTAAACAATATAATTAAATACCAATACCAAATGTAAATACATGAGATTTGCTGAAATGTGGTTATCTCCTCGACGGTTGACACAAACGAATGAGCCGCAAATTTGTAACGATTACATTACTAAATATAAAGAATTTATTGTGGTTAGCGCCATCTGTGTGACCCGGCCGCACTACGGTGGTTGCAATCGATGTGGCGGTCTGTAGTAATTCCCCGTCAGAGGGCGTATGTTATGCGGTCGAATTTCATTCATTTTTATTCATTGTTATGGAATATTCCAGTTAGACGTTCATCACCTGTATGATTCTCAAAAGGTCTAGAAATATTTGTGTATATAAGAGTGATCGCAGTGACACGATTTTTATTTGTTATTTAAGAGGTCATTAGTCCTCTACTCTGAAAATTTATTGTCTGAAGTACTTGCTGTGAATCGAAAATCATCTTCAATTTGAAGGTTATAATTTGTGTGTGGTCCCAGATTTGATCTGGTAAGTTGTTCTTTTAATTGCTGTTAATCTATTCGCATAATGGAGATGTGTTATTGATAAATGCTGTGTATATTTAAACAGGGTCGTTAGTTCTGGGAGAAAACCCCGTATACAATTTAAAAACAAGGACAGATACTCTGAGGTGTCGATTGTGCTGTCGTGGAGGCCTAGACCTTGGGCAAGCTGATCAATAGGGAGGCTCCGGAATCTGCTTTGCCGGAACCCAACCACTGACGGTCACAAGATTACTTGAACTGAAAAAAGTCATGTATCTATTCCTAGAATTATTATTGCATATATTTAACTGTGCCAATAATTAGGTGATGCTTGTGGAGAAGATTGTTACATGTTTTGAAAATTGTTATCTGTATATGTAAATGTCACTGTAGATCTTCTAAACTAACTTCTTCTTTTTCTATATATGTCTATATTTCATGTGTAATACTTCTGTGTAACCCTCTGTGACTCTGTGTTTTCTGTGTATGCAAATATATGTATGTACAACTGTGAGTTGAGTTTCATTGGAGATCAGCTGACCTGTGCACCACCTGTGAACCTCTGTGAAAGGCGCCCTGAGATTAAGACACTCTGTAGCTCACCTGGACTAGCCGGTGAATAACACTAGCCAGAAATAGTGTTACAAATTAAGGACTTTACTGGAAGCGGTTAAAGAGCTCCACGATATATACACACCCTGACTCCATCATTCAATCAACATGATGGTTTCAAATTAATTATTGTCATTCAAATGCAATGACAATTCAGATGTCACATGCTTACAAAGATTCAAATCGATACGATTACAAGTTGGTTAAATTTGACTACCAAGATTTTATCCGTATTAACATCATCATCATACAAGCATTATTTCCGGCTGCATTCAACGCTTGCACTTTGAAGCCCGGAGTCCGGTCTCCTACGTTTTCTTCTCCCGATGTGGCTTATCATAACTTTTACGGGAGCGACTTCCATCTGACACCCCCAATAGAGAAAAGCCAGCACCAGAGCCTCACCCATTAATCAGCAGGTGAGGTGGGCTTCATTTCAGGTAGCTTAACAATTACAGACGGCAAGTAAAATACTTTGTTACCATAATTAGCACATCGCAGAGTATACTATGGAACTGAATTTCCCATTACTCTAATAGCTATTTGAATATGATGCTCCTAAATGGGATGTATGCAACGACTGGGCCGTTAACCACACTCGTATTAACTATTTGTAATCCTTTGCTGTATACTATGCCTTTCTAATAATGTACTATTTCTTTTTCAATATTTTTAATTATTATTACCTGTACTCCCCATTACAATGTGGCCTCTGTGGCGTAGCGGTAGTGCATTCGACTGCTACATATATTATTATATGCAAGAATATGTCTATTTGCATTGGTCTAGGTGTTTCTATGTATATTATGTATGTATTCACCAAATAAAAGTATAAAACTTTCTTTATCTGCATTCTGGAACCCATAACTGAAGCTAGTTAAACTATGCTTACTTTGGGTCTAGAAAGCGCTCTGTAGAATGTCGTAGAATATTATTATTATATATCCCCTTTAAAGCTAGAGTATTAACTTTCAAATTCACAGTCTTTATTATACTCATAAATATTTTTGTGATACATAAAAAAAGGAAGTTTAGATGCAAAGGCGAGCTTAACTCAAATTAATGTTTGGTTGTGTAATTACTTCTATGTTTGAGTATTTGTGGCATATGATATAGTGTTTTATTTTTAAACAGAATTACTTTTAAGTCGGTAAACAAAAAGAACCGTGATAATTAATGAGCATTCATGATTTTTCAGTCACTATCTTTACTATGGCTCTAGTTATTACGACCTGATTTACCCAAAAAATCTGTATACCTAAAATAATATGCTTTGTTTGGATTTTTCTACTATCTTTTTATTGGGTGTGTAACGGTTGATATAATAACAAAAAATCTAACGTTCACTTGACCTTATTTCAGTTAATATACTTTTGTTTACTATAGCGATCAATTGAGATAATGAATTGTTGATATAATTTCATTTTATCTATTTTCTTATGATTTAATGAACATTTCCTTTAATGCACATTTGACATAATATTAATTCAGAATATTATTCATTTACTAAACAGAATATTATTCATTTAATACTCATAATCTCTAATTAACATTTTATATAATTAAGAATAGAATTTAGAATAGAAAATTATATCATATGAACGTTATTTCAAGTCAAATTAGAGCATTTGTTATTATACCAAACATCACACACCCCCTTTTATTAATGCCGAACATAGTTAACCAGATGATGTTCATATTGTTACAGTTTCTTTGCAACTCTGTCTTGTTAGAATTGTCATAACCGCCCCCGCTGGCACGCGGGGGGGTATCCGAAGGGATTTCCGCACGATAAAAAAAAAGAAAAAAAAAAAAGGTATAATCCGCTTTATGAAATTAAACTTAAAATTGTAAGTTTATGTTCCTTACAATGTTATACAATTATTTTCATTAATAGTCGAGTAGCTGAAAGGTAGAGTACTACTCTTTCATGTATATTCGCTACTAGCTGACCCTCCACGGCTTCGCCCGTGGTGAATTTCGAACCCCCGTTACATCTCTTTGACCCATATATTTACCCATATAATTACTGCTCCGCTCCCTTAGGTAGTAACGCGATGCCTAAGATATTCATAAAAAAAGTGGCTTTCTATTGATAAAAGTTTCAAAATCGGTTTGGTAGATCCAGAGATTACTCCCTACAAACTCATAACACAATTAGTGTAGATTAATTTTAAGTATTATAATGTTACTTGAATGCTGTGAATACTTATAATTAATTGGTATTAATTTAGGGAGTTTGTGTTTATAAATACCTTAACGAAGTTGATATTCTAACAGCTCATAATAATTAACCCATAATATCTTTAAGATATTTCATGAAGTTTGCGTGAATTTTGTCTTGGCTTTTATATGAGCGACCGCCACCTAACTCCCCAACCTCCCCTGCGAATAAGCCTGCATCAGAACCTCGTCTGTTAATAACCACCATATCACGCTTAATTTAGTTAAGTTTTTTTAATTAAAACACGTTTCATTAACACTATGAACTATAACGAAACGATACTCATACTAAAATTAAGAATGTACTTTAGAGTGTCCTCATAGTATAACTTAAAACAATGACAACGTCGCAGCGCATCTCATTTACCTTTTCAACTCCACGCTACGTACTCTGTTTGTTCCAGCAGCATTGCTTGTAGTTTTGTTATACAAATATTTGACACAACGTTGATTGTTACGGCGCGGTGACAACACTTCGGACGCAACTTCGTAATTAAAGTGCTGATATGTAATGAACTAGCTTCGTAAATGTTTGTGGATTTTATACGTTTCATTTTTGATTCTTAATATAAATATTACAGAGATACGTACGAATTATGACACATTGGCATATTTGCAAAAGATAGGTGCTTAAATAAATTTAGTTGGGGTTGTCTATCAGCCCAACTGCGAAACAGCGGAACTTCGATACATTGTCCGTGAAGCGAATGCCATATTCTGATCTCCACACTTCACAACCCATAGTGATATTGAAGTTAAGCGGTTTGACCAGGTTGTCGCTTTTTAGGGCTCCAACTACCAGTAACTAATGCCAAAGATGTTACGGCACGGAGGGGTCTCACTGTTTTTAGAATGGTCACCCCTACTCGACTGACCAGGCTAAAATTGCTTAACCTTGCAATATGCTAACGTACTCAGTTTTCACTTAGCTACGAGCATGATTTAGAATCTTAAAATATTCAAGCGTCCCAGGCAATTGCATATAGATATCTAACAAAGTATTCAAATCGTTGCAAGCATTCTATTCTTTGACTAATGTTTTTTTTCGATAATGGTAAATAGTCGTATGTACGAGTATAACCATAAAAATGAACATGACTGATCACACGTGACTGATCCTTTGTGTATATCCGATGAGCATCGCCAAGTTTTTTTTTTACAATCGTTGGTGCGATATTTTAAAAATCGAATATTTTATTTTAAAGGTTATGATTGACCAATGACGCCATTTGAATATTAACATGTTAATATATTAATAATAATTAGCTTATATCAAACTGAACAATTGATCTGTCAATAGAGATGATTGCTCCTGCTTATAATACCTAGATAGTAACTATAAGAGTTAATAAAAAATGGTTTTAGCGGGTTCATGAGTCCTAAACCCTAACTAGTACTATACCTTATATGACATAACTTGTTACACAACCCAGTCTTGGAAAAATTTTAAACGAGCCAAGATTAATGAAAGGGGCAGAAATATTACCTTCGTCTGAGCGTCCCCAACACACTAGCCAGCCAAGTGGAAGAGATCGCACAATAGGTACGCACTCAAGCGTCTTGGCGCTCTGATTAAGATAACACCTCGCGCATTGCAAGCAAATGCTCCTTTCGTCAAAGCTCGCCTTCAAAGCACTGTGATGTGTTGACTTTTGAAATGTTAGACGCGTATTCGTAGCATGCCTTTCAGGTGAGCGCTTCCCATTGTGATCCCAACTTTCATTGGAATGCAATCTCATTCGAGCTATGAAAATATTGAGTCGTTGCAGTTACTCTTCGTGCTATGATTTTTTACGAAAGATAGTAAACAGAAAAGTGTGTTTTACTTATATCCGTAAACTCCAATGTTTTATTTTTACCTTTGGAATCCCCCACTACCTCCACCCCGTCGGTGCTAACGATGAGATGGGTGTATTGGAATCGAAACGATTAAAACCACACGGTGTCCTCCCTAAGTGTCCATTGCCGGGCACCCTGGGTAAGCCCCCGTAAGGATAACCCCAAGGTTACCAGCGGACTTCTGGGGGCGAGACGAGGATACCATGGTTCCCAAACCCGAGGAGGCCATCTCGAAACCAGCGATGGGCAAGGTGCAAGGGAAATGCCTTATGGGACACCTTACACCCCGGCGTCTGAAGACCCCAGACAGCGTGCGGTTTTAGTTGGTTTGAGTCCAACATAACCACCCCCGCTGGGTGGCGGGGGTAACGCGGGGGGAATTCCGCATGAAAAAAAATCCGGTAGGAGATGTCACCGTGGTGCCTCTCCAACCACTCCTCCATGACCAGCCTAATCGCCGCTTCTCCCTAGTGCGTCTAGAGCAACCTAGTTGCTCTAGACGCACCTTCCATGTTTTAATGAGTTCTAGGACCACCGGGCCTCGATTTCTCGAGTCCCCGGCCTATGGGCCCGCTCCAGCCTCCCAGCGCCATTGGTACAACGACGCAAAGGCCCTCGTCTCCAGGTCCCATGGAGAGGTCCCGGCTAGGAGACATGGCGCCTCGACGGAGACCGCGCGACATCCCCTAGTGACAATACATATACTGACAACAGTCTCAAAAAAACCTTCTTAATCAGTATAAAGCGTAACTGAGCGGTCAAAGTAACCTAACGTCGTCTCTACTATGACTTTTCAGTTACCGGTCATAGTAAATATATCATTTATATACGTACAAATGAACTGACAGCAAAGGTCAAAGTATTTTAAACGCTGACAGAATGAACAAGTAAAAAGGTATCTATTGAATTTCTTCAACAAATATTATGAGGGGATAAAAGTTAATAATCTATAATAACTGTCGTACTTTCATCTACGTAACTTCACGTTATTATAGCTCTTAAAGAGACTTATGAAATTTTAAGTGGCCAGTGCCACGTAAATATATATTTCATTATAAAATTAATTTTACCTTATTCCCCCAGTAAATATTATGTAAACCACTTAAATAAAAAATAACATTAAATGAGTCCATTAATTTAACATTATCTTAGTATCATATTTTAACAAATAAATGATTGTTTTATAGCTATCAAAACGTTTTTGTATGAGAGCCCTAAAATATCTTATGACGAAACCACAACGGTTTCGAACCGACTAATGTTAAGCTGTATTTCTGACCAATTACCTACCATAGGTAGGGTGTGTGTGCGTAACCACCCTATGTTGGTCATTTCTTCATTTGTTTCATTTCTTCTTTCATTAAATATGAAATTTGAAATTTTAGATTATTATCATAGATGATCTTAAATTAATCAAGGTTTTAAGTAATCTTTATACTTTGAGTCGACTATATATTAAGAAACGAGACGACTAAGGACTGGTGCTCATGACCAATAGCTGTGCTCAGGCGACTTAAACTTCAGGAAAAGTTCAAATATGAAACTAACAAGTAATAAATCGCTATATAATCTGAAAGTATTTCATTGCTATATGTAATTGTGTAATATCCATGTAAACGTTCACAAGTATTAAGTATTATATTTGTGACATTTCTTTTATTCACAGACAATACTCTGAATAGGAAAAAACTTTATGATCTAAGGACGATATTATTAGAACATAAAGAAACACGTTACAAAGAACCAGACGTTACAAAGAACCAGACGTTACAAAGAACCAGACGTTACAAAGAACCACATTACATTATATTATTATCTCCGGGGTCTAATAGGTATTCAAAATTGCCAGAATTCTATTTCCTTTTTGGTATTCGTTCCTTGACGATTTATCCCTTAATAATCACAAAATAAAGCAGGTTTTCTTAGCGCCTGCAGGCCTTACCTCCGTACCATCAACCGGCGCTTGACGGTAAGCGGCTTTATGCTCGTTTTTCACCTTGATGATAAAACCACGGCCGAAAATTAATAATTGAAATTGAATTTTGATTTCGAGCGGGTTTTAGGTTCAAATTGTTTGGCATAAAGCTAAAATTCTAAATACTCTTTAACTTAACTTCTTTAGACCCAACACCTCTGTAAATATTTACTGAATATTCAAAAAATACACACGTAATTGTTCAAGTTTTCACTTCTGTTCGCACTCCCGGAGTTTCACTATTTTTACGACTTCGTTATTTTATTTCGTTTGCATTATATTAAATTTCCTATAGATTTAGATCGTAAAAAGAGAACATCTAGGACGGGACTTGAACCCGCGACCAGTCCCTTACAGGGGAATGCTCTGACCAACTGAGCCACCTAGTTACGTCCCAGATATTCGAAATTCTCCAATATATTATATACGTCTTAAGTCACTATATAGGAAAAGCATCTATTGAAGAAGTAAGCATACAAATTGCTTAAAAATGTAATTGAATATATTACATTTATTTAAATTGTATCTATTTCGGAATGAATCGGATGGGATGGAAATGGGAGATGTAACTGTGAACGCTGGCATCTTGAATAGTAGACGGGTTCAGAGTTTGCCGAAGTATAAAATAGGTAGTAGGGTTCTCCTTTTTTACGTGTGGAATCCCACACGGGTACCACCTCACCGGGGCAAGCGGTGAATTGGTTATGTCGAAATAGAGCCGACTAAGACGACACGGTGTTCCGTCACGGGTACCTAATACGGGGGGAACCCGTATACTCTAACAAAATAATACCCCATAAATCCCATGAGTTATACCCGTAGTACGTTTTTATTACTGACGTTCTTGACATTGTAGCCAATGCAATTAATGCAATTGAACCCATCCTATCCTACTTCCCACTAATGTTATAAATGTTAAAGTTGGTGAAGATGTTGGTAAGTTTGTATGTTTATTACACAATCATGCTCTAACCACTGAAAAAATCTGGCTGAAATTTGGTACAGGGATAGATTATAGTCCTAACACATAGGCTACTTTTTATCCTTGGAATAAATTTCCATGGGTAGCGGGAACAGGATCAAAGTTCCACGCAAGCGAAGCCGCGGACAACAGCCAGTTTTATATAGATTTCTGATAAAAAAGAAAACATTCTAACCGACATCATTTTACTATGCACTGAAAATAGACGTTCTAACGAAAAGTAATTTTTGTCTAATTTGGGTTTAGTTGGATTGCCGTTATATAAGGTCACGAGTAGGACAATTTGTTTAACTTTTCAGCTTACATTAGCTAAGATGAGTTTCCTCGGTTCTCTTATGAAAGTCGGCCGGCCACTTAGCACTACCATAAAAGTTAAATGCCCTATAAATCATGGTGGGTGGAGACAGCGAGTACGATGCGACGCTGTAATGAACTGACTGCTTATTAATAATAACTTGACGGCGCGGGACTTGAAAGCTGAATATTACAAAAACGTCCGTGTTTAAGTGAACTCACCCGCACCAACCCCTCATAGATGGAATCAATAACACGGCTCAATGACTTTTGTATAACGAATTAATTTTATTTCTCGAATCGTGACACGCATAAACTGCTGGGAATCGGTTGCGACACCGATAAATAATATTTCAGCTTACCCGTTTTAGTTGTAGTTTCGTTGTAGTTGTAGTTTTAAACCCGTACAGGGTTCATTTGATCTAGCAACTTATCGCATTGGTCTAGTTAATTTTTTCGTTTCGTATTTTGAAATCTGTTTCTAGATTGTAATATAAGAACTGTTATTATATACATTATTATATACGCTTATTATATATATGTATATGTATTTGTGTCTTGTATATATATATATATATATATATATATATATTTACCAGCATATATTTCATTTTTATGCCTGCCTCGTTCTATCTCTGCAGCGCCCTATGGTTGACTGGTAGAGAATGCCAACGGCATTAAGTCCGCCAATGTACTTTGTGCATGAAGTTAAATAGATAAATAAATAAAAAAATTTAAAGCAAATTTCTTTATTCGTTTAAAAAAAAGAGATCAAAATACAAGTTTCAGTGTAATGGTCTTTGATTTGACTTATCTTTACTTTTATGAGAGTGACTGTCGTCTGTTGTGAGCGTAGAGTCTACTAATCGCTTGCCAGTTATCACGACAGTTATTACATCACGATAGAAAAAGATCAACGATTAATTTAGCAAAATGGGTTGATTTTAAGTGAGCAAAATTTCAATTAAGACCGTTCTCCGAGGCAAGTAGTCGACAAACAGTGAATGAAAGCTTCCAATCAGTCAGAAACTATTTACTCAACAAACTCTCGTGTCCGTCCTGGTTGACCGTAGCGGCTAAGTACTTAACTTACTTACCGTCAGTACCGTCACTTATAATACTTGAATTGAGCATTGGGTAAGGGTTCAATTAGACCCAGGACCTACTCAACTGACCTCTGAACCAGTTTGTGAACTGAGGAGATTTGTAAGAATCGAGTAAAGATTGAAGTATTGAAATAAATTGTGGATTTTTTTGGTGCTGTAGTAAAAGTGGCAAATGGTCTGCTAGGATGAAATGAAGGAAATATATAACACTACAGTACGTGAGTTTTGGACACACTTCTTTTTAAAAACTGTCATTATTATCATCTTAGCGTTGTTCCCGGTCGCATATGAGGCTTTCACCTTGGAGCTCAGGGTCCACTTACTCTTTCTACTCCTTTTGATTTGGCTTATATGCCTTTTATGGTAGCGACTACTGTCTGACCTCCTCACCCCGAGAGGAAGGCCTGGTCCAGAGCCTCGTGCGTGGTACCGTGGCAGATGTGCCAGTTTGCAGGTGAGGTTGGATTGACCCTGAGAGTCTTGGTGGGGCCCCAAACACCCCACTATTCTATTTAAAAACTGTAATAACGAAAGTAATTTCTGCTTTTAGTTTAATCGTGTTTTTTTTTAACGTGCGGAAATCCCTTCGGATCTCGCCAGCCAGGGTGGCAGTTATGTCGTGCATCGACTAAAACCGCACGGTGTCCTGCCCAAGTGTCCATTGCCGGGCACCCCGGGTAAGCCCTCGAAAGGATAACCCCAGGGTTACCGGCGGACCTTGGCCGCCAGCGTCGGTGAGTAGGCAGGCGAGTGTAGGACACACACGAAACACCTCCGCCACGGCCTGCTTCTGTAAGGACGGCGAGTCGGCCAGCTGCTGAGGTAGACGAGTATGCGGCGTCCTCGCCGCAGACTACGGAACTCGGGGGGCAGGGTTCTCTCCCGTTCCCTCTCCGACGTCTCTTTCGTGCGCATAACCTGCTCGCAGAAAGAGGCGGTGGCGTGCCATTTGCGACCGCAACGAGATCCCGGCGTTGACTCGCCCACGCAGGGCACTCCACCAACGTGTGGAGCGCCGTGTCTTCGCCGGGATCTTCGCAGTGCTGGCACTGCGGCGTTGTCTCCTGGTGGATGCGCCACAGATACTTACCGAAACACCCGTGTCCGGTAACCACCTGGCACATCCGGTAAGAGAGATCCCCATGGTCCCTCTCCAACCACTCGGGCCGATCATGAAGATCGGCCTCAGCGCCGCAATGGTGGATTCCCCCCTCCTTGGGTGCTCAAGTCGCACCCTCCATGTCTCCATGAGTTTCTGGCGGAGCAGGAACCGCTGAGCCCTGATTTCTCGGGGCTCCGGCCTATGGCCCCGCTCCAGCGCCTCCTTGCGCCACTGGTACAGCAGCGCAAGGGCTCTCGCTTCCAGGTCCCATGGAGGGGTCCCGGCTAGGAGACATGCCGCCTCGACGGAGATCGTGCGATACCCCCTGATGACTCTGACGGCCATGGCTTTTAACGGGCTGTTTAGGACAGCCACGTTGCGGGATTCCAGAGTCTCCGCCCATACGGGGGCCCCGTGCAGGGCCATGCTCCGCAAAATCCCCAGGTACAGTCTCCTAGTGGGGGCGTTGGGTCCCTTAACGTTGGGCATCAGCCGCGATAGCGCGGCCGCAGCCCCCCTCAGTTTCGGGACCAGACTGCGGAGATGAGGTCCGAAGTCCCATCGGCTATCGAGTACGAGCCCAAGGTACTTCATCGTGGGCTCGATGCCGATGCTTACGCCCCCTACGGTTATGCTGGTTCCCGCAGGTGGCCCCCTCCGAGGCCCGTGAAAACACATAGCCTCGGATTTGTGGAGAGCCACTTCGAGTCCCAGCCGCCGTATTCGACCCACGACTTGAGCAACCCCTGCCGTGGCCTTTAGTGCCGCGCTTCGGTACGTTGCTCCCCGTGCCATAACGATGGTGTCGTCAGCAGAACAAACTATGCTGACATCCTCGAGCAACGCACCGCGCAGCACCCAGTCGTATCCGATGTTCCACAGGAGTGGCCCTAGGACCGACCCCTGTGGAACACCGCACGACAAGTTTAATCATGTTAATGTAGTTTTTGTACACTCTTTTTTTTTCCTACCATATAACCGGAGTACCTAACAAAAAGGCTCCCATTTTGGAACATCATTTAGTTAGTCATTCCTATACCTTAGAACCTATTTTGTAAAAAATCCATAAAGATAGCTTAGAACTTGAAGCAAAATAAAGAATTATTTTTATTTCAGAAAGTGTGTAGTAGTTTCAAATCGTAAAACGTCAACATTCAGAACGAGACTGGGGCTGTTTACCCAAATTCTTACGAATCCGGTAATAATTACATACCTAATTTAAATTCGAAGATTGAAGATGTTTGGATATTTCTGACTCACTCACTCTCTAACAGCTGAACGGATCTAGCTGAAATTAGGTATAGTTATACATACAAAATAGCTAGTAATTTGATAAATACAACATTCCGAATATCTAGAACGTGTCCAGGTAGCTCAGTTGATCTGAGTATTCCCCCTAAAAAGGAACTTGTGGGTTCAAGTCCCATCCTGGATGTTGTCTTTTTTCCAATTTGAATTTATAAGATAAGTTTAACTCGCACACACACAAACTTTCGCATTTATAATATTAGTAGATTTGTCCCTGATAAAGAGCGTCCACGCAGGTAGAGCCACGGGCGGTAGCTGGTTTCACCATATATATATATATATATATATATATATATATATATATATATATATATATTTTGCATTTCACATTGTATCTATTTTAATTCGTTAGATTCACAAGTAATGCCGAGCAAACAAATTGGACCCTTACCCGATATAATGAAGTCGAAGCAACCTTCATTATTTAAAGTATCGAATACATCGAGTGGCTTAGTTTATAAATTACTCAGTACATACTACCGTCCTTGTATAAGAAATAGACCTTATTAGCTTTTGAAGGTACACCTCTCAAGAATCCGGTTTAAGGCTTTCGGGTAACCTCTTGTCATTAAACATGAGAGCATCCACTTACACACTCAGGCGAGATTGAATATAATTAGAACAAGAACAAATCCATTATAGTGAATCAGACAATGGAGATCATAGGTTCATAATAGCATACTAACCTCTTCGCAAGCAACACCCGTGTGGAACTATGATGGCTAATTGCAACCGTTAGTAATGAAAGAAATAATTTTGGTCTTACCATCGGGCAAACTTTGTGTTTATTTGCCACCTTAAAAACATAAAAAGCAGCCAAGTGCGAGTCGGACTCGCCCATGAAGGGTCCCGTAGCAGCAAGTAACTTATTAATGTTTTTTTTTTAATTTTTATATTTGAGTAGATTGAATGGAATGTAAATTGCGGTGTACGATTTATGACGTATTAAATAAAACTAATTACTAGATCTCGTTCAAACTAATTTTCGGTGGAAGTTTACATGGTAATGTACATCATATATTTTTTTAGTTTTATCATTCTCTTATTTTAGAAGTTACAGGGGTGGGGGGGGGACACCATTTTACCACTTTGGAAGGGTCTCTCTTGCAAAGTATTCAGTTTAGAAAAAAATAATATTAGAAACCTCAATATAATTTTTGAAGACCTATCCATAGATATCACACACATACATACGGGTTTGACGAAAAAAAATTTTTTGAGTTTTAGTTCTAAGTATGGGGGAACCCCCAAAATTTAATGTTTTTTCAATTTTTGTGTGAAAATCTTAATGCGGTTCACAGAATACATTTACTTACCAAGTTTCAACAGCATAGTTCTTATAGTTTTGGAAAAAAGTGGCTGTGACATACGGACGGACAGACAGACAGACAGACATGACGAATCTATCCCTATAGATTACCCTGTATTAGATTACCCTTGTTCCGTTTTTTGCCATTTGGCAACGGAACCCTAAAAAGGGTCTCGTACAGGAATAAAATTTCACTGATCTGCCCTAGGCACTCTTAGCCTATGAGTAGGGCAAATGTCAAAAACAGAATGCCCTTAGAGTCTTAGGGCATTCTTTTCATTCATGTTAAACGTGATAACCCTAAACTTAGTTTGATTTGATCGTAATTACACTGGACGGTGTCTGTTCCCTCCAGTCAAATAATAATATATGACGACATATTACACAGCGATATCTAGACCCAAAGTAAACATAGCTCATCTAACTTATAATATGGATTCTAGAATGTGGATAAACATACTCAGATACCTTTTCTTTTGTAAGTACAGCATATTATACCTACATTAGTTGTGGTAATAACACCTACCTTGTTTTCTAAACTCTTTCCAAAGTAGCTGAACTCGCTGTATACTTATAAAAGTAAACTAACTTACAACAGTGCAAGCAGCAAAAGATGAGAGACGAATGAATTATGGACAACTCGAATAGTCGCGCTACAAACTGCTCCAACTTCAAACACTAACCATACTCACTTTCTAAGCGTACTTTTTTTTTTGTTTTTCGTGCGGAAATCCTTGGCCAGCGGGGGCGGTTATGTCGGGCTTGAACCGACTAAAACCGCACGCCGTCTCGGGTCTTAAAACGCTGGGGTGTAAGGTTGGCCATAGAGCATATCTCTCCACCGTCCCGGCCTGCTTCTGCTGGGGTGACAGGTGGCCTCACCCGCCACCCCCAGGCCTGCGCTCATGGAGGACGGAGGTCGTTAAGCGACCTCCGGCGCCTGAGTCGCCCGCGACGCGCGTCGAGCAAGTTGCGGGCTCGGCGGTCCGGGAGAGTTCTAAGTCTCTCCCGGGCGCGCTCCGCCATCTCCTTCGCGAGCATTACATGCTCGCAGAAGGAGCTGGCGGCGGCCCACGCGCTCGTGCTCCGCACCATTGCCGCAATCATGCTGCCGAGCGAGAGGACTCCCACCCCGATGGCTGCCACGAGGTCACGCCTTGGCGCCTCCCACGCCCATAGAGCATATCCCTCGTTTGCACATTACTTGCTGTTGCTGTCGCTCGCGTGCGTGCAATAGTGATTGGTGCCTGCGACTCTAAAGAATCTGTACCCTGTAGATAAAAACCTATATGCTATTCCAGTCTATAAATTATATCTGTGGTTTTAATCCAGATCCGTTCAGCCGTTTGGCGTAATTGAGTGACAAACATCCATATATCCACACAAACTTTCGCATTTATAGTAGAAGTATTCAGTATTCAGATTACGTAAGGAAAAAAAAAATTAAACATTATTACTTAGTCTTGAAATATCATTGAAGACAATACAAGAAATCATCTTTATTACTTCCATGCCTCAAGACAGATGAATTCATAACTTAGTCTTGGCGAGGATTCTCGCTAGATATCGCGAAATTTAGCAATGTCTCAGATAAACTGCGCTTCCAGCCATCCGTGAAGCCTGATATATACCTTCCTTGTTCTCCTGCGCATAGTACTACATCAGGAATGTACTCTAGCATCAAATGTAAACAACTTGTGTTAATTAACATTATTATAGTGTTACTAGCTGATGCCCGCGGCTCCGCCCGCGCGGAGGTCGGTTATCGTTTTTTGGTCATATCTCCGGTACTACTTAACCAATTGCAATAAACATACGGTAGATGTAAAGCCTGACAAAGACCTTTCTAATAAAAAAAAACGGCCAAGTGCGAGTCGGACTCGCCCATCAAGGGTTCCGTAGCAGCAAGTAACATAATAATGTTTTTTTTTAGTTTTTGTATTTGAATTGATTGAGTGAATGGTAAATTGCGGTTTACGAATTATGACGTATTAAAACAAAACTACTTAAGAGATCTCGTTCAAACATCATATATTTCTTTTAGTTTTTTCATTCTCTTATTTTAGAAGTTACACACATTTTACCATTTTGGAGGCGACTCTCGCGCAAACTATTCAGTTCAGAGAAAAATGATATTAGAAACCTCAATATCATTTTTGAAGACCTATCCATAGATACCACACACGTATGGGTTTGATGAAAAAAAAGTTTTAGAGTTTCAGTTCTAAGTATGGGGGAACCCCCAAAATTTATTGTTTTTTTTTTTCAATTTTTGTGTGAAAATCTTAATGCGGTTCACAGAATACATCTACTTACCAAGTTTCAACAGCATAGTTCTTATAGCTTCGGAAAAAAGTGGCTGTGACATACGGACGGACAGACAGACAGACATGACGAATCTATAAGGGTTCCGTTTTTTGCCATTTGGCAACGGAACCCTAAAAACGCATCAAAATCCGTTCAATAGTTTTTGTGTCTATCGCGAATAAACAGATAAACAAACAACCTACCAAAAATATTTTTTTGTTCAGAATCGTTTATTTAACATAACCGAAGTTTTTTCTCCAATGTACAGATAACTAATTTATGATTTTATAATAGTATAGATAGAAGATACATTTGTATTTCTCAAAGTAATCCCTCTAAGAGTTTAGAATATATTCTGAGCAGATATTTAATTAATCTATCTTCTTTATAATAGATGATAAACTAATATATTTGTATGTTTCTTCAATAATCACACAAAAGGTATTATTATCTAGAAACTCTTACGTACCCAAAGGGTAAAACGGGATCCTAGGACTAAAACTCCGTTGTCTGTCCGTCTGTCCGTCTGTCACCAGGCTGTATCTTATGAAACGTGATAGCTAGACAGTTGAAATTTTCACATATGATGTATTTTTGTTGCCACTATAACAACAAATACTAAAAAACGGAATCAAATAAATATTTAAGGGGGCTCCTATACAAACGTGAATTTTTGCTCGATATTGATAACGGTAACAGGTGTAGATGCTTGTAATATTCTCTTAAAAAAATAATTAAATTAAAAAAAGATAAATATTTTAGGGGAGGCTCCCATACAAGAAAGTGTTTTTTTTGCCTTTTTCGTTATAGACTAGCTGTCACCCGCGGCTTCGCCCGAAGCATACTTCGCCCCGTGTAATCCATTTATCCCAAACATGCCCAATTTATTAGTTCCACAATAATGTATAGAAATTGGCTCGATTTGTTGACATATGTGATTACTGATCCGCTCCTCTGGATAGTAGCGTGATGATATATAGCCCTCCTGGATAATTAGGCTATCCAACACAAAAATATTTTTTGAATTCGAACCAGTAGATCCTTAGATTAGCGCGTTCAACCAAATAAACAAACCAACAAACTGACAGTTTTATAATATCATAGTATTGATGTACAATAAAGAGATATACATACATACCAAAGGCCCACGAAGCGTTTACGATACTACAGGATAGAGAAAAGAGGAGAATAGGAAAAGTAAGAGAGGTAACACTTCCAGCGCTACCACAAACCATATGAACTACAACATATTATTGTAGATGGTGGTGGCACTTCTCCGGATCAGGTGACTCGAAAAATAAGAATAAACTTTAAAAGAGAAGTTGGCAAGATAACGTTTTTACATGTTATACGTTAGGAAAGCTGGTTTACGTTATTTTAAACGTTTTATAGCTCCGTTAATTGTGTACCTTTAGGCGACTATGAGTATATATGCGCCTAACGAAGACTTCTATATAAAACTACGGAACAAAATCACCCCATTAAGATAGGCAACATTTTTCCACATGCTAAGATCCTAGTATGCGTCTTCCATTTTCATTACTGTTTTTGGAGGATTCTTGATTTGGTTTCTTCTTAAATGCTCTTGATCTGATTGAAATACTGAAATTACTTAGCCTAACCCACTATTACCGAAAACCTTAAAATAGAGAATACTTTTAACCCTAAAAAAATAAATCTAAGCTACTTCCTTAGTAATGTTTTACGTTCTAAACTTAAAACTTGAGACGCTCTCCCATCTTACGAAAGGTTCACCCATGTAGGTAGCTCTAAAAACTGCTTAACGGCTACTAAAACAACCAACGGGCACGACAATGCTTGTTTCACACGTTTATAACGTAGCGGGAGGATAATGGAACGCCTTTACACCTTTCTCACAGTTAACACGGGGAAAATGCGTCCCCACTTAGTTTACACGCGGAGCGTGCAGTTATATTATATTAGTGCCTTCAGGTAGATCTTTTTCTGTGAGATTAAGTAAAGAGAAAAGCTGAATTCTAAACACAATTAAAAAAAACTAGATAGATTACGACTAGTAACCTGGCTGCGCCGCCACACACGTTTTTTTGATATTATATTTCTTTTTACATAAATTATTTATGCATGAAATGAAACGCATATTCCTACCCCTCTCCACCTCTCTTTTTACCTGTCAAAAAAAATGAGCGATGGTGAAAAACGTTATAACGCCGAACTCACGCGCCGCACAGTTTAATTAAAATTCCAGTGAAATATGCAAAAAAACACCTAAATAATTAGTGTAATAAAACCTATCAGTGTCCCTGTGTCTTACGTGAAGAAAATACATACAAAAAAAAACTACTTGGAGTGTAGTTGGGAAGCAGCACCGGCGCCAGCACCGAAGAAAACAGATACCTACCCTTTTCCATCCCAGCCTCTACACTACCCAAAAGTTTTGCTCCATTTTAATAAGAGTTATAATATTAAATTTACATGTGTGGGTGTAAACAAAGATGTACTTATTTCCTCGGATGTGTGTACATCTAGTACAGTCCACATATCCTATTTACCTCCACATTTAAAAATAGCAGAACAATAGGCAACCTCTGTAGATAAACCCTTCATAAATGTTTCTAGATTACATGGAGATGAATACTTGAATCTTTTTAACACGCGATAAAATGCTAAAAACCATTCTCTTGTTGTGTTCCAACTCAAATTATGTTTATTTTAATGCCTTGCTAATGGAAATGTAACTTTGTCTAGTGTTGAGAAGGTTTATAATAGAATGGGAGGTTTATTTATACTAAACAACTTTAAAAGTTACGTCAAAGATGTTAAAATCTAAATGAATAACTAGCGGATGTGGCCATTATATTTAAAATTAAAACAATCAATCATGTGATTATGTCACCACCGTCAGTTACCTTAATAGGTCAGTTTACCTAATTCACCAGTATCATAAACCCACTAATTTCATCCACTAATTTCATTATTTTTAGGGATTTTCTTTAGAAAAGCCCTATTGCTATCGAGTTGTCGTCGACGTCGTCGTTGCCAATTTTCTGTCACGGTTTTGGGTATGAAGGAGATGAGGTATCGAGTTGCTGTTGTCGGTAATAGATTCGTGCAAAATCGAAAATCCCTTGTATTCGGCTGAGCTCGTCTCAGGAATTCAACTTGTTTTTAGATTTTAGAAGTTTTTTGAGGTATATGACGTCTTTCATATGTATAGGGCCCCACTAAGACCTACTGGCCTGAGCCAACCTTTGTACAAACCGGTAAAGGCTTTCCTCGCAGGGCTGGGAACTTAGATGACAGTCGCTTCCATAAAAGTCATATAAACCCAACCAAAAGGAGGAGAGTAAGTGGACTCCAGACTCTGAGAAAATCCAAAAATCCTTAAATGTAACCGAGAACAACGCTGGGATTATAAATGATGACGCCTAACACACCGAATGATAGTTCTGTAATTGCTTCAGCAGTGACGCTGAGTTTTCTGTGTAAGTATATTCTGTCAATTGATGGATTCGAACCGAGCCATACCCAACGACAGCATGGCTTTGATGCAACAATATGCACGTCTACGCATTCAACAAATCACTACGGACGCTACCGTTATAGGTATTGGGAAATATTAATCACGTTTACGTACACTCTATAGAGGTTCGCAGTTCATATTTTTATATATGTAACATCTTTTTGTAAATGTTCCCTTGTTTATCGCAGGCTTATCTACCCAAAACTGAATTGATTTTAGCGCGTCGTCGTAAGGTGGGGCCCGTGACCTGTGACCTGTGACCGGTAGTTGGAGCTTTACACCGTGTATAGCTTCATCTCTTTCCCTCAGCTGAGCGGCCTGAAACCAATTGTTTTTAAGGCATCGTGGTAATGGTAAGGCCCCTGTGTGCACAATTTCAGCCAAAACCATTGTGCCGTTTTTGCATGATTGAGGAACAAACGTATAAACAGCTTTATGGCTATTACTATATCTATTTTGTTCTTTTTCTGTTACTATACGTTATTTCGTTAAGTTTGCAGTTATTTCCTTGAAAATCTGAAATTCTTCATGAATTTGCAAAATACTAAATAAATTATAAGTAATATAGAAAATTAATTGCTACGAAGTTTTAATTGAATTCAAGTTAACATAAAATTTGTATTAAAATGCCACGTAAATATCTAATGAAAGTTATTATTAGGTAAGCGAAATGAAATAAAAATATCATATAAACCTTTCCATAGCTGCAGCGGCTAGTCTCACATTACCCTAAAATTGGATGAATTCGCGTAAAATTTGATGACTTGGTTAACGTAGCGCAAAAAACGCACTTTGCTTTATTACTTACCCATATCAAAGTACGTTGATCCTGTCTAATCACTTTAAGTTTTATGAATAATAAACCATGACGGAGGGTGACCACAAAATTTGTGGTCATAATTAGATGAGGGAATATATTATCTTTTTAGGGTTCCGGTGCCAAATGGCAAAAAACGGAACCCTTATAGATTCGTCATGTCTGTCTGTCTATCCGTCCATATGTCACAGCTACTTTTTTCCGAAACTATAAGAACTATGCTGTGAAACTTGGTAAGTAGATGTATTTTGTAGACCGCATTAAAATTTTCACACAAAAATAGAAAAAAAAGATATAAGTCTTGGGGGTTCCCCAGACTAACTACTTAGAACTAAAACTCAAAAATATTTTTTTCATCAAACCCATATCTATGGATAGGTCTTCAAAAATGATACTGAGGTTTCTAATATAATTTTTTTCTAAACTGAATAGTTTGCGCGAGAGACACTTCCAAAGTGGTAAAATATGTGCCCCCCCCCCCTGTAAATTCTAAAATAAGAGAATAATAAAACTTAAAAATAAATATGATGTACATTACCATGTAAACTTCCACCGAAAATAGGTTTGAACAAGATCTAGTAAGTAGTTTTTTTTTTACGTCATAAATTGCCGGAATTTCCTTTTCATTCAATCAACTCACGTATAAAAAAAAATCAAAAAAATTATGGGATGGATGCTGGTAATGTTACAATTACAATTTACATGTCATACACAGGTCGGTCAGACTTTACCATACTTATTTATGAGCCATCAAATGTGTTGGTATAAAGATAAAAAAACGGATATTCGATTTCGAAACTAGCAAAACGTATGCACGTGATAGGCAAAGCCTATAATGTAGAAACGCCTCAACCACATCTCGAACAATGCCACTGCAGAAAAAGGCAGCATCTAGTCACCACATACATCTGTGTAGCTACTATGAAATACCTATGCTGTATTGCAGCCACATGAGATTCTGCGTTGTATGGATTCGCACGAGCGCAGGAATGTAAGTAAGTAGGTTTACAAACAGGATGTGGAAGGATCCGCAAATGGCTGCCAGAGCTAAAGTCAACGCGAATATTTGTTTTGTGCAGCTAACAAATTACACCGCAGGAATTGTGGTTACGTACGTTATTTTAAATCTGATTAAATTAAAGTACATTTTATGCCAAAAAAATTGTGGTAAAACGAGTTTTGAGAAAGTGATTCAGTTTTATTGTGGAAAGTTTACGATTACCTTAATATTATTATATAAATATTAATTCTGTAAAGCGATGGATGGCGATTATTAATCTATACCAACTATTATAAAATTGTAAAGTAGTTGTGTCTGTGCATTGGAAATATTAAAATACTTGGGTTATGTTAAATTAACAATTCTGAAGTCAAAAATATGTTTTTGACTGTCTTTCTATTTGTCTGTTTGTTCGCTATGAACACAAAAATGACTGCAAGGTTTTTAAAGTAGTTTTTTGTATTAGGTGGTTTTAGTTGGTCAGACTAAATATCTGCCGTATGTTTCTTTGCAATTGGTTAAGTAGAGCCGGAGTTATAACCAAAAAACGACAACCTACCTCAGCGCAACAGCTAGTATCTTTTATAAGTCATATTATACGTAAAACTGGAACTGTACCCTTTGTAGGTAGAACAGGTATACTTTTCACATGAGTCACTCAAAAAAAACTGTCTTGTAAATTCTCTTTCTCATTTAGTTGCCTACTTTACATCATACATCCTATATACATACAACCTTCCATATAAATATAATGTCATAAAAGCTATACTTGCCCTATCTAAGACTTATGAACGCTCATAATAGGATTAATACCGTCGTACTAGTGAAACCTCTTATCGTTTTGCAAACTAATTTGCCACTTAATAATTTGACTTACATATTGGAATATCATAAAATTAATGCTAGTGATTACAATCAGTAGAGTAATCTCCGTAAACAACACGGAAACGAAATAAAAATATATAACATACTTTTTTACGGTGGCCTTATCACTAAAAGCGATATTTACTATTAGATATTACATAAAATTACAAGCATTACGACCTATACCTAAACAAAATAAACCGGCCAAGTGCGAGTCTGACTTGCCCATGAAGGGTTCCGTGGCAGCAAGTAAAATTTTAATGTGTGAGTTCACTGAATGAAAACCGCGAAAAAAAAAAAAAAAGGTACATTGCGGTTTACGATGTATGACGTATTAAAAAAAACTACTTATCTCGTCTTCGATCAACATTGTTGATCGAAGTATCTCGTTCAAACCAATTTTGATGAAGTTTACATGGTTATGTACATCATATATTTTTTTTGTTTTATCATTCTCTTATTTTAGAAGTTACACACATTTTATCACTTTGGAAGTGTCTCTCGCGCAAACTATTCAGTTTAGAAAAAAGCGGCCAAGTGCGAGTCGGACTCGCCCATGAAGGGTTCCGTAGCAGAAAGTAACATAATAATGCTTATCTTTAAATTTGATATTTGACTTGTTGAATGAAAGGTAAATTGCGTTTTACGATTTATGACGTATTATAAAAAAACTACTTACTAGATCTCGTTCAAACCAATTTTCGGTGGAAGTTTACATGGTAATGTAGATCATATATTTTTTTAGTTTTATCATTTTCTTATTTTAGAAGTTACAGGGGGGGGGGACACATTTTACCACTTTGGAAGTGTCTTTCTTCCAAACTATTCAGTTTAGAAAAAAATGATATTAGAAACCTTAATATCATTTTTGAAGACCTATCCGTAGATACCACACACGTATAGGCTTGATGAAAAAAAAAATTTTGAGTTTCATTTCTAAGTATGGGGAATCCCCAGAATTTACTTACCAAGTTTCAACAGCATAGTACTTATACTATCGGAGAAAAGTGGCTGTGACGAATCTATAAGGGTTCCGTTTTTTGCCATTTGGCAACGGAACCCTAAAAAATTATATTTTTGGGTTTCAGTTCTAAGTATGGGGAACCCCCAAAATTTATTGTTTTTTTTTCTATTTTTGTGTGAAAATCTTAATACGGTTCACAGAATTCATATACTTAGCAAGTTTCAACAGCATAGTTATTATAGTTTCGGAAAAAAGTGACTGTGACATACGGACGGACAGACAGACAGACATGACGAATATATAAGGGTTCCGTTTTTAACCATTTGGCTACGGAACCCTAAAAACCAGCATATTCACCTTGTAGGTTTGTACACAAAAACTTTAGACTTTATTAGTTATTAAAAGAACTTTTTTTTTAATAAGAATATTAGTAACCGAAATTACTAATATTCCCCCCAACCCCTCCAGCTAAGCTTAATTGCTTGTGTTAGGAGTGGGTTCACGTCGGTAGTGTAATGGCCAGGATTCGAACCCGGGACCTCTTGATCATAGGGTCGACTCCTTAACCACTAAGCTACCGACGCTTCATACTTCAACTGTATTCTTCTACCCTTTCTAGAAGCTAACAATGTCATTTTTGGGGTAAATTGCCACTAGGGAATAATGCCACTAACCCTTCACAAACATAAATACGATTTTATTCTCATCTTTATTCCAGTCAAGTTAACACCGTAAAGCACTCAAAGCATCCACTGTATAATGGGTGGTGCATCCTTCGTTATAGATTGACGTCTTTATTGCATACTTATGCTATTCGACCAACTACCTTTCAACGACATCAACAAATAGACAAAATCCAACTTTATTCAAATACGTGGTAGGTCGCTTTTGTACTAAGTAATTGAGTGAGTTATCGTGGTAGAACTATCTACGCATAGATTCTAGTCTGCAGTTGTATTCACGTAGGATCTCTACGATACGGACTGAAATATGAATATCGTCGCGTTGTCATTTGTGCAGTCCAGTCACGATTACCCTTATGTTCTTGTCAGGCAGACTGTCTATATCTGTTAAGCTAGAATTGTGGATAATTGGCACATTATTTCGAAATATTTACAATCATTTTCACCTTAAATGGTTCTTTTTATGGAACATTAGAAGACTAGCTTATAAACTTGAATTATAACTGAATTGCCGCCTTATTATATTTTATTCAATGCCAAAAATTGTAAATAATGTACAATTTTTTTTGTCGTGCGGATACCCTTCGGATACCCCCCCGCCGGTTAGCGGGGGCGGTTATGTCGACCTTGTTTTAAACAATATTATTTTTGTAGATACGTACGTCTCTAATAGGTACCTCAAAAGGGATATACAGAAAAAGAAAATTGAAAATCGGATTTACAATTTTCTTTTTCTGTTCTAAGCCAATTGCTAAATTGCACATTTTGGCGCCAAAATCGTGGTCTCAACATTGATCAATTTGGAGAAATCAGATTTTGAAATTTTTGAAGGGTTATTATTCCTCCATGGTATGTTCGATTTTCAATTTTATTTACCTTCCGGGTATCATGTTGTATGTACTTGCCAAGTTTGGTCAAATTTTGTCGATTAGTTTAGGAGGAGTAGCGTCACAACCGAAATACACCGAGTGGAGTACAGAGCCATTCGCTCGACTTCATCTCACTCTAAGCTCAATTACAGTGGAAGGAAAATGGCAACAGCAAATAATTAGATAGTTTTGGAAAGAAAAGCAATTTGCAAAGAATTTGGTAGTTGAAGTTAGATAATATTTTTTTTTTGGATGGATCAATGTTTGGATGGATGTTTGTTACTCAATTACATAAAACGGTTGAACACATCTGGTTGGTATTTGAAACAAAGATATATAATAGTCTGCAATATGTAAAGACATTTTATCCCGAAATAGATTCTTATGGGTTGCAGGAACAGAATCAGTATTTCACGGGAGTGGAGCCACGGAAACAGTTAGTTTACAATAAATGTGACCCACGTTCCATTTCCTTTAAAAGATTTTTAGTATCACGAGTTAGATGTTACTAGTTTTCCCGCTAACCACGCCAATTAAACTAAATTTCTGTGTTAGGTTAGGTTCACGTCTGGTCTGTAGAGCATTAGATTGGTTCAGCCTGTAACCTCGGGTATTCTCAATCCTCAGCTTCAATCTATATTGTTGAAACAGACTTTCCTTAATTAATAACACTCGTTGATGAACGTATGCTCAGCCAATTAAATATAAACAATCAGAAGTAGACGTAAGATGATGTAAGATACCAAATATTTTACAAGTATGAATTACGAAGGAAGTAGACAACGGATGCTCTGTAGAGAAGGAAATACAACTGTAACGGTCTGATTATATTCCAATTCCATCATCATAAATGAAGTACAGAAGGCTTTTTATGACAGCTGTAAAATGTCGCAACAAAACAAGTGTATATAAAACTGAATGGTTCAAAATACAACAAAATTACTAAGCACGGGCTTGAAAACAGTTGTGAATTACGATGAACATCTTAGTAGTTAATTGATGTTGATAGGAACGGTGTTGTTATTTCTTAATACTTAGATTCAGGCTTTCAAACCAAAGAATTAAAAAGTAAAACCACGTTCCTTTCAACAAATGTAATTATTAGGATACTCGAACTTTTACTTTGGATGCAACCAGGATTAAGGCTGGTATTGATAAGGAAAGTTTAAAAAATAATAATAATACAGCTATAAATTTATATATATGTGCATTTGAGTACAAAAGTCTGAGTAAATCTGATTACGTCTGTGCGGAGAATTGAAATTTAAAGGCAGGTGGTCAAAGCCCAACGTAAGACTCTTATGTTAGTGGGTAGGTACTTAAGTCACGTATTTCACCGAGAAGTTGAAAAGCTTACTCGCGATGCGCCTGACTTTAAATAATATATATCCTGTCTTCTTTATATTACATTGTCGAAGAGTTAAATATAACCTTACGCAACAGATATTTTAGAAATCCTACTAAAATTATAAACGCGAAAATTTGTGAGAATGATGTTATAGATATACGAATTTTTGTTACTCTTTCGCGCAAAAACGGCTAAAAGTTTCTTTTTATTATAGTCTGGAATAAAACACAGGCCACTTTATATCACTGGAATAGGTTCCAGTAGGGATCAGAATTCTACACGGGTGAAGCCAAAAGCTAGTAAGGTATACAACACAAATTAGGCATACAAATGTGTAAAACAATTATTTTTCTTTTTTTAAAATTACATTCAAATAAAACATATTATCGTTAATTCGTAGTTATTGGGCCCACAGAGATCTTCGGGGTCTACCGAGATCTTAGTGGGGCCCGAGGGGGATTTCACCGATAAACATATTAAATTCAATTGAAACATGTGTTCATTGTATAAAACGTGGAAATACAGTTTAGCAACTCGCCTTTTAAATATAATAATCAATTTTTACAACAATATTTACTGCATATTTCGATATAATTTCTTATTCCACTGCAAGCTAAAAAGCAGCTAAGTGACCATAGCAAATTTCGAACTAAAGCTGTTTTTTTTTAAACCCATACTTGTATTTTCTTAAATCTGCTATGACGTTGTCATATAACAAAAGATGTATATTTTTTGAGCTATTACGATAATAAAGTTGCTATTAATTAATATTTATATTTGTTTAAAGTTAAGATGTAAGAGTTAACCCGATGTCACTTAACCGCCTTTTAGCTTTTAGTTTTTAACAATTAAGTATTACACAAATTATGGAGTAAATACAGAAATTATATAAAGGATAAACATTATTAAGTCTAATCATTTTAAATTACAAACATTATGACATTCAAAATAGTGTTGTTTACTCCACCGAAAATTAACAGGAAATCCTCCTCTAAATATTTGAGAACGTAAAAATTATAACAGCTTATCACATAATAGAGAGGGAAACATAATATTATTGTACAAATATTTATAACTGCCCGTCCTTAGCCAATTGTATTTTATATCTGTGTTTCTTGGGTGAATATATAAATAAAAGTAATAATGACCTAAGATGTAATAAATGATGCGGTCATGAGTGTGACTGCTGTGCACTGTTCTGTTAGGCAAATTCTCAATAGCAATCGTAGCATATCGGTGCGGTGTCTGAATAAAATAACTAATAATTTTTTTTTTAAATCAAGCTTGTGTTTAAGAAAACCAGTTATACTAAAACGAAAAAAATAATTTTATGTAAGGGTTGTGCTGACTTGAAAAGCTTGTATCGTGTATGTTTTTTATCTGTATTTTAATTGTGATACAAGCTTTTTTTAATAAAAGTTTTGTTTTAAAAAGTTTTCTTATTAATTATTTTATTTTAATCTTCTTAGTTTTAGTAATATCATGTAGCACCAGAGTGCTAGCCCAGACCAGCCAATGGAGCTCAACACAAAGTCTTTCTTCTTCAGACCTTGGATATTATGAAGCACCAGAGGGTTTACGAAGACAAAACAAATGAGCCCAAACTCGTTAGGTTTATCTTGTTAAGCGTAGCGAGCCGTAGGCGAGCGAAGCGTCTTTGGTTTCAAAGTTGCATTTCAAACAAATGATACTCCTCCAAGACCGTTTGACCGATCTCGACCAAATTTGCCACGGTGATCAAGTAGACATTACTGAGTGTCGTAAGGGGTCGAATGTACAGATCGGTCTTACCATCGAGGAATAATCACCGAAAAACCAAATCAATGGAAAAAGTCGACCGGTCACGTTGACCTTATTTTTTTTTTTCGTTCGCAAATCCCTTCGGATACCCCCCCGCTGGCCAGCGGGGGCGGTTATGTCGGGCTTGAACCGACTAAAACCGCACGCCGTCTCGGGTCTACAGACACCGGGGTGTAAGGTTGCCCATAGAGCATATCCCTCGCACCCCGACTGACCCTGGGCCATCTCCGGTTTCGAGATGGCCCCCTCGGGTTTGGGAACCACGGTGTCCCCGTCTTGCCCCGGTTTGGGGGAGGGGCGCTAGTCGCCCCACCGTCCCGGCCTGCTTCTGCTGGGGTGACAGGCGACCTTACCTGCCACCCCCAGGCCTGCGCTCATGGAGGACGGAGGTCGTTAAGCGCGGTCACGTTGACCTATTGTTGGATAGGCAAATCTCGCTACGCTTAAGTTTGGGTTGATTGCCAAGCTGGCAACCGTCCTAGTTTACTTTAGGAGTTCCTATAGCCACCGTCTTCCTGCATCATCAGACCCTGGATACTATCTAATATCAAACACATTCTCAAGAAAAAAAAGCGCAATACCCCGAGAGGTTTAACTTGTTTAGCTTAGCAGTTCCTATGGCTACCTTCCTACTCCATCATCAGACCTTGAATACCATGTCACATCAGAGAGTTTGTCAAGACAAAACAAATGAGCCCAAACTCTATGGGTTTATCTTGTTTTTTTGTGATGAGATTGGCAGACTTTTGGTACTCTCAAAATTCAATGTTTTGGCTCATTATTTAAAGTAGTACAAAAAAGTTCTATCCGCCTTCTTGGGTCGCCAATTCTGGCAGAGGCCTATGTGTCTTTTGTGCAAAATTATTAAATGTTTGGCATTTTTAGTTCGAGTGGACAGAGTTATCCAAGAAACTCTAAGCAAAATTAGAAATATAAATTTGAACGACCGAGCGTGGCTTCAGGCATCCCTATCTATTCGTTTCGGTGGCCTCGGCGTTCGCAAAATTGTAGATGTTAGTACACCAGCGTTTTTGTCTTCGGTCTATGGTACTGAATTATTCGTCAGAAATTTCGCCGACACTGATTAATTCGAATTGTAACCAATAATCCTATAGAGGTTACTCACCGGCTAGACCAGTTGAGCGAATGAGGTCTTAATCCCAGGGCCCCTTGTCGGAGAGGTTCTAGGTGGTGCATAGGACAGCTGATCTCCAATGAAAGACACTCACAAGTGATGCATACATATATTTAGAAAGAAAAGATACAGATAGATACTCAAAGGAAACTAAGACACATAGAAAATAGTAATACAGATATATAAGTTAGATACAGAGAAATATGCTTGATAGAAGTTTCAGGTTACAGCACACAAACAGATACATAACAGATGATTGATAGATATTGAAAATAAGTTACAGGTTCAGATACACACATAAGTAGATATGTAATTAAATCAGTACACAGGAGCTAGTCACAGAGTTGGTTCTCACCAGGTGCCAGTCAGTAGTGGTACCCAGTAATAGTACATAAGCCTAGCGCCGGTCAGCAGTAATACAATGAAATCACAATATAAGATAGCTTGACCTTTTTATCCAGAGGCTTCGCGGGGCACCAGTGGTTGTGCTACAGCAAGACAAATCCCGGAGCGTCCCTTGTGATCTGCGTCCCAATATATCTCCGCCAAGACCTCGGATATTGCTAGCCTCAGAGCCAATGCAGTTCGAACCGAATGCCAAAGATGTTAACTTGACCAAACAACCCTGCAGCCAAGATACACAACTTTTATCAATATCAAAACCCCATAATGAGAGTAGACTGACAGCGATGGAATAAAATTACTTACCATATATTATATATATACTATATATACCAATTACTTACTTACTTACAAATATCACAATATATATGGAGTATTGACACTACGAGTGACCTCTCAAGCAAAAAATGAATCATAGGGCCACTGCGATGATTCTTATATACTCTTTTACTTCTCGTGAATCCTAGAATAATCGGCCATATGACACACGACGAGAAACTTCGATAATATATCTCACGCCAGCTTGCGGAGACTAGCGTAAAGACTACAAATAGGTACAGTGAGCCACTCGCAGTAGTTGCTACGGTGATCCACAGATGGCACTAACTATAACTACACTCTTAACATTATCTAATGTTACAGAATGTGCCAGGCTAGGCGTATGTGCTTGGAAAATGACTTGCTCAAACGCTGTAATGCCCACCAATCTATCTTCCCACAGGCAATGGGTCGGGCCGCTCTGTATTAGTCAAAAAAAATCTTATCAGTACAGCTGCCAGTGCTGCTGAGCGTGCTCGCCTTTTATTATGGAAGACTGGTTTGGCTTCAGGCACTTCCTTCAGCCAATATTGGTACAATGCTGGACAAAACGGTCTTCCTTATCGCTACTTCTTTAATTTTGGGTGCACCATGTGTTTCTCCGCATCGATGTCTCTGTGGAGAAGCAGTTGATAACCTAGGACATCACAGTCTATTATGCAGTACGAGCGCAGGCCGCATATCCTGTTACGCCAATTTCAACGACTTTATTTGTCGAGCTCTTGTCATCGCTGGTATTGCAGCTATCCTGGAACCTGTGGGTTGGGCACGCAACGATGGTAAGAGGCCGGATGGTATGTCGTTGATGCCTTGGAGAATAGGTAGGCCTTCGGTGTGCAACGCAATATGCGTCGACACCCTGGCGCCATTCCATTGGTGCTCAAAGAAGAACGCATTACCGCGTTGATGGTAAGTCTTCTGGGCACGGTCCTAGTAGATATCGATGGGGATTAATTTTTCGAAGCTTAGAGTTTTTGTATATAATTTATTATTGTACATATCATAATACCTAGAATCTTTTTTCTGTTGTGATAAAATGTTTCTGTACAGAACACATAAAACAATTAAAATTCTAAGATCTCATTAGCATAATACTAATTCTAAGTACTAAACGTTGGTTATTACTGGCAGTACTTATAGCAGTGACTAAATATAACTTACCGTAAACAACTGAGAACTAAAATTTTTATACCAAAATACTATTAATGGGCTTTACAACTTGTTAAATCCATTATGCAATTAGAGTTAGAGTTACCAAAGTCCTAGTGTAGTTGTTATCAATGAACATTTGTTCACATTAAATTGAAATAAAATTCAGGCACAAATGGTAAAATAGGTAAAGCTCTCACTATTCCTGTAAAATTATTGTCTACCTTTAATGTCCTCAGAAAAGTGTTTATATACCTACTAGCTGGTGCGCGCGCGTAGTGGTCAATTAACCTTTTTTGCCATATCTCCAGTTGTACTTAACCAATTGCAATCAAACAAACGGCAGATTTTAAGTCTGGCAACAACTTTCTAATAGATAAAATCGCATCAAAATCCGTTCAGTAGGATTTGCGTCCATCGCGCATAAACAGATAAACAGATAAAAGGAAAAAGAGACAAGAATTCAAAAAAAAAAATATTGAACTTATAATCGTTCATTTTACATAACCCAAGTATTTCTTAAATATCGTCAATGGACATAACTTATTTACGATTTTATAATAGTATAAACTTGTCATCATCAACCTATTCTAGTCCACTGCTGGACATAGATCTCCCCTAATGAGCGCCATAGCGCCCTGTCTTCAGCTTGCCGCATCCAGCATCTGCCCGCAGTCTTTCGCAGATCGTCATCCCACCTGGCCGGAGGGCGTCCTACACTACGTTTGCCGAGTCGCGGTCTCCACTCAAGAACACGTTTACCCCAGCGGTTGTCGGTTCTTCGCGAGATATGGCCGGCCCACTGCCACTTCAGCTTGCTTATTCTTTGAGCTATGTCGATAACCTTGGTTCTCTGTCGGATGTATTCGTTACGAATCCTATCCTTCAGAGAAACTCCGAGCATAGCTCTTTCCATAGCTCGCTGAGCGACTTTGAACTGGTGGACCAGCCCTACCGTGAGTGTCCACGTCTCAGCTCCGTAGGTCATTACGGGTAGGACGCACTGATTGAAAACTTTCGTTTTCAAACACTGCGGTATGGATGACGAGAAAACCCGACGTAGTTTCCCAAACGCTGCCCAGCCTAGCTGGATCCTCGTCTTGGCCTCCTTCTCAAAATTGTTTTTACCCAACTGCACAATCTGCCCGAGGTAAGTGTACTCAGAAACAATTTCAAGAAGGTGGCCATCCACGACGACCGGTCCTGGATCAATGTGGCCATTGATCAAGACTTTGGTTTTATCCAAATTCATGCCAAGACCGATGCGTCGCGAGGCTGAAGCTAGGCCGTCCAGCATCTGGGTTAGCTCCTCTAGCGACTCCGCCATTAAGACTATGTCATCAGCGAATCGCGGGTGTGAGATGTAGTCGCCGTTTATATTTATGCCCTTACCTTTCCAGTCCAGCGTCTTAAACATATCTTCCAATGCGCTCGTGAACAGTTTCGGGGATATGACATCCCCCTGTCTCACTCCTCTGCGCAATTGGATGGGTTTAGACTGCTGACCCTGTACTTGGACACTCATAGTGGCGGCTGTGTGGTGCCGGCCTAGAAGAGAATAGCACCAACCCAAGTCTTCCCGTGGGTGTCGTAAGAGGCGACTAAGGGACATATCCGGGGGCGGGCAGCAGCACCCCCGCAGAACAACCCCTCCAACAAACTGCGATCCCCAACCCGCCTGCCCAGCGTGGGGATTATGGGCACTACCCCCAAATGAAGGAAACAGCCAAAAGATGGCCCCCAGTTCCCGGCCGCCTCGCTATCCCTGGTCATGGTAGCGGCCATGGTAACGGCGGGGCAGGGGGTGCTAAGAATCCCCGGGCTACAATAGGCTACCAAACCCTTCACAAACTGACCCTGGCTACGTATAACGGACGCACTCTGAGGCTTGACCATCATCTAGCGCAGTTGGAAGTGGAGTTAGAGAACATTAAATGGCATGTTCTCGAGTTATGCGAAGTCCGTAGAGAGGGAGAGGACACCGTAACCCTTGACTCGGGCCATCTTCTCTACTTTCGCGAGGGTGATAAAACATCCCAGGGTGGCGTAGGTTTCCTCGTCAATAGGGCCCTCTCTAACAACGTTCAAGAAATCTCCAGCGTGTCGAACAGGGTAGCGTACCTGATCCTTCGGCTATCCAAGCGGTATAGCATGAAGGTTATTCAGGTCTACGCACCGACCTCGGCACACTCGGATGATGAAGTGGAGGATATGTATGAAGACATATCCAAAGCCTTGCACAACACCACTAAGGCTCACTTCAACGTTGTTATGGGGGACTTTAACGGCAAGGTGGGTACCCAGTCTGGGTACGAATCCCGTATAGGCCCGCATGGTTATGGAGTTAGGAATCACAGGGGTGTCACAACTTCCTTGAGAAAGAGGGACTATTCTTAATGAATTCCTTCTTTAAGAAACAGCCTCAAAGGAAGTGGACATGGCAAAGCCCCGACGCTGTGACAAAAAATGAGATCGACTTCATCATGACGGATAGCAAGCACATATTCAGAGATGTCTCAGTGATCAACAGGTTTAATACCGGATCTGATCACCGACTGCTCCGAGGCTCTCTGAATATCAACCTAAAGCTTGAAAGAAACCGTTTGATGATGTCCACGCTCCGACCTAACCCAACCCAAATCATGGCGGGCACCAAGAAGTTCCAGCAGCTTCTCGGGGAAAGATTTGTTGCCTTGGAACCCACTGATGACGCTGACGAGACCCTACACAATCTGGTCGAAACGCTGAGAGACGAGGGCATCAAGTTCTGCAAAAAACAGCGCACTGGCAGGAAGTCCAAACTCTCGGATGAGACTCTGGGGCTGATGGCAAGAAGACGGGAAACCACCCAAGCGACTTCGTCAGACAGGTCACACCTAAACAAGGAAATTGCGAAGATGTTACGGCGCGACCTTCGGAGCTCCAACACACGCCTCATTGAAGAGGCGATAGAGCGAAACCGAGGGTCCAAAGTATTCACTCAGCAGCTTGGAAGGAGCCATCTGACGAAGCTCATAACGCATGATGGGAGGACCGTCTTGTCGAAGCCGGAGATCTCCGCCGAGATAGAGGATTTCTATGGCCGTCTGTATACTGCACATGCTCCCCGTCCTCGACGAGACGACCATGATTCCAGAGCCACCCTGACACGCCACTATACCGACGAACTGCCTGATATCAGTCAAGACGAGATCGTGTTAGCTCTGAAGCAGCTTAAAAATGGAAAAGCCCCCGGTGAGGATGGAATTACTTCAGAGCTTCTGAAGGCAGGAGGAGCTCCTGTCATACAGGAGTTACAGAAGCTCTTTAACGCCGTCCTTCACAGTGGGAGAACTCCTAAGGCGTGGAGCGGGAGTTTGGTTGTTCTCTTTTTTAAGAAGGGTGATAAGACCCTCCTTAAAAACTACAGACCCATCACACTCCTGAGCCACGTCTATAAGCTATTTTCACGAGTGGTCACGAATCGTCTCGCCAGGAGACTCGACGAGTTCCAGCCACCGGAACAGGCTGGTTTCCGCGGAGGATATGGCACCATAGACCACATTCACACAGTGAGGCAGATTATACAGAAGTCCGAAGAGTATAATCAGCCCCTGTGTCTCGCTTTTGTGGACTATGAAAAGGCATTTGACTCCGTTGAAACTTGGGCTGTTCTGGAATCCTTACAGCGATGTCAAGTAAACTATCGTTATGTCGAGGTGCTGAGATAAACTTGTATTGCTGTAAAATAACAATATATGCACACTTTTCTGCTTTTTCATATTCTTTCTATTCGGCAAAAGATTAATTCTCTATTATACATACATACATACATACACACACTAACGCCTTTTTCCCGCCGGGGTGGGCAGAGACAACAGCTCAGCCAACAGTGTGTAAAGACAGAAGCAAATTCTGTCCTTACACACTTGGCGAGCTTCATCTACTGTCACTAAATCTTTCTTTCAAGTCAGCCGGTTTCGAGTGCATTTGACCTGCCCTTTTTATCAAAATATCATTAATTCAATTAAATTTTTAAGCATTTAGTATGCTTACTTTTTCTAAAGATTTAGATCGTCCCAGATATTCGAATATCTGGGACGTGTTGTAACAGGGATAGTTGAATTTTAAGGTTGATTATAAGTTACAAGTTATAGAAGTTAGTAGTTGGTTTATAAGGTTATAGCAAATCAAACATGAGACTAGTTTTACCTTTCATATATTAAATGTTATCAACTGTATGTAATCTCAAGGGTGAGTACGCATAGTTCAATTAAGATTGAAGTTAAGGAAGTGAAGTTAAGAGATGTGAAGACGTGAAAGACGTGGAGGACGGCCCGCGGTAGCTAGGAGTCTGCACTTAGCTCTGCCCGGCGTGTCGCGCTGGCATCTACCGCTGCGTGACTCGCTCGGCGGACCTGAAAAGAGAAGGCAAAGCTTTCAGTATGTGAATACATACTGCTAGTGCAGGCCGAGCATACCGAAGGCGTAAGAAAGGTGACAAGCTTCCCCAGGCACGTGATGCTTATGGTCATTATTGCAAAGCAGGCAGGTTACAGCCTTTGCAAGCAGCAGGAACAGATGCACAGAAACATAGATGACACTGAAGGATTGTTCACCATGCGGTCACTGACCGCGTGGCCCGCACAGGTTATTGTCCTTTTGACAAGCGTGAAAAGGGAAAGCATGCCTTGCGTATAAGCTACACAATTAAAACAATTAGATACTGCTCACGTAAAAAGCAGCATCCCAATTAGAAAACTTTGCCACGACTACAGAGGTGTAGTGTGGCATGATAACATTCTATATAATTCCAATACATGGATAAATGTTGGCAAGCCTCGTTCACGTAAAAAACGAGGCGATGCCTGGAGTAGCTTAGCATAGCAGTGGGAACCTGACGTGGCACCATTGGTGAAGATGAAGAGGCCACGGGGAATATCCCTGGTGGGCCATTGGTACCACGTCACCCTCCATAATAAAAATGATTAGCACACGTAATGTATAAATTGTAAAATTCTCACCAACGGCTCAGTACCAGAGCTATGCAATTGTGGAAGCGATGCAGAAAATTAGGGGCTCGCAAAACCGCTGCACCGTAATTTATAACGTCGGCTGAAAGAAGTGACTTGGTGGGAGTTCATAGATAATGAGCCACAGCCGATAGGGTTGACCACAGCTAACATAGACAGAGTCGATGAAAGTATACAGATAATATTAGTAAACTATGAATCGATATCAACTAAGGAATCGACTACATATTCCATTAATATCCTTAAAAGTACAATGTGCATTGTTACAGTGTCTAGATAGCTCAGCTGGCCAGAGCATTCCCCCTGTAAGGGACTGGTCGCGGGTTCAAGTCCCGTTCTAGATGTTCTCTTTTTCCGATCTAAATCTTTAAAACATCATTAATTTATTCAGTGTATGCATATTGGGCGAGGTCGACCCCGTTTACCCTGTCCACGTACTAGCCTTACATACTTGGTGTGCTATTTGCTGAGTACTCATTCGTTCTACGTCCCCAAACCACCTTAGCAAACCCCTTTCAATTCTCGTTACAACATTCTTTATTATATTAAACTTAAAAGAGTAAAATTAGGATGGAACTTTTTATGTTCTATTTAAAAAGTTCCAGGACTCTGCTTAACTATCACAAATAGAAAGCGTCCAGCGATTCTTCAAAGAAAGTTCTTATAAAAGTGTTAAAAATTAAGCGCACCGAGGGGCTTTTAAACTCTTTGGCTATTCCACACTTGTTTACATGCTGGCTTGCACGCGTTCTAGACATCTTTTAACTTGTACGTTACAGTAATCCGATTTTTCTGAAAATGTACTACATTTTTAAGTAAAATGAGGCATTTTCATTTATAGTTTTATAGTTTGAAAGAGAGTACGAAGCTATATCATTGTCCTAATCCATTCGCTTGAAAATAGTTTTATTATTACTATTGCAATCAATCAGGCAGGCAGTTTAGATTATATTTGATCTTTTTTTTTTAGCGTGTGGAAACCCCCTCGGGCTTCGGTGCCGAAGATAGGGTGGGCGTGTCGGAATCGGACCGACTGAAACCACACGGTGTCCTCCCCAAGTGTCTATTGCCGAGCACCCCTCGAAAGGATAACCCCAGGGTTACCGGCGGACCTTGTGGGGTCGGGTTTTATCCCGCGTCGGTGAGTTGGCAGGCGTGTGTAGAACACACACGACACGCCTCCGCCACGGCCTGCTTCTGTAAGGACGGCTAGCTAGAAGAAGAAGTACGTCAAATAGCCATATACTTACAATATCGTATAACACTATTTTTAATGTAATCTTAAGCTGTTTTTTTTACGTGCGGAAATCCCTTCGGATAACCTCCCGCCAGACAGCGGGGTTGGTTATGTCGTGAATCGACTAAAACCGCACGGTGTCCTCCCCAAGTGTCCGTTGCCGGGCACCCCGGGTAAGCCCTCGAAAGGATAGCCCCAGGGTTACCGGCGTACTTTGGCCGCCACCACGGCCTCGCCTGGTGGGGTCGGGTTTTATCCCGCGTCGGTGAGTTGGCAAGCGTGTGTAGGGCCACACGACACGCCTCCGCCACGGCCTGCTTCTGTAAGGACGGCGAGTCGGCCAATTGCCGTCCTCAGGCCCCGATCATAGTGGTCGGTAGTCCCGGGCGTAGATGAGTCCGCGGCGTCCCCCATTACATTCACGTACCATATTAACAATGGTAGCACTTAGCTTGACGGCCTCATCAGAAGAGGAGTGTCGTCGCAGCACCGCGTGACACCCGCCGGTCCCACTAGTGCTGCGACCACAATTCCCCTGCCCGGCTATGCACTTGTTGACCCCTGACCGCAATCAAACTAAAATTGGATCACTATGGAGGGTTTTTCACAATCGTGCACGGTGGTACCTATTTTTTTTTTTTGTGCGGAAATCCCTTCGGATACCCCCCCGCCGGCTAGCGGGGGCGGTTATGTCGGGCTTGAACCGACTAAAACCGCACGCCGTCTCGGGTCTACAGACGCCGGGGTGTAAGGTTACCCATAGAGCATATCCCTCGCACTCCGACTGACCCTGGGCCATTCGCTACCCGCCCGAATTTTGTGACAAATTTGTGTCATCAAATTTCTACCACCAGTAAAGACCAGTCTCTTTCGCGGGCATTACCTGCTCGCAGAAAGAGCCGGCGGCGTGCCACTTGCTCCCGTCGGAGACCACGGCCCTCACCATGGTCTCCAACGAGAGAACGTAAACGCCCAGGACCGCAACGAGATCCCGGCGTTGACTCGCCCACGCAGGGCACTCAGGTCTCCATGGTCCCTCTCCAACCACTCCTTCATGACCGGCCTCACCGCCGCAATGGTGGATTCCCCCCACCTAATCTTAAGCCGTAACGAGTTGGTTCAAGTTAGTGTTATCAATATATTCAATCGTTCGTTATTCAAAATTGGATGTCAAAAACTATAAAATGAAGTTTGAATATTCACGTTGACGTGCCTTCTACTCGTACTATCAGGAGAAGCACCAGTTCAAGACATACATGAGTCTCGAAATGAAAACGAACTTCAAAGTTCATAGAAGTGCGTTTAACATACACTACACAACACCTACGTGATTATTATCACAAAGTACTTATTTGCTAGGTAGTGAGACGGTGATTATGTATTTAAAAACGTACCAGCGTTCACTTCCGTATTCAAATTATAGAATTAACTATACCTTTAATATTCATTCCACCTAAAAAGTCCATCTGAACATAGCAGCGATCGTCCCCGCGACAGAATTGCATTAAGCGCAGCGTCCCCACTGCGTCGGTTAATTTGTTGGTCACCGCTCGTTACCATTTAATTTGGTACTCCCCGGTGTCCCTCTTTACCCTGATCGCAGCTCACTTTACGATATTATCATCCAATTTAGTCAGCTCTCGCATAAACGAAGTCACTCGATATAAAAAATGTTGGAATAAAAAATCAGGCCACCCTAGTCCGTCCTGCTTTCAATTTATAATAGGGTTTTGGATTACGGCTAACGAAATTTGTTATCAATCATTATTATCGATTTTATTTACATAGTCCAGCAGGATATTATCCGTGAAATCGTATTAAAAAGTATTTGTGACTGGATGTGTAAAGCTAATTGAAAAAATGTTCACTGACGTGTATGCTTATATGTAAAAAAGTTTAGTTCACAGTTTAATTTAAAGCCAACGAACATGCAACGGTTGCCAACACCCATTACTCAGCTGACGTTCTCCACATCTGCTTACGACTGCCTAGATAATCCAACAATGCAGCCCAATTTTCTTACTGCGCTGAGTCAAAGTTGTGCGGTATAGCTGTAGGATTGCAAAGGACCGTACAATGGATATGCCGGTCTCGGTAATGCCGCATCGTATGAGGGATTTCGCGACTCGCGCACACGCGACAAAGCAGCCACTTACAGCGCGTACCGTTTCGCCGTCTCACTGAATGCGCTGAGAAATCTTCCTACTATGCGACCGCTCTGCATGTTTATGTATCCATTTGCTCGCCGAATGACGCGCGTTAATGGATTTTTTAGATCGCATATGTAGATTGAAAGGAAAACGTTTACTCGTTTAAACAGTACGACGACGTTTTGTGTTGCAGCAACCGATTTTATAACTTTCTATTGTTGGGGAAACAAAACTTTTGTATTTTGGAGTAACGCAGTAAATAGTCCAAAATATGTAGTAAATAAGTTAATAAAGGGACTTAATCGGAAGGAGTAAGTAGGTGTAAGTTATCCATTATATGATGGTACAGTTACATAATAAAGTAAATTAATAAACCGTACATATTTAATGTAATAGTAACCTAATAAGATTACGGATTACGCAAGTACCAATAAAAATAGATGACGGGATGGTATGTGGCAACCTATCAAAGAAAATGATGATGAAGCTATTTAAGATACGTATAAGTTGAAAAGAAAGAATATGCAAACATACTTTGTAAATTTGTTAGTGTTCAACAACATTTATCACTAACTGTACTTGCTGTATTTATGCAATACTCTCTCAATCTCTTATGGACACGAATAAGCAAACTTTTCAGTAACATAAAAACTAGTAAGTACGTTGACTCCGCCTCGCCTACGAATACCTACTATGATACAGGTTATGAAGAAAAAGTTGTGATACTGTTTTAAATAAGCAATCTTCCTTCACTACTTACAGTGTACTTCTTTTACGATGAAAAAAAATGCACTTGTATTAAATTTACATTGTTTCATTATAAACTTTTGAGATAGTTGTACATACCTTATAGAATTTCATTATTATGGTGGTGCAACACATTTCGCAACTAGTATGGATGAGAGCGTAGCAGGTCATTAAATCTTTATTTAATTTAAACCCAATGGGTAGATATGCAGATTTTGCATTCCAACTCGGTAATACCATTTACACGTTGCTCTATCTAGCGAAGACAATCTGAACTACTTAGACTAATCTTGTTCTTGGTTTATGAAACTATTCGTTTTGCATTGGGTATATATCTTTGACCACAGCACCTCATACAAAATTTCAATCTTCTATAATTCCGACAGTAAATTGAGTCTGCTGTCTATATTGAACGTTTCAAATGTCTGCGCCACAAATTGTTCCCGCGAAGACATTCAAATGTAAATCTATTTATATATATATATATATATGCTTATATGATGAATTTTAGTGTACATAATAGAACATTGGATATATTAGATACAATCACGCATGTATCTCCCCGACGGTTTAGGACGTATATTGTATTTATATTTTCAAGCCATGTTTTCGGGGCACATCCGTATGTTACCGTTGTCAGTGTACTTGATTCTACCTATGTGAATGTACTCTTAGGACAATCTTTGACTTGATTGGAGGACTCAACGGTAATGTATGACACATATAAACCCATCCAGTGAAGCTAGTGATTAATATGAGAGAGCTGTGCGGAATGTAGTTGCAAAATTTCAATTCTATTGCACTCCGGGAGTGCCGGCAGAAGTGAAAACTTGAATATTAACGTTGTGCATTTTTGATATTTTGGAATGGTTTGGGAATAATTTTGCACGAATTGCTTTAATTATCAGTATAAAAGTACTATCATTTATGTGGTAACATACAATATTCATTTATTGCGCTATCGTACACAAACATGACAATTTATAGTACATTAAAAATTTAACACTTCAGAACTTTTACAATTATTTTACATTAAAAAGTTTATCTCAGAAAAATCAACTTCCATCCATAATTTCAACGACTTTTTCACCATCATTATTACCAGAACCATCATCGCCAATATATTTATAAAGTACTCACTCATTTTCTTTCAATATTTCTTCGTCACTTTTTTCATTAATAGATACACTTTGTTTAATTTCCATTTTATATCAATAGATTTATGGCGCAAAATACAATAAATATTACAAAAAGTTATATGATGACAAAAAGTGTTTCTTGGGCCTTGTTCGGAATCGATCTCAGTCTTGACGAAGTCAACGACCACTCATTAGACGAACGCGCCACCAAGGCTGTTAAGTACCCTGTGAAATTAGCGCTTTTATATTTGTCTGCAAACGTCTTACGAATTCTCGAGTCAGGACACGTGACCTGCACGTGTCCTGACGCGAGTTGAAAGTTTTTTACCCATTACATAAAAAGTGCACAACGCCGCTAAAGAAGTTTTCACTTCAAAAGAACATCACACTATACACACATCAACACTATACCTCCAAATGTGATGGCACTCTGCGGCTGTCATTTTTTGTACCGTGTTCCAGTTCAGCGTCTTTGCTATGCTTCCTCATTTACCTTCCCCTACTTTCACGTTTCGTATCCTTTTTCTACCTAGCTTCGCATAAGCATTTGTAGAAGTGAAAACGACTGAAAAGAGACCTGTCAATAAACTTGTCAATTTGTGGAAACGCATCCTAACTCTGCATTAAATTGCACGAAGCGGGTAGATTTTAGACATTATGCAATTCTTCCTCACTCTACTTATCTCTGCTTTAAGAAACAGGTAGCATATTCTACCGCTAAACCAAAATGTTATCTATGGCTATGGTATTACACCAGCGTATTAAGTTATTACACGAAGAGATTCATCGAACGTCACCTTAACAATATATAATATTTATTTCGTTCGCGGTTCTCTATTTTGTGGTAATCATTAGTTTCAATTTATCCATTTCGCTATAATAAGTAAACGCACAATACTACGAACAACAGAATAATACTTACTGTATCGTTTATTTCACCTTGTAAATAAAATTACATTGTACGAAGCTAATATAATTATTCAGATTTTAATTGGTTTCTGTTTGATATCAGCATTACCTAGGAGGGAGGACTACGCCCTAGAAGATATTTTTAAAAAGAGTAAAAATTGTCTAACCATTTCTATATAACTTTTACGGGTGTGGATATTTCCGGGTGATCTGATCTTAAAACAATCCTATGCACATATTCTTCACCATGAGGTGTACGAAATTCATTCAGAAATAAGAATTCCTTCCAACAGTGACATTGAATTAGCTAGATGGCAGTTTGCATAATACAATTCCTCTAAGCTATACGCGGTACGAAGTAAATTGCCGTAAAATAAAATGCTAGTTGAATCGCATTTCTGTGTCGGACAAACTGCATGTTGTTTGAGATTTCTACAGGTTACTTTTTATTTAGTTATTTAGTTAGTTAGTTATTACTTTTGCTTAATTAGAATACTCTCATAATGTTGGATAGAGGTTTGTAGACGGAAATCTAATAATGTTACCTTAATAGCATTAACTAGCTGTGCCCGCGACTTCGTCCGGTGGATTTCGATTTTAAAGGTTTAATTATTTTGCGTAAACCCCTAATTTCGTTTCTAAAATAAAAGTAGCCTATGTTACGCCTTGGAACATTACCTATATGCCAGTGAAAGTACCGTCAATTTCGGCCCAGGTGTTCCGGAGATTACCTTATTTAAACAGACAGACAGGCATGCAGGCAGACAGATTTTTTTTTAAAACTCTTTAAGCTTTTTACGGCAGCAAAAGGTTAAGAACAAATAAGTAGTCGGCATCAATGAAACATAAAGTCGTCGATAACTGATAGATGTATGGTTGAAACAACCGTCAATAAGAGTCACCACAGGTGGACCAAGACGTATTCCACGTATTTTCTTTTAGGTGTGGAAACCCCCCACGGGCTTCACCCCACCGGTGCCAGCGATGAGGTTACCCACCTCACACGACACGCCTCCGTCTTGGCCTGCTTCTGTAAGGACGGCGAGTCGGCCGACTGCGAGTCCTGGGCGTAGAAAAGTTTTCGGGTCGGCCGAATACCGTCCTCAGATCATGGTGTTCGGTGGTCCTGGGCGTAGAAAAGTTTGCGGCGAGGACGCCGCAGACTTTTCCACGCCCAGGACCGCTAATTACTGCGGAACTCGGGGGGAAAGGCTCTCTCCCGCTCCCTCTCCACCGCCTCTTTCGCGCGCTTTACCTGCTCGCAGGAAGAGGCTCCGACTCGTATTGCATAGAAAAGTGGGGTAGGCTCATTTACTTGAAATATATGTCTTATACAAATAATAAAGAACGGTGAATCCTTTATCCTTTAGTAAGTTTAGTAGGATAGTTTAGGCTTTCATTATAAATGGAGTTTAAATAGGTAGCTACACATTATAAAATGTTTTCTCTAGGCATAAGTAGTTACGCGAATTAAGGGATATAAAATATAGAGCTGACCCCGCAATCTGCCGATTGTTAGATGACCGACTAAGATTCAGGGAATAAACTTACCTACGTTTTTAAAATATTAAGTAGATATGAAATCAGTTACAGTTCAAATATAAATCTTAACGTTATTTCGTTTAAATTTACTATTAAATCTCACACAGACAACGAATTCAAATATAGAAGTAGGCATTTAGAAGATAAAGTTATAACCAACAATGGTTTTGTTCTCTAAGGTCACCTGGAGCCCGATTCAGTAAAATGGTTTATTAAAACGTGTGATTTTAAAACTCACGAAAACGTTTATAATTATATACCTATTCCAATATAAAATGATTAAACACAATCAAACCGTGAGTGATTCCTGATCCTGATATACTAAACTACTACCTGAGATACTATACTACCACACAAAAACAAAGGCGTAAAAACAAAGCCAACTTTTTCCAAAACATACCATAACATAAACTCACGCCTATATCCCCGAAGGGGTAGGCAGAGGTGCTAGCACCCACATTTCGCCAGTTTATGTTTAGGTCCCAATGTAATAGGTGGCGAGCCTATTGCCATTAACCGGGCACTTATAAGCCTGCGATAAATACACACATAACTTCGAAACGCATCGCAAAGTCATTGGTGTGTGCCATGGTAAAACCTGGGATCGAACCCGAGACCTCGTCTTAGCAGTCAATTACCCATACCGCTAGGCTACCGCGGCTTCAAAAAAATTTTTCAAAAAAATATATTGTTATTATGATATCCGTCAAAACAGATACTGCATATCAACTTTTTTTGGTCTTTTCTTTTTAACCCAATTAATCGCGATGCGTTTTGAAAACGTGACAACACCGAATCGGTCCCCATATTGTCTAAGAAATCGTGTAATCGGTCGTGAGTAGTGAAAAATCCAAACATGTTACCATTATCTAGAAGTGTCACTGCGGTGTACAAGTCAACGCCATCCTAAAACATCTAATGACCGTGCCATATCGGCCGGGGACTCAAAGACGAGCTCAGAAGTTTAATATCTTTTGAACTTTTATAGTAATCCACTGTATTGGAAACATATGGTATCGAACATTAACCCTTGTTATTTTGCACACACCCTTCTCAGTTACCGAATGGTATGATCGCAGAAACGCCATGCAAAATTTACCATTGTGGGTAGATTGTACCGTATATAAGCTTATCGCGAATATCTGGGATAGTGAGAATTTTCCTGCTTTATTCACAGATATCAGGGAGTTTTATTTGAATAGATCTGATGTTGGGTTGTCTTGTCTGGCTTTGTATTATGTTTGAACAATGTTTTTTTGTTTGAAATACTGTTTTATTTTAATCCGAGGATAATTTAAGCTCATGTACCGTACAATGAACGACTCAGTATTATGTAATCGGAAGATCCAAACTTCCATTATATTATTTTTCGGGTGCATCTGGAAAAATGAATTTAACATTATTGGCATTATTAACATTATTAGCATGGCATGGCATAACATACCATTTTATACCACACAACAGATTTTTTCCTTGTTTAATTTATTAAAATACTATTTCATCGTAAAAATACGGAAATTAAAAATCATAAATAAACTGTTTTTGTGCGCCGTTTTTCCTAGAGGCTAGAGGCCTAGAGGGTATACGAAGGGATTTCTGCACGAAAAAAAAAGATACAAGCGATAACGATAACAATTACGATAAGTGTCAAATTTGTAATTTGGGATCCTGGGCCATATCGAACCGGAGATGGCCCAGGGTCAGTCAGGGTTCGAGGGATATGCTCTATGGGCAACCTTACACCCCGGCGTCTGAAGACCCGAGACGGCGTGCGGTTTTAGTCGGTTCAAGCCCGACATAACCGCCCCCGCTGGCCGGCGGGGGGCATCCGAAAGGATATCCGCACGAAATAAAAAAATTAAGATACAAACGATAACGATGACGATTACGATAAGTGGCATGGGAAAGTTATTTGGAAATGCATCTCCCAATATTTAAAATCACCAATTTTTAAAACTACCGGCAAACTTACCAAATGACTACTATTACGTCACAAACACTCACATCTAAAAAAAAAACAAAAAAAGCTTAAAATATTACTATTATATTCTTGAACAAACCGATGCGAATATTTCATAATCTAGGTCAACAATGCAAGCCTAGGTTCCATACAATTCTCAATCCAATTCCCTTTCAACACATAATAACTTGGTACAGTCACTCTGTAAATTCTAACAAAATATCAAGTGGGAACTCGATTAACGAAAACTCGTAAAGGTGAGTAGGTGGACACCAGTCGATACTGGGTTTCACGTAAGGTTTTCTTTTGTTGAGGTCTTAGGTGCACCCACACACTAACTAGGACTGAAAAGGCACTTTGCACACCTAGCAAGCTGTTACATCATACATTCATACATATACCCATATATTTATCATGTATACTTCAGAAAGGGTAGGCATTTTGCATTAAGTTATTCTTATTAACAATGAAACATACAAAATCACATTCAATTAATACTTCGCTAACCCAGAGTTACTAAACAAACATTGTTGCAGCTATATAGAAACAGCTCATATGAGTTTCTGATACTGTTCGGCAGAACTTATTATACCACGCTGAACAGAAGCGGACTAAGGAGGGACCTTGGTGTACTCCGACGGTGATAGGGAAGAGTTTCGTATCGCCAACAGTACGGCGGCCCAAAGACGGAATCGAATTGTGGTACATATCTCGGATGATGTCTATATAGGATTCTGGAACCCCTTTAATCCACAAAGCCCTCCAAATTAGTGTAGTACTACTGAACTGTAGTAATAAATACGCAAAGCGCCTGTTATGTAAATACGTTTAAATATTGAAATAAAACTATTTTAGCGGATTCTATCGCGATTTATTTGATGTTATTTTATATTGAGTCTCCCCGTGACCATGGCTGCTAAAAAACAACCGAAACGTCGGGATCAATGTAAAATATAAAATAACATCAAACAAATCGCGATAGAATCCGTTAAAAATAGTTTTATTTGTATGTGTGACATTCGCGTAAACTTCCGACAATATCATACGTGTAAATAATTATTTTATCTACAGTTTTAATAGTAAATGCAATAAAAGTTCAACAACAACACAACGCTGTATGCAACGTCTAGTAACTAGTAGTTTTATAATATATATCAATGTATTCATTCATCAAAAGCGGCGATAGCCTAGTGGCATACGTAACGGGCTGCTGAGACGAGGTCTCGAGTTCGATCCCCAGTTGCCCGAGCACACACTTCTGACTTTTCGTAGTTATGTGTGCATTAATAAATGATAATTATCGCTCGCTTAATAAAGTGCCCGGTAGATGGCAATAGGCTCGCCCCCTATTACATTGGGACCTCAACATAACTGGCGAATCGTGGGTGCATGTGTAATACACCTCTGCCTACCCCTTCGGGGATACAGGCGTGAAGTTACGTATGTATTCATTTAATCAGGCATCGTATACCCCAGGTCTTAAACTTAGTACGTACCGCAAAGTTGTTTACCGTGCTAGACGAGTAGTCGTACACAGGGGTTGTATATTACTGTAAGGTCACGACTTTATCTCAGTTTCCGCCCGAGCTGCGTTCACTAGCGATAGAATGAAAATAGTGGCACAATAAAACAGGGCTCGCCAACTATCGGGCCACCGAGAGCCCACTCCTTATCGGAAAACGGTTACCCGTGATTCATTGCATCTCTATTTACTCACAGATCTCCTACTTGCAACTTACAACTCACTTTTAAACAAAGTCTTTCATCAAGTTGGACTTACTACCGCCGTGATGAAATAAGATTACTTTTCCAAGGAAGGAACAAAATGTTACGGACAAGAACTTCTCAAAATAAAAGTTATCTACCAATCTTAATAATCCATTCCAAAAAGATGTAAATGAGTCTACAAATTCGGAAAAATGCTTTCATGAATGTTTTTGTAAACAAAGCTTGTAGTTAGTTATGTGTACTTTAGCGTTCCGACCTCGTTCGAGCACTACAGTTCGTTTGCCTGGATTGTGTCAGAGATTAAAAATAAATTGTTTAAATTGAAATGAGAGTTTAGGGAAGAAAAACAATGGCCTTGGCGGACAAGTTGCTGAGAGCGGGTGACGGAGGGCTCCGGGCTCGACCCGCCGTCCGAAGAGAGTTCCAAGAGAATTGATTGTAGGCTCAATCCTTGAGCAGAATCCGCGATTCCCTACAGTTCGTTTAAAATATAGATATACTCGTGTAAAACCCCCCTAAAACTCGATAAAGGAAGTTTTATGTGAAAATAAATGCCAATATAAATATTAATACTTGTGTTTTATCATTTCGTCAGACCCCCGACGCTACAGGTGGTGGAGGCGCTTTATCCTCAGAGTTGGTGAACGCGCTGGTTTCCACAGGAGTTGGTGGAGCGCCGGTTTCCACAGGATTTGGAAACGCCAACGTACTGCAGTGTGCAGTTGATTGATCGATCCCGTACCGTAAGAAGGAAGACGTCGTGTAACATTGGAGCGACGCAATTATCAGTATTGTTTTCGTTTATTTGCTTTTATGTGCTTTTACGTGCCCAACTAGAAGATGGCTGAGACAAAGAGGTGCAATGGCTATGATGGTGGCTTGTTCCAGAGTGTCACAAGAGATTTCAGTGTTATTTTCGCCATTAATAGGTGTCTACGGGTCAATAGGGCCAATAAGGACTATAAGTCTTAATAGAATTATAATCCATGTAGTGAATAATGTGTTGTGTAATATGTGTTATTAATATTGTGTTTTTCCTGTTTATTCTATGTGGTGCGCTGTCGAAGATTAATAGGTTTTTTTTTTGTTATATTCATGACGTCCTAGCGTAGGGATTAGGCAATTATTTTTTAGTCTAATGTTGGGAGTGGATATCGAAACTTTGTAAGAGAGTCAAATCGCTAAGGTCATAATTGCCTGCGATGGTATAAGTGGGTTTTTCACCAGACTCATTATGGAGTGAAGTTTTCTTTCTCTTTAATGTTGATTAAAAAGTAATTTAGTAATTCGTAAGCGATGTAAGAGGTTTATAGTTACATATGCATAATGTGTAAGGATAAGTCACTTTATGTCATCTTTTGTTTATTAGTTAGGTAGGTCTTAAAAGTACGTTGTACTTTAAGTCCCTTTCGGACAAACAATAAAATGTATCGTCAAAAGATACTAAATTAATTTATTTAGATGGCCGACTGTGGCCAGGTTTTTTTTAACCTGGGTTTTGTCTGGCCAAGAATGAAGCAATATTTTTTTTTGTTCGTGTTTTTCAGTATTTATTACAGTTTAATTGCTATAATTTGAGATTCTACTAACGATTACTAATTATTACAAAGATTGCTTCGTTATTCCCATTGTAAGGGACAGTTCGCGTAATTTTTTTTTTTGTGTCCCAGATTAGCTTACCTAGGGCTTTAGCTTAGAACTGTCACATGACATGGCCATGGGGCGCAGCTGATGTAGCGTTCCGACCTCGTTCGAGCACTACAGTTCGTTTACCTGGCCATCATGTGTCTGAGATAAAAATAAATTGTTTAAATTGAAATGAGAGTTTAGGGAAGAAAAACAATGGCCTTGGTGGACAAATTGCTGAGAGCGGGTGACGGAGGGCTCCGGCCTCGACCGGCCGTCCGAAGAGAGTTCCAAGAGAATTGATTGTAGGCTCAATCCATGAGCAGAATCCGCGATTCCCTACAGTTCATTTAAAATATAAATATACTCGTGTAAAACCCCCCTAAAACGCGATATAGGAAGTTTTATGTGAAAATAAATGCCAATATAAATATTAATACTTGTGTTTTATCATTTCGTCAACACGAGGTATTGTGGCGTCAGATCCCCGACGCTACAGTACTGTAAAAGGAGATTGTCCGAAGCCTATGACACGAAACGGCTCGAACTTATAACCATTATGACCAATAAAAATGCATCGGTCTGCACAGCTAAGCTAGCCATACCGGGAATATTTGAAAACGCAAGGGTATTACCGCATATAGCGTCCCACTCTGATTCCCATACGTTTTGTACGGCATTGTTTGCTACACGCCAAACCGTTTACTTCAACTAAAGCTTGCCCATCGACGGCGCCACGTCACATTGCATGGCTAGCTCATTCCATCAAATATAGGACGGCTGCCGAAGTGTATCATTTGTAAAGTGCAACATGTTAGCAGGTAAATTATAAACTTGTATTACGGTACCAAATATCAGGTTGAATAGCTCAGCAATCGTTATAATGCAGGTTTTGACCTTTTTACCGCAGTTTATCTGCATCATAAGATACGTGCTCAGATTACACAATCATTTTATACATTTATAACGATAAGTTCTTTTTTCTATAATTCTTTCTATATTTATAATTAAAATATAATCGCACGCCCACTACTATAACCGATGTACACCAGGATTAACAGCCATAAAACACTGAGTGAGGGTACTAGGGAAACCCCAGGAATAAAACTAGATAAACTTACCGTCCATAACAACTATAAGCTCTGAGCTCACATCTAAAATTCTTCATTGTACAATAGATTACATAATATTATTCTTAATTGTACTAAATAAGCCTACCAATGTACACTTTAATCCTCTAAGATTTAGAAGGAGGATACCACCCCTTTAGCAATGCAAGAAATATAAGTTGATGTCGTCTCGTTGTTCGCCTGACATCGCTGGGAGGGGAAATCCTTAGAAAAATCCTTAGTCGTAACGGATAGCATGCGTGTCAATAGTCTCACTGCAATGATGCTGAAGACCGTGCGAAGTGGAGAAGTATAAGCCAGCCTCGAATGAAACCAAGACGACTCTACGCTGAGATGATGATGATATTTTACACAGCACAATCTAGCCTCAAACTAAGCACAGTTTTTAATATTTCGAAGCTACGCTGACAACGCTATAAATCTATCTATCTATTATGTTCTAATATAAAATTGTAAAAAGTTGTGTCTGCACATTGGAGATATTTAAAAAATACTTAGGTTATGTTAAATGAACGATTATGAACACAAAAATATTTATTTCTGTTGTGTATCTGTTTGTTTTTTTTTATAATTATTCCGTCAATATGACTTTATCTCGCCCGATGGCAAACTAAAAGTCTCAGGAATGAGGTTCACCATTACAGACACGGATAATGTAGTCATCAGTTGCTTTTTCAAGCCCCGTTTAAAGGCTTGTCTGCTTGTTCGCGATGGACGCAAACCTACTGAATGGATTTTGATGCGGTTTTTCTGTTAGATAGGTCTTGGTCAGACTTAAAATCTGCCGTATGTTTGATTGCAATGGGTAAGTAAAACCGGAGATGTGACTAAACAACGATAACCGACCTCCGCGCGTAAAGTAGGCTAGTAAATAAATAATATTAAATGTAATAGGTTCTAGACTGCGGATAACATACTTAAATTGATTTATTTATTTTTAAATAAATACTAATTATACATAGAAGATCAATGCAAATATATCTATTCATGCATTCAAATATTTACACTGAGCGGGAATCGAACCTGCGACCTTCGATGTGGTAGTTCGAAGCTCTACCGCCAGACCACGGTTCTTTATTTATATTTTTTATTATATTAACCTAGAGATCCGATTCTCAGCACTCCATGGATTCACCGTGCGGTCGCCGGGTCCATAGCGTGGTACAGAGAGGAACACCATGACGGCGACTGGGACTTGCGACCCAGATGTAGGTTTAGGGTGGCCACCTTTTGATGCATCAGCGCTCACCTCCACCGTCAGTAGTGTTCCCCCCCCTACCTATCCAAATTTGGTAAGATCCTAACAATGCCGCTTTTGATATACGTTTTAATAAAGAGCTTACTGAAGCTCTTGGCAATCCGAGGTCTTTAAGTAAATTGTACAGGGATTTAGCTGGAATTCCCCTTGCTCCTACTTCTACGGCATAGAGTTTAACCACGTAGCCGTTTTTGGTTAACTCGTTAGTCAAATCAATGTATTTGTTTGTCTTTATAGCGTGGTCTTTAGGTATATTAGTTTCCCACGGTACTGTGAGTTCTACAAGCACTGCACGCTTATGCGATCGTGAAAAAAGGAATATGTCGGGTCTGGATGATGAGGCACAGACATCCTCCGGTATCCTATAGTGCTTCTCATACGTGTCTACGAGTATTGTCCAGTCAACGGCAGCTATCAAAATTGAATAAGGCTTTTGAAGTGATTTCTTTGAGCAGCCTTCCTTTACAAACGCAATGTCATTTCTTTGGTTTGTGGTTAATCCTTTTTTCGCTCTAGCTACCGCCAAACTTACAGCCTCACGTATGATTTCTAATACCTTATCATGACGGCGCGAGTAATGACCCCGGTCTAATAGCGTTTTACAACCCACTAGTAGGTGCCTAGCCGTACCAGTTGCTTCACCACATGAGTTACATGTTTTATCTGTGGCTTTTCCCCATCTGACCAGATTGCTTTGGTCGGGGAGGGTCAACTGGAATGCATTCAGGTAAAATTTAAGTAAGGCCGGTGACCAGTCGTATATTATGGTACGCCATTTTAAGGCTATGGGAATACAAAATTCACCTAGAGTCAACCATTCGTTTTGCATTTCTAGGTTCAAACGTTACTATTAAAATACCGATACCAGCTAATACATATTGCCTTTCTCATGCACTTCACAATCAGAGTCACCGAAGCGGTGCGGTAATTTCTAGATGTTAAGTGAATAATCAATACATCAAGAGCGACAGCGATCAAATTAAAATGGAAATGGATTCAAGCCAGGAAATGAAAATAGAGTTTGAATTGAACGTGCCGAAATCAAACATTGCTCAATTTCAGTAAGTTTGAATTTCGTGAGCCGACCGCTAGTTAGAAAATACTTTCAAACAGATAAAATGCTACATGAAGCCAACTGCGGTTATAAACTCGCGCAGAAAATCGACTGGAGAGGTAAGACTTAGACGTTCTACACAAAAGGCTATTTAAAATACACACGCGTACGTTGTATTTAAATGAGGTAAAACTCCACATTGCGAGAAGATCTGAAGTTTGATTCTCCCGTCACTTTACAAGATATTTTAAAAAGCGAAGCTAAATTATTGAATAAACTTTAATATTTTCCAATTTCAATGCAAACATTTTTACTATTTTTAAAATAACCATAAGTTATTCGGTGTTTGTAAACAAACAAACAAATTAAGATAAGGTATATAACAATCGTTATGCAGTGTGAATATTAATTTATAATTAAATAAACAATTATTTGATAACATTTTGCCTGACCAGAGATTCGTAGCCATGACCCCCTGATCCTCCTGATCACGCGCAAAAAATAAGCGCTTACTTATTCCATGCCACTATCATCATCATAGGAATATCGCAGGACCACAGCAGTCACTATTAGTAGATATTTATGTAACTTCCTCGTTAACCTATACAGAATAATTATTAATCAAATATTATACGAAATTCGGCTCCAAATTCAGTTTAACAAGAAAACAAGTCCACGTCCCCTGTGCCCACAATTGTGGTCGGTTATTGAGTTCGAAGTCAATGAAGCAAGCTCATCTAGTGTCCCGAAAACGAATCCAGTGAAATATTCAATTTTGCGTCTCAGAGCCACGATAATTTTAACATTTTATGAAAATACTATTTCATGCAAAGCTCAGCTGAGGTTCATAACCGCATGGCACCGTCACTTTGGCACTTTGGCTGCCTTTGTCTGAAAAAGATCCAAGTTCCTGTTGATTGTTCTTGTTTTTATTGTATCTATAAACAGTGTTTGCAATATGTGGTGTTTGTAATATAAAAACTAACGGGTTTAATATAGAACTATTCAGTTTTACGTTGGGTGTATTTTGTTTTGATTAATGTAAATTATATTTACCTCTCTCTCTTCTGCACGAGTTCCTGTGGTTCCAATATGGGTGCAAATTGTCTATTGTAATAGAAATAATCCACATTTTACTTGGTAATTATAAGTTTTATTCCCAAAACAATACTTATTTTTTTATCACACCTCAGTTGCAGAGCGCAATCGAAAAAGGAATGGCCGTTCGTTCGAATACAACACCTTCAATACTTTTTAGTCAAGTAAAATACTTTTAATAGATTTAAATTCTATAAGGCTATTCCAAATACAAATTAAATTGCCAAATAAATAATGATTTCTAACAATCGGCCATCCTGAACAGTAGCAATTCTGTTGCTGACATCACTAAACTAATTTTTCTCTAAAATTTTCCTATTTTAGAGAAATTTAGAGGGAATGCTATTCTGTTGTTACGTCGAACTAAATTTGGTGTTCAATATAACAGCACCAAATTTGAATCTGACATCACCAAAATTTAAATATGAAAGTGTTACCGTTATTAAAAAAATAAGAATGAATGATAAAGAGTGAATTATTAAATTCTTTAAAAACTATATTCTTAGGTTTTTAGAATGCCGAAAAATGATTATTAATGCAAATTATAGATCAAACAGTAAACAAAACCGTTATTTTTCTTAGTCATAGCTAAGTACAAACGGTTTTATTCAGTTCACTAGCCCGGCAACCCGGTGTAAACCTCTTTGTTATCTACGCAACTAAACTATCTCTGGCTGGAATATGTGCAAGTCAATTTGACGTGACATGACACAATTGACATATCGGATAAGTTAAAAATTTGGCAAGGAAATAATTGCTTGATTTGAAATACATGAACAATTTAATATTTATTTTAGGGAATTACATTGAGCAGCTCGCCACCTGTATCTCTATTGCTGCCCTCTGTACAATCTCCTCAGGAGGTACAGCAGCCACAACTGCCTTCTCAATCTGGTGTCTCGGCAGAAGCTGGCCCCATTCGCCATCGGATTGTGCCGAGACGCCGCATATTGCCTAGGCCTTCACGACCTCCTGCCTATGAAAACTTAGTGAATGCGCCCTGCATGAAAGCAATAGCACATTACAAGAAACTATTCGTAACATAGTGTTGATGTGATTGTGATTGTTGATTGTGATTTTTGGTGATTATATGTATAAAAAATAACTTAATTACGAACGAATTATATGTTTTTAATTAAAATTTCTTTCAATTAATTCTGCCCGCATTTGTCTGTGAAAAAGATTAGGACTTTAACAGACATAGATACCGCTAGAATAGTTTATTTCAGTTATTTCCATAGTATTATGAGCTACGGCATTCTCCTTTGGGGTAATGCCGCAGATTTAAATACAATCTTTGTATTGCAAAAGCGGGCTGTGCGGGCAATTTATAAGTTGGGCCCAAGAGTCTCTGTAGTGTCTCAATATATTTTTGAAAATCTTTTGTATGTTAGAAGAAACATTTCCAATTTTTTAAGGCTTTGTGATATAGGTACATAACGTAAATACTAGACATAAAAACAATCTTGTAGTTTGTAATAGTCGACTCAACAAGATTAGTAATTCCTTTCAGGGTAACTGTATACGCTTCTACAACAAGCTTCCTAGTGAAATGAAGAATCTACCTCTTCATAAATTCAAAAGACAAAGTAAAAGTAAACTCTGCCAAACAGGCTATTATAAAATGCAAGACTATTTAGATGACAAACAAGCTTGGATATGAACTGTTTGCTCTCTCTCTATGCTACTCAAATGAAATATTGTAATTTGGTTAAGTAGTATATGTTTGTAAATAGACCAAAAAAAACAGCCCGCTGAGTTTTTTGCCGGAGTCTTCTCAGGACAGGGCCGCGTTTCGAACCGGCCAAACATTAGATTAATTTATTTTGACGTTTTGTAAGTTCCGTATTAATGGTCTATACAGAATAAATGATTTTTGACTTTGACTTTGACTGGCCAAAGCCAAAATCACGAAATCGTTATTCATCATTGCGGCGATATTCCAGTGGCGTACGTAACGGACTGCTGAGACGAGGTCTCGAGTTCGATCCCCAGTCGCCCCGGGCACACACCTCTGACTTTTCGTAGTTATGTGTGCATTAATAAATGTTAATTATCACTCGCTTAATAATTTGCCCGGTAGATGGCAATAGGCTCGCCCCCTATTACATTGGGACCTTAACATAACTGGCGAATCGTGGGTGTGTAATACACCTCTGCCCTTCGGGGATACAGGCGTGAAGTTATGTTATGTTATTCATCTTGAGACATGGAGGGTGCGACTTGAGCACCCAAGGTGGGGGGAATCCACCATTGCGGCGGTGAGACCGATCATGAAGGAGTGGTTGAAGAGGGACCATGGGGACCTCTCCTACCGGATGTGCCAAATGGTTACCGGACACGGGTGTTTCGGTAAGTATCTGTGGCGCATCCACCGGGAGACAACGCCGCAGTGCCAGCACTGCGAGGATCCTGGCGAAGACACGGCGCTCCACACGTTGGTGGAGTGCCCTGCGTGGGCGAGTCAACGCCGGGATCTCGTTGCGGTCCTGGGCGTGGACGTTGTTAGCCACTTTATATAATTAGCTGGTTTTGCGATGGTAACATAAATAAAACTGGCGAGATTATAGATCTCATAGTAATTTATTGATTCGACTACACAGTACAGTACAAGCGTACAGAGTGAGTGTTTAAAATAAAACTACCAACACAACTACTTAAATCCATGTTCGGATACTTGTATCGAACAGACGTTCTCTCGTTGGAGACCATGGTGAGGGCCGTGGTCTCCGACGGGAGCAAGTGGCACGCCGCCGCCTCTTTCTGCGAGCAGGTAATGCGCGCGAAAGAGACGGCGGAGAGGGAGTGGGAGAGAACCCTGCCCCCGAGTTTCGCAGTCTGCGGCGAGGACGCCGCAGACTCATCTAAGCCCGGGACTACCGACCTCCATGATCGGGGCCTGAGGACGGCAGTTGGCCGACTCGCCGTCCTTACAGAAGCAGGCCGTGGCGGAGGCGTGTCGTGTGTGCCCTACACACGCCTGCCAACTCACCGAAGCGGGATAAAACCCGACCCCACCAGGCGAGGCCGCGGTGGCGGCCAAAGTCCGCCGGCAAACCTGGGGTTATCCTTTCGAGGGCTTACCCGGGGTGCCCGGCAACGGACACTTGGGGAGGACACCGTGCGGTTTTAGTCGAGACACGACATAACCACCCCCGCTGGCCAGCGGGGGGGTATCCGAAGGGATTTCCGCACGTAAAAAGAAAAAAAAAAGAAATGTTATTCATCATAAAAATGTTATTTGAATTGAAATTTTAACGAAATTACAATTATCACTATAACTGGTCGGCAGTATTTTAGATGGCGTCTAATTTTAGTGTGACGTTTCTAATTTTAGACGTTTAGGACGTACAACAGAATACCAAATAAGCAAATTTGGACTAAGTTGAGTAACTAAGCTAATTTTGGTTGTGTCAAACTAATAATAGTTTAGTCATACGTTTTCAGAATACAAAACGTCGTTTGACATCACTAAACTAAATTTTAGTGATTTTTAGTTTAGTTTAGAGAGTTTTTGAACAACAGAATTGCTACCATTACATACACACTACGACACGCCTCCGCCACGGCCTGCTTCTGTAAGGACGGCGAGTCGGCCAACTGCCGTCCTCAGGCCCCGATCATGGAGGTCGGTAGTCCCGGGCTTAAATGAGTCTGCGGCGTCCTCGCCGCAGACTGCGAAACTCGGGGGGCAGGGTTCTCTCCCGCTCCCTCTCCGCCGTCTCTTTCGCGCGCATTACCTGCTCGCAGAAAGAGGCGGCGGCGTGCCACTTGCTCTTGTCGGAGCCACGGCCCTCACCATGGTCTCCAACGAGAGAACGTCTGTTCGATACAAGTATCCGAACATGGATTTAAGTAGTTGTGTTGGTAGTTTTACTTTAAACACTCACTCTGTACGCTTGTACTGTACTGTGTAGTCGAATCAATAAATTACTATGAGATTTATAATCTCGCCAGTTTTATTTATGCTACCATCGCAAAACCAGCTAATTATATAAAGTGGCGTCCACAAACGTCCACACCCAGGACCGCAACGAGATCCCGGCGTTGACTCGCCCACGCAGGGCACTCCACCAACGTGTGGAGCGCCGTGTCTTCGCCAGGATCCTCGCAGTGCTGGCACTGCGGCGTTGTCTCCCGGTGGATACGCCACAGATACTTACCGAAACACCCGTGTCCGGTAACCATCTGGCACATTCGGTAGGAGAGGTCCCCATGGTCCCTCTCCAACCACTCCTTCATGATGGGTCTCACCGCCGCAATGGTGGATTCCCCCCACCTTGGGTGCTCAAGTCGCACCCTCCATGTCTCATGATGAATAACATAACATAACTACACGCCTGTATCCTCGAAGGGGTAGGCAGAGGTGTATTACACACCCACGATTCGCCAGTTATGTTAAGGTCCCAATGTAATAGGGGGCGAGCCTATTGCCATCTACCGGGCACATTATTAAGCGAGTGATAATTAACATTTATTAATGCACACATAACTACGAAAAGTCAGAGGTGTGTGCCCGGGGCGACTGGGGATCGAACTCGAGACCTCGTCTCAGCAGTCCGTTACGTACGCCACTGGGCTATCGCCGCAATGATGAATAACGATTTCGTGATTTTGGCTTTGGCCAGTCAAAGTCAAAGTCAAAAATCATTTATTCTGTATAGACCATTAATACGGAACTTACAAAACGTCAAAATAAATTAATCTAATGTTTGGCCGGTTCGAAACGCGGCCCTGTCCTGAGAAGACTCCGGCAAAAAACTCAGCGGGCTGTTTTTTTTGGTCTATTTACAAACATATACTACTTAACCAAATTATAATATTTCATTTGAGTAGCATAGAGAGAGAGCAAACAGTTCATATCCAAGCTTGTTTGTCATCTAAATAGTCTTGCATTTTATAATAGCCTGTTTGGCAGAGTTTACTTTTACTTTGTCTTTTGAATTTATGAAGAGGTAGATTCTTCATTTCACTAGGAAGCTTGTTGTAGAAGCGTATACAGTTACCCTGAAAGGAATTACTAATCTTGTTGAGTCGACTATTACAAACTACAAGATTGTTTTTATGTCTAGTATTTACGTTATGTACCTATATCACAAAGCCTTAAAAATTGGAAATGTTTCTTCTAACATACAAAAGATTTTCAAAAATATATTGAGACACTACAGAGACTCTTGGGCCCAACTTATAAATTGCCCGCACAGCCCGCTTTTGCAATACAAAGATTGTATTTAAATCTGCGGCATTACCCCAAAGGAGAATGCCGTAGCTCATAATACTATGGAAATAACTGAAATAAACTATTCTAGCGGTATCTATGTCTGTTAAAGTCCTAATCTTTTTCACAGACAAATGTGGGCAGAATTAATTGAAAGAAATTTTAATTAAAAACATATAATTCGTTCGTAATTAAGTTATTTTTTATACATATAATCACCAAAAATCACAATCAACAATCACATCAACACTATGTTACGAATAGTTTCTTGTAATGTGCTATTGCTCTCATGCAGGGCATTCACTAAGTTTTCATAGGCAGGAGGTCGTGAAGGCCTAGGCAATATGCGGCGTCTCGGCACAATCCGATGGCGAATGGGGCCAGCTTCTGCCGAGACACCAGATTGAGAAGGCAGTTGTGGCTGCTGTACCTCCTGAGGAGATTGTACAGAGGGCAGCAATAGAGATACAGGTGGCGAGCTGCTCAATGTAATTCCCTAAAATAAATATTAAATTGTTCATGTATTTCAAATCAAGCAATTATTTCCTTGCCAAATTTTTAACTGATCCGATATGTCAATTGTGTCATGTCACGTCAAATTGACTTGCACATATTCCAGCCACAGATAGTTTAGTTGCGTAGATAACAAAGAGGTTTACACCGGGTTGCCAGGCTAGTGAACTGAATAAAACCGTTTGTACTTAGCTATGACTAAGAAAAATAACGGTTTGTTTACTGTTTGATCTATAATTTGCATTAATAATCATTTTTCGGCATTCTAAAAACCTAAGAATATAGTTTTTAAAGAATTTAATAATTCACTCTTTATCATTCATTCTTATTTTTTTAATAACGGTAACACTTTCATATTTAAATTTTGGTGATGTCAGATTCAAATTTGGTGCTGTCATATTGAACACCAAATTTAGTTCGACGTAACAACAGAATAGCATTCCCTCTAAATTTCTCTAAAATAAGAAAATTTTAGAGAAAAATTAGTTTAGTGATGTCAGCAACAGAATTGCTACCATTGTCTGTCCTCAGACACATGAAGCAAAATATGACATATTTAAATAAAAATGTTATTTTATAAATCTAACAACTGTCTTGTTTTAATTGAATATACTTGTTTGTAATTGGACATACTTGTTTTTGACTATCTGTAGAATAAATTATAATTCACTAAACTGAATACAAACTAAAATAGCGTAGGTAAACAAACTGACTAACTAAAAATGACACAAAATTTTTAAGGAATTATTATTCTAAAAATATTTTAACAATTAGAAAAAAAAAGAAACAAATTATATAATGATAAATGTAAAAAAAAAAGTCTACATGATGGAACAAACGTAACTAATTAGGTAGGTATATTAATGTAACTATCCACTGTCATCTACACATTAACTTTCACAGTTTCGGCCATCCTTAATATATTGAGTGACCTCACTCAAACCTATTTGTATTTAGGCGACGGTTTAAACTACTTTCGCGGCACTAGATCACTTTCTCACAGATTTTTGACGCACAAACACTCTCATAGGAACACTTATTGTTTTCAAAATATATAAGTACACACATTCATGTAGAATCGATTTACACAGGGTGTATCGGTCTCTGATCGAGGTGCTCACTCGTAAGATACCGCGTACACGCACAGGGTGTATCGGTCTCTGATCGGGGTGCTCGCTCGTAAGATACCGCGTACACGCACAGGGTGTATCGGTCTCCGATCGGGGTGCTCGCTCGTAAGATACCGCGTACACGCACAGGGTGTATCGGTCTCTGATCGGGGTGCTCGCTCGTAAGATACCGCGTACATGCACAGGGTGTATCAGTCTCTGATCGGGGTGCTCGCTCGTAAGATACCGCGTACACGCACAGGGTGTATCGGCCTCTGTTTACATATTAAGTTGAAACATACCGCGTACACGCACAGGGTGTATCGGCCTCTAAGTATAGTTTTGTAAAATACCGCGTACACGCACAGGGTGTATCGGCCTCTGTTTACATATTAAGTTGAAAAATACCGCGTACACGCACAGGGTGTATCGGCCTCAGTTAATGGGTTTAGTTGCAAAGTACCGCGTACACACATGGTGTATCGGCCTCCATTCGCAAACTAATTTGAATTATCCTCATATCAACAGGATACATCGGTCTCCAGTTGCATGTCGTTGATTACTTTATTTCAGTCCGCCGTTGGATAGACAACATTAACCAATCTTTCAATAAGAACTATATGCACACTATCCATAATTTGGTATAAATTACGTAATAAAATAATATCCGAATATAGACTATTGAATAAATACGATACCATATACTTATAGAATACAAAATGTGCATAACAAGAATCTTTATTTATTCGCTTTGGGAACGTTCACTTTCGCTCTCTGATTCAGAAATGACTGAACTGCCTAGTCGTATCCAAGGCTTCATTCTGTCTGCTGAATACACGTTTTTATATTTTCTGGAGGAGAACCCATCTATACTACTAACCTCGTAACGATCGTTGCCAAGGACGGCTGAAATTTTGTAGGGTCCACTATATGGTGGCATTAATTTATTGCTATCACCGATGTTACGAACGTTTTTCAAGACCATAACGAGATCGCCTAATTTATAGCATTTAGCTCTGCATCGCTTTTTATCGAATCGAACTTCCATAGCCTCCTGCTGTTTAGCTATAGAAGCTGAAGCCTCTTCACGGATCTCTTCAATATTATCGGTACTTGCCAAATGCTCCGTGATGTCATGGAGGTGAGCTTCTGCTAAGTTAACAGTTTCCTTACCAAATACCACATGTACTGGGGTTTTCCCCGTAGCCTTATTGATGGTGTTATTAAGGCTCCATTGAACCTTCCCAAGATCAGAATCCCAGTTACGATCATCCTTATCAATACTCAAAGCTGTTAAAGAACTTAGTATTGAGCGGTTGTACCGTTCGATTTGACCATTCGCTCGTGGACTGGCTACCGCATTTTTGACATGTTTGATTTGATTGGACTCTACAAACTTTTTAAACTCCGCAGAAGTAAAAGAAGTTCCACGGTCCGATACAATTACTTTTGGCGAACCAAATAGTCCAATGAAATCTCTCATGACTTGAATAGACGTTCTGCTTTTAGTATTCCTGACTGCTCGCAATACTATAAACTTGGTGAAAGAGTCTATAATACCTAAAATGTAAGTATTCCCAGTTTTACTCCGGACGAATGGGCCTAGATGGTCTATATGAACAAATTCGAACGGCACACTTGGCTTTGTTATTGGATGTAGATACCCTTGCTTTTTTCCGGAAGGCTCCTTAGCATAAGCACAAGGGATACATGCACGGACATATTTTTTAACAAAGCGTGTCATACCCGGAAACCAGTAGTCTCTGCGAATCTTTTCAACGGTTTTCTCGAAAGAAAAGTGACCACTCTCATCATGGCACAATTGACAAACTTTCCATCGAGCATCATGTGGTACTGCCCATTTAAATTCCGTCCCAACTTTCTTATATATTTTACCGTCTTTAAGTGCATAATTGTTTTTTATATCTTTGGCTTCTTGGCAGTTTTTATCTAATATACACTTAATGAGTTTGAGTCGAGGGTCACTTAACTGTACAGTCATTAAAGAGCGTTCGTCATGAACTATACGCATGATGTTAAGGTCATCGGAGTTGTCAGCATCTATCGGTAAGGGGTTCCGACTCAAGCAGTCCGCATGCTGCATTTGGGTGCCTGGTCGGTATTCCACAGTAAAATCATAGTCTTGAACGAGGAGCCACCAACGTGCTATCCGCGGTACAAGATCACGTTTTGTTAGGGTGGTCCTTAGGGCATTGCAGTCAGTAACGACTTTGAACGATATTCCTAATAAGTAGACACGAAAACGATTAAGGGACATAACTATGGCAAGTGTTTCAAGTTCAAACGAGTGAAAATGTTGCTCCTCTGGCGTCGTTTGTCTACTGAAATAGCCAACTGCCTTAAGGGGAGATCCGTCGCTCTCCCGCTGAAGTAACACTCCGCCTAAACCTAATCGACTCGCATCCGTATGGAGTTCTGTTTGATGTTCTGGGTTATAAATAGTCAGTATGGGTCGAGACGTGAGTATTTTTTTAATTTCATCAAACGCACTAGCCTGTTCGTCTTCCCAGATCCATTTTGTATTGGCTTTGGTCAATGAAGTCAAGGGCCTGGCGATAGTGGCGAAATTTTGGACAAATCGCCTGAAAAAACTGGCTAGCCCTATGAACTGCCTCACTTCGTGTACGTTCCGAGGTACAGGGAAGGCGGCAACAGCGTCGGTCTTCCCTGCACCGGGGCGCACTCCATCAGCAGTAATTTCGAAACCTAGGTATTCTATCTTGGTCTTTAGGAAATGACATTTATGTGGGTTTAATGTAAGATTTGCCTCACGTAGCATGTCTAAGACACATTTTAATTTTTCGACACCATCGCTAATAGTCTCCGATCCTATGACTATGTCGTCCATATATGCTACAACACCAGGAATTTTGTGTTTATTTAATATTGAATGAACCATCCGTTGGAAGACTGCTGGTGCATTGGTCAGTCCGAACGGCATTCTGTTATATTCAAAATGGCCGTCCGGAGTGACGAACGCAGTCAGATGTTTAGAGTCTGCCGCCATGGGGATCTGGTGATAGCCTTGAGTCAGATCCAAGGTGGTGAAAAACTTTTGACCCTGCAGACTGTCTATTTGTTCATCTATCAAGGGCATCGGATATTTATCCTTAATAGTTTTGCGATTTAACGCCCTATAGTCGACGCACAAACGAGACTCGCCATTCTTTTTCGCGACTAAAATAATGGGACTGGCGTAATCAGAGTCGGATTCGCGTATGACTTCGTTAGCTAACAAATCACTGACAATTTTATTTACTTTCCCCCTTTCTGACAAAGACAGTCTGTATGGTCTATAAGTTACCGGAGTAGTGTCGTTTAATTTGATATGCATTTCGGTGACGGATGTTTTCCCCAATTCATTCATGGACAATGCAAAACAATCTCTATATTGATTTAAGAGGTCCACTAACTTTACTTTCGCATGGGGATCGGTATCCGCATCGACATGAATATCATTTGAAGCTATCTGAGAAGACTCGCAACTTACACGTCGAACATTCATTACATAACTTGTATCAGTTTCTTTGGACGAGAACACAGACTTAGGGGCAGATATACCCCTAGCTAAAATTTTATCTTTTGGTATGATTACATAATTTTCACTTAGGCCAACTACAATTACATGCCCGGTACCGCAAGCAAAATTGTACAGTCCAGGTAATAAAAAATACTCATTCTCTCCATCAGGCCTTACATCTGATGCTATGCTCACAAAACCTGAATAATCGAACGCACAACTCACCTCAACCACTGTATCTCTATTGATTGTACAATCATTCGTAGTTTTGAGAACAATTGAATTGTTTCTATTTGCCGTTACTTGATACAATGTGAGATCGGTGTCTGTTTTATAAACTCTTACTGATGGGGCTTCGGTAAGAGATTGGCCAATAAGAATATCTATTGGCAAGAATGCGGCCGGTACAACGTATGCGGTCACTTCAACGTTAACTAGATCTACGCTAATACGAATCTGAATTTGAAATAGGGCGCTGTTCCCAAATCCTCGAAGTGTAGGCAAGTTATCTGACAGTAAGTCTACCGATAAGGGTTGACACTTCTCGTTACTAATTAGTGTGCACTCACTCCCAAAATCGACATATCCTTGCATTAGTACATCGTTTACTTTAACGGTTTTAAAATATTTTTTGTTAGTATCGCTACTTTCTTCAATTGTCAAAACCCGTTTTGTTGGATTGCTACGGTCAGCATTACTCCCGACAGTCTGATCATTGGGTTTGCCGTCCAAGGAAAACGTACAATTTGCGTCTATATGTCCGTGCCGTCTACATTTGCCACATTTAATAATTTGCTTAGTACACCTTACAACGGTGTGACCTCGTTCACCACAATTAAAGCATGTTACACTATTAAATGGCCTCCTAGTATTAAATGATTCTGTTTGATTTCTGTTATTATTCCATCAATCTTTTGATGGTTCATTGGATTTTCTAGGTTGTGATAGGGGACCGTCACGTACATCACTATTTTGTCGATGAGGTTGAAATGTATCGTTAGACTTTGTCGAAATATTACGAAAGTAATTCAAAACCTGCTCTGGTTGGTCGTAATGTGCTCCTTGAACGTTCATTCGAATATTATAATCAAAAACTCCGTGTGTAATGCTATCAACGGTTTGTCTGCCCTTTAATTCGCAACGGTTAATTAACATTATCTTGTCGTATCAATACAGTTTGGCACTTGGTTGAGGAAAGTCGTGTCTACAGAGATAATAATAACAAATAAAATTATTAGCTGAATCGTGACCTTGTTTCTACCACTGAAAACTGTGTCAAATGCGAAGTGTACAAAAGTGTAAAGTGAATTAGTGATAATGATCTGTAATTAGAGTAGACATTATCCCAGTACAATGGAAGGCAGTCCCTTCAATAGGGGTAATAGGACCACCCGCACGCCCCCTCCGACGCCCGCACCTGCTCCTCGCGCAAATGTTCATGAAATGGAGGTCGTCTCAACCCCCGAGATACAGAACTGGATGACATCTATTGAGCAGTGCCTTAATGAGGTATGTACCATCGCTTCAGAGGGTAAGCTGAACTCTGAGCAGAAGTTACGTGTTAGCACATTGTGCCGTAGAGTGGGAAGTGGCACCTCTCAAATGGCAGTTCAATATCAGTCCCTTAAAATGAAAGCGATCCAAGCTAGCACAACTCTGCAGGCGCTGCAGGAACAGCTTGATCTATCTCGTAATCTACATGACCTAAAACAGACCATTGAAGAATCTTCCAAGCATGCATCTGGAACATCATTCGCCGATATGGTAAAAAAGGGTACCAACAACTACTTATCAAAAGCGAGCTTCAGTGCGGTGGCGATTTATCCCAATGATAAAGCCAAGACAAGTGAGGATACCAAGTCGCTGGTCCAAAAAATTATATGCCCTGAGCAAATGAAATTGCAGGTAAGAGGGCTGCGCAAAACAAAGAATGGGGGCGTTATCATCAGCACAGACACAAAGGGAGACATCGAAAAATTGAAGAGATCAGCCCAGCTAACAAATTCAGGCCTTACTATTGATGACCAGTATAAAAGAAAGCCGAGAGTAATAGTGATCGGAGTGCCAACTGTTATGCAAGAAAAGGAAGTATTTACCTGCTTGTACCACCAGAACCTAGGAGATAAGCTCCAGGATTATAGCCTTGAAACTTTCCTATCTTAAATCAGGCTAAGCCATAGGTCGGGTAAGAAGGAAGCAGAGACCTGCAACTACGTGATTGAAGTGCCTGCAAACATCCGCAAAGTCCTGATCACATAAGAAAGGGTATTTGTGAACTGGTCATCTTGTCCCGTTAGAGATTTTACGCTGGTTACACGATGCTATAAGTGCCAACAGTACGGGTATGCTGCAAAAACATGCAGGGAGGCGTCACACACCTGTGGACAGTGCGGAGAGTTGGGACACTCGGTGAAAGACTGCACAAAAAGGACGGAGGAAGCAAAATGCGCTACTTGCTCACGCTTCAAAAAGCCGAGCAATCATGCCACAGGCGCGACTGACTGCCCAGCAAAACTAATGGCTGAAAGAAGGTCAACTCAACTCAATTGATTATGAAGGCGCCTAAGAGCGCCGGTTACGTAGCTATTAACTGACCTTTCTTTGTTTCGTATAGTTTTAGGTAATTTTAGTTTTATAATCTATAACAATGATTCAGAATATATTAAATGACCTAGATAACTTCTCGGTATCAGAGTCTAGGACGTGTGAGGCAGAAGAGTGCAAACAATATCTGACCTATATATGATTTTAGATTGACATGGTCATTTACATTTAAATTAGAATTATAAACGGGATATTTACCATGTTTAGTATCTTTTAGTGCCGAAATATCGGATTCTCGAAAAAGATACTAAACATGGTAAATATCCCGTTTATAATTCTAATTTAAATATCTGACCTCGTACAGTAACCCATTAACCATTATCACACAAAACATACGTAGTATCTATAAGAATTTTGATAATTTTCTAACATTACAACATAGAATAAATATGAATCCTGATGTCATTGTATTAACGGAATGTAGGCTTGCTTTACCATATGACATACCACTAATACCGGGATATAATATGTACAGAAGTAATACAACATACAACCAGAACGATGGGGTAGTCGTTTATACAAAAAGTAGTATTAATGCAGTTATCGAGGAACCAAACATGCAAGAATGTAACAGGTTATTAATAAGAATAGGGTCAGAAATAGCGATACTAGCAATATATAGACCCCCCTGCTTTACAGATAAGTATAGGTTTATTGAATCATTAAATGACACCTTGACAAACCTAGCTCCCTACAAATGCGTAGCATTAATCGGAGACATTAATATAAATATCCTGCAAGGACAACAAGACGTAAAGGAGGATGCCTTACATTACCTCAACCTCTGCTCATTTCATGGCTTATTGCCTACTCACTCTTTTATCACGCGTCAAGCAAGTGGGTCTTGCCTTGACCACATCATGCTAAAATCGCACTATCCTTCACATGCACTTGTCATCAATTCTACTATAACCGATCATAATGCTGCCCTACTAATCCTGAGTTGCAAATTACCTAAGGTAGATAAAATTCGCATAGTATCTAAAATAAATATGAATAAACTCGAAGGCGATTTATGCGACATCGACTTTGACCCAGTTTACTATTCTGATGATCCGCAATTTTGTATGCAATACCTAATTGACAATGTAAAAAATGCAATACAGAAAAACACCAGTGTAACACGATTGTATAATAAAAAAATTAGCTTGAAACCTTGGATCACACCAGGTCTCATCCGATGTATGAAACACAGGGATCAACTCCACTTGAAATGTAGACGTGACCCTGATAATGTAACGTTACAGATAACATAAAAAAGATATAGAATTTTTTGCAATGATCTGTTACGTAAAGTTAAAATAAGCCATGACAAATTAGAACTGGAAAAGGCAGGGACGAATAGTACATTGATATGGCAACATATTAAGAATATAACATATACCACGAAGCAAAATGAATCGCCCTCAAGTTAATTGTGCGCCCATTCGTCACAGGTAACATCAGCTAACATAGTGAATAATTTCTTTTTAAATGTTGGTAAGCGTCTTGCGCAGCAAACTCAAGCACGCATACAGTTCCCCACAAGCCCTCCTTTCCCTAGTAGAACTACGTTATCATCTTTTGTGCTATTAGACACCGACGAAGAGGAGGTTGAAAGGCTAATCATGAATTTAAAAGATGATTGTGCTATTGGTTGGGACCGCATATCAAATAAAATCATTAAAAAATTCAGGCATATACTAGTGCAACCATTAACTAATATCTTCCAGAAATGTCTATCGACAGGTGTTTTCCCTAAGTGCCTTAAAAAAGCTATGATAATCCCTGTGTATAAGTCTGGAAAGAAAGATCAGGTAACAAATTACAGGCCTATTTCCTTACTTCCTGCAATATCAAAAATACTAGAAAAAATTATAAATAATAGATTGATAAAATATTTGGAGGATAACTCACTTTTATCAAATACCCAGTATGGTTTTAGAGCTAATAGGTCAACGGCTGACGCTGTACATCATCTGACTGATTATATAGCACAAGAGCTTGATAAGGGTAATCACACAATAGGAATCTTCCTGGACCTTGCCAAAGCTTATGATACGGTCTATATTCCTAAGCTGTTAAGTAAGCTTGACAATATAGGAATAAGAGAAATGCAGCTGGATCTACTCAAAAGCTATTTAGAAGAGCGTACTCAATGTGTGAAGATCGGTAGTGTTATCAGTGAGGACCTTGAGAATACCTCATTTGGCATTCCCCAAGGTAGCATATTAGGAAGCACACTGTTCTTAATTTATATCAACGAACTGTGTAATATAAGTCTAGAACACGGAATGATCATATCATACGCGGACGACACTGCCCTCCTTTTTTCTGCTGGGTCAGAACTAGAGGCGTATGGGCGTGCACAGCGTGGATTTAACATCGTAAACAAATGGCTTCAGTACAATTTACTAACGCTAAATGCAGATAAATCTAAATATATTACATTCTCGATGCGGAAGAGATCGACTACGACCCGAAATGGCCCAATGCAAGCTCACTATTGTCAAGACCCTAATTACAGAGAAAGCAACTGTAACTGCCCAGATATAAAAATAACAGACAAAATAAAATACCTGGGTATTATAATAGATGAGAATCTTTCGTTTAAACAGCATAGTGAGGCACTAACTAAGCGACTTCGCAAGTTGATATTTGTGTTCAAAAAAATCCTGTGAAGTACTAACAGTCCGCCAGCTATTTATATTGAGCACAGTACTAAAACAGCATGCAGCACTTCCCTACAGCACTGAAGTCATTAATAAAAGACGGAAAGATATTGTATGCACTGAAAGAATTGCGATAAAACACGAATATACAGGCAAATTTTATTTATTCTTGGGACCGCTTCTGTATAATAGGATAAATGCTGTAAAGAACATTTATTCTCTTAACTATATCCATTGTAAGCAAGCTGTAAAGAAGGCCCTCCAAAATTTGTCCTACGATCAGACAGAGGAGTTAATTAATGTTTTAAAGTAAGTAGTGTTAAGTAGTATAAGCACAGAATAAATAGTAGTACAAGTAGTATAAGCGAGACATTGATTTCGCATGGCTTCGCTTTGCAGCGTATTATTCTTCGTAAATTGTCATATCTGTAATATAAACTTGATTATTTTAAAATTACTATAAACGCACTTGACGCCAGAAGCACAGGACTACCTAGTTCAGGCGCACAGAACGTAATATATTTAAATACCTATATAAGACACCTAAGTATACACTCATAAATAAGTATATAGTTTATAGATATAAATAAACATATATCAAGGCATGCATATGCGCTAATTATAATTTAATAATGCATGATAGATTAAGGAACTATGTAAATTTTATTGTACAATGTTTACTAGAATAAATTATTATTATTTACATAATAGTAGATTGTTACACAAGGGTTGAAAGTCAGCCATTTCACCCGAGATATTTCTATATATCGAATAGTTCGACGGTGAAATGGTGACATTCACCCGAGGTAAACACTCTACTTTTCATTTCGACTATGTGAGGAAATTAAAATACTACACACACATTTAATGAAACAAGCAAATATATATACCAGGCCACTCAGAAAGTATTGCGAAAAAAAGTTTTTATAAATGAGAGACTGGTCAGTTATAATCTATTTCTAAAATATGATTATTTATGAGTAAAAATAAGTACGTTCCAATTTCAAAATTTCTCTCTGCATTTTTTGCAAGATAATTTCAATTATTGTGTCTCATTGAAAAATGGATCTGCGTCGGGAACATTTTCGCGCTATGATTTTCTACGATTTCAAGTGTCGCCTGAAACCAGACGAATCGTACGATAGACTTCAAATGGCATTCATGGATGAAGGCCCTTCCAAGGCGACCGTGTATCGTTGGTATAACGAATTCAAGCGCGGTCGACTGACTTTGGAGGATGAAGAAAGAAGTGGTCGCCCTTTGACGGCTGTTACGGAAGAAAACGTGCTAGCAGTGAAAAATTTAATCCAAGATAATAGACGAGTCACATATCAAGAGATTCAGCACATTCTTCAGATTGGATCGGGAAGCCTTCACGAGATTCTACACGTGCATCTTCGTGTGAGAAGGATAGTTTCACGCTGGGTGCCACACAATCTCACCGATGCTCAGAAGCAGGCCCGGGTGGAATGGTGTCGTGATGTGATAAACAAGTTTGAAGCAGGCGCGTCTCGGCGTGTTTATGACATCATTACAGGTGATGAGTCGTGGATTTATCAGTATGATCCAGAAACAAAACGCCAGTCGACGGTTTGGGTGTTTCAAAACGAATCAACACCTACCAAAGTGAAGCGATCTAGAAGCGGAGGGAAGATTTTGGTCGCGAGTTTTTTCAATTTGTCTGGCTACTTGTTATCAATCCCTTTACGAAATCAAAGAAGCATCAACGCTGAATGGTACACTACCAAATGCTTGGCAGAAGTTTTCTCTGTAGTGAGCTACAAGTGACCAAACACAGGGCTCCGCGGGATACTACTCCACCATGACAACGCGCCCGCACACACCGCGCTTAAAACGAGGGACTTCCTGGACAGCACTCCGGTTAAACTCCTAGGTCACCCTCCTTACAGCCCTGACCTTGCACCGTGCGACTTCTTTTTATTCCCGAAAATAAAAAATAAGCTCAAAGGGATACAATTTTCGTCGCCGGAAGATGCGCTGTCAACGTTTGAGCAGGCTGTAAACGAGGTATCTGCGGCGGATTGGAAAAAGTGTTTTGAAAACTGGTTCAAAAGCATGAAACTTTGTATAGAGGCTGGTGGAGAGTACTTTGAAAAGATTTAATAAAAAAATATTAACCTATAGAACACTTTTTTTTATATTCACAAAACTTTCTGAGTGTCCCACGTATATATATATAATAGTACTCGACTAACGTTTCATTTCTCCTACTTTTACGATTTAGCATCTCCGATAGTAAATCCCCGTAATTTTGGTCACACGGGAATGCCCTGAGTAGTTTATCTTGCCATTCAACCAAACTAAACTTTACACTAGTTAGGCCATCGTACCACTTTTTAGACAATCCTGACAACTTGGGCAAGGCATAAAAAATTGTCTGCTTCTCTGACCAACCATAAATCTCGGCTGATTCATTTATTTTGGATAGCCAATCTTTCATGGTCTGCGATTTTGATTTTGGGTCGAATTCAGTTATAATATTTTGGGGCCCTTGTACATGTGTCGCCGTATTCCCACGAGTATTTCCCCCTTGTAAAGCTGTAACTAGGCTTTGTAAAAGGCCATCATTCGATTTCGGTTTCGGGTTCTCTCTTCGTTTGGGAGAGGGGCTCAAAGACGGGGGAGTGCTCGTGGAATCACGGCGGTGATGACGACGCCGTTTATGCGAACGTTTCCTATTCGAGCGAGAACGACTGCGACTGGGCGAGCGAGAACTGCTATCGCTCGAATAGCGATACTTTTTCCTACCGTGCCTCTCATGATAGCTCCGCTTCTTTGATCTACTATCCCTTGTTCGTTTCTTAGCTTTAGGTCCACTACGATCACCGTCAATGTCCATAGGTGGGGTAACACCACGGTGAGACATAGCGAAGGCTAGTGAGACTGTAGGTAGGTAAGCAACAAAGAGAAGAAACCAGGTAATATAAATATACAATTATATTATAGGTATAATAATTTTATAATTATAGATAACTGTTTTTGTTGGGTAGGTAGATTGTTAATAAATAAGTTTTGAACCGATTTAAATCAGTATATAAATATTTTTAATACGTTATATAAATTACTGCATAAATAAGAGAGTTTAAGCCGCTAAACAACGTGAGACTGAAACAATCGTATCAAAAGTTCTGAAACAACGCGTAGAATGTGAGTCAAAATTCACAAAATAATAATACATATCTATTCCACATAAATACACACAAGAAACATGATGAGTCTTCGAGTCAAGAATAATGCGTAAAGGTCGAAAATATTTTATCGTTGATTAACCTTGTTTAGGTACGTTATTTACGAAATAAATTCACATGAGTACCTAATGTAGGTAAGCATAAAAAAAATGTTCCTCAACAAAAGTAATAATTGTTAATCCGAAATTGTGCTAAATTATAACAACTGGACAACATACTTACATATATTCTTATGAATTTACGAGACAATATAATCGATTTTTGGGTATCGTAAAGTATAGTTAGATTTACTAAAACACTCGCAGATCTGAACTGGTATTATTAAACTGGTGGAACTGCTTATTTTATCAAATTATCACTGGAATACTAATTCGTAATCAACAATCAGATCAATGATTTCAAATAAAATAAATAAACACAAATTAACTGCGTGTAGGTACCTACTCAAAACTGCTTTTCTATTTATAGACACATTAGATGACATGTTATCATCAAACTAATCTAGTTTAATAGGTCAGTCAGCCAGCCATATTATCCGAAAATGAGGACAAACAAAGAATGTGCATCTTACCTTGGAACTGGACAATCAAACCTTTATAAGTGGGCGTCACGCGTTACACTTCTGAATTAATAGAAATAATCCACATTTTACTTGGTAATTATAAGTTTTATTCCCAAAACAATACTTATTTTTTTATCACACCTCAGCTGCAGAGCGCAATCGAAAAAGGAATGGCCGTTCGTTCGAAAACAACACCTTCAATACTTTTTAGTCAAGTAAAATACTTTTAATAGATTTAAATTCTATAAGGCTATTCCAAATACAAATTAAATTGCCAAATAAATAATGATTTCTAACAATTGTATATAAACCAAATCTCAAATCATAAATAATATTAGAAATAAACTATTTTCTCCCTGCCTCCCTTCCTCTATCCCTCCATCCATTCATTCATCCATCCATCAATCCATCCATTTTTGAATATGGATAGCTTGACAGGACAGGACAGGACGTGACGATGACGCGAAGAACTTGATTTCGCTTCACCCAAAAAGCGCTCATATGGAAAGAACTCAACGCGCCTAAAGAAGTTTTCAGTTCAATAACATAAAGGTTTTGGCAACATCTATGGACCGCCTCTGTTAGAACTGGGATCACATCGGTTTACCCACATGCACGCACCCTCACACACACCCTCATTTATTTTTTCAATAACATTTGGCATGTTTACCTTCTCAATATTATCTAAATAAGTAAAAGTTTTGATAAAATACTTTAGGGAAATTACATAGACTGTTCATAGAAAGACAAGGAAATGAAAAACTCCAGAGTTGTTTCCTTACACAAATACTTTAAGTGATATATTTCAACATTAAAAAAAACTTTTATCAATAAGGTGTTTTGACATCATAACATCTATTCACTCCATAAAATAAAGTAATAGTTGAATTTTTTTGTTTCAAAATATGTTCTATTTCAGTCGCTATTGACTGACTGCAAGACTATATGTTAACAATGGACTCAAAGATTTTGCTCGCAATAGGTTGGACAGATCTGTACGTGTCCGGCATATTGCAATTTGTTCTACACACACATCATCAGGCATTGTTCCGGTATGGTACGGAGGTAGTCCCGCGAATGCCGTTAGGGCTTGAATTGACTCTCTAAGCGCTTTATGTAGACAGAAAAAATCTGAAATGGATTATATACTCGTAGATTATGAACAATGAGTTTTATGTAATTTTACACAACTTTTTACCATTATCATCCAAGCACCAATCTCAGTTGTATCCAAAGTTTGCAATTCGGATTGGGAGATCCGCTCTTCTACTCCTCAAATATTGTTTTTTTTTTGCTTTAACGGGAGCAACTGCTATCTAACCCCCGTAATTCGGAGTGGTTGCAGGTAAAATTGTCTTGGACACTGGAGATCTTGGTAAGGCAATGGTAAGACATCCCTATATGACTATATCCCTATATAAGTCAACGACAAAAGTAGCTTTACAAATTCCAATTTCTTGATCATCTTAATCCTTAAACCTTTAATAAAATAATAAACGAAACATGAAATATATTAGCTTTTTCCTCTGGGAATAATAAAACTGCTTATCGTCGATATATGTAGGTATTTCAATGTAAAAAGGTTTGTAAATATTTTAATCTTAATCAACTTTTGACGTTGACTGTACCTATAGAATAATGTGTATTTTGAGTTAAATAAAATAATATCACCTCTCTTTTCATGATATTCCAATGTTGACTTTGAGTCTCCTTTTGATATAAGAGTGATTAAGCCATAGTCTACCCTGCTAACCGATTGACTATTGGCAGACTTTACAAGCCTTCTAGAAGTTGTTGTTCAAGTAAGGATAATTAATTTATAATGTGCTCATGAACTTTGAAAGTCAGGGTGCGTGATCGGTAATCTAACTTGAACCGCCAACATGAGACGTCAATGTTTAGACCTATCGTTATTCCAAATAATTGCAATTCAAATGCACTAAATAATTAAAGCTTAAAATAATTCATTCAAATAGATTGCTTCGTTTTAGAACCCAGCATGGCTGCGTTGTGCTACCGCAGACCACAGCCCATTAGCAAATAGCTCTAGGATCTGCCACATACTTGAATTCAATCATTGATCAGGCAAAATCAAACGAATTGATATACCAAACGGTATATATTACATATTATATTATAATAGGATGTCAAATTCTGTTAGGTACACGATAATTCAGAGGTGATATGACGACACTATAATTTTCACTTTGTTCATCTATGTGATATCACCTGGGTGAAAGAAGTGAAATATACCATTCGTATAACTTATTGATTTAACCGATGGAAATATACGAATAGTTGTAGAAACAAATAGTTTATTAAGTGAAAGTTAGTAGAATCATGTAATTACTAAACTTACTTAATAGTAAAAAAAAATTACAACTGAATCTTTGACGGACACAACCATGTTGTTGTGGTCCATAAAAACCTAGACTGACACACCCACAAATCTAGTATTATCAACTTAAACTAGTAAGTATTTGTACTAGTTTGAGTTGATCATTAAATTAATACTTTTAGTACACAATGATGGTAGCCCAAATTCAATTTTACCAGCTTAAAATTAATGCAAACAGTCAATGTTAAGAAATAAGATACTATCTGAAATTGCTTTTAGGTCCGATAAATAAGTTTTAGTCCCACTAGACAGTGCAGATTTTGCAGAACCCAGCAGACTAAATAACCAGCATGGATTGCGAGAAACTTAGTCTAAAAAGAGATAGAAATGTCGTTAAGTTTTGCATCGTAGGATCAATAAATAATACGACTCAAGGTGCACAAAATGTCTAACTGCCTAGACAATGATTGGCCTTTTGGTAAGTATGTTATATGTAAGTATGTTATGTCAGCTAAGTATATATGGTGGGGGGAATCCACCGTTGCGGCGGTGAAGGAGTGGTTGGAGAGGGACCAAGGGGACCTCTCCTACCGGATGCCAGATGATTACCGGACACGGGTGTTTCGGTAAGTATCTGTGGCGCATCCACCGGGAGACAACGCCGCAGTGCCAGCACTGCGAGGATCCTGGCGAAGACACGGCGCTCCACACGTTGATGGAGTGCCCTGCGTGGGCAAGTCAACGCCGGGATCTCGTTACGGTCCTGGACGTGGACGTTCTCTCGTTGGAGACCATGGTGAGGGCCGCGGTCTCCGACGGGAGCAAGTGGCACACCGCCGCCTCTTTCTGCGAGCAGGTTATGCGCGCGAAAGAGACGACGGAGAGGGAGCGGGAGAGAACCCTGCCCCCCGACTTCCGCAGTCCGCAGTTCCGCAGCAGGCGGGGACGCCGCAGACTCGTCTACGCCCGGGACTACCGACATCCATGATCGGGGCCTGAGGACGGCAGTTGGCCGACTTGCCGTCCTTACAGAAGCAGACCGTGGCAGGTCCGCCAGTAACCCTGGGGTTATCCTTTCGAGGGCTTACCCGGGGTGTAGTCGATGCACGACATAACCACCCCCGCTGGCCGGCGGGGGGGGGGGGGTATCCGAAGGGATTTCCGCACGTAAAAAAAAAGCTAAGTATAATATATATTATGATATTGTCGGAAGTTTCGCGAGCCACACATTGAAATAAAACTATTTCTAACCGATTCTATCGTGATTTATTTGATGTTATATTATTATTTACATTGAACCCAACGTTTCGGCAACGTCTTTTCAGCAGCCATGGTCACGGGGAGACTCAGTATATATTTCTGAGTATTTTTTTTTTTTAAACCGTCCAAGTGCGAGTCGGACTCGCGCACGTAGGGTTCCGTGTCACTATCTATACAATGGGAGCCCCCTTAATGTATTTTATTGTAAATATTTATTTTTAAAATTAATATATAGTATTAAACATTCTGTGAATAGTTCAAGCGTCTACCTGTTGCCGTTATTAATATCGAGCAAAAAAAAAAACAGCGAAAAAATAATTTTTCTTGTATGGGAGCTCCACCTAAATATTTATTTTATTTTATTTCTAGTATTTGTTGTTATAGCGTCAACAGAAATACATCATCTGTAAAAAATTCAACTGTCTAGCTATCACGGTTCATGAGATACAGCCTGGTTACAGACGGACGGACGGATGGCGGAGCCTTAGTAATAGGACCTTTGGGTACGAAATTCAAACAAAGCGGATGTATGTGGCCCCAGCAAGATCTTCGAGGCTCAAGCTAACCTCACTTGCAAGCCGGTACACATACTGATTGACGGACGAGACTCTGGTGAAGGCTTTTCCTCTAGGGGTTCAGGGTCAGACGGTAGTGGTGTCGGTAAAAGTGAAGATAAGTAAAGAGATAAAATGGGAATACGGACTCCGGACTCCAAAGCATCCTAACCTTGCACGCTTTAGATGCAACCGGGACTACCGGCCGGATCATGATATATTTTCAAAAGGGTAGGTAGTCTGAAGGCTCTCTCTCCTGTCTATGACAATATCCAATAGTCATAAGTACCCAAACATGTAGTTTATCGATTATGAAATTAGTTGTACGAAGACCAAAATATAAGTACTAGTAACGTAATTACCAAAGGTGGCCCATTATAATAACAAACAAAACGTCAATGACAATATTATATATTGGTACAATACTTCAAACACTCAAAAGGTAATAAATGCATGATGGCAAAGATCAAGAGGTTAATACACAATTGATGTTTACGGTTATCTTTCCAGAGCCTCTTAATGGGGATCTGTATTGTTCGTAAAGGTCAATTACCATCCCTTGAGATGACAGCACAGCGTTTCCCTCAACCTCTTATATTTTTGTAAGGTTGGCAACATGCGAATGATAGTACCTACCTACTGACGTGACGGTCGAATCTTTAAATTTTTTTGCTTTTTTTTAGCGTAAATAGGATTAATCCCAATAAAATGTAGCAATTATTAGCACTTAGGTGTTTTTCGAGTCCCGTCAAGATTTTCGGAGCCCAAGTCTACCTCACCTGCAAGCCGGTACACCTGCTGATTGACAGACGTCTTCCTCGCGGGGTTAGTAGATCAGATAACTGTCGCTCCTATAAAAGCCTAACCAAAGGAGGAGGAGTATGCGGACCCCGGGCTCCGAAGTAAAGGCCTCAGAGGTAACCGAAACCACACTAAGACTATGATGATGAAAATTTGGCAATCTTCTAAAGACTAAGTTACGAACCACTACGTATTACTTACTAGGAGTGTAGCTCGGCTGACCTTGGCTAAACATAACCAGGAGCTAGACGTTACTAAAAAAAGAATCTGATATATGCTGATACTTTATAAGCAACGTTTCGCGGATACAATATACACCAGTGAAGCCTCGGGAGTAGATTAGAAATGTTGTCATTGGTAGTATGTGCATATGATATACATGCCTGTGAAGTATATTGGTCGAAAATTGAATGAGACTTCGCGGTCAACCCAAAAAGCGCTAGCTAGACTGTCATAAGGTCAGTTCTGCGATCTATCTAATAATAATAGGTTACCTCACAAGGTCGATAATGTAAATACTTTATGACTAAATAGAATTATCTCACCATTACCTTATACTGTATTTTTTTTAGTTTGAAATTAGTTTAATTTCGAGCTCACATTTGAAAGCGTCCGCTAAAAAACAGAATTCTGCATTCACCAGTGTGCAGCGCAGGTTACGCGTTGTGGTGCGACCCAACACGATGCGGTGCGACGCGATGTTTCACACAGTAATGAAATATTTTATTGCACGACGTGGTTACAAAGGCTTCACGAAATTCCAACTCAGACCTTACACGACAATGTACTCAGATTTTTAGTAATTCGCAACTGTACACAGCTATATAACGTTCCGGTTTTAGTTTAGACATTTTACAACACTTTAAACAAAGTTATTAGGAATTGCACAAACATTATTTATATTGCCAATACGAGTATAATGTTATTTAGAAGTATTTTTAGGGTTCCGTTGCCAAATGGCAAAAAACGGAGCTCTTATAGATTCGTCATGTCTGTCTGTCTGTCCGTCCGTATGTCACAGCCACTTTTTTCCGAAACTATAAGAACTATGCTGTTGTAACTACGTAAGTAGATGTATTCTGTGAACCGCATTAAGATTTTTACACAAAAATAGAAAAAAAAACAATTAACTTTGGGGGCTCTCCATACTTAGAACTGAAACTCAATTTTTTTTTTCATCAAACCCATTTGTTATCCTATCCTATCCTATCCTATCCTATCTATGGATAGGTCTTTAAAAATGAAATTGAGGTTTCAAAAATCATTTTTCTCTAAACTGAATAGTTTGCGCGAGAGACACTTCCAAAGTGGTAAAATGTGTCCCCCCCCCCTGTAACTTCTAAAATAAGAGAATGATAAAACTAAAAAAAATATATGATGTACATTACCATGTAAACTTCCACCGAAAATTGGTTTGAACGAGATCTAGTAAGTAGTTTTTTTTTGATACGTCATAAATCGTAAAACGCAATTTACCTTTCATTCAATCCACTCAAATATAAAATTGAAAAAAAAAAGCATTATTATGTTACTTGCTGCTACGGAACCCTACATGGGCTAGTCCGACTCGCACTTGGGCTCTTTTTTACTAATTGGGTTAGAAGTATCTTCTTAACCACTAAGCTACCGACGCTGCTGTTTTTTTCCACAACCACCGAATGGAAAGCCTTTGTCAGAGCCTCGTTCGACAAGTAGCAGATATACCGCCTTGCATGTGAGGTTGACTTTGACCTCGAAGATCTCATAAGACCGCCCATACGATACTGACTTGACATCAGACTGGCTGATATTTTTTTTTATTAACTCCTCTTGAGAACTGGATCAATTTAGCCTCGAATAAATTGTATTGAAAAAGCAAGCTACAGAAATCAGGTAATAAACACAATATACAATATATAACATACAAATATAAATCAGACTTGTAAAATAAAACCGCTAAATATTTAACGAATCGATAGTTTTTACTGAGTCTGGAATACTATTATGTGTCTGAACTTGGACATATAATTATATCCGCCATCGCCGAATAAAAACGTATACGATCAAACGGTCCTGTAAAGCGTACTAATGTGTGAATGTACACTTACGTACACTTTAATTATTATAAATATAGGATCAGAAAGCTATATCGTGTATGAAATCGCAGAGAAACAACTAACAGAATAATACAGATAATAGAATAGAAGAATTCTGTTTAAAATTATTAGAGTCTAGCAATAGGACGGTAAAGGGATAAAAGTAAATATTTAATCACACGTTCAAAATTTTGACTACTTCTTACTTTCTACTTCAATTCTACTACTACAATTTCTTCCGACTAATATAATAAATGTGAAAGTTTGTGAAAATGTTTGAATGTCTGTATGTTCGAATGTTTATTACTTAATCACGTTCCAACGGCTGAACAGATCTGGCTGAAAATTGGTACAGGGATAGATTATAGGCTGAAATCACTCCATCCTTTTATCCCTTTAATAGATTGCTATGGGTAGCGAGAACGGGATCAGAATTCCACGCGGGCGAAGCCGCGGGCAACAGCTAGTAATACTATTTAAACAATGTTTTACTAGGTCAAGTTCAATTATAGTTCAATTAGTCAATCAATCCATTCACCTATTGCAGTCCACTGCTGGACATAGGCCTCTCCCAATATGCAGCATAGCACCCGGTCCTCCGCCTTAATATTTTTTAATTAAGATTAATTCGGAAGACCTATCTCTATCTCAATTTATATTCAGCATTAAAAATATATTTATTCTACATACATATTATCATCTGTATTTATTCACCTAGACAAGTATTTATCAAAAACCCTTATAACGCAACGCTTAGAATGTCCTCACAAAACTAACTCAGATAAATTCGTAATTTGATTTTAGCTAAACTATTTTAACTCAACCTGACCGTCGCTAAGCACGTTGAAGCCCTAAATTATAGGAGTGCACACTAAACAATCTGTCAGACCCTATTCACACTTTCCCTCTAAAATGCTTACATATAACGCACAAAGGGAATTTCTGCCCGAGTGTACCTTCACTGTACATGTCAGAGGTTCTGACAGCTGTGTGCTATTCTACTATTATTGTACAATGGTTGTTATCTAAGAAGTAAACTCGCTAACACAAGTGCTTAAATTGTATTTCAAATATCCGGTTGGCCAACATGAGACTGTTAATAACAGCTACTGACCATAAGTGTACAATTAAATAATATTAATCAGTTCATGGACATTCCATGGGTGAAGTTTATCTGCATGTCCCTCTGATAAGTAGGGGGCATCATTAAGAATGGCGAAGGACGACTTTATTATATGAGAAGGTTGCTAAGATGCTGTGTGATGGTACTCCATTCGACTTCAACGTAACTACTTACTAACTAATGCAGGCCATTGCCGCATGCAGGCATACTTCGGGTAGTAACTGTTTCGCAAAAGCTGGTAGCTTAATCAAATGCGTTAATTTCGCTACTTCGTTTTTAAATGAGGAAGTGAAAGGTTAGTGACAGAAGACCAGAAGAACTTGTCTACAAAAGACGAATATTATTTCTATTTCCGTCAGCATTGGCCCGAGGGTTTTGAGTGCCACCTCGCTAAACTGTTCGATCAGTAGCGCCACGTCCACAAAACGTACTTATATAGAAAACAGTCTAATTTGCGATTGTTAATTTCCGAACGGGTTCGCTCACCCCAAAAATGATTTATCTTCAGTCAAGCACTGAACTGTAGTATCTTTAAAATCAAGATTTACATAGTACACATTTTTATTTATATTGGATTTCAATAAAGGTATAATAAAAATGACCTTAATCGCATGCGTATTATCCTAAAACGTTATTTATAAGCAATTTTATGGCTAATAACTAAATAGGAAAGTGGTGTGGAATTTCGTAGAGACTTATTTCCATGGAGCCCATCAATCAATCCATGCAGGATTGATTACGGCCTGGTATTGAAAGACTGCAAGTCCATGACGCCTATATTTTGCAGCTGAGATTTTCGAATACTCGAAGACATTGTTCGGTATTTATGACTTTTTTTTTAAAGAATATTAGTAACCAAAATTACTAATATTCCCCCTAACTGCTTGTGTTAGGAGTGGGTTCAAGTCGCTAGTGTAATGACCAGGATTCGAACCCGGGACCTCTCGATCTTAGGCTCGACTCCTTAACCACTAAGCTACCGACGCTTCATTTAATTTAAGACATTTAAGATCTACTTGTTTGTTCACCATAATGAAAAGTTATTTTTGGAAAATCGTTAGCTGGATGACAAAACCGAACCCTTATAACTTCGTTTTATCCTGTTGGGACTGGTTCAGATATTTTACTCAGAGGCATTTGATACAACGATATTCAGGTACTAGAAGTTTGATAAATGAAATATTTTAAAAATAGTAAGAGAAGCAATTTCTAGCTGTACTAGTTTACTACAAGTTTATTACACATAGGGTGTTATTAGTCTTTATAAGCTTTATAAGTGGTAAAGACAGTATTGTAATGACATTTTATTTAAGATATGCTCTTGTGAAATCCGTTCGACCTCTCAATTTTTGGCTTGGGCCCTAAATATCTTAGTAGGGCTCCTTTTACATCCATCCAACCCAACCAAAGGAATGTCTCATTCAATTAGAATTTAAATGAATGTCGGTTGCAAATTGCGATACATTATTTTGGTCGTGAGCCATTTTAGTTCCGAGTGTAATAAAAACAATAAAACAGAGCCCAATCGTACCTTTTTCTTTTTGTTTTTCGTGCTGAAATCCCTTCGGATACCCCCCGCCGACCAGCGGGGGCGGTTATGTCGGGCTTGAACCGACTA